>CM076944.1:30880000-32244166 GCA_039566865.1 Aurelia coerulea
CTTCCATTCATCGTTGCCATCTGTGCCAACACAAAATTCTTCAGTTTTTTCAGTATAATTGATATTTAGATTTCTTTGTTTGACTTTCAAAGGGTGTTCTTGTTTTATAGTGTCCTTGTGTTGCTTGTCAGTTGTTACATTGCCAATATTGTCAGCATACTGAAGATCAATGCTGAAGTTTTCTTTATCTTGGTTGTGATTTGCTCTGGGCTGGTCTGGTAATGTGATTGCATCTGGATTTTGCAGCATGAGTGCAACTGCTAATGTGAAAGTAAATTCTGGAGCGCTTGCGCAGTCTCCTTGTGGTGCTCCTAGGTTGGTTTCGAATGTTTCCCCTCTTGCATTTCCAACTTGTACCATGTATTGCATTTTATACAGTAATATGTAAAACATATGTAGCTCATCGTCGTCTAATATTTTGCCTAGATATTTAATAAGTTGAGGTCTTCTGATGGTGTCGAAAGCTTTGGACATATCATACAGGGTCACAAATATGTTGTAATCTTGACTGTTGATTGCTTTTTCGATTAACATTTTTAATGCAAAGACGTGTTCAGTTGTGCTTCGGCCGCCTCGGTAGGCAGCTTGAGATAGTGGGACGATGGTCTCGAGTTTTTCGGTTGTTCTCCTGATCATGCATATGCTGAGGATTTTCCTAATTACTGATAGCAGGATGATAGGTCTTAAATTTGCGCAGGATCCTTTTCGCTTTCCGGGTTTTTGAAAGGCAGGATAGGATACACAAATAATTAGATAGGATACACAAATAATTAATGAAGTGTCTTACGTGTCTCCAAAAATTTGATGGCTCATTTCTGGTGTGAATGAATTGTCTGGATTCTTTACATCCTCCTCAGTTCTCACTGAAATTTGAAATGGAAATTCATTAAATCAGAACAGAATCACAAATGGAAACTTGGTTGAGTCTTATAGGGTAAAATGGGTAAGCTCCTCAAATTTCCTCCAGCTACCAGTGTTTAAACCATCCTCCTTGCCATTGTGAATGTTAAGTTATTAACTTTTAGCTATTCTTCAAAAGAATCTGGATCTAAAGTTAAAAGATTGTCTTTCAGGTTTTAAAGTTATTTCTAAAATTCCTTTGTGGAAATGCCTCTTGCATACAGTACTGTATCAGTCCTTTTCGGGAATAAAACAACACGCGTGCAGCAAAACACACAGGCAAATTTATTTGCGCGTGCGATTTGCACAAGTAGTTATTCAAGATGGTATTTAAGGAGTGACACAAAAATAAGTCTTCAAGTCTTCCTTTACTGATAAAGACAATCACACTACCTATAAAATGAATATCATCGCACATATGTTTATATGTTAATGAAGTTTTTGTTTTTACAGGACTAACTATACTCAGCAGTTTCTTCCTCAGTAAACTCAGACTCGTCATTGTCTGATTCTTCCAAACTATCAATGTCAACGGGACAAATCTGTTGTCTGCTCGGTTCATTTTCTTCATGAACATCGGTATCGGTAACAACAATCACCTTCGCTCTATGAGCACCAAGTGTTGCAATTATTTCATATTGTGGGAATTGCCACTTGGGACTTTGTCGAAAGTGTTATAGGATTTGTCAGTAATCATGGTTTATTGAAGCACCATGCTTTGACATTGGATGTGTTGAACATCAAAGTACCACTTTACTTAAGCAAAATAACACTTTGCGCGTGCGATGAAAAGCACTCGTGACTCAATTTGCGTGTGTGCCAACGTGTGCGTGTGCGATCGCACGCGTCAAAACAAAAAGGCCTGCTGTATGTACTTACCAAGTTTCATGTGAACCACTTCATTTGCATCACATCTATATTGATCTTCCTTCTTTGGAAATACAACGTCTAGAAAAAATATGCTCTTTGATAGGGATTTCACAAAAGGGTGTTTAACTACCAGCATAGATAACGTAGCAAAGGAAATTGTCCCTTGAAAGATCTAATGTGTATTGTTACTGAATCAAAATGATTCCCCAGAGACGTGCTTCTATGATCACACCCTCTGGGTTGAGTAAAGTTGCCCTTACTAACACCCTCTCAGCAGTCCTATAAGGATTACCCTCATCTTTCAATACAGTCTTCAGGGGCTGTTGAAATATCTTTTTTGTCACAGATAGTGGAGTGGGCTGTTTAGGGTGGGGGGTTCATCTACACATATTTTTTCTTATAGGAGGGTCCCAAATCCACAGAAATGTCCGTGTCTTGTCTGCCGTGGAAACTTCCGTGACTGCCATGGAAATTTTGAATTAAATTTGGTCACGGACAATTTCTAGCCACGGACGTGGTCTGTGGTGAAATTTAGTATGTTATATCCATCGACCAAAATGCTCTTGCCTTTAAAATGAGCGTAGAATACTTCACAAAGCGACAATGTTTGCAACTTCCTTTACAAACATATTATTAAACAAATTTGTAGCAAATATTGCGATCTGTTGATGTTCTGCTTCCGAACTTTGCGTCTACTTTATATCATATCTTTCAAGCTGATTTCTTGACTTAAAACGAGGCAACCTACTTCAGAGCCATGACGCACACACTGGACAACAACGTGGTTCATGCGTTCGGTTTTTACACAGATTTGTTATAGAAATACGCAAAGGAAAACTAACGAAACAAACAAATGTCACATGCAACCATCACATTCACAGAATACGATGCAAATTCTATGGTTAATAACCCAATCTGTGACTTGCATTATGAGTCCACGGACAGCCACGGACATGGCAGTGTGTCCGTGTACTATGGGTTTTCAGTGGAATTTTCTGAATGAAGTTTGCCACGGAAAAGTACACGGACATCCACGGACAAGACACGGACATTTCCGTGGACTCGGGACCCTCCTTTTCTTATAAGAAACTGCCCATAAGAAACTCAACTCTCAGATCGCCAAAAAATTAAGAAAATCCAGTACTGGGAAATATAAGTTAAGAAACTATATATTTTGATAAAGGAAATCCTTGACATATTTTTACTTTACTTTCACTTATTTCCTGTATCATATTACGCTTAAGGTACTTGCAAGCAATGTCTAAACATTGGAAAGGCTTAACAACCTTATTTTGAAATGTTCACGAGGGCACAGGTAGTGAACATGAAGATTGTTAGTCTGCCCAGTCTACATGGTGGTTGCATGCACGGCCTGATCATTGTAAGTTGCAGAAATCATTGCATGCAGTGTGTAAACACAGTCGCTGATCAAAAACTCCTTGCAATTTCCTGTGTGGTAAATAATAGGCTTGTCTGTAAATAGAACAAAGAAACACTCCGACACAGTTTTTTGGCTATCAATTGAACAATTACTCACGCACAGCAGCGTGTAGTGTGTAGATAGGGTCATACCTCCAGTCTGCGGACACCTCCAGTATGCGGACAACAAGCGAAAACTCTTGTTTTCGTCAATAAAAAGACCGTAAATCCACGCAATTTTCTGGTCACTGAAACCTCGTTTTATTCTCATTCGAAAATTTTCGTCGATAATTTCATTAGGCAAAGCAGATCATCTTCTGAGCAAATTGAAAATTGACAGCCAAGAATCCTTTCCATTGCCAGCATCAGTCAATAAACCAGTGAATTCAAACTTTGTGTGTTAAATCATTGCAAAATGTTCCGTTGAGACTTTTTCACGCTCCGATTGTTTGACCATGCTTTGTTTTCAAATTCCCTTGGGAGCTCTGATGATTCCGTCTCGTATTCAGGATTCAGGGGGGTTAAAGTTCAACCCGTTACTGACACGCCCCATCTCCAGTCTGCGGACACGTGTTTTCCATTTGTTTCTTGTGCGCTTCGAGGCCCTGTGGAAAATGGCGATTTAGGCCCAATTTTTACGGGATGTTGTCATCGATTTGTTTTGTTAATTTGGAATCATTGTGATTTGCAAGGTATGACAATGAGTTAGCAATGGCTAAATTGTTGGAAATATTCTGAAATAATGCGCTTTTAGGCAAATTTGTAGTGAATTTATTACATGTCCGCAGACTGGAGGTCATGGCCGCCAACTGGAAAGAGACAACAAGAGAAAGAAGAGCAAAGATTTTTGTGTGGAGAAATTGATTAAAATTTCATTTCGATATTCTGATAGCACATGTTTTAAACTATTTTTGTTGTGAATCATAGGTTCGTACGCGATTTCTAAGTGGTGAAAATTACCAATTAAATAATAGTGTCCGCAGACTGGAGGTGTGACCCTAGTGCAACTTAGATTTGATTTGGAACGGGATAATATTTTTACATTTTTTGCTCTCTGCAAATGCCAGCTTCTAATCTCACACACATAAACCCTTTAATGAGAGAAACCATGACCACTCCTAAATGTATTTATTTCATATCGTACATAAACATGCAAGGATTCTTCTCGAAACAGTTAAACACGAGCTGCGAGTTAAACTCACCTCCGACGGCCATCTTGTCTTGATTTCTTCCCGCCAAAATCACTTTAGCCTCGTTCTCAACATATCTTGTAGAAGTTTTTGAATAGGCTCCTCCGCAATTATTTTATTACATTAGTCTTAGGTCTCTTTATTGAATTGAGCTACATTCGATTTGAATGATGACCACTGAAAAAACATGGAAATAATAAGTCTGCAGCTGGTTCCTTTTGAGTACTTCGTTCTTTCCAGACGCCATCTTGGCCTAAGCAAGCGGTGAACCACATGTGCACTTTTTCTAGGGCTTGAAGATGGCCAAATCAAAGAAGAAAAAGAACAAGAATGCAGATTTTGTCAAGCCTAAATTAAAAGTTGGCAAGAAGAAGCCGAACGCGACGAATACTACAAATATAGCATTCAAATCGTCGGCTATAAACGTCCTGTCACAGCTCGAAGAGAAGTCTGAGCCAACAAATCAAAGAAATTTAACATTGAAGGTAAAAGATTCGTATTTTTGTGAGATGGATTGAAGAAGGCTAAGATTTGCACTTTAATGGATGCATTAGCGTTTTCCCTATTGTATTGAGCTTTGCGTGATTTTTTGGATGGGAAATAACCAGAGGGGAGGGGAATCTAATCTGGGTGGGTATTTCACCCTACTTCTAATTCTATCTATGTCAATAGAAAATACTGAGCAGGACCCAGTAATAATAATGCTGCAATCCTCCACAAGGACATATATGAGGAGGGTGCCGAGGTTCCGGCCAATGGCCGGAGCCTGGCTGGAGCTGTTGAAGACAAATGTAAAAAGGGTATTGGCCCAAATCAATGTTAATGGTGGAAACAAAGGTATATATGGGACTAAAGGCTGTTAATGATAAACCACTCCAGATATCAACACCAAATTTTGTTTTAGCAGTCATTAAAAAGATATCTTACAGTTTCACATTCTCTATTGAATGGCCGGAGCTGGCCGGAGCAGGCCGGAGCTGGGGAAAAAATACAAAAAGGGCCAAGGCTCCGGCCCAGCTCCGGCCAAGCTCCGGCCAAGCTCCGGCCATTGGCCAGAGCCTCAGCACCCTCCTCATATATGCAAGGAGGGAGCCGTGGCTTCCCCCTTTTTCGTATATATTTTTTGAAGCAAATATTTGCCTGTATCACTACCAAGTCTACCTAAATTATATGAAGGGGAACAACCATGGTCAAAAAACCATATGTATCTATGTAAACATTTGCCAAATAATAAATAAAAAATTTGCAAGAAATAAATTAAATTTACAAGTTTTAAAAGCAAAAAATAGATAAAATACAATGACAATACACATTAAATAAATACCTGTAAGGGCTACTTCTAATTGTAGTGGCAGCTAGGATTAAAAGGTCATATTGATCTTATTTCCATAATGGTCCCCTTAGAGGACCAAAGAAATGATAACAATAAACAACAGATGTTAAAGTTGTAGATTTTGTGACCAAAAATAACCCATTTTTATCTAGCCATACAGGATGGTACTGAGAACAAGGACATTTTTTTGCAACCACCAACCATTAGCCCCCCTTAAAATTCCTGGGTATATTGCTGATCCTCCAATGGCTTTTATGCTAAATGGGTTTTAAAGCAAAAACCAAATTTTAAATCTTCTTTTCTAGGACATCCTGAACCAGTTAACTCATTACAATGACCACACACGGCAAGATGCTACCCAAGCACTCAAAGATTTTTTCATTCAACACCCATCACTGTTACATCAAAATCTAAGTGTATTCATCCAAAAGTTGCTTGGCAGATCAGTAGACTCTAGCTTCAGTGTCAGACAGAACTTTATTTCTTGCTTGGAACATGTCCTGAGGAATGTCTCAGACCAAGAAATTTTACCATTTTTCTCAATAATGATGGCCCATCTGAGTTGTGCAATGACTCATATCAATGAAGATATACAAGCTGATTCTTTAAAATTCCTAGAACTGTGCTTGGATTTGTTTCCTGAATTGTTTCTTGGAAATTGTGACAAAGTACTTCACAACTTCCTTGATTTGATATCACATAAGCAAATTTCAGTGGCTGGTAAAAAGCATGATAGCAAAGGCATTTCACAAATGGTCAATAGAGAATTGTCTGTGAAACCAAGTGGAAGAATGTCAGCTGTAAAGACAAGAAATGATATTCTCCAGAAGTTGCTGAAAATTGTATCATTGGTGTTCAGAACAGATTCTGAAGAGGATAAAGGATTAGATCAAGTGAAAGACATTGAGGTAGAAAATTCACTCAACTATGTCCTGCTTAAATATGGGCTCTTTGATACTGATAAAAGTACACATTTATTCAATCGTACTGAAAGTGGCATGTTCAAAGAAGCAACTGATGCAACAAACAAAACGAGGCTTCTCATCCAATCTGTCATGCCTATTCTTTTCAATTGTTGGAATGATGCTAACCCCTCTACGTACTCAATACCATCCCCAGAGAAAACTAATCAAACTTCTTTATCAACGATGGTAGCTATTGTGTCAATAATGAGAAAGGTATCTTCATATGAAAAGCAGCGGAACCAAACAGAATCATTTGCGGAACTTTACTTCAAAGATTTTGTAAAGAACATTGTCAATTTCTTTCCTTTTTCAATGGTAAATGCCACACAGGGCAAAACTAAAAAGAAGGAAGAAACAGACTCTGATGCAGACTTGATTCAAATGAATATGGATATCTGCAATATATACTGCAAATCTGTTGCCCATAATCCCGAATCAATGAACCAGACCATGAAATATATGAGAATAATTCTGCAGTATATTGTGACACTAATTGCAGATCTTAGTGGAAAGGACCTGATTGGCCAGATGGATTGCATCAGGGAGATTTTAAATATCTTGCTAAGATCTTCCATTTGCATTGAAATTGAAAGCCAAGGGAAAGAAGGTAGGCAATTCAAATTTATTCTTAAGAGCTAAAAGTGATTTCAAGATTTTAGCAGTGCCTGAAATTTACAATCATCAACAGAAATATCGT
This sequence comes from Aurelia coerulea, assembly GCA_039566865.1. NCBI lineage: Eukaryota > Metazoa > Cnidaria > Scyphozoa > Semaeostomeae > Ulmaridae > Aurelia > Aurelia coerulea. Next base: position 30,887,375 of record CM076944.1, read on the forward strand.
GGAAATATTAATCGACAAAGACATCAACATTTCAGACATTTGAAATTCCTAAAATTTGTTTTTAAAAATTTTTATAGTCAAAAATATTCATTGTGAAATTTTGCAAGGAAAGTAGTGTCTTGAGAGATAGTTACTGAATGAAAAACGCAAGTTTCATTTAAACAATTGTTGCTGGATTGAAATAACATAATAAATGACAATCTGAAACCTTGTAGCATTCTTTATTATAGAACAAGCAAAATAAACAGTAAAATGTATAAAATGGATCAATTTTGTATTTGGTTTGCAATCCCTCTAAAATGTCCTAAAATATTTATTGAGATTTTTTGTCAGAAATTTTCTAATAGGATTGTCCCAGCCATCCAATTATATATTTTCTTATATTTCTAGTCCAATTTTACATGATATGAAGCTCCATTAAATCCCTTATGATGTATCTTTCAGAGTTGGTTATCAGAAATTTACTGTGTAAAATTCTAAATGGCTTATGCTCAATTTACAAGGATACAAGAAGTTTCAATGTTCGTTGTAAGCTGTTGCCAGTTCTTGAAGATCTCCTTGACGTTGTCGAAGAAAGGTATGTACACAATAATTTTGTGTTGTTCTATTGGAAAGAAATGACCAGTTACTGAAATACTCATTTTCTGAAAAGCTTCTGGGTGAGTCGAAATAAAGACATGGCGTTTGAAAAATACAACTCCCTGAATATCAAAGCAATAATATTGAAAACTGTCTTGCTTCATTGCCGATATATTCATTTACCGTAGATTCTGTAATTTTCTAAATTTCAATTGGCCATTCCTTCCTGTGGATATGGGAGATTTTCCGCCAAGTTTAACAAGCAAAATTTTGCTGGTTTTCCTTCCTAACAAAATAACACCAGCATGTATTAGCATATAATTTGCCTGGGATGATGAGATCTCCCTGAAAACGTTTCTCATTCTAGGGGGAAACTTTTTCATCCTCCCAAGAGGATAGAACATATGCATATACAAAAGCTTGTTCAAGTCATTGTAAATAGAAATATCAGGGAAATTTGTGCATGATTTTAGGACGCTCTTGAAGGTTTCTCGAAGCGATTTTCTCAAGAGTGGCTGTTCAATCAGATATTGTGAAATATTGCTCCTTTGATATTTAGGGAGCAGTTACTGGAACCTTTCAAAGGGTGTGTGTTTTTTCTCTATCTCACCCAATAGTAAGATAAATTCTGGCACTCAGGCATCTTTTTAATGATGACGTTTCACTTGTTTTAGATCGGTCTTTCTTCGCTAAATTGTTATTTTTGCCCATTTAAAATATTGATAGATATAGAAAACGTAAGTGTGACAAAGCCCAGCCATTTAGCTGATAAACAACATTTCAATTTTATTTCATTTTGTCCATCAGATTTTCTCAGTTCACTGTTTTTGGTCGTCTGGTGTACCTATCAATTTTGCTTATCAATATCAAGTTTTTGTCCTCACAAAATGTGCTCTTTTGCCAGAGCATGATATCTTGGTTGTGGTGTCAACAATTTGCCCTAGAAATAGAGACAGTGCCCAATCTCCTATTACTGTGCACCTTGTCCATATCAATTTTGCCTGCAGCATCTTTCACATAAAAATTAAACAAGTACAGTAAATGTATTAGTCAGCTCTACTATCAGCCTTTGATTACAAGGCAGTGATTATTTTCTACTACAGACCTATCAAAGTCCTGATGGAGATATTTCAGAAATGGGTTTGCTTGTTACCAAGAGATCTGCAAGAAACTGAATCAGACAAAAGCAAGTTCTTGCTCAAAGTCGTTGCATTGATATCAAAGGCTCTTATTCAAGGGCAAAGACCAACACAGTTGTTTGTGGTTCTCTCAAGGGCAATCAAAAATGTCACAGGTAAATCCTACCTTTACTCTTAAAGGGGTTGTATAAGCTGAACTTCTGAAAAGCCTAACTTACTCTCCCTAACACAGGCTAATGCAGCAGATGAATACATTTTATCCAGGTTTGAACTCAGTAGAATTAGCCAGTGCCATCAAATTTGCCATACTATGAACGATTATCAAGATACAGTTGGATTCCAAAGCATGAAAGCCCACTGCAGGCTTAACAAATCCTGACATGTGCCCTTTGTTCACTGAAATCTTGCACAGCCCTTTTATAAGTTGTCTACTGTGAGTTATGTTTTACCATGCTAAAATACTAAACAATCACTCGTATGTTAATGTAAAGTAGTCCAATAAAGCTTGGACATTTCAGACATGATCACTTGCAGCCCTACCGTAAATCAATAAGTACACAAAATGCTTGTGGGCAATATCTAACAGGCCCAAAGAAAATCGATTAGGGCTAGTAAAATTGAATTGATTTTGAATTACCATTGGAATTACATTTTGTATTGATATACAGAGACACCAGGACTCGAATATGCCCCTGTTCTGAATTAACATTGGGTTTTCTAAAGCATTAAAATGACAGTCACCCGTACGAAAATACAAGGCCATGTAATAGCCATGTACAAGCCTTGTAATTTTGGCGTTGCAACCTTGTTCTAGCCTAGAAAAGCCTTGCTATGCTATAACCTTGTAAATGGCTCGAAAAATGCTAATTAGCCTTGTGGAAGCCTTGTGCAAACCTTGTGTTATACTAGTTGTAACTTGGAATCTTAGTGATAGCCTTTTAATTTTCTTCAAAGGCTTGTACAATGTCATAGCAAGGTCATAATCCCTGTACAAGGCCAAGTTTAGCCTTGTATTTTGGTACAGGCAGCTAAGGACCAGGAGCATGTATAGAATCATCTAATCTAAATGTTGGGTCCATTATCCCAACCGTTATGGTAAAGCGTGACCAAGTAAGAGAAGAGTTTACGTTATCATCTTTTTGACTCATTTACGAAGTAATAATTCTATGAAGTAAATAAAGTAAAATATAAGCACGTTTCGAGCATAGCCTGTCACCAAACTTAATAACGTGCTGTGTTCGAAACGTTGTGCTAAATTCAATTCATATCAAAATGCTTACAGCAGTTTACTTTATTTACTTGTTTTATTTTTCTACCATTGCACTTCACGCAACAAGAGGAATACTTAAATAATTCTATCCTTTCTCTTTGTTTCCTTTTCCAGGATCATCAAGATCATTTTTATCAGGAAATCAGTCAGAATTACAAAGAAGCTTTATTGAGATGGTCTACAATTTACCAGTTATCGAAAAAGACCTCACAGAAAGTTTAACATTTGTTTGCCATCGTGATGACATTAACATTACCGTAAAGAAGCATATCATCCATGTATTATACTGTTGGTGAGTTGCAGCATCTTTTTCATATAGCCACAGGAGGCCAAGGCGGTTAAGTGTGGGGTGAGTGGTGAGGTGCCGTGTGAGTGGCCGAATGGCTTAAACAGTTTCCATCAGGTGACTGACGTTAAGCTCGGTCGAGTGTGGTCAAACTCTGGATGGGTGACCTCGGAGGCGTGACGTTGCAACTCACCTGGCCGTCCTTCGGAAGGGACGTTAAACTAGGGGTCCAATGCCTGGGTTTGGCATGCATAGTGGGCCTAATTTAGCTTTAAATAGCTAGAAATCCTTCAGCCCACTTAAAATAAATTACTGAAAAACAGTAATCAGTTTAAAATTTCAAAATAGTTAATTGTAAAACCTGTGTGTCTTATTTGTTGGACCTGTTTCCTTTATTGATGTCTGCGTTCGAATGCGAGAGTTCGAAGTGAAGTAACTAATACAGTACTATATGAATAGTTACTAAGTAGATTATTTATATTTGTAAGTTAATAACCATGTTTCTTTTTTTAGCTGTCAAAAGAAGACAACAATGCACCTGTCACTGTTTCTAAGTTTTGCAACATCAGTCATTCTTGGTAAGTTTCCAAAGATAGCTGGTTTGTAGGATATGTTCTTTCAGTCAGTGGAATTTTCCGAGCGGGCGCAAATTTAGACAATGAAAGGTCACTCATCCGTAATGTTCTATTCACATCCAAAGCGACATTTCCTCTCGCAAACGGTAGAATTTCCGCCCGCTCGGAAAATTCCACATACTGGAAATCAGTTTTTACATGGTGATGTCAGCTGTTTGGCCGATTTCTAAGAATGAAGAGGGTTGCATACCGGGTGTCCCAAAATGATGTATTATCGTTTCATTGCTTATATGTCGATAAGAAATGAACCGATTTTCAAAAACTTTATTTTATCCGATTGCCGAAAGGCTAAATTGTATTCGAGGATGTTGGTTGTGCTTTTACATCGATATTTTCATGTCGAAAAGAAGATCGACAAACCTGCTGAAATTCAAGCTTTAGATGGCATGAAAAGAAACTGCATGAAAAAGAAACAGACTTCTTTTCCAGTCAACATTTTAGATGTTATACAAAAGGCTGAACTTACATGTCGTTCAGAGAATACGAATTCAGTTAATACTGAATTCAGAGAATATGAATACGAGTTCAGCCTTCTGTATTACATCTAAAATGTTGACTGGAAAAGTAGGCCGTTTTTTTCGCATGCCATCTGAGGCTTGAATTTGAGCAGGTTTATCAATCTTCTTTTCGATATGAAAACATCGTCGTAAAACCACAACCAACATCTTCGAATAAAATTTAGACTTTCGGCAATCAAATAAAGCAAAGTTTTTGAAAATCGGTTCTCTGGTAATGGACATATAAGCAATCAAACGATAATACATCATTTTGGGACACCCGGTACTTCTCCTCTATGTCATCTTCAGGGACACTAACTGAAAATTTGTCATTTCAAGGAAATGGATAGTGCAAATACCGGGTAACCCAATAAAGATTGAAACTTTTTGGAGAATTATCAAAATTTGGTCATATTACCGATCATGAAAATTACTAATGTGTATTTATATGAAAGACCAAATTAATTCTTGGCGTATTGCCAAGTTTTGATATGGCTTTGAATTCTTAGAGATTTGACAGATTTTGTTTATTTGATTCAGAAGCCGAGCAGAGTGCACTGTAATTCTCGCATATTTAGGGCTTAGATGAAACTGGATGAAACTATTACTACTCCGCTCCTGAATCAAATAATTCACCAGGCAGACTTATCCTTTTTCTTTCGTTGTAGAATTCATGACTTCTCTAAAAAACCACCTTTCGCGTGCAAAAGGCGACAGTTAGCACTACTGGTTTCAGGGCAACTTTTGTGGCTTTGTTTGTTTTGTATTACTGGTTGAGAGAATTTCCTTTGTCTGCAATCACTAGTCGCTTTGAATTGGGATGTCAATCAAACAGCAGATGCTATTGCGTTACAAAATCTGTCCTTGTTTGTTTGTTTGTTTGTTTGCTTGTTTGTTTGTTTGTTTGTTTGTTTGTTTGTTTGTTTGTTTGGATAAGGACAAAATAGTATTTCTAGTTGCTTTTATTTTTTAAAGGCTACTCAATGAAAAATTTTGAAAAGCTTCAACAACGTGATGGTGACAGTGAAATGTCAGAGACTAAACGGTAAGCTATGTTATGGTGCATTTCAAGAAGAAAAGTACACTTTTGATTATGATTGATAATCGATGTAAAATAATTTGACAAACACATCAAAGTTTTGATTAAGATTCGCGTTCGAATTACAAAATTGTATATGTACTTACAAAATTTTTTAACTTCGTTAGAAATCCCACGATGCCATATCTTCATCGCCAAGCATGACTGACAATAGTAATAACATTGGTAGGAATTTGACATATTTTGCTGCCCTCAAAGTTTCAAAGTTAAGGCCATCAGTTGCCGTTTGCACCCTATGCTAGGCGTCGGTTGCAAAAAATAGCACTCAGATCCCTGGCTCTTCCTTTTAGGTAAGTAAACAACCTATCAATGATGTTTGTGAATGTTTTTTATTCTTCGTTGAAGGCTAAAGTACAAGATCATCAGTGGCCCCAAAGAGAAAACTGGTATGTTTTTCATATTTGTTGTACCGCATGCTGATGTCACGGCCCCTTGAAAATATCACCGTGTTTAAAGAATATAAAATGAAGAATATAAATTGAAATGGCAAACTGCCTCTTGGCAAACTTCTCGTAGATCACTTTTCCTCTTGTCTCATTTCCATCCTCCTTACGGTTACTCCCTTTCTGTATATCGGATGATTTAGTGAAAAACAAGCCCCCGTTGGAAAGGTCACTGCTCCATGGATATCAAGGCTATGACATTGTCAAATATATTATTCAATAGTGGACATGTTCATATAGATTTTAAAATTACTGAGATTGGCCACTCCGTTCTGAAATTATGAGGCATTTCTCAAGGAAGCATCTTCAAAAAACCTTCATAATAGGCATAAAAGCACGACCAAATTTAACTGATATTTCTGCCTTACACCAATGACTTTTACATGCTGTAGCACATGTTATCCCGTTGGAGGATAGAAACCTTCACAATAGGCATGAAAGCACGACCAAATTTATCTGATATTTTTGCCTTACACCAATGACTTTTGCATGCTGTAGCACATGTTATCCCGTTGGAGGATAGGGTGTAATCCCTGGAAGCATAAAAACATAATTTTTTTTATATTCCATTAAAAATTTCCCAAGACAAGCTACTAATTACGCTACGAAATACTACAGGGACGATGATACCACAAGGAGCAATAGACTATAACAACGCCGCGGCAGTTAACATAGAAAGAAATAAAAACTACCCGGTGAATCAGGAAAGATGTACCACCAGCCCGCACAGCTGCATCCCAAGAGCCACCCAACCGATAATTAGGTTCAGGCCTCAGTCAAAGAATTGAAGTTGGAATTTTGGATGAATTGGGTGTGTGACCCCCGTGAAACGACCCCAGAGCAAGCAACACACCACCGACCCACCCATTACGTAAAAATACACATAATTACTACTAAAATATAAATCAACAATATGGAGCACGTGCTGAAGTGTGTTGAAGTCCTTTCTTTGAGGCAAAAATATTGGGAAAATTTGGTTGTGATTTTAGGCCTGTTTTGAAGGTTTCTTGAAGGGGTCTTCCTCGAGAAAATCCTTCATAATTTGAGAACGGGTGGCCAATTTCAGTTTCGTAAATTTTTAAATCACTTTGGACATGTCCATCATCAAATAATGTATTTGCCAATTTAATTGCTTTGATATCCAGGTAGCTGTGGCAATATTCTCGTGAAGATGTTTAAATTATTGAAACTTTTTGATCACACATTTGAATTTGTTAAATTGTTACAAAGCCAAGTTATAGCAAGGAGCTTCATTGACCAGTCCAACTTGTTTGTGCTTTTGCAACGTAGGCCTGCCCTTGTAATTTTCTGTTTTCAGTACAGCAGTTTTGTCAACTTGCTATTCTCAGTCCGTTAACGTAAAGCTTCTGAAGGGCCAACAGTTATTTAAGTCCGGGAAATAAGGTATGTGGTCTGATACGTTCCCCAACCCCTGTTCTCCGTAAAAATCAATCTGAGAAAGCTGATGTTAACTCATTGAAGTTATATTTCTTGAGTTTCTTTTACTGACTGCTTTCGAGTGTCTACAAATAGGATTTTGACAGTTATTTTTCGACTGATTGGACGGCAACACTGGACGGCAAAATTGAGTTTTATTTTTAATTTGTAGTAACCTCTTTTTAACCATGAGTTTAACTTGCAGGAAGAGAGGCTGATCTCCAGGAACACATGGAATTAAGCAAGGTAACTTTCACCATATTTTTTGAAACCATGCATAAGTTGACCCAAAAATGTAAGTCACTTGTTTGAAAAGTCACGAAAAATTGATTCAAGCTTTTCGAAATTTTCTTTTTGGTCCATCTCATCATGCAAGGATCACTTTCTCGTCCAGGACCACATTAGTTGCAGAAATATTTTTGCATCTTGTTCTAGATTTGTGGGGATAAGTTTACATTAGTTTGAGCACACTACATTGCCATAGAAATTACGATGAAAGTCACACTTTACTTCAAAAGAGTCATTACCTTGGTTGCCTTTATATTTGATAAAGGCCTGTTGTCATGTAAGGACAAAGATGTCTTGTGAAATTGGATTTGTATACGATGAGTCTTGGCATCAAACCTTAAAGAATGATTGCACGATTGATTGGGGGGGGGGGGGGGGCTTATTCACAAATTCAAATGACAAAGGGTATATCTGATATCTCTTCAGTCCTTGTATACAATATTTTGCGGATTTAGCATACAATTTTATGAGTCAAATACATATATTCAACACGGCTTTATCTCAAACCATATCAAAATTAGCATGCAAACTCATTTAGCTCAATAAATGGAAAATCTTTGGTGCCCTCTGGAATTTGATATAAAGTGGGAGGGGCTTATTAGAGAGAGGAGGGCTTATTGAAATTTTTGGCTCAGTGGGGAGGGGCTTCATAGAAAGGGGGCTTAATAGAAAGGGGGGCTCTTTTTTTCAATCTTTGACATCTGTATTATTTTCAAAACTGCAGCGTCTTCTATATTTCAAACAGTTTTTCGGTTATGATGTCATCAAATAGCAAAATTGCGAGCCAGAAAAGCTACAGATTTCTGCTTACCGCCATATCATAGATCTTCGTAAACCATGTTTTTCTTGAAGATTATTGTTCCTTTTTCTTCTATTAATATAGGATTCTAAATGATTAAATTTTTTCAAAGCTCCTCATCAATTCTTTCAATTCTTCAAAAAATATCGAATATTGCCAATGAACATTTAAAACGAAGTACCTGAAATTTCTTTCTTTCGCCATTAAATCAAATGCAAAATGCATCAACCAATCGTGCAATGTTTTTCAAGGTTCAATTCCTGTGCTCACAAGATGGCAAATTGATATTAAATGGTACACAGGGTATCCCAAAAAACATGTGCGCCATTTGAGCAGCTGCTATGAAGGAGCGATGAATCCAGTTTTTCAGATTTGTGCGCAGAAGAGACTTCAACTTAGATTTTGATACTAAGTTCGAGTAAATGTAACGAGTATCTTGACTGATGATATGGTCGTAGTTATCGCTATTGAAATACTGCTGGACGCTCCTAACTACGACTCATAATCAAACGCCATTATTTTGAAATGACTATGACTGCCTCGTTTCGATAAGGGCCTAGGCAGAAAAGCACAAACACTTGTAGTTTCAAATGAAACACATTGATTTGAAAACTTCACAATAAATCAGTTAATGCTTAGCGAAAGCAGCAAAATAGTACCTACGTACAAAATTTGATATTGTCACCAACTGTTTTCATGGTATTCTTGTTCGTAAGACTTTGTTCTGTCCGGCCAAACTCCTTGAAACTCTGCTTTGAGGTTCGAGTTTCCGTTGGTCAACATCAATCAATCGAATTTGCAGAGATTCTAATGGCGTTGTATTTGGTTGTATACTTTGTACATGACTGTGTATAGCAGCCTCGTTCCCAAGGGCGTTCAAAAGTGAAAAAAGTCAGTCCAAAAATATTGCCGTAATATTATGAGTCCCAGTAAGAGCGGTCTCGGTCTGGCGTAATAGTCTCGTTTTGGATAGCGATTACTGGGACTCATCGTAATCAGTCTAACGAGTATCGGGTGTCCCATCAAATGTATACAGATTTGGTTGACTCCAGCGATGTGAATTTAGCTTCAATCAATGTTTAATCACTCTAAAAATGTTCCTCGATAGTTAACTTGGACATAGGTACCTCGTTTGTTGGTATTTGTGCTTTGAGAGCAGACATGTTAATTTTGAAAGCTCAAATTTGCCTCTTCCTGCAAACCAGAGCTTTAGCCTTTTGGCCTAAGCAAATTCTTAAGGCAATCAACGATAGCCTGATAAAATTTGAGCAATATTAGATCTCGAGTTATTTTGTTGTCCAGAAGTCACCCCCTAATCACCCATTGCGCAGTTTCTTAATTTTTCATCAATTTCAGTTCTTAATTTCGATGGGCTTCAGGAATTTGCTTAGGCCAAAAGGCTAAAGCTATGGTTTGCACATTTACAAGGAAGCCTTTGGAAAGCAATATTGTTGGTATAAATTGATTTTATGATTTTGGAGACGCGAAATCACTGATGGACGCATACCAAGGCTTGCAGGACTTTTGCTGCACGTAACCATCGCTAGCAACCCTAGATATGTTTTTCTTCTTACTTTTCACAAAATCTAATCTATGACTACCTGATTCACTTATGAAAGCTAAAGAACGGGACTAGGCTTTTTGCACTCAATTTCTTTGATTTTAATATTGATGGAGAATATTAAATCCTCTGGTTTTGAGGCAACCAGTAATTTTGACTTTCTTGCTTGATAGGAGGGCTCTCTCCTCGATTAGTTTACCTATTGAGAGAGCTCCTCCTTCAAGTAATTCACTCCATACAATTTATCTCATTTCTCTGTATTTGTATATTGTATTACTTTTCCGTATCAATGTATTAATTTCTGTAATATCTTATTTCCTTATAGTTTAGTTATCTGTTAGTAGAGTAATTTATAAATTGTATGTTGTGGATTTAAAGTATATGAACTGAAATATAAATGAACTGATAGATCAGCAACCACTTATCAGATTGACGCAAACAATGTCTCAAATTCTAAGTTGAAATCTCTTCTATTGAACTATTTTTAAAATGGGAAGATCTGCTTTATTGCTCCCCTGCAGCAACCATTCAAACGGTGCACATGTTTTAAGGCACCCTGTGGATGATGTTTAATTGATAGTACCTATTTAACCCGTTTATAATTTATTTCTAGTTCCTATTAGACATGCTGTTGACTATTGATTGCGAGAAACAGCTCTTGGACATACTTCTGCCAACGTTAGATCGGCTTTTGGTAGGTATTGACTTTGATCTTGGTTAAAGGACATATGTCACGTTAGCAATTAGTTAATACAACAAAGAAGTTTGGAGTGGAATTCCATTGTTTCGTGACTTTTTATTTCTGCTTCATGAATTTTTATTGCAATAAAAATTCAGCCCCGATCCTGTGGCTTTGTACTAAACAATAGAGAGAATTGTATTGCATGAACCAATCAGGTTCATGACGTATGCCCTTTAAACTAGCATGATGATAATGATTCATGAAAAGTATGGCTGAAAACTAACTACATGCTCTTTCATGCGCCCCAGAGAAGCAAAGCTTATTGAGTCTGGGGCGCTTACAACAAAACTGAACAATGTGAATACAACATCTAAATACCTAAATTATTATAATGTAACTATTAGTGCAAAAACAGCAACAATCTTATTTCTAAATATATACCAAACCAATAGCGACATAAGGCGGTATTAAAATTAATGCAATGAAAAATAAAAGCACTAAAAATGAAGGTAACATAGAGCAAAATAATTTAAAACAGAATGATGTCACCAGTATCATTCATTAGAGCCTTGTTTAAATAGTTTTAGATAATTTAGATACTTCTTTTTTCTGGGATTATCCTCAGTTCAGGAGGCTGGGAGTTCCAATAGCATACCATCTTGAAAGTTGTAAAAAGTTTGAAAATCATCTAAATTTAATTTTGCCATAAATGTTTAAATACCTTCTTCCTCGTTTATGACAAGGATCCAATTGCGTCTATCACAGAAACAGCCTAGCTGCCTTTGAAGAATTTTCCGCTTATCTTTCAGAACTTTCAAAGTAAATTCAAGATTTCCATTTTCAAGTTGAACTACTGAAAATTTATCTTTCAAATTTTCACTACTATAGCTGTGGTTCACAATTTCAGTACATTGTCCTTCAAGCAAAAAGCATGCAGTTGTTTGAGACAGTGTTTTAATGCCATTAACATTGATGCTATTATTTATTTCCTTCTTAGACTAAATTCACCACTTTGCCTGATGTAGCTGCACTTGGTCTGCTAAAGCTTTTTGAGCGGTAAGGTGTCCTTGATCAAGAATCTATTTTTGTTAAAATTCATCAAATTATGTGGCAGATGACTCTGTTACCTACTTGTCAGGCTTTATGTGACTCAAAAGACTTTGAATTGTGCGTGTTTTGAGCATAATGATATGTAAAATAGCCTCAAATAACGGACTCATCGTACTAAAAAAAGGTGGGTGTAAAATGCAATGACCTATTTCTTCTGATTGAATAGCTTGAAAGAAACTTTAGATACTTATCTATAATTCTACCGTTGGACTTTTCAGAAATTTTGAATATTTTTGGAAATTACAGCGTATCTTACATTTCAACTCATTTGAGGATGTGACGTCATCAAATTTCTAAATCATAAAACAGATGAGTGACAGACTTTTGCTTGATACCATATTGTAGGCATCCATAAACTATGGTTTTTTCGAAATTATTTTATTTTACGTCAAACAGTCTAGATATTACGACAGTTTTCAGTTTTTCTGAAAATGTTTCTTGAATTCTTGAAAAAGAAGAAAAACAAGATTTCAGAAAATTCCAATGGTAGAATTATAGAGAATTGGCCAAAGTTTCTTTAAAATCATTCAGTTCAAAGAAATGGGTCACTCAATCTTACACCAGCCTTTTTAAAGATTTGGAACCTATGCTACCGTTCTCTATAGAAAGAAGACTGTTAACTCCTGTAAAAGAACAACAACCAAAATAAACCTGTAACGAGAGAGAAAACTGTTGATTCCTGTAAGAGAAAAACGAATTAATCTTGACAGGTTTATTTTTGGTTGTTGTTCTTTTACAGGATTTGACAGTCTTCTTTCTACAGATTATGGTGTTTTGTTGCGTTTATCGCTTTAGTACCATGAGTCCGTTATTTAAGACTATTTTCAAATTTGGTACCACAAATCATTTGTTTACAACAATATGTCTGGTCCGGATGTAAGTTGAAAGAGTTTAAAAAAAAGACTGAACAGTGAACAGTACACCGAATGAGTAATAGTTTTCAAACTACTTAAATTCATTAAAGGGAATGGACATAGTTAAAAGCTGACCCGGGCCAAGTTGAAAATATAATCTATTATATTTGACAACTTTGACACCTGCTGTGTCATTGTGTGGCGGAAGAAACAATGGGTTTGTGGGTGTTTCTTCAGACTATCTATTGCAGCTTGTCGATATAGCCATATCTATTCCCTTTAGTCTCCGTAGCCAGTCACTAAATTTAATGGGTAAAACCTTTTTGAATCGCCAAGATTTTCAAATATATTCAAGAGTTCCCCCAGCATCGGTTCAAAATCATTAAAAAGGTTGTGAAAAGTTTTGACCTATTTCTTTGAACTGAATGGCTTCAAAGCAACTTTAGCTATTTCGCTATAATGTTGCCATTGGACCTTTTGGAAATCTTAAATATTTTTAGAATTAAAGTGTTTCTCTTTTTCCTAAAGAATCAAGAAAAATTCTTAAAATCAATGAACGGACCTAAGCAGAGGCAATCTATAGATAGAACAAAGAGCACTCCTACGCACGGCATTGTTCCTCTTGCTAAAAATATCCACGAACGTCTCGAAATTATCAAATATAATAGGCTAATAATAGAATACCCAGACTCCTTCCCTGCGGGGCCTTTATCTCCGTTTATTCTCTTTAAAACCATGTTAAATTCTAAAAATTTTGAGAAATCAAAATTTTCAGGCAAGACTTCGTTTATGAATGTCTACAATATGGTCTTAAGCAAGAGTTTTTCACTCTCATGGTTTACGCTTTAGAGATTTGATGCCATCACATCCTCAAATATGAGTTGAAACATAAAATACGCTGTTATTTCGAGAAATATTCGAGATTTCTTAGAAGTGCAATCGCAGAATTATAGCAAAGTAGCTGAAATTTCTTTCAAGCCATAGAATTTTACACCCACCATTTATACACAAATTTAAAGATTTGGAACCTATGCTTAGTTCTCGTGGGTGGTAGCGATTTCTAGGACTCAAAGTAATAAGTCTAGAGTTCTCCTTGACCATATCACACGTGCTCATGTTAATGTTTGTTTAATGTTTTTGTTCTATTTTACCATATTCTTAGGACCCTGACATTTTGTGATGCCACTTCAAAAGAGATGAATATGGAATTTTATCAAAAGTTGAATGAGTTCCTGTTTGCTGTCATCGTTACGAAGGGTACAAAAAACGAAGATAGTGTTTCCGGTCATGATGGTCAAATTACAAATTGGATCTCATTGGCTGTCAAATTATTGGACAGTGATGAATTCTTCTTGGCAGGCATCTTGAAATTGTATCTATCAGGTATGAGAATTTTTTTAGCAGTCTTGCATAGCAAGGGGAAATTTTGTAAAACAAAAGATTCAGGTTTCCGAGAAGATGAACGATTTGTCTTTCTGAAGAATAGGTTTCACACCTTAACTGCCTCAAGCTCTCTTTTAAGGGGGCCTGAAGAGAGGGGGGGGCTTGTTCAAAAAGTCAAATTAAAAGGATATAAATGATAGCTGTTTAGTTCTTTTGTTTTAAATTTTGCAGAATCAACACATAATCCTAGGAGTTAAATACATAAATTCATTGCAGTTTTTATCCCAAACCATTTCAAAGTTAACATATAAACTTTTTTTTTTCTTTTTTTATCACAAATAAAAACAACTAACTACAACGAAATATAAATATTCTGTGGCTGCCATAGCTGGAAAGGACATGATGTCATCGAGTTCCAACTACGGCAGCCACTTACATCAATGGTGAAATCTACATCAAATTTTTTTAAAAGAAAGATTCAGGTTTCCGAGAAGATGAACGATTTGTCTTTCTGAAGAATAGGTTTCACACCTTAACTGCCTCAAGCTCTCTTTTAAGGGGGCCTGAAAAGAGGGGGGGGGCTTGTTCAAAAAGTCAAATTAAAAGGATATAAATGATAGCTGTTTAGTTCTTTTGTTTTAAATTTTGCAGAATCAACACATAATCCTACGAGTTAAATACATAAATTCATTGCAGTTTTTATCCCAAACCATTTCAAAGTTAACATATAAACTTGGTTAGCTAAGTAAATGAAAAATCTTTGGTAACCTCTGGCATTTGATATAAGTAGGAGGGAGGTGGCTTGATAGAGAGTAGGGGCTTATTTAATATTTTTGCTTGGAAGGGAGGGGCTTATTAGAGAGGGGTCTAATGATCAAAATACACTCTTTTACAGGTTGAAGATAGTTCAATTTATTAAAAAATTTGATCTCATAGTTTAATACAAGTTTGATTGGTTTGGTTAGATATTCAATTTCGAATGCATAGAAGTAGATTGTATCTTCTCCTTCTCAGCTTGTTCAGATAGTCTGCTAGAGGACAGCGTTATCGCCAGTGGTTTATGGCATTTCAGAAGAGATGTAAGTTTGCATGAAAAACTAACTTACATGTTGCGAAGAGAGGAATTTCAAGGACTTAACTTGTACATTGACAAAATACCTTTATTTGTGGTATGAAATCTACAGTCAGTCTGTTCCATCAAATCTTACACTTGATTATTCTTTTAAAATGTCTTAAGAGATTCCTTGTATTATACCTCATATCCCAAATCACTGTAACGATTTGTAATGAAATTGGTAACACAACCATTTAATCTTACCATGGGTAGTTAGACACTGCTGGTGTGCTTCTATGGAGAAGAGCTGGATAATATGTATCTGCGGGGGAAATTTTTTATAGTACTGCAGAGGAGATATCTGCGAGGGAAATTTTTTATAGTACTGCGGAGGAGATATCTGCGGGGGAAATTTTTTGTTCTTTCGATATCTCCTCCGCAGTACTGCAAACAAATTTCCCCCGCAGATACATAATATCCAGCGCTTCTCCATAGAAGCACACCAGCAGTGTCTAACTACCCATGATCTTACATGACGTCAAAGATTCCTTGATGTAAAATGTGGTTCAGTCATCTTATCGAAACCAACAAATAACCTCAACCATTTCTCAAATATTTCGTGTTGCGATGTAGAAATAAGAAATTCGCCCTGATCTTCGAAATACGACATAAACATCAATTGTGAATAATGAGTCTCAGTTGAGCGAATGATGTTAGTTAGATGAGGTTACGACTTGCCCCAAGTCTATTTTGAGAAGTTCATGCGTATACTGTGTACCTCAGTGCCAGTTTCCTCTTCATTTCTTGAATCCTGTTTCACTGATTATCAAGCGAAACTGCGACGATTGCAGTAAGTCCAGGCCATGTGGGAACCCAATTCCGTAGTTCCTCGTGCTCTCTTCAAGAATTTATCTCTTCAGAAGTTATCTGTTTCTTTCCATCTCTCTCTCTCCCTGTGTCTCTTCAGGATATATATCGGGTGTGTCAAAAATAAAAAGAATCCATGTTTGAAAGACGATAGATCCCTCGATATCAAGACAATAATGTTGGAAAATATGTAATTCAATAGGGAACGAGTTCAAATGTATTGTAAATTTTACCTACCTGAAATCGGCCACTCCATTCTGAAATTATAAAAGATTTTTTCGAGAAAGCACCTCCAAGAAATTTCCAAAACCTGCATAAAATCACGACCATATTTGTCGCGTGTCTTTTAGCAATGACTTACACATGCTTTGACAGGTTTATCTCTTTGGGAGATGAAAATGTCATCCCTGGGGGCAAAACAACACTATTCCGGACCATTTCATGTTCCCAAGAGGATAAAACATGTTAGAATGTGTTGATCTCATTGAGATAAGACAGAAAATTCAGATTCAGGAAATGTTGGTAGTTGTTTTGAGCCTGTATTGAAGATTTCTCGAAAGGGCTTTCTGGTGAAAATGCCTCATAATTTCAAAATGGAGTGGCCGATTTCAGTCGGGTAAATTTTGAGGTCTATTTGAACATGTCTGCTGTTAAATGGTATGTTTTCCAATATCATCATTTTGATGTTCAGGGATTGGTGGTTTTTGAAACAGGGATTCTTTTTTATTGACTCACCCGGTACTTGGGCCAAAGTCTAGATATTAGTAGACAAAGAACACACAGAAATGGATTAAGTCTGGAATACTTCATGAAGAATAAAAGGGCTATTTCCTTTCAAGTTTGGTTAGGTTATGATCAACAGACCACAATTCAGGCAAATGCTTAGGTTTCATCGTCTTTAAAAAGTGTTCTCGCCACATTTTCACGAATTCCTTCACAGCGTCCGCCTCGATCAATTTTTGTACAACTCGCTCTCCATGCGGTCCTTCGTAGCTTTCATTGTCCTTCGTGGTGCCTATTTCAGAAAGGCTGCGCAGAATATCTTCATCAACAGCTTGGTCATTTGTGAAGTCATTTAGAATTTGTGTCAGTTCATTCTTTCTTTGTTCTGGTATTCTCTCCCCGGCATGCATCAACGCCTTCGCAGCAGATCTAACTCGTTTAAGGACGCGATCATCGATAGATTTGCTATTACCAAGTGGAATACCATAGTCATCTGCAATCTTTCTCTTCAGTCTGATATCATGCAGTTCGGAGAGTCTGTGACATGATACACAGAGGAGTAAAACATCATGTGACAAATGATCTTTCAAATTTGATGGGAAATGACGCCGGTAATCACGTGGTACGACCATTTTCTTGACATAATTGTCCTCTCTTGCACACACGACACACTTGTTATCCTTCTCTGTCGTGTAGTAGTCGCGATCTATAAATGGCCTACCAGCCGGGTCGAAATTTAGCTGAACTGTGTACGGTTCTTCTTTCACCACTGTGCCTAAAGAAAGGTAAAAGATTAATTATAAAAGAACCACTTTCATCCGGGATTCTTTGCGGAAACGCCCAGGGGGGGAACACTCAGCACATACACATACGGGGTGGTCAGTCCGGGAAATTTCCAGGAAACCCAAAAATATCAGTTTAGCCTCATTACAACAAAAAAATCAGCTCATTTTATACCTTGACATCTGTCAACGAACATAAAAGATCCTGAAACAATGAAAATTGAGGCCAGGATTGCCTCTAAAGAACCCAAAAATATCATTTTGACCATATTTGATGCCCAAAAATATCAAATACATAATGTCAGTTTATTTGGACCCAAAAATATCACTTTCGGCAATATTCTGACCCAAAAATATCAGACTTACCTCCCCGTATATGCATGCGATGAGTGCCCCCCCCCCCCTGGGCGGAAACGCTACTATTTCAAACTGTCTGAAAGTCAACTTTAGCCTATAGGAATCACAACTTTTATCACTAGGCCTTGATGAGCCGATGAATTAGTATGAGAGGTAAATTTTTCGTTGACTATATTTGCATTGAAGTCAATATTTGCTACTGAAATTCAGTTGAACGTTGCTGGTAGCACAAATTTAGACCACTAACTTTGGAAGCGCTATTTAAGGAAGGTAGATTTGTAGTATTCGGGCAAACCGAATGTTAAGAGTTTTGTTAATCTATTTACGTGTCTTGCTGCAATTTTAGCCTTAAAATAACTCCAAACAGACGTGAATAATCAATTCCGTCCATCAGAAGTGAATAAAATGAATTGAACAAATGTTTACTTTCTAAAAGTGAACTGATGAGATTCTGAAAGCCTTGCTGATAGACTTGAGAACCTTGAGAACTGATATCAGGACTGTGAAAACATCAGAGTCTGACCTGGCTGAAGTTGTCATACGAAGAAAAGCAAGGGCCAAGCAAGGTAAGCCATTTTAATAGCGACACCGGGTGAGTCAAGGAACGCACAGCCCATATATTCGATTGGATTCTGTAATTTACCCGGCTTTAATTGGTCATTCTTTCCTGTGGTCATGGGAGATTTTCTGCAGAAGACCCAAAACATGCAAAAACGAGTAAAAAAGGAGGTGCCGCAAACATTAGCATACAATTGGTTCTCTTGGAAAGATAGAATTCCCTTGAATAAGTTCTCCTGTCAAGGGGAAAGACTTATATCCTCCCAAGAGGATATCACGTGCGAAAGCGTATTCAAGTCATTGCATTAAGGTTACTGTAACCATTCAGGCGGTGATTAAGGTAACTCTGTTTTCCGCTCTAGTGCGCAGCGCCACTCTCCTTAGAAAACAGTTAATTTCTGCAGTATTATTCGGCCTGACGAAAAGTAGTAAAAAGGATGTTGTTCTGTATAGTCTGGGCAATCGAAAGATGTATAAATTGCACTGTTTCCATCAATGCTGGATTCGCAAATCCTACTTAAAATCTTTTTGTTGATTTCAGAAAAGTGGATTTATCTCCAAAACTACTCGAAAAATGTCCGATTTTTGTCGCTTCATCTTTAACTAGTTAGTTAATCTACAACTTTGCCACGTCTGATTGAGAAAGCTAAGGCTAGATTTCCTGCAATCGAATTTTATGTTATACGATGCATCTTGAAAACGAAAACATTTGAAAAAGCTTCACATCAGAGACGTAGGAATCGGGGGGGCGCACTTGGGGCACGTGCCCCCAAGATTTTGCACTAAACAAAGGAGTGGCCATTTTATTTTCAGGACGTGCCCCTTCAGCTTGAATGAAAAAGTGCCCTTGAAGTGTTGTGCCCCCTCCCAAGTTTGAGGTGCTTCCTACGTCCCTGCCTCGCATTCCTTCGCATATTTTGTATCGCTAAGTGCTTTGGAAAGGGGGCTGTCAAATTTTTTTTTACATTGATTATGTAAATACTCTAGCTTACTATATTTAAATGTACAAAGTAAACTAATCTAAATCGATGGATACAACACGGTTTGCTGGAAATGTGTGAACTCCAATCGTTTTCATAAGCCTCTTCATTTTAAAACGAAGGGAACGAGCAGCGTTTCATCAACAACAAAGACTAGAAATGAAAACGTAGCAATGTGAATGTAGCCTAAGAAGAAATATATGCATAAATGACCTGACTATACTCACCTAAGTTCTTGATGATATACCATTCTGCTTTCTTCCTATCACAAGTGCACAATACAAGACCATCAGGTGCAAGTAGTAAACAGTTATGATATAGGGGTGATTTGCGGACTGAAATTGGCTTGTCTGCGAGCTTTCGTAAACTACCGTTACTGGATGATTTAGCAGGCTGTTTATTACCAAGGAAGTTTTGTTTATTTTTGAAAGCCAGATCTGTAACACCTTGACACAAAGAGCTGCCACGTTTCGTGACTTCTTCATCTACAATGGTCACATTTTGGAAATCGTTCCAAATATCAACAACTCCAACAGACAAGTTTGCTTGGCTAAGGAAATAGGCTCTCCCAGAAAGGAAGGACATCAAGAGCAGTTGGTTTCCACTTGGCTTCTCTTTCCTCCTAATCAGGCATTTATTGAGTGGCACTATGCCTTTTGCTTGCACCTTTTGAATGCACAGTGCTAGAAATATCTGTAAGGCTGCTATTGCATCATTTGCTGCATAAGCAATTTGTCTTTCTGTGAGTTCTTTAGCTTCCCAGTTGCTACATCTTACTTTGTATGATTTGTCCATTTCTAAGCCAATTATTGCAGAAAACAGTGAACTCAAGCTCATACCATTAATCCTAAACAAGAGAAAATTCAATGTATATACTGGAAACTATGCACTCTTCTAGCAATCCACGATAAATCGTACATTGGACCGATTTTGAAGATTTGTGACTTAATCTTTGGCAGAAAGCCTGAATTAGATTCTAGGATTATTTGAAAGTTTTTTCAGTGTTTAGAGCTATCAGCAAGTTTGTTCAAATTTTCATTTTTGAAAACTCTTCAAAACGATCAAAAAACGACGATCAAGTTTTTTAAAGAATCAACACGAATCAACAAAGAGTAAACTTTTTTGTGGTGATTTGGGATTTAGAAATTGATTAATTGTAATCTGCCGAGAGTTGTTGGTTCTATCTTGGACGTAATGTAACACTATTTTCAATGATATGTCTTTCCATTTGTAATTTGATTGAATTTTCGCAGGTACCCTAAAAGCTCTATTAAGCCCGGGAGCTTATTTAATTTGGACACTCCATAGGGGGGCTTAAAAGAGAGGGGGCTTAAAAGAGAGGGGGCTTACTACAGATGGGGGTGGCATATTCACAAAATCAAATGACAAGGATAGATATGATAGCTTTTTAGTTCTTTTACACCATATTTTGAGGATTCAAATACACTTTTACAACTCAAATACATCAGTAAATTTGTCATAGTTTTATCTCAAACCATATCAGAATTAACATGCAAACTCATTTAGCTCAATAAATTGAAAATCTTAATTGGTAACCTCTGGAATTTGATATAAATGGGGGGGGGCTTTCTTAAATTTTTGGCTTGTTGGGGAGGGTCTTATTAGAGAGGGGGGTTAATAGAGAGGGGGGTTAAAAGAGCTCTTGCGGTATTTTAGACATATTTTGAACAGCGAGTTTACATAGTCATTAACAAATCACAATTAGCATTTAAAGGACCCTTTTCTCACCAAAAACAGCCATGTCACTCATTCAAAGCTAATACAGAGTCTTCTGTATTATTTGGGGCACATGCTGAGTATATCTATACATACATATATGAAGGGCATTCCTGGCACTAGCATAAACATATTTTTTTATGAGAAACTCAACTCTCAGATCGCAAAAAAATTAAGAAACTCCAGTGCTGGGAAAATGTAAGTTAAGAAACTATTTATTTTGATAAAGGAAATCTTTGACATATTTGTACTTTACTTTCACTTGTTTCCTGTATCATATTACTCGTAAGGTACTTGAGTAGTGTCTAAAAATGGGAAAGGCTTAACAAACATTGTTTTGAAATGTTCACGAGGGCACATGTAGTAAAAATATGAAAATTGTTATATAGAGCCTCTAAGAAACTCGTGAGAAACTCTGAGTACTCAAAATCTGATAATTTTAAGAAACTTTCAGTTCTAGCCCAAATTCTTAGTTTCTTATAAGAAAAATACGTGTAAAACCAAAAGAAACCAGTCTGGTAATTGTCAGAAATGTAGTTACTCTACAAACACCATCAATTTAGGGTTGCTTAATAAGAGTACAAGAACTTGGTACATGTGGACAGTATTAGGGCCTATAAGGGCCCACATGCCAAAAATTACGCTAAATTCCATTGTTCTTTCTAATGTTTAGAGTGATTCATCACAGATTTGTGGAGTGACATATACACAAATTCCCCTCCGTACGAGTAAGATGGGTAGGGAAGTTTTAAGATTGATGGTGTTAAATGCCTGCAAATTGAACTGTTATCAGCAGCATCAAGCACATTCTCTATGTTTAGCTTTATATTTTATTTGTAACTGAAAGACTTTAACGATCACCCCAAGCTGACGAAGTTATTCATGCTAGCACACTTTACTTATGTACTTAAAATTTAGATGCATAAAAATTTGTAAAAATGCAAATAAATTTCCCAGCTTATTAAATAACATATGCTAATAATTCAATTTTAATAAAAAGTTTATATATACCTTTCAGGGAATTTGATAATACTATTCTTGTAATAGCATCGTTGTATAAGAAATCTCAGATCAACTGTTCCGCAAATATTAATGCCGAGTGACTGTAATCGTTTGCAGTCCTCTTGTACTCCTACCCCCAGCTTTGTGATACTTCTGTCCTCTAGAACATCCTTTAAAACCTTTGGCACTGCATTGCTGAGTGAACTCAATCTAATCAAAAAGCATTCACTTTGGGTTGCAATTTGAATTAATGCAACAGGGCTACTGATATCTTCACTGTTTTCACCATTTACCCATTCACAATCAAAGCCAAGAAACTGGACCTGTCTATTTTTAGGCCTCAGTAGCTTTTCTCTGAGAAGAAGATCTGTTAGTCTTTCTTCAGTTAGTATGTACACGGGAATTTCTCTGCAGAAATGACGTATAAAGAAAGCAACGTTAGGTGGTATTGCTGTGTGATTTGAAGACAAGTTGGGCCTAGCAGTAATAGGCCTAAGTTGTTTGGACGACTTCTTATTTGTCTTCCCTGGAATCGCTCCCTTCAGTTCACGTCTTTGCTTGAATGAAGAAATACCAAAATGAATAACGTCCATCACAAACATTAACAGCATGCATAACCCTTGTTCTGTATGCCCTTCGTTGTCTTTGATTTGCAGAAGGATCTTCTTCAAGTTGTTGAGAAACATGACTGCTTTTTGAGTTTTGAATGTATAGCCTGCGTGCACGCAGGCTATGAATGTATAGCTGTCGCTATCACCTTAATTCAATTCAATTACAAATAAGAAAGCAAGTGCCGTCGATGTAGATTCGTTACCTACTAAGTCCCTATAAAGGCGGGTTTCCACTTGTACGAATTTGGTCGTGCGACCTGTGTGATCGCTCGAAAGCAGTCGCGTGAATGATTTCCACTTGTGTGAATCTGGTCGCGCGACCAATGGTCTGAGCATGCGTATTTGCTCGTGCCTGCTTGGCTGGCTCTGCTCGTGCGTATTTGATTGGCTCTGCTCGTCCTGGTCGCGAGTTGGAAGATAGCAAGTTGACGGTTGCATTCTGTTCTGTCATGTTTCAATCCCCTGAAATGATTCCGCTCTTATTTAACTAATAGAAAACAGTGCTGTAAGATTAATGGGAAGGGCTATTTATCATATATATCAATGACTTTCATCTACATATGGGGGGGTAATAAATTATCCCTTAATGTTGCTAAAACACAAAGTCTTGTTGGTACAAAGCCCACTTTCATGGTGGGTGAGGAGAATGTTTCAGAAAATATAAAATACCTTGGGGCAATTGTTGATAAACATTTGAGCTGTCAACATACCTCAGAGTTTCTCGACTCCCTGAACTTGGTTGGCCCACCATCAACGAGCTTATCAATTCAGAAACTTTAAAAATGGTGTCTAAAGAAGTTAAAATCAATCAATCAATCAATCAATCTTAAATCTTAGGACATTTCGCTTCCAAAGTTTTAAATTTGTTTTTGCCAATTTGTAATGCCGAAAATGTAGAATTAATTTCGTTTTATTAGAACGGCTTCCAAACTATTTGATAAGATCTAAAACAATAGGTAATAACATAACTGGGGGGGGGGGGTACTTCATTGTCAACATGATTCGACCTGAATCTGGACTTTGAGAAAAGGACCCATTTGTATGACGGAGTATTCAAAAATTTCGAGCCCATTTGCATGAATATCAGGAAATTTTTGACCCATGTGCATGAATTTGTCGATTTGAAACAAAGGAAAATTTCAGTTTTTTGGCCTGGATTATCATTATGGGGCCGATTGATAAGAAAATTCTCAAAGAAGTACCCATCTACTAGAATTGTGGTTAAAAACAGACCCATATGTAGAGAATTTCGGATGAAAAAACCCATCCATATGAGCGGCACGTCCAGTACAACTTAACAATGAAGTACCCCCCCCCCCCCCGGGAGTCAATCCAACTTCCAAAATCAGTCGCGCGATCGCCGAAGGCAGGGGAATCTTCGTCACTGCAACAAACTACGCATGCCCAGACAACTGGTCGCACGATCGCGCGACCAAATTCGCGCAAGTGGAAACCCGCCTTAACCTTTGCTTCTTGTTGGTGTTGTTCATAGGTGTTGTTGTTATTGTTGTTATGTTGTTATGTTTGTTGTTTGAATTCTTTCTGCCCTTTATTGTTCGGGGATTGCTCGTTTTGGTTTTACTTTATGCATGGACGTTGAAAGGGAAAACACTCCAACATAGCATCAAACACACCCTTACTGCATTACAGTAGAAACCCGCATAAAAGAACCTGCTTTTATAAGAACCTAGAGGCTGAAACTCAATCTTTTAAGCCCCCTAAATAAGAACCTCTAAGAGGCTGAAACTGGGAAAGGTTCTTATATAATAGCTTTCATGTAAATTATGAAAATGACCAGAATTTTTAGAATTCTTCACACTGATCAAACTTCTTCATTGGTACAAATGATTTGTTCTCAAGAATTCTCAAGAATTCTCAAGGAATCTCAAGAAATCTCAAGAATTCTTGGGCTGGAAACAGTGTTAATGTGTGCAAGGCCTGCTTGTATATAAGAACCTTTTTAAGAACCTTACAGGCTGGAATTTAGAATAGCAGCCATTTAATCAAGAACCTATTCAGGCTGCCCAGAAAAAACCTAGGTTCTTTTATGCGGGTTTCTACTGTACACGTATTAGCTTCTTATGAGCTTCTTAGAGGTTCCATGACAATCTTCATGTTCCCTCGTGAACCTTTCAAAACAAGGTTTTTCAAGCCTTTTCGATGTTCAGACAATACTCAAGTACCTTACGAGTAATATGATTCAGGAAACAAGTGCAAGTAAAGTTAAAAAAGGGGTCTTTATCAAAATAAATAGTTTCTTATCTTATACATTCCTAGTACTTTTTTTCTTCATGATAATAACTTGCTACACTTATACAGGAGCGTCGTTATACTTTAACATAAAATAAAAGAAGCTAATTATAACAGCAACAGCAACAGCAACAACAGCAACGAAAGAACTAATCCAAATATGTAGTAACAGAAATACAGCAATAAATTGAATATAAATATAAAATGAATAAATCTAATTTCGACTGTGCATGGTGCTAACTCTCTTCAGTCGTTGGCGTAGGAATGGGAAAGGGGTAGTACTCAAGTGCAATTGGCATTGTCGTCTGAACGTAATTCAATAGACTTGTTTATGAAACATGCTACCCATTTAATTATCTGAAGATTCTCACATGACATCATATAAATAAATTTTTGTTCGGGTGTGAGAAGCTTGACGTTTATGACAGAATCGTCAATTTTCTCATACAGTTTATCTCGTAAACTGTGGTATTTTGGGCAGGTAATCATGAAATGTTGTTCATCTTCAACGCTGGTTTTATTACAAAGGCACGTTCTGTCCTCGACTGGCAAATTATCTCTCCGGCCGACCTCGATGTGCAGACTATGATCGCTGCATCGGAATTTTGCAAAGCACCTTCTGAGCGATTTGTCGGTTAATTTAGTATAAGCTTCACGCTGAAAATGTCCTTTAAAAGTTGCATAGGTTCTCAGTTTGTTACCTCCTTTATTTGACGGGCCAAATTTTGACTTAATTCCATTCGCCCAATAACGCTCGAAGCTATTTCTTAGGGCCCGTTTGATGAGGGCCTTAAACCGTTTTAGTTTCATATGTTTCAACTTATTCGGATTTGAATCGATTCCAAATGTCTCAAGGTATAGACAGCAAGAGTTTACCCACCTGACATTGTTGTTTTTTTGTAAATTACAGCTGTCATTGAAAGCTCGTTTGACAAGGTTATCCCCTGTCATATTTATCAGGCGATAGAAAAATAGGAATTGTTTCTCAAGGCAATTGACTACCATGGGCAATCTTCCTAGTTCTCCAAACACTGCTAAGTTTGAACAGCTTCTGTTTACACCCAATATACTTTTACATATTTTTAAGTGCTGGGTTTCTTAATTTTTTGGTGATCTGACATAAAAATACGTGCAGTTATATCACATCGAACTCTCGCATCGAAACGATTAAGCAGTACAGAAGTCAATAAAGGAAACACATTACAGCCGTAGAGAAGTGCAACAAATAGGACACAAATGTATTCCAATTTACTATTTTGAAATTTTAAACTTATAATCGTTCAATCTATTAACCGCCTGCCTGTGCCTCCTGTGGTTATAGTTAATAAAGAGCAGAAAAAAGTTTAAATAGAAATGCTTATCAAGAAAGTAGTGACATGTGGCTTAAGCGAACCCTAAGAGAACCATAAATTTATTTTCTCCTTTTTCAGTCAGGCTAAATTTTGTAAGCAACACTGAACATTTGGGTAAAAACGTTAAAGAAACTGTTTATGAGAACTGTAAACTGTTTATTTGGTAAATTGTTTTTTTCATTCTGCTGAATTCCAAATTCCTCTACGGCTAAAGGATGATACTTTTAGAGTTGCCAGGTGATATGATTTCAAGGATGTCAATATTTCCAAAGAGGGTTCCAGCCATGGACCTTTTAGCTATTCTACAGAGAATCTGAATTGAAAGATATTTTTGATACCTTGCGTAGAATTTTCCTATATGCACAATAGTTATAGTAGCCCTTTCACCGCCCAGTTCCCCTCTCGTATATTTGTTTCAAAATATCGCTCGATTCAGACTCTTTTGTAGACATCGGCATAGGGGGAGATAAAATTTGGGGGGGGCTGCCCGATAAAAAGTCCATTGTTTAAGAAAATTTTGCACGACTTGAGACGGATTTCTGCCCGATTATGGCTGATTTTTGCAAATTTTTCTGACGCTGGGGGGGGGCTGCAGCCCCCCCTGTCCCCCTGTCTCCTATGCCTATGTTTGTAGAATAGCTGAACGGTCCATTACACGTTTTTTTATATAAGAAACTTGGATCAGCACTTAGTACTAAAAGTTTCTTAATTTCGCATGAAAATTTCGATGTTTTAGTGGAAAAAGTTTCTTAATTAGTTTCTTATTTTTTTGGCCTAAAATTGTGGTATTGTTCGAAGTTGAGCCTTCTTATCGACAAACGTCTTCCATTTTGCATTGACATTGTCACCACGAATAAGCCATGCACATTAAGGCAACAATTTACCAATTTTTGCAGTTAAAAGTTAAAAAGATGAATGCACCTTTGTTAGAGAGACATAAAATAAGAGAGACATGCAGAAATATAATTTTAGAGTTTCTTAACTGTTCTTGAGCGTAGTACTAGAGTTTCTTAAATTGTTGGTCATCGTGGTACTAGTTTCTTATAAACCAGTTTCTTATGAAAAAAAAACGTGTACGTTAAATTTCGATGCCACGAGGCAATTGATTAAGTGGAGCTATCAGCTACTATCCAACTGCTATGTATGTGTAAAAAAGATACATTATTGCATTCAGTCAATTTGTGTTTTTAATTGTTCGTGTATGATAGAGAGTGCATTTTAGCGTCCACTCTTCCGATCAATGAAGAAGTTGTAATAAGTCTGCTGGAAATCCACATCTGACCAGGCATTTTCCAAACAACCGCTTACATTCTCCATCACCTTGTCCTTTGGGTAATGAATACATGCATGTGCCCAGTTTCCGCACGCAATGTCTGCAATCAGTTGGATCATCGTTGAATCTCTCGGCATCTCGGCTGTTCTGCAGCCTTCCTGCGATGCTTCTCGTTATCTCGCAGAAAGAAAGAGCTGCTAACAACAACAATGATGTAACTGATATTCTGCATTTTATCAACATCATTTTCTGAAACAGATGATAGTAATGGTAACTAACATCTTAATTCTATTGTTTACCTCCAATCAAAATGTATGAAATCAATCAACCAATCAATCAATCAATCAATCAACAGACCTCTGATTTTTGCCCTAGTTATCGCTACTTGGCTTACTGGCTACTAATATTTTCCGTTACATCTTTTCTGTTTCAGTCGCGTCTCAGCAATATTGATGCAGTAAAAGCCTACGTGTACGCGCATAGAAATCGCGTACAATTTGTATAGAAATCGCAAGACAGTCTTTCCTAAATATGAGTGATGTTTTAACAGCAAGGAACATTGAGATCGAGACAAAAAAAAACGCTTAGCCAGATGCTATGTTTTCTCAACACTTTTATATGCAAGTGAAACCTGGACGCTTAACGCTGATACACGGAAGAAAATAAAGTTTTGAAATGTGGATGTGCAGAAAAATGCTTAAGATCACATACACAAAGTCACACTACAAATGAGGAGGTTTTAAAACGTGTCAAAGAAAAAGTTTGTCACTAGAGAAGAACATAGAAATGAGAAAAACGCAATATTTTGTTCACTTAATAAGAAAGATA
The DNA here is from genome assembly GCA_039566865.1 of Aurelia coerulea. Classification (NCBI taxonomy): domain Eukaryota; kingdom Metazoa; phylum Cnidaria; class Scyphozoa; order Semaeostomeae; family Ulmaridae; genus Aurelia; species Aurelia coerulea. Next base: position 30,915,811 of record CM076944.1, read on the forward strand.
AAATGCAAAAGCTTTTATTGGAAGGAAGGGTGTGTGCAAAAAGAACAAGGGGACGTCCCCGTAAAACGTGGATGAAGAACATCATGGAATGGACAAATTTAAACTTTGAGCAATGCATAAGAGGAGCTGAAGACCGTGACTACTGGAGGGGATTAACGATGAATCTTCCAGATGAAGCTGTCACCGAATGATGAGATGATGATGTACGCGCATATACGTTATATTGTTCCATACTTTTGTCGTTCTGTTTTGGTACAGTTGTAAAGGACAGGCTTCCACTTAGAATTGGATATCTTGGCCTAGCCAATTGGACAATTGGACAAGTGATTGCTGCTTTATGGTACAGGAAACGCAACATGAGTGGTTGTTTCAAAAACAACCCTTTGTTCGATCTCCAAAGATGTCAAAATGACATAAATTTTGAGAGAAAGGGTCCTAGCGTTGCATGTAACAAGGACAGATTTGGTAAGACAATAGCATGAGTTGCTTTTGATTGACACCGCAATTCAAAGCGATTACCAATCGCAGACAAAGGAAATTCTCTCAACCAGTAATTCAAAACAAGCAAAGCCGCAAAAGTTTCTCTGAAACCCAGGTAGCTAGCTCGCTTGTTGTGCATTCCAGTAATTGTTTTTAAGAGCAAACATGAACATAGATCGAAAGAAGAATGATATATCTACACATCTACCACGGACATCTTATTCATTTGGTTCAAAAGCCGATTGGGAGGCGATTCAATTCTCTTTTTTTTTGTGAGTGTAATTGAAATATTTACTGCTTCTTCTGTTATCTTACATGAAGTAGTAGTTTTAGGATTCGTTGATGATGCTTACATAGAAGAATAGACAAGTTTTATACGCTCTCGTCTTCACGCCACATTTGCGCTACATAACGCTGCTCAGCTTCTGAACTTGTTTTAGGCCTGCTTTGAAAGATCTAAGACAAAAAGTTATGTAGAATTACTTGTCATTTGAGAACGACAAGACCATTTTTGACAAACTAAATTTTCATATCTAACTTGGGGTGCAGGTAGCAGCGTATGATTGTGAAATTAGTAGAAATATTCATGATATGTAACTTTATTATGTTCTATATCATCTTTCTCTGTTTCTCTGTTTCTCTGTTTTGGTGATGTTCCTCGTGTCTCTCCACCAAAATATTTGGCCTATCAGTCGATGTTCTTTGGGGACTGGGTCGACTGATAGGCCTTATATTTTGGTGGAGAGACAAGAAGAACATAATCAAAACTGGGAAAAACGATATGGAATATAATAAGGTTACATATGATGAATAATTTTACTAATTTTCACAAGCATACGCTGCTACCAGTGCTTGGGGCGTATTCTTATGGCATTTGGAATCTGCCAAGTCTTCTGAAACGGTAGGCTTGGCAGAAAAAATTGTCAGTTGCCAAAAATGCGCATTCTGAAAACGGTGGAGTTGGCAAGGAGTGCACATACCATCAATAAAATATAGTAAGTACCCCCTACCACCGGGTGCCTTTACACATATAATTGCTTTTAAAATGTGACTTGTTTTGTGTTTTAATTAGCCGTATACGCGTTTTTTTGTATGAGAAACTAGTACTACGATGACCAAAGATTTAAGAAACTCTAGTACTACGCTCAAGAACAGTTAAGAAACTCTAAAACTTTATTTCTGTATGTCTCTCTTATTCTATGTCTCTCTAGCAAAGGTACATTCGTCTTTTCTTGACTTTTAACTGCAAAATTGGTAAATTTTTGCCTGGATGTGCATGGCTTCTTCTTGATGACAATGTCAATGCAAAATGGAAGCCCTTTCTCGAAAAGAAGGCTCAACTTCGAACAATACCGGAATTTTAGGCCCAAAAAATAAGAAACTAATTAAGAAACTTTTACTACTAAAACACCGAAATTTTCATGCGAAATAAAGAAACTTTTAGTACTAAGTGCTGATCCAAGTTTCTTATATAAAAAAAACGTGTATAGCGGCTAAACACCAATCAATATCGTCCGTATTTTGCTGATTGAAACTTTTCTTTGAATTACGATGCTCCTACACCTGATGTGTGAATTTGATAACACTATGATCTACGTTTCTCTAGCAACGACGATAAAAGCAATTTCAATGAACCAGTTGTTGTCAAAATTTTATTGTTCAACAATTTTCCATTTTCATAGTGTGAATTTTGATTCACTGTTTAACTACAGGTTGTCTAAAAAAGATTGCGTCCTGTTTGTGTGGGAGCCCTTTGGACGAGGGGCAAATCACTTCTCAAAATAGCGTACGTGATTTTTGTGATTTTAAAATCACGCGATTTTTTTCTGTGATTTTAGTGATTTTTTTGTGATTTTTTCTTTTGATTTTTCTATAATTTTGTGATTTTTGGGATTTTTGTATGGTAATTTTGTGATTTTTGTGATTTTTTTGTGTGATTTTTTTGTGATTTTAAGGAAGGTGTACGAAAAAAAAGTCAGTGATTTGCCCCTCGCCTTTAGACAAAACAAAATTAACTTGACACTTCTGGAATTAAAAATATAAGAAACATGCAAGAAACTTTTGGCAGCAAAATGGCCCAAAATGTTAAGAAACTGCCTACCAGCCCCGGACTTTACTTTCTTATAAAAATGAGTGTAACCACTCATTATGTCTTCCTCTGCCATAAATCAGCAACCAATTGTCAGATTGACACAAGAAAGGTCTCAAAATCTAAATGAAATCTTCACTAATGCAAATGATTAAAAACTGAAACTATCAAAGCTACAGCGCCTCCACAGCAGGCACACAAACATGACACAATTTTCGGGACATCCTGTTTACTTCAATGAATACCAACCGACTGAGTTTTCCATTCAATTCAATGAACTATGAGCCAGTATATGATGCAAATTTCAGCATAAGTTCCAAATCTTTTAATCGGCGTAAAAAGATGTGTGTAAAATTCTATGACCTATTAATGGCTTGAAGGAAACTTGAGATACTTCGCTATAATTCTACCGTTGGACTTTTCAGAAATTTTGAATATTTTTCAGATTATGGCATTACTTATATTTCGATTCATTTGAGGCTGTGACGTCATCAAATTTCTAAATCGTAGACCAGAAGACTGACAGACTTTCGCTTATCCAGAAACCATGGTTTTCTTGGAAATTATTTCATGGTGTGCAGTACTTTAAATATTATGATGGTTTTAAATTTTTTTGAAAATTTTTCTTGAATTCTTAAAAAGAAGAAAAGCACTTTAATTTTGAAAATATGGATGTTTTTAGAAAAGTCCAACGGTAGAATTATAGCGAAATGGCAACAGTATTTTTGAAGCCATCCAGTTCAACGAAATAGGTCATAAAGTTTTACACAAACTTTTTTAAAGATAACCTCGTTACCAGGGACTTTTGTTATATTGGGACGGACACGAAAAGGCCTTTTCGTCTTTTATTTTCGTCCCAATATGACAAAAGGTCCTGGGGACAAGGTTGACAATTAGCATATGCATTGAATCTTGTACAATATACTATAGCAAATTCGGGATTTAAGCAAAATGATATGAAGAAAACAAATAATAACCCTCAGGGAACTCTGAGTGCCCAGGGTGCATTCCTAGACTTATGACGATGAGTCCCTTGTATCCCTGCGGTACCTTGCTCACAGGGACTCATAATGAAACAGTCAAAAACCTGACCCTATCTTCTGCCTTCGATTGATCGAATCTGGATCGAACGACTGCTTCGGCTCTGTTCAACGGTCACTCCTCAGAAAGGAAATGCGATAGAAACCACGGAAAGCAGACACTTAATCAACAAAACTTGGCATTCATCTGAAGAAGAAAGTTCACTTTACCTGGTGAGTGCAAAATAAGTCTTTTAATGCTGCAATTTCCATGTTTTTAAGACCAAGACATATGAGAGAAATCTTCAAGTACCTGCTGCAGCAACTTCCTTCAAATTTAGTCAACTGCGTCAATCGAATTGGAGGTTCGAAACTGATTGTTCTTTGCCAAATCTCGCAATCTGATTGGTATGCTAGGAATCCCAGCATATTAGGCCTAATAGGGTCAGGTTTTTCAGAGTAATATCATGAGTCTCTGTTGACTGAAGCGCCATCAAGAAGTCAAAGAGCACAGGGAAACAAGAGACTCATCGTCATAAGTCTAGTGCATTCCATGTACTTAGGCCCGAAGATATTCGTCGTAGACCTGACTTTTTGTTGGCGTAGTGGCGTCATTTTGTCAATAAAATCGGTTCTTGGCGTGACGGCATACGAAAATCTGCCTACCTTGGCATTAATGGAAGTTGTCCTCGATCTTTTCTTATGTGAATTAGCTGTCTCTTTTGATATGATCAAATATATATGACGTGTATTTTCTCTCCCTGAAAATACCTGGCGTACGAAAGCTCGGGGCTCGGCGTACCTTCGGCGTACCTTCGGCGTATGTTTTACATGGAATGCATCCTGGCTGAGCGCTCGAGTAAGCTTATCAACCTGAAGTGTTGATGAAAAAATCATAAGAAGGATTGAAAAAGTTCTTATAAATTCAACTCACTTTTTACTTGCTTTTGTTGCCAATTTTTCTCGTTACAGATGAGTTGCTCTGACTAAATTAGAACAGTCTTGTTCTTGCAAAGGAGATGCATAATATGACCAATATTTTTGCTCCACCTAATCAATTTGTTTTCATACATTCAATTAAACGAGAGAAAATCCTCAGCTTCTCAGAAATTGAAATATATTAGCTCTTCAGTAACAATTAAACTTCTAGCTCTCTCAGTGTTTGAAGCTCTATGCTCCGGACGACTAATATTTGCACTTCGCAACTACCAAATTATGATGCGACTTCGCCGCAATAAGCATTTGTGCGATGTTTTAGCAGATTTGATGAAAATTCTCGAAAGCATACGTTCCAAATCTTTAGATGGGCGTGAAAAGGAGCGTGTAAAATTAAATGACCCTATTTCTTCTAAATGAATGCCTTGAAAGAAGCTTTAACTACTTATCTTTATTTCTACTGTTGGATTTTTCAGAAATTTTTGATATTTCTTTTTCATATTTCAAATCATAAACCAGAAGAGTGACAGAATTTTGCTTGATACAGTTTTGTAGGCATCCATAAACTATTGTTTTCTTGGAAATTATTACATGTTTCGTCAAACAGTTTGGAATTTACGATGGTTCTATCTATGTCTTTTTCAACATTTTTCTTGAATTCTTGGAAAAAAGAAACTTATCCTGATTCTGAAAATATTGAAGATTGCAGAAAGTACAAAGGTAGAATTATAGAGATTTAGCTAAAGTTTCTTTAGAGTCATTCAGTTCAAAGAAATAGGTCATTCAATTTTACACCAACCTCTGAAAGTCAGTTTTCGTTTTACAAGTCAACTGGACCTTGACCCTATGCCCAAAGGTATTCAGCTCGCGACCCTTCGGAAAGAGACATACATTACATTAAGAAAAGACACATTTGGTCATCATCAACTCTACTGTTTATCACATTCTTCCTCGTACTGAAGCTTAATTCCTGTTGAGTTTTAAAATGCAGTTCTTATTTCTCGACGATGCTCAGTTGTTTATCTCAGCAATATAATTTTAAAACGTTAATCATTACAATGGCAATTATTCATCTGAAGGGTCACTTGCTCCCTCATCCGCGGCAAATTATTTTGCATATCTCAAACTCCACCGCACATAGTCTCGCTGCCTCTCTTGTGACTGACACAGCTCTGCATGTATCAGACTCTGTGCGACAACTAGAACAATAAGATCGATTATCCTGCCATGCCTCAGCATCCCGCACATTCTCGCGTATTCTTGCGGAGCTTCCTGTTATCACGCAGACTGCAATTGCTGCCATCAAAAACATTGACACCATTGATACTCTGTCTTTCATCATGATTCTCTGAAAAATTAATTCAAATGAAAATTAGCCTTTTCACGATATCATAAAAAAATTCGTCGACCGCGTTTACACTGTATACCAGTGGAGTTTTGATCCGTAAAAAATTATTACGGTTAAAGGTGCCCTGAAAAACAAGGGCAGATTTTGTAATACAATAGCATGAGTTGCTTTTGTTGACACCTCAATTCAAAGCGATTAGCGATTGCAGACAAAGGAAACTCTCTCAACCAGCAATTCAAAACAAACAAAGCCGCAAAAGTTTCTCTGAAACCCAGGTAGCTAGCTCGCTCGTTGTGCATTCCAGAAACTGTTTTCAAGGGCAAACATGAGCGTAGATCGAAAGAAGAAGGATGCATCTACACATCTGCCGCGGGCATTTTATTTGTTTGGTTCAAAAGCCGTTTAGGAGGCGATTCAATTCTCTTATTTTTTAGGGTGTTATCAAAACATTTACTGCTCAGCTTCTGGACCAAAGAAATAAAATGGCCGCGGCAGATGTGTAGATATATCCTTCTTCTTTCGATCTATGCTCATGTTTGCCCTTAAAAATAATTTCTGGAATGCACAGCGAGCGAGCTAGCTACCTGGGTTTCAGAGAAAATTTTGCGGCTTTGTTTGTTTTGAATTACTGGTTGATCGAATTTCCTTTGTCTGTGATCGCTAATCGCTTTGAATTGAGGTGTCAACAAAAGCAACTCGTGCTATTGTATTACAAAATCTGCCCTTGTTTGGCCTAAAATGAAAAGTTGTATTGATGCAAAAAAAAGCACTGTTGAATGATAAGAAATGCCTTTTTAAATGTCTCGATATCTTCTTTTCTCTCGTAAAACAATAAATTTCCTGCCAGCTTGAAAGATCCCAATTGACTGGAAATCACGACCCCGTTTACACAAATTGGATAGATTTTGTAACACAATAGCATGAGATGCTTTGGGTGACACCTGAATTCAAAGCGATTAGTAGCTGCAGACAAAGGAAATTCTCTCGACCATAAATTCAAAACAAACAAAGCCGCAAAAGTTTCTCTGAAACCCAGGTAGCTAGCTCGCTTGTTGTGCATTCCAGAAATTGTTTTTAAGAGCAAACATGATCATATGTCGCAAGAAGAAGAATATACCTACACATCTACCTCGGGCATTTTATTTGTTTGGTTCAGAAGCTGAGCAGTAAGTATTTCAATTACACCCAAAAACATAAGAGAATTGAATCGCCTCCCAATCGGCGTTTGAAGCAAAATAAATGAAATGCCCGTGGCAGATGTGTAGATATATCCTTCTTCTTTCGATCTATGTTCATGTTTGCTCTTGAAAACAATTTCTGGAATGCGTGACGATCGAGCTTACTACCTGGGTAACTGAGAAACTTTTGCGGCTTTGTTTGTTTTGAATTACTGGTTGAGAGAATTTCCTTTGTCTACGATCGCTAATTGCTTTGCATTGCGGTGTCAATCAAAACCAACTCGTGCTGTTGTCTTAGTAAATCAGTCCTTGTTCGTTTACACTGTACTGGCACCTCTCCAAAAATAGACCAATTAGTTAACATCGATTCTTTCACACCTAGTTGACAGCTACTAGAGCGTTGCAATAAACGATGACCATTAAGGAAGGCTATTCAATAGTCTACAGTCAAGCAATCAAATAGGAACAATCAAATTGTCCCATAATTATTGGGGATAGATATTGACTCAAAACTGAAGTTCGATAAGCATGTAAAGGCTATTTGTGCCAAAACAAGCAGGAAAGTAAGTGCTTTTTCCAGGGTTGCAAATTTCATTACCTTTGAACAGGCCAAACTCCTTTACAATTCATTTATCATATCAAACTTTGGATATTGTCCCCTAATTTGGATGTTCTGCGGAAAAACTGCCAATGAAGACATCAACAGAATCCACATTGTACAACCATTTTTTGACGACCGAGCTCCTTCGGGTATAACAACAAAAAAGAACATTCCAGTTTAGATGTTCCAAAAAAGGACTAAAACCATTCGATACTCACTGCTTACTTTCAGTTGATGCAACTGAAAAATCTTGCTCTTCCTGAGTCGTGAACGTTGCTTGAAGTTGCTTGAATTTGCTTGAAGTGACTAATTTTCATGTCACCACCTCCTTTTATCTGGATGATTTCAGGCATCTTCCCGGAAATTGAATTATGAAAACTTGCAATAAAAATCAAACTTCTTGCTTATTTTATGAATACAAAACATCTGCAGACAGGAAGGAGGAACTTGATAAAGGAGACTGAAATATCAAATTAGACCAAACGGAGTTTTTTAATTTGGTTTTTTCTTGTTTCATATAACAACACTGCCGCAATGCAATACCTATTTCGTAGAACGTGTAAAATTTATCATTTTCTTTAATTTAGTTTATTGAAATATCATAGAGCTTGACTTTTGCACTTTCTTGGCGCGATATTTCTTTTGCGGAAAGTGTAAAATTTGCTTTGCATCATCCGTTGTAAATTATAAAAGATAGGAAACAACTTCTTCGTATTTACTAAAAACTAATCAAACAGGTAAATATGTTCTTATAGAAAGGTTTTTTGTAATGCAAAATGTTTTTGGTAGTACGTGTAAAATTTGTCTTGCATTACAAAACTGAGTACAAAACTAATTACATAAGCAAATTAATTTTAATTGAAAGGAATTTTGCATTGTGTTAATAATTTTTTTCTTCTATCATGCGATGATACTAAAAACATGGGTTCATGTTCAGTTTTCATTCGGAGGCAGTAGGTTGGAAGCATATGGCTGGAAGCCCCAAAGGAAATAGATCATAAACAAAGGAACTATTGAAACATTGCTAACTTTTAGAAAAGATTTATTGCTATACTGATATGATAGGGTCTGCAGGGATAAAGTGGGTAGGCTGGGGTAGTGTTGATTGCTGGAAAACACTAGACCCTGAGGTGCAGGGACGTATGAAGCATTTCGAATTTGGGGGGGGGGGGTGAGCAGCAAGTATTTTACTCACACCCAAGAAAATAAGAGAATTGAGTCACCTCCCAATCGGCTTTGGAACCAAACAAATAAACATGTAGATATATCCTTCTTCTTTCGATCTGTGCTCATGATTTTGCTCTTAAAACAATTTCTGGAATGCACAGCAAGCGAGCTAGCTACCTTGGTTTCAGAGAAACTTTTGCGGTTTTGTTTGCTTTGAATTATTGGTTGAGAGAATGTCAGTAAAAAGCTGCTCATACTATTATCTTACAAAATCTGCCCTTGTTCATGCGTTATAAAGTTGCCTACGGTGTTGAGTGTTTTGAAACGTAGACGTTTGTTTTTTCATGTCTCGTTTGGCTAGGCCAAGTTTAGGAACACCATAGTAAACACAACATCCATTTTCATGAGACTGAATTGCTAACACAAGGTGTGGTGCAGACATTTTCAAAATGTTCATCAAATGATCATTGACCATCCTTTTTGGGAGATTTGAAACAAGAAGCATTTCATTTGTCATTGAAGTAATTTCTCATTATATTTATTTTCATAAAGCTAAATTTAAATTATCTAGCAACTCTGATTACTCTGCAGGGTGAGTCAATAAAAACCATCCCCATTTGAAAGGCCACTGCCCCCTGAATATCAAATCAATAACATCGTTAACTGTCTTATTTTATTGCCAATGTGTTCAATTACATTCAGTAATTTACCCGGCTTCAATCGGTCATTCCTTCCAGTTGATATGGGAGATTTGTTGCAGAAAGCCACTTCCAAAAACCTGCAGAAACGTTTGAAAACGGCCAGCAAAATGTCCTTTGTTTTCCTTCCTAGCAATGATGAGACTTGCATTTGTCATGTATTTTGCTCTCTTGAAGAATGGAATCCCCTTGCATGAACAAGGACAGATTTGTAAGACAATAGCATGAACAGCTTTTGATTGACACCTCGATTCAAAGCGATTAGCGATCTGAGACAAAGGAAATTCTATCAACCAGTAATTCAATACAAGCAAAACCTAAGCAAAGCCGCAAACTTTCTCTGAAACCCAGGTAGCTAGCTCGCTCATTGTGCATGCCAGAAAATTGTTTTATAGAGCAAATATGAGCATATATCGATATACCTACACATCTGCCTCTGGCATTTAATTTGTTTAGTTCAGAAGCCGATTGGGAGGCGACTCAATTCTCTTATTTATTGGGTATGAGTAAAATATTTACTGCTCAGCTTCTGAACCAAAGAAATAAAATGCCCGTGGTAGATGTGTAGATTTATCCTTCTTCTTTCGACAGATGCTCGTGTTTGCTCTTAACAACAATTTCTGGAATGCACAACGAGCGCGATAGCTACCTGGGTTTCAGAGCAACTTTTGTGGCTTTGTTTGTTTTGAAATACAAGGTCGAGGGTATTTCCTTTGTCTGCAATCGCTAATCACTTTGAAGTCAGGTGTCAACAAAAACTAGTCATGCTATTGTGTTACAAAATCTGTCCTTGTTCCTTGAATGGCTTATTCCTAATAAGGAGGAGACTTTTTCACCACCCCCTCTCCCCCTCCAGAGAATAGCTTGTGCTACAGAGCGTTTCAAGTCATCGTTGTCGAGTGAAAATATGAGGGAAAATTGCTGGTGATTTCAGCAAGTTTTTAAGGTTTCTCGAAAAGACTTTCTCGAGAAAATCCCCTGTAAAATAAATCTGAACGGAGTGACCAATTTTAGCAAGGAAAAATTCTAAAAATGATTTAACATGTTGGCTATTCAATGAGATATTGCAAAATATTGTTGCTTATATATTTAGGGTGCAGTATCCTTTCAAATGGGGATTGATTTTATTGACTTACCCGGTGCATAGCAACAATTTTCATTTCAACATATTATATTTATAAGCTGGGTTATTCCAAAAGAATTCTGTGGTCTTGAATTTATCACTTGCTCAGTAAAAATCACTTGCAAACTGCTCGGCAGCCAATTCCTTGATAACGGCAGATTTTGAATTCTGATGTCGTTTTCACAAAAGACATGCATTTGTCAAAGTTATGCACGCATTGGCGACATTCTGACTGATCATCCTGAAATGCTTCAGTTTCCCGCAGATCCTCCAGTGTTCTCGCAGAACATCTCGTGATCACGCAGACTGCGAGTGCTGCTACCAGCAAGAATGATGCGATTGATTCTCCGCCTTTCATGGTGATGTTCTGAAATATTAAGATTGCAGCTGAGCATGGGCGACTTTCATGAAACAAAAGAGTGAATTCTCCGACAAAGCGAATTGTTTACGTGTTTGAAGGATAGCTACACTTTGAAGGATTCAAAGGATTTGAAGGATTCAAAGAAGCGTACGAGATTTTTTTAAAACGAAAGGATTTTTACGGATTTTTTATCTGAAAACAACAGGATTTTTGGGAGTGAAATGCCCCTCGTATAGATCAGTTAGACTCATTACGGAAGTCTCAGCATCGCTCATTGAGTTGGATAGCTATTGCACATACTGAGAGAAATAAAAAATCTATGTCGAACTAATGAATACAAGGAATCATGTCGCAAGTCCATAGATCAATCTGACCTTTCTCATGTGAGAGTGGTCATATAGTTTAGAATAGCAATCATTGCTATATTTTGCTAAATAGTTTGGTTTTTCATATACAGTAAACACCCGGGCATAAGAACCTTATACTCTTTACATAAGTCTCTGCATCGCTCATTGAATTGAATGGTCAGATTTGAAATGTTGAACGAATACAAAAGGAATTACGTTGTAAGTCTATAAGAGCCTACTAGTTTGCAAGCCAGCCTGGGTTTTTATACCGTGAAATTAATCGATTGGTTTATAAAAAATAGTGGCCTGATATTACTGAAAAAGAAGACATCTTAAAGTAAGTAGCAAAACCACAATATTGTTTGATTTGCAAATATCGAAGCGTTTTCCTGACTCGCCAGGTAATACTTTTTTTTCATAAGAATCTTAGATCAATTCATGATACGAAAAGTTTTATTAACTGCACATCAAGATTTTCACATTTTAGTACTAAGTGTCTTAATTTGTTTCTTATTCTTTTAAATGCTTGAATTACCATATAGTCTTTAAGGCTGCTGCAGATGTGTTTCTTGGCATAAAGCACAATTCGAAGCAAGAGCGAGAGTTTCATTTGTCTCAAAAAATAAAATTACATTGAATATCACTCAAGAATGAAGGTTTATCGGCAGTTTTTGACATGACTTTTTAATCCAGATTTTAAAAGTTTTCTTAGCTCTTCTCAAACATAGTACTAGAGTTTCTTAACTTTTTGGCTATCCTTCTACTAGCTTCCAGCAAACCAGTTTCTATTACAAGAAAAAGCCTGTACTAATGTTCAAATGCAATTCTGTGGTAGTAATGTAGAACCAAATGATGTGTGTATACTCACTTTTTTTGCTTGAATTGGCTGGTAACTATGTTTCTTTCTGAGTTGATCAAGTCTTGAGATGGCGTAAAATGATTAAAGTTCATTGGATCTCCTCCTTCTTTTATAAGCATGGATTCAGACAAAGGGAAGAAAAACACAGCTTCGCAAATTGAGTTATTGTTACTGTAATCAAGCATTCGCACTTGTAGGTTCTTTAATATTTAAATTTTGATAGCATAAACATCTGCACGCAGGAAGGAAAAATCTTATGATGGGAGAAAATACGTATTCAATTGACATCAAACGGGGGCTGCTTAAAATAAGTATAATTTGATTTACGAACAGAATTATCAGAGGGGAGGGGGGTTCTTGACTCCACTCTTTTGCTGATATTGCTATTTTGTGTTATTATTATTCTTATTGCTATTATTGTTATTATTTTTCTTATTATTATTATTATTATTATTATTATTATTATTATTATTATTTATTGCTTCGCACACTGTCATATTTTCAACAAGACTCCTCAAATTTCAAGCAATTTACGGAGGATCCTTGCAGAGTACATGTATTTTTTATGAGAAACTAAGGTCCGGGGCTGGTAGGCAGTTTCTTAAATTTTTAGGCCAATTTGCTACCAAAAGTTTCTTGTGTGTTCCTTATATTTCTAACGCCAGAAGTGTAGAGCTTATTTTGTTCTGTCTAAAGGGCTCCCAAATTACTTAGTAAGATCTCAAAACAAGTAAATGACATAAATAACAGGTAAATAACATAAAAGAAACAAGTAAATAACAAGTCAATAAGGTAATGCTGTGAGAGAAACAGTCTACAGAGGCAAACTTTAGGCAATTAAGGTAGCTCTGCTTTCCGCTCCAGTGTACAGCGAGATGCCGTTTCGCAAAACCACTCTCCTCAGAAAACAGTTAATTTCTCCAATACCATTTCGCCTATCAAAAAGCAGTAAATAGGATGTTGTTCAGCATAGTCTGGGCAATCGAAAAGATGTACAAATCGCAATGTTTTCGGCAACGCTGGCTTCGCAGATCCTTGTTCAAATCTTTTTGCTGATTTCAGAAAAGTGGATTTATTTCCAAAACTACTCGAAAAATTTTCGATTTTTTTTCGCTCCATCTTTAGCTAGGTAGTTAATCTACAACTTTGCAAAGTCTGATTGAAAAACTAGGCTAGATTTCCTGTAATCAAATTTTATGTTTCGGTTTATTTTTCGACAGCGAAAGGGAGAAACCTTGGCTTGGTCAACGGATTACCATGCTATGAAGCACGCTTGCAAAAGCTCAAACGCTTTCCACCTTCGATGTCGAAAAGTAAACAGAAATATAAAATTCGATTGCAGGAAATCTAGCCTAGCGTTTTCAATCAGACTTTGCAAAGTTGTAGATCAACTACATAGCTAAAGATGGAACAAAAAAAGTCGAAATTTTTCTAGTAGTTTTGGAAATAAATCCACTTTTCTGAAATCAACAAAAAGATTCAAACTAGGATTTGTGAAGCCAGCGTTGACGAAAACATTGCGATTTGTACATCTTTCGATTGCCCAGACTATGCTGAACAACATCCTTTTTACTGCTTTTCGATAGTCCGAATAATATTGGAGAAATCAACTGTTTTTTGAGGAGAATGGTTTTGCGAAACGGCATCTTGCTGTCCACTGGAGCGGAAAGCAGAGTTACCTTAAGAAGCGGAAAAAGATGATATCTACAGAGCTGTAAGGTCAATAAATGCCATGATAAGTTTAAAGGTACTACCAGTAAGGTATGAATAATTTCTCGTAGGAAACAAGCACTGATATATGTGAGCAAATTGGGCCTAAGAAGCTACACAAGCTCACAGCGGATTTTCCCTCGCAGCGATCTATTTTCCTTCGCAGATCTATTTTCAACGGAACTGCGCATATGCATTGATCTTGCTGCTTTATGTTAACATAAGCTACTATAGACATGGACATCAGCTTAAAGATTTTAAATAAAGATTTTCGTCAATTTTCTAATTTGTTATTAAATCTATGGTGCCTCTGTCTGCTAATTGCTAAGTATTTTTGAAACATATTAGTTGATTGATTAAAGCTGAGAAAATATTTCCAAGTTGAGAACTTTTAACAGATGTGTAAAGTGTATATTTATACACTTGCAACATAAACTTTAAATAAGATGCTAAACATTCTAATTTAATTCTTGAGGAGCAGTGATGTACAAGAGGTGGGTTTAATTCTAATCTCCTCGTTTCAGAGGTTCTATCTTTAAAGACATTTATTCAGGGCTGGACAAAAAGTAGTGCGTTTAGAAGCCGGTAGTTCGTTACCTATTCATCAGATTCAGCTGCCTTTCCACTGGTCTTAGACTTGCCTCTGGGCGAGGGAAACTTAAGTTAAGTTCTTAAGTTCTCATAACTTAAGTTCTCAGTCGTACGGGGTTATGTCCAGGGACGTGGAGGAAGTTTCTCAAACTTGGGGGGGGGGGTACGACACTTCAAGGGCATCTTTGTCATTACTTTTTCATGAAGCAGTTCTTTATTTATTGCAAAATCTTGGGAGGGCACCCCCCCCGGTTCCTAGGTCTTTGTTGTGCCATTTTTAGGGCACCTTTTTATGATAGAATCCGGAGTTATGGGTATGATTTTCTGAAAAACTTCATTCATGGGAAATGGGTGAACTTTTTCGGCTTTCCCGGATTTATGGGTATTCTTTTCAGAAATGTTCCAGATTTATGGGTATACTTTTTAAAAATGTTTTGGACTTATAGGTGGTAGTTTTACGCTTTAGAAATAATCTGTTTTAGACTGAGTCAATGGAAATGCTAGTTTTATGGTGAAACTATATTTATCAATTTTTAGTCATTTTAGACCTTTTATTCTCCTTTTCATCGTTTCAACTTTAATTTGAAGTGCCAAAAGTATTGCATGTTGTTGCTGTTGCAGCTGGGTTGAAAGTTATCCTTTTAACGGGTTTTAACTAACCCACATCCTTTCCTCTCTCCTCTCTTCCTCTCTTCGCTCCTCCGCAATCTTCTCCCCCGCTCTCCTCTCTCCTCCGCAAAGCCACCAAGCGCACATTGCTCCTCCACAGATACTGCTTTTGCCGTATCTCACTCGCAGAAGCCGCATTTCGTTTGCTTTCTTACTACTTTTTATGTGGGCTCCCTGTGGAGGAGGTTGTCAAAACATGTCGAAAGGGGATGTTTTGTTAGATTGGGTCGTTTTCGGTCAAATTCTGATCTTTTGGAGTATACTTTTCAAAAACTTTTTCCTTTTTCCAGCATCGGATATCATTTGGAATGAAAAAGTCTGGAGCAGGGTAAAAAAAGATTTTCGTGGGCACACTCCCGTACAAATTTATGTCAAGTACCCCCCCCCCCATGAGAGGGTTAGTGGGAACGCAACTAAAAAGTGAAGAACTTTTAACCCGTTTTTGTTTTGTCAGGGATAGTGGAAATTTCAAGCTCAAATATGCTCCTGTATGAAATTTCCTGTATGATTAAGCTTCTAAAACAAAAGACATCTACTTGTCTCCTCCTGGATCAACTTTTTCCTGCTAAAGCAACAGATTGCTGTGAGGGTGTGGCTTGGGTGTGGCACTAAAAAGATCAACAACTATCTTGAAAGCATACCTTTTTTCGTTTGAAAATTGTAAAAGATTTGCAATTGATTCCGTGATTCATTCGTTGGATGTCGCGATCAGAAATAAAATCAAGCCTTTTCCTAAAGTCAGCAAAATTCTTCTTCTAAGAAAACGATCATTCTATTTTTAATTCAACAGGCGTACACACCTTCTTCGTTTCTAAAATCTTCTCGTTTATTCAAAGCTTTCCTGTGCCTTTCATGCAGTTATGTATTATGTGGATAACGTCATCAAACGTTTTCTCAGTAGACGTCCAATGATGATGTAATCAAAGCTATTGTTTTAGTCCGTGATTGAAAAGAACAGACCTATAAAACTTTAAATTCTGACTAGCTCAAAAACGGAATAGTAAATATTTGTTTACAACTTGCAAGCTACAATCTCGGCCAGTATGCTGGTTCCTTGTGTGATTACGCAGTGTTTCAGCACGACAACCTTGCCAAATTGCTTTTCTTCATATCTGGTGATCATATCTTCGGAACAACATTTTACCAGGGAGCAGGGGGCCGAAAAAAGAATGAAGAGCTTCTTGCTGTGTATTTTGGATTGTTAATGAGAGGGAAAAGGGCAGCAAAATGAATTTTTTTCAAGTTATTTTGTCAAGGATTGTGATATTCTGCACTTTACTTTACTTTACTTTACTTTATTTTACTTTACTTTACTTTACTTTACTTTACTTTACTTTACTTTACTTTACTTTACTTTACTTTACTTTACTTTACTTTACTTTACTTTACTTTACTTTACTTTACTTTACTTTACTTTACTTTACTTTACTTTACTTTACTTTACTTTACTTTACTTCTACAATTACAATTATTCAATTCCTTAATTTTCATAAAACTGCATTCCATGATCTTTTATAATTCACCGAGGACTGCGAAAATAACTAATATTGAGCCCAGAGAATTACAAGAAAAACCAAACGACAAAGCAAGATTTATGTATTTGGTATCATTTGGGTTGGTAATACTTTAAACACACTTTACAACTCTTTTGCTAAAATTGAGAGAATGTTTGTTAACTGCGAATTGACCTATATGGTCGCATTTTCTGGAAGATGCTACTGCAGTTTCCTGCAAGCAGTTTCTTTTGAAAGAATTTAGTGTATTTCCAAAATTCAGCCAAAACTCCACTTTCAGATTACTATGAATTCGAAACCCCCATTACTGGGCGAGAAATTGTTAAGAAACTTTTCTGTAAGTAAAAAGCACAATTTTACTTTATTTTTGGCTGTATCTACGTATTGTATTACTCGGAATGTACGTGGCTTGTGTTTGTAATTTCAAAAGGGGTTTGAAGTTAAGGGCCCTCCGTTGCCAAATCGTACACAAATCTGTAAACACCATTTTTTGCAAAAGAAGATATATGAATGTTTGGTCTGTTCCTCCTTGAAGTACGAAGATTTGTTTTCAAAATAACGCTTCAATTTTTGAAAAAAAGATGAAGGGTTCGTGTGATATTGTCTTTCTAAAACTGCAAAATTACCGCTTTCACAAGAAATGTTTAGATAAAGAGACTTTAACCCTAATCCATATGGACTTTTTTCGAGCTACCATTTGTGGGGGGGGGGTGCTTTCCACCCCCCCTCTGAAAACTGCCTTAGGCACATCCGAATTCAATAAAACTTGGCACAGTTATAGACCAGGTAATTTGCAGCTTGTAGCGTAATTTGAGTGTGGCTGCCACACCTTGTGACGTCACAGTGACGTCACAAAGCTAAAAATCTGTGAAAATCAGGCTTCCAAGTTGAATTCAAGTTTAATGAAGATTTTGCATGAACTTTATGCAGTTTTTGGTTCAGTTTGTCAACAAAAATGGTGATAAAATATTGTTTTATTGAAAATATCGATTTTGGATTGATATTTTGGCAGAAATTAGCCGATTCTTATGACGTCATTTGTGCGATTAATTTATTCTATGTAAAAAGAGACCAAAGAACCTGCAAAATGATTATTATCCATGACAAATGTAACATTAGAGTATTTTTCATTGAAAAAGTTCGAAAAAACTTGAAAAAATTGCTAATTAGTCCAAAATGGTGGCCAAAATGACGTCATTATCAAAAATAGCTGACATCATCAAATTCCAGAAATTCCGATATCAAATTGAAGCCCTTTGTTTGCTGATTCATTTGATGTATAATACTTCATAATTCAATCAAACAATTCCATTTAGACAATTGAAAACAATGAT
The DNA here is from genome assembly GCA_039566865.1 of Aurelia coerulea. NCBI lineage: Eukaryota > Metazoa > Cnidaria > Scyphozoa > Semaeostomeae > Ulmaridae > Aurelia > Aurelia coerulea. The sequence continues at coordinate 30,933,835 of CM076944.1, forward strand.
TTTGCTGCTACCTCCTTCCAAATATGGGCATGTCACGTGACCTGTGAGTCCTATTGTTCAAAAATTCTTCCACCAAAATGTGGCTAATAGATAATTAGTAAAAGTCAGGGAGGCTGGGGGACATAGCAAATGTCGTTTAAAAACGCGGCAAATAAAACCTTGAGGGGGGGGGTGGAATCCACCCCCCATGTGGATTAGGGTTAAAGCTAATGAATCAGTCTTGGAACAGTCTTGGCCCTGAGATCAGAAATACTTCTACCCTGAGAGCGTTTAAAAAGAAGGTGCAACCATGAATTTCACACCAATTCTTTTCTGTTTTCTTTCATTTATTTATGATAATTTGTAATTTGTTTAGGTTTAGGTTTAGGTTTAGGTTTTATAGCAATTTTCGTTTTTATTGTAAATTAGTAGTTATTAGCATGGCCCCCTGTAAATCAATTATTATTATTGAGGGGCTACCATGGGTAAAAAAGATAAAATGAAATGAATGAAATGAAGGTCTGCTCGGTATGAATCGCTCAACTTTGCATCTCTTTTTCAAATTTTTGAATTGCAACACACCACACCCCTTTAAGCCTCTCTTTCTGCCAGTTAAATCTAAATTCCTAGACACGAGGCTGCCGCAGCTGCTTCATGTTATGACAGATGGAAAGAATAAAAGTGATCTTTATTTTCATGGTAAATCATCAAAATTCAGCAAACAGATTGCTTTATTCGGAAAGAAATTATTTTAGTTTGAGTGATCTAATGGCCGTTTAATTTAAATTGAAAATATGGAATAAGACTTAAGTGACTGGGCTGAGACCTTGGCCCATACATTCCTTATGCATACATAGCTTACCTTAGTCTCATTCATATCTTACAAGCGTAGAGGAATGAGTCGTAGCTATTATAGCGTCCATCAGTCCATTAATAGCAATAACTACGAATGTGTAATCAGTCTAGAGAAACCTCGAACATTTGTATAGACTCATTCTGTAGACTTGCAGAAATTTGATTTTCCTTTTTTTCTTTTTCTCTACTTATTCTGAAGTTACTTAAATAACTGGAAGAACGACTTGAAACGAGATTTGTACAAATCTAGTAACACTGTGGCCATGCAACGTTTCAGTGAATTAACAAAAGAAATTGCGGAGAGGGAGCGAGCCCCCGTTTGTTATTCAAACTTTCAAATAGAGAATAAGTTACGCCTTACGAAAGCTGCCAGTTGTAGAATAATTTCTATCAAAATCAATTCATCATTCACCACCTTCACTTAAGTTTCTTCCTAAATCATTCATTATTCCTCGAAGGCTTTGACTTGCCAGCAATAACTTCTGCGTCAGAAAACCACGAGGTCTTTAAAATGTCTATTGATTTAAAAGAATCTTATTTACACGTGGAGATACTGTTAAATGAATATGCTGTTTCTTCATGATATGATTGAAAGAGAGTGTTTCGCTGTTCAGAACTCTTTGACATCACAAAAGAGCAACAGATTCCATGCAGAGGAAATCTAAATTTGGCCCTCTTTTTGGCAATGAACTGCGTAACGATCTGGTCAATCCCCTGATTCTTCAATTTTGGCAAATAAACAATGGTCGAATAATACTAATTTTGTACCTTATGACATTTTCAGATAAATTGTTTCCCTATATATAACCATTCCCTTTCGGTCGAGATCACTGATGTTTTCAGAAGAAATGCTGCCTCTGATAACGGGCTTGAAAACGGGGGGCGGGGGTATGCTCGAAACGTCATGCTTCATTCATTTAATATCAAAGTGCTTATTTTTTTCTTTTTATACTTATTTATCTTTGTACAATTGCATTACACGGCAGCACGAGGAATTTTTTATTTTTTGCTTCTTCTGTTATCAGAATGCATTTGTACATAGCCTGCGTGCAGACTCAACTCCTCGAAAGTATAGAGTCTGCGCAGCATAGCTCTCATTCGGATTAACCGCTGACCAAGAGGCCTCATAAAGTTTGAGCCTCGTATGCATGAACGCACGAGGGCTACTTTTTGCAAGATAGGCACTAAATCCTTACTGGCTAACAAAATTGACACGTGACACGCTCTAAACCAATCAAATGGAGCCAGAAACCAACCGGGAAATTTGAAATCTCAAATTTAGGCCCTTTTTGGACGATTTACCACCCTTCGCCAAAATATCATAGGATACAAGGGAAATGAATATTTTCAAAAAATTTCTCCACAGACCTATTTCCAATGCCCTAATGCATAGTCAATCAAGGGCGCTACAAATTATTTCAAAATCTGAAGAAATGCCAAAACTTTGAATTCGACCTCATTGTCACTGTAGTTTGTCATAGTAAACAGCTGATTGATGACCGAAACACATACTCATCGAGACTAAATATTTTGATTCGAAGGTATCCTTCTGTGTGTTGAAGTATCTTCAAAACTTCTTCAAAAGATGCCAAATTTAGAGCACTATCTGGATCTTTTTTCGGTTTGAAACTGACATAAATACCTCCGGAGATATTCAAGATTCAATGCTGAGGGTAGATTGAACAACGGGAAAAGTTGTACTGTACGGGCCTAAAAAACCAAACCGTCGTTATAAACAAGAGGCGAATTAAAAGGTACTTACATTTGTATCTTGCAAAAAAGGACAATTAATCAAATCGTGAAGCAGCCCAAATGATAAACGTACTTTAACTGGTTTTGATGTCAAAATTCCACTTTTTGAACAGCATTCTACTGCTAGTTTCTCCAACAAATCGTTCACATTTCTCCTTCCAACAACATTGTCAACAAGGTCCCCTAACAAAAGGAGCGCGAAAACGTCAATGTTCAGCCACATATATGCCAGCCATCGACAAATAACATACGATTCCAATGAACTTTGAACAAATAGCAAATATATTTACTCTCCACTTTCCAGAATGGCAAGAACTGCAATATCGAACGTGGTCAGAACGAACGATTTGGTGATGTCCTCCTCGATACCTCTTGTCCTCATATCTTTACAGTACAGTGTAGCAGGTACATGAAATAAGTATGAACTGTTGATGTACGTAAGGAAGAATATAATAGCAACAAACGGAAGAAATATACATTTTGTTTTTAATGTGAAAAAATAGATTGACCATTTCGACAAAATAACATTTGAAATACTATTTTTAAAGCTCTTTCATATCAATTTCACATTCTGTGGGATGTTGTAGAAAAATATCTATCTTTGGGCTACTTACATCGGAGCAAAGGTCATCCATTAGAAAATCACCCTTTTATGGTCAAGCAACACAGCAGCAGCGACCAAAGCTGGACATTTATATCGCACTTGTAGACTCATGGAAACATGCACGTATTTTTCGAAAGATGGCAAAGTTTTAAGTCAGTGCATGTTTTTCGAAAGTTAAGAAGCAACCCTACCTGAATTTAAAAAGCTGAGGAACCTTTGTAATTTGCAGTTTTAATTATCCCAGCGCATCAAAAAATGTTTTTGCAATATACAGTTATAAGGTTATAGCAACTATTTGGACATTATTTTGAGTGTGAATTATGTTATTTACTTGTTTTGAGATCTTACTAGGTAATTTGGAAGCCGTCTTGACAAGGCTAAATTAACTCTACACTTCTGGCACTAGACATCTTTTGGTTAAAACGTTAAAACTTTTGGTAGAAAAATGGCCAAAAGATTTAAGAAATTGCCTGCCACTCTGGGATCTCCTGTGTCTTTGTAACACTTTATGACAATTTCAAAGCTATGTTTATGCATTCATGTCACCATCTAGATCATGCAAGTAATCCTGACCAAAAAGAACTAAATGAAAAATGAAAACATTCTCGAGTATTAAAGATTTTAATTATTCAGGGCCACTTGAGTGGCATGAAGCTCGTTTCAAGAAATTGAACTCTGAGATCATCAAAAATTAAAATGATATTCCTTGCCTGATCTAGATCATGGCATGAATGCATAAGATTTTCTTAGATTCTTACAATGACACAGGAGATCACAGAGACCTCCCAAACCCCTACGGAAGTTTTTGTACTCGGTGAGTACTCAGATAGTGAGAATTTTGAGAAACTTTCAATACTGACAAACAGTTTTGCTGTCAAAAAGAAATCTTGACATTTGTATAGTAATTTGTAGACTCGTGGAAGCATTCACGTATTTTCTGTTTGACAGCAAAAACAGTTTTTTGCGTGTTTCTTATATTTTTAATGCCAGAAGAGTAGAGCTAATTTAGCCTTGTCAAGAGGGCTCCCAAATTACTTAGTAAGATCTCAAAAAAAGTAAATAACATAATTCACACTCAAAATAATGTCCAAATAGTTGCTATAACCTTATAACTGTATATTGCAAAAACATTTTTTAATGCGCTGGGATAATTAAAACTGCAAATTACAAAGGTTCCTCAGCTTTTTAAATTCAGGTAGGGTTGCTTCTTAACTTTCGAAAAACATGCACTGACTTAAAACTTTGCCATCTTTCGAAAAATACGTGCATGTTTCCATGAGTCTACAAGTGCGATATAAATGTCCAGCTTTGGTCGCTGCTGCTGTGTTGCTTGACCATAAAAGGGTGATTTTCTAATGGATGACCTTTGCTCCGATGCAAGTAGCCCAAAGATAGATATTTTTCTACAACATCCCAACAGAATGTGAAATTGATATGAAAGAGCTTTAAAAATAGTATTTCAAATGTTATTTTGTCGAAATGGTCAATCTATTTTTTCACATTAAAAACAAAATGTATATTTCTTCCGTTTGTTGCTATTATATTCTTTCTTACGTACATCAACAGTTCATACTTATTTCATGTACCTGCTACACTGTACTGTACGGTAAGAGGAGAAACGACAGCCATTTCTTTTGGGCTGCTGAAAGCAAGGACCGCCATTCATAAATTTATACGAGGTTTTTGGCTGATGTAATTGTCGATTACCACTCATAATCTCGCAAAAATGACAGCAGAATAGGATAAAGATATGAGGACAAGAGGTATCGAGGAGGACATCACCAAATCGTTCGTTCTGACCACGTTCGATATTGCAGTTCTTGCCATTCTGGAAAGTGGAGAGTAAATATATTTGCTATTTGTTCAAAGTTCATTGGAATCGTATGTTATTTGTCGATGGCTGGCATATATGTGGCTGAACATTGACGTTTTCGCGCTCCTTTTGTTAGGGGACCTTGTTGACAATGTTGTTGGAAGGAGAAATGTGAACGATTTGTTGGAGAAACTAGCAGTAGAATGCGGTTCAAAAAGTGGAATTTTGATATCAAAACCAGTTAAAGTACGTTTATCATTTGGGCTGCTTCACGATTTGATTAATTGTCCTTTTTTGCAAGATACAAATGTAAGTACCTTTTAATTCGCCTCTTGTTTATAACGACGGTTTGGTTTTTTAGGCCCGTACAGTACAACTTTTCCCGTTGTTCAATCTACCCTCAGCATTGAATCTTGAATATCTCCGGAGGTATTTATGTCAGTTTCAAACCGAAAAAAGATCCAGATAGTGCTCTAAATTTGGCATCTTTTGAAGAAGTTTTGAAGATACTTCAACACACAGAAGGATACCTTCGAATCAAAATATTTAGTCTCGATGAGTATGTGTTTCAGTCATCAATCAGCTGTTTACTATGACAAACTACAGTGACAATGAGGTCGAATTCAAAGTTTTGGCATTTCTTCAGATTTTGAAATAATTTGTAGCGCCCTTGATTGACTATGCATTAGGGCATTGGAAATAGGTCTGTGGAGAAATTTTTTGAAAATATTCATTTCCCTTGTATCCTATGATATTTTGGCGAAGGGTGGTAAATCGTCCAAAAAGGGCCTAAATTTGAGATTTCAAATTTCCCGGTTGGTTTCTGGCTCCATTTGATTGGTTTAGAGCGTGTCACGTGTCAATTTTGTTAGCCAGTAAGGATTTAGTGCCTATCTTACTTTTTGCATTTTCTTGATTTGCGCCTTCACCGATTGGTTTCCAAACATTCACCGGCAAGAAAAGGATGCCAATGAAGATTTAATGACAGCTAAACAATTTCGAGATCAAGATTAAACACTTAGGAGCGACACTACTGCAAGTACGTTCTTTAGATCAACTTTCAAACAATGTTTTGATATATTTACTCAGCATCAATGAGACATGGCTTCCAGGTCTTTCAAGTGAAAAAGTGCGATCAGTCTGAAAAAAATATACTTTTGAAGGGGATCGTCTCGCTCATACTGAAAGAACTTTTTACAGTAAACAGACAATAAATCGCACAATGCAACTGCGAAAACCACTTTTCAAAAACTCTGGTTTTTGAAATGTGGCGATATTTTAAAAACTTTGAAAGAAAGGCAAGATAGGCACTAAATCCTAACTGGCTAACGAGCTTGGCACGTGAAACGCTCTGAAACCAATCAATGGAACGAAAAACCGACCGGGAAATTTGAAAAGTCAAATTTAGGCCGTTTTTGGACGATTTTACCACCCTTCACCAAAAAAAGATTGTACGGAAGGAAAATTAAGATTTTCAAAAAATTCCTTCATAGACGTGTTTCCAATACTTGAATACATGCCTGTTCACGGGGGCTAAGAATTATCTCAAAATCTGGAGAAATGCCGAAGTTTTGAATTTGACCTCACTGACCTCACTGTAGGGTGCCATAGTAAAAACCTAAGTAAACACAGAAACGTATTCTTCAAATGCATCTGCAGACTAAATACTTTGCTTCGAAGTTCTTATTCTGTGTGTTTAAGAATCTTTAGAACATCTTAAAAGATGCCAAACTTAGAGCACTACAGTAAAAACCCGCGTATAAGAACCTACTATTTTGCAAATCAGCCTGGGTTCTTAAACAATGAATACAATGGATTGGTTCTTATAAAACAATTGAAAATTTGAGAATCTCCAGCCTTTAGGTTCTTAATCGACTAGGTTCTTATATGCGGGTTTTTACTGTACAGCATCTGAATCTTTTTTCGTTTGAAGCTAACATGAATACCATACCACCGGCGATTTTCAATATTTAATGCTGAGGGGAAGGTGAAAATGGGAAGATTTGCACTGCACTCGCCTAATAAAACATCACACTGTCGTTATAAAAAAGGACGAATTAACAGATACTTACATTTCTATCTTGCAAAATGAGGACCACAAACTGAAAATATGAAGCAGCACGAATGCCAAAAGTATTTCAACTGGTTTTGATGGCAAAAATCTACTTTTCTGACCGTAATCTGCAGCCAGTTTCTCCAACAAATCTTTCAGACTTTCCTCTTGCAACATCATTGTCAATAGAAAGGGCGCGGAAATTTCAGTGGTCAGCTGCATGCTTGCTAGTCATCATCAAATAACATACAATTCCAATGAACTTTGAATAAATAACAATTATTTCAGGAATGGCAAGAGCTGTAACATCTAACGTGGCCAGAACGAAAGATTTTGTGATGTCCTCTTCGATAACCATTGCTCCCATTCCTTTATCCAATTCTGCTCTCATCTTCGTGAGATCATAAGAGAGGGAATCAGCAATTAATGAACCAAAACATAATATAAATTCATGAATTGTGTCCCTTGCTTTTTAGCACAAGAAATGGCTATCATCTCGTCTAGCAGGTACATGAAATGAATATGAAATGCTAAATTTAATTTTGCGAAAGATCACAATAACAACGAACGGAAGAAATGTACATCTTGTTTTTAATGTGAAAAATAGATTGGCCATTTCTGCAAAATAACATTTGAAATACTATTTTTACAGCTCCTTCATATCAATTTCACAGTTTGTGCGGATATCATAGAAAATATCTATCTTTGGACTACCAAAGGCCATTCATTAGAAAATCACCCCTATATGGTCCAACGAGAATAAGAATTCTAAGAAACTTCAGTCTATTGTGGGTCGAAGTTTTATCATCTCACAGAAAATATGCGTTGAGTCTACAAAGTGTCATGTCCAGTTGTGCTCTATGCTGCTGTGTTGTTTGACAGTAAAGGAGTGATTTTCTAATGAATGGCCTTTGGTAGTCCAAAGATAGACATTTTTCTATGATATCCGCACAAACTGTGAAATTGATATGAAGGAGCTGTAAAAATAGTATTTCAAATGTTATTTTGCAGAAATGGCCAATCTTTTTTTCACATTAAAAACAAGATGTACATTTCTTCCGTTCGTTGTTATTGTGATCTTTCGCAAAATTAAATTTAGCATTTCATATTCACTTCATGTACCTGCTAGATGAGATGATAGCCATTTCTTGTGCTAAAAAGCAAGGGACACAATTCATGAATTTATATTATGTTTTGGTTCATGTAATTGCTGATTCCCTCTCTTATGATCTCACGAAGATGAGAGCAGAATTGGATAAAGGAAGGGGAGCAATGGTTATCGAAGAGGACATCACACAATCTTTCGTTCTGGCCACGTTGGATGTTACAGCTCTTGCCATTCCTGAAATAATTGTTATTTATTCAAAGTTCATTGGAATTGTATGTTATTTGATGATGACTAGCAAGCATGCAGCTGACCACTGAAATTTCCGCGCCCTTTCTATTGACAATGATGTTGCAAGAGGAAAGTCTGAACGATTTGTTGGAGAAACTGGCTGCAGATTACGGTCAGAAAAGTGGATTTTTGCCATCAAAACCAGTTGAAATACTTTTGGCATTCGTGCTGCTTCATATTTTCAGTTTGTGGTCCTCATTTTGCAAGATAGAAATGTAAGTATCTGTTAATTCGTCCTTTTTTATAACGACAGTGTGATGTTTTATTAGGCCAGTGCAGTGCAAATCTTCCCATTTTCACCTTCCCCTCAGCATTAAATATTGAAAATCGCCGGTGGTATGGTATTCATGTTAGCTTCAAACTAAAAAAGATTCAGATGCTGTAGTGCTCTAAGTTTGGCATCTTTTAAGATGTTCTAAAGATTCTTAAACACACAGAATAAGAACTTCGAAGCAAAGTATTTAGTCTGCAGATGCATGTGAAGAATACGTTTCTGTGTTTACTGAGGTTTTTACTATGACACGCTACAGTGAGGTCAGTGAGGTCAAATTCAAAACTGCGGCATTTCTCCAGATTTTGAGATAATTCTTAGCCCCCGTGAACAGGCATGTATTCAAGTATTGGGAACACGTCTGTGAAGGAATTTTTTGAGAATCTTAATTTTCCTTCCGTACAATCTTTTTTTGGTGAAGGGTGGTAAAATCGTCCAAAAACGGCCTAAATTTGACTTTTCAAATTTCCCGGTCGGTTTTTCGTTCCATTGATTGGTTTCAGAACGTGTCACGTGCCAAGCTCGTTAGCCAGTTAGGATTTAGTGCCTATCTTAAGAAAGGCATGAGGCGGGAAATGGCTTCGAAGAGAAACATAACAATCTGTCTGAAAAATATACTTTTGAAGGGGATCGTCTCGCTCATACTGAAAGAACTTTTTACAGTAAATAGACAATAAATTGCACAATGCAACTGCGAAAACCACTTTTCAAAACTCTGGTTTTTGAAATGTGGTGATATTTTAAAAACTTTGAAAGAAAGGCATGAGGCGGGAAATGGCTTCGAAGAGAAACATAACAATCTGTGTGGAAAAATATATTTTTGAAGGAGATCGTCTCGCTCATACTGAAAGAACTTTTTACAGTAAATAGACGAACAATTGCACAATGCAACTGCGAAAACCGCTTTTCAAAAACTCTGGTTTTTGAACTGTGGCGATATTTTAAAAACTTTGAAAGAAAGGCATGAGGCGGGAAATGGCTTCGAAGAGAAACATAACAATCTGTGTGGAAAAATATATTTTTGAAGGAGATCGTCTCGCTCATACTGAAAGAACTTTTTACATTAAATAGACGAACAATTGCACAATGCAACTGCGAAAACCACTTTTCAAAAACTCTGGTTTTTGAAATGTGGCGATATTTTAAAAACTTTGAAAGAAAGGCATGAGGCGGGAAATGGCTTCGAAGAGAAACATAACAATCTGTCTGAAAAATATACTTTTGAAGGGGATCGTCTCGCTCATACTGAAAGAACTTTTTACAGTAAATAGACAATAAATTGCACAATGCAACTGCGAAAACCACTTTTCAAAACTCTGGTTTTTGAAATGTGGCGATATTTTAAAAACTTTGAAAGAAAGGCATGAGGCGGGAAATGGCTTCGAAGAGAAACATAACAATCTGTCTGAAAAATATACTTTTGAAGGGGATCGTCTCGCTCATACTGAAAGAACTTTTTACAGTAAATAGACAATAAATTGCACAATGCAACTGCGAAAACCACTTTTCAAAACTCTGGTTTTTGAAATGTGGTGATATTTTAAAAACTTTGAAAGAAAGGCATGAGGCGGGAAATGGCTTCGAAGAGAAACATAACAATCTGTGTGGAAAAATATATTTTTGAAGGAGATCGTCTCGCTCATACTGAAAGAACTTTTTACATTAAATAGACGAACAATCGCACAATGCAACTGCGAAAACCACTTTTCAAAAACTCTGGTTTTTGAAATGTGGCGATATTTTAAAAACTTTGAAAGAAAGGCATGAGGCGGGAAATGGCTTCGAAGAGAAACATAACAATCTGTGTGGAAAAATATATTTTTGAAGGAGATCGTCTCGCTCATACTGAAAGAACTTTTTACATTAAATAGACGAACAATCGCACAATGCAACTGCGAAAACCACTTTTCAAAAACTCTGGTTTTTGAAATGTGGCGATATTTTAAAAACTTTGAAAGAAAGGCATGAGGCGGGAAATGGCTTCGAAGAGAAACATAACAATCTGTGTGGAAAAATATATTTTTGAAGGGGATCGTCTCGCTCATACTGAAAGAACTTTTTACAGTAAATAGACGAACAATTGCACAATGCAACTGCGAAAACCGCTTTTCAAAAACTCTGGTTTTTGAAATGTGGCGATATTTGAAAAACTTTGATAGGATTGGCATGGAGCCGATAATGATTTCGAAGGTAAACACTTGAAGGCCAGAACAATCGGTCTGGAAAAAGTTGTTTTTGAAGAAAATCGCCTGGCTCATACTTGACGAATTTTTTACAGTAAATAGACAACGAATTGCATAATGTAACTGTGAAAACCGTTTTTCGAAAACTCTGGTTTTAGAAATGTGACGATATTTTGAAAAAATTCACGAGAAGAGGCATTGAGAGGAAAATTAGTTCGAACAGAAACATTGCAAGGCCTCAACAATCGGTCTGGAAAAAGTTGTTTTTGAAGAAAATCGCCTGGCTCATACTTGACGAATTTTTTACAGTAAATAGACAACGAATTGCATAATGTAACTGCGAAATCTGTTTTTCGAAAACTCTGGTTTTAGAAATGTGACGATATTTTGAAAACTTCACGAGAAGAGGCATTGAGAGGAAAATTAGTTCGAACGGAAACATTGCAAGGCCTCAACAATCGGTCTGGAAAAAGTTGTTTTTGAAGAAAATCGCCTGGCTCATACTTGACGAATTTTTTACAGTAAATAGACAACGAATTGCATAATGTAACTGTGAAAACCGTTTTTCGAAAACTCTGGTTTTAGAAATGTGGCAATATTTTGAAAACTTCACGAGAAGAGGCATTGAGAGGAAAATGGCTTTGATGAAAAACATTGGAAGGGCAGAACAATCGGTCTAGAAAAAGTTGGTTTTGAAGAAAATTGCCTGGCTCATACTTGACGAATTTTTTACAGTAAATAGACAACGAATTGCATAATGTAACTGTGAAAACCGTTTTTCGAAAACTCTGGTTTTAGAAATGTGGCAATATTTTGAAAACTTCACGAGAAGAGGCATTGAGAGGAAAATGGCTTTGATGAAAAACATTGGAAGGGCAGAACAATCGGTCTAGAAAAAGTTGGTTTTGAAGAAAATCGCCTGGCTCATACTTGACGAATTTTTTACAGTAAATAGACAACGAATTGCATAATGTAACTGTGAAAACCGTTTTTCGAAAACTCTGGTTTTAGAAATGTGACGATATTTTGAAAAAATTCACGAGAAGAGGCATTGAGAGGAAAATTAGTTCGAACAGAAACATTGCAAGGCCTCAACAATCGGTCTGGAAAAAGTTGTTTTTGAAGAAAATCGCCTGGCTCATACTTGACGAATTTTTTACAGTAAATAGACAACGAATTGCATAATGTAACTGCGAAATCTGTTTTTCGAAAACTCTGGTTTTAGAAATGTGACGATATTTTGAAAACTTCACGAGAAGAGGCATTGAGAGGAAAATTAGTTCGAACAGAAACATTGCAAGGCCTCAACAATCGGTCTGGAAAAAGTTGTTTTTGAAGAAAATCGCCTGGCTCATACTTGACGAATTTTTTACAGTAAATAGACAACGAATTGCATAATGTAACTGCGAAAACCGTTTTTCGAAAACTCTGGTTTTAGAAATGTGACGATATTTTGAAAACTTCACGAGAAGAGGCATTGAGAGGAAAATGGCTTTGATGAAAAACATTGGAAGGGCAGAACAATCGGTCTAGAAAAAGTTGGTTTTGAAGAAAATCGCCTGGCTCATACTTGACGAATTTTTTACAGTAAATAGACAACGAATTGCATAATGTAACTGTGAAAACCGTTTTTCGAAAACTCTGGTTTTAGAAATGTGGCAATATTTTGAAAACTTCACGAGAAGAGGCATTGAGAGGAAAATGGCTTTGATGAAAAACATTGGAAGGGCAGAACAATCGGTCTAGAAAAAGTTGGTTTTGAAGAAAATCGCCTGGCTCATACTTGACGAATTTTTTACAGTAAATAGACAACGAATTGCATAATGTAACTGCGAAAACCGTTTTTCGAAAACTTTGGTTTTAGAAATGTGACGATATTTTGAAAAAGTTGTGAAAACTTCACGAGAAGAGGCATTGAGAGGAAAATTAGTTCGAACAGAAACATTGCAAGGCCTCAACAATCGGTCTGGAAAAAGTTGGTTTTGAAGAAAATCGCCTGGCTCATACTTGACGAATTTTTTACAGTAAATAGACAACGAATTGCATAATGTAACTGCGAAAACCGTTTTTCGAAAACTCTGGTTTTAGAAATGTGGCAATATTTTGAAAACTTCACGAGAAGAGGCATTGAGAGGAAAATGGCTTTGATGAAAAACATTGGAAGGGCAGAACAATCGGTCTAGAAAAAGTTGGTTTTGAAGAAAATCGCCTGGCTCATACTTGACGAATTTTTTACAGTAAATAGACAACGAATTGCATAATGTAACTGTGCAAACCGTTTTTCGAAAACTCTGGTTTTAGAAATGTGGCAATATTTTGAAAACTTCACGAGAAGAGGCATTGAGAGGAAAATGGCTTTGATGAAAAACATTGGAAGGGCAGAACAATCGGTCTAGAAAAAGTTGGTTTTGAAGAAAATCGCCTGGCTCATACTTGACGAATTTTTTACAGTAAATAGACAACGAATTGCATAATGTAACTGTGAAAACCGTTTTTCGAAAACTCTGGTTTTAGAAATGTGGCAATATTTTGAAAACTTCACGAGAAGAGGCATTGAGAGGAAAATTAGTTCGAACAGAAACATTGCAAGGCCTCAACAATCGGTCTGGAAAAAGTTGTTTTTGAAGAAAATCGCCTGGCTCATACTTGACGAATTTTTTACAGTAAATAGACAACGAATTGCATAATGTAACTGTGAAAACCGTTTTTCGAAAACTCTGGTTTTAGAAATGTGGCAATATTTTGAAAACTTCACGAGAAGAGGCATTGAGAGGAAAATGGCTTTGATGAAAAACATTGGAAGGGCAGAACAATCGGTCTAGAAAAAGTTGGTTTTGAAGAAAATTGCCTGGCTCATACTTGACGAATTTTTTACAGTAAATAGACAACGAATTGCATAATGTAACTGTGAAAACCGTTTTTCGAAAACTCTGGTTTTAGAAATGTGGCAATATTTTGAAAACTTCACGAGAAGAGGCATTGAGAGGAAAATGGCTTTGATGAAAAACATTGGAAGGGCAGAACAATCGGTCTAGAAAAAGTTGGTTTTGAAGAAAATCGCCTGGCTCATACTTGACGAATTTTTTACAGTAAATAGACAACGAATTGCATAATGTAACTGTGAAAACCGTTTTTCGAAAACTCTGGTTTTAGAAATGTGACGATATTTTGAAAAAATTCACGAGAAGAGGCATTGAGAGGAAAATTAGTTCGAACAGAAACATTGCAAGGCCTCAACAATCGGTCTGGAAAAAGTTGTTTTTGAAGAAAATCGCCTGGCTCATACTTGACGAATTTTTTACAGTAAATAGACAACAAATTGCATAATGTAACTGCGAAAACTGTTTTTCGAAAACTCTGGTTTTAGAAATGTGACGATATTTTGAAAACTTCACGAGAAGAGGCATTGAGAGGAAAATTAGTTCGAACAGAAACATTGCAAGGCCTCAACAATCGGTCTGGAAAAAGTTGTTTTTGAAGAAAATCGCCTGGCTCATACTTGACGAATTTTTTACAGTAAATAGACAACGAATTGCATAATGTAACTGCGAAAACCGTTTTTCGAAAACTCTGGTTTTAGAAATGTGACGATATTTTGAAAACTTCACGAGAAGAGGCATTGAGAGGAAAATGGCTTTGATGAAAAACATTGGAAGGGCAGAACAATCGGTCTAGAAAAAGTTGGTTTTGAAGAAAATCGCCTGGCTCATACTTGACGAATTTTTTACAGTAAATAGACAACGAATTGCATAATGTAACTGTGAAAACCGTTTTTCGAAAACTCTGGTTTTAGAAATGTGGCAATATTTTGAAAACTTCACGAGAAGAGGCATTGAGAGGAAAATGGCTTTGATGAAAAACATTGGAAGGGCAGAACAATCGGTCTAGAAAAAGTTGGTTTTGAAGAAAATCGCCTGGCTCATACTTGACGAATTTTTTACAGTAAGTAGACAACGAATTGCATAATGTAACTGCGAAAACCGTTTTTCGAAAACTTTGGTTTTAGAAATGTGACGATATTTTGAAAACTTCACGAGAAGAGGCATTGAGAGGAAAATTAGTTCGAACAGAAACATTGCAAGGCCTCAACAATCGGTCTGGAAAAAGTTGTTTTTGAAGAAAATCGCCTGGCTCATACTTGACGAATTTTTTACAGTAAATAGACAACGAATTGCATAATGTAACTGTGAAAACCGTTTTTCGAAAACTCTGGTTTTAGAAATGTGGCAATATTTTGAAAACTTCACGAGAAGAGGCATTGAGAGGAAAATGGCTTTGATGAAAAACATTGGAAGGGCAGAACAATCGGTCTAGAAAAAGTTGGTTTTGAAGAAAATCGCCTGGCTCATACTTGACGAATTTTTTACAGTAAATAGACAACGAATTGCATAATGTAACTGTGAAAACCGTTTTTCGAAAACTCTGGTTTTAGAAATGTGGCAATATTTTGAAAACTTCACGAGAAGAGGCATTGAGAGGAAAATGGCTTTGATGAAAAACATTGGAAGGGCAGAACAATCGGTCTAGAAAAAGTTGGTTTTGAAGAAAATCGCCTGGCTCATACTTGACGAATTTTTTACAGTAAATAGACAACGAATTGCATAATGTAACTGTGAAAACCGTTTTTCGAAAACTCTGGTTTTAGAAATGTGACGATATTTTGAAAAAATTCACGAGAAGAGGCATTGAGAGGAAAATTAGTTCGAACAGAAACATTGCAAGGCCTCAACAATCGGTCTGGAAAAAGTTGTTTTTGAAGAAAATCGCCTGGCTCATACTTGACGAATTTTTTACAGTAAATAGACAACGAAGTGCATAATGTAACTGCGAAAACTGTTTTTCGAAAACTCTGGTTTTAGAAATGTGACGATATTTTGAAAACTTCACGAGAAGAGGCATTGAGAGGAAAATTAGTTCGAACAGAAACATTGCAAGGCCTCAACAATCGGTCTGGAAAAAGTTGTTTTTGAAGAAAATCGCCTGGCTCATACTTGACGAATTTTTTACAGTAAATAGACAACGAATTGCATAATGTAACTGCGAAAACCGTTTTTCGAAAACTCTGGTTTTAGAAATGTGACGATATTTTGAAAACTTCACGAGAAGAGGCATTGAGAGGAAAATGGCTTTGATGAAAAACATTGGAAGGGCAGAACAATCGGTCTAGAAAAAGTTGGTTTTGAAGAAAATCGCCTGGCTCATACTTGACGAATTTTTTACAGTAAATAGACAACGAATTGCATAATGTAACTGTGAAAACCGTTTTTCGAAAACTCTGGTTTTAGAAATGTGGCAATATTTTGAAAACTTCACGAGAAGAGGCATTGAGAGGAAAATGGCTTTGATGAAAAACATTGGAAGGGCAGAACAATCGGTCTAGAAAAAGTTGGTTTTGAAGAAAATCGCCTGGCTCATACTTGACGAATTTTTTACAGTAAATAGACAACGAATTGCATAATGTAACTGCGAAAACCGTTTTTCGAAAACTTTGGTTTTAGAAATGTGACGATATTTTGAAAACTTCACGAGAAGAGGCATTGAGAGGAAAATTAGTTCGAACAGAAACATTGCAAGGCCTCAACAATCGGTCTGGAAAAAGTTGTTTTTGAAGAAAATCGCCTGGCTCATACTTGACGAATTTTTTACAGTAAATAGACAACGAATTGCATAATGTAACTGTGAAAACCGTTTTTCGAAAACTCTGGTTTTAGAAATGTGGCAATATTTTGAAAACTTCACGAGAAGAGGCATTGAGAGGAAAATGGCTTTGATGAAAAACATTGGAAGGGCAGAACAATCGGTCTAGAAAAAGTTGGTTTTGAAGAAAATCGCCTGGCTCATACTTGACGAATTTTTTACAGTAAATAGACAACGAATTGCATAATGTAACTGTGAAAACCGTTTTTCGAAAACTCTGGTTTTAGAAATGTGGCAATATTTTGAAAACTTCACGAGAAGAGGCATTGAGAGGAAAATGGCTTTGATGAAAAACATTGGAAGGGCAGAACAATCGGTCTAGAAAAAGTTGGTTTTGAAGAAAATCGCCTGGCTCATACTTGACGAATTTTTTACAGTAAATAGACAACGAATTGCATAATGTAACTGTGAAAACCGTTTTTCGAAAACTCTGGTTTTAGAAATGTGGCAATATTTTGAAAACTTCACGAGAAGAGGCATTGAGAGGAAAATTAGTTCGAACAGAAACATTGCAAGGCCTCAACAATCGGTCTGGAAAAAGTTGTTTTTGAAGAAAATCGCCTGGCTCATACTTGACGAATTTTTTACAGTAAATAGACAACGAATTGCATAATGTAACTGTGAAAACCGTTTTTCGAAAACTCTGGTTTTAGAAATGTGGCAATATTTTGAAAACTTCACGAGAAGAGGCATTGAGAGGAAAATGGCTTTGATGAAAAACATTGGAAGGGCAGAACAATCGGTCTAGAAAAAGTTGGTTTTGAAGAAAATTGCCTGGCTCATACTTGACGAATTTTTTACAGTAAATAGACAACGAATTGCATAATGTAACTGTGAAAACCGTTTTTCGAAAACTCTGGTTTTAGAAATGTGGCAATATTTTGAAAACTTCACGAGAAGAGGCATTGAGAGGAAAATGGCTTTGATGAAAAACATTGGAAGGGCAGAACAATCGGTCTAGAAAAAGTTGGTTTTGAAGAAAATCGCCTGGCTCATACTTGACGAATTTTTTACAGTAAATAGACAACGAATTGCATAATGTAACTGTGAAAACCGTTTTTCGAAAACTCTGGTTTTAGAAATGTGGCAATATTTTGAAAACTTCACGAGAAGAGGCATTGAGAGGAAAATGGCTTTGATGAAAAACATTGGAAGGGCAGAACAATCGGTCTAGAAAAAGTTGGTTTTGAAGAAAATCGCCTGGCTCATACTTGACGAATTTTTTACAGTAAATAGACAACGAATTGCAGAATGCAACTATGAAAGCACTCCTCCAAAACTCTGGTTTTAGAAATGTGGCGATATTTGAAAAAATATGGATAGAATATGCATGGATAGGAAAATGATTTCGAAGGGAAACATTGGAAGGCTAGAACAATCGACCTAGAAAAAGTTATTTTGAAGAGGATCCTAGGCTCATACTGAGCAGCAAATAGACAATTGTAAAAGGCAACTGTTAAAACCACCTTTCAATAACTCTGGTTTTAGAAGTGTGGCAAAGTTAAAAGTGCGACTGTGGCTTTCGAATTTTTCTCTTCTGTATTATTCACAATGGCACCAAAATTTTACCGAAATTGTTTAACTTCACCACATTTCGAAAACCAGAGTTTTTGAAAAGCCGTTTTCGCAGTTGCATTATGCAATTCGTTGTCTATTTACTGTAAAAAATTCGTTAAGTATGAGCGGGCGATTTTCTTCAAAAACAACTTTTTCCAGACCGATTGTCAAGGCCTTCCAATGTTTTTCTTCGAAGCCATTTTCAACTCCATGCCTCTTCTAATGACGTTTTTGAAATATTGCTACATTTGTAAAACCAGAGTTTTTGAAAAGCCGTTTTCGCAGTTGCATTATGCAATTCGTTGTTTATTTACTGTAAAAAATTCGTTAAGTATGAGCGGGGCAATCCTCTTCAAAAATAACCTTTTCCATGTCTATTGTTCTGGGCTATCAATGTTTCCCTTCGAAATCATTATCGGCTACATGCCAATCCTATAAAGTTTTTAAAAATATCACCACTATTTTAAAACCAGAGTTTTTGAAAAGTGGTTTTCGCAGTTACATAGTGCAATTCGTTGTCTATTTACTGTACAAAATTCGTTAAGTATGAGCGGGGCGATTTTCTTCAAAAACAACTTTTTGCAGACCGATTGTCAAGGCCTTCAAGTGTTTACCTTCGAAATCATTATCGGCTCCACGCCAATCCTATCAAGGTTTTTAAAATATCGCCACGATTCTCAAGTCAAATATTTGTTGACAGTCACAGTATTGACAATCTTAACAGAAGTTTTCTTAGATTTAAAACAAAATGAGCACCGAAAGTTTCTGAGCAATTTCTTAATGAGTTACTAAAGAATCTCAATGTCTTATCGGTGGGGATCTCCTGAATCTTATTAAACATTTCGTTTCAAATTCCTACACGAAAAGGGGCAAACTTGAGATGTTTGGGAGGGGGAAACTGCCCCTCACTTCTCGCCAAAAAGGTGGAATATGTAGTAGCAAATACGATCAATTCCTTGGCAATTTCAGGCCTGAGCTGGAAACTTTACTATTCTCTCTTCCCAGCGATTTGAAAACTGAATCTCCTTCACCCTACTCTAGTTTCTTGATTGTTTTGGTTAATCTAAGAGTTGAGAGTTTTCTTTTTTTTTTTTTTTTTTTTTTTTTTTTTTTATATACTCCTTAAAATCAACTACATTTAACAGATAAACTAAACATAAGATAGAGTGTGCCACTCACAGTGAAAATGGACACATGGTCATCGAGTTCCCACTGTGAATAGCACTTACAATAGATAATTAATAAATAGTATAGTTTATCAACACAACGTTACCACAAAAAACACTACATTACGAAGACGTAAACGAATGGGCGCTGCGATTTACTCAAAAATTTAAGGTAACTCTGCCCCCATCCCAACCAGAGCAGAGAGCAGAGCCACCCTAACTGAATCTTTTTGTTGCTTTCAAATATGCCATCGACGCTTCTAAAATTATACGATTTGCAACAACGGTTAAGTAACAGTTGGCATAAGGATTTTGAATCCATTGATGTAATATCAATCCCGGGAATGTCAGAAAGTTGACCAAGGAGATCTCTTCGCATCGTGTCAAAACGAGGGCAGTGCAGAGTTTTCTAAAACTTCCTATGAAAAATACGTGCAGTATTGGAATGATCTGCAATGACTAAAGAGGTCTTTTTGTGAAGGCTCTGTGAAACCTTTTAGCAACATGCATTTTGATCACCAAGCTAGGGATATTTGTATGACTGTATCAGCAGAACTCGGACGGAGGCGGAGCTCTTGAATGACAAAGAAATCTGTTGTAGATTAGATGATAGGGAATGTCGAGAAGATTGACATGTTTCTCAAAGTTGGATTGTATCCATGTTGAAGTGTTTTTTGAAACAATCATCGACGAAGACTTAGACTTGTTCGCTTACAACATAAACAGAACTTTATAGCCATTGTTTTGGTCCAAAAGCACTGTCGTCTGTGTTTCATCGGGCCGTGCACTGCAATGGCTTCACCCAAAAGTACCTGCTAAACTCGCTTTTATTCCAGCAAAAGACAGCGTCGTATCAGAAGCTCAACAGAGGGAATAAATTCTAACAAAGTTTTTAGCAGTAGCTTAGTGAGCCTTTTTCTTTTCTTACCAATAATGATGCATGTCCCTAATTAATTACTGCCCCTTGCCTTCCCCCAATTAGCCTACCTTAGTTAATTAAGTCTTATAAAAATTTGAAGTTCCCGGTGGACGAGCAGCGCAAATCTTCTCTTGCTTGCGGCACAATATGTTGCAAAGTTTGGATGCAAATGTCAGAAGACTCCTCCGTGCGGGTCGGGCATATTTGCAACACATTTATCCATAAATGCAGCAACCGGCAGTACAACGTTATTGGCGTTTTCACTCTCCTCTCTGATACAAACCTTTGCTTAGGCCAAAAGACGCACAGCGAAGATGGTGGTTACGTGATTGCCCACCGACATCCCTTAAGATCTTTGCGCATGCTCATGCGAATGAGAGCTATGCTAGTCTGCGCAACTAAGTCCATTTAGCCTTTCCCGCCTCGATATGATGAACGACCGCGCGATATTTCTTTTGTTAATCTCATTGTTTTTCGACCAATCAAGCTAACTGTTCAAGAAAGTTTGAGAAGTCAATGAGCATTTTGATTGGTTGAAAAACGAGCTCATTGTTTTATAAACTTGCGTAATGCTGATTATGCCGCGCGGTCGATAGTTCTCTTAAGATGGCGAAGTACGAAGCTGTGGAGAGACAGGGGAGAACTTGCTTGCTTGCTTGCAATGTTCAAGGAAGGGCAATAGTATTTCAGCTTCCATCATGGCATTACAAGCTTGCTTTGAAGATCGATTCAAGATTCTGCTATGTTTTTTCAATCGAAGAACTTCTTCAAGTCCTTGCAAGTCACAGGCAAGACGAGAATTGCGAGAAGTGAAAAACAGGCCAAAAATAGTCGCTGTTCGCTTCTTTTAGGCCATGCCATCCTATCTTGATTGCTGATTTATTATGGACTGCATTGCTCGACTTGATAACTTTTTGGTTCTTAGCTGCAGACTTTGATATGAGGCAGTATTGTGTTTAAGCTCAAAGAGATCAGCACCAGAGTAGCGAAAATTCACACATCGCTCGGTCCTGGGAAGCAGGAATGCTTCATTATTCATCACCTGAGTGAATGCTTGCTAAAGACAGATTTATGACAAAAATTCCTTTGCATTTCCAAGTGACAGTTGTTGTGTTACATTCAATGAAGTTCACTGAAATGGGTGTTCATGTTTTGATTGCCATAAACAGACTGAAAGGCAGCCAAGCAGTGTGAAGGGATTTTGATAAAGAATTTTTCTGTGAAGACCTTATTTGCCCAGGTGTTTTTGTGTGTTTTAAAGAACATTTCTTGCTTGGCTAGAAATTGCCAATTATATGTAAATGAATTTTAAATGTTTAATCATCTGCTCCCAGCTTTAGTTTAGTGCCTTTTCATGGTACAATGCCTGCCAAAAGTCCTTGGAACACTAAAGGCTATTTCTTGATAATCCAAATTTCTATCCATAGCGAATAGTTTAAGCACCCCCTCACCCCCAAAACAATGTTGATTTGCAAGATTATCGTTGCAGGATCCATCAGAATGGTCAATCGTTCTGTAAATCTCCATTTTATCATGACTGAGCATCACATTGTTTTGAGGGGAAGAGGGGGAAATCGCAAAACTGGGCACAATTAGAAAGGTGTTCCAAGACTTTTGGCAGGCATTATAGCTCATTACGGGCAGAAAAGGAGGTGCTAGTCAAAAAGGGTTCTTGCCTTAACATAGAAAAGACAAGTCAGAAAATATTTTATACAATGCACAAAAAGTTATTTCTAGTGTTGTGTTTTGGTAATTTGAAAGTTATCTCAGTTAAGCCTGACCCTGCATCCACTCTTGTCCTTTTTATGCCTTTGTAAAAAGCTGATATTTGCTTTGCCACTGTTTCGTTTCCTTGAAAAACTTGTCTTCAGTTTTGTTGTCTAAAATGCTTCAGTTATGTTCAAAATTAAAGCAGCAACAGCAACAGCTTCTTTCATACACAGAAAAAGTCAACCAACAGTATATGGATTGAAAGGCCAAGGCACAGGAAAACATGTTCAGTTGGAAAATAATCAGTTTCTTCATTTCATGAGCATTATATGTACGCAACAATTTGCTGATGATAGTTTTTTGATTGTGTTGTGGTACTCCCAAATATTAATATAAACCATCAACTTGATCATCATGGCATTATATAAAAAGCTCATCAACTTGCATTTTGGTTATTAGAAGAAGTGTTGCTAGTGTGCGAGGGTCACTATCCTTGAAAAAATTCTGCAGGGTTCAGACTTCCTACTTCTGCAGTAAATACTATAGACGTTTGATATTGTGCAAAAGAAACTAAATCTACCAAAAAAAATTGTTCCTAGATGTTATAGAAGCACTAGTTTTTAATTGTTAACAGTTGTGGTGAAATCAGTAGATATCAACAAGAGTTATTAATTTCAATAAACTGTCGATATTCTCATATTATTTTTTGCTTCAATCAGCTACTTAGGATACAATGATAAAAGCACGGGTGCAGTACATAACATTCAGAATATAAAAGGCCACAGTACCCTGAACAAACAACAGGAAAAAGTGGTTATTTTGATGCAGCTTTAAATGCCACCTATTAACAGACTCTTGACTGCATACAATGGTGTTGAAAAGTTTCTTCTGTAAATAATATGCATCCTGCTTTGCTGGGATATTCTATACATTTTGAACATGTTAATTCTGAAATGGGACTTCTCAACCTTTTACTTATGCCCAAAATAATATCCTAGGGGAAATTCTTCAAGAAACCTTCAAAACGTGCCCAAAATCATGAACAAATTTCCCTAATATCTCTAGCATATGAGTCAAATCTTTCAATAGGGCACAGGGAAACCCGCAAATCTTCCAATTTCACGCTTACAAGCCAATGATATCGTCGTATTCCGATCACATGACTGAAAATAAGGCTTCCAAGATAGATTTTCGAGTACCTTCACGAAAATAAAAATGGATATTCGAGTAATAAAGATACAGAGCTGGTTTTACCACGAATCGATTCGAGAGGCCCCACTCCACATTTGTTTTTCTGCATTTGGTTAAAATCTTATCAGGGATCGGCGTTACATCGAATTTTATTCCTTCGAAAATTGGCCTATGTTCAAGAATTCTTCAGGAACGCTACAAATAAGATATAGCTTTCAAAATTTCACATGTTACGTGAATTATGTCCAGGAATAACATGAAGGTATTTGTTTGTGTGATTTTCGAAAATCCTAGAGGAATTAAAGCTATTTGCTGCGAAGAAAGCTAATGGGCCTACCTTCACCCGCCGCAGAATCCAAGTAATCGGCATTTAATCACTCTTTTTCGCAATAATAACCAGCGAATACATTAACGAATAACTTCACCACAAATTCAATTTCTTTCCACCATTTTATCATCGATCATTTCGATAAAATGTGACAAGACTTTACAGCCTCTGCAGCAAACCGTCCAACTACCGTCGATTCATAGTTTTCTTGTTGCAAACACAAGGAAAGCTTGCATAAAACAAAAGGTTGTGCAAGGCTCAGATCTCCCATATGACACAGCCAAATGTTACCATTGATAATAGATTGTACACCTTTGAGAATAGATTGCAGGGGAAATTTCTTTACACAAATTATGTACTTTTCCGATGTGACAAAGAAATTTGCAGTCTTTGAGAAATGTTTTATTTTCTCTTTATTTTGCAACGATAGAAAGACTTTAGGAGTGTGCAATCTATTCTCAAAGGTATGATTTTGCTGTGTCATATGGGAGACCTAAGTCTTGCAAAACCTTTTGTTTTATGCAAGTCTTGCAAGACTTCCAACGTGTTTGCAACAAGAAAACTTTGAATCGATGGTAGTTTGGACTGTTTGCTGCAGAAGCTGTAAAGTCTTGTCACATTTTATCGAAATTATTGATTATTAAATGGCGGAAAGAAATTGGATTTGTGGTGAAGTTATTCGTTAATGTATCCGCTGGCTATTATTGCGAAAAAGAGTGATTTAATGCCGATTACTGGGATTCTACGGCGGGTGAAGGTAGGCCCATTAGCTTTCTTCGCAGCAAATAGCTTTAATTCCTCTAGGATTTTCGAAAATCACACAAACAAATACCTTCATGTTATTCCTGGACATAATTCACGTAACATGTGAAATTTTGAAAGCTATATCTTATTTGTAACGTTCCTGAAGAATTCTTGAACATAGACCAATTTTCGAAGGAATGAAACTCGATGTAACGCCGATCCCTGATGAGATTTTAACCAAATGCAGAAAAACAAATGTGGAGTGGGGCCTCTCGAATCGATTCGTGGTAAAACCAGCTCTGTATCTTTATTACTCGAATATCCATTTTTATTTTCGTGAAGGTACTCGAAAATTTATCTCGAAAGCCTTATTTTCAGTCATGTGATCGGAATACAGCGATATCATTGGCTTATAAGCGTGAAATTGGAAGATTTGCGGGTTTCCCTGTGCCCTATTGAAAGATTTGACTCATATGCTAATATCTCTGCCTTACATGGGCCTTACAGCAATGACTTCTGCACACTTTAGCATGTGTGCTATCCTCTTGGGAGGATGAACAAGTCTTCCCCCTGGTATCAATAACCTATTCAGGGGATTCCATCCTCCCAAGAGAACAAATTACATGCGAGTGTCATCATTTTTAGGAAGGAAAACAAGGAAAATTTGCTCATTGATTTCACTCTTTTTTGCAGGTCTTTGTAAGTAATGATGCCAGTCAGACCCCCCTGGGTGAGACCTCCAATAATCTGTGTGATGAGAATATTCTGCTTTGGGGGCAATGTTTTTTTTATTGAAAATTTTTTCAAAAAGAGCATGTACAAGATCTTGAACTAAATAATTATTCTCATACCGGATGTTCATAAGGCTTTGAAAATCTTATTATTTTGCTAAATTTTCACAGAGAGGGAGGGTTAACGAAAATTTCTCTGAAACAAGATAGGAATTTATTTTTCCAAGCTGGAGTGAGGGACATAACAACATGTTG
The DNA here is from genome assembly GCA_039566865.1 of Aurelia coerulea. Lineage (NCBI taxonomy): Eukaryota > Metazoa > Cnidaria > Scyphozoa > Semaeostomeae > Ulmaridae > Aurelia > Aurelia coerulea. The sequence goes on from CM076944.1 coordinate 30,959,039, forward strand.
AGGGTACAGGTATGTGCCACTCATACAGTTGGGTTTTCGGACCCAACATTCTCCTACAAGGATCCTTTTTGGCAGATTTTGCTAAAACCTGGGTAGGATGGGCAGAAATTGGCAGAAAAATAGTTACAAGTGGGTAGTTTCCCAGCAAGCATCGTCATACAAATTGGGTCCTTAATCAAATTTTGGTAATTAGAACTTAGTAGTGGGTAGTTTTCTGAAAGCCGGGAAGCAGGCCCCAGTCCATCCATAAGTCACTCTACCTCCCCCCCAGGCCAGAGCCACACCTAATACATTCTGGTATAAACTGCCCCAATTGGGATATTGTGTTGCAAGTATGTTCCCAAAAAAGTGTTCCACAAGTGAGAATCTGTCACTCTAACAAGGAAATAGATTATTGCTTGCTCTAGGCATCTGCCAGCCCGGTGGCTGCAATAAAAGTTGTAGCTTGAAAGACAACGTTCCCCTTATTTCCTGCAGTGCAAAGAATATTCTTCCTTTTGACTGAATATGGCTGATGGAAGGTCTCAAATTAAATAAGTGCTGACCAGAATTGTTTTTCAACCGGCCCACAGTCTCTCGGCACATGTATTTTGCAGCGGGCCTAGCAGTATGGGGCAATAACTGCTATTCATTGAAAGAGCATTGTCGCGTTACAGTAGCATCAAATTCTAAATTAACTTTTCACAAACTGAACAATGGCAGTATCATTTCCAAGATAAGACGTTGAAGTAAAGCATTCATGAATGCATAATCGGCAAAGTGAAATGCTGCAAGAATGACAAGTCATCTCGCTGCTCCACCTCCATCTTTGTGTCTGAACGCAACGCACGAAGTCTCCGCTCGCGGAAGACAAACGAAAACGAGGCTTTCATTTCTGCTGAGTCATGGAAAGGCTAAATGGACTTTGTTGCGCAGACTCTATACTTTCGAGGAGTTGAGTCTGCACGCAGGCTATTTGTACACTGCATTGACAGAGAAACAGTAGGAGATCGCTAAATTAGAACAAGGAGTGGACCAAGACATGAACCTTGGGGAATACCACAATGAATTCTTCGTGAATTTGAGGAATTGCCATTGAAATTGCAATATTGATAATTGGCAAATGAGGAAATCGGAATCTCAATTCTGCGTGTCAATCGCTGTTTATCGGAAACAAGAGATCATTAGGAGAAGGAGTATTGCCAAGGGTCTGGAAGGACGCCAACATTACACCTATCCACAAAAAGGGAAAGAAAGAGATTTGTGGAAATTATCGGCCAGTAAGTCTGACCTCAGTTATCTGCAAAGTACTGGAAAGAATCATTCGGGACCAAGCTGTTAAGCATTTAAAACAATTCCTAATAACTTGTCAACACGGATTTATGGAGGGTCGTTCATGTGTTACCCAGTTATTAGATACCATCGATTCATGGTCAAAAGTTTTGGATTAAGGGTCATCACTTGATGCAGTCTACATGGACTTTGCGAAAGCATTTGATACGGTGCCACACGAGAGACTTTTGGTCAAGCTGAAAGGTTATGGAATTAAAGGCAAGGTCTTAGAATGGATTAGGCATTTCTTGTCAGGATGTAGACAAAGAGTAGTTGTGAATGGACATTGCTCAAGCTGGGCCCCAGTCAACAGTGGGATTCCCCAAGGAAGTGTCATGGGTCCCCTCCTATTCATATGTTACGTAAATGATATGCCTGAGGTAGTGCATAGTGCTATAAGGATGTTTGCTGATGATACAAAGATCTTTTGCCAGGTGAACGATGTCAAAGACAGAGATAAATTGCAGTTAGATCTATAGAGACTTCAGTGTTGGGCCGACAAGTGGCAGCTAAGATTTAATGCGACAAAATGCAAAGTAATGCATCTAGGGAATAACAATTCAAAGCATGATTATGAGATGAAAGAAAATGGTACTCTTGTGAAACTTGAAACAAGTGACTGTGAGAAAGATCTGGGAGTTAACGTTGATAAAGACTTAAAGTTCAGCAAACATGCAGAAATAGCCTCAAACAAAGCAAATAGAATAATGGGCATGATAAAGAGCTCATTTACCTGCATCGACAAGGAAATGTTCAATTGCCTGTTCAAATGCCTGGTAAGACCTCACCTGGAATATGGAAATGTAGTGTGGTCTCCGTGGTACAAAAAAGATGTACAAATAATTGAGAATGTGCAAAAACGAGCTTGCAAAGCTGTGGCCGGTTTGAGAAATCTTGAATATGAGGAGCGCTTGAAAGAACTTCAGTTACCTTCTCTTGTATACAGAAGACTACGGGGGGACCTCATTGAAATCTATAAGTACACACATGATTGCTATGATACTAAGAGCTTATTTGAGATACAAGAAGATAATATAACAAGAGGAAATGATTTAAACATTAAAAAACAAAGATGCCGAAGAGATGTTCGAAAAAGATTTTTCAGTTTGAGGATTACCGACATTTGGAACAAATTACCAAACAGCATAGTTAATGCGAGTTCATTGTGTTTATTCAAAATAAAAATTGATAATTTATTCGGTGACACGAAGTACTTAATGGACCGATCAGAAATTATTTCAAATATCTGAGTATCATATGAATTAAGACAAGGGGATGTTCCGGAAAACTGAGACAAGTCATACTGTTCAAATATTTCCAAGCTTGATTCGGTTTCGTCCAATGGGTTTCTTTCCATCGCGCATGGCCTCCAATGTTTTAACTTGCATGTTTTTCAGGAGCATCCCCTACCCTACCTAACAACAACAATTAGATTAGAAGCGATCTGTAACAGGCTTATAGCCTGCATTACAGCATTTGTTATGTTATGTTATGTTAAGAAAGAACTAAAAAGTCCCAGATGTCCCAGAAAGAACTATACAGATTTGGTTTGGTGCAGCGATGAGCATTTAGCTTTAGGCAACGGCTAAACAATTTCAAAATGTTAATTCATAGTTAACTTGAACCTACAATCGCTTTTCCATAACTCTCTTGCCTGACTATTTTGTTTGCTGATTTCTGCAATCCCGAATCTCCAAACACTGGCCCCTTGAACAAAATAAGGCCTGTATAATTGCAAGTAATCAGACATTATCATTTTTCAATTCAAAACTCTTCTTTGAGTGTTTCTTGATACATTTGCTACTTAAGTTATTTCAATCTTGCAAAAACAATCTTAGACAAATATGTTGAGACACTTGCTTGCTTTCAGGAAGAAATTGTGATTTAAGGACCCCAATGCAATGCTGGAATATGATGGAAATGTTGCAGATGAATCCACCACTATTGCAAATCAACATTGCAATGGAGGGAAGGGGGTCTTTAGCAGTGGAAGGTAATAATTTGCAGGAAGGAAAGGTATTTTACGACACAAAACGCATTTGTCGTTTCTGGATATTCGTACTTTGAATGTAAAATTGGGCGCTTCGAACTAAACAAATTCTTAAAGTACACCAAATAAATCAACGACATCCTTGATAAAATTTGGATGGTATTATGTTCTGTTTGCAACAATAGACCTTTTAGCTATTCTACAAAAGAGCCTGGATCGAGCGTTATTTTTATACACGAGGTTCGATAGAGTGGCGTTAGAGCTTCTATCAATATTGTGCAAATTCGAAAATTCTACAAAGGGCACTCTGTAGAATTTTCGAATTTGCATAATAGTGATAGAAGCTCTTAACACCACTCTATCGAGCCTCGCGTATAAAAATAACGCTCGATCCAGGCTCTTTTGTAGAATAGCTAAAAGGTCTATTTACCCATTGTGTAATTTTCTAATTTTTCTTTGATTTTAGTTTTAAATTTCGATCTGATTGATGAATTTGCTTAGACCAAAAGGCCAAAACTTTGGTTTGGATCTGGAGGCAAATTTGAGCTTTCAAGATTAATATTTTAGCTCTCAAAGCAATATTATCAACAGATGAGGATTATCTAAAGAAGGTGTTGAGAATGTTTAACGCAGAATGGAGTCAACCAAATACATGAATTTAATTTGAATAATGAACAGCACAGCACTTTGAAGCTCAGGCAGGACGTGACAAAAGTACTGGAGATACTGAACAGGACATTGAATACACTTTTTTTATAAGAAACCGCTTATAAGAAATGGTAGGCTCAATTTTTCGATAGTTAAGAAACAACCCTACCAGGATTTAAAAAGTTAAGAAACTTTTGTAATTTACAATTTTAATTTTCCCGTCGCAATCAAATATTTTTGACTCGGTACAGTTATTATAGCAACTGTTTGGACGTTATTTTGAGTGCGAATTATGTTATTGACTTGTTTTAAGATCTTATTGAGTAATTTGGGAACCCTTCAGACAAAACAAGATTAAATCTACACTTCTGGCATTAAAAGTATAAGAAACACGTAAGAAACTTTTGGTAGCAAAATGGCCCAAAAATTTAAGAAACTGCCTACCAGCCCCTGACCTGACCTTAGTTTCTTATAAGAAAAATGAGTGTACTGCATTTTCAGATTTTTGCAATATGCACATATGATATCATCAGTTTGTATAGGTTCAATGACTAAGTAACTGGAATTTCAATCTAATTTGATGATCTCCACAGATATTAGAACCTATTTCAAATTTCAGGCTAAATGGGTTATTTTATAATGGGGGTCTAACAGATTTTTACTTCAAGTAAACTACAGAGGAACATTTTGAAATTTATTAGCCTTCATAGGCAGGTGGTCCTGAACATTAACTTTTTCTTCGAGAAATGAAAACGTCCGTTGGCTTTTCCTTAAAAAGCAATATTACCCTTATTGTAAATGTGAATAGCCTGTAAATTGCTCCATAATTTTTATTCTGTGCGTTGGTTGTCTGTCGTCGTACCCTGGGTACCAGACTCTCTAACATAGTTTTTATGTTAGAGAGTCTGGTACCCAGGGTATCTGTCGTCGCCGCTAGCTATATGGAATCTTTGAGTTTTTGGTTAATAACTGCTTAATTTACTCCGAAAATCTTTAAACATTTAACTCCGGTATCGATATCCGGGTGTCTTAGAAATTGTCTCTCTCTGTCTTTGGTTGACTCTGTTGACGCATTTTAGAGCCATTGTCACCCATGATCCTTTGCAAGCATATGGTCTGCTTGGCAGGCTCACTGCTTGGTTTGGTATAGAGCTGCCAGGGGCTGCCAGTCCAACTCATTTCTTTTGACCGTTGTTCTTTTTTGTTAATTTCTAGTTTTAGTCGGATTTGTGCTGTTTTCGTTAAAGGCCTGATAACCTTGTGTCTTCCTGCACCAAGAACGATATAGTAGGCCTATTTATGTTTCTGTATCATACCCCAGTCACACTTGTATGTTAAATCACCAGATCTGGTCAGTCCAACAAGTCCAATTCATTTTCTTGGTTAAATCCAACATGGCTTAGATAAAGCTGGTTTAACCATGTCAGTATGTGAATGGGGTATTAGTTAGTTTTAATTTACTATGAATTGAACACAGAAATGAGAACATAGAACCTTCATTTTTCCTTGTTTCATTTTTCCACATGATCTTTTTAAGGGAGATCTGCTACGCTGTTATACACTAACTTATCCAACCATATGACCAACGCCATGTCACTTTGGCGATACATTTTGCCATGAATTTATCTATTATTTTAGGGAAATTTGCCGTTCAAGTGAATATAGTTGGTTGAGGATTGTAGTTTCTTAATTGATCTGGAAACCACGGCCAGAGTTAGCTCAGTAGCAGATCAGTTGGATTGGATATCCAATGGTCGTGGCTGGGACTCCTCCGCACGTCGATTCAGTTTCTCGTGATCCCTCGTGATCTAAAATTTAGAAGTTCTCATTTTTAGAGGCAAAGCTGTATTTTCGATAAATGCATTACCTATAAACTCTTGTCGTGACAGACTTCTCTTTGTCTTTTGTTCATTTTGAAAGATTATCTGATGAGATCTGTGATTAGAAACCTAACCCAAAACCTAAATCCATTGCCCTCCCTCTTGCCATGCACTCGAATGAGGCGTAAAGATTCGAAGTGAAAAATTTGCGTTGTAAGGAAATATCTTTTCTGTCAATGATACCGTTGATACGAATGATAAAATTTTTACTCTCGTCCCCAGCTTCTACGCTAGAATACAAATGGGTGTTCTGCAATTTGATTTGTTAATAAAAAACAATAGAAACTAAGATTATTTCTTGAAACCGCACTAATTGTTGAATAAGAGCAACATGATTTGGGCACCGAGCAACAGTCCTTACCAACAGGGCAACATTTCGTTTTCAATAGACCGAGAAGTTTGTTTTGATTTGGGGATTGACCAATCAGATCACGCTATTTTCAAAGATGGCGGCCCGCTGTAAACAAACAAACCTCCGAAAGATGGCTAAAACCTATCTTTGTTTTTGTTCCACGGATTTGCGGTTTTCGAATATTTTCAAACAATAACAACGAATTTCTCAAATATGAATTCTGATGCACACTTCCAATGTGCATTTTCCCGATATTCGGCCTAAATCAAGAGTAACAGGGTGTTGAAACTAACGAAAAAATCGCACGGTTTCGGACCATACCCTCGCCATTACTTGTTCAAATAATTTGCAGGAAAATTACTTGGAAATCAAAACAAGCCCGAAAAGATTATTTTACAAGTCATTCCACTTTGAAATTGATAAATAAAAATAGATCTTTAGTCCTAATGAGTTAAAGTCATGTCAAAGGGGTTGACTGCTTCGTCTATCAAAAGTGTAGATTTCCAGGAAGGGGGCGTGTTGCTATTTTATGTTAAGGGTCATAGAACCAGAACCATATCAGTTGGACATTTGCGACGAACTGAAATGGCAAGCGCTTTGCAAAAACAATGTTAAAAAAAAATAAACTATCAAAGCTAAACTTTAACTGAACTAAGATGGGCAATTCTTACAACCATTGCTCTGGCATATCAGATTGGCACCATCTCAAGATTCTATCCTCCAGCATCAGCGCCCTTTGATAGTCTGTTGCCTCCAACCCAACGAATTCATCTGGCACTGTTCCATCGTTATCGTCATCTCGTTGTCCTATCAAGATATCATCGTCTTCAGTGAGTTGGAAGCCACATTAAAATTTGACGAGTTTGCCTTCATCGCCATTGTTACCATCTCCCACTCAAGAATTCGCAACAAATAGGGCACTCGCTGATTGCTGGCAAAATGCATTCTGTGTGAAATGAGTGGCCACAACCATGAAAGATTTACTAGCAGGACTCATCACATAATACCCGGGTTTGTCATATTTTCTGTCAGATGCAAGGTAGTATTCTTAAAGTTTAGAAAGGCTTGAGAGCTATAGCTACAACAGACATGCAGTCTAATGTACAAAAACAAGGACGGGTAAGTTTTACATTTACTTTTTGATGAAAGTTTTTTCGTTATAGTTGGCAAAGCAGTCCCATTCATGGTAAACAATTTTAAAATCGCAGTTAAAAGTACACCAAATCAGCAGAGTGGAGGACGCAATAAGAATTATATTTCGTTGAATCAAAGTTGTTGAACCAATTTGACTCAATTGAAATCGTGGGAAAAAATGAGATTTTGCATTCCAAGGGCCACATTCGCAACGAAATTTGTATAACAAAAAGGTTGAACTAAAATTTACAACTAGAATATCTAAAGGGTATACGCGTATCATTTTAATGCAAGAAACTGCTTGTGAGAAACTGCAGGCTTTGTTTGTTTTTTCAAACATTATGAAACAAACTACACACTCGGATTCAAAAAGCTACGAACGATTTTAATTTGAAGTTAAAATTTTCCTAGGTCACCTGAACAAATTTTGGTACTGTGCAGTACCGAAATGTTTCTGAATATTTTTAGTGCAATTTCTGTTAATACTTGCTTTGAAATTTCATCACAAGGTACTCCCAAGACATAAAGAGACCAGTCACAAAATTTTCGAGTAAAATGGCCTAAAATTTAAGAAACTGGCTAAAAAATTTGTGTAACCGCTCATAGTGTGCTGTGATCAACGATATTAATCAAAAAAGCCATTATGGTGACCACGATGAAATTTTACAAACCGGATCAACCAATTTGGTCATTGCTCTCGTTGAAGTTTGACCATCTTTTTCCAATTTTTTGAACACGTTCAGTTGCTTTTGAAGGCCATTAGATTTGATTTTAACAATCTCCGCTTCTGTATCATTCTTTATTCATACTTCATGTAAGGGAAAGGGATTCCCACATTTCTGTGAAAATCCTCCAGGCATCTCGCGAACTTTTCCCGTAAACACAGGCATACTTCAGCCTACAACATTAGGCCAAAATTTAGCCGGCACAAGAACTAAGATTTTCCCGCCAAAACTTTCCCGCCGAAACATTCCTATAAAATTTCGCCCCCTTGAAGAGCTGAGCTGAACAGTGAAGGGGTATGCGAAGAGTGAAAAACGCACTTTGTTTCTTACAGCAAAGGGATCGAGTCCCCTTGTCAGAACATGTTTTGCAAAATGTTAGATAGGCTAGAGATACCCTGTTTCTATAAGCAATAAAAAGCCACTTGACCTTTGTGGACTCCTTCACAAGTTGGGATTAAAAAATAAATTTGAAAGTGTCAATTTCAAGGTCGTATGACTTGTAAAATAATCTTTTCGGGCTTGTTTTGATTTCCAAGTAATTTTCCTGCAAATTATTTGAACAAGTAATGGCGAGGGTATGGTCCGAAACCGTGCGATTTTTTCGTTAGTTTCAACACCCTGTTACTCTTGATTTAGGCCGAATATCGGGAAAATGCACATTGGAAGTGTGCATCAGAATTCATATTTGAGAAATTCGTTGTTATTGTTTGAAAATATTCGAAAACCGCAAATCCGTGGAACAAAAACAAAGATATGTTTTAGCCCTTTTTCGGAGGTTTGTTTGTTTACAGCGGGCCGCCATCTTTGAAAATAGCGTGATCTGATTGGTCAATCCCCAAATCAAAACAAACTTCTCGGTCTATTGAAAACGAAATGTTGCCCTGTTGTCCTTACCATGTTGCTTTGATGCTGTTCATTTGGCTTTTGATTGGCTCATCATGAATCAAGAGAACCCTGGGAACGAAGTTGAGCAAATTTCGTATACCACTGTCACCAAACATTTAGAGAGCCATTTTCACCCAGCATTCTTTGCGGGTATGCTTCAATTTCAGATTGTCTGAAAATCAAAATGGACGAAAGTTTGATCCACACTGTACCAAAGCCTACAAATTTTCTCTTTCTTTCCATCTTTTTATTTTCTAAATTTTTAGGCTTTGGTGCCCAAGGGTAGATCTAGGTAGATCTACCCTGATAGAAGACTTGGACTTTTAGTTGACTTTGTGGATCCATAATTGTCGTTCAGCCCAGATTTCATTTTCGAAAGTCGAAAGCCCGTCAAAAGTCTGCTATCAATTTAACTACTAGATTTATGCCTTTTCGTCACTACTGCTGTATGGGTCTACTGTATGTTTTCGGCTGAGGCCAAATTTGATTTGCAGATAGTTACCCTGTGTACCAGAGCCTCAAGGAGGTCTGAAATTGCAGTGTGCCCGCTAAGGACCCTGGGTGACCAAAGATAAGATCAGGTCAAACCCTAACCCCTTATCTAACCCCTCTAATCATAGGCTCTAATCTATCGAACTCTTATCCCATTTTGCTAACGGGATGTGCACTCCTTTCCGGGTATCGTTTTCGCCTCTTTTTTCTAACGCCGGGTATCAAAAGAAGGCAATTTTCCTAAATCCGGTTGTCAAAAGTGTTATTTCATTGTTTTTCGACGAACTTTTACGTTTTGGGGTACGCTTTTCGCCGATTTTTACGTTTTGGGGTATGCTTTTCGCCGATTTTTTCTAAAGCCGGCTATCATTTCGAGGGAAAATTTCTAAAGACGGGTGAAAAATCTTTTTTCTTAGAGTGTACAATTGAAAGTCAAGTACCCCCTCTCACTCCTCCCCAGGGGTACATTGATAAGATCAGGGGGTGGATAGCCTGAATCCGTCGAGCCATCATTCCCTTTTGCCGCTCACTCAAAAGAGGCAGGAAGAGGGCCTTCACAAAGGAATTAAATGAGCAATCAACCAATAAGAATGTATCACCCGGATGGGTGGGTTTGACGATTTTATCTCTAATGGCGGCCACATAAATATTTAGCTGTGTGGGTGAAATGAATGTCAAACAGTGACCTTTCAAAGGATACGGGAAAGCATTGTCGGTACAGCTTGACCATGAAATATTTGTCATAACTGAGATGAGTTTGAACATAATTCTATGTAAACAAGACAGAGGAAGAATATACGAGAAATGAAAGACAGAAAGAATTGCCTGGTTTTTAGGCCGAAAGTGTGATGTCCTGTGTGTGGTAGCCTAACATTTGCCCAGTGGAAAGATATGCCGAATGAATTTGGGTTATGATTTGATTTGCGAGAGGTGAGGTATCTTCTTCGTTTCTTCTTTACTGGCTTTGCTCTTTGGGAGCTCCATGAATTGGACTTTTGCAAGTTTTGAATAGACTAGTATTTTAAGAAGATGCCTGAAAATAAATGAAATAAAAAAGTAAACAAACAAGCAGAAATATGCCTTCACTTTCAACCACCACCTGACCACACAGACCAACAGTGTCGTTTAATTTTGATAGTGTTTGTCAACCTGTCAACATGTTTTTGTAACTTTTGACTTTCAGACTTTACCAATTGGACTCCAATCTGAGGAAAAACTTAGAATATACAATGATTGTATTCCTTTCCCTTCAAGTGGTAAAGATTTGTTCCTGTACCTCCTCGATGTAAATGTGTATCAAGTTAGAATTTACCTATGTGCCTATCCCTTTGGTCTGCATGTTTGACCAAGGAGTAATGAAAGTATTTTACACATTGCCTCTATCATGTCAGTAGCAGCAATCAGAGTTGCTTAAAAATCCTTCAAAATATAAACTATTATATGGTCCATCAAGATAGCAGTGCTTGTTAACCTAGCTACACATTTATGAGCATCTCACTCTGGTTGAATTTTGATCACCTCCTCTCCCAAAATATATGTTTCTCACAGCTTTCCAAGAATAAACAGGACAGAGTCCTAAAAGTTACCTCCTGTACGACACTACAAGGCCTTGTAATACTAATAGTCATGTACAAGCTCCAGACTGATAAGTTTGCAAAGTGCGCACGGAAGATGCGTGCCTAGCTATTGTTTTAACAAGAATGGTTCCATTGTTCTTCCTTTCTTATACATGAAATTGCGCGTGGAAGATCTTCCGTGCGCGACGTGTAAATCTTGTAGTTATGGCCTCGTAACCTTGTTCTAGCCTAGAAAGGCCTTGCTTTAACCTTGTAAATGGCTCAAAAAATGCTAATTAGCCTTGTGGAAGCCTTCCCTCAACAAAATTGCAGTGCTGCAGCAGCCCTGCAGAAGTTCAACAAAAGATCTGCATATTCACTGCAAATTGACTCCTTTTGACTGCACTTTTCTATTTTCTCAAGAGCTGCACATGTTACCACAGATTCACTGCTCCACTATATAATTTTATCTTATTTAGAGCTTCATTTGAGCTTCACTTCTATTGGCTTCATTTTGACTGCATTTTTCTAATGGTTGTACTGGTTACGTTACCTGCACATTGACTGCATATTAACTGCATATTAACTGCAAAACCACTGCAAAAAGCAAAAGCAGTTTGCCTGTATTTTGACAACATTTTGCTTCTTTTATAACTGCAAGAGAACTTGACAAATGTAAAGGCTGTTTGATTAAGATTATTCGCCACCCCCTGGATCCGCCCCTGCAGGAACTACAAGGCTTTGTGTATTCTATCATGCTTTTGAATACTGTAAGTAAGTCCTCAAATAAGCCCCCATCTTTGGATAAGCCCCCCTTCAATAAGCCCCCATCCAAAAATATCCTTTGCAAAATAAGCACCCACCCTCAAATAAGCCCCCAATCGATTGTTATTTTAATTGATTCCTCTTTTTAGACAGACTTTCTTCACGTTTTTCAAGGAACTTGGGCCTAGATATTGCCTCAAAGATAGTATATCCCAAATATATCTGCTGTTTTAAGCATACTGACCAGCCTCAAATAAAAGAAGAAAACTAGTCCTGGTAAAGTTTTAGCTGCTGCTACTCTCCAGTAGCGAATAATCACCCCCCTCCACTAATTATTTTTGAAAAAGATTCCAACCCCCACACTTCTGATTGTTACCAGTATATCGAACTATTGCCAGCCTCCCCCGATTATTCTCACCCTCGCTTATTTGGTACTCGAGAGTAAATAAGCCCCCTTCGAATAAGCTCCCACCCCAAAACAGTTTTTGCAAAATAAGCCCCCTGCGGGGGGGGGCTTATTCGAGGACTTACGGTAAGGTATCCCATGCCTGAAGTTTCTAGATTGCCATGTAAACGTTAGTAATCTCTGCTTGATCTTCCCATTTTATAAGTCAAATATATAGCATTTCTATATTTGCCTTTCATTTGCAATCTTTGCTTTTAAACCACCAAATCTCTTTGAAGGCAGATTTTCTGTTTGGTTCAAAATTCCAGTTGCTAGATTCAAAAGCTCTTTCCAGTCACAGACAGTTGAATTGAGTCTAATTCTTTATCAATGTAGGAATGTAAAAGTCATGTTTTGTGGTTATTTGCTGTTTAGCTCTAAGAGAAAGAGCTTTTATTCTTATTATTTTGAGTTTGGAAAACCTTGCTTTAGGCCATTCCAGATGTTGTTGATAAATTTCGAGATCTGAGTGTTGGACGCATGCATGAAATTGTAGCACGTTTGGAGGAGAAAGCAGGAGAAAGCCTCGCATTTGTTGAAACTACGTTTATTTATCGAGGATATAATTGTTGTTGTTTATTTATTGACATGACATCGTTATATGGCGAAAAGCTCTTCAGAATACTTTCACAGTACATTCAATGCTTGGAATGTCTCCTATCTGCACTCTTTTGCTATGAGATGTAAAAATAGAACTGATGATACATGGCAGAAAGATTCTCCGGCAGTTTTTGAAATGTCAGTGTTTACCGCAAAGATATTTGTTAGTTTTTATTGATGTGAAATTCATCAAACGTTATTGTTGCAAAATTCTTCAGATTACCCGGTAAGTAAAGGAAAGTATACATTTCTACCTTGCATCCGAAGGTAGTTTTAGGACGCTGAGAAGCTGAGCTTATCGAAGCAGCATTCTGGTCCTTCCTCTCGATGTGACCACACCTCGTGATTCCTTTAGCCTGGCTGGAATTACAGAGATTTGGCGACCCTCCTCACACTTTTAAGCAGGTTCGGCAGGGCGAGGAATTGAACTACCAACCTTTAGATTGGTAGCCAAGCATGCTACCATTGAGCCATCCCCGCTATATTGGTTATTAGTTATTAGTTATTGTGTTGTAAAGCTCTTCTGGATGCCAGGAAGACCTAGAAAGGAATCCTGGAAAGGAAAGACACTTGCACCCTTTTTGAGAGTTCTAGAAACTAATCTACAATTAAGTACCCTTGGTACTGAACTCTCTTAAAATGCAGTCTGGTACCCAGGTTGAAAACTGGGAGACCGATCTCAAAGATTCTTCCTTTCATCTATTGATAATGTCCTTGTTTAGATTTATTGCTCAACTTGATGTATCTGTGGGAACTTTTCTTGTGTAAATGGGCAGCCATCAGTACATCTCGTTTTGGGCCTAAATGAAAGGCCCGGGGGGGGGGGGGGGGTACTTGATTTACGAAAATACGGGGACGTGCCGCTGGAAAATCTGAAAAGGCACCCTGTCCCGGAGTAAAATTCCCGAAAATGATACCCTGTCCCGGAGTAAAACTTTAAAAACAATACCCTATTCTTGGGTTTCTTCATACAAAATTGTAGCCTGCCCTGGGAATTTGATCGAAATTTGATAGAAATCTATCAGAAAATGCGGAAATGTTGCCATCCAAACGATTTAAATCACATTCGCGGAGTGCAAATAGCTCACAACGACGATACGTAGTCAATTATACAAAATATGGACCCTGTCATGGAGCCGACCATACAAAAGTGATACCCTGTCCCGGAGTAGGAATCCTGAAAATGATACCCTGTTCGGCGGCATGTCCCCGTACTGAAAAATATATGAGTACCCCCCCCCCCCCCCGGGATGAAAGGCTTGTCAGTTTTTACCTTATGGACAGCTTTATGATCTTAGCGAAAGATTTGTGCAACAAGGCTTTGGTTGAAGACATGGTTGAAGCTCTCTGTATTTCTCTTGTATTTCTGATTCGTGAATTTTCAGCAAGAATTAACCGGTCTGGTAGACTTGCTAGCAGCAAAGTTACTATCGGTTTCAGTCCGAGGCCTGCGAGGGACATGAAATGAGCGGTAAACATATTTCAGAAACATAGTTTTAAACCCAGGGGGTACTCCTTAACTATCAATACCGTCCATGCCAGTATTTGTTTGCTGACTCGTAAATATTTGATCTGATGTTTTGGAAAACCCAAATATTGTTATCCATTGCATTTTGTATCAACGGTAGAGGTGAACACTGAATTACCTTGCCCGCGTGCGGCCTCTACTGTCATTGCGGAGGAAGACGGAGGGGAGGAGTAGAGCCTGCAGCCGACTTTGAAGTACCGGGCACCAAATTGCACTATACCATACTCCCTCCGTTCATATTCACTGACCCCAACTGTTGAATGATGTTTATGTCGTTATTCACAAGTATTGCTTTAGTGTAAGATTTCAGTCCCCAAATATTGGCACTGACCCCTGTATTGAAAGGTAGGGAGTGCCCCTTGGGGTCATGGAAAAATGGCCATTTAATAAGACCACAGAATAGGCTCCACGCCTTTAAATCGGTGTAAAATGGTGGATGTAAAATTATATGACATATTTCTTTGAAGTGCATGGCTTGAAGGAAACTTTAGCTACTTATCTACAATTCTACCATTGGAAATTTCAAAAGTATTCAATATTTTCGTAATTACAGCGTATTTTAGATTTCAGCTCATTTGAGGATATGACGTCATCAGATTTCAAAAAGGTAAACCAGAAGACTGACAGACATTTGCTTCATACCATACTGTAGGCATCCACAAACGATAGTTTTCTTGAAAATTATTTAATGTTTCATCAAAAAGTTTAGAAATTGCGATGGTTTAAGTTTTTTTCAAAATGTTTCTTGAATTCTTAAAAAAGAAAACATCGCTCTTAATTCCGAAAATATTGAAGATTTCCGTAAAGTCCAAGGGTAGAAGTATAGCGAAATAGTTAAAATTTTTGAAAGCAATTTAATTCAAAGAAATAGGTTTGCAGAATTTTACACCAGCCCTTTTAAAGATTTTAAACCTATGATTAAAACCACACCTTGATATGGGCACCGGCTTTTACCTCACCTACTTTACTTTCAACACTCTTGATTGGGAGGAGAGGGGAAGTCCGATGACATTCTTTGGTAAGAATTTTCCATGAGTCAAGGATTTTAGAAATAAGACAGGATCTGTATCTTCAAAGGCCACAACAATGAGTAGAATCATTCAGCTAAAACCGCATCTGCTTTCATTCGATTAAGGGCGTTTACTGGTCTACCCTGGTTACCAGAACCTTAAAATTAAGGAAAGGAAGACTGAGAAAAGGGGAAGAGAGAAAGAGAGAAATTACTTATTTTTCCCTTTTTATTATTTTTGTTGGCTCTGGTACCCAGGGTACTAATGGTCTAGAATTCTGATAATGTGTAACAAACACGTGAGAGATTTTGATTCAGCCAAAACCGCAAGTTACGTCAACAATAAGAAGGTTAATCTGCAAATCGTACAAACGTTTTTTGCCAAAGCTCTACATAAAAATACGAATTTCAAAGCATCAGGGCCTATGGTCTGTTCCAGAACTGTTGAGCCAGTTGTAAGAAGCGATTCTTCTTGCTTTGCGACCTCCTTCCCCCCTTTGCAATGTCGAGACCAGGGCTGAAGCCAGTGGGGGGGGGGGGGCTGGGGGAGTCCCTAAAAGTACGTTGTACAAAGATTATTCTAAATGACGTGATTTCGCCACATTTTAGTAGATTAGAATGAATTAGTCATAAGCCATCTTTTTAAAAAGCCAATAATTTCAAATTTTCTATTTTCAGGAAAGATGAAAATCTACTTCTTGGTGATCATAGTAATCCTTGTGTTAGTCATTATACTACTATTCTACCTTATTTACAAAATCTACATTCTGCACGTGAAGTCGTATGAAGATGCGGAGTACGAAGAAGATGAGGAGGCGCATCTTAGTGTCGCTGATGAAGTTGATGCTGGATCTGTCAGTGACCCTGTCCAATCAAGTCAAGATAGTTTGTCAAGTAAAACAGGTTCAACTTCCAGTACATCCGCTGTCCAACCAAATATCAAGGTTTGTTTCTAAAGCGCAATTTTAAAGGGGGGGGGGCTGTATATTAGCTCCACTTCCAGGAACCATGAAGTTTTCTCCCGAAGTCCCAAGCACTGCAAAAATGATGATCAATTATAATTTTTTTTCTTTGGGAAATTTTGGGGAAAGGGACACTTTCCCCACAACTTTCCATGGGGGAAATAGAATGTTTTTTCCTTCGACTTCCCGGAGAAACTTTTCCGTTCCTCCTAAATTTCCATGCAGAAACTATAGGAACATTTTGCTATTTTTAGCTGTGAATGCGATTTAGGTGAGTGATATTACAGTCCTTTAGGTGGGATATGGCAACTTCAAATCGCTTGTTTTCACGATTGATATTATAGTAGTTTCTATACGTAGTAATTTTGCGAAATCTGACGCAGGGGTTTCATGATTATTTGTGCATTTGCATTGAATTACTCAAAGATTTTGGTCTTGTGGACTTGGACTCATTTCCTTGTATAGCTATTGATAGACTGATGGACGCTATAATTACCGGGTGAGTCAGAAAAAAGAATCCCCGTTCGAAAGGTCACGGCTCCCTGGATATCAAGACAATGATATCGGAAAATTTATAGTTTTATGGTAGAAATGTTCAAATCTACTATAAAATTTACCTGACTGAAATCGGCTCACTCCATTCTGAAATTATGCCAAAGGGATTTTCTCCAGAAAGCCTCTTCAAAACACCTTCAAAACGTGCCCAAAATCATGAACAGATTTCCCTAACATTTCTGCCTTACAATGCCTTACAGCAATGACTTGTGAACGCTTTAGCACGTGCTATCCTCTTGGGAGGATGAACAAGTCCTCCCCCTGGTATCGATGACCTATTCAGGGGGATTCCATTCTCCCAAGAGGACAAAATACATGAATTTATGTGAGTGTCATCAATTTTAGGAAGGAAAATGTGCTCATTGTTTTCATTCGTTTTTGCAGGTTTTTTGAAGGGGCTTTCTGCAGAAAATCACCCATATCCACGGGAAGGAATGGCCGATTAAGGCTGGGTAAATTACTGAACCTAATTGAACATATTGGCAATAAAACAAGACATTTTTCAATATTATTGCTTTGATATTCATGGAGCAGTGGCCTTCCAAGCGGGGATCCTTTTTTCTGACTCACCCGGTACTATAACTGATATCAGTTCAGTTTAATTTTAAAATTCCACTACACACAAAAATCTCTTTAAAATCTCATATTCCTTACCAATGTTGATGCTAACAGTTTTATAAAGGTAGCAGGCCAGTCTTCAACAAATTGCACATTAACAGAAGCCCAGGGCAGCACTCCCTTAACGATATTAACAGCTAGGAATGTGATAACGTTATTCTGGATCGAAAGAGAGCGGAGAGTGGTCGAAGGCAGGCCGTTTTCAGGACTCCCTTAACAATATTAACAGCTAGGAATGTGATAACGTTATTCGGGATCGAAAGAGAGCGGAGAGTAGTCGAAAGCAGGCCGTTTTCGGGTCAAACAAACTTGTTATGGGGTCTTCTAAGAGTTTCGATTTCCACCCCCTGATCGTTGATTGGAATAAACTTCGATTGAAAAATTACAACAAAACGCCTTGTCAGAGCAAAAACGAGAGACAATAAGGATCCAATCCTGTTGCGTTGCTGTTTGAGAATAAAAGTTGTTTCGTGATGGGTTGAATGGAATTCAGCCATGAAGTAACCTCGCATTGGTAGTTGCATCTCGGTATGATTCTGAGGGTGTGTTACCATGGATTATATCCTCCGCATGGGGTCACTGAATCCCGAACAGCGAAGCATGGATTAGAAACTAAAGGTTAAATTTAGCTAGTTTATGGCGTGATAGAGAACGATTTTATTTCATTTGTCACTTAAATTTCATAAAGGTCGCGGTCATGTTGCGGTACAGTAATTCTCCGCATATAAGAACGTACTTTTATGAGGGCCAGGCTGACTTAGGTTCTTATAAAGGTACTTTAATTTATTTCGGGGTATAAAGTTTCTTAGGACCTGTTCATATGGAGGCGAGCCAGCCCGCCTACCGGGCTGGAGGTTTTTGCCGAGATCTCACCTTATCCCTGTTTCCCATTCAAAATTTGTTGTCTGTTCATATGAGCAGGCGGGCTGGCCCGGTAGGCGAGATCTCACTCAAGTACTGCCGGGATCCCGCTTGGCGGGCTCAACATTTTCCCATGTGAACACTCCAGCCCGCCTGCCGAGACGAAAACGCCTCTACTACGCACGCGTGGGCATGCAAAACAATACCACCAACGATGGCACGTGACCGATTCTATCCCAGTAGGCGGGATGGATTTGCTATATGAACAGAATGCGAAATCAGCTCACTTAGCGGGCCAGCCCGGTGAGCGGGCTGGCTCGCCTCCATATGAACAGGTCCGAATGGTTCTTATTCAAAGCCTCATTTCTGTAAATTTTTATCATACGATCATCAAAGGAGTCTTCCCCAAGAGATTTTAAAACATTTCATTTGTTTTCGCAATGTTACTATCAACCTTATATCTATCTTAGTAGCATTGGAAGAGGTCCAAATTTTAACAGCCAATCAAAAATAAACTTTGTTGCCCTTGTGATAAGAGCATGTTGGTTTATCAAACTGAAACAGGTTCTTAATTAGAAGGTGCATTATTCAGTAAATACAGAATGCACGATCTTATTTTTGTAGGTTCCTATATGCGGGGATTTACTGTATGGATTTATCAGCTAACGCACACTTGATTGAAAATTAGCTTGTATCAAGACTGTGTGAATACCCTTGCCATAGAACGAGGGATTTTCTCATCGGGTGTCATGCCAGACGACATACTGCTTAAAAATAGTGTGCCACGCCACAAAGATATTTCAAATGCACCTAACCTACTTTTTACGTGAATATTGCTTTGATTCGCGAAACCATACATGAAGATACTGAAAGCTTATTCGTCTCCCGCTCATCTGAGTGCAAACCGTCGTACATTATTCGAAAGACCGATGCTTGTTTTTTGGCCTGGTTCACTCTGGAGTAAAACGTGCAAGGAATGCGTTAAATTAAAAAGGAGACTGAACAATATCGAAATCATTTTTGTCTCAATTCGTGAATTTGTTGGTGCCTTTGAAGATGTCCTAACACATCATGGAGCATTGCGGACACCTTTATTTTGTAGGAAATTTTTATTCGATACTACTACCTTAAGTCCTCTGCTTAAATTCAAATCTTCTCAAGCGCTACGCTAACTCGCTCCTTCGCAGAGTAGCTCGCTTCGCGAGCAATGCTCCTCCGCAGAGGACTTAAGGTAGTAGTATCGAATAAAAATTTCCTATAAAATAAAGGTGTCCGCAATGCTCCATGAACACATTAAGATAATTCAACGCACTTCAGGGACGAGACCGTAGAGAGCAAAAGACGATTACTACCCCATTGTCATTAGGTACAGACAGAGCAACTAAATAAACAAGTACCTTTATGGTTCCCTCAGATATGCTTAAACTTACCTACATGCTCTGAGTTCTCGTTGACCAACATTAGAAGTGTGAGCAGCTGAACTGGCAGCTGAATTGGCGGCTGTTTTGTGGTTTGTGGCTCCATAGAAAATTGCTCGGGTGGGTAGAGCCCCGTGCCGTGCCCTAGCCACAAGGCAACACCACCAATTTTCTTTGTGATCGTTGGATTTCACTCAGCAAGGGTAACTCTACAAAGCATGCGTGGTCTCCCAAATCCTGCTTATCAATCCCACCGCAGTGACGACCGCTACACGTAAGTCGTATTTGAGGTTGCACAATACATATATAATCTATCTGTAAACGTAGCAACGCCATCCCCCATCCCTTTAAGCCTGCACTCTACAAAAAGATAATCCCGGCTTTTCGACCATTTCGAGTTTTGGTTTGCTATCAATAAGATTAGCACCGCTTCGTCCATGTGATACCTTTCAGCCACGTGATATGGGCTAACCAGGGGCCAACAGAAGCTGCTCAGAACAGGCCAGGCGAATTATCTTTGTCTACACCCAATGAACCTTGTTTGTTTACTGTTCTTAATAGACGATTGCGCTGGTGGTGAGGAGTTTTTCACTAAGATGCACTGCGTTCTTTAATCGAATTCCTATAGAATTGTTAAAGAATCTTAATTAGAACGCAATGCATCTTGGTAAAACATTCTTGCCGCCATATTTAGTGCAATCGTCTATTGCAATTGTTTTTAAATTGATCCAGCAGAATATCTTTTTGTTTCCAAGTTTTGCCTTGGTTGTGACATAGTCCGGTGGGTGGGGGGAACATTGTCACTAGAGCTATGACTTTTCGAAATCAATTTGCCTTGACCAACTTTTGACGTAAATGTAAACAATTATGTCAACCTTCAAAAAATATAGTTCATTTAAGTATCCCCGGTAGATTTTGAGGTCCAAGTCTTGTGAGGTAGAAGTTTTCAACCCTCTTCTCCCCCATGTTACTGAATAGATTTTGTGTCATTCTTAATTTCAAGTACTTCCAACTGGCAGATCTACTTGATTCGATAACAAAATTTTAACCATTAGTATTGGGAAATTGAATGACATAAGTTATTGAGTTAAATTTGAAAGAAGGAGGGTTGAAAACCTCTCTCTCACAGGACTTGGACCTCAAAATCTATCGGAGGCTCTGAAACAAAGTATATATCGGGTGAGCCAGAAAAAAGTTCCCACTTTCGAAAATTCATAGCACCACAAGTACTTCATGGATTTCAATGATTCAAATTCTAGTTAAAAGCCAAAAGATCAAAGTATTTTTGTGATTTTTTTCTCGTCTTCTTAGGAGCACTGCAAATATTGGTAAATTCAACTTTACAAAAATTTCATGGTTGCAAAATTACTGAAAAAGGGCCTAAAACACTTGATAAAATCTTTAGGACTCCCTTCACACACAACAATACTCACGCGCGTTTCACTTCTCTCAAGAGTTATAAGACGTAGATTCTCAAACAAACACTAAAGATTTTCAATCCCATGGCAATAAATGTGCAGACGATGGCTCTCACCCATGCAAAATTGCAATTTCCCTGTTGTTTTGAGCGAAGAGTCCTTTGTAATGTGATCAAGTATTTTAGGCCTTTTTCAGTCATTTTGCAACCACCAAGTTTTTGTAAACTTGATTTTACCAATTTTTCCAGCGCTCGTAAGAAGGCGAGAAAAATCAAAAAAATACTTCGATCTTTTGGCTGTCAAGCAAATATTGATTTATTCCAATTCACCCAGTACTCTTCATGCTATGAATTTTCAAAAGTGGGAACTTTTTTCTGGTTCACCCGGTATTTTTGTGGCAAAAGTATTTGACAATCTCTAGGTTACCTGTTTAGATTGATTAGAGCCTACTACGGAAATGATATCAGAATATTTCAAAACAAGTATCGTGTGATGCACTGTATAATTCTAACTGTAAACTATTCTTCATAGGCGATGTCAGGTCCATTCATGTACAGTGTCTCAGAAGACTTCAAAACAAAGAGTGGAGCAAAAGAAAAGTGTTGTGTCACAGTTTCATTTCAATATGTCCCTGACCAGTAAGTTTTCTCAGAATTTTCGCGTCATCTCAAGAAATGCTTCTCCATTACATTCGGAAGAATTCGTTTTTGAATTCATATGATTTTATTGTTTCAAATTCACAAATAGCAAAGGACAACATCTTTTTTTTTTCTATTCATGTAAAATATATACAGCACCGCACAGGGACGATACCAAGGGGAGCGAAAGACGATGACTATACCCCATGGCCAATACATAAAGACACGCAACGTTAAACTACATACAACTACACTACGAACGATTAAAGACCAGTGGATACTAAACTAATGGATTCCGCCTGACATTAGATGTCGGGTCAGGGTTGGGATGAATTGAAGAAAGTCTCGAGCGCAACTCGCTCTGTAATTAGTCTAAATAAAAATAAAATCCCCGACATCTAATGGAAAACGGAATTTAAAAAAAAAGAACATTTACGTGAAGGGACTTGGTGGTTGCTTAGTTTTGCTGAAGTTTCGAAAGATCTCAATGAAACCGACCACTTTCGTGGATGAAACGTAATTCGAGTATATTTCTGTTCAAGTCATGAGAAAGGTCTTGATCACCATATAAGAAAAGGTGCATCAAAGCATCATTTTAAAGATTGGCGATTGGTACAAATGGTCGTTTAGATATAAATATGTTTTTTATATTCTAGTTTAACTGTTGTTCGAATCCAGCTTCTACCCCAACTGCTCCTGAAATTAGGCCTGCACCATCAGTTTCGATTTTTAAAGAAAAGGTTGCTATCCATTATTATTATCCCCCCAGACTGAACAGTAGTAGCGGAGATGCGGCTCAACGATACCACGATACATTTTACAGAAAGTGTCTTTTAGAAGTAACTTCACTTCC
This sequence comes from Aurelia coerulea, assembly GCA_039566865.1. NCBI lineage: Eukaryota > Metazoa > Cnidaria > Scyphozoa > Semaeostomeae > Ulmaridae > Aurelia > Aurelia coerulea. The sequence goes on from CM076944.1 coordinate 30,981,682, forward strand.
AAAGTAACTTCACTTCTGAAGTTCTTTCGAGATCGAGATACATCGACGAGATATTCTCGCTAGCGTCCTTGTTTTGTTACGACCATTTGGACATGTTAGCCTTTCAAATGACGATTTAACACAGCTATTACTGTATGGCGGTAAAGACCTCACTTGTGAGTTAAATAGAAAGATGATCGAGTTAACTCTGCGTGACATCCACAACACTGGTCGATTTGATTAACATAATTATAAACACGGTTTTTCGCAACACAGCCACCAAGTTACTAACTAAGTCCCTTCCTGCATGATATATATTTTGTGTGTAGTCGTTTCATATAATTTATGTGGTAGTCTTAAAAGTCTGTCTTAAATTGGACGTCACACGAGATCTAGGCAACGCAAACTTGCCACCAACAACGATGAATTCAATTGTTTCATTCGATGACTTCTAACTTGAGATAGACTTCTAGTTTTATGTGATGGTTGCGGAGTTGCCATAGACTTTTGCTCTCCAAGTCATCGTTTTTGTAGTATCGGAAAGTAGTTTTGTAAGTGGCTTTAAATAGTAACTTGTATTGTAAAATTTTGATTGAATATAAAAAATTGTTGTTGTTAAAGCATGCTCAGCTCATTGCTCTAAGGTAAAGATATTAGGGAAATGTGCTCCTCATGATTTTGGCACGTTTTTTTCATTGTGCGATTCTCATATTACTTCTTTGCTGCTTGTGTCATTTTCTAATGGTTGCACTTCTGTTTGCCTTGCAGATCAAAGCTTCTTGTTGATCTTGCGGATGCTGCAAACTTACCAAAAGCAAAGAGTGGATCATCGGAAGCATATGTTGATATGCAGGTAACCCCAAATAAGCACAGAACATACCGGCCTCCTGGTTATAGAAGACCATTACGAGGCTGTTTAAAAAAGTCTATTGATTTCTCTCTTGAAGTGAATGATCTTGGAATGCATTATTTTATTCTATATTTACTTCGATATGATCCATTCTCGAGGCTGAAAGTCGAAGGAGAAATTAAAGTACCATTGAGTGAATTAGACGATTTGCTACACGGAGAAACAGTTACATTAACACGAGAACTTGTTGATAGCAAGCAACAATTTACTGGATTTATTTTCAGGCATGGTAATGGATCCACGCGTTCTTTAAATGGATCCACGAGGTCCACGAATGGTTCTCCGATGGGAGTTAGGCGTTCAATAGATGATTCCACGCGTGCATCTTCGCGATCGTTTGATGGTTTCTCGCGTGCGCTGGATGAGTCCTCGTTTAGAAGAAACGGATCAGTGCATGGTTCTAATGGAGTAGCAGCCAATGCAGTGGAAAGAAATCGCAAGCATTCGCGTTCATTTAATGGAATTGTGGATACTGATGATATTACCGCCATTGGGATGAAGAGATCGCAGACTGACAGACCACGCCGAAAGCGTTATAAGAAATTGCACGATTCGCCACTGGCACGAAAAGATAGTTGAATTATGTTCCCCTGTGACTGTGCCTGTCCGTCAGAAATATATATTTATACCGGATTGGATTCACTCATCATAACCAAGACACCATGACCAAGGAACCATGACCAAAACACAGATTATGAGTTGGAAAGAAAAACTCTAACGAATGATTCAGAAACGAAGTTACGACAATGGTAATAGTTGGTATTTACGCTTGTTAGTTTGGAAATTCACACTGATCATTTCTGCTGGGTTTTTCTGGAGATCGCCCTCTTTTAAGCTTCTTAATTTGGAGCGTTTCTCGTAAGAAGAATCTGGTAAGCATTTGAAACGTTATAATTTTATAGCAGCTGTGGTGGTCCGGGGTGGAACAAATAGCGCACCAATCGTCCCAGAAAGTCTTCAAGTTTCCAGAAAGAAAAGAAACGAAAGAAAGAATGGGGAATGGATGATTTAATTTTGTGTGATATTCCCAAATGTGTGATATTGTGATATTCTTTGGATTTCAAACAAAGTCGTTTGAAAATTGGATTGATGTTTGCTCAATTTAGGCTGTCTCCGCACTAAGAAAAACACTTTTTATAACTTGGGAAGAGGTAAGTCAAAAATCAGCGACATATCATTTGCGGTTGAGATCGAGGATTGATAACCAATCCTCAAAATTTGTCCAATGTATTTTTTATTGTGACCTGTCAAAAAGTGGATTCTTTTTTGGAGCACCTGGCTGTCACAAAAAGTTTTTCCAAGACTATTTTTGTCCAACAAGGACAGATTTTGTAAGACAATAGCACGAGTTATTTTTGATTGACACCTTAATTCAAAGCGACTAGCAATCACAGACAAAGGAAATTCTCTCAACCAGTAATTCAAAACAAGCAAAGCCGCAAAAGTTTCTCTGAAACCCAGGTAGCTAGCTCGCTCGCTGTGCATTCCAGAAATTGTTTTTAAGAGTAAACATGAGCATAGATCGAAAGAAGAAGGATATATCTACACATCTGTCTCTGGCATTTAATTTGTTTGGATCAGAAGCCGATAAGGAGGCGATTCAAGATTCTTATTCTTTTGGATGTAATAAAACACTTACTGCTCGGCTTCTGAACCGAAGAAATAAAATGCCCGCAGTAGATGTGTAGATAAATCCTTCTTCTTTCGATCCATGCTTATGTTTGCCATTCGAAACATATTCTGAAATGCACAACGAGCGCGCAAGCTACTTGGGTTTCAGGGGTTTCAGAGAAAATTTTGCGGCTTTGTTTGTTTTGAATTTATGGCTGAGAGAATTTCCTTTGTCTGCAGTCGCTAATCGCTTTGAATTCAGGTGTCAACAAAAGCATCTCATGCTATTGTGTTACAAAATCTGTCCTTGTTTTTTGGTCCTAGGAATGAAAAGTGTTTTTCCATCCCTGGTGGCTTTATTTTATTTTATTTAATTAAGTATGAACATGAAAGTATAAATAGCACGAATATTTTTCTGATGATTGAAGTGATGTTTGTTTTGTATACGTAGATTGTATATTGTTACTATGGTTCTTGTAAGAAAGTTGTGAATAAAGTTGTGCGCCAACAAGGGCAGATTTAATACAATAACACGAGTTGCTTTTGTTGACACCTCAATTCAAAGCGATTAACGATCACAGACAAAGGAAATTCGATCAACCAGCAATTCAAAACAATCAAAGCCGCAAAAGTTTCTCTGAAACCCAGGTAGCTATCTCGCTCGCTGTGCATTCCAGAAATTATTTCTAAGGGCAAACATGACCATAGATCGAAAGAAGAAGGATATATCTACACATCTGCCGCGGACATTTTATTTCTTTGGTGCAGGAGCTGAGCAGTAAATGTTTTGATAACACCCAAAAAATAAGAGAATTGAATCGCCTCCTAAACGGCTTTTGAACCAAACAAATAAAATGCCCACGGCAGATGTGTAGATGCATCCTTCTTTCGATCTGCGCTCATGTTTGCCCTTAAAAACAGTTTCTGGAATGCACAACGAGCGAGCTAGCTACCTGGGTTTCAAAGAAACTTTTGCGGCTTTGTTTGTTTTGAATTGCTGCTTGAGAGAATTTCCTTTGTCTGCAATCGCTAATCGCTTTGAATTGAGGTGTCAACGAAAGCAACTCATGCTATTGTATTACAAAATCTGCCCTTGTCTTGTGCGCCATATTTGGAGAAATTTGTTTAGTTTTTCAACTAACGCGTGACTCTAAAAGTTAAATCTTTTTGAAGAGTCACTCAAATTTTATTAGGCCCAGTTTAAATATCGTTTTTTTGCTGTCTCGATTTTAATAGATGCTGCTAAAAGTCTGCGCGCAGGCTTCTAAAAACTTCTAAGTGGCAATTAAGTTCGACATAAAAATGATGTTTAAATCACCATCCGTTTTAGATTGTTAAGACGGCAGGAGTTCACGAACTCTGTCGTGTTAAACGGCATAAACACGACTTGAATCAATTCTAGACCATGTTCCGCGGCTCTAAGTGTGATCAGCCACTGCGCTTGTGCAGTTTGAAAACTGGCAATTTTAACCATTTCAATTTCAAGCCAACACGGCAAAAAACCGATGTTTGAATCAAATTTTAGACATGGCAGATTCTGCCGTTTTTGATAGATTGTTGGGGATACGAACAGGCTAAGTTGAGAGCCTCAAGGAAAAAACCGATGTTTGAATCAAATTTTAGACATGGCAGATTCTGCCGTTTTTGATAGAGTTCGATTCGACACGGCAAAAAACGATGTTTGAAACTAGGCCGATTTTGACAACTTCTTTTGGTATATTTATGTTCGGTACCAAGTGACTAAGGTAATTTGAGTGATATTGCGAAGTCTAGAACCCGCTTGAGGGAATTTCTACTTAATTACCAGAAACCCAATATTGACGTACTCTGAAACCTCAAAAGTTAATTTCAGAATTTCATCTTCATCTTACACCACCACAAGACTTGCTTTCTAATGCTCATGATGAGGTTCTTATCCCGGGGTTTTTATCTGTTACGACTCGCAGTTTCATGTTTCTTTGTTGAAAAATGCTGGAAAAACAACGTAGTGCAGTACAGGCTGTACCACAGGTAGCAGCGTATGATTGTAAAATTAGTTTAGATATTAATGATATACAACCTTATCATATTCCATATCGTCTTTCTCTGTTTTGATGATGTTCCTCGCGTCTCTCCACCAAAACATTAGGCCTTTGGAGACTGGGTCGACTAATAGGCCTAATGTTTTGGTGGAGAGACGCGAGGAACATCATCAAAACAGAGAAAGACGATATGGAATATGATAAGGTTGTATATCATTAATATCTAAACTAATTTTACAATCATACGCTGCTACCTGTGGTTGTACTTACAGAGAGATGAAGTTTGGAAGAGATGGTTGCAAAAGCCACTGTAACAAAATTAATAATCATCAACAATAACGCAGCAACGCATTTTTTTTTATTTATTGCATAATTTTTTTGGGAGTAATGTTTTTGCCAATTTCTAATGGAAACGAGAGGGACTTTTAAATTGATCTTGACTGCAATTTCTAGTAGGGTAACCATAACACAGTCCGCAGGTAACACAATTTCTCGGAAAAAATTGAAATGTCCATAATTTTAACGTATTTGATGAGTAGTTTTCAATGCCTCGCATTCTTTAGCAGTACCATGTAATGCAATGTGTATTTTTGAAAGAAAAAAGTGAGTAGAGGTGGAAACAGGGCATTGAATGGTTTGAGGGCGAAAATTTCTCGCTTTAGACATTTTCTTCGGTCAAATCACGGGTAACGCTTTCTTATAACTGTTACATTGCAGCCCTGAAGAAGTCCTGCATGGCAGGACGAAATATTGGCATAAAATTTATTCAACCATTTGCTATTGTTTGTGTTGTATTGCGGTGTTTCTGCCTTTAAACTAGTTAGACGCCGCATTGATTCCCACAGCCTTGTTCTTTTGTGGAGGAAAACATTATTTACTACTATGGAGGAGCTAGCGCGTTACCTCCTCCGCAGAACTATATAAATTATTCCTCTGCAGGTACATCTTAGTTGCAGCGTTCCTCCATAGAAGCACTCCGGCAGTGTCTAGGTTTAGTTAGTCACACTCTGATGATAACATAAGTTTGAAAGGCCTCAGTGTGCCAATTATTTAGACTCGTTTCGTTCGTTGCATCTGCCATTTTAATACCATATCTACCCACAGTCAAATTGTGCTTTGAGGGATTAGTGATTTTGTTGCAGAGTGGCTTTTGCGACCATCTGTTTTCAAAACCTCATTTCGCTGTAAGTAGAGCTGCTAATGCATTGATTGTTACTCACAAAGTGTAGTTTATGTTCTACTTTATGCGCAACTAACCGGTTTTATGCTGTACAGGAAAATTAAAGTCCGAGGTCTTAAAAGTACAGACCGAGCTTGCGAGTTTTAATACCTGATATCTTCTAATGATGATTTATATCAATTAGTCAAACGCATTTCGTTACTGTTATGTCGTTTAAGTTTATTGTAAATCTCACAGTCCTAAATCAGTTGCTGTGATGCAAAATGCGTCCTATTGTATTATACAAGGCCACGGGAAAACCGCGGGAAATGTGCGATTAACCAATGGGATTGGCGGGATTCTCGTATTGCCTCGTCTTTGAAACGTTAGTCAGGTAATAAAGTGCTGTACAAATATTGTCAAAATATTTCATTCTGAAAGTTTTTCAAAAATGTTTATACCCTGGGAGTTTCCTTTTTTGGGACACACGGTACTTTCATGGAGTTGGATGGTTTTAGAGTGTAAATTAGATCCAAGGAATGTGAACCAAAGCAAGTATGGCTTATATTTGTATCATAGACAATTGTAAGCAATGGGAACTTTTAGCACCTTATTGTTGTAGTGTTTCTAATATATTCGTAAAATATGCAAATAGATAAATTTCGTATAAAATGTTTAATGGTAGTGTATATTCGTACAAATCATATTTGTGTAGCGATATGGTCCCGTTTCTTTATTCATCTTCACTCCTGTACATTGCTCAATATTTTGATCTTCAAGCCATGAAGATTTTTGTTCCTTCTTTTTTTCAATGTTTCTGCCTAGTATCCGAAGGTGATTTTAGGACGCCGAGAAGCTTAAGCTTATCGAAGCAGCACCCTGATCCTTCCTCTCAATGTAACCACACCTCGCGATTCTTTTTGCCAAAAATTGCAGAGAGTTGGCGACTCTCCTCTATCTACGTAGCAGATTTGGCAGGGCGGGGACTCGTGTCACCAACCTTCAGATTGGTAGTTAAGCGTGCTACCACTGAGCCATCCCCGCCCAGAAGTTTTGCACAATACAGGGTGTCCCAGTTACCTACAATCTTGGCCAAAATACTTGGGACAAGTCACAAAATTGCTCTACTTCGGTCTTTGATTACGTGCCCCCTCCCCCCGCTCCCCCCGTTTCAATGTTGCTTGAATCAAACACCATTCAACCTTCTCAACATTGAATTAGGGGGAAGGAGGGATCAAGAGGCTCTAAACGTGTGTTCTCGCCTCGATTTAGGAAACATCATGAAAAATACTGAAATTTGCCTATGTCCCAGCTTCATTTGGCCAGGATTGCAGCTCTTAAAGAGATCCAATTCGCCGCTGAATTGATGATATATGGCAGATTCATACATCTAACCAGCTGTACCAACAGCTAGACCTAAGGACACAGTTTCTGTTGACGTAGAGCTGTTTACTGTTTTCGGACATTGTCATATTTTTCAAAAAATTGCTGTTTTATCTTTGCAAACGACGTAAAACATGCAAAACAACATTGTTTTTATCATCATATAAGCCCTGTCTTGATTGTCCTTGCATTCTCGAACAAAACTGATAACGATTTTCCTTCGAGTCCAAAATATGTTTGACCTATTTTGTGGCTGCTGCGGAGGATCTGTAACTTCAGTTGATCCGTTTTTGTGCCATGTTCTAGATAGACGTCAACATGGTGTCTGAGACCTTGTTTGTGAGTGCTGTTTTTGAAGCAACCACCAGCCCTTCAGCCACTTGTCGCATTGACTCAAACAAAGCCTCAAACTCGGAAGTTTAAGACTACCCCGACTACCCTATCAGGAGGCGCATTTAAAATTAGGCCTAAGGAGCAATGCTGGATCGCTTGCAGTGTGACTTGACAGTTTCGATAATACGAGAGCAGATAAGCACAGGAGAAGAACAAACATGGTGCTTTCGATATTTCATTGATCGAATATGAAACTTGGTTTGACTCAATTCAGTGAGAACGAGGTATATTTTTTAAAACATTTGAAACCTCATTAGGCCAATGAGGCTCAAGTGATAGTAAACTTATCCAGGGAAAATGAAGTCACAACACAGTCTATGGTTGAAATCTTATGAATTGATAATGAATAGATCGAATAGTAAACTTGGTTTGATTCAATTCAGTTGACTTCAAGTTTGATTCAACACTGTGCCAAAATGCAATTTCATCTGCAATTACAGTAAGAACCCGCACACAAGAACCTAATATTTGGAACTCAGCCTGTTTAGGTTCTTAGGCATGTTTAGGCATTAGGTCATAACGGACAAAAGCTAGTAAGGTAGGCCAACATTTATATTCACATTGCCCGTGATCCTATGCAACTGTGTAAAAAGTGGACAATTCAAGCTCCTCCAGAGTAGCCACACAAACCGGGTCACAAATTCCTTCCAAGATATTTGGTGTAATTTCTTCCAATATTCTAAAACTGAGAACTGGACTAAAAACATAACCCCTAAGCCCTCATTGGGTAGTACTTCGGGCTACATCCTCATCATCGCGTCAGTTTTGCGATATGGTTATTTTCCATAAGAATTTGAGAAATTGAAGACATTTGGATAGGAAAAAACAAGATGCAGCCATAGGTAGTTAGACCCCGCAGTTGTGCTTCATTGCTGCAGCTTTGTTCTTTTGCGTAGTAAGAGTTGTTTACTACTACGGAGGAGCTAGCGTGAGTCGAAACCTCCTCCGCAGGACGATATATATTCTCCTCCGCACGAGCATATGTGCTGAAACATAACGTCGATCTCTAACCATGGGTAGTTAGACACTGCTGGTGTGCTTCTATGGAGGAGCGCTGGATATTATGTATCTGCGGGGGAAATTTGTTTGCAGTACTGCGGAGGAGATATCGAAAGAACAAAAATGTTAAACTATTAAAATGAATTCTTCTCTCTCCTTCTCTCTTCGCTTCCGATATCTCCTCCGCAGTACTATAAAACTTTCCCCCGCAGATATCTCCTCCGCAGTACTATAAAAAATTTCCCCCGCAGATATCTCCTCCGCAGTACTATAAAAAATTTCCCCCGTAGATACATATTATCCAGCTCTTCTCCATAGAAGCACACCAGCAGTGTCTAACTACCCATGCTCTAACTGCCCATAGTGCAGCATTCAAATGAAAATGTTGAGGAACTATTCAATCGCCTACGCTTTAGATGATAAGTTTTTATGATTAAGTTCAATTATTTAGCAGTTGTTTACAGTCAGACGTAAGATCGACTGCAATATGGTAGATTGTAATTAACATGCTGTTAGATTTAACGCATTCCTATTATCAAAATATAGCAGAACGAAATGAGTGTTCTGGATCATCCCTCTATCAAAACATCATTTAAACCTAAAGGAAATTAAGCAGGTTGTTCTAACTGAAAGGCAAAATATTTTACGATCGTCAATACGATCCGATAACAAGCTACGTTCTAATTTTCTTCTCTCAGAAAGGGCGGGGCGTACACTATTACTAATATTTAAACAGGTTGACTCGTTCAGAAGTAAAAATAATAACATCTGGTATCATTCAAGGACATGTCAACCTGCCTGATGACAATTATTGAGGTTGAAATTTGGAACCAAAGAGAAATTGTTAATTTTTGATCACCAAGGAAGCATTACATACATTGATAAAAATTGATAATGATATACAAAATATGAATTCCTTGATCAGAAAGTATTTCATTGTTTACCTTGTTTTCAAATAATCGTTCATATGTAACAATTTGACAGTTTTGCCAATTTTAGGTGTTGTTACTGCCAACTTCAAATGAAGCTTCCTTCACCTCAACCCCCCCCCCCCCACGCTCTATGCTACCAATGCATTACATGGTTTTTTACAAGAAACTCAACTCGTTGATGAACATGAATTAACAAACTTGAGTACTGAAAAATGCAAATTAAGAAACTTTCTCATGTACTTCTTTTTCATTTCCATAGGAACTTGTTAGTTGTACTGTACTTTATTGTTCGGTTGTCACTTTATCAATGTCTGGACAGGGTTGATTTCATGAAATTGGTAAAATGAAATGTTTCAAACCAGAAGTTATGATTCTCGTTTGTTTAAACGAGATCCTTGATAGCACGCATCACGGAAATATTCAAATGTATTTCGTCAGAACTTTCGAATATGGCAATAGCTGCTTGCTCCGCGAAATCGATAAAACCTGGAAAGTCCAAAACGAATCTGAAAATAAAACTCAGCAAAACCCAGCTACTCTAAAACTACGAGTGATATATATATAATTCCCCTTTAAAAACGGGAAGTTTGAAATGAGACGTATCGCTGCGTAGGAGCTCCAACCGTTTCGACTGTATTTGAAATTGGCGGCATTTGATTCCTTGTTGTGACGAGAGAAGAACGAAGGAGTAGCAACATTATCGAGCGCTTTGCTTGCAATCTTGTAGAAGAGAAACAACACAGTGAGTAAAAATACAATTTTGATCATAATATAGGCCACATCAACGCCAACGGTGCATTATTGCCCATGCATTAACTAATTGTGTTCTAAATTACAATTAAAAACTTGAATTGAGACTAATTTTGTATTTAGTTGTAAGAAGTGTTGCAGTCACACTAAGCAGTCTTGAAATATGCAAACAGTTCTTACATTTTTGGGACTGTTTTTACCTTAAAAAGCTACAATTTTCCCTGAAAAGACACACATGCTTCAAAAACATCGCTCAAACATTTATTCTTTGATAAAACTGCAGAAATAGTATGTTGTACATCAAAGCTTTGAACAGCACTATACTTAACGTTATTAACAGCTAGTTATGCATTAGTTGAAGGAAAATCGATTTCTAACATCAAGAGCTAGCATGAATAAAGACAACCTTGTTTATTGGAAAATGTAAATAACTAAGCTTGCCACTCTGCGCCTGCGGCGCCTAACTGACCCGCCGTTGTACCGAGTAATTGCTTGGGAAGAAATTTGTTGCCTCTTGGCGATATTTCTGTTTATCGCTTTATGTGACCAAAGTTTCGTCTAAGGTTCTCTCTACAAAGCTGTTAAATAATTCCGAAACGAACGTGAAGCACTAAAGACTTAAAAATACGCTACATTTTGGTGATGGACTTAGGCAGCGAATTATGAGTTATTAGAAATAGTTTTTTAAACATTGCAACATTTCCTGACGCTGAAACTTGGTCTTGGGACTTTGCGGTTACACCCTTGGGCATCTTGCATCAAAAGATTGTTTGTCGCTTGACATGAATTTGCCCTTTGTTTGCTGAGAGGTAAGGTCACAAATGGTTCAAAAATCATTCAAGATTGTTCATCCACATACATACAAAGCTCATCATCATCATCATCATCATCATCATCATCATCATCATCATCATCATCATCATCATCATCATCATCATCATCATCATTATCATCATCATCATTATCATCATCATCATCATCATCATCATCATCATCATCATCATCATCATCATCATCATCATCATCATCATCATCATCATCATCATCATCATCATCATCATCATCATCATCATCATCATCATCATTTAATGACTCACTTTTGCAGGAGTATAGTATACTTTTAACTAAACTATCATAAACTAGACTTTTATAAACTGAACTGTAAACAAGATATATGATCAATTTTTTTATCTAAAAGAGATTCTCAATGTGTCAATGGCATATTTCGTTGTATTCTCTGTTCTCATTACTTTTAGGACGTTGATCTTGATACCATATTGAGCTGTCCTGAGTTGAGAGGAATCTGTTTATTGTCAGTGGCGTCGTGGGAGCATGATTTTAGGGGGGGCCAAGGGTCAGAATTTTCCGACAAAGAGACATTTTTCCGACAAAAATTAAGCAGGAATATAACGTATAAAAAGTGGCAAAATGTCGGGCAAAATGTCTCAGAACTTTTGTCATATAAAAGTTCCATAATAGCGAAGAATTTTTCAAAGGGACACAGCAGTCCTGTTAGGAGGCGATTCTTGTTGGAGGTGAGGCTGTTGTCGAGACTTGATTGGTGTTGGAGGTGAGGCTGAAGCTAGATGCGCAAGGAGGGAGGAAAACTGGGGGTCTGGGGGCTTGCCCCCGGGAAAATTTTTGTGACCACGCCCTTTAGATCGTTGCAAAACGCCCCTATTTTGAAGAATCTACTATTTGCTTTTCATGAGAAATTTCGAAAAAAGGACCTCAAAAGCACTGAAAAATAGATCGTTTTGAAATCTTAGATAACAACGTGATAGCTTGATATAAATCTTCATTTCTATAAGCATCCGTGAAACTGAAAGTAATCCCATCTTAGTTTTCACTTCCATCTTCCTCAACAATATTCACTTGTGCAAATTCTGACGAGCAACTCATTGAAAGCTTAATGCACAAACCATAAATGCATGACATTTTTTAAGTATGAAACGTGCAAAATAGATTGTAAATTTATCGTTTTTAGTCACTAAAATGTTGGTAAAACGACCAAATTTTCGGGGAAAAGTCCAAGAATGTTATGGTCGAAAGCATTTGTATGAAATTTATTCGTCCGAAACTTTTTGCGCCAATGTGTCTATTTTTCCAACAGAAAACACACTTTTCTTTCGATTGAAAAAGGAATTTTTGCAGAAAAGCGAACGAAGAACCTAGTTTTTTGCCGAAAAACCTACTTTTTCATCAAAAACTACGTTTTGCGATCGAAAAAGTGATATTTCATGTACACATTTGGATTGCCATAAAGTAGCCACGAGAGGAAAATGGATTAATGCAATTTTTTTCGATTTTTCCGACAAGAATGGAAAACTGACGAATTTTCCGACAACATTTTCACAGGGGGGCCATGGCCCCCCTGGCCCCCCCGGCCACGACGCCACTGTTTATTGTGCTACAAGGCCAATGTGTGATTTAACATTTGACGCACTTTTGAATCAATTGTCGTATTAACTCGTCCTCCAGTTTATGGGCATTTTTTAGTTTCTACAGAAGTGAGGGTATTTTCTTTAGAGTACACCATGCAAGAATTGCCAAAAAGAGGATTTTCACCCCGTAATCCCTGAAACAGTGACCGATCTTTTAATATATAGAGTGTTACTGCAATGTTCCACACATCAATCTAAAAATGGACAGGTAACTCGATCATATCATTTCTTGTTACTGCTTGCGTTTACAAAACTGCTAAACCACACTAAAACACTAGGGAAGTGAACTATGCCCACCTCCAGCCAAACAGTGGATTCTTCCTTACGAAATCGTTGTTGAGCAGCTAAATTCGAAAGGAACCTTTGAACCTTGTTAACATACGATAAGATCACCGGTGGTGTCTTTGGGGCTAATAAGTGTTGGCTTTTTGTGGTGACCAATATTCCTATAAACCATGAAGTCATATCAGAAGTGACCAGGGACAATCACAAGTATACACCAATTGCTGTGTTTTCCACACGGAAATAATCTCATATCCTCTACATAGTATAAGAAACTTTATCAATGTTAGGACATTTTTTTATCAAAGTTTATAATGAGTTCCTTATACTTCTAATGCCAGAAGTATAGAGTTAATTTATTTTTCATTTCCCCCAAATTACTTTATAAGATCTCAAAGCAAGTAATAACATAATTTGCACTCAAACAATGTGTGTGAAGTGTCAGAACATTTTGATTCAGCTAGGGTAGTTTCTTAAGTTTCGAATAGTTCAGTGCACCTTTTTTGTCTTTTCTTGTAAGTACAGCATAGGTTCCAAATCTTTAAAAAGGCTGGTGTAAAATTGAGTGACCTATTTCTTGGAACTGAATGAATTCAAAGAAACTTTAGCTATTTGTCTATAATTCTACCGTTGGACTTTTCGGAAATCTTCTATATTTTCAGAATTAGAGTGATTTTCGTTTTTTTCAAGAATTCAACAAAAATTTTCAAAAAAACTTAAAACCATCGTAATTTCTAAACTGTTTGACGCAACATGAAATAATTTCGAAGAAAACCATTGTTTATGAATGCCTACAATATTGTATCAAGCAAAAGTCCGTCACTCATCTGGTTTATGATTTAGAAATTCATCACGTCCTCAAATGAGTTGAAATGTAAGATACGCTGTAATTTCGAAAAATATTCAAAATTTCTGAAAAGTCCAACGGTAGAATTATAGATAAGTGTCTAAAGTTTCTTTCAAGCCATTCAATCAGAAGAAATAGGTCATTGAATTTTACACCCACCTTTTTACGCCGAGAAAAAGATTTGGAACCTATGCATGTAAGTACCGTAGTTTCTTGTGAAAAATGAGCGTATTGGCAAAAAACGAAGCTTTTGGGAGATTAGGATTTTCCGACCCTTCTCCAAACTCGTCCAGATCGGGGCATCGATTGTTAAATTTTACTGAACTAAATAACAGTAACGAATATCAATGCCCTTAGCTTATGGGCGTCATGGCCTATTTTCACAAATCCTTCTTTCTTTCTAAAATTTGGTGACGCTAGAAAAGTTATAGAGTGTAGGGCAGGCAGTCTGAGGGATTTTACCGAATGATCACGTGGATTTCTGTGAAAATTTCGTGTCCTTAATGGGATTTTGTGATTTTACATCGTGATTTTCGTGATCTTTGATCAGAGAATAAATATTGTAAATCATTGAAGGTCTTTTCCATCGATGATGTGACTCGATACAAAGTACAACTTTTGTGATTTCTTGAGCTTAGTTTGTATTTTTTGTGATTATAAAAACAGTGTGATACCAGTGAACTGCATGTCAACTCAATGTGATCAAACAAAGAAAGCCTGTATGAATTGTTTACCCATTGCGTCATTTTCACAAGGCCACCTGCCCGATACCCTGGGTACCAGCCTCTCTAACGTTAGAGAGGCTGGTACCCAGGGTACCTGCCCGACTGCCGACACCATTGATTGGCGGAGCTGCTAATCAGATGGCAGACCAGCACAGTAATTTCCCCTTCTCCCCATTCCACTGCCTCGTTCGTACAAGCGGCTACGCGAGCAGCTGCGTCGAAAACGAATAAAACTTTCTCGTAGCCAAGGGTACACTAGGTACACTGAGATGACTGAGATTCGTCAAGAGTTTTTTTTGATGGTCCAGCACAAAGTAGCCCAGGGGAGGTACTCCCTAACCTTCAATACGGGGGGGGGGGGGGTCCATGCCACTTTTTCTTTGCTGACCCCTAAATATTAAGCCTAATGATTTGGGGACCCCAAATATTGAGTCTAATGTTTTGGAGACCCCAAATATTGTTATCTATTTCTGGGGCCCCTCGCATGTTTTTGAATGATTTCAATTTGAGCCTCTTGATTTTTCTCAGTTTTTGAATAATACCAAAGCATTTATTTTGTGATTCGAAACTTCAGGGCCAAATTGCAGGATTCTTCCTTTCCTCAGATTTGTTGACCCAAATATTCAAATATTCAATTGTTGTCCATGTTGTAATTCACAGACCCCAAATATTGATTTGATGTCAAATTTAGGACCCCAAATATTGGCACGGACGCCCCCCCCCCCGTACTGAAAGTCAATGAGTACTCCTCCTGGGCAAAGTAGACTTGCCCCAAGTATATTTCGTCAACTGTAATAAGTCAATTTGAAAGTATACTACGAAACTATTGAGGAGATTTTCATTTAAAGTTCATCATATGGCTACAGGATCTAAGTTTAGTTCAGTTTAGTCTTGTTTAGGTTAGTTGAGTTAAAAGCATACCCGTGTAAATGTGAGTTATCAAATGATGATGATGATGATGATGATAATGTTGTTGTTGTTGTTGTTGTTATCACGTAGCTCGTTTGATATGCAGAACAGTAAAAACCCGCATATAAGAACCACCCACTTATAAGAACCCTAGGCCTAAAATGTTCTAATTTCACCCCATTACAGAAGAACCTATATTCATCTTGAAATTCAAGGAAGGTTCTTATCTAAAAAAATTACATGTAAACTAGTGGTTGGTAATATGTTATAAGATTTTTCAAAGAAATTAAGCCAAATACTTAAGTAGATACAAAGCCTATGTAAAAAATTCCTTGTATGAATGGATTTGATACGGATAAGGCTAGGTAGATGAGGTTGTTCTTTATAAAATTGTGTCATTATAGTGTGTATGTGAAAACCTTGTTTTTTAAATATTCGGCCTAGATTCCCAAAGATCTGTAATTAATTCTTTTGATAAGAACCTATTTAAGAACCTTGCATCCTGTTTTCAAGAATAGTATCATATGCATAAGAACCTAAACAGGGTGATTTCAAATGCAAGGTTCTTATATGCGGGTTTTTACTGTATTGCATCGCATCGCACGAAAATATGGATCCTCTTACTAAAATAGTCGAACTAGAAAAATCTGTCTTTGGCTGACTTTCGGTTGACTTTTCTATCAATTCAACTTTTTCAGCGTGGATTCTTAGTTGATTATCAGACAGTATGAATATGCAGCATGCCCGCAAAGGACTCTGGGTGGCAATGGCTCTTTCAGAAACTTTCGTAATCCGTTGCTTCGATTTTCAGCAAAATGTTTTGACACTTTAAAACATTTGCAAATACATGCCAAGTATGCATAGCAAAGTAGATTTCTTGGCATATTCTGCATTGTGAGCCCACTTTCCGAAAACCACCGCCAAGGTAAGTCTCGAAAACATAATTGCCAGAACAGGCAAAGTAAAAAAAGACCAAAAAAATATGCCCAAAGAAATACCTGTCCATTCACCTGGTAATTTTGGCTTTTGTCTGTGAACCGCCGGCACCCTACTGAACTGCCGATCATTTCGTTTTCTGCTTTGACCAATTTGGCTCTTCTCTTCCCGAAATTGCAGCATGCCTGCAAAGAGGACCCTGATGAAAATGTCTCAAGTTTTTGGACTTTGATGATTTTTGTCTAGTGTTTTCAAAGACTATTGTGCTTGGAGCCTATGCTGGGTACCAGAGCCAAAGAGCCGAAAATATGAAGAAAAACAGCATTTTCTAGTTTGTCTGTGGTACCCAGGGTATTGGGGGTCATAACAAATCAATGTTGTCTGTCGTTGGTGGTTGATTTTAAACATATCCAGTTCTGCATTTTTGCTCTGATCTCTGATACACTCTTTTTCTGTAAGAATACTGTTCATAAAAATAGTCAGAATCAGAATCGTCGTTCTTTCAAAATGCATGGATTAAATTTTTTTTCCTCGTAATGACAAGAAATTTCTTTTAACTATATGTTCCCCTGAAACCATGTCAGATTTAAAAATAAGAATACTTTAAGAATATATCCAGGCTCAAAACCACGGGGGGGGGGGGGGGGGGTTTGGCCAAATTTTGGGTGGGGGTCTGCCGCGAGCATATTTAAAATGGTATCGTTGGCTAGACTAATTTTACGAAAATGGTACCCTTGGCTAGACCAATTTTGACGATTTCCTGGACGAATATTGTCAAACTTGTATCAAAAATGATATGATGATTGTTCGCTAGACCAATATTGTCAAAAATGATACCCTTGGCTAGACCAATTTTGACCATTTCCTGGACCAATATTGTCAAATTTGTACCAAATATGATATCATGACCATTCGCTAGCCCAATATTATCAAAAATGATACCCTTGGCTAGACCGTTGTAGGCCAAAATTGCAAAAAAGTATACCCTTGGCTAGACTAGAAGTCCGAAAAATATACCCTTGCTTGCGGCACATCCCCAGGTACCTTTACTATGAAAGAACCCCCCGTCCTCAAAACGGGGCTGGACAACATTTAAATATTCTTATAAAAAATGGTGTTAAATACTTGAAATACCAAGCACTCGAAATAAACGATCCGGGAAAGCTGCAGGAAGAAGGAAATTCATGTGGAAAAGCCGGAAAAGCTATCCAGAAAATATGACACATCGGTGGTGGCTGTGTTTATCATTCACAGGTTTTGACATAACCAACATATATCTGAATGACGCAAAACATCACAAGGACAGGGGATACCCATATTCAGCAGATTTTCTTAAAAAATTAATTTTTCACTACCAAAGAAATGAATAAGATGAAATAAAAAGTAAGTTCTTCCTGAACCAAAACGATGATAGAATTTTAAGAATGACGAGAGCATTTGTCAAAAAGACTACAGCAGCTCCAATTTTCAGCAACGTAAAAAAGCATGTGACCAAGGGCGTGTCTTCTGAAAACGGTAAAGTTGGAGGAGCTAAAAAATCCCATTCTCTTGTTGTTATTTGTTATTCTTTTTCTCGTTTGTTATTTTTGTTCGCTCTGGTACCCGGGGTAATTCTTTTGGTGCCATTCTACCGAAAATGGTAGACTTCGCAGACATCAGATCATTGTTTACGAAAGCCCAAAGTTTGGACTGTTCTAAAAAACGGCGAGATCAACAAGGACAGATTTGGTAAGACAATAGCAACAGTTGCGTTTGATTGACACTTCAATTCAAAGCGATTAATGACTGCAGACAACAGAAATTCTCTCAAGCATAAATTAAAAATAAAGCAGCAAAAGTTTCTCTGAAACCCAGGTAGCTAGCTCGCTCGTTGTGGATTCCAGAAATTGTTTTCAAGAGCAAACATGAGTATTGATCAAAAGAAGAAGGATATATCTACACATCTACCACGGGCATTTTATTTCTTTCGTTCAGAGGCTGAGCAGTAAGTGTTTTAATTACACCCAACAAAATAAGAGAATTGAATCGCCTCCCAATCGGCTTCTGAACAAAGAAATAAAATGCCCCAGGTAGATGTGCAGATATATATTCTTCTCCTTTCGACCTATGTTCATGTTTGTTCTTAAGAACAATTTCTTGAATGCACGACAAGCGCGCTAGCTACTTGGGTTTCAGAAAAACTTTTGCAGCTTTGTTTGTTTTGAATTTTTGGTCGAGAGGATTTCCTTTGTCTGCAGTCGCCAATCGCTTTGAATTGAGGTGTCAATCAAGTACCAAGTGGAACTGTTTCTATTGTATTACAAAATCTGCCCTTGTTGGCGAGCTTCATTCGCCGTCACAACACTCAATCAATAAGAAACTAGGTCCTGAAATTTGTAGTAACTTTGTCTTAACGTCTTAATTTATCACTATTCATTGTGGACGGTAAATATAGTTCTTTGAACCGAAAAAATAACGAGAAATAAAGAAGACGTAGATAAAAGAAAGCATATAAAAGTGGCTCAAGCTACCTGCAATCGAATCCTGGACTATCAAATATCAAACTTCCCGTTGAAATAGATCATTTATCCATGATTTTCGACGGGGAAACAAACATTTCAACGGGGAAATAACAGAAACAAGGCAGGGAAATGTTGCAACTCAAACTTAGCGGGGAAACACATTATTTGACGGGTCATCCTTTAACCTTGGCGGGGCATCGTTTCAGCAGGGTCGTTACTCGGGGGGGGGGGGGGGGGGGGGGGGGGGGGGGGTGTATACAAGGAACAAGCGAAAAATATAATGAAAGAAAGTGTCTGCTAGATTGCTTTTCAGATTGCTCTTACTAAAAATGAATCCGAGAGCAGAAGACTTCCGAACTTCTGAGGCCTCAGAAACCTAGCCTGCGTGCAGACTCAACTCCACGAAAGTATTTTTGAGGAGTTGAGTCTGCACGCAGGCTACAGAAACCTTCTTCTGCAAGAGCACTGTTTCGTGAATGAAAAAATTGCAAAACATTCGAAAATAGAATGAAATACAGAAATACTGTATTGAAAATCTCTTGAGGCTTGCATAACAAAAATAACAGCATTACAATAAATTCTCTCGGCTGGTTTCTATTTGGATTTTTCTCAGCAGTTCTCAGTGAAGTCGCCAACTCTACCGTTTTCAGAATGTGTATCCTTTTGACATTTTCCCTACGATCTCAACATCTCAACTATTTTTAGAACGCACATCTTTTTGGTAAACGACATTTTCTAAGGTACCGCTGCTTAGACTAGGTGCCCAAAAGAATACGCCTCATTTTGAAGCCCAAAATACGAGGCCGTAGAAATTGAAACTCCAATTTGCCAAAGAAGGCATTTGGAGTAATTTTAGGGCATTTTATGATTAACTGATAAAAGATTGCGGCGTTACGGAAAAGAAATGAAATGAAAAAGAAACCACCACCATACCAGCCAGACTCGCTGAAGCAACGTGTCCGGAAAGCGCAATGGATTTATCACGTGACTTTTTACAGGTCCAGGAACACCTGCAAGCGAGGCCAGTACTTTTCCCAGAATCTTGTCAGAAAACAGTAAATTCCCCGACAGCCAAGCACGTTTTGTTATCAGGGTGACTGTAACAGCAAATTCCATACGTTCTTGCTGTTAAAAATGCTATGAATCTACTAATATTGGCAAAAAAGTTTGAACAGATTTGTTTTATATTAATAGCACGATTTTATAGTTGTTTTCTCTGTATTTTTGTGTGTTAGAGTTTGCGAGTAAGTCAAAAACCGAGAACTGTTTTTATTCGTATGCACCCCCTGTTTTCAAGTGTCTTTGTTTACTTTCGTCGCTGTCTGCATCCGTATGAATGGGAGCAAAATTGAATGAAACTCATTTGTAAAGCCGTAAAGCTCCAAGCACAACCAATGAAGCATGTATATTGCTCAATTTATTCTTAGAAGCTCGGAGTTCTGTGGAGATCTTTCGAATGTAAGATTCGGTTGACAAGTTTAGCCGTGCGTGTCTCTTCTCTCATCTTGTCAGATAATATTTGGTCAAGCATTGACGTCAGAGAATATTACACCAACCAGGTCGTATTACATATTTGAATTTGTATAAAATACGTTTATCCCACAGCTTGTTGAAGTTTTACGTGATACCTAACTCGAGTCGCTCAAAAGCTTAGGTCAGGAGATCACGATAAAAGTTTATCCACGTGTTACCTCTAGAAGTTTTCCTCAGGCCATTCTATCGCGGTTTTTATCCGTCTGTTAGCTGCATCAAGCTTGAAGAAAATAGCAGGAATATAGACAGAAGAAGATTTTATAGACTTTCCTGGTATTTTCTTACCAAACAAAAGAGCCTTCAAACTGGACACTTCCGAAGACATAATCAACCCAAAGTTCTCAGCAAAGATGACTACGACAATGGTGGTGAATGAACCGACAAAGCCCGCGAAAAGCGCGAAAGAGAAATGTTGCACGGTGAAAGGGAAACTTGGCTTCATGAAATTCAATTTCAATCCTGTTGTGACTTTATTCTCTGCCCTGATTATCTGGTCAATGGTTGTATGGTGTGTTGTATATCCAGTTAAGTCTTTACAGCAACTCACAGTCTGGAAGGGCTGGATAACAAGGACTTGGACATGGTTTTACATCGGAACCCAAAACATCTGGATTATTTTCATTCTTATCCTGTACTTCTCAAAATATGCGAATCTCAAGCTTGGAAGAGATGATGAAAAACCTGAATATAATGATGCGACCTACTTCACCATGTTGTTCGCTGCAGGAGTTGGAATTGGGCTGTTTTATTTTGGTGTTGCCGAGCCAGTTTTTCACTTCGAGCCTGGAGAGACGAGTAATCGATATCAGGGCAGGTACGCGTTGATTTGTTCACTGATTATATTGCACGTGTGTTAGGTATTGTTTTATCGCTTTGACTTGCACAGAATTCATTAACAAGGGCGCACCTGGCCTCTTTCTTCAGTCGAGATGTAGGCTATCACTCCCCAAAAATCGTTTACGCAATCTCTAAAAATCCTCTTCTTGTTTTAAAAATCTGGGAGACTTCTTGCATAATGTCTGAATCGACTGGAAACGGAAAGACTACGCCACAAAACTTTATGCTGAAAATCTGGATTTCAATTCATCAGATTCCCAACCTTTTTCGCCTGACAGGCATATTCCGCCTTGTTGGTATATAAATAACTGGCCTGGCCTTTGAAGTTTGACCCCACCCAATCAGGGTCCGAAGTTGCCAAAGTCCGAAGTTGCCAAAGTCCGAAGTTGCCAAAGTTATCTGTTAAATAGGGTGTGTCATTACTGTTAAAAGCTTGTGAGAATTCACAAGATCAAACAAGTATCGATTTTTGTATTTTTGTTGCATATCACTCGAGAAAACAAACAGATTTACCGAGCTTGTAAAAATACAGTAGAATAATAACCCGCATAAAACTGCAGATATAAGTTTAACCATTTCAGCTTGTGCAAAAGATCACTGACTTTTTATGCAGGTTTTTACTGCAGTCCACCAGGTTCAGATTCTGTCTAGCTAAGAAATTGCGCCATGAGATACTGCTGTTGCTGTTGCTGTTGCTTCTTGGCTCTTTGGCGCCTCTGATATGGGTTTTCAGAAGCAAGGAAGAAGGACCCGAAAACGGCTGCTTGGCTGTGAGTAAGGGAGCTGTCATTTTTAATAACAGGGACGGGGTGGAAACATTTTGAAAATTTGCCCAACAAATTTCAGACCCCTGCATTCTAGCCATGAAAAATTTCAGACCCCATCTAATTTTCACCAAAAAATTTCAGACCCCTGACAGCAGAAAACGACTTCAAAAGAACTAGACTGTCACAAAAGCATCAAAGCAAACAAAGAAGAATTCAATTGAAGAAAAGAAGAAAGAATTTAACAGACAGCAAACATTGGTGTTTAGCTTTTTTTGAGAAATTAATAAATAGTTAGGCTAAAATATACAAAATTGAATTTTTTTCGAAAATATTCAAAAATTTGGCACATTTATTTTCAGACCCCAGCATAAATTCCTCTAAAAATTTCAGACCCCAATAAATTTACCCTAAAAATGTTCAGGCCCCTCCTCATTTGCTTCCACCCGGGTCCCTGCAATTATTTATGACTGCTCCCTAAGGTAAGTAGAAAATACGCGAACTAGGCAGCACATGAATCTTCTCGGGGAAGCTTTGCATGAGCAAGGTAAGCTCAAGGGAAATGTAACCATGTAGTAAATCTACAAGGTTACTTGGTTACAACTAATCTGATATAAACATTGCCTTATTTGGGAAGGAAGAAGTTTTGTGGCCTCGTGCGTTTTGAGCCTGAAAAGGAATTGTAGGTGTTAAAATGACGCATTGGGGAGTTTGCATTGGGAGTAATTTTTACTTGCTTTGCAAATCTAGTATATGGGAAAATTGCAAGCGATTATGGGTGGCTTCAAAACTTATCATTCGCTAAGCAAGGATAATTTTTTAGACGAAAATACCGTAGAAAGAAATAGGCTAGGTAGTTTACCCACTGGGTAAAATTGTGGTTTTGACTTTCTGAAAACCAAGCTGGTCGGGTCTGAAGGCCCTCTGAACATTGCTAAAAGCATTAGCCTACGCGTATTGGGTCTACGCGTAGGCTATAAAAGCATCAGCTGGTTTTCTTTTACCCCGTTTTACCGTGGGTTTAGCACAGCGCTGCATAATTCATACCTGCATTTGTGTAAAAGCCCTGCTGAGTGTCTTTTTGTGATAGTCGACGATATCTACGCGAGGACTGCACGAGGTGATGCCCCGAGACCCGAGTGATGCCTCCAGATGAAGTTAGATGTCAGTACACGTTTTTTCTTTTATATAAGAAACTTGGATCAGCACTTAGTACTAAAAGTTTCTTAATTTCGCATGAAAATTTTGGTGTTTTAGTACTAAAAGTTTCTTAATTAGTTTCTTATTTTTTGGGCCTAAAATTGCGGTATTGTTCGAAGTTGAGCCTTCTTCTCGAGAAAGGGCTTCCATTTTGCATTGACATTGTCATCAAGAAGAAGCCATGCACATCAAGGGAAAAATTTACCAATTTTGCACTTAAAAGTCAAGAAAAGACGAATGTACCTTTGTTAGAGAGACATAAAATAAGAGAGACATACAGAAATATAGTTTTAGAGTTTCTTAACTGTTCTTGAGCGTAGTACTAGAGTTTCTTAAATTTTTGGTCATCGTAGTACTAGTCTCTTATAAACCAGTTTCTTATAAAAAAAAAAACGTGTATCAGAAGACTTGACCATGCTGGCCTTCATAATTAAAATGCATCGATAATTTGATAAACTTTCATTATTTGGTCGTCATAATGGTCGTCATAATGAAAGTTCATCGAAATCATGCCATTTTAGAGCCGTTCTTACATGATGTCGGTTGAGGGACAAATCACTCTACTGTTTACCTAAATTTTATTTTGAGAAAAATCAGTAAAGAATCCCAACAAATCATCTTATTGTATGAAAACATTTCGCATGCCTTTTCGGAAGGGCGGATACACCAGTGATATATCATTGGTATGCACCCCTCAATGCCGGTTAGCTGCCGGTTGGCTGGCAAGGGTCATACCAGGCGAGGCGGCATCATTCGTTGTAAGTTGTGCTTCAAAACCATTCGAACAAATCTGTTGTAGTAGCCTGCGTGCAGCCTTAACGGCCCTTAACTGTAGCAGCAGCACGGTGTGTATGGGAGGCCTCGTTAGCTCGTTAACTTTCAGAATGTCTTTATTCATGCCAGTTTCGTCCCAGGGGCGGATCCAGCTAGAGGTTGAAGGAGGGAGAGGGAGGGGGGGAACTTGGGACAACTTGCAAAGAGGGCGCCAAAACATTGAGCGGAAGGCGCGCGAAATTTTTTTGACGCTTATCTAAGAAAAGTTTTTTGATTTTCTACTAAATAACAGCGTTGATTTGTATGTTTCCCCATATTTAAATCGAAACAGTTAACAAATTATACGTTAGGGTCAGGACGAGGGGCGCTTTTCTCGCCAGAAAGTGGCACCAAACTGAGTTTTCATCGTGAAGGGGGGCAGTTGGCCTTGCCCCCTAAACCCGTCACTGTTTCGTCATCGTGGAAACCTGTGGGGTCTGCAGGCCGATGCTTGTTGGTCATACCATGGTCATACCATACGATTTGACCTGAGCCATAGAAACCAACACAAAAGGCTATGGTATTTCTTTTCTTGGGAAAAACCTTGAAATACTGCAAGATAATGCAGCAATTAGAAAATAGGCTGAACTTTTTTCACAAAGCAAGGATTTCGCAATGCGTCCTGATAAGATAGAAACATGATATCCGGATTGACGTTAATGTAAAAAGAATTAATTGCAATGCTAAATTTATCCCTCGAAGGTAATTATGCAGTTCCTCCTCCTTAGAGGTAAATTCAAGTCTACTTCCCCTCGAGAAGGAGTTGAGACTGTGCACAGGCTTGGCCCAGGGCCTCTGTTTTTATAATACTAATGATGATTATTATTATTACTAGTAATAGCTGCTTTTAACCAATGCCCGCACTTCGAAAAAAATTGGTAAACTGTATGCGACTGAAAACCCCAGAAAGAAAAAAGTCACGAATAAGTAAATATTCAGAAAGTAAAAAGTGAAGTCACCATGAATACATCTGAAGTGGAATTCTAAAGGACCCCAAGGATCCAGAAACAGCTTGGGCTTCAGAAGGGTCTGTTTCATCCAGCATGCTTTGCACGTGCCATCTCTTGGTTGGCCTTTGCTGCCGCCATTTTTATGGCAAATGGCCACAACAAAAGAAAACCAAGAACCAAGTGCAAGGAAAGCTGGATGAAACAGACCCTTTAACCTATTCAGCAATCTAAATCTGTCACTGATCAATGAACACTAAACGAATCGGTTTTGTTATTTTTAAGATTATTCTCAGCTATGCTAGGGAACAAAAGCTCCATTCAGCACCAGTCTTCCTTCGACCCAGACCTCCATATAGCCGCCATTTTTGTTGACGAATCTTGCTGACTCATGCTATGAAAAACCAAAATCGAGCTCCATACAAACAATCTCGTGCCCGTAACCAATTAGAAGCCCTTGCTTCGCGCGCTCAGGCGCGGGTAATTATTATCACTGCAAACAGTGACACAAAGAGCTATAGGCTGTTTTTGTAGCCTGCGTGCAGACCTTCTCAGGACAAAGATCCTCGTGTTGCTTCATTAAATGCAATTTAATCGTGGTTAATATTTGCAAGAGGTCTTCACGGTAAAAATGGGATGCACAATCTGCAAGAGACCTTTCAGCTATTCTACGAAGGAGCCTGGATCGAGCGTTAATTTCATACATTTTTATACTCGAGGCTCGATCGAGTGGCGTTAGAGCTTCTATCAATATTGTGCACATTCGAAAATTCTACTACAAATACAACAATATGAGAGTTGGGCCATATAAACGGAAGACGATGCTACCCTTGTGAAAACAGCTAAAAAATTCAAGGAAAAAGAGTTGCAAAAACTAGGGTAGCAGAGCAATTTATTTCTGGTGCTTCCTCTTGATAATGTTTTAAATCCTTATTTTTCAAAACTTGAATGACCGTCCTAAGCGCCGAGTTTTTATCACAAGTGAAATGACGAGAGAGTGATGCGCTGTGGGGAAGGCTTAAGGCCCAGTACTGTGTTGAACAACTTTGTCTATCAACTGATCTTCAAGGCCATAATTCTTTCTCGCGCTAAAACCCCGGCTTATCGCTGTTCTTAACGGCGATTCGTTGGCTAACCAGTGTCAACGGAATGTTTAGAATAGAAACAAAACGTGAAATTTTTAGAAAGCACCATTTTAAATACCCTTCATTCGACGATTGTTTCCAGTCCGAACGAATGAGTTTTTTATGATAAAATGAAGCGTAACCAACTATTTCTGATCCAATTTATATCTAATTCGAATGAAACACAATTTCTCTTTGTTACCTTCCTTTGCTGACACCCCGGGGATACTTATGTTCAATCGTACAGGGGTATGCACGCCAAGAAAACATTTCTTCACTGGGCTTTAGAACTTTTCCATCGAAATGATAGCTGGCTTAGAAAAAATCAGCGAACAGTATATTCCAAAACGTAAAAGTTCGTCGAAAAACGATGAAATAACACTTGACAACCGGCTTTAAACAAATTTCCTTCTTTTCATACCCGGCGTTAGAGAGAAGAGGCGAAAACGATACCCCGAAAAGGAGTGCACATCCCGTGAAATTACCCTCGAATGGTTGTGTAATAAAGTTAGTTTCTTTTGAATAAAATCTTCATTGTTTGTGCATCATTTTCAGGAATATGCGACATTGCCAGGGCCGTCGAGAGACAGCGTGAAAACCTTCCTGAAAGGAAAACTACAACAAAGAAAAATGCATACCTTACTTCTTGCGGGCCCCCAGAAGCCCCGAGCCCCCTCCTGGTAACTACCCTGGCTACCCCCCCCCTCTCAACAGTTCTGGACATTGCGCGTGAAATCGATAAGGTTTTATAGTGCTGAATTTGCGTGCGTTGTTTTGACGATTAGATAAGACTCGTTTGTT
Source organism: Aurelia coerulea (assembly GCA_039566865.1). Taxonomy (NCBI): domain Eukaryota; kingdom Metazoa; phylum Cnidaria; class Scyphozoa; order Semaeostomeae; family Ulmaridae; genus Aurelia; species Aurelia coerulea. The sequence goes on from CM076944.1 coordinate 31,008,482, forward strand.
TCAAGAATAACAAAAGAAGCAATCTGTTACTCTATTCAAATCTGATTGGTTCGTAGCTTAACGATCGTCGTGGTGTTCTGCCGCACAAGCGTTACTCTTAGGAGGTTTAGCAATGAGAGTTGTAACTTTTCCTGTGTAAGCATTGTGACCACCCTTACGTCATATGATACCTACGGGGACTTATGCATATTTTCGTTTGACGTTGGAAATGTTACTTTATTGATGCAACCATGGTGTAACGAAAACAAACACCCCCCAAACAGGAGCCAATTTACTAAGTAACGTTGTTGACATTTTAAGTTTGTTGTAGGCAACCCTTACAGTTGCCATAGAGTGTGAACTAACACAATTGACGGTAATTGTATTGCTCCTTCGCACCGTGTGTAATGACTGCCACCATTATGTAATGCAAGGCACGTATAATTTAGATGGGCTTGTTTTCAGACCTGACGCTTGTAGGAGGTCATAGTCGTTTGTTTTTTCGTTTATATCTATGTTTATTGCTCCAGTATTGTTTTTTATATCCACTAAAAAATTACAATATATATTACTTACACTAGTTTGTGACAACTGACAGTTATCCTACAAATCAGAGCACGAAGAAAATTTTTGAAGAAACATCATTTTCTTTGGCTCAGAAGGCATCCTTGATTCCATATTTACCAGTGCTAAAATGGAAGCTTTGATAACACAGTTCAATTATGTATAATCTCCTTCTAACATTATTTGGCATTTCACGGAAAAATTCTCACCGAACCTATACCCAGCCATTTCTCTTCCGCGTTAAAGAAATATCAAAGACCATTTTTCGAAACAAGTGGCGGGGGCACCCCATACCCCCATCGCCTTGCCACTTATGATGTCCGTTTGCACTTCCTTGTTCTATTGTAATTTGCACTTGTGTGTTTCTGAAGCCATTTTGATGTAACATTAGTGGCATCCCATTTATGCTTATAAACATCAAGGAAGATAAGAGCTTGACAGTCATTGAAGATTTCATCTTGGTGCAAACCAAACACCAGGATCTCTTCTTTAAAAGAATATAACATTACCTTGTTAGGGTGGACAGGACAGGGGTGGACTTGGGTCGATTCCTCACAGTAGCATCTAGCTATGAAAATTTCTGCAATTTTTGATGATGTCCAAATGAAATAATTATGAAACAGAGCAAGAGAACTTCAAATTTAATTGATTCACCTGCGTTCAGTTTCGTCCGTGCGGAGAAGCATATTGAATTTAATTTTTATTATTGACAAGGAATCATAGAATACCTCCAGTTTTGGTAGAATGTATTTTACCAATAGGAAACCGACTGGACCTGACCCCTCTAAAGTGGGAGTACCACTCCGAGTGCTGACATAGAAGAATTATGCTAAGCTAAGGGCCTGTTCACATGAGACAGTTCCCTAAGCAGGAATCCCTAACTGTTCCTTGGTCCAGAGAGGAGACAAGGAGGACAAGTCACTCCTACTCCTCCAAAAAGCTGACGATATTTTTATAAGAATGTTACGTATTTAGAGGTTTATATGATTGTATATGGAAGGATTTCGCTGCAAGAATATGTGATTTTTAGATTTGCCTGCGCAGTACACAGCCTCGATAGCGAGGGCCATTTCACTTAATCCAAAAAGCGTACGAGATTTTTTCAGAACAAAAAGATTTTGCGGATTTTTGATGGATTCTTCTTTACAACAAAAGGATTTTGCCAAAAGAGTACGAGATCTCTTCGGAGTGAAATGCCCCTCGCGCAACGGAATGTGAGCCTGGAAGGTGTTGTGGCACAGTAGTGGTTCGATCCCAAGTAGAACACCACCACTTAAGCGTCGCAGAAATAAACCGAAAAAAATTCAATTGCCTAGAATCTTTCTAGACGAAATAGTCCCAGTTATCAATAGCAATAACTACGAACTTGTAATCAGTCTAGGATCTTTCTTTCAGGCATAGTGACAATCAACGCAGCCAGGATGCTATGAACGTTACATTTTACCATTGGGGACTTCATGCATGGGTTGTTTACACAATAGTTGCATTATTGCTGGCCTTCCTTGGTTACCGCAAGAACCTACCAATGACAATGCGAACATGCTTCCACCCGCTCCTTGGTGACAGAGTTTTCGGCTTGCTTGGTGACTTTATTGATATTCTGTCCGTCGTTGCTACAATGTTTGGTGTATGCACTAGCCTTGGACTTGGCGTGATTCAACTGAACGCTGGTATTCATCGTATGAATCATAACATAGAGATGTCTGTGCGCAATCAGATTATCATTATATGGGGCGTGACGGCAGTTGCAACTTGTTCCGTTATTAGCGGTGTAAAGCTTGGAATTAGAAGACTGAGTGAAATCTGCTTTGCTGTTGGTAAGTAACTTCGATTAATACTTGCATTTGTCACGAAGTATTCATAAGGAAGAGAATCTTCACCTAGCTCCCAACGTGACCGCATACGTATGAGAGTACTGGACGCAATTGTTGCGCATTTTAAAGTTATTTCAGACAACTTCCATGGAGCTCAGGATTTTTAGTCGAAATCGACGTTAGGAAACCAGACTGTTCTCAGAACAAGACGCTCTGCGGAGGACATTGCTTCGTAGCTATATTCATTTTTGTAGGTGAGGGAATTCGAAATCTTGTTGCATTTTCTGTTGCTGAGTAGCACGGAACCATAACAAATGCATTAGATTTCGAACAACCAATGCAGATGATGATGCTAAGCAACTGGATTCTCAACACAGTAGGGTATATCTAGTTTGTTTAAAAGGGGCCTTTGCAACCGCATACCTTGCACGTGCTATCATGAGCGATAGGACACCAAGTGTGTATCACTGTGATATTTTCATCTGTAACGAGCCACCTTAACCATTTGTTTCGTGTGTGTTTTTTAAACCGCGTGTAAGAACCCAGTGAATTAGGAAACTACAGGCTGAAATTGTCAAATTAGACCCCCATTAATGAGAACCAATTAATTGTATTCATTGTGCAACAAGCAAAGCAAGGTTGAGTTGCAAAATTGTAGGTTCTTGTACGCTGGTGTTTATTATATTACATTCGCCGTAGTTTTTCTCCTTGAATTTTAATCATTAAACTAAGCATTTTCATGGAATGTAGTCACTCTATTCAGAAGCTGCATGGTCACCCGTTTTTTCTCAACCTCCTCGGCACTCTACTTACGCTAAAACAGCAAGGTCTCTAGCCTGCTTGCAGACCGATGCATTGCAGGGTCTCCTTTTCCTCGGTAGAGGGGGGGGGGAAGTTTGTACTCCCATTGTGGCCTAACATGGAGGTCCAGTCAGTGTCAAAGAGGGCCACAGCCAGGGGTGGCGCCAGGGGAGGGCTAGAGGGTCGGAAGCATCTATCCCCCCGTCGGAGGACATTTTGGGTGCTTGTCGGAGGAAATTTGGCAAAATGACGTACGAAAACTGCATTTTCTAGCCATTTTAGCCACCACTGTCGGAAGCTCCAGCCCCTTTGTCGAAAGATTCCTGGCGCCACCCCTGGTCACAGGTAAAACTTTGCAAAATACCCCCAAATAGGATTTTATAGAAACCCCCAAATGGAAGTTCATGGACGGTAGCATCGAGTAATGAATATTTTTTGCAGTTCGTTGTAATTTTCTATTGTAAAATATGATGGCATAAAGCAAGAAAACTGCAAAATTCATTGGTGATTATTGCTGCTACGACCATATTGCCATGCGGTGGAGCCCCGGGGGGGGGGGTACATGACTTGTGGATGGACGGGGTTCTGCCGCCCGGTTTTCAGAAAGCTACCCTCTTCTAATTACCGAAACTTGCTTTTGATACCCACTTTTATGATGAATTTTGGCGGAAAACTGCCCATTTTAACCATTTTTTTGCGAATTTCAGCGAAACCCCACACATGTTTATGGAAAATCTGCCGAAAAAGGACCCTTATTTAGAGAATTTTGAGCCCAAAAACCCACCCATATGGGCGGCACATACCCGTACCCTAAATATGTTATGTACCCCCCCCCCCGGGGGTGGAGCGTACTGAGTTGAAATCTTATTATTGGCCAGGAATCTTAGAATATACCCCCAATTGGCAGCATGTGTTTGACAAATAGGGCCATTTGGTAAGACCCTCGAACAGACTAGACCCCCTGTTAGGTCATAATGGGAGTACCCACGGTTCTCCTACTCATTGCACGTGTATTCAGTGAAAAAACTGAATAGCTTTGTCCTTAATTTTGGCTGCAGCTGCACAGGCTTTTAATCATAAGAAGATTTGCCATATGTTCGGTTGATAAGACAGCATGTTTGAAATATTATTTGCTGATGAATCAAAACTTTATGTAATTTCTTTCAAAGAGGATTTTAGATGGGTTTCACGTATGTCATCAAAACCTCATGGTTTTAATTTGCGTCGGGGGCGGGCAAGTACTGTAAAATATTTCACCCGATGTTTGTCCTAAGGAATTGGAAAAAATATCCGGTTCTTTTATCACACAGTACGACTTTCCCGTCCAAAGCAACAACCAGTTTTTCGGACAAAGGTAAAATTTGAAAATCAATCTTCCTGTGCCATAAGTTTGTCACAAAAATAAAGTTTTCTAAGCTCCTGTCTAATCAAAATCATGAGATTTATCTGTGAGCAGGTTCTCCCTTTATCCGCTAAATTTACGGAAAAAAGACCAGAAATTCCAATTTTTAGCCAAAGCACGTATGCAAGTATGCGCAGGCGGTTAAGGGAACGGTCAGACCAACACGTTACACAAGAATTGACAAAAAACACACATTCTGTAGGTAAATTATATGTTTCTTTTTGCGCATGATTAAACGCTAGAAAGATGCTAGAAGCGAGCCAAAGAGTCTGCTGCATGTTTTTCGGAAAATGAAAGGACGTCTGTCTGCGGTTAACCTTATTTCCTTATCCACTTCTGTAAAGTTTCCCAGATCCCGTTAACAAGTTCATCTACTTTGCTTCTAAGCAGTACAAGATGACCAAAATCAAAACGTTCTTTGCCTAAGATCTGCGTTACGTCTACTGCACGTTGAGGCTGTTCGGTTTAAGAAGTACCGGGTGAGCCAGAGCAAAGTTTTGACGCTTCAAAATCTGCAAAATTGGATTTTACTACTTACCTTTACAATCTATTTTTCAGTTGTGTTGAAAGACCAAATCATTTCTGGCAATCATAATAAAATAAATGTTAAAACATGATATTATTTAGCTCCGTCTTTCTGCCTGTTTGCAACCAGTAGTAGACATGCAAGATGGCCACCAGGAATACTTCTGATATAGGTAAATGATCATATTTTGACATTTATTCACTAAAACAATTATCCATGCATCGTCCTTGCACGTGTTCAAAGAGAAAAATTCAACATAGATTGAATTTTCAAATTTTGGTAGTTGTCAACATACGTCGAAATTATTTTAATTCAACCTTCATCCGGTAACTATGTAACAACATTACGTTTTATGGGTCATGGCGAGGGGTGTATCACTCTTCCCAAAAAAGGAGCACGAGATTTTTTTAAACAATAGGATTTTAAGGGATTTTTCGCGGATTTTTCTTGAAAACAAAAGGATTTTTGCCAATCGTGTACGAGATTTTTACAGAGCGATACGCCCCTCGGGTCATGGTAGCACTATAATAGCGATAAAGTCTTTTTGCATTCCAGAGCATTGTGCCGTCGGGTGGTGATGCAGTAATCAGCCAACGACACCTCGGGCAGCGGACACTCCGACACATTGGACAATGCAGCCCAGTCCCGTGAGTGTCCGTTACGTGGAGGTCGAATTTTCACATTATGCAATGAACTGAGATTTGAAAATGTATTTACTGATTTCGAACGAAAATCAAACTTCGTACCCAAGATTTTTTCACTACAACGCCACATTTTATTGATTTGATCGTCTTAATCATATCAAAATGTATAGCTTGTACAAAAATTTTCAATGAATCAATTTATTGCGTCAAAGTTTTAAAGTTTGAGATACATTTGGCGTTTTAATGGCCTGCCTTTTTAGAAGGACAGCAGAGAATGTTTACTGTTTATATTTACCATTTTTTTTATCAGCAGTGCTGTGATTTTTTTTCTTTTAGCGACCATGTTTAATTAAAGTACTGGGTATCCCAAAGCAGGGCTGACGCGTTTGGTTAAATTTATTATTATTATTATCAATTTCTTTACCATTGGATACATACAAATATAGCTAAAACTAATCAGCTAATTAATTCCAACGTTAGTTAAATTTCAAAATACAAATGTTACATCAGAAAAAAGGGGATAAAATATTTACAATTCATCAAAAGTATACAGTATAGTATAATCAAGGGCGCCTACCTCGTAACACAGCAATTACTCTGTGTACTATGTCACGAAAACAGTACAGGGAATAAACACAGTTCCTAAGGTAGGCGCCCTTGGTCAAATCTTGTTCAGAAGTGAAATGGAAGGAATTGCAAAATTTAATATTCCCATTTCTCAAAGGGCAACTCAGATTTTGACACCTCGCGTTTTTGCATCAACTAGAAAAGTTAGTGAGAACAACGGTCAGGCATCCGAAGGTTATTTTGTGAAGTTTTAACAGACAGACAAAATATTAGCGCCATCTTTGTAGCAAAATCATTCTTGAACTCTTTTGTGAGAAGCTTTGGCAGATAACTGCAATTTTTGAAATTTTTTGTGAAATTAGATACAAAGGTGTCAATATCTTCGTTGCGATATTGTAAATATGGAGACGTAGCTATATTTCAAATTCAGACGACTTTTAACTGTTTTAATACGTCATTTGTCAGTCAAACGTGGAGACTATTTTGGGACACCCCATATTTAAGTTTGGATGATATCAAAGAGCCATTGTCACCCAGGATCCTTTGCGGGCACACCGCAAGTGCAGACTTTCACGCAAGTGTATTGGAGTTTCATGAAAAGAAGCATGTAGCTTATGATCTAAGGATACAAAATCTTTGCAAACTGCCACAAATAAAGACACAGGGCTATGGGCAAGAATCACTGTCCTTTAGAGGGAGTTTCCTCTGGAACACCCTAGATGATAGTGTTAAAAATGAGCCAACACTTTCTGCTTTTAAAAAGAGGATCAAAGGACTAGGCTGGCGATAAATGCACCTGCAAAATATGCCGCTAATTTTTTGTATAAAGTATATTTTTTTGTAAATATTTGGTTTGAATTAGTATGTTTTTAGTTACTATTGTAAATACCAACTTTAAATATGGATTAAATGAAAAATGAAAAAAATGAAATGAAAGAATACCTAAAAATCAAATTTGGCCTGAGCGGAAAATATCAACTGAAGTCAGACTCAGCTCAACTGCTGCGGTGCAGGCCCAACTTGATTTCAGATTGTTTAAAGTTGCAGTGTGCCCGCAAAGGGCCTTGGGTGACAGTGACTCCCTAACATTTCTTTGTGTACGTTTATCATTTTCATGTAATCCTTACCTTCAAAGTTAGGGAGAAATTACTGTGCATTGCATTCCGTGCCTAAATTCGATGTTCATTGCACAACCATCTCAGTCGCACTACGTAGATTCTATTTTTTGTCACAAGTTATAATGTTTGTTTCTTCATATTTTCCTAAAAAGGTTATCTAGTCCAGTTCTTTTAAATATGGTATTTCAATTCACTGTGACGGTTCGGCTGAGCAGTATTGTTCTTTCCCTTTGTAGTGGCATAGATTTATGTTGTTGTGACTGTAGTGACTGTTGTAAGCTGCGAACAAACAGCGTGTGAGGCCTTTATAGTTTGATACAAAGAAATTTGGCTCTGGGCTTTGCAGTAAGGCCCTATTTTTACAATAATAAACAATCCTGGTAGGGTTCTTTAATTGTCAAAAAATTGAATTTCTCAACCTTAAAGAATCATTGATTGTATCGAGGACGAATTTTTGAACCAAGCACAATCACACTGATGCGATTTTTATTGTGCGTTACAGCACGCGCGGCAAAGTTGAAGCAATTTAACTTTGCCGCATTGCCGCGCTTCATTGTCACCTGGGGTGCGTCAAGAACAACGCTTCAAGCATGCTTCAAGTGTGAATTCTACTTTGGTTATGGTTCCAGAGTGTTTTTAAAGATAAAGCGCATTATCAACCCAATTGATACTAAAAGTATTCAAAGTATTTTATTTTATGAAAGACTGAGTAACTCTACAGGAAATTGTTATTGTAAGAATCGGACCCAAAATTATGAATCCTTACTGCAAAGCGCAAAGCCCAGTGTTTTTTAAATAATTTTGAATAAACAGCATCTGACCTAAAAGAAGAAAATATATTTGAAAAACTCTGGGAACATCGCTCAAAAACGTTTGAATAAGCAATAACGAAACAACGGACATTCATTTTTCTTTGTGTATGGTTGTTTACAGCATTCAGTTTATAGACTTGATACATGAGTCGTCTGTTTCTACCCTTTGATATATGATAATTGTTTTGTTTTCAAATATCAAATAGCGGAAAATGCAACTCAGGTAGTACGCCTACCAGGTACTTAAAATGGTTTCAAGTTATCGTAGTCTCAACTATGGCGTCATTGATGTTGTGAATTCGTTGACTAAATGTTTGAATTTCATTATAGGTGTTTTCATCATGCTAATCGTCGTGTTCCATGATCGCACTTGGTATCTTCTCAATTTGTATGTCCAAAGCACTGGTTACTACCTTCAGAACATCATCCAACTTGGCTTTCATACGGATGCCTTTGCACAGCTTGCTAACTCCGTTGATGGGAAAGAGTCACCTGAGTGGATGGACAGCTGGACCATCTTTTATTGGGGATGGTGGATCTCCTGGTCACCATTTGTTGGAATGTTTATTGCCAAGATCTCCCGTGGACGCACAATCAAAGATTTCATCACCTACACTTTAACCGTGCCGATCATGTACACGTTTCTGTGGCTGACAATCTTTGGTGGCAGTGGAATTTTGATGGAGAGAGAAGCAGCGAAGAGAGGCATAAACTGCTCATCGCCACTCGGAGGAACCAACGCCACTGAAGGATTGGATGGTCTGTTCAGATTATCATGCCGATCAAAAGAAAACATGTGGTTTGATGTTATTAGTCAATATGGCGATCTTGGCGGATTCCTCTCCATCTTATCCCTTATTGGCATCATTTTGTATTTCGTCACAAGTTCAGATAGTGGCTCATTGGTCATTGATTGCTTGTCTGCAAACGGAAATCCCGATCCACCCGTCCTGCAACGTATTTTCTGGGCTCTCACTGAAGGAGCTTGTGCTACTGCCTTGCTATTGGCTGGTGGCAAGGACGCATTAAGCGCACTACAGACTGCAGCTATCGTTGCTGGGTTACCGTATACCGTGGTGATGAATTTCCTATGTGTTGCTATATGGCGCGCGGTCAAGCAGGAGGTTGGTGACTACGATCCAAAAAGAGCTGAATTCACAATGGGGATAATGGACATCGACACACGAAAGAGGCTGCAAAAAATGATAATTTCTATCATTGCTCCCTGGTATTACATGGGAAAGACAGCAGCTAAATTGTACCGTGGTACACCATATGGTTACATGGTGTTTCTTTCCTTTCTATTTAATGCGTGGATTGGGTTATTGGCTGTTGAAATTAAAGTGAAAGGAATCTCTTATGTCGCGTGGGCATTGTTTATCATATTCATTGGTTACATTGCCGCTGTCCGCATCAATGTGAGAGAACGATACGCCATTGATGGAAATATGGCTGAAGATTTTTTCTCAGGTATGCTAAGTTTGAAGCAGCTGATGATTATGGATTTTCAGATATCATAAAATTGTTTTCTGTGAAATACACTCTTTTCTTTTTATAAGAATAATGTTTATAAGAATATTCAGGCTCAGAATCATCCAATTTTTAAGAATATTATAAGAATATTGCCAGCCTCAGCTAGCATATTTGTGTCTCATTTTTCAGCAGTTGCCTGTTTTGTGATGTTCATAACAGAGAATCGCATGACTGACATAAATACTTTAAGAATATATTCAGGCTCAAAACGAAAATTTCTTAAGAATATCGAGGCTGGACAAAATTTAAATTATTCTTATAAAAAAGAAGAGTGTACGAGGCAAAGAAGTACCTGGATTTATAAGGGACAGAGGTGAATTTACACGAGGCGAATAAATTCGTGCGAGGCACAATTTTTCGATGTAAATGCACAGAAAATGTGTGCTAGGTCTTCTTCAAAGAATTCACCTGGAGATCGCAGCGAAGTCTTCGCTTCGCAGAAAGTAGAATCCATTTCTACTTTTTCGCGGCGAATTTTTTTAAGCAGCAAAATCAACCAATCAGGACAACTTTCTACGCATCTATTTTTTCAGTACAACTTGCTACGTACATCCGTCATGTTTTTCCTTGGTTTTGGCGCTAAGCTTTCACAAGGTGGAAATGAAAAGAAAAAGTTCAGGCGAAAACTCGAATTGAAAAATTCACTTCGCACACCTCGAGGCGGAATGCTCGAATCGAAAATTTCGCTTCGCGTGAATTTGTTCGCCCAGTGCAAACCCGCTTGTCTAAGCTAAAAACACGACGGTGGATTGAATGGGATTGAATGAGAGTGGCATTTGGGGGGGGGGGGTGGGGGCAAGTGAATTTTTATATTCCTATTTAGGATTTCTCGCTGTACCTGTAATCTACCGATTGACCAAATAGACAGGGGAACGTTTTGAAAGATCGTCATAATCTTGTCGTTTGACGGATCTTCAAAATTCTCTTCCTGCAGTTCGTTAAATTCTCAAATCCAGGGCTGATTGTTATTTCATATCTAATACAAAATATGATTATTTCATTCATAAGGAGCAAATGTGACTAAATCGTTGCGTGATAAACCATCTTGTGAATACTAGTATTTGATAAGATATCGCACTTTTAGCCACAGAGAAAAATCGTTGAATTTTGTTTGAAATTATATGTCCTAAATGGTCAAAAATGCCTTGGCATAAAGTGTTGATATGGGAAAAATATCTTTCGTTTTCGAAGTATGCATTAAAACCAGTTAAAACCAGATGAGCTCAGATTTCACAAATTGACACAAATGTACAAAAAGAAATCAGTTACACAGTTGAATTTTGATTATTTTCTACAAGTTTTACTTTTTATTGGGTGACTCGATACGCACGTGTACTTTTGGTGCCACTGCTTTTCCTGTCACACCGAATCAACCAATCATTCCAATCAATCAACCAACCAACCAACCAATCAATCAATCAATCAATCAGTCACAAGCTTTATTAAAGGAAATGTAAGCATATAAAAGTGGCTCAAGCCACTTGCGGCAAACTCTAGCCTATCAGATATCATGATTTCCTGTTGACGTAGATCAGTTACCCAAATATGGTGCAGCACGTGTATCGGACTATTGTCTTTGCAAGTTTATTTCTATCGAAGGCTTATACATGCTTGGATTCCCTTTAATATATCAAAAAATTTATCGTACAAGCTAACTGGGGACACGAAAGCTAACAGCGGTGCCTTTCTTTTACAGTGCTCCTGTTATACCCATTGGCAGTAGTGCAAATGCACGATCAAGTTACAAAGGGGAGAGTTCCATATCGAGACGGCCTAATAAGAGACAGAGATGACGACATGGAAATGGGTTCATCAGCCTCATCTGCAACTGAAAGCAACACAGCATCAAATGATGATGATGATGAATATATAAATGGCGAAAAATGCAGCATTACAGCACTGTGAAACTTGCGCCAAATGAAGAGTGACACTTCAAAATATTGTAGATAGGGTTTGCTTGATTTAATGATATTTGGGCGTCGGTTTGTTGGGCTGCTTGCGGAATTGACTGCTTCATGGGTTAAAGGACACATGACACGAACATTATTGATGCTACCAGACAGCAATGAACAAACTGTTCCTTTGGAATGATGACCGAATTTGAATCACGAGGCAAAAGATGGCCTACTGCTGACATTGCAAGGATGATCGTAGAGTCAGTAAAGGACCAACTGTAGTCTTTCGCTGGAAATCGTGCAAGAAGCTAGAAGAGAAGTAAAAATCGAGAGACAAGCAGCGACAAGGCATGGACAAGGCAAAGCGATAATGGGAAAAGAAGTAAAAATCGAGAGGCAAGCAGCGATGAGGCAAAAACATGACGGAAAGATTTTTTAATTCATACATATATATGATTCTGGACACTGTATAATCATTAACGGTTTCTATATTCCACGAAGATCGGAAGAAATAATATATTTATATGTTTTAAATCCGCCCATACAAACAGCATGGTTGTAAGGAGAAGTTGTAAAGAGCAGTTGACACGTTTGGCAACGATCTACTTGTTTCGAAATAGACCATTTAGCTGTAATATAAAGGAATTTGGATCGAACGATATTTGTATACATTTTGTAAAAATCTGTCGAATTTTCGCATGTGCAGGAAGTACATTAGCCTACGAGTAGACCCATTATCCTAATGAATAAAGGGTCTACGAAATAAAGAGATAAAGCTTGCTACGGCTGCCCAATTAATTATTTTAATCCTCTATTCAAATAATGTATGAAACCCGTCTAAACAAAGGCTGTATAAATTAAGTTCTAGAAATCTGGAACTGTAGTAGCAAGCTTTCGCTCATTAATTCGTAGACCCTTTCTCCAGTTGGATAAGGGGTCTACACGTAGGCTAGAAGTACATCAGTACAAGTAGACTTATGACATTTCGTCCCTTGTTTCCATGCGTTCTTGATTTGCAGATATCACTTGCTCAATAAGGGACTCATTTCATTACTCTTATAAACTGGGCCCCCTGTGTCAAAATGGCCTGAACTAGCGGGAGTTCTCGTACACTCAACAAATTCGCTTCAATTTCTGGTTTAAAGAGCTTCAACATTGAAAAGCAAACTTGTAGTACAAAGAATGATGTTTTACGAACCTACTCATCGCAAAATACATACCTTTCAAGCAGTAATTTTCCTCTGTAGAAACAAAATAGATTGATCGCAGCTACGAGAACTCTTTCCCGTATCAACCATTTTTGTCAGCAACAACAACAACTGTCTAAATAGCGCCTCCTTATTGGTTGAAAACAAAATTCTAGCAATTTGATTGGTCAATACGGATCCACACCATATTTGCCTACAGTGGCTACACTTTATAAATGGAATGAAATGAGTCCCTACTGAGCAAGTGATATCTGCAAATCAAAGAACGCAGAGAAACAAGGGACGAAATGTCATAAGTCTACAGTACAAGTACAACAGTGATGAAAGCTGTAGCGCTCCTCACTCGAACCCTCCATACAATGATGTAAAAAATGTCGCTCAGTCCAGACTCTTTGTAGGATGGCTAGAAAAGGTTTAAAGGCACACTGTTTGCACTGTCGTGGCTGTGATTGGCTAGTCGTAATGTTGAAATCACTAACAAAGAACCTGGCCTCTGAATAATTACCAAGCCTTTCTTGGATCATACTTTGTTTTGAGAATAAAGGGAGTCAGATCGCTATCACCTTCATGAATTTCAGTGTACAGCGTAATTACTGAAGCCTGCCTAATTCTATTATTCTTTTATTGTCTTATTTACCCAATCAGCGCCACGACATTGTGCCTTTGATATGATCATCATAGACGACATCACTAAAGATGGCGGCAGGGATCTTTGTACCAAGATGCATTGCGTTCTTTCTTCGAATTCCTACAGAATCGTTAAAGATTCTTTGTTAGAACGCAATGCATCTTAGTAAGAGCTCCCTGCCGCCATTTTAGCGTCATAGTCTCCGCTAAACGGTTTTGCACTTGCTACAGAAGAGCGTGCCTGTGCCTGACCATTGCTGGATATGCCAGTGAATTGATCTTTGAATTCTCCGTGAACTTAGAATTATTTAGGGCTTAGCTAATGTAATAATTGTTTAGGCAAGTTGAAGTATGTTTGGTAGTTTTCTGCAGAGTAGCTACCTTAATGGTATTTAAATTGATATTATAAATTTTTATATATAGTTGTGTTTAGATATGGTAAATGGTAAAACTAGTTCATATTAACCATGCTTGTAAAAGTCTTTCGGATCACAACCTTCAACGTTAATTTTCTGAAATTTGAAAAAACTCCGCAAAGATCTTGAAGAGTAAGATGTTGCCAAATACAAGAGGCCTAAATTTATTGATTTATTCAAATTTTTAAGCAAAACAACCCCACCTTTATACTTTAATGCAATGAGCAATTCTAGGTAGACTTGCTCCAAGTCTACACCGTGGTCTATCAGCGTTGAAGTAATATATTTACCTCTGCGGAGGCGTACACAAGAGGCAACTCCCCCTCCCCCCTTCAGTCGCCTCTTGTGTACGCCTCCACAGAGGTAAATATATTACTGTAGCGCTGATAGACCACGGAATAGACTTGGAGCAAGTCTAAATTCTAGGAAACCGTTTGCTTCACAATTAATTCTAATTCCAATGTTTCCTTTTGACCCCACCCTGACCCCATAAGGGGTAAGTTCAGTGCCTGATTATAGACAGCACAGCTATGCTACCCAAAAGATGAGAGTATTCTGCAAACAATGCCAATAGTGTGGACAGGGGTGGCTCCTGCGTGAAGTGGAAGGAGGCAAATTGCAGATACAGCTCCAAAATTATGACGAAAGGGAGTGCAACTGCTGGATCCGAAACATAATACTAAAATGTTCTGAAATTAATACCCACACCGGGGGGATACAGTAAAAACCCGCACATAAGAACCTTCATTTATTAAGAACCTACAGCCTGAAATCATATGTTTTTTACCCAATGGATAAGAACTATTTCAGCCTGATATCATAACTAGGTTCTTAATAAAGGGTTTCATTCATTCATTGGGAAAAAATGCAATCTGTTTTCCAATCAACCTCTTTCGTGAACTCCAAAACATTACTTACAGAACTGTAATAGGGAGGGCCTGCAGGGGTAAACTGGGCAAGCTTGGGTTGAAATGGATAGGACCAAGAGTTTAAGTAAGTTTAGCTAAGATTTAGATTCACATATTTCCCTTTGTTAAGAACCTACTCCCTGATTACTGGATGTGCCTCATTGCATAAGAACCTAAACAGGCTGAGTTCAAAATCTTAGGTTCTTATGTGCGGGTTTTTACTGTACCCACAAGTCTAGGAAAGTTCAACAAGTATTCCCTATAGTTAGTTAAAGCTCTTGTCGTTAGTTCAGTTGTTATTGTTGTGAGTGAAAAATAACAAAATTCTTGCTGTTTAGTAAATGTCTACAGTCCGTGTCAAATTAGATGTCACCTGAAATCTGCGATAACGCAAAATTCATTTTGAAAATACTTCTATTGTGGTTATTCGCGAGCATTTGCAGGTGACATCTTATTTAAAACAGAAATAGTTGTTTAGTTGACCTTCTGTCTTTAAATAATTGTGGACAAACGAGTGAATCAACAAATTGATGAATAGACTGCACGAAGGCTACAAAAAGATACACTAATTTTTTATACGTTGCCTCTAACCTTGGTAGTGCGGTTTATTACACCTGAATCCAATTTCTTATGGGAGAAGTTTGAATTTCAGAATTTATTATAATTTAGCGAGGACCGCTAGTTATACTTTTTGAACCTAGAGTACAAGAAAGAACCAAATCATAAAGAACTTTTGAACGTATTAGTATTTTGGCTTGGTAATACCGGTAAGACATGCATCGAAAATGGCACAAGAACACGATAAAGAGGCTTGCAACGATAAAGAAGCGAAAAAACAATCACACAGCCTCGTTTTCGTTTGCGCGATATGACGTCACTTCACTCGAATTGCTTATTTGAATACGTAATTTCACAAGGAGTAGGCGAAAAATAGTTGAAAAAAGTATCATACATCATTCATAGCAGTATTATCTTGTATCTTATCATGAATCATATCATCCCCAGACTTGTCCTTTAAGCACCCCTCCAGAACAAGGGCAGATTTTGTAATAAAATAGCATGAGTTGCTTTTGTTGACACCTCAATTCAAAGCATTAGCGATCACAGACAAAGGAAGTTCTCTCGACCAGTAATTCAAAACAAACAAAGCTGCAAAAGTTCCTCGGAAACCCAGGTAGCTAGCACAGTGAATTCAAACTTTGTGTGCTCGTGCGGACACGTGTTTTCCATTTGTTTCTTGTGCACTTCGAGGCCCTGTGTCATTTTGCATTCCGCAGACTGGAGGTGTGACCCTACAAAGTATGTGAAGCCTGAAGCATGGTGAACTCGTTGGAAATCCCAGATGCCTTTACCAGAAATTATTTTGCGTTTTTGAAGTAGTGACGTAATGGGGGAAAACATATCTCAGGAACTGCTTGAGATATTTAAGGGCAAACATGAGCATAGATCGAAAGAAGAAGGATATATCTAGCTACACATCTGCCGCGGGCATTTTATTTCTTTGGTCCAGAAGCTGTGCAGTAATTGTTTTGATAACACCCAAAAAATAAGAGAATTGAATCGCCTCCTAAACGGCTTGTGAACCAAACAAGTAAAATGCCCGCGGCAGATGTGTATCTGCATCCTTCCTCTTTCGATCTATGCTCATGTTTGCCCTTAAAACTAATTTCTGGAATGCACAACGGGCGAGCTAGCTAACTGGGTTTCAAAGAAACATTTGCAGCTTTGTTTGTTTTGAATTACTAGTTGAGAGAATTTCCTTTGTCTGCAATCCCTAGTCTCTTTGAATTGAGGTGTCAACAAAAGCAACTTATGCTATTGTATTACAAAATCTGCCCTTGTTCCCCTCCTTAGTGTCCGAAATTAAATGAGCCGATATAGTTTTTAAGGTATTGTCCTGAAACATTTTCTTTGTTGCTTTTAAATGCTTTATTTCATATAATAGTATTTCGGGTGTGAATCGTAAATACTGTTTAGTTTTTTAATTGATGAATCATCCAAGAAATTGTTTAATGAGGAAATTGGTTTTTTCTTTGCAGTAGATTCTTGTTTGAAGAAACTGTTCATAACATCATAATCACTATGGTAACACGGCGGAGATCCCCGGAGATCTGAAACTCTCGGACTAAAAATAAATGCGTAGGAGAGAATCGTGTTTTTGTAAGATGGTTTAGTAAAGTTTTCATTTGCTTCGAGTTCTCCTTGTAGTCAAAATTCGTCACTGAACTGCAACCTACGAAAATGCAACAAGGACATATTTTGTAACACAATAGCATGAGATACTTTAGTTGACACCTGAATTCAAAGCGATTAGTGGCTTCAGACAAAGGAAATTCTGTCAACCATAAATTCAAAATAAACAAAGCCACAAAAGTTTCTCTGAAACCCAAGTAGCTAGCGCGCTCGTTGTGCATTCTAGATTTTTTAAGAGCAAACATGATCATATATCGAAAGAAGAAGAATATATCCACACATTTACCTTCAGCATTTGATTTCTTTGGTTTAGAAGCTGAGCAGAAAGTGTTTTAATCACACCCAAAAAATAAGAGAATTGAATCGCCTCCCAATCGGCTTTTGAACCAAACGAATAAAATGCCTGAGGTAGATGTGTTGATATATCCTCTTTCTGTCAATCTATGCTTATGTTTGTTCTTAAAAACAATTTCTGGAATGCACAACAAACGAGCTAGCTACCGCACAGGGGGTCCAGGAATGTCAGTGAAGACCACTGTAGTTTTGGTTTCTTGATTCCGCGATTCTCGGTTCCTTCGTTCCTTGGTTCGTCATGAAAATAACAGCTGTGTAATTTGATACCGATTACATCATCCTTGTGTGCGGTCAGCTAGCTATTGTTACAGTAGAATATAGAAGTTACCGTTACGAGGCGCAGGATTTGAAAAACCCGCGAATTCAAACGGCAGCCAATGAGAGAAGAGCTCTCACACGACAAATGAAACAATAGCTGGCTGACCGCACACAAGGATGATGTAATCGGTACACAGCTGTTATTTTCATGACGAACCAAGGAACGAAGGAACCGAGAACCGCGGAATAAAGAAACCAAAACTACAGTGGTCTTCACTGACATTCCTGGACCCCCTGTGGCTACCGGGGTCCCAGCGAAACTTTTGCGGCTTTGCTTGTTTTGAAGTACTGGTTGAGAAAACTTCCTTTGTCTGCGATCGCTAATCGCTTTGAATTGCAATCCCATTGCGGTGTCAATCAAAGCCTACTCGTGCTATTGTCTTTCCAAGGGCGCCGGAGCCACGGGGGCAGCGGGGGCAGTGCCCTTTCCAAAAAATGTATTTCACAGAACTATTGATTAATCGCGCCTTTTAGTTGGAAGCGAGTTGTTTCTCGTCCGCAGTCACAATAATAGAACGATTCCTTCTGCTCTCAAGATTACAGTACGTTCGAAGGACAGTAGCGTCGCCACGGGGTGGTCTGGGGTGGACATGTCGACCACAGTTTTCACAGAGTTGATGTTATAATTTCTCGAAATCAGTCAAAAAGATTGGGAAGGGTAGATTTTTATTGACTGAAAGTTCTGTGATAACTGGCCTTCCTCCTGAATTCTCAATTCCTTTATTGAAGATTTCGAGAAAGGCCTTAAAATTCAATTTCTAACCAGTGGTGTGGCCACGGTGGGGGGTATGGGGGGCAATTGCCCCCCCCACTCTTGTCAAAAGATGGTCCTCGAGATTCCTCTAAAACCGAGGAGAAAATAGCTGGGTATAGGTTGGGTAAGAATTTTCCGAGAAATGTCAAATCTTGGCACTGGCAAGCATCATATTGGGAGATGCATTCTACTAAGCCAAAGTAAAGGATCTTTCTTAAAAAATTTTCCTCGTGCTCTGATTCAAAGCATAACTGTCACAAAAAGATAAAGGTTTCCTTGTCGCTAAAGGCAAGCATGATATTAGGAGATGCATTCTAAGCCAAAGTAAAAGGATACTTCTTCAAAAATTTTCCTCGTGCTCTGATTCATAGGATAACTGTTACAAATCGATCAAGGTTTCTCTGTCGGTAGAGGCAAGCATGATATTAGGAGATGCATTCTAAGCCAAAGTAAAGGATATTTCTTCAAAAATTTTCCTCGTGCTCTGATTCATAGCATAACCGTCACAAAACGATCAACGTTTCTCTGTCGCTAAAGGCAAGCATGATATTGGGAGATGCATTCTAAGCCAAAGTAAAGGATATTTCTTCAAAAATTTTCCTCGTGCTCTGATTCATAGGATAACTGTTACGAAACGATCAAGGTTTCCTCGTCGCTAAAGGCAAGCATGATATTGGAAGATGCATTCTAAGCCAAAGTAAAGGGCGTGGCCCCAAAAATTTTCAGACCCCCTCATTTTACATTCCCCTCCAACTTAATTTGCCCTGGCCACGCCGCTGTTTCTAACCATATTTTTTCCTTCCTCGTAAATAAATGTATGATGTTCTTCTCTGTTTCGATTTTTGTTGCACAAAAATGCACGCTGTTGTAAAAAGTACTGCTTGAGATGGTTGCTTTTCCAGAAATATCTAAATAGATCAAAATAATAAAAAGAGCATTCCCATTATGTTCTCCGAGTGTCTGAAGGGCGTTTCCCACGTTTTCCGAGGGTCTAAAGGGCGTGGTCAGGAGAATTTTTTCTGGGGGCTTTGCCCTCAGACCCCCTTATACCTTTCCGCCCCAGCTTTTTGGGCTGGCGACACCCGTGTCGAAATAGATGTTGAGCACAATATCCTAAATGACGATTCCCGATTATTTTCAACGGCAAATTTTGACACCCTAAGGTGCCCTTTCTGCGATTCTTGCCCCCGCCGCATCATGGAGCCTCCAGCGCCTCTGGACTCTTACCAAATCTGTCCTTGTTTCCCACGTCGCTTTGCCTTGAAAATTAAATTTGGCCTTGAAAGCCCGAGCAGAAAATTTTAAACAGTTTAAAGAGTAAGATTTCGACTCAAAAAGCGACAATTTTCAACTTTTTTCTGAGGTCAAGGGAAACTGTCCTCGCATCTCGTGCAGAAACGGGAACGGTCTATATACATTTAGTGTACACTGTTCCCCGTTACTGTGTGAGTACCTATTACACTCATTTTCTTTCAAGAAACCCTTATGGTAGGCTCAATTTTTCGAAAGTTAAGAAGCAACCCTACCTGAATTGAAAAAGCTAAGAAACGTTTGTAATTTATTGGGAGTACTTCTCAATATGACAAAATGCCCTGGGGACGAGGTTGCGAATTATGTTATTTACTTGTTTTGCTTACTAAGTAATTTGGGAGCCCTTTCGGCAAAACAAAATGAACTCTACACTTCCGGCATTAAAAATACAAGAAACACATAAGAAACTTTTGCTAGCAAAGTGGCCCAAAAATTCAAGGGCCCTTTAAATCACCGGACCGGACCTTAGTATTTTATAAAAAATGAGCGTAGTTCCGCCCAAAAAGCAAATGTTTGCAACTTTTTTTGATTTCAGGGAAAATGTGCTTCTTTTGCACATAAGCGTACTACATGAGATAATATTTATGGGGGCTACCCGATAAAGCTTTGTTTACGAAGAATTTGCCCGATTTAAGGCCGATTGCTGCCCAGTTATGGCCGATTTTTGCAAATCTTTCCAACGTCGAGGGGACTGTGGCCGTCAAAGCTGTCAAATAATGCTGTCAATATTAGTAATTGTCAGAATATTAGGAAGTACAAGTAGTTTTCGATAAGGGACAAGATTTTTAGACGAATTACAAAGCCGATCCTTGCAAGGACTGGGTGGGGGACAGGGACGTGTCCCCTAGTCCCCCATGGAGTCCCTCATGGCGCCACCATTGCACGAAATTTATTTGATTGTTTTTGGATGTTTGGAGTGTGCTTGGATCCCTAGTCCATCATTCCGGGCTTTGCAAATACAAGGAGATTGGGTAGACTGATTGCAAGTTCGTAGTTATTGCTATTGATAGGCTGATGGACGCTATAACTACGACTCATGGACTTGGGACGAAATTGTTTTCCTCGATTTCATGTCCGATATGGAAACCATAGCAACGCTGTATGAAAAGGCGACTAATGGCGGTGGGCCTAAATTGTCAGCTCAATCGTCAGATAATAAAACGCCTCAAAATTCAAGTTTTGAGTGACGTTAGCAATGAACAAAAGCCACAAGTATTCGCATGAATGTTTGTTTAACATAAGAATTAACAAACCTTTCAGTTTCAACAAGAATTTCCTCATTTTGAAGGCAATCTTCATCTAGCAATAGTGCACGCCAACACGCACGGCTCCTGAAATTCTCCAACTACCGAAAAGAGGCCATTAACCTCGTTTCCAAGGGCACAGAAAAATCTGTGCGCCCATTGTTTATTTTCGTGCCACTTTTTGATGTGAAAGTCCATAAGTCCTAGACTGATGATATGGTCGTAGTTATCGCTATTGAAATACTGCCGGACGCTCCTAACTACGACTCATAATCAAACGCCATTATTTTGAAATTACATGACTGCCTCGTTTCGATAAGGGCCTAGGCAGAAAAGCACAAACATTTGTAGTTTTCAAATGAAACACATTGATTTGAAAACTTCACAATAAATCAGTTAATGCTTAGCGAAAGCAGCAAAATAGTACCTACGTACAAAATTTGATATTGTCGCCAACTGTTTTCATGGTATTCTTGTTCATAAGACTTTATTCTGTCCGGCCAAGCTCCTTGAAACTCTGCTTTGAGCTTCGAGTTTCCGTTGGTCAACATCAATCAATCGAATTTGCAGAGATTCTAATGGCGTTGTATTTGGTTGTATACTTAGTACATGACTGTGTATAGCAGCCTCGTTCCCAAGGGCGTTCAAAAGTGAAAAAAGTCAGTCCAAAAATATTGCCGTAATATTATGAGTCCCAGTAAGAGCGGTCTCGGTCTGGTGTAATAGTCTCGTTTTGAATAGCGATTACTGGGACTCATCGTAATCAGTCTACATAAGTCCCAGTTTGAGCAAAAATATACATTGTTGTTGTTGTTGTCATTGCTGTTGCTGTTGTTGTTGCGATAACTGGGACTATTTCGTGAGTCTAGAGATTGGGGCGAATGTTGTATCGAGTTTTACATGAAGTAGAATATTTTATCCAATGGTGTGATGGAACAACTGTCATGGCGGGCATTTCGAACAGAAAACTTATTCCATCTTGCATTGAACACGGTAAGTATCAATGAATATATAAAATGAATCAATAGCTAGAATACTTTTATGTAGAAGGAGGTGTTAACATGCACAGTGGCTGCAACAGCCAAATAAATAGATTTAAAAACTAATAAACCCCTAAAATTGAATAAAAATACAATCAAATTGAAATTATGGCCTAGCCCTAGAAAGGAGATGTCAAAACAAAATTAAATGAAGTTGCCTTAATTCTAGCTTGGGATTCTCTTATTTTGTTGTTATAATTAATTTAATAACTGGAACATTGAAAATGATACTGAATTTTATTATCAGTTCATTGCATCACACTTTTTGAGCTTAGAGATCAAATCAACTTTCAAAAAGTTAAGCAAAGACCTTTTTTAAAATGGTATGAAATAATAAGATGTAATCACCCAGGCCACTCCGAGGAATTAGATTTCTTTCCATTCTTGCCTCAGTGGTCAAATTCCCATCAAATGCCCTGCTTGCAGCCTTAAAATGTTGATTTGCCATCCTGCATACATAATTTTTATGGCAAAATTCCTTGCCCCTAAGCTTGGGGATGGCACAGGCCATGCTGGAATACATGCATGTGATACCAAATATCTTTGGCATGGAATGACGGTAAAGGGCTGTGGTCAACATCGTTGCTTTGCAGCCCTCGGCTCGGCTGTTATCAATAATATCATCACTGCAGCTTTGTGAAAGACAATGACGGCTGGTTGGCGAAGCGGTAGTAATCACTTCCTTTCATGCACGCAACCTGAGTTTGAACCTTTTGGTGGTCATTTTATTTTTTTATTTCTTTATTTTTTTAAACCCTTGCTGGTTCTGCTGGTGCAATCTAGTATTAACATCATATTCTGAGCTGAGGAATGGAAACCGTTGATATCACCGTTTGAAAGAAACTGCACAGATCAATTGAAATAATAAGAAAACTATCAATACAATACCCTCTGGTGGTTTAAGAGTTCATAAACCGTTGCAATTTGTTCGTTTGATTCATGCTACCATTCAGAATTCTTACTTGATACTCTGAATTATTTTATAAACTCAAAAACACAGCGCCCTGCACCACCTGGCAGAAATTGCGGATCACAGGGAAATAATTAGTAAAAATGAGCCCAATGCATCACAGTTGACCAGGCCCCTTTCAGAACAATGGTAGAATAATAGTCACTATTTGATTGATCACTATTGTCTTTAAGCAATTGGTGTGCTGTAAAACTTTGGCACATCAAAAACAAACTTTCCACCCTGGCCTGGGAGGTGATATCCATTATCAGTTTAACTCTTACACAACCTCTGTGTATGCAGGGGTATATTCTTCCAAAAGTAGAGAGTAGTTCCAAAAGTAGTTCCTGAGAGCCAAAAGTTTTTGTGGGCAGTTTAAGACTTGTTAAGACTTGCTAACTCTTCTCCAAATTGCTTTAAGAAGTAAAATTGTCACCATTAAATTTATATGGCCTTTAATCATTCCATAGCGGTAGTAACCAGGGGATATAAGGGGCATGTACCCCCCCCCCCAAGATTTTGCAATAAACAAAGAAATGCCCTTTTTATTTCAGGAAGTGCCCCTTTAGCTTAATGAAAAAGTGCCCTTGAAGTGTCATGCCCCCAAGTTTGAGATGCTTCCTACCGCCCTGTATCACTCTCTGGACAGGCAAGAGTAACTTTTTTCCAGAAAATTCCCTTTGTTTCGTCAGCAAAAATTGTTGATTCAAAGTATGCATTCTATATGAAGAAAACTGATTGTTTGATTGTTAAAGTCACTTTCCATTTGTTTTGTAGGCACACCCTGTTTCATCAAAACTGGAACAAGAGATGGCCCAAGTAAAGGCAAAAGCTTTTTCATTTGTGGAAACCAAAAAAATCAATGCTCATTTGTTGAGCCAGCCAGGTGAAATCTTAATTTAATTTACAGACTAACCACCTTTCACTTTCCATAAAAGCTGTATTTAGTCCCCTTCTACCAAGTCCCCCTTTCTAGTAAGCCTCTCCATTCTAAGCCAAAATTTTGAATAGTCCCCCCTCTCCGTTAAGCCCCCATTTAAATTAAATACCAGAAGTTACCAAAGATTTTCCATTTATTTGGCCTATGTTAATTTTGATATGGATTGGGATAAAACTACACATCAAAATTGAAAACTTTCGGACAATCAAATCAAACTTTCAGACAATTTCTTTGTCCAAAAGTTTAATTGTCTGAATGTTTTAAATTCTTTGAAAATAGAAAAAATAAAAAAGTTCTCCCGTGCCATTGTTAAAAATCATATGCTGTCATCAGTGATCCTTCTTCCAAAGTGAGTTTTCACATTGCAGTTGTCAGTAACAATGTATATGAGTCGATGAAGGTACCTCTTGTTTTTCATTTGCAAGCTTGAAAACTGCTTTTTGAATGCTTTTGATGCATCTATATGTATCTATATAGTTAGTTTAACTTGCACATGATTAAATAGCTTTTTCTCTCACCTTTATTAAACAATTAATGTCAGATAGTAAAATAAGATTAAAGAAGAGTTTTACTATATGCCAATTAGAAATATTGTGTTAGATATAAATACTCTGCATGATTCTTTTAGCTCAAGGTCTGCTCAACTCTCTTTTCTCCGAGTGACAGGTTTGCCAGGGTAGGGACTTCAACGTTGTGTAGTATTTATGTCGAGTTGTATTTAGGATTGATTGATAATGAACAAAACTGAAACAGTTACTGTAAGCCATTGCACTACCACCAAGCCATTATGTACAATCTCAGCACATTCCCAGAACAAAAATCATATTGAACAGTTTTTACACATTCTGAAATATTTCCTTGATATATCAAATAATTAGGTTTCATGGTTGGATAAAGATTTTGAAAAAAAAGATTAAACCTGTTTTTGAACATCAAGTTTGGATAATAAGCATAAACAGGCAAGCATAGACTCCCTTTTTGATTCTCTTGGTTATGCAGCTATCATTTTATTGCCCCACCCCCCTGCCCCAACCTGGGAAAGGTGGGGCTAATGCGGGGTCATTCACATTTTTCTCTTGTGAAAGTGAGCGATGTCCCTGCCTATCAGGGTAACATTCTTCTGCGAATGGGAGGCAAAGCTCACGTTTGTCCTCCGTTAGCCCTGCCTCAATGAGCTTTTGAGGAGAAGCGAACTGCCCCGGGTGTCCCCGCTCCCCAGGGCAAAATTTTTCAGTGAACAGGGGGCGAATAGCCCTATCTCGGCCCCACCTTCCTGAGGTGGGGGTCTGGGCAATAAACTGATAGGTGCATTATAGATTCTCATTTCTTTTGACAGTGGAATCTCAGTGACGATTTGTTCCCAGCATAGCATCATGAACGATCTGCAGGCATTGTGCAGAAAGGGTGATGGACTGAGGTAGAATCTTTTACTATAAAAAATTTTCTATTGATCTCATAAAAATTGGCCTGTTTTTAAAATTTTTAGCAATTGGAAAATATAGTATGTACAACATTTTACCAATTAGTTATGGTCTTTGGAATAATTCTTTTATGTTCCAACAAAAATTTACAATGATATTACTGCTTTAGACTAAGGACAATACCACGGGGACTAAAAACATGTCTACCTATTGAAATAATTTTTGTAATTCAAGGGGAATGGACTTGGATGGAATTAATGTCGCCCCATTTTTTTTAAAGTCTGGTGACACCCCTGATTACAAAGCAGAAAATGAAACAGCTACTTACTGACATTGGCTGTCTTTAGAATAAAGTTGCAGGGGTAGTAACCAAATGATAATTTGTAAACAGAAAAATCATTTTAATTAGAAAATAATGACATTTTTACGGCCAGGAAATGGTCCTAGTTTTGAATTTTTATGATTTTAAGCTGGTCATTCCAAGTCCGTGCTTTCCAATTTATGTAGATTTCATGGATTACATCTTATTATAAAGTTCAGAGCCAAGGCCAAATATGAGCAAAAATTTCTTGCTAAACATTGAGATTTTGTTGGCTATTAAAATGTTGGTCCGTTTTGCCACATTGCAAAAATTTGTTTAACAGCCTATATTTTTGCTTGTGCAAACAGAAAATGTTTATGAACTTTTTCAAGCACATGGCCCAACAAATTTGCTTTTTGTTCTGTTTGTTAGCATGCAAACAATGTTTCTTTTTTGGCCTTTGGGAGTTCATCATACAAGCAGATGGATCAACAGCAAGTTCTATATTTTGGTAGATATGTTATGTTTGGACAAATAAATTTTGGACAAATTTGAATAGATCTGACCAAATTAAATCTAAATTTTGCACTTGTAGATGCTATTATCGTTGCACTGAAGGCAAAAGAATGAATCTTGGTTGGTGTGGCTTTGAAAATCTTCAAATGGTATGTTGTTGTCAAATTCTTGTGGAATGTCTTAGGCAATTCAATTCAATTCAATTTTATTTGTAAAATACGAGCTAATATAAAAATAAAGAACTTATAAAATATTCGTATTCTACACGACCCAAGAAAAGCAAAGCTTATCTAGCTTGAGCTGCAAAAATAAAGTTTTAAAGGACTACAATATGTGCTACTACAAAAACAACTACAATTTTTTTTTTTTAACTATAAGATTAATAAGGAACAGCTACTTGAAATACATATGAATCAACTGTATGGTATTACTATTATCATTTTTTTTTTAATTTTTATCATTTAACCAAGCTGTATGGCAGTCAGGTTAGTATTGATCAATAACATCGTATTTATGTAAATTTTCATTTGTTACGAAGTAATTTTGAAATACAGTTGGAAGTTTATCATTGTTATGATGAACATGTTGCATGAATTTTAAGATTTTCAATTCATATAAGTCAGTTAGTTTAAGAAAGTTAGCTTCTTTATGAAGTGCTATATCCTGTTATGAACCCAACCTGTGGTACATATAATTTACAAAGCCTACAGCTGCATTTATCACCATTCCAGCACCTTATTTGCTTTTCAAAAATTGGCAGGGTGCTGGAACCTTCTTTTATTTCGTGCGGTGACAGCTGCCACGTGCTATTTCCAAGGAAGGCTCTTGATTCTAAAGGACGCATTGCGTACTGTTAGAAGCTGGGCGTCGTTACCATGCCTTTAGTAATGAAATTTGCATATGCAGTTATGAAATCGAAGATAGTCATCAAGTCTTTAAAAGGGTGGATGTAAATTGGTAATACATTTTCTCTGGATTGAATAGCTTGAAAGGAACTTTATGCAATTTACTGTAAATCTAAAATACAGAATTTTGACATCATTATTATTTTCAGTTACAGTTTTTACGTTTTGTGAAGCGACTCATCTAAACGTATCAAAGGAATCATCTAAAAACTCATCTAATCGTATGAAAGGACTCATATAAAAAATACTCGTCGAAAGCACCATAGATGTTCAAACGTTTATGAAAGAGCAAGCTATAATCTTTGATGAATTTTGTTACCTTTCAGAGTAGCACATTTGGTAAAAGTCTTGCAGACGTCACAAACAGGATG
Organism: Aurelia coerulea; assembly: GCA_039566865.1. Lineage (NCBI taxonomy): Eukaryota > Metazoa > Cnidaria > Scyphozoa > Semaeostomeae > Ulmaridae > Aurelia > Aurelia coerulea. The sequence continues at coordinate 31,035,913 of CM076944.1, forward strand.
AGGAGTCAAATAGATAGAAGGCAAGCGAACAAGCAATCATCGGTGAAAAATTCTGCAGTACAATTTCACGAAGCATCCACAGAGCAGCGAAACCAAGTTATTGGTTCTGAGAACAAGGAAAATGGTATGGTCCCTTCATCAAATGTTAATATGGACTGGAATCATCACGAAAGAAACGCTACTTTCAACACAGCTTCATCTGAAAAATCTGTTCCTGGATTAAATCAGCGTTTACCAAATCCATCAAAAGACGTACTTAAAATTGGAAATAACGAAAGTGAAAAATTTAATCAAGGGATTGAAGCAGGAGGGGGCTCAACGTCTGTCACCAAGACTTTATGTCAGAGTGACAGCTTTGAGGCTGGCCCTGATTTGTCACAGATAAATCCTAGCAACTCTTCAAGAACAATTGGCCTAAACGTTGCTGAAGATACGTCGAATGCGGCTATAAATTCAACAAAACGAGCACCTATAGTTATAGATCTTAGTGATAGTGATGGTGGTGATGATGATGATGATGATGATGATGATGGTGATGATGATGATGATGATGATGATGGTAGCGGTGGTGGTTCTCCTGTTGCTAACGATGGCAAGAATATTGATCATAGGCCACCTGTGTCCTCATCCAAAATTACTCAAGGAGGTGATCAGAAATATGGTGGTACTTCAAATTCCAATGGCGCAAATGCAATATCAAACAATATTGACAAGATTATTAAACTGGCCAAAGAAGAGCGTGCACTGGGAAATGAGTTGGAAGCGAAAAAGGTATTCCTTATTTTAAGAAATTTAACCTGCCAGCCATCAATGTATATGATATCTACGCCACTCAACTTAACGCAAATGAGATGATAAAGATTTTATCTCTTCCTCTTCACATAAGGAATGCTCAATCTATCAATGAGTTTAAGAAAAAAATTAAACGTTGGAATGGCGCTGACTGCTCATGCAGATTATGTAGGACGTTTATACCACAACTTGGGTTTTTGAGTGCTGACGAAGATTTTTAATCGAAACGTTCCCTGATTCTAACAGTTGTGTTTTTATTATTGTTATTATTATTATTATTATTACGTATTATTATTATTATTATTATTATTATCATTTTTATTATTATTATTATGAAAACAAAACTGTTAAAAGCAAAACGTTTCGATTATAAATCTTCATCAGTTGTTTACAACCACAGGACAGCCAAGTATTTATAGGACAAAATAACATTTACATAAAATCGTGATAAAATCCCCCCGAGGCCCCCCTTAAAAACAATGCCAAACAACACACCTTGACTATTTCAAGTTTTATCAATGATTTTTATGCTGACCGAAAAAGCACCCTGATGGCCTTCACTAAAAAAATGCCCAAAGAAACCCGCCTGTGGTACCGCCTTACCCCTGTCAAGACTGCCATCATTGTATTTACGTGCATATGTTCGAAAATATGATTTGTACATATTAAATCTTTGCCGAAATTTGGTTGCTGTGCTGCCCACATATTTTTTATTGCAGCAATCACATTGCAACAAGTAGACTACATTCTCCGAGTTGCAATGATAAGCACCAGAGGAGATCGTAAAACGTCGAGAGTCATTAAAATTTCGAAATGTCTCCCCTTCAACAATGAGTGCGCAAATACTTATGATTATTATAAAGCACTTAGAATTAACTAAAAAGTAAAGTAAAAACCAGTCAAAGGCTTACTTAGATGCGAACATTTTCAATGGTCAAATCACTTATCTTTTAGACCTAGAAATTAGGAAAATTCTGCAAAATGCTGCAAAATGTCTATATGGGAACGAAAATTCCACATTCGATTCTGGTCTACAATTTACTTGCCATTGATATCTAGATTCTATTTCTGACACTGACAATTGTCTTGAATTTAAATTTCAATGGGCAAGCAAATCATGGACCAGAATCACACATACAATTCTCATTCTCATAAAGACCCCTTGCCTGCTTTTTTCTAATTTATGGGTCTAAAAGGTGAGTGATTGTACCAAACAAAAATCTTGACATCTAAGTTAGGCTTTGACTGATATATTAACATTTCAGTTTTGAATACCGGCATCTTACTTTTTATTCAACAGCCCACTAAATGTGTTGACGCTTTCTTAGTCATCCGGTATTCTGGAATTTTATTAAGATGGAAGGAATTAATGTCTCTTTAATTCAAGTGTCTCATAATCAACGCTAAACAGTCAGTCAGGGTTTCAGTTATTATCATCATTATGCATTTATGGCTAATAGCGAGGCGCCGTATTTGATTGACCAAGAGCAAGGACGCAAGAAACAAACGAAATGGCTGTCATATGAAATATAGGCAAGAGAACTTCATATGTAAGAGGCCCTTTACATGATAAATTTCAACCCGTGTTGAGTTTCAACACGGGTTGAGTTTTAACAGCATTGCTTATTTTACCTTGCGTTTACATGAAATCTCAACACGGGTTGAGATTAGGTCACGTGGTTGCAAACAATAGAAGAAGGAATGTGAGCCCACTCAAATATTTGAATGATTGCGGAAATAGATTCGATCTCCTTTGTTCGCATTCTAATCTCGCCCCGAGTTGAAAAAAAATTTGCGTTTACATGAAAATTTCAACCCGTGTTGAAATTTCAACACGGGTTGAGTTGCCGAGTTGAGTTGAACCCGTGTTGAGTTTCAACTCGGTCTCCTTCATGTAAACGCGATGAAGGCTTACACCGTCAACCGAGTTGAAACTCAACCCGTGTTCAACTCAACCCGGGTTGAAATTTCTCATGTAAGTCCTTTTAATTTCAACAAGAGTTTCTCAGGTAGGATAAGATCTTGATACCTCATGCGTTAGAACGTAGGTTAGAACCACAGGAGGCCCTCATCACAATAGTTTGGGCCTCCTGTGGTTGAACTGATGCACAATTCAGCTAAAATAAACTTTTCTGTAAGTTCATCTTTTGCAGTTTAGGTAATTTCCTGCTCAATCTTCATTGCCTTATTAATGGACACTGCCCCTAAAAGAAGTTGAGTAAGAAAAGATTAAAATTAAGAAGTAAACCCTGGATTAACTCACGCGCCATCAAAAAATGATGAGGATCAGAGATTCTTCTTCTTCTTACTGGCTTTTCCGTCTTATTCAAGACATTAGCCTTGCCACTGTTTTCTTCCATTCCTTTCGCTCATAATCGTTCTCAGTTAGTTCATCCACTGTTTTATTTATTGGCTTCAGGTCTTTATTTATTTGTCTGATCCATGTCTGTTTTGGTCTTCCCCGATTACCCTTCGCTTTTTTCAAATGTTCTCTGAAAGCTAATTTTGCTGGTGTTCTTTCTGGCAACCTTAACATGTGCCCAAGCCAGTTTAATCGCCGTTTCTTTATTTCGGTTGTGATAGTTGTCTGATGTGATCTTTTATATATTTCTTCATTTCTTACTTTATCCATTAATTTGATGTTTAGCATCCTACGTAGCAGTTTCCTTTGGAAGATATGTCTTGGTTAAGGTCCAGATCTCGCAATTGTAAAGCAGCATTGGATATAAATGTATTAAGCGTTCTTATTTTTAGTTTTATGGAGGATCAGAGATAGGTTATTTCAAAAATTTAAAGCCAACAATTCTGAAGGTGATTTAAGGGCTTTCAAACTGTTTCGTAATCGTGTTGTTAATGAGCTAAAAGAATGCAAGTGCAACTACTATCATCAGTATTTTGATGAAAACAAGAGTAATATGAAGATACTTTGGAAAGGCATAAAAGATATTGTCAGTTTAAAATCCAGCAATCTAGACATAATTTCCCATTTAACAGACAAAAATGGCTCCCAAATCAGGGATCCAGCGAAAATAGCCAATGAATTCAATCATTGGCTATTTCTCGGATTTGTCACACATGGATTTGTCGTAATTATACCTGGATTTGTCTTGGAATGAAATAATAATAATACAATGAGAATGATTATCGTCGCAATTCTTGCTCTTCGCTTCCTCATTAAACTCCGTTTTCCTGCCAATACACCGATTTCTGAATTCAATCATTTCTTCACCAATGTTGCAAATGACATCACAAAAAAGATCCCAAGAAACCCAAAGTCTCCATTAACTTACTTATCTAATCCCAATTTGAATTCTTTCTTCATTTCCCCTTGTACTTCTGATGAAGTATCATCTGTTATTCGGTCTCTAAAGAATGGTAAATCATGTGGTCCTAACAGTATCCCAATTAAGTTATTAAAGATCTTAGATTCTCACATTTCTGTTGATCTATCCACCTCAATCAATCATTCTTTCGAAACAGGTTTTTTCCCTGACAAGCTTAAAATAGCTAAAGTTATCCCTGTGTTCAAGAAAGGTCTCATTACCAAAAAATCAAATTATAGACCAATTTCCCTGCTTTCCATTTTCAGTAAAATATTTGAAAAAAAATAATGTATAAACGTCTCTATAGTTTCCTTGAGGTATGTGAATTGTTGTTCAACATGCAATTTGGTTTTCATGGTGGTCACTCAACTGACCATGCACTAGTCAGTTTAACTGAGAATATAAAGTCTTCTTTGGACAAAAATAGATTTGGTTGTGGAATATTTATTGATCTCGAAAAAGCTTTTGATACTGTTAAACATAATATTCTTTTAAGTAAGCTGAAACATTATGGAATCAGGGGAACTGCTCTGAATTGGTTAAGTCATATTTAAGTGAGCGCAAGCAATTTGTTTCAGTTAATGGTCATTCATCTTCAACATGTGACATAACATGTGGTGCTCCTCAGGGATCAGTTCTGGGTCCTCTACTATTCCTAATTTATAAAAATGACTTACCAAATTCTTCTAAGCTATTATCTTTCTATTTATTTGCTGATGACACCAATATTTATTTTGAATCTGATGATCTCGCAAGATTGACCTAAGAAAGTCAATAAGGAACTAAATAAAGTCAAATCCTGGCTACATTGTAACAAACTTGCACTAAATATTGACAAAACGAATTTTGTATTCTTCCATTCATCTAGAAAGAAGATGCCAGACTTGATAAACCTCAGATTTGGCAAGGAAAATATTAAAAGGACTAAATATGTCAAGTTCTTGGGTGTACTTGTTGATGAGCATCTCTCCTACTCTCCTGGAAACACCACATCAGTGAACTTCGTAAGAAACTTTCCAGAACAAGTGCACTTTTCTTCAAACTTAGACATTATATTCCATTGCATACTCTTGTCTGTTTGTATAATTCACTTTTTTCATCTTTTCTCAATTATGGTATTACCGCCTGGGATCTTACTTTGGACACTTACCTTCATCCATTATTTCTTCTCCAAAAGAAAATTCTGAGATGCATAAGATTCCAACCATTTACTGCCCCATCTGCACCTTTATTTCATTCATTAAAGATATTAAAACTTGAAAATATGATTCACTTAAACATTCTAGCATTTGTCTTTAAAGCTATCAATAAACTGTCACCAATCTACTTCCATAACTATTTCACTCCAAACTCTTCTATCCATAGGTTTGGAACTCGTCAGGCCACCAGAGGTGACCTATTCCTTTCTCTAAAGAGGAGCACCCTCTATGGACTCAAAACAGTTCAATATTTTGGCTCTAGATTGTGGAATACTCTTCCACTTTTCATACGTGTTGCTGGTTCTATTTCAACTTTTCGCTCTAACTAAAAGCTCATTTCATTGACTCATATGCCTAATTCGAAAAATTGTTGAGGTTCATCTGGTTTTGTTTTATTTATAAAGTTTTCATTTTCTTTGTTTTTATGGGGGGGGGGGCTCTCTCTCGATTAGTTTACCTATTTAGAGAGCTCCTCCTTAATCAGTCTATCCTATATACAATCATTTAATGTAGTTTTTGTATTGTTAAAAATGTAGTTTTAGTAGTGTATTCGTATTCAATTGTATTTGTTTAGAATTTTATGTAGGATAGATTGATAGTCAAATGAAACTGAAAAAACTGTGTCCATGGTTTGCGCTTTGACAAAATTTGTTTTTCAGACCGTCTGAAAATTTCAGCGTGCCCGTAAAGGACCTAAATGCTTAGCTGAATTGAAGTGACGTTCTTATTTTATATTATTTTGCAGAAGATAATGAAGAAAATCCAATTACATTCATTGCCAGATCAAGGCCATCGAATGCTAAATCGGATTTCTGAAATAGAAGCAAGACTGAAGGAATTGAAATTGCAGAAAAGAGCAGGTTAGCACAAGCTATTATTTACCGTTCTAAGTGAACAAAGCATTTTCTTGTTAAAATTCTATAACTGCCTTGTCATTCATAGCATGCACTTCAAATATTGAAAAAATGATTCAGTTGGTTATGAGTCTTATTTTGGATTCCATGGCTTGCAATGAACTTTAGGTGCCTTCCTGTAATTGTACCCTGACTTTTTTTATATCCTGATTCTTTTGAAAATGACAGCGTTTTGTCTGTTTATTTCCACTCTAGTGAGGTTGTGACGATATCAATTCCTATATCGTACACCAGAAGAGCGATGGACCTCTGCTTACTACTTTATTGCAACCCTTCATATAGTGTCATTTGCTCGAAGCCATGACTTTGAATTTGTGTCAAAATTTCATCAGATTCCATTCATGAAAAGAAAAATGCCTTATTGTTAAAGAGAATCAAGCTATTAACTGTTAACCACTGTTAACCCTATGTGTCCAACGAATGACGGTATTGAGGACACGGAGCACTTTTTGTTGCTTTGCCCTTCATTTGATGTTCAACGACGAGATCTTCTCGCTGGAGTTTCGGTATTATTACGACCATTTGTAGAAATAAACAGCCTCTCTAACGACGTTCTTGTTCAGATTCTATTGTATGGGGATAAAGATCTGTCTAACGAAATCAACAAATATATACTCGAACTGACACTAGATTTCATCCGCAAAACAGGTCGGTTTGATTAAAATGGATCTGAAAAGTTTGTTTCACGCCACTCAGTCACTAAGTCCTTTTCTCTTTTTTTTTTTTTTTTTTTTTTTCATTTTTTGTTCACTTGTTTACGCCTGTTTCACATTGGATGTTGGGTAATTCAGTGTTATGATAGTGCAGACGACAGTTTTAACTCACACTTAATTCCTGAGTTCAGTAAAATTTTAGCGTCTGTCCAAGGTGACACTAAACTGATACATCCAAAACACAGAAGTTGCCCTACATCCAATGTGAACCCGACTCTAGTATTTATAGTAGAAATTGTATATGCGTAGCCCTATGTATTAGTACTTGTTTGTATATTTAGATTTAGTTTTTAGTTACCTGTTTTCTATGTTATAGCCATGGGGTAGTCATGGTCTTCTGCTCCTCATGGCTTCGTCCTTGTAGTGTAGTAAAGTAGTTTGTAAGTGTTGTTTTAGGTAATCTCGTCTTTGTAAAATTTTATATTGGATATAAAAAAAAAAAAAAGAATCAAGCTATTTTGATATTTGATATTTGATATTTGATTCTTTTAAGGAGGGTTGCCCTTCAGCCGGAGCTGTTTTACAAGGGGCCCTCCACTTAAAAACGCTACTTACAATATAAGATTACTCAGGAATAGATTAAATACACTACCATTAAATACAATAAAAACCATAACTTTAAAACCTAATAACAATTTACAAAGTTTAAGATGAAAGAAAAGAAACACTAACTTCTAAATAGATTGTTTAAAACTATTTAGGGAAGATGCCTGTTTGGTTTCAGCAGGAAGGCCATTCCATATTTTTGCTCCTCGATAAGAAAAGCATTTTTGCCCATTACTTGACTTTTTCTTGGGTAGTCTTAAATCTGTCTCTGTATTACGCAGGACATACAAAGAGCACTTTGAGTTTCGGGTGAAGAGGTCACACAGGTATTGCGGAGCCAGTTCATGCAGGGACTTGAAGACCATTGTTTTAGATTCACCATCTATAAGTTCTTCAATGGTCTTCCAACCCAGCCTGTCAATAAGTGGTCTACTTGGGGTGTCAAAACTGCTATTGGTTATAATTCTAGCAGCTCGGTTTTGAAGTTTTTGCAACTGATTCAGCTCAGTTGATCCGGCACAACCCCAAACAGAGCAACAATATCGAAAGTGTGGCTCGACAATACCTGTGTAAAGAGTCTTCAGAGTTTCCTGCGGTAGGAAAGTTTTGGCATGCTTTAAAAAGCCAATAGCTCTAGAAACTTTAGTAGAAACAGTCTTGATGTGCTCTTTCCAGTTAAGAGAGTCATCAATCTGCACACCAAGGTATTTAGTTTTTTGGATTACTTTGAGCTCGTTGTCACGAATTTTCAAATCCAAATCCTCATTTCGATTTTTGAGGATGTTATGCTTTTGCTTAGTGGAAACTAACATGGAATTTGTTTTCGCAACATTCAAAGAGAGTTTGTTGCCTTGAAGCCAAGTATCCAGTTGTTTGAGATCATCATTGATGGCGTCATTCAGCTCACTTATATCTGAAGACTGGTAGCACAGACTTGTATCATCAGCATACATGGAAACAACTGAATTTTGGACAGCTTGTGGTAGATCATTGATATAAATCTACCAACCTAAATTAAACCAACTTAAAACCTAAAATTACATTTAAGTCCGAAGTTCCTTCTAAAGCCTGGTTTCCATTAAATCACAAAGTGTCGCAGAGTGTCGCAGAATTTTGGTTTGCTGAACTCTGCGACTCTCTGCGACAGGACGTTTTCATTGGTCGCAGAGTGTTGCAGAATTTCGGTGCCATGTTTCAAAGACAATAAGGTGGGAATTTTGGAAACAGATCAACATCACGTGACTCTTTTGTTCTGGGATCGCAATTGGTCGCAGAACTTTAGGACAGGTGTTTCCATTGATCGCAGGGTGTCGCATAGTGTCGCAAAGTGTCGCAGAGATAGAAAATTTTCTGTCTTTGCGACACCGATTGCAGAGTGTCGCAGTGTGTCGCAGCATTTTAGTACAGCAGTTTCCATTCGTCACAATGTGTTGCAGAACCAAAATTCTGCGACATATGCGACACATGCGACACTTTGCGATCTAATGGAAACCAGGCTTAAGTCATTCAGTGCGAAGAAAGGTGCAAGATTCATTTAAAAAACAGTTCTTGGAGATTTAAAGCCTACCTTGCTGTTATGCATTTGCAATGTTTACATTTAGGAATTAGCCACTGCATGTTTTGATTATTGAGGTATTTGGGTATTATTAACGACAATAGCAAAACGCAGGAATAGAATTGTCGAACGTTTGATAATTTGGCACGGCCCCGTTTACATTGCTCCGTATTCATGTGAAAACGGATAAAAAAGTATCAATTTTCGCCTTGCGTTCACACTGCTCCACCAGGAAAGCGGAGACTTTTGAAAATGCACTTTGAAAACGGAGACTTTTGAAAACGGAGAATTTTGAAAACGCAAAAACGCAGTGTGAACACCGAAATCGCAAAAACGGATACTTTTGAAAACGCTAACAACAATTTGAACAACTTCTTTCAATATGGCTGACTCACTCAAAGTTAATGTATTGATTGGAGTGTAACGCTTTGGCGACCTGGCGACCAAAATCCCAATTTCAAAGAGAGGCGGTGGTCTCGTTTTCATGGCGCTTTCTTTTTTATCCGGAGCGGAGCAATGTTAAAGTTTCATCGTTTTCGTTCCGTTTTCATATTAACCCAGAGCAATGTGAACAGGTATAACGAATCAATATGAAAACGGATAAAAACGAATACGGAGCAGTGTGAACATAGCCTAAAGGGGATGTAGAGGATTTTAGTAAACAAACGGCACGTTTGGTGTGTTTAGACTAAACTCATCTGAAACTTGGCGCACTGAATCCAGCTGTATCTCCATATTCATTGATGGTATGAAAAATCTGATTGCACTGGCTTATACTACGCAGTTCAAACATATAGAAAACATCTTCATTTGCAATGTATTTGCTGCTATTTGCCTGCATTAGGGAGAGATATTCATGGTTTTTTAGAAGTTTAGCTTGTCTTCTTTTACTCATCCGATATCTCTTTACTAATTTGCAGTCGAGGAAAATGTATCTTTCGGCCTTGATATTGAAGAGAAATCAGCTACAGCATGTGCTGCAGAAGATTATGACTGTGATGACGATGGCTCCTATGCACGTGACTCAGACAATGGCCTGAATTTACAACTTCAGTTGCCACCTGGACTTGCGCCGTACGCCAATCTCAATCAGTTCAACAGACAGCCATTGTATGGTGGCAGAATGACGCATTCAAAACTGCAGCAAGTTGGAAGGGTAACTAAGGATGCAATCGAGACTTTGCATAGGTACGTGCTTCTTTTATTGTTATTCTTGTGTCCACCTAGTGACAGTGGCGTAACAAATGCTGGTTGAGCATAGGTTTCAAATCTTTTAAAAATGTTGGTGTAAAATTCTATGACCTTTGATGAATTTCTTTGAATTTCTTGGAATTAAATTGCTTCAAAAAACTTTAGCCATTTCGCTATAATTCTACCTTTGGAATTTTCTGAAATTTTCAATATTTTGAGAATTAAGAGCGTTTTGCGTCTTTTTTAAGAATTGAAGAACAATTTTGAACAAAACTTGAAACCATCGCAATTTCTAAACTTTTGGATGAAACAAGAAATAATTTTCAAGAAAACGATAGTTTGTGGATGCCTACAATATCGTACGGTATGAAGCAAACGTTTGTCAGCCTACTGGTTAACGATTTAGAAATTTGATGATGTCACATTCTCAAATGAGTTGAAATCTAAACTACGCTGTAATTTCATGTAGATAAATAGCTAAGTAGCTAAAGTTGCCTTGAAGCCATGCACTTCAAAGAAATATGTCATCTAATTTTACACCCACCATTTTTTACACCGATTTAAAGATTTGGAAGCTTTGCTCGGTGGTTGGGGTTAGAGCAACTCCTAAGGGCCCCTGAGTTGGATTGGCCCCTTGAGAATGTCAGCAAAATGACAAAGTCCTAACCCTCCTTGGAAGAACAGCGTAGTGAGTTGCCGTGAAAGCTTTTGGTCCCTAGAGACCCCATGATTCCAGTAAATGAATATCATTCAAAGTAGAAGATGACCGAAACGTCAAAGATCTATTTCTGTGCTTAATTTGAAGACTCTATCCCAGAAAAGTTATAAAGATTTGGTTGGGCCCAGCAATGAGAATTTAGGTTTAGTCAATGGTTGATTAATTTCAAAATGCTCCTCGATAGTTGACTTGAACATAGCTGTCTCGTTTGCTTATATTGATGCTTTGAGTGTCGAAATATTCATGTTGAAAGTTCAAATTTCCTGTTACCACCTTCGAAACCGAACCAGAGCTTTGGTGTTTTCACCCAAGCAAATTCTTGAAGCACAGCGAATATAGATAAACAACATCCTCGATCAAATTTCACCAAAACTTATATCATATCATTTTCTGTATGCTTGAAGTCACCTATTGTGATGTTTTTGTTCATTTTTTTCTTTTTTGTCATTTTTCATTGTTGTTTCGAATTTTGATGTGCTTCAGGAATTTGCTGTGGGTCAAAAGGCTAAAGCTCTGGTTTGGATATGGAGGGAAATTTGATTCATCTTTCAGCTCTCAAAGCACCTATATCAACAAGTGAAGTATCTACGTTCACGTTAACTATCGAGGAACATTTTGAAATTGGTTAGCCATTGATCAAAACTAAATTCCCATCGCTGGGCCCATCCAAATCTATTTTTTCTGGGACACCTATTGCATTATTCTTTATCTTTCTCAAAATGATATTAACCGAGTTTGATATTGATTGTACTATAATTTTTTGTTTGTTTATTTGCCATCTATTTTCAACACTCACACGTATATTGTTTATATTGTCGACAATATAAATAATGTACGTGTGAGTGTTGAAAATTAACGGCAAATAAACAAAAACACAATTATACCGGGTGTCCCAAAAAAAGTACTCCCGTTTGATCATGATAAATCACCAAAATTTGATTACACGGCCGCGATCTTCAATTTTCTTTTTTTGTCAAGTAGATCAAAGACCAAATTATTTTCCGAGACATAGCTGATCTTGTAAGTGGTTTAAAGATGAGCAAATTTAGCTCTTTTTAGGGCTACCTGGTTTTGAATCATACTGCAAAAAGCACTAATGATTGCCAAATCAATTTCTTTATGGGTGTAAAACTTCTAATATGGTCATAAATGACAGAAATAAAGGCGCACTAACATTAGAGACTTCAATGATGATAAAAATTTGAAAATTTTGACTCTTAGGCAAGTTTGAGTATTTTGCTTAAAAACTATTGCTCAAAATAAGGTTTTTCAACGCGTAAATTTCCTATCTTGCTGTATCAAAAGCAAACATTTTATCATCTGCGAATATTTTTGGGTCTTTGACAAAGCAATTCAAAGAAAAAATTTCATCAAAAGTTTGATAATAAATTTTTGGTGATTTTTTAAACAGGAGTACTTGGGTTTTGGGACACCCGGTAGTGTAGGATATTACACTCGGTATCAAATTAAAGCTTTGGCAGGTTCTGCCAAAAGAAGAAGAAATACAATTGATATTGATTTTAGGTCATTAGAAACTTGCCCCACAGCATCGACAGAATGCCCTGATCCGGATGGGTTATATGTAACTTTGATGCCTCACCAAAGACATGGACTAGCATGGTTGCTGTGGAGAGAAAAGCAGCGCCCTTCTGGGGGCATCTTAGGTAGGTCATTTTTTATCTTTAAAACGTCTTCTCGTGTCTAACAAGGATCAAAGGCTCTCTCAAATTAGATGTCGCTTGGCGTTTAATCACGGGCCATTCCAATCTCCTATGTTCGACTTCAGCGAATTAGGCATCAATCAACAAGGACAGATAATGCTACAATAGAACTCGCTACTTTACATTGACACCAAGATACAAAGCAATTTTTGATTGCAGACAAAGGGAATTCCATGCTCGGTTGGTCAAGACATAAACAAAAATAAAGCAAGCCGCAAAAATTGCCCTGAAACTCGGGTCGCTAGCGCGCTCGTTGTGCATTCCAAAAATGGTTTTTAAGAGCAAATATTAGCACATATCGAAAGAAGAAGGATATATCTAAACTTCTTCCTCGGGCATTTTATTTATTTTGTGCAGAAGCCAATTGGGAGGGGATTCAAATTCTCGTACTTTTTAGGTGTAATTAAAACACTTACTGCTCAGCTTCTGTACGAAAAGAATCAAATGCCCGAGGCAGAAATATAGATATATCCTTCTTCTTTCGATATATACTAATATTTGTTCTTAAAAACCATGTTTGGAATGCACAACGAGCGCGCTAGCGACCCGAGTTTCAGGGCAACTTTTGCGGCTTGCTTTGTTTTTGTTTATGTCTTGACCAACCGAGCATGGAATTCCCTTTGTCTGCAATCACACATTGCTTTGTATCTAGGTGTCAATGAAAAGTAGCGAGTTCTATTGTAACATTATCTGTCCTTGTTGCATCAATCCATAGCTAAAACAAATATGCTGACAATGTTTCGAAAGTTGAAAAACCTTTGAATTGGATTTTCTATAATTTTTGGAATTTTGTCAACAGCGTCAACACTGAAGTTATGAAATTGATTTTAGGCCCATAGGAATATCGATAATTGATCTGCCACTGTTACATTGCCTGGAAAAAAATATTGAATGTCGGGGAATTTTCCTTGTGGCTTCAAAATGTGTAGACTAGTTTTCGCTTTTAACACCTTCACGCTGGAGTGTTTATCAGAAAGGACAAATTCGTTGCTTGATGCACTTTCGTTCGTTCGTTGCTTCATGCATAAATCGACGAACTAAATCAATCGAAATTCTTTCACACCCAAAGGATCATAGTAAAAATTCCCTGCCGCCATCTTTAGCGAAATCGTCTATTAAAATTCTTGTTTATTTTCTTGTAGCGGATGATATGGGTCTTGGCAAAACTTTGACATCTATCGCCCTGGTAATGAAGGACAAGCAGCTTGGTATCGAAAAGAAATGTAAGTTTAAAGCACTGGATGCAAGAAACATACATTCTTGGATGCATAAAACATAATTTCGTTGCTTCACACCAAACTCCTAGAAATTATGCTCGCAGCTGTGCGTCACCATCGGTCAACATCTGTGAGCCTAATGAGTACAAATTGTAACGACGACGTTGCATAGGAACCTTATTTCACATAGGAGGCACAGAAGAGAGAAGAGACGATTACGGAGAAGATGGCTTTGGGAGGCATTTGACAAAGATGCATTGCGTTCTATAATGGATCTAACAGCGATTCTATAGAAATTCGATCATCAAATGCAATGCATCTTTGTCAATTGGCCGCCGCCCCCCCCCCCCCAACCCTCCGACGCCATCTATTCCGCAATCACCCATTTGCTCGGCCCCGCAAATCCAAAAAATTATCTATAGTATCATGAGTCCCAGTTTAAACAGTCTCAGTTTGGTGGTAGTCTCGTTTTTGCGAGTGTCAACTGCGAATATCAGTGTATGACGGCATGTCAACTAATCACATTGACTTTTTCATTATTTATGATTTTGTTGTTGTTGTTGTTGTTGTTGTAGCTGCTATACAGGCTGATATGAAGAGCTCGCAAGGCACCTTGGTTGTCTGCCCAGCATCTTTAGTTCATCACTGGAAAAAGGAAATCGAGAGGAGAGTGAAACCTTTAAAGCTTACTGTTTGTTTATATCATGGCCCAACGAGAGAAAAAAGTTCTGAAAGGTGAGAAACTTGCAGTTTATGATTCGTTCACTTCGTTTCTTTGTGTTCGTTTATATAATAACAGAATAATAACAGGCGAATCAGAAAAGTGTATCCATTCTACAAAAAATGTAACAATGATTTGAAAAATTACAACTTCGTTGCCTGACTGAGGGCTTAACCTAATTTTGAGAATTATTCTTAACTTTCAATGCATCTTTTTAAATTCAAAGGAAGAATTCCTGAAGCTTCCATGGGCTTCGACTAAAACTATAAGTGATTGGCTCGATTTGATCCTTGTTTGAACGATTAAAATCGTAGAAGGGCATTTAAACAAGTATATCCCAACGTCTGGAGAGTAGACTTCTTGAAAAGAATTGGGGAAATTTCAAGCATACTACTGTCCTTGTTGCGTGTTATAAAAGTAGGTAAAATTAGCAAAATCCTCTTGGGTTTCTTTTGTCTTCTTCCCTTATTCGCCGTCTGATTCGTCCGTGAAAATGAGGCTTTTTGGACGTTTTGGCCATGGGCTATGGGCTATGGGCTATGGGAAAAAATCGGGAAAAACACTTGATTCTTATCTTTACTAGGAAGGAAGAAGAATGCTTTGTGCCCAAAACTGTATCAGACTGAACAGCATGTTTTGAATTTTGTTGAGCAATAGACCTTTTAGCTGTTCCACAAAAGAATCTGGATTGAGTGATATTTTTGTAAATTTTTGTACGAAAGATTCGACTGAGTGGCGTTTGAGCTTCTATTACTATTGTGCAAATTCGAAAATTTCTACAAAATGTATCAATATATCGTTCGATTTGGATTCTTTTGTAAAGTGACTAAAAGGCCCGGGGGGGGGTACTCCAATTATGGCCTGACAGGGGGGTCCAGTTAGAGTTGAAGAGGGCCAAAGCACAAATTTTGAAAAATACCCTCAAATGGTAGTATCTTTTTACAGAAACCCCCAAATGGTAGTTTGTGGACCTAAAATTGGGCCATTTGGTAGCATCTAGTAGTAAAAATTTTCTGCAGCTTTTCAAAATTTTCTATTGTAAAAACTGATTGAACAAAGCAAGAAAACTTCAAAATTCATTGATAGTTATTGCTGCAACCACCATATTGTCATGCGGAGGAGCCTACTGAGCTGGAATCTTATAACTGGCCAGGAATCTTGGAATACCCTCAATTGGTAGTATATGTTGACAAATAGGGCCATTTGGTAGCCATTTCGTAAGACCCTCAAACCGACTGGACCCCCCTGTTAGGCCATAATGGGAGTACCCCCCCCCCGGGCTAAAAGGTTTATTTGGGGAACTAGTTTTTTAGATTTTACGAGCTTTCTATGCAAAGTTGAAACTGAAATCTGCTTGAACTGTTTATGCATACAGATCTGATTTGCATTTTTCATCCTTTAGGCTTTCTCGTTATGATGTCGTGCTTACAACATACAGCATTGTCGCCATAGAAGCCAAAGGACTGGTAGAGACAGAAGCCAGCAAAAAGAAGGTAGTCAAATCTTTGATGAAATACTTGTTTTGATTTTGTTTGAAGTCATCAGGAGTTTATTCTTAGTTTACTGATGCGTTTTGATTTTAGATTTTAGATACACGTAAAGCGTTTGCTGAAGAAACTACGAAATATTTCTGGAACGGCATGATTTTTGATAAATTTCGTTTGAAGAAATATACCAGATGAGTGAAAGAAGTTTAGACGTTTGGTGGGCTGTGGAATAAAAAAATAAGTAGCCAATATTCAAAACTGAAATGTTAATCGATCAGTTGAAGGCTAACTTAGGTGTGAACATTTCATTTGGTAAAATCACTAATCTTTTAGACCCCAAAAAATTAAGAAAATGCCGGTAACGGATTTGTATGGGAACGAGAATTCCGCATTCGATTCTGGTCCTTTATTTACGTGTCGTTGAAAATTATATTCTATTTATGAAACTGACGATTGCATTGAATTTAATTTCGATGGCAATTAATTCGTGGATCAGAATCGAACATGGAATTCTCGTTCTCATAGAAACCCTTACGAGCATTTTCTTAATTTCTGGTTGTAAATGATGAGTTATTTTGCCAAAGAAAATTTTCATATCTAAGTTAGCCTTGAATGACAGGTAAACATTAAAGGTTTAAATATCGGCCGTCTGGTGTTAATTTCACAGTCCGCCAAGCGTGTGAATTTTCTGTTGACTTACATTGGAATAGACCTTTTAGCTATTCTGAAAAGAATCAGAATCGAACGATATTTTGCTACATTTTGTAGAATTTTCGAATGTGTACAATAGTATAGAGGCTCTAACGCCACTCGATCGAACCTCGCGTATAAAAATGTATAAAGATAACTCTCGATCCAGGCTTTTTTGTAGAACAGCTAAAAGGTCTCTTAATTAGCTTACTACTTTTAGCTATTTTTTTATAGCATCCAACGATAAAGAAATTGATAATAATAAAACCCGATGTATCTCTCATTTCATTTAGCCCAACAACGCTTGGTTGAACACCAAAGATGCACCTGACGATAAAGAAAGAAAGAAAAGAAAAGATTCTCCTGTTTGTCAGATTCATTGGAGAAGGATAATTCTGGATGAAGCACACAATATCAAAAACCCAAAATGCATGACATCGGTTGCTGCATGTTTTCTTGAAGCAGGTAGGAGGACAGGGCAGAATACCGTATTATCTCGAATGAGTGCTAGCTACCCTCTGGATTAAGGACTTAAAGGTGGTGTGAAGCGAAAATTTTTATTGATGCAAATGAATAGCGCAGTTGAATGATAAAGAATGTCGTTAAATTTTTTTTGATACCTTGTTTCATTTTAGAGTTATCCACTGTTTTGTACGATTTGCTGATGACGTCATTTTGTTTGCAAAATGTAAAGAAAGTATACAAGGTTGACCATGTTTCCAAAGAGAAATCTAATTAAAAAACTTTGTACAATCAACATGCCTTTCTATACATCATATTAAGTCATGAGGCAATTTATATAACATCTATTCAGCTCCGCTGAAATATTTCTTACCACTGTAACCTTTCAAAAATCAGATACAGTTATATTTCCATATGTTATCCTAGTAATTTGCAAACAAAATGACGTCATCAGCTGCAACTTAATATCAGTGGATAACTTGAAAACGAAATGAGGTATCAAAAAAATTCAAACGACATTCTTTATCATTCAACTGCGCTATTCATTTGCATCAATAAAAATTTTCGCTTCACACCACCTTTAAGGAAACCCATCATGCCAATCCAGGCACAAATTGGGAAGGTTAATCGGACTTCTTGAATTTAGAATTAATAAAGCATCATATCATGATCAGTCACGCACAACTACCAGCTCTTGTTGCAATATTAGTTAAATTTTATATTTCAAATCAATACTTTCCCAAATAGAATTTAGTGAGCGTCCCTGAGTTGTCATTTGCAGAAGTAACTTCAATGAAATCTGTTAAAAAAATAAAATCTATCTCAAACTAGATATCATTTGCATGGACGGTTTCGCGTTATTGCAAATCTCTTGTGACTCTAATGTGAGACAGACTTTTATAGTTTCTTTCCAAGTGGTTTGTTTTCGAATAATCTCACATTATCCAAATAAACTTAACCATAATCACAAGTAACAGAAAAAATTAAATGAAAACACAGCTGTTAAAAACCAGTGCGTTTCGATTATAAAAATCTCCTTCAGTCTCACAGTATCCATTAAGGGAAACCCTCAATGAGACGATATGGTGCGGCAAATATGTGGAAAGCACCATTGCACTGCAGGTAATTTTACTGCAAGTTTTGTCCAATCATGAACTCTGGTCTTTCGTTTCTAAGCGCTTTGATGCTGAGGAGTTGGACTAATCCATCTTTTCCGCACTTGCAAAAACACCGGGCTGCTTGTAATCATGCGGCATAAAACGCAAGCCTTCTTTAGACAAAGGCAAGAATAACGCTCTCAATGGGAAATCATCTTTAGTTATACTGTTGAATTACTTTAATCTTTTAATTGAAATTCCTGAAGCAAACTAGAAAGATTGAGCTTCAGTTAGAGCCTGGATTTGCTACAAGTCTCTCTCTTGTTAGCGCAAGATAAACGCAGATTGGCTCTAACTTTCAAACCTACAAATGCAATTACCGTATTTGATTGTAAGCTACCTTCGCTTATGACTTAGTTTTCCGTTTGTATTTAAACATTCCTTTTATTTGTAATAGCAGTTGCGTGCAGTTTTATGTAGCTTTTAATTATCTTTAGAATGACCACAGGGTAGACAACTAGACATAGTATTTCGCTCCCTGTGGCATCGTCTCTGTAGTATTGTAGCGTAGCTTGTAGGTATTGTAATTAGTAATATGGTTGTAAATTCTTAATGGAACGAAAAACACACAGATAGACGCAGAGAAGGAAGAAGGAGAAAACATCTGATGACTTGTGCTGAGAAGAGAGTGAGAGACTTGTAGCAAATTCAGTTAGAGTCTAGTTGTCAACGTTTATGATTTTATGTGTGGTCCTAATACATAATCAATGGTGGGTACTGTAGTCCCATTGATTCTGAAAAAAAAACAACGTTTGTAATGTGCAATGTGTGATCCTGCTATCACACTGCGTACTAAAATCCATTGAAATCGCATTTTTTTCTCTGGTAGGATTTTAGATCCTGTACTTGGGGGAATATGTTTCAAACGAACTTCTTGTGCTGTATGTTGTAGTTTGGTATTGGTGCTTCATTGTGGAGTATCTCTGCAAAATGCTGTTTGTTGTAGGTTTGGTATTGATGCTTTGGTATTGATGCTCCAAGTGTGAAAGCATGGACCATGGCTGGTTAGACGCCGTAGTTTTGCTTCATTCCCACAGCTTTGTTCCTTCGCAGAGGAAAACATTATTCACTACTATGGAGGAGCTAGCGCATCGCTATCTCCCTCCGCAGAATTATAGAAATGTTTCCTTCGCAGGTACATATTAGTTGCAGTGCTCTTCCATAGAAGCGCACAAGCAGTGTCTAACTACCCGTGCATGGACCAAGAAAACAATATTTTCTTTTTTTGCCTCTAGAGAGTCGCTGGGCATTAACTGGAACGCCTATACAAAATAACACAAAAGATCTCTTTGCAATAGTAAAGTTCTTGCGTTGTTCCCCGTTTGATGAGTTGAAAGTGTGGAGCAGATGGGTGGATGACAAGAGTACACGCGGAACTGAAAGAATGAACACGCTCGTCAAAAGTTTGCTTCTTAGAAGAACGAAAGATCAAACTGACACTTTGGGAAGACCACTGGTACGTCACCGTTGTATTCAAATGTCCCTGTGAATGAAGAAGTCATATTTTGTATTTCACGTCATAATCATTCACAATAAAACGACAAACAGAAAATATGAAATCAATCTATTTTACATAACTACCAACCGGAAATAATCGTGCAGACCAAAGTGGTTGACATCTAAACTACGACGCATGTGTAATAAAGGAAATATTGAGGCTTATGGGACTTTGTCGTTATCGTGCCTAAATACCTCAATATTGATTTAATTTAATTTAATTTAATTGTTTTCACGCCCCCTGACCCCCTAAGGTACTTACTTTTTGTCCACTAGAAACCTTGTCTGCCCAACAAGGACAGATAATGTTACAATAGAACTCGCTACTTTTCATTGACACCTAGATACAAAGCAATTTGTGATTGCAGACAAAGGGAATTCCATGCTCGGTTGGTCAGGACATAAACAAAAACAAAGCAAGCCGCAAAAATTGCCCTGAAACTCGGGTAGCTAGCGCACTCGTTGTGCATTCCAGAAATGGTTTTAAAGAGCAAATATTAGCGCATATCGAAAGAAGAAGAATATACCTAGACTTCTACTACGGCCATTTTATTTCTTTCGTGCAGAAGCTGAGCAGTAAGCGTTTTAATTACACCTAAAAACTACGAGAATTGAATCCCCTCCCAATTAACTTCTGCACAAAATAAACAAACTGCCGTAGGCATGATTTTAGATACATCCTTCTTCTTTCGATATCTGCTAATATTTGCTCTTTAAAGACCCTTTATTGACCAGCATCCTTTGCGGCCTTCGATTGCTGTTCCCCACAGCTTCGACCCGTTCGTTAGAGTTTCTGACATCCAGAAACTATCGCATTTGTAATCCATCTTAAATCTTCAACTGAAATCGCGTAAATGGTCAACAACTTATATCAATAGTCTCTTTGGTTCATAAACAATGTACTTAAGCAGGTATTTTCGTACTGTATATAATCGGAGTTGTGGGAATTAGACGAAAGAATTTGGGTCACAATGACTGAGAGAATGTTGAGAAAGTGGAGAGAAAATTATCTTATTTACGGGAAAGATTGCATCTGAGATCAAATATATTTCAATTGTTTCTTATGATCAATCAATAAACTCATCAAATAAATGCATTCGAAGCGCAAGGATTAAAACAGAGAAATGTAATGAACTGTACAGACCCCATTGGATTGGACTCCTTCTTGTGCAAGCAACAACGGAAAAATAGGCCAGAATGAGAACAGGTGGGTGAGAGTTTATCGATTCAATTTGGTCTTCTTCCTCTTAGGAAACATATCTGCAGTTATTTTTCCAATATCCACTTAGCCTTGTGCCGAGATCTGGAAGTAATCCTTCATCAGTACTGACTTGCCGCCATAATTTGTGTGCGATCGAATGAACACTAGATTTATTACATCATCGTATCCATCACTATTGACAAAATGGCAGCAGTCTCGTTATGACGAACGATAGCTTGGACTCGTTGTAATCAGTCTGTATGTAGCCACCTTAACTTTTGTAAACAATGATAAAGGCGTGCAAAGGGTGCCGGTCAGTAAAGGGTCTTTAAAACCATTACTGGAATGCAAAACGACCGAGCCAGCGACCCGAGTTTCAGGGCAATTTTTGCAGCTTGCTTTGTTTTTGTTTATGTCCTGACCAACCGAGCATGGAATTCCCTTTGTCTGCAGTCATAAATTGCTTTGTATCTAGGTGTCAATGAAAAGTAGCGAGTTCTATTGTAACATTATCTGTCCTTGTTTGTCTGGCCTTATAGCGTAGATCCTTTTTTGGCGGTATCATTTTTGGCCCAGATAGATAAAAGGGCCTGCGTTTGGGGGTTGTCTCTGAGAGTTTGGCCTTGGGTTTCGAAAAGTAGCAGAAGTATTTGTCACCGTAGAAACGGCCTACGTTAACGTAGGGCCTTGTAATCAGGGACAACAAGGTAACCAAAAGGAAGCAGTGGCAGAAATATTGTCATTCTTATTTTCTTTCCGTTTCAGGTTGCACTTCCTTCCAGGAACAGCATTGTTCACAATGTCTCATTGACTGGAAATGAAAAAGAAGTATACGATTTGCTGCAACATTACTCCAAGTAAGTTTAGTTTATATTCTTTTACAGAAACTCTCCAGATCTACCAGATCGACAAATAGCTTCATGTGAGGCAAGAAATAGTTTCTGTGAGGTCAGAAATAGTTGAACTCACTGATAATTATCGGAATTTTCACGAGAGCTATGAAATTGGTGGCTGCTGCTTCATTTCATCCATGAAACTATTTATCGCTGCAAAATAGCAAGACAAAATGGCCGTCCGCTGGTTTCAGTCAGGAAAATTTGGTCTCCTGACGGTCATAGCTCCAATCATTTTTGGACTGATTTTTACGGGGATGGCAGCAAACTTCATTTGAACATCTGAAGAGCAATATCATGTAAAAATTTGCCATCTTCAGCCAAACGGGACACAATTTTTTTGGGACACCCTGTACTTAGAATAAAAGGATGATGATGATGATGATGATGATGATGATGATGATGATGATGATGATGATGATGATGATGATGATGATGATGATGATGATGATGATGATGATGATGATGATGATGATGATGATGATGATGATGATGATGATGATGATGATGATGATGATGATATTGATGATGATAATGATGATGATGATGATGATGATGATAATTTTGATTGTTTCAGGAACATGTTGAAGGCCTTCATAGAAGATAAAGGGAACAAAGAAGCAGGGAAAGCAACCTATGGTGAACGCTGTTCTAAAGAAAGCGAGAATAACGCACAAACGATTGTGATGGGAAAGAGTATTGATGAGTTATTGGATATGTTTGGGCTGTTACATCGTCAAGTCAATGCTGGTGCGATTTTGCTTATGGTGTTGAGGTTAAGACAATGTTGCAGTCATTTGAGTCTTCTTCAAGAGGTATGTCCTTCTTTCTAAAGTCCTGTTAAAACATACTAAATTTTCCCTTGAATAATGCTCAACATCAATGTTTGATTCAATGTTCAGTCATGTCAATGCTAGTGCAATTCTGCTTATGGTGTTGAGATTAAGACAATGTTGCAGTCATTTGAGTCTTCTTAGGTATGTCCTTCTTTCTAAAGTCCTGTTAAAACATACTAAATTTTCCCTTGAATAATGCTCAACATCAATGTTTGATGCAATGTTCAGTCATGTCAATGCTGGTGCGATTGTACGTATGATATTGAAAATTTGCTCAAAGATACTGAACATCTAATTGAACACTGCTCAACATCGATGTTTGATGTAATGTTCAGTTAAGGCAATGCTTGTGCGATTGTAGGTATGGTATTGAAAATTTGATCAAAAGATACTGAACATCTAATTGAACACTGCTCAACATCGATGTTTGATGCAATGTTCAGTTATGGCAATGCTGGTGCGATTGTAGGTATGATATTGAAAATTTGCTCAAAAGATACTGAACATCTAATTGAACACTGCTCAACATCGATGTTTGATGTAATGTTCAGTTAAGGCAATGCTGGTGCGATTGTAGGTATGATATTGAAAATTCGATCAAAAGATGCTGAACATCTAATTGAACACTGCTCAACATCGATGTTTGATGCAATGTTCAGTCATGTCAATGCTGGTGCGATTGTGCGTATGATATTGAAAATCCGATCAAAAGATACTGAACATCTAATTGAACACTGCTCAACATCGATGTTTGATGCAATGTTCAGCCATGTTAATGCCGGTGCGATTGTACGTATGATATTGAAAATCCGATCAAAAGATACTGAACATCTAATTGAACACTGCTCAACATCGATGTTTGATGTCAATGCTGGTGCAATTCTGCTTATGGTATTGCATCCATCTGAGCCTACTCCAAGAGGCATGATCTTCATTTCAATGTGATTTTGTTTGTCAATATATTATTGAAGACAAGGGTCTGCCGTACGATTGCAAATGTCGTGTTTTCTTCATGACCAGTCGAATGCATGAAATTAGTTACACCATTTATTGAACTGAATTGTCGAACTGTGTGATTCCAATCTCCTCCACAATGCATATCTTTGTCATTGCTAATAGCGCCATGAAGGACTTGACTGAAATCATCGCGCCGCTTGTACTGGGTGCTCCAAAATAAACTATGCACGTTTCGCGGTCCACAATAAATCGTACACTGGACCAATTTTGAAGATTCATGACTCAATCTTTAGCAAAAAGCCTGAATTAGATTCCAGGATTTTTTGCAATTTTTTCTGTTTTCAGTTTTAGAGCTAAACGCGAGTTTCTTAAAATTTTCGATCTCGAAAACACTGAAAACGATCAAAAAAGGTCGATCTATTTTTCTAAAGAATCGATATGAATGGACATTTTTTGGTGGTGATTTGGGGTCTAGAAATCGATTGATTAATCGATACAATTAATCAGTGCAATTAATTGATTTCTAAATCCCAAATCACAACGAAAAAGTTTTCTCGTTGTCCATTCATGTCGATTCTTTAGAAAATTTGATCGAAGTTTTTGATCGTTTTCAGTGTTTTCGAGAACGAAAACTTTAAGAGACTCGCGTCTAGACTAGCTGTAAAAACTGAAGAAAATTGCCAAAATTCTTGAATCTAATTCAGGCTTTCTGCTAAAGATTAAGTCACGAATCTTCATAATCGGTCCAGTGTACGATCTATTGTGGCCTGTCAAAAGTGCATAGTTTATTTTTGCGCAAGTCTAACAAAGAATACAAAATATGAATATTGGCTATGTAAGTATTGACGTATCCGTATTGACGTATCCTATATCAATGAACTATTATCATCCAGGGTCCTTTATGGGCACGCGCAGCAATTTCAGAATGTCTGAGCAGAAAATATAATCCTCATAATCCTCGCGGTAGCTTTAGGTGTTTCATCTATCTGTGCTTGTTTGAGAGTCAAGCAACTGCTGTAAAGTGGAGGGAGTTCTTCTTTCTGAGACGCCCGTGTTGTTCTTGTTCTTTTCTTAGAATTTGATGCATATTTTTCCATTGATGTAAGTGGCTGCCGTAGTTGGAACTCGATGACATAATGTCCTTTCCAGCTATGGTAGCCACAGAATATTTATATTTCGTTGGATTTAGTTGTTTTTATTTGTGATAAAAAAAAAGAATATATATTTATATATAGATCCACACTGCCGTAGTTTAGCAGATAGAAAAGTTTTCACTTTAGATTGCGTTCACACGATGCCGGCACATTTTGAAAACGTTGAAAAATGTGACGGTAGCAAAATTTGAGCTAGCGTTCACACGTTACCGGAAAAATTTCGAGAACATCAGAAAATGTGATGGCAATAAACTCTTTGCAAGTTCCACAAGAACGAGGCTGTATTTTCACGCCAAAGCCAACCAGCCTCGTTTTGAAAGCGTTGAAAAATGTTCTGTTTTCATCATTTTGACGTGTTCACACGATGTCTTTTTCAAAATGTGCCGGTTAGAGTTCCGTTTTCAAAATTTGCTGGCAAAAAATGCGCGTTTTCGTGTGAACCGTTTTCAAAATGTGCCGGCATCGTGTGAACGCAGTCTTAGTTGACATTTTTATCAGTTGAATTACTACCTTGTGGATCAATATTCTGCACTTAGGCGGGGTTCGATTTTAAGACAATCTGAAAAGTGCAGCTTGCCTGCAAAGGACCTTGGGCTACATTGGCTCTTTAACAAGATCGGCTCATTCCATCAACGAATTTTCATTTCAGAAAAAGTTACAGAGTCATATTTGTTGCTCAGGTGATACCAGGTCATCATAGTATACAACTTTTGACCTGTCCCTGGATATACTCCATTGAGATTGGAATACATGCAGCTATTATACCACCAAGCGCCCCTGCAGATAGCAGCACATTGATTGGGATGGCGATCATTGTCTCTATCCTTCGTTGTGAACGGCATACCATTATGATAGGCTAAAGAGTCACCCGAATTCCCTGAATATCTTGATACCTCCAGCTTATAATTACTTGCTTCGTTTCCAACTTTGAAATGCCCGTATTTCGCAAATGCTTGTTTAGTGTTTTCTTCTGTTATCTCGACACGAAGGGCAACCCCTTTTGCAGATAGTTTATGAATCAGATAATTTCCAAGCCAGAAATTCCCAGTGACTGAGCCAAAGCCTCGTTTATACTCATTCCAGCCTCGATAGAAATCAGTTGTTGCGTCACGTCTTCTTTGAATGACAATCCATCCTCCTCCATCTGTTACCATATCACAATAGACTTCGACTGGTGTTACTCTATTAATCCATATCGTATATTTCCCGCTCGCCGTTTTCCCAGCTGCTAAAAGTGCTTGACAGTTGTCATGCTTTGCATCTGAAATTAATAATATTTAACTTATTTGTGATTTGAAAACTTCCTGGAAAAAGGGAGCCACTCTTAGAGACATCCTTATAGTGTTTTCCGTTTTCATCGTTTCGAATGTTCACACAACACCGCACCGTTTCCAAATTGTGTGCCATGGAGTTCTACTCTCAACTGCTGCCGTAGTCAAATTGTGTCGGGAAAAATGTGTTGTTTTTATATGAGCGGGAGGTTTATCCGTGACAATTTTATGCAGTTTTCGAAATGTGCTGGTATAGTGTGAACCCGGGGGGGGGGTACTTGACTAGGGAAGTGATGGGGGTGTGCGGAAAACCTCTCCACACCCTGCACCCTGTCGCATAAAAAAATAGGCCAAAAGTATACCCTGTCGCATACAAATTTTGCAACTCAAATATAGTGTAGAACGCAATTTTGGCTTGTGATACCCTGTCGCATAAAAATTTTGCATCTCAAATATAGTGTAGAACGCAATTTTTGCTTGTGATACCCTGTCGCATAAATTTTTTACCTATTATAATACCCTGTCGCATAATTTTCGTTAGAAAAGGACACCCTGTCGCATAATTTTTACCGTAAAAGGACACCCTGTTGAGCGGCACATCCCGTCAGGTCAAGTATGGGAGTGCCCCCCCCCCGGGAGTGTGAACGTAGTATTCTCCTCTGCAAATAACACCCCTTAAATGTCCCTGTCCAAATTTATTTTTAGGAAGAAGCCCGTAGCGGCTTCTTTGAAGATTTGCCGTATCTATTCTGTAAATAGAGATAGTTTTTTTTCTCCTATTCGGACTATTTTTCAAAGGGATATTTCACGAGCTAAATCCAACTTAAAGGGGCTCCATCGCTAAACTGTACACAAATCTGATGACACCGTACGTGCCCATAGACCTTTTAGCTATTCTACAAAAGAGCCTGGATCGAGCGTTATTTTTATACGCGAGGCTCGATAGAGTGGTGTTAAGAGCTTCTATCATAATTGTGCAAATTAGAAAATTCTACAAAGTGCCCTTTGTAGAATTTTCGAATATGCACAATATTGATAGAAGCTCTAGCGCCACTCTATCGAACCTCGTGTATGAAAATAACGCTCGATCCAGGCTCTTTTATAGAATAGCTAAAAGGTCTATTGTTCTCCATCGTCTTCTGCAGTTTGTTTAGTGGCTTCGCCCAAGTCAGTAAGTCACCAAAAATGCTCGTTAAAAATCCACTTATATCCAAGCAATCGTAAGAGATGCTTGGATGTTTGGATTTTGCCTTTGTGAAGTGCAAGATATATTTTCAAAATGGCACTTTCATTTTCGAAAAAAAAAACAGGTAAACGTCTGTAAAATAAAAATACTGCCCATGAAAAAACTGCAAAACCACTGTTTCGACCGAAATTTGGAGACGGGGAGCTCCTTTAAAACACAATACCCCGGAAGAGCAGCTGCTATGCAGATAGGTTACTACACCGGATGAGTTAAAGAAAAAGTTGAGACGTTTGTCGGGCTGTGGAATAAAATTGACGCGCCGATATTCAAAACTGAAATGTTAATCTATCAGCCAAAGGCTAACTTAGTTGTTAAATTTTGTTTGGCAAAATCACTCATCTTTCATACCCAGAAATTAGCAAAATGCTGGTAAGGGGTTTGTATGGGAGTGAAAATTCCACGTTCCATTCTGGTCCATGATTCACTTGCCATTGAAGTCTATTTCTAAAACTGACAATTGTATTGAAACTTTATAGCAATAACAATCCGGCTTTAAAATTGTTTTTACGTTATTCTCGGTCCTTTGAGGTCTCTTTCAGTTCAAGCACCTTATTCCCCATAAAGTAACCTATCACCCGCGGATTTAGGAATCCCAAAAAGTGCTATCAAGACTGCGTTCACACGATGCCGGCACATTTTGAAAACGATGAAAAATGTGACGGACAGGCCTCCCGTTCACACGAAAACGGCACATTCTTTTGCGGGCAGATTTTGAAAACGGTAGATTTTGAAAATGGAACTTTAACTGGCACATTTTGAGAACAGCATTTTGCCAGTATCGTGTGAACGCTACCTCAAATTTTGCTACCGTCACATTTTCACCGTTTTCAAAATGTGCCGGATCCACAGTGATCCAGAATGGCAAAATAGTGTAATAAATGCCGAAAAATGAAAGTTCTCAAAATCAATCACGCTGTAGCTCATTTGAAAGAGCAATGATTGGGAGTCAAAATAAAAAAGAAATTATTAAAATCGGACCTATGAGAGCCAAGAAACAGATTTTTAAAGTTTCAAGAAATTACAAGTCTACAAATTTCGTATCGAGAAGACAATTAACACTTGATTTAGGCTAACTTCACAATTCAATTTCTCTGCTCAAACAGCTCCGATTCTTGAAATTATTTTTTTATTGTGATTGTATACATCTCAGCATTATGTGTCTTTCATTTCATCGAAAACGAGGGGACAATTTTCGCGAATTTTGCGAATTACTTCAAGTACTATATTTGAGGATAAAAACCGATATTTAGGTAGAAACAGTTGAAAATCTAAAAGACGGGGTCAAACGGTGTCTTAGCAAAAAATATTACAATTAACTAGAACATGTTTCGAGTGCGTGTGCCACAGGTTATCTTTGGGAACCTTCTGCAAAAAATTATATGGCCGTTTTAGAATGTGTGGTCATTTCTTGAAATGACATGTGGTCGTTACTGAAACCAGTGTTGTTTTACATTAACTGAATTCATATTGTAGATAACGCCCTAAACTCTTTTCAAATTAAATACAAGTCATGCAGCTGAATTCTAGAAACTAGGATGAATTGAAGAAACTAAAAATCAAAATACATTAACGTATAGTGGATTGAAGAACCAGGAACTCTACTCTTTGTGATGTCTGGTTTCAATACTGCATCAAATCACATCAAATTCATTTCAGAGGCATAACGTTTTTTCTTATCACAATTACAAATACAAAGACTTCTCCAATGCTTCTTCTTGAGTTTTAGTATCATAATTCATCTCATTGACTTTGGCCGTAGTTTGTAGAATATGGCTCGCTTTTGCTACATTCTGGGCAGATGTTATGAGCATTCTGACAAAACGTCATGGATGTCATGTTGCACAAACGTTTGTCTTGCTCTGAATCCTGGGTCAATTCGGAAGCTGTGAACATGTTTGTCCCAGGCGTTAGGACTGCTTTCAAACCATACACCTATCGGATAGCCTTTTTTGAGAATTCAAGCAGCTCCAAGTTATGGGCAAGCATCTGGTGTATAGTAAGGAAATCTATTCTCTTCCGAGAGGAAATGTGTTGCTAAGTGCAGCATCATACCATAGGTGAAAAGCTTCAGTCTATCAACGTTGACAGTCTTAGTGGTGTCTCTGGTGTCTGCAGTCTCAGAAACTGCGAGGCAAACGTCGAAGTAGCACCACAGAATCGCAAAATTTGCCCTATCCTTATAACTATCAAATCAATCAGATCAATAACCATTTGTTCTCGTTCTGAAGAAAGTACGGCCAAAATTTGTCAACTACAACTATGACATTAAAGTTCAAGAGGAAGCATTAGGTCTAGTCTGACAGTGATAAGAAAGAACGTGGTGCTTCGGAATTGAATTTGACATGATTGATACAGTGTCGGGTTCAGACGTCACAAAGAGTACAGTTCCTGGTTCTTCGTCCACTATACGTTAGTGTATTTTGATTTTTAGTTTCTTCAATTCATCCTAGTTTCAAGAATTCAGCTGAAGGACTTGTCTTTAATTTGAAATGAGTTTAGGGCGTTATCTAAAATATCAATTCAGTTTATGTAAAACAGCACTGGTTTCAGTAACGACCACATGTCATTTTCAAGAAATGACCACACATTCTAAAACGGCCATAGAATTTTTTGCAGAAGGTTCCCAAAGATAACCTTTGGCACACGCGCTCGAAACATGCTCTATTTAATTGTAATATTTTTTGCTAAGACACCGTTTGACCCCGTCTTTTAGATTTTCAACTGTTTCTACCTAAATATCGGTTTTTATCCTCAAATATGGTACTTGTAGTAATTCGCAAAATTCGCGAAAAATTTCCACTCGTTTTTGATGAAATGAAAGACACATAATGCTGAGATGTATACAATCACAATAAAAAAATAATTTCAAGAATCGGAGCTGCTTGAGCAGAGAAATTGAATTTTGAAGTTAGCCTAAATCAAGTGTTAATTGTCTTCTCGATATGAAATTTGTAAACTTGTGATTTCTTGAAACTTTAAAAATCTGTTTCTTGGCTCTCAAAGGTCCGATTTTAATAATTTCTTTTTTATTTTGACTCCCAATCATTGCTCTTTCAAATGAGCTACAGCGTGATTGATTTTGAGAACTTTCATTTTTCGGCATTTATTACACTTGCTGGATCACTGTGGGATCGTGTGAACGCAGTCTTAGACAACTTTGAGTACCTTGTACAACTATAATCGTCGAAACCTCTGCTCTCCCTGCATAATTTTCTGCATAACATTGGTATAAGCCTTCATCACTTTTCTTTATTTTTTCCAAAATCAGTTTTCCATTTTGCTCCACACGTGCATTTGAAGGTAATATCTTTGTCACCCTTCTCCATTTGATTGTCGGCTTTGGGTTTCCCGTAGCATTACACGACATTTCAACCGTATCTCCCTCGTATACTATTTGGCTTCTCTGCTTTACAGTAACCTTCGGAATGGCTGAAAGAAATATGGTGAACATCATTTAGAATATAAGCTAGCTAGCTTAAAAGCAATCTGTCCCCAATTGTTCTGACCTTGGTTACTGCTTTATTTACCTTATTTACGCTGCAGCTAAATTCATGCATCACTGAGTCTCTATGACCCTGATTTCTTTGGATAAAGCGAATCAACACCAACTTCTGGAATATAGAATAGAGATCTTTATCGATTTTATTTTCATTCATCGAAGGGGACAGATTGCCTTTAAAGCTAGCAAGACCACTTTAGAAGCGAAAATGCTTACAATACAATGACAGTTAATTCTAATGAAAACGAGAGTAATTTTCAGACAAATTTTTTGGAACAGCGAGGAAGGGCTTGAGTGAAATGTTTGGACCCCTTTAGTACAATCAAGATAGTTCCTGTTCAAGTTACTTAATGTGCCTATGGTTTATAGTCCTTCATATACGAAGTTGCATTGATTTGGAAGAGGTGAAGAATTATACATACTTAGCACATTAAGGCTCGCCATTGAGCTTTCCTTTCCAAGAATATTGTCTGCCATGCATTGTACTTCTCCAGCATCGTTCACCGTGATATTATCAATTTGAAGGCCTGTGTTTTGGATGATTTTGATTCTTTTCCCTTTCTTCTCAGCTCCTTTTCCATTTAATATCCATTTTATCTCAGGAACTGGGTAACCCGTCGCCTGGCAATAGAATGTGGCTGACGTTCCCTCTTTTGCAGTTACATTACTTGGCCTCGATGTTATTTTTGGTTTCTCAATGGATGGGCCAGGTGGACCTCGTGGACCTTGAGCACCATTTTCTCCTTTTTGTCCAGTCTTCCCGGGTGGTCCACGAATACCTGGCATTCCTGGTTGTCCCTTGTCACCCTTTGGCCCCCTAGGGCCTGGTTTCCCCCGTCGTCCCCTTTCTCCTGATTTGCAAACCAATGTTCTGTTACTGCAAGCTGCCTGACTGTTGGAGATTTGAGTCTTATACAGAGCGATAACCCTGAACAAATTTTGCAGAATCAGGTCTTCTTTTATCGCGATGCTTCGTGATGCTCGATGGCTCTTCTTTAGTGCAATGACTGCAATATAAAATCATGCGAATCAAATTAACCATCAACTGTGCCGGTTCATGAGCCCATCTTTAATGCCATGACTGCACTATCCACGAGAGCCTTCTAATCCTACGTGATCGGCCTGTGCTTAATGCACGATTGTCTTCTATTCCCCTAGCGCTGTGCTAATTTAGTTGTTTACTCGCTTTTGCTGTTGCTACCCCTCCCCCTGATTTTGGTTTCCTTTCTTTTACCCCTTGATTGACATTTTTCCCCAACCCATTTGGTGTTTTGCACGGTTTTTGCCCTTTTTTGGTACTCTTTGTTACTGCCTTATTTAATGGCGATCACGCCCACTTGTAACACGCTGATGATGGATCTTGGAAATTGATCCGAAATGTTCTATATCAATATGGCTTAGCGTTTCATGTCTCTTGGATTTGTAAACTGGATTTGTCGTTTGTTACTCTTGGACTTGTCATCCGTTAAAATGGAAATGCTGAAATAATTCTCTAATACTATACAAAATGATTTTATTTGTCGTCGTTCTTGCCCTCCGATTTAATGACTGCACTATAACTGGAGGACCCAAAAGAAGCTGACGACTTAGGCTATGTTCACACTGCTCCGTATTCGTTTTTATCCGTTTTCATATTGATTCGCTTTACCTGTTCACACTGATCTGGGTTAGTCTGAAAACGCTACGAAAACGATGAAGCGTTCACATGGCTCCGCTCCGGATAATAAAAATGAAAACGCCATGAAACGAGACTACTGCCTCTCTATAAAATTGGAAGTTTTGGCGTCAAAACATTTCATTAACTTCTAGTGAGTCATCCATGTTCAGAGAAGTTGTTCAAATTGGCGCGAACTGAGCATGTTTTTGAGTTGTTGTTGTTGTTAGCGTTTTCAAAAGTATTCGTTTTTGCGTTTTCGGTGTTCACACTGCGTATTTGCGATTTCAAAAGTCTCCGTTTTCAAAAGTCTCCGTTTTCAAAGTGCGTTTTCAAAAGTCTCCATTTTCATGTTGGAGCAGTGTGAACGCAAGGCGAAAACGGCAATGAAAGTTACAGGTTTTTGGGATGGAAATCTCTATCTGCATTGCAAAAGACTGATAGGTTTTGGAAATTTCTTTTTCCTAGAACAATTACCAGTCCAGCTCCTTGCTAAATTAACAATTTCTGGATGATATTGCAAAATTCATGCCGGGTGCACAAAAAAGGGGCGAAATTCGTTTTGTCAATGTGGTTTTTCATGCCATAATCTTGTCCTTTTTCCCTGAAAGAATGAAATTCCAATTATCTATCAAATTTATTTTGACCATGGTACAAATGCACAAAGGCGAATTTCAAGATCATTTCAAAATTTGACAATTCTTCAAAATAATTCACCGTTTACTGCGTTAACTACTAGCAGATGAAATACCAATACAGTAGTTTTTGCCTGGCATTGCCTAACCGAAAACTGGAAGCTTTAAATTTGAATGACTTGTCGCTGGTAATAACTGTTTTTGTAAGATGACGTAATGCATATTGCAACATATCAAGGAATGAAACAATGTAACAAATCAAAATCCAGAATACCAGAATATGAAGATTTGCTATTGTAAGAAACATGCATTGGCTTGAACCTACTTGGTAATACAATCCCTTTGATATCAGCAAGCTCATGGCCTAGCTTTTGTATATCTTTTTCGTAGCCATTTTTCATTCGGGTCATCTCATCTGTCAATGTGTCAAGACGATTCTCGTGTATAGATACGAAAGCAGAAATGGCCAGCATGAATATCAACATCAATACATTGAATATTCTTGAATTGCTCTCAGAGCTCTGTCCCCGTTTCGTTTCTTTATCCATTTTCAATTTGAATTTTCGACTTGTTTTGCAGACTATTGCCAGGGGCTGTGGTTCGTTCGTTGTTACATGCCCAGACATGTTTGTGATCCCATTAACCGGCCAAGTTCATTTTCATTTTATCAATATTTATACACGAAAAACCTTTCAGCGTATTAACAAATTATTTCAAAGAAAAAATTAAAAGAAAAATTTGTAAATAACTTAAATATGCTGCTCTACCAAGGGATCGTGTTTGGGTCTTGTAGGTTCAAAAGATACTTTCTAAAACCTGTTTTAAAACGAGTGATTGATTCTTGTTCTCGAATGTTGTCCGGGATATCATTCCAATTTTTGACACCAGAGAAGTAGAAACTTCGCTTTGCATATTCTAACCTAACTTTGGGAATTTGCAGATCTCCATGATTTCTGGTTCTATGCTCTGAATTCATGGATCTTTCAGTGAACTTATGGCGAAGATTTTCGGGACAAAGGTCATGCAGAATTTTATATGTCATGACTCCTTTGTCAAATGAGAGCAAAGACTTTACATTGAGCCATTTACAGTTCCAACCGTCCTGATACTTGGCATCCAGTATTAGCTTCTTTCACACCATAGAACTTGCGCGACCTTTTGCGGCCTGAGATTATTTTTTTGCAAAATGGCTTTTCTCTAACAATTTCATCAAATTCAGGATAACTGCCTAAAGAAGGGGAAATATCAAAGAGCATGTATCTTGAACCTGATTGGCTAATGTAATACAATTATGTCTTTTGACCGAGGCTGCATTTTTACGGCAATAAAAGTTCATGAAGCAGAAACAGAAGTCATGAAACGATGGAATTCCACTCCAAACTTCTTTGTTGTATCAACCAACTGCTATCGCCACATATGCCCTTTAAAGGGTGTGTGCAAGGCTAAAAGCTTGCATTTGCAAAGAGCAAAGTAATCTAAAAATTCCATTCAAACCGAACAATGGATTACCAAAGGCACAATGTTGTGATCAGTGGTTGTGTCTGAGAGTTTTCTTTGCTTTCTTTATAGGCAAGCCTATGTACCATTGCACTTTCTCTTTGATGTTATTTGAATGACTTTATTCCACAGCTTTTCTCGGAGGAGAATTGTGCAAAAGATGGCGTCAAAGAATTTGTTACTATGATCCTCTGTATCAGAATAAATCGATTGATTTGATTGGTTGATTTGTCAGGAAACGCGAAAATTCAATGTGAACAAGTCCTTGGCGCCATCGTAGTACAACAATTTTTTCCATAGTTGAACTGTTCTTTAGGCCAAATGTGATTTTCAGACAGTTTCAAATTGTAGTGTGCCTGCAAATGACCTAGACTAACTACCTCAGTCCCAATTTCCGTTTTGTTCATTGAATTGGATGACTTCACCACGCTCCAAGTGGTTATGACGTCCACCAGTCTATCAATAGCGATAACTACGAACGTGTAATCAGTCTACAAATGACCCTAAGTGGCAATGGCTTATTAAGAAATAGACCGTTTAATAACTTTGGGAAATGGCGAACCTGTCACCTGTGACCTTGCAGAAATTGTAATTGAACCATGGGTAGTTAGACACTGCTGGTGTGCTTCTATGGAGGAGTGCTGGAGAATCTGTATCTGCGGAGGAAATCTTTTATACTACTGCGGAGGAGATGTCGAAGGAACGAATCTTCAATATCTCCTCTGCAGTGCTATAAAGAAAATTTCCTCCGCAGATACATATTACCCAGCGCTCCTCTGTAGGAGCACACCAGCAGTGTCTAACTACCCACGATTGAACGTCTATTGCTCTACAGGTTCTTGAAGAAGCGGACTGCAAGGAAGAAGGCATTGATGTGCCCCTTGAAGAGCAAATGATGAATATGTCTATCGTTGATTCTGATTTGTCCAAGGTTTGTATTTTGCTTCCTTTAAGTACCGGGTGCACAAGAAAGAATTTCATGAGCCAGACCACACCCAGCTCCCTTAGCTAAAGTTATCGGCACATGCTTTATATGGATCAGTATTTACTTGAATGGCTTGGTTATCTTTTGAGACCTTGCATTATTACCATACTTTGATTGAAATGTTCACGAGGGCCCCGGACGAGGGCACGGGTAGTATGCATGAAGATTGTTATGGAACCTTTAAGAAACTCGTAAGAAACTTTGAGTGCTGAAAAATTTGATAATTTTAAGAAATCCCAGAAACTACCGGGTGTCCCAAAATGATGTATTACTGTTTGATTCCTTACATGATCATAAGCAATGAACCGATTTTCAAAAACTTTGTTTTATTTGATTGCCTAAAGGCTGAATTGTATTTTAAGATGTTGGTTGCGGTTTTACCACGGCGTTTTAATGTCGAAAAGCAGATTGATGAAATTTCTGAAATTGAGGCCTAAGATGGCATGAGAAAGAAACGGCCTATTTTTCCAGTCAACATTTTAGATGTGATAAAGAAAAAGGCTGAACTCCTATTCGTACTCTCTGAACTCAGTGTTAACTCAATTTGTATTCTCTGAACGCCATATATTCTATGAAGGACATTTAAGTTCTGCATTTTGCATCACACCTAAAATGTTGACTGGGAAAGAAGCCAATTTCTTTCTCATGCCATCTAAGGCTTGAATTTGAGCAGGTTTATCGATCTTCTTTTCGACATGAAGAAATTGGCCTAAACCCCAACCAACATTCTCAATTACAATTTAGCATTTCGGCAATCGGATAAAATAAAGTTTTTGAAAATCGGTTCATTTGTTATGGAGATATAAGCAATCAAGCGATAATACATCATTTTGGGACGCCCGGTAGCTCCCTGAAACTAAAAGTTATCGGTACATGCTTTATATCAGTATTTACTTGAATGGCTTGGTTATCTTTTGAGACCTTGCATTATTACCATACTTTGATTGAAATGTTCACGAGGGTACGGGTAGTAAGCATGAAGATTGTTATGTAACCTTTAAGAAACTCGTAAGAAACTTTGAGTGCTCAAAATCTGATAATTTCAAGAAATCCTAGAATAGGCTCAAATTCTTACTTATATTGAAAAAACATGTAAGTAAACTGTTCACTGAAGTTATTGAAAATTTTCATTTCATGGTCTGATTAACCAGAAAGGAGAGCGCAAAAAAGCTCGGTTTTATGATCTTTCTCTATAAGAAATCTCTGGTTAAAGTCAAAGCTCCTTTGTGATCTGAAAGCCGCTCAAAAAGGGTACCACAAAAACAACGCCTACTGGGACTTCTTTGATGTCAGAAATGAAGAAACATTTAATAATGTGGTTAATGAACCAAGTTTTTGGTTTGCAGGTAAGTTGGGACGTGATTCCTTGCATTTATACGATGTTTTAAATCTGATTTTGTTATTTTCACTCATACAAGGACTCACAACCAAACAGATTCTAAACGCAGATACACAGACTAAAATCTATAGAAAGATCGAACTTTTTCCATCCTTCGAGCGTCGAACGAGAACTCGAGCGTCGCTTCGCACGTCTCTTAGCTTGGAAAAGTCGAACTTTGATCTGATCAACCAATCAAAAATCAAGAATAGGCACGTGGTCTCACCATATAAAGAAAGTAGCGATCTGATCGGACTCGCTCTAAACACAGCGCATTTGGCCTGTGTTTTGAAGCAGTATTGCCACTATAACCACCAAATCAACTCAATGTGGAAAACTGAGACTCGTGTAATTGGTCTAAGAAATTCTAATTCATAAATTCTGATTTCATAGACTCTACCACAGGAATGTATGAAAATTGCTGTGGGTTTTTCTGATATACACGAAGATTTTGTTATGAATAAAGCAAATAGCCTTGAATATTATGAAAAGACGTTTCGGGCATAACTCTTCATCAGTAATCACTCATGTTTACTGATGAAAAGTTCTGCCCGAAATGTCTTATCATGATACTTAAGGGTATTTGCTTTATTTACAACCAAAATCTTCGTGTACATTCATAGAATCATAGCCACACGTACAACAACTGATTTATTTTTTCTGATATACCCGGTATTATTCGAGAGGTATTTCACTCATCGGAAAAAGCGCACGATATTTTTTAGAACACAAGAATTTTTACAGATTTTTGATGTATTTTTCTTGAAAACAAAAACAATTTTGAAGGTGTTATGGCGCAGTGGTGTAATTCGTTGACTTTGCAGCCAGAACAGCCAGGCGGACAGGGCTCGATACCCGGTAGAGCCCCACCACTTGAGCGTCATGACAAGGGGTCGTGGACTCGATTAGCGCTTAGCTACTCCTGTGTTCCCAGCGATTGTCCCTAAAAACCGCAACTTCACCTTCACCTCTTGCCAAAGGTGTACGAGATTTTTTGGGAGTGAAATGCCCCTTGGTATTATCTGTGCATTTGTAGACTGGTTAAACAAATTAAGAAGAGCTGCTTTTCCTTTCAGGATAATTGGAATCCAATTGAATTCAAGCAATCATTTGTTAGTACGAAGGTACTGTCGCTTTTTGATATTGCACCTCAATGATTTTTTATTGAGGATACCGAAGACTGCCCAGCATAGGCTCCAAATCTTTAAAAACGTTGGTATAAGACAATGTGACTTATTTGTTTTAACTGAATGGCTTCAAAGGAGCTTTAGCTATTTCGCTATAATTCTGCCGTTGGACTTTTTTCTGAAATCTTTATATGTTCAGAATTAGAGTGTTTTTCTCCTTTCTTGAAGGTGATCTGAAGCGAAAACTTTTACTGATGCAAATGAATATGACTGTTGAATGATGAAGAATTTCTTCAAAGAATTGTTGATACCTTGTCTCATTTTCGAATTATCCACTGTTTTGTACCGGGTGTCCCATAAAAATGTAGTCATGTTTGAAAAATCACCAAAAATTGATTATCAAACCTTTGATAAAAAATTTTCTTCAGAAATATTCATTGATGATAAAATGATTGCTTTGGTACAGCAAGGTAGAGAAATTATATGAATCAAGTATTCTTTAATAAAACGACAATGTACTGAGAAATTGATAAAACACAACGTTTCGAGCTTTGCTCTTTATCAGGTGTCTTTAGAGAAATTATACGTTGAAAAGCCTTATTTTGAGCTGTACTTTTGAAGCAACAGACTCAATCTTACTACCCTGGGTACCAGACTCTCTGACATCTTACGTTAGAGAGTCTGGTACCCAGGGTACAATCTTACGTAAGCGTCAACATTTTCAGATTTTTTTATCATTATTGAAGTCTCCAATGATAGTGCGCATTTCTTTCTGTAATTTATGACCAAACTAGAAGCTTTACATGCACAAAGAAATTGATCTGGCAATCATCAATGCTTTTTGCAGTATGATTCAAAACCAGGTAGCCCTAAAGAGAGCTAAATTCGCTAATTTTGAAACTAATCACAAGAATAACTATATATTGGATAATAATTTGGCCCTTGATCTACTTGACAAAAAAGAAAATCGAAGATCGGCTGTGTAATCAATTTTTGGTGATTTTTCAAACGGGAGTACTTTTTTTTGGGACACCCGGTATGATTGGCTGATGACACCATTTTGTTTACAAAAAGTAAAGAAAGTATACACGGTTTACTATGCTTTCAAAGGGAAATCGACTTAAAGAACTTTTGTCTGTAACTTGGTATCACGCAAAAGTCTTTCACTCTTCTGGTGTACGATTTAGAAATTTGATAATGTCACATTCTCAAATGAATTGAAATACGAAATACGCTGTGATTTGGAAAATATTCAAGATTTCTGAAACGTCCGACGATAGGATCATAGCTAAGTAGCTAAAGTTTCTTTTAAGCCATTCCTTTGAGAGAAATAGGTCCTAGAATTTCACACCGACCTTTTTAGACCAATTTAAACATTTGGAACCTCTGTTAGACTGCCCATTTTGTGTAAAGTTTTTGTCATGCTCGTGAAGTTCAAACCAAATCAATAGCTGGGAAACCTATAGCCATGCGTGTGAATCTCTTTGTTTCTTTGCTAATCCTTTGTTTGGATTGTGTTGGGCTCGCCCCCCCCCCCCCATATACTTTCCACAAACCAAATATGCTTTTTGTGCATGATCATAGGTTTCATTTTTGGGGATAACCGTTTGCTCTTGAACCTTGATGATTCGTATTCCCAACGCTTATGATGCCATGAAACATCAGGTTGATAAAACAAGCCGCTTTATTTGAAGGGCAGAATCCTGTGAATTTTCGTGATATAATGATGTGCAGGGCTCTGCGTACTTTCTAGCAAATGTGAACTAAATGGTATGCTTTGCTTTTAAGCCTCGAAGACGTTTCTAATGCAATCTTTTAGGTCAATATAGCTTGATATCTCGGAGAGCGAGAAGGACGATAAAAAGTATCATGTTCATGTTCTTTGATCTTTCTATTCCATTGACAAATCCATTCTTCAAAGTTTGTTCAGACAAGTCCATAAAAAGAAGACAGTCCAGTTTTCGACAATCCAAGCGGGTCTAGATTATTCAAACGAACGTTTCGGATCTATTCCAATGAGCTTGATATCTCATGTCAAATAGCCACCCTTGAAAAGTCACCTAACTAAATCTCAATGCAGTTGCTTTGCCGATATTGCAAACAAAGACCATTAACGATCTTCAAGTGTCGTTCCATCATCAGACTGTGCACGATTTGTCATAGAGACGCCTTGATTATGCCTACCTTGTTGGTGACGTGCTGCTGCAATTTTTACCATTTCAGGTGTATTTCACATTCAGATAGTGTATTTTTGCAACATCACCATTGGCGGAGAATTAGCATGTTTTAACAATTTCTGTTTTATTTAGATCAATGCATTATTAACAGAGCTGCAAAAGTTACAATTTGGCTCACCAACAGGAAAACCTATCAAAAGGTTTGATTTTAACACGGGCGCCGTGAAGATCAAATGTTAGCCTATTATAGGCCTGTCTTAGTTTTTGTCCGTTATGGCCTCATGCCCAAAAATCAAGAACCTTCGCAACATACCTCCAGTCCTTTGTTGACTATAGCATATTTAGCATCAATAAGACCCGGGGGGGGGGTACTTAGCATATTTGTCAGACGGGGATGTGCTGTTTTTCAGGGTATCGTTTTCACCAATTTTTTCTTGCACAGGGTATCAAAATGAAGCAATTTTTCTAGAGCAGGTTGTCAAACACATGTCAAACGGGGAATATCTCTATTAGATCGAGTCGTTTTTCGGTAAACTTTTTTCATGTCTTTAGAATATGCTTTTCCCAATGTTTTCCTAGACTCAGGTTATCATTTTGCAGCGATAAATTCTGGAGCAGGGTAGAAAAAAAAATGCTTCTCGTGGGCACACCCCCGTACAAATTTAAGTCAAGTACCCCCCCCTCCGGGAATAAGATGTTGAAAGCACCATGTTTGTTCTTCTTCTGTGCCTATCTGCTCTCGTATTATGGAAACGGTCAAGTCACACTGTAAGTGGTCCAGCAACCAGCCATAATTGGTTTCGTAAGGCCTAATTTTAAAATGCACCCCCAGGAGGGAAAGCGTAAGTAGGAGGCGCATTATTAATTATGCCTAACGAAATGAGTTATGGCTGGTTGCTGGAACGCTTGCAATGCGACTTGACAGTTTCGATAATACGAATGCAATCAATTTTCAATTAAGTTGGCATTTTTTTATCAAATTAATGCGTATTTCATGATTATACGATTCGGCAAATGGCGATACGTTATCTTGAGACAGCCAGTATTAGAGACGATAATTTAGAACTGTGCGGATCACAGCATAGGGCTCAAATCTTTCAAATCTTTAAAAAGGTGGGTGTAAAATTCAGTTACATTTTCTTTGAATTGAATTGCTTGAAAGGAACTCAGGGTACTTTGCTGTAAATCTGCCGTGGAAATTTTTGTATATCTTGATTATTTTCAATATGGCGGCGATTTTAGTTTTTTGAAAGATCCATGGGGTTTATGAAGGTCTACAATATGGCAGTCACGCAGGAATCTGTCGCTCTTCTGGTTTCAGATTTAGAAATTTGATGACCTTCGTATCACCCTTTAGAAATATGACACGGAGTATACCTTTGTAATTTACTGTTTAATGAACAATAGTTTTTTGTTCTGAAAGGGAATAGGCATAGCTATATCGATAAGCTGCTATAAATAGGCTGAAGAAACGCCCACAAACCCATTGTTTCCTCCGCCACACAATGAAACGACAGGCGTCAAAGTTGTTGAATACAATAGATTAAATCT
Source organism: Aurelia coerulea (assembly GCA_039566865.1). NCBI lineage: Eukaryota > Metazoa > Cnidaria > Scyphozoa > Semaeostomeae > Ulmaridae > Aurelia > Aurelia coerulea. The sequence continues at coordinate 31,077,877 of CM076944.1, forward strand.
TTAACTTGGCCCGGGCCAGCTTTTAACTAAGTCGATTCCCTTTAATGACAATTATTATTGTTTTAATATTTATGTCATGGTCTTCGAGGCATCTCGCAAATATGAATAATGTCGCCATTTTAGCAGTAACTATGATATCAAAAATCTCCAAGGCAGATTTACAGCAAAGTACGTTAAATTTCTTTCAAGCCGTTTAATTGATATAAATATGTAATAGAATTTTACACCCTCTTTCTAAAGGATTTGAGTCTTATGCTGCGGATCACTGGCAAGTTTCGATTAAATACAAACACCTGTTTCGGAATGACTAGCAGTTGCCATGTGTTTCATGTTATTTCTCGTGTTTTTAGTGTAATCGTGTCACAATGGACGAAAATGCTGGATATTATTGCATTGCATCTTCGCAAGAATGGATTCAAACATGATTTCATTACTGGCAGGTATATATGATTATCTACAGGTTGTTACCTTTTGTTTGAAGCAATTTGGTTCAGGAAAAATATCCCTTTTGTGAAGTGAGTATATATTGACAGTGGAGATGAATCTAAACCTCTGCCACTCTGGAATTTTATTCATCTAACAAAAAAGCAGAATTCAGTGTTCAAATTACATGCAAAAATATATGAGAATTGTAATGCCAATTGGTCAGCCTTTAAATTTGGAAAATTTCACTGTCAGTATTAAGGTTCAGAAACAGATCTTCAGGCCTTCGGTCAGCGACGAATAATGGTGATTAGTCTGTGATCCCTGTCTTTTGATATTATTTCATCGGTAGTAAAAAACAGACGGGTAAAAGTTTCGGATGCCAACACTTTCAAACGGTGAAATTTCTGACTTCTTTGTTGACTTTATCGTTTGGGCCCCTTTTTGCTGATTTTAACTCATTTGAATGTATCTTTTCTCACTCCTACTTTGATGTTTTATTGATCTTTTCCAGCGTTTCTTTAAAGAAAAGAAGTGAAATTGTTGAAAGTTTCAACACTGAACCTTTTGGAGTCCAGGTATGCCTTTCTGTTAATTCTGAATTGCCACGAGTTAGGCCCGTTTCCACTGCTCCGGTGCTTCAGATTTATCCATTCTTATCTGTGTATCCGTTTTACTTCATCAAAACTAATCCATTTTTCTGTTTGAACGAAAATGGAACAAAAACCATATAAACCGTAGCCTGTGTACAAGCCTTGTATCTGGGAACTGCGGAGGAGGAAATGGGTCTGTACGAATATGCTGCATTTTCTAATTCCCTGTACATCATTCGAGGTATATAGCTTTCTTTGTAATTTTCCCGTGAAATTTAAATTCTGAATTTAAAGGGTCTGTTTCATCCAGCATTCCTTGCACGTGCCGTCTGTTGATGTTCCTTTGTTGTCCGCCATTTTCATGGGCCATGAAAATGGCGGCAACAAAGGAACATCAACAGACGGCACGTGCAAGGCATGCTGGATGAAACAGACCCTTTAAGTAAGTAGTAACATGTAAGATTTATCAATAAACCAGTTTTGTCGCTTATGGTGTTGAAACTAGCAGCAAAGAACAATGAACCTTTCGTCCTCAAATTAGGTCATTTGAATTAAATATGTAGCCTACTCTTACAGGCTCTCTTTTATTTTCATTCTTTTATCATCCTGTAACTTGAAGCCGATCCACAGGCCATAAAACTGCTACAAAGAGAATAGGTCGATCCACTTATATGATTGTTACATGGAAGCCTTGTTTGAGAGCCACCATTTTGAGAACCACCTATCTTTGGTTTTTGATTCCATTTCAATGATTGTGAAGACGTTTGAAGCAGATTCTTTAATTTGTTTCAAGGTTATGCTGGTTTCACTTCGAGCTGGTGGAGTTGGCCTCAATCTGATTGGAGGAAGTCATCTATTCTTACTAGATCAACATTGGTAAGGCAAACAACAGGGATCGTAGGATTATCCATCGTACCCTCCCTCGCCATCTATTCTCTATTTTCCGGGCCTAAAAAACGAAACTGAGAACGGAAAATAAGAGAAACGGAAGCAACGGGCAAGAAGGGATCGAGATGGATGGAAGAATAGATCCAGTTTCTGTCTCATTTCTTCAGTCGTTTTTCGAGTTTGAGAGGAATCTGCCCATATAAAGCCTAAAACCAGTGTTGTGTAGAAAGATAAAATTTGCTTTGTCAGTTAGGGTCTTTGAGTGACTTTCTTTGGGCCACGCCAATTTTACGTTAATTTAAATCGAAACTGACTGATAACAGGCCCGTAGGAAGCGGGGGGGGGGGGGCAGGGGGGGCTCAAGCCCCCCCAATAATTTCTTAAAACAATGGTGTTACGTCACACGAATTAACTAGATGTATTGTTCTCTATTGTTTTGAGAACAATTGCCCCCCCAATCCGAAGCTGCTTCCTACGGCCCTGCTGATAATACTGATCCATGGGCTTTAAGAAACGTGGTACTTATACAGCAATTACCTCTGCATGCTTTAGCACATGTTATCCTCTTTGGAGGATGAAATCACTCAGAATAATGTTGTTATGCTCCCAAGGATGACACTTTCATTATCACAAAGTCATAGACATGTGCTAAAGCACGTAAAAGTCATTGCTGTAAGGCAGAAAATTTGGTCTTGATTTTAGGAGTGTATGGAACACCGTTTGCACAAAAATTGTTAGGGATACGAACAGGCTAAGTTGTGAGCATCAAGGAATCCCCCAAAAAGGGCTCCAGATCGCATGCGCAGTAACGATTTACTTCACTTATGCAACAGGCAAATTTGATTGACCTTTGAGGACAAGGGAAGAAACAAAAGCAGCGATGCGCATGACAACGTGAGCTCCAACGTTGACTAATCTCTCTGGTTTTGCCTTCAAATAAAGCTGAGACACAATGCATCAAAACAATAGGGTCAGCATTTCATCTCCCCAACAAAAAAATGACATTACATAAACCTAGTTTATCTGCAAGTTAACCTAGTTTATCTGCACATAAACCTAGTTTATATCTATTTTTGTGCACATAAACCAGGTTTATGTTACATAAACCTAGCTTATGTCTTTTTGGTGCAAACGGCGTTTCATAGGCGCGTTTTGAAGGTTTCTTGAAGGCGCTTTCTTGGGAAAATCCCTTATAAGTTTAAAACGGAGTGGCCAATTTCAGTCAGGTAAATTTTAAAATGGATTTGAAAATGTCTACCATTAAAGACAAATGACGGAGATATAAGGTGATTTAAATCAGGGGCCTGGGCAATCTAAATATAGCCTATTGTATTCCATTGTATTTGATCATATCAAGAGATTTGCAAATCAATTGGACAAATGAATGCACTAAGCCATCTTTTGTTCTATTTTTAAACTAGGCGCTATATATCCGTCATTTGTCTTTAAGTAATATATTTGCCAATATTATTGATTTGATATCAGGGAGCAGAAGCCTTTCAAATAGGGGGGGGATTGTTTTTTAAATCACCTGGTAGATTTCAAAAGATTTGATCGTGCATTTTAGGCCATAATATTCCGTCTGTTCTTTGAAACTTTTAATGCACCAACAGACTATTTATCATTGTAAAATTATCAAAAAATATAAAAATACGTCAATCCTTTAACTGTTACGAAATTAAATTTTCATGATTACAGCGCAAGTAGTGTTCTGCAATGATTATTCAAGCGAGGCGACATTTTTCATTCACCCTGCATATTTCACAACTGCACTTACTATTCATGTTTTTTTTTATATATTCAATCTAAAAAAATTACATAACAGATTACTACCTACACTACTTAATCTACTTTACAACACTACGACTACGATACCAAGAGGAGCAAAATACTATGTCAACCCCGAGGCCTTAAAAAGAAGAAAAACATTGAAAAAGTACATTTATATAAACCAGACAAACAGAGCTACAAGCTAAGGCATCTTGCAACCAGACAATTTCTAGTGAAGATTTGCAAGGTTTAGGGCCTGATTATATGAGGCGAGCTGGCTCGGTAAACGGGCTGGCTCGGAAAACGGGCCAGCTCACTTCCCTAGTCTATTGCATGTAAAAAGTCAGTTGCTATTACATGGAAGTGAGCCAGCCCGGTAAGCGAGCTGGCCCGCTTTGATGCAAGCGGGCTGGCTCGCCAAACGGGCTGGCTCGTCTCCATGTAATCGCATCAAACCGAGCCAGCCCGGCAAGCGGGCTGAAAATACACAGTGGAGCATGCGCAGTTTCCTTCATCAACGTGTGACAGCACTTTTCCCATATAATACCAACCTAAATTCCACCTCGGCAAACGAGCCAGCCCGTTTATCGGGCCAGCCCGCTTCCATATAATCAGGCCCTTAGAGCCAAGGAAGGCATGTAAAATCTATCATTTGGTTGCAAGCTTCCTTAAGGCACATAATTGCAGAAAGAAAACAAACAAACAAACAAAAAGACAAAACAAAACAAAAACAAAGTACTAAAAACAGACACATACAGAAGGGATTTGGGTGCTCTATTCAGGTATTCCAGTAACCTTCAACCAAATCATTCCGTTTCAGAAATGTACTTAATTGTTAAATTTAAGATTAATTTGTTTGCTTCCAAGGGAAATTTTTGTTTCCGTACAGAAGAAGTTGCAACATATTGATATCTAAACCCTCAGAATATCCATAAGCTTCGAGTACATCATTGACATCAGCGAGAACTATTCATTTTATAGGAACCCTGCGTTGGAAGCTCAAGCATGTGATCGGATTTATCGAGTTGGCCAGAAAAATGATGTCGTCATTCATAGGTAACTATACATTGTGTTTCAGAAAAATGCAACGCAACTCTAATTGAAAATCTACAGAAAATTATAAGATTTGAATAGATGTGATGTATACGGTCTGGAAATACGGTCTTTCGTCTTTCCAATGATATGAAGTTTGGATAGACTGATTATATGTTCGTAGGTTATCGCTATTGATAGACTGATGGACGCTATAACTACGACTCATGGACTTACGCTTCTAGAAACGGACATGGCCTAAATCACCTGCTATTTTTTCTCAAAACCACCGACCCTAAATCGCCGAAAAAAGTGGTTATCCTGAAGTGCTACACTGCAAAACAAGCTATCAGTACTCACACGAATGTTTCTTCAAGCTTTTAAAACAAAAAAACTCTTAGCTATAAGTGCTATTTTGGTTATTTGGGGGCGCAAAAGATCTCGTAAATTCGCTCGTTACTTTGAGATTTTGATCGTTGCAGCAGTTCAGTCGAACGCGTTGTTCTATGGAGGCCCAATCTGGTCAAAATAGTTCAAGGTGGTTCAATTAATTTCATCCTTTGCAGAATTAATTTTCTGTATGTTTGAATTAATATTGTAGTGTCAATGAATTCATTTCTGTTCATTCTCTATATTTCCCCTTGTTGCCAGATTGCTTTTAGTTGTGAATTATTTTTGTGTTTACATGGTGGAATTATGTTGGTGTACAAACGGAATTAAAGAGAATCAACGGAGATAAAAGCCCCGCGCGGAAGGAGTCTGGGTATTCTATTATTAGCCTATTGTATTTGATGATTTCGAGACGATCATGGATATTGTTTAGCAAGAGGAACAATAACATGCGTAGGAGTTTTCAATGCCCTATTTATAGACGACCTCCTCTTAGCTCCGTTCATTCACTTTAATTTTGTGTCGTTTCGGGAATTATTTTAAGCTAATCCCAGGAGCCTTTTGGCGGGACATATCCCAAGATTCAGTGCAACATGATTTGTATAACCTCATGCGTGTACAACCGCCTCGAATATTTGAACATGGAGCCTGAAGGCCCTGAACAGCCAGAAGATGCAGTAGAAAGGGTACGTACAATTGCAAAAAGTGCAATTGAAAGTATCAATGAGCTGACGAGGCTTGTAAATCAGAATGACACGTCTAGAAGATTATCAATAGCCAGTGCAGCAGCCCCTGGGCCTAGCCATAATAATAGGCTCTCGTCGTCGTTGTCGTCGTCTGCTGGTAGTGTACCATCATGTTCAACAAGTGGCCGCAATTCAGCAATATCAGAGCTGCACAGAAGGTTTCCAACAGCTGGTGTGAATAGAAATAACCACCATGGTACCAGACCAGTGAATCCTTTCAGATATCAGCCTTATACAGCATCAAGGCCAGGATCTCGTCGTGCAGGGCCAGGTAGGCCAATCGGTTTAGATTTCGTGTCAAAGGATGTCATAATCTTGGAAAAAGATACTCAAAAAGTCCCTTCCAAGACTGAGAAACAATATCTAGAGAGGAACAAGCGAATTATTTCTGGCTTTGATATCAACCGCCAATGGCATGACCTGAAACTGTTTCAAGAGCTGCAAAGTTTGGTGCCAAAAGATCATATTGGAGTTGCAATGGATTTTGAGATTGTTAAGAATAGTGGTGGAGCAATTGTGAAACCAAATTTGCCTCCAAATAAGAGAGTTGATTCCAAGCTTCTCCTTAGGTCTATTGCCCCAACAGGGGCAGTTTATTTGAGATTGCTTGATGATATTACATCAGATAATGATGATGATGATTTTCTGTTAGAACTACCTGTCTTTGGAGTGAAGAAAAAAGAAAAAACCCCAGTGGTAATTGAAGTCAATGAAAAAGAAAGTCCCCCATTGGTCACAGTTAAATCTCCTGAAAATGAACATTATGAAAAGCCAGTGATTCAGTTGAGTGATGGTGAAGAGCCAAAGCAAGATGAAAATAATCTGTCAATGAAGGAGGCTGTGTTTGAACCTACCTGCCCATTTGATATCAAATCAATTATAGATAAAGCAAAGACCAAGAACTTGACAGATCCAGTTGAGATTCTAAGATTCCTTCAGGAAACTGTTGTGCAGGGAAGAGCTTTGGAACTCAACTCTGTTGATGAAGTCATAGCTGATGGACCAACAAACTTTATTACTGTTGACAGGGAAAGAATATTGGAATCAACATTTAGTGAACTTGAATTTGTTATAGACCAAAGACTAACATACCAAGTTGACTTTATGGGGGAAGAATCTGTTGATAATGGGGGACCACGCAAAGAGTGGATAATACTTGCTAACCGTGCAATAAAAACAAAATATTTTGAGCATGGCTTGAGGCCTTTGCTGTCTCCAGATTACTACTACGTTGGAATAATGTTTGCTGTAGCAATTCTGCAAAATGGGCAAATGCCAGCTTATTGTGATGAGGCAGTACTTCAGCAAATTTTGAAGAGCAGTGCAGATCCTTGCATTCAGAACATGCAGAAAGGGATGGAAAAGCTTGGTATTTTATCATCAGTTTGAAGCTTCCCTGTATTGCTTCATTTGCTTCGCCCTAGTCCAGCACATCAGCTAAGTGTACAGAGCTTGCTCCATTTGCTGAAGCCAAATTTTTCAGATGCTGGGTCCAATGCTTTGGTGAAAGAGAAAGAAGTTTACCAACTTTTTGTCCGCTATGTGAGAGAAGTTGCTGGTGGAAGAAGGATTTGTGGCAACTTAACCTTAAGTCTTGGAAACATTCTGCAGTTTTCTACTGGCACGACAGAAGAGCCAATACTTGGCTTTCAAATACATCCTTCTATCGAGTTTACAATTCCCCAAGAAGCCAACAGCTTTACACCCTGTGCACATACATGTATCAATGCACTGAGCCTTCCAAGAGCAACTCTTGGGAGTCCGTTACCAGATATGGAGCGCCTTTTTGGTATATATGACTTAGCATTTGCCAACTCTTATTTTGGAATACAGTAAAAACCCTCATATAAGAACCTACAATTTTTGCAAGTCAGCCTGGATTCTTAAAAAATGACTACAATGAAAATGGTACTTCAATTGGACAATTTCAGCCTATAGGCTCTTAATCCAGTAGGTTCTTATACGTGGGTTTTTGCTGTACAGTAATCTGACAAAAACGTTTTCGAATAAATGAGTTTGGTGGAGGCAACAGACTTCCAATTCATTATTATAATAGACCAAAGTAGTTGTTGAATACATTTGTTGTTTCAGTGAGTCTATGGACTTCACATGAAAGTTAGTCCAATATATATTTTCCCCTCTAAAATATGTAAAATCAGACTTACCATGATTTGATTCTTCTCCAGGGTTAAAATAGGTTTTGAGCAAAGTCAGTAAATGGTAAAATGTGAAGAAATTTGTGAAACTGTTTATATTTGCACTTCTCAATGATGTGAATGTGGATCTAGCAGCCCCGTCAAGAGCAGACTGGCTACATGCCAATCTGGAAAAAAATTATTTGTTTGTAAACAAGTGCAAGTGTACAACATGACTTTTTGAGGGAAACAGACACTGTTTTATCTTTGGCCAACTTTTTTTTTAAAGTCATTCACATTTCATAAGATACAGATAGGAAAGGAAATTATTTGGGTTAAACTGTGTATTATGCAGTTAAATTCTGTCTGTGACTCAAAATCATGATGGACATATTGGTATTTTTAAATATTTTTTTCAGAATTTTGTTAATGCTTTGGCTGATTTTTGTTCTGTTGCATTGCTCTTTACATATGTATTGCATTTGTTTTTAACAATTGCTCCCCAATCAGACAATATATGATTGAAGATTTACAATGAGGGTTACAATCTTGAGTTCAAGCTTGTGACAGTATGAAAATGTTTTCAGCTAAATAGTCATTTGAATATTGTCTTTTGTGTTATTGAGAATAAGTGTTCAGTAGCCCAACTGACAGCTGTGCACAGCAATGTAAAAGAAACAGACTCAACTGGTTTCCCCTTCATGTTTATTTAGTTGCAACGAAAACCACTAAATTTGTTTCCACAAAATTTTCTCAGGTGTCAGCCAGTTGAGTCTGTACTTATATGTAATGTTGCCCAAACCTTTTTACATAAGAACTAGTTCTAGGATGGCTGAAAATGTAAAAAGCTCTAGTACAATGTTTGACAAATTTTTGAAAGCTAGATTCAAGATAAAACAGCATAAAGATGTTATATACTCTTCAATAATATTAACTCTCGTGTGTTTACATAATGTAATATAGTACATAGTTTAGCAGGCTTTCCAATTGATGTTTATATGTCAAGAAACACATCAAAAGCAGTGTGGAAACTACAAATCATACTTCTTGTACTCAAAGATTAAGAAACACTCTTCCAAGAAGTGGAAATTTTCATGCAAAATTAGGAAATTTTAGTTCTATCTGTGCATTTGATTTAAATTTGTTAATTATTTATACTGTATACATTTTACTTTATAACGTTTGATGGTTTGTTAATCCTTGCTTGGATTGTATTGAAAAGTTGTTTTGTTATGTTATGTTAATGCGAAAGTTACATGTGCATACATTCTTTCCATTTGTCTAAAATGCTGCTTCTATTGGTCTTGTACAAGTTTAGGTACACATATTTTCTTATTAAGAAACTGCTTATAAGGAGCTCAACTCGAAGAAAATCCTAAGCATACTTTTACTTTATTTAAAATTTTCATGTACTTGAGTGATGTCCAAACTTTGGAAAAGGTGAAAAACTTTTGTTTTGAAATGTTCATTGAGGGAACAGGTGGTAAACTACAGTAGAAACTTGCATTATGAGTATGGAAACTTACAAGAAACTCTGAAAACTCAAAATCTGATAAAAGGCATTCAGTACTGGCTCAGATTCTTAGTTTCTTATAAAAATGCATGTACCATAAAAGCTCTATTAAGGCTGGGGGGCTTATTTAATTTCACACACTCTAGAGGGGGGCTTATTAGAGAGGGGGCTTATTAGAGAGGGGCTTGATAGAGAGGGGCTTGATAGAGAGGGGCTTGATAGAGAGTGGGGCTGAATAGAGCTTTTACGGTATGTATGTAAGTAACTTACAAGTGTGGTGCCAGAAATCTTCCAACAGAGGGGCTGGAGCTTCCGACAGGGGGCTAAATGACTAAAATATGCAGTTTACGTAGTATATGTTATTTTATCAAATCTGCTGTGACAATAACCCACAATTTCCACTCATGGGGGGATATACTGTATGCTTCTGATGGGGGGAGGGGGCTGTAGTCCTCTTGCCTTCCCCTGGCTCCACTCCACTGTGATCCAGCAAAAGGAAAAAAATACAAAATATCGCAAAAATCAAATTTAATCGAAACAGTTACTATGATATACGGTCTTAAAGAGGATATGTTAAGGATCAAAACAAAGCAAAAAGTAAACTTTTATGACTTCTGAGTCCGGAGATATTTGCTTCCAAAGTTGGATGAAATTGACATTGTTTACTTTTCATGTAATTTTTGGTAGATTTCTACAGAATGCTCATTACAACAACAAGTTAATTTACTAATATCTTTGCCCAGGGTTATCCGATTTTAATTCAGTTTGCTTTAATTGATAGAACAACATGTCCTCTTACAAGAGAGTCGCTCATTGATCCTTTCAGAACCCACTTTTTTGTTTTCTTGTCATTTTTCCGAAATGCGCTTATTTTCCTGAAAAAGACACCAAAAACGCGTAATTTGAGATTAAAAGTAAAAAATAAAAAAATTAAGGCCGAATATATCTACCAAACCTAGATTTTATCACAGCAGCACATTTCAGCAGATAGTCTGCCAATGCAATCACTCAGGATCGTGCAGGGAAAAAAGTTATTTTATTTTGAAAGTGGCCACTACCACTTTTTTGCTATTTTGAGCCCCCATTATTTTCACGTGCACCTTCAAACAAACGCAAATCCTGTAACTCATGCTTACAATACACCATTCTGAATGATTTTATCCTTTTTGATTACAAAGTCCACTTTGTAATCTAAGAAGGGGCTTCGATGTCAGTCAGTCAGGAAGAAAGAAAGTAAGTAACCCACTTCCGTCACGCTCGTTAAAGCAATTGATTAACGCTTTATCTTTAACAAGTGTTCTGGCATTCGGAAAGTAAAAGCAAATTCACTATCTCCTCCGCAGAGGCCTTTTATACTGTTTTGATGGAACTATCTTAAACATTGGGACTCCTATCTGTATGCAATTACCAAAAACATTGTAATAATAATATATTTAATGTTTTCTCAACTCACACAAATAAAAATGATCCATACAAAGTTGAAGATGTCATCAGCGATGGTTCCTGAAGACTGGTAAAGTTGGAACTGTGAAGTGTTATCATTTTGACTTGATTACATCAATTTCATGGTAATTACTGAAGTGAAATGATCAGGATGCGCACAAAAACATCACACATAACATTGTACATATAATATTGCCTTGTATTGAAGCTGGTTGGCTACAAAACGCTCCTGGTGTACTTTTTCAAGGCTAAAATTGCATGTTCACACCATGCTATCCCAGGTCTTAAGACAGTTCATTTAGAGAGCCACAAAATGCCTCTGCGGAGGAGCCTTTTAATTCAATTTTACTTTCATTTATGTCAGAACACTTGTTGACAAAGATAAAACCATTCAAAATGATATCTCTTAAGCATGAGGTACAGGATTTGCGTTTGTTTGAAGGTGCACATGAAAATAATGGGGGCTCAAAATAGCAAAAAAGTAGTAGTGGCCACTTTCAAAATAAAATAACTTTTCCCCCTGCACGATCCTGAGTGATTGCTTTGGCAGACTATCTGCTGAAATGCACTGCTGTAATAAAATCTAGGTTTGGTAGACATATTCGGCCTTAACTTTTTTATTTTGTACTTTGAATCTCAAATTACGCATTTTTGGTGTCCATTTCAGGAAAATAAGTGCATCTAGGAAAAAGAACACAAAAACAAATATTTGGGATCCAGTTGAAGCAACAAGCAACTTCCTTGCAAGGTGATAAGTAGTTCTATCAATTAAAACAAACAGAGCTAAAATCGGATAACCCTGGGCAGAGATATTAGTAAATGAATTTGTTGTTGTAATGAGCATTCTGTAGAAATCTACCAAAAATTACATGAAAAGTAAACAATGTCAATTTCATCCAACTTTGGAAACGAATATCTTCGGACTCAGAAGTCCTAAAAGTGTACTGTTTGCTTTGTTTTGATCCTTAACATATCTTCTTTAAGACCATATATCATTACAACGGTTTTGATTAAATTTAATTTTTGTGATATTTTGTATTTTCTTCCTTTATTTTCGCATTCTGGATCACTGTGCACTCCTGGTAACTTGTAAAATAACAACTTTATCAGATGCCTGGCCTGTGAACTTTCTTACATTTATAGCAACTGGCTCTCAAGGAACAATACACACTGCTGAAAAATAGTTTTCCCATCGTTTTCATCATTTTCAAGAGGATTAGGAAGATGTGTTGCTAGAGTGTCAGGTAACCCATTGATCACAACTGGAGCAACATTCACTTGATATTCCTCATCACCCACAGGGACAAAACCTTCTGGGTCAATACCATATTCCTGCACTTCTGTTTCATTTAAAACAATGTCCTCTGAATTTATGTTCTCCAGCATTCCACTTGCCCACATTTGTAAGGGAGACCTGTTCCCTTCAGAGGAAACAGGACGATTATTCATCTGCTGAGTAAATTCTGTTAATGATCTTTGTATCCTTGGGATGAACACATGATGTAGACAAAACATATGCACATTGTTAAGGACATCAAGGCTTCCTTCGGACTCCATTTCATCAAATATCCTTGAGTAGAAGACAAGGACACCAGAGAAGATGTCACGATGGAGACGTTCAACACGGCAGTTATGCACAGAAGAACCAGTTATAATACTGCCCCGGTTCTCCCCACGATGCTGTATCATGTAGGCTGCCACAAAATAATTTTCCATTCCCTGATCACTACGCACTCTGGATGGCAACCCCCATGCATGCACTGCACCTTCAAAAAGACAGAGGACTGTCTCAGCCTTATTATTATCATGGCACGATGCATAGAGTATTGTCCTCGTTTTGCCATCCAGACAAACATGCACTATAAGTTTGTACCTAATCAACTTGTGGCATGAGTCAATGTGCCATAAGCTGTTAAGCCGGTTTTCCACTAGGCGAATTTTTCCGCACGAAGCGAATTTTTTCGTCGCAGCTGAAAAGTAGAAACTGTTCGAACTCACTTTTTCGCAGAGAAAAGGAGCCAGCGAAAATATGGCGCCCGTTGAAATGAAAGTGCGCATGCTTGCACACGAAAAAATTCGCTTCGCACGAAAAAATTCGCCTAGTGGAAAACCGGCTTTAGGCATAGGAACAAAGTACTTTCTTCGACTGATAACCATTCTCCAACGTAGAGCTGTACCAACAGGGTCCATGCGGCGGATACATTCACTGGCTCGCCAACGCTGAATACGTAGTCCTCTACTCCTCAAAGCTCCAATAAATCTTCTCCTCCCAATGTTGGGAGTAACTGGTCCTCCTTCATTTCCAGTTATGTCTCTGTAAATTTCATCTAGCTGGTCATCAGAAATCTCTGAATAATGTTCAAATCGGTCACTGAGACCAAACTCCCGACGTCTCCGCTGCAAGGTTGAAATGCTGACTCCGAGAAGGGAGGCTATTTTCTCCCAAGAGAAAAATAAGGAACGGAGGTGTTCAAGCTGCTCTTGTGTGATACAAAGTCGTTTCCTGCCCCGGTTACCTGCACCATTGTCTAGTACTCTGGTTGAATAAGCAACGTTCACATAATCTTCGTAGTCCATGTCATCCCTTCCGTCAATCAAAGATAATAAGAATGAAACCAAGCCACTTAGTTCTTTTTTCAGATCTTCGAGTGGCCTTTTGAGCATGAATGAAGGAAGGCCTGTTGCATTCTGCATTCCAGATGTTACCTCTTGCAGCAGTATTGTGACTGTGCCTAGGCCATCCATTAGTCTGTCTCTTGTCTGGGTGAGCACTGAAGTACTTTCACCTTGCATATCCTCAGGAGATGTAAACAATGCAACAATACTCTTAACATTTTGACAAAAAAGTGAGAACCCATGAAGGTTTCTGCATAGCTTTTGGCAGGGTGCAACATTTTGTTATCTGGCTAAGGATCCTGGGATATACCCAAAAGGCTTCTGGGACTAGCTATAATAATTCGCTGAAACCAGAAAAATAATTCCGTTCGAAGAACAAAATTAATTCCACCGTTTCAACACAAAAATAATTCATAAATTGGAGAAAATTAATTCGTTTAATGATGAAATTGCTGTTGCAAATGACAAAATTAATTCTGTTTCATAATATCAACAATACCAAAGTTTACAAAATTAATTCATCAATTCTGTTTGTAATAAAATCAATTTTGACCAGATCGGGCCTCCATATTGTTCGAACGCTTTTGTTTGCCTTTGGCGGGAAGTTTGAATTGAAGAAGAATCAGCCAATCCCATCAAGTTATTTCAAGTCTTGCATCCTGATTGGTCCAGGAACAAATTTGTTCCTGGCGAGAATTTTTTTGCCGTTTTGAGGAGAGTTTGTCCATAAGGCCCTCAACTGGAGCGACAACAACAACATCAATTCACTTCAATTAGATGATTCAAATGGCTTATTTCAAATGCAGCGTGCTGTAAGTACAAAATCAACACCTTTTGTACCTTAGAAAACTTATAAAACAGATTTTGTCCAACGTTTTCAGGCCAAGAAGCCAGTGGTGGAAAAAATGTTTGCTTTCCTGCGAAGCAACATCAAACTAAAATTCCTTTCATTGTTTTATCAATTTTCTCCATGCCAAATTTCATTTGAACTATTGCAAAACATACATTTCAGTTTCGTGAACTGTTTGGAGTCATTTGGAATAGTTTTGAATTACTATTAATAGCTTCCTTGGACCATACAACTGTAAATGGACAGAGCATAATCCAAACACTGCTTTCCTTTCTCTTTAATTTTCCAGACTTTACTCCTTCCTTCACTATTTACATTTTCGAACTTCGTTTTCCCTCGTTTTTCCCCTTCTCCTTTTTCTGTCTTTCCCTCTATTCCGCTTTCTATCTTTCCTCCCCTGTTCTTCCTTCCAGATAAACAAGCTTCCTGCGAAGCTGCTTCGCGGATTCGCGCATTTTTTCCACCTCTGCTAGAAGCACTTGAGATAATACCCTATGGTAGGAAAAGACAAATTTATTACAATGAGATGCATTTATTATTATATACAGGAGCATACATTTAGAATGATCTTTTCAGATACCTTAAAAATGTAATCTGTAGTTATAACAGGTTCTTCCATCGCTCTCTACATCTGGCTATATCTCTGACTTCATTGAGTTCTGCAATGCTATTTATTTTTAGATTTCGCTGATTCAAATCATTCTTTATTAGTGTGAACAAGTTACTCCTTGGTCTTCCAATGCGTCCAATTAAACGCTTATCAGACTCAACAGCGAATGTAATTGCTAATTGAGCTGCTGTATTTTCATCACTTCTCAAAATATGACCAAGCATACGCCAACGATATTCACTAACTCTGTCCGATAGCTTTGCAACGTTGCATCTTTTGTACAGAGTGTTATTGCTGATCATTCCTGGATATCTGATGTTGAGTATCTTTCTGAGATGTCGCCTGTGCGTGATATCTAGCTTTTCGAGAGAGGATGCATTTATTAAGGACGATAAAATAAGCTCTCACAAAGATGAGTTTCGGTCCATGTAAATGTCCTATCACTTTCCGGCTTCTGAATCAGTCCATATTTAAGGAATCCTCCATTAAGTGACGAACAGATCAATTAATACACCCAACATGGATATCATCGGACAGGAGGATAGATAGTGCTTTCATATGGTATGCGTCAAATCGATTTAAATACTATAATTCCTGAAGAATCGCGAATAAAAGTGATAGGGTTGCATTTTCCTGAAAAATCCTGTGGTACTCCCAAAAACTGCCAGGTGATCCAAAAAATGACTTTGACAAAGCATCAAAATTTGCACATATTACAGATCATAGAAATTTATACAATGCATTTATGCCAAGAACCAAATTAATTTGAGACTTATTACAGATTCTTGAAATGTTTTTGAATTTGTGGTCATTCATGCTTTTACAAGCTACCTGGTATTCTTTTCTTGACCATAACTGGTATGTTTTCACCTTGCCCAGTATTTAATTTGCCCCGTATATCGGTATGTTTTTACCATACCCGGTGTATTTTGACCTTACCTGATATTTTTGTAAACTTATCCTATATGCTTTAACATCACCCAGATTCTTTAACTTTTCCCGACATGCTTTAACTTATGCCGGTATCCTTATCTGGTACGTTTGAACCTTACCCGGAATGCTTTACCTTCACTGGTATACTTTAATCTGACCCAGCATGTTTTGACCTTATACATAGGTTTCTCTGCACTGATACGATCGAACAAAAGATTGCGGCTCTTCAAGATAAAAAGAAAAGTCTGGCGGATAGTGTTTTGAAAGGGTAAGTAAAAGTTCCTTGAAGTTATGTAAATGCTAGCGCGAGAGTCAAAGAAAAACGAATAAGCACTGTTTGAAAAATGATACTGCAAAAAGCACGAACCTTTTCGTAAACTTTCAAATCCTTCCTTTCAATGGGGCTTCAAAGTAATTTTGATCTTTGTCATCATAGACAATTGCGTTAAAGATGGCCGACAGGAATTTTTTGCCATAATGCTTTGCGTCTTATTGAATTTCGATTGATTTGATTGGTTGATTTCTTAATACCCCAAAGGGTTATGGTAAAAGATTCCTCGACACCATCTTAAGCGCAATCGTCAACATACTTCTTTGCTATTCTAAAAGAGAATCAGAATCGAACGAAATTTTGATACATTTTGTAGAATCTTAGATGTCTATAATAGTGATAGAAGCTCTAACGCCACTCAATCGAACCTCTTGTATAAGAATAGCGCTCGATCCAAACCCTTTTGTAGAACGACTAAAAAGGTCTGTTGTGGATATTCTTTTCTCTCAAAGCCAGTTATTAGCAAAAAATCTTTTTCCTCGATTTACTCAAAACAATCAAAACATGCTGTTCACTCTGATACAGATTTTTGACACAAAGTTTTCTGTGTTGTCACTATTATCGATCGAGACAAATGTTTATATTTTGGCAGCTTCATTGTCACTACAAGGAAGTACTCTGTGCCAGAAAACGGTCTTTTACGATCCTGATAGCTGGAAAGCATATTGAATAGAGCCAGCCACCACATCCATTTTTAGTGACAAACCAGGGAAACCAGGAAATGCTCTATCTGACAGAAAAAACTTGCATTATCAATTGTATAGAAATTCTAAAAATTAGATTAAAACCTCGGCCAGGCATTTTTGACATTTTCGAATCGATTTATATTCTTGCGGTATGATTTTTTAAACAGTGAATACATGTCTTTGCCCATCCGATGTTGTATGCGGCAAGAAATTACACACAACGTGATACAAAATACACATATTTTTGTAAAAAGTCTTTAATGCAACGTTATAAATTACAAAACTCTCAAATCACAGGAAGCCCATGTTACAGTCTGTTCAAAAAAGTATTTTTCTTTCTTGAACCTTTTGAAATACTCTTTAAGAAACTTTCCATACTCAACCACGCGAAATTGTATTGAACCTTCCACTGCTTACTAACTTCTTAGTTTCTTGTAAAGAATACGTGCAGTATATGTGTTTGCCGAATCACGTCACTCACCCTGGATGCATCTTTTAAAATTGATTCAAAGAGAAACAACCCACAATTTTAGAACAGAATTTGCGATTTCAGTGAAGCAATTTTTGTGCATCTAAGTTAGCTTTCTATTATAAGTCAGTCCATCAATTTCGTGCGGCCAATTTAGCTTGTTCGTTTTAAATCAGTGTATCATTTCGTCGAAATCTTGGCAAATCCCAAAAAACATTTTGCCTCACGATTTTATGTTTCTCGCAGAGGTCGGACTTATGTCAACACAATGAATGTAGCTTTGACGTTTCAGAGGTCGGAAAATATTAGCAGCACATTTTCAAAATAATTCATGTTGTCTACCGGGTGAACCAGAAAAAAATTCCCACTTTTGAAAAGTCATAGCATCAAAAGTTCTGGATGGATTGTCATGAATCAATATTTGCTTGACAGCCAAAAGATCGAAGTATTTTATGATTTTTCTTGCTTTCTTATGAGCACTGGAAAAATTGGTAAATTCAAGTTTACAAAAACTGTGTGGTTGCAAAATGACTGAAAAAGTCCTAAAATACTTGATCAAATCATAAAGGACTCCTCGCTCAGAACAATAGAGAAATTTCAATTTCTCATGGGTGAGAGATATCGCCGTCTGCACATTTATTGCCATGGGATTGACAACCTTTAGTATCTGTTTGATAATCTCTGTCTTATAACTCTTGAGAGAGGTGAAACGCCCGTGCGTATTGTTCTGTGTGAGGAGAGTCCTAACGATTTGATCAAGTGTTTTAAGCCCTTTTTCAGTCATTTTGTAACCATGAAATCTTTGTAACGTTGAATTTGCCTACATTTGCAGTGCTCGTAAGAAGACGAGAAAAATCGCAAAAATACTTTGCTCTTTTGGCTTTTAACTAGAATTTCAATCATTCAAATCTATGAAGTACTTTGTGGTGCTACGAATATTCGAAAGTGGGAATTTTTTCTGGCTCATCCGGTATCCTTCTTTATTTATGATTGAAATATTATTTTCTGTTGCAGCGGGAAACACAAAGGTAATAACTTAACACTGCAAGACTTGAGAACGTTATTTGGTGTTTGAACTCAGAGATAGATAATGGATAACTGCGACTGGTATTTGCAACTTATTTTATCAACATTTAATAATAAACACCACCGGGTAATTAAAAATAAAATATAGACTTTTGAAAGTTTCGTGATAAAAGAAAATTAACACAAATGGGACTACAGCCTCTTTATATACATGATAAATATTCGAGCGACGAGATAAAGAACTAGAGTTTTTAAAGAATCTTGGCAAAAAAGGCTGGCACATAGACAAATTTCAATGTTTTCATGTTGTTTCCTAAAATAAAATATCGAGGCGAAAACATACGTTCAGGACCTTCTGATGCCCCCTTTCCCCTAATTCAATGTTAAGGAGGTCAAATGGTGTTTGATTCAAGGAACATTGGAATGGGGGGAGCGGGGGGCATGTAATCAAAGACCAGATATAGTGCAGTTTCGTGACTTGTCCCAAGTATTTTAGCCAAGATTCTAGCCAATTTGATCAAGGATTTTGGAGCATAGGGATCGAGTCTTTAAAAAAGCTTGCACGAGTAGATAATGCATCACTCGTTTGACTTACTTGCTTTAAAGAAACTTCAGGTACCTTGCTATAGTTGTTTATTGGCAATCATTGGCAATTATTGAGTTGATGCCTATGCTGGACTAGATCTTAAGCCTGTTTTGAAGGATTTTGAGATGAAGTATTTTTGTAAAGTCACTTGTAAACATGAGAACGATGACACACTAACTTTCTAAGCAAAGTTGAGATTTTAGCTTCACAACCATATTATCAGTTGATAGGAAGCCGAAAGATGGATTAAGAACTATTTTACTTTCAAACTTCTATACATTATTTTAACTTACCCGGGACAGGAAAGCTAAAAAAATTTTGTTCTATATTATATATCATAGACTAGAATTATTGTTCGTTTCTGTTTGGCTTTTTTTAACTAGGGGGTGTGAATCCTATAGAATGTGGTAAACACGTGCGATGTGCCTCCTTAATATACGGGGTGTCTCAAAAAACAGTGCCGCATTTGCGTAAAAACTTCTAAAAATACATCTGTTTCTATTTCCATGTTGCTTTTGGTTTCTCCCTGTACCCCCTGGACTGATTTCCCTTGGCTCTGGTGGCATCTTTTTCGGTATTCTCAAGAGCTGCCAGCTCCTCGTCATACCTTGAAAGAAACAAAAATACATCACGTCTTGATAAAAACACCTCTTTGAACATGAAGTGCATTCGCTTGCATTGACTTACGACAAGAACCCTTTACTTTATTATATAACTACCGGGTGTCCTAGAAAAAATATGGGACAGATTCGGTTGGGTCGTCCAGCGATTTGAATTCAGCTTTTATCAATGGCTAACGACTCTCAAAATGTTCCTCGACAGTTACATTAAAATCGAAAACTTTCGGACGGAAAAATTTTGGAAAAACAACTTCGGACAAAAACCTTTCGGAAGCTTTTTCGAGAATTTCGGGCAAAAACTTTCGGACAAACAATTTTTTGCATCAAACCAAAATATACGTTTAGTTTGTTTCACAGATTCACAAAGTATTCCGTTGTGTTGAGCTCCGACTATGTTTCAGCCAATCAGATACGTGATAGACTGCCTTTAAGCCTTGAGAGAAGTAGAATGCATCCGCATGTTAATCTCAATTAGATTACTTATCCCTTTTTGACGCATTTCAGAGTAAAAGATTTTGACAAATCCAATTTTCCTATATTTACAATGCTCAGAAAAATAGGACAAAAATCAC
Source organism: Aurelia coerulea (assembly GCA_039566865.1). NCBI lineage: Eukaryota > Metazoa > Cnidaria > Scyphozoa > Semaeostomeae > Ulmaridae > Aurelia > Aurelia coerulea. The sequence continues at coordinate 31,098,109 of CM076944.1, forward strand.
AAAAAATACTTCAGCCTTTTATCCATCAAGCAACCTTTGATTCATTCCAATAGCTCATGTATTTTCTGCATAATGAATTTTCAAAAATGTGAATTTCAGTTTGGGCCACCCGGTAGTCCTCTTGTTACCATCAAGTTACCATCATGTTACCATCAAAGGTAATGAATACAGCGGCAAAGAAGTAATGTAAAGATATGTTTGACCACTTACAGTACTTCAAAGTTTCCAAGCGCTTCCTTCGTTGGTAGTTTTTCTCTTCGCACACTAAAAGATTAAAATCAAGTATCAACATCGATGACTGATCATCTTGCATAAATCTTCAAAAGGCTGCGATTGACTGATAATATTCAGCAGTTTTTAACTTTTACCTCGAATCCCCGGGGGGGGGGGTACTTAGTATATTTGTCCAATGGGGATGTGCCGTTTTTAGGGGTATCGTTTTCACCAATTTTTTCTAGAACAGCGTATCAAAATGAGGCAATTTTTCTAGAGCAGGTTGTCAAAACATGTCAAAGGGGAATATTCTGCTAGGTCGGGTCATTTTTCGGTCAAATTTCATGTTTTTGAGTATACTTTTCATCAATTTTTTCTAGAACAGGTTATCATTTTGAGCGAAAAATTCTGGAGCAGGGTAAAAAAAGATTTTTTCGTGGGTACAAATTTAAGTCAAGTACCCCCCCCCCCCGCGCTCGAATCTGACTCTCCATGGGACATACCAGGTGTCTCAGAAAATCTCCTCGCATTTGATCAACTCTAGTTACATAGTATGAATGAAAATTCATCTACCGGGTGCCCCAAAATGATGTATTATCGTTTGATTGCTTATATGTCCGTAACAGATGAACCGATTTTCGAAAACTGGTAAAACCACAACCAACATCTTGAAATACATTTTAGCTTTTAGGCAATCAAATAAAACAAATGGTTTGAAAATCGGTTCATTGGTTATGGACATGTAAGCAATCAAACAATAATACATCATTTTGGGACACCCGGTACACAAAATTAAATGTTTTAATCAATGAAAATATAGTGAAACAGGAATTCAGACATGGCAGAATATGCGCATTGTATAGAGGACTCTGGATGGAGATCAGTGGCGGCAGCAGTTGTTGTCTTTGTGGTTCTCCCGTCAGGGTTCCTACTGGTCGGCATCATGCGCCTACACGTTTTTTTTATAAGAAACTTGGATCAGCACTTAGTACTAAAAGTTTCTTAATTTCGCATGAAAATTTCGGTGTTTTAGTAGTAAAAGTTTCTTAATTAGTTTCTTATTTTTTGGGCCTAAAATTGCGGTATTGTTCGAAGTTGAGCCTTCTTCTCGAGAAAGGGCTTCCCTTTTTGCATTGACATTGTCATCAACAAGAAGCCATGCACATCAAGGCAAAAATTTACCAATTTTGCAGTTAAAAGTCAAGAAATAGATGAATGTACCTTTGTTAGAGAGACAGAATAAGAGAGACATACAGAAATAGAGTTTTAGAGTTTCTTAACTGTTCTGGAGCGTAGTACTAGAGTTTCTTAAATTTTTGGTAATCGTAGTACTAGTTTCTTATAAACCAGTTTCTTATAAAAAAAACGTGTATGCTGGCCTGCCATCCAATGTGAAGCAGGTCCAGGATTTATCAAAATTTAATCGTATGTAGGATTTTGTATTTTTCCAGCTGTTCTTTGTTGCATGTCGTTATGTAATAGCCATGGGGTAGTGATTGTCTTTGCTCCCAAAGGTATCGTCCCTGTAGTGTTGTATAATTGTATAGTAATTAGAAAGTAAAGTGGAATATACCATGGGTTGGGCATGGATTATAACATTTTATATGAATAAATAAAAAAATCAACTCTTGTTACGTATCAAATAGAGATGTAAATCTTTAATATCTATATTCACCAAAAAGGAATTTTCTCTCACACGTTTCCTGATTGGAGTTTATTCAAAGTCCAAGAGAAAATTAAAGCGGCTTACTCCGGTAATTCTCCATTAGGCATAACTATATTGATGATGTCATTCGTAAGTGAAAATTTCATTATTCTGTCTGCTGCAGTTGTAGAGGATAATGATGGAGATGCATTCACCTAAATGAAGCAAGTGTTCCTATCATTAAAGGGGCTCCGTCGTCAAAATGTTAGCCTCCGCGTAGACTCGACAGGTTTCGCCGAAGTAAGAACCATCAAATTTCAATTCAACTAAACTTACTTCGGCGAAACCAGTCGAGTCTGCGCGCAGGCTACAAAATGTAAACAAAACTATGATTTTTGCAGTTTTTTGAAAGGTGATATCACACAGGATTTTCATATTTTTTTCAAAATGAAAGTTGCTGTTTGGGCATTGATCCTGTACTTCACTAAGCAACAAACCAAACATTCATATCTTCTACGATTGCTCGGATATAAGTGGATTTTTAACGGTCACTTTTTTGTGGCTTGGGTGAAGCCACCGAACAAACTGTAGAGAACAATGGATGAACAATGGATAATCCCCAACACGTGCGAGTTTACGGATTTGTTTACTGTTTGACGACTGAGCCCCTTTAAAAGGCATAGTCACCCAAAGTCCCCCGCGGGCACACTAACATTTCCGACTGTCTGAAAATCAAATTTGGCCTAAGTGGAAACCATGGATCCACACTGCAGTTGTTGAACTGAAAGAAAAGTTTTATTTTAGTATCACTGTTCTACCAGTTCAAATACTGCAGATGAACAAGGACAGATTTCGTAAGACAATAGCACGAGTTGGATTTGATTGACACCGCAATTCAAAGCGATTAGCAATTGCAGACAAAGGAAATTCTCTCAACCAATAATTCAAAACAAGCAAAGCCCCAAAAGTTTCTCTGAAACCCAGGTAGCTAGCTCGCTTGTTGTGCATTTCAGATATTGTCTTTAAGAGCAAACATGAGCATAGGTCGAGAGAAGAAGGATATATCTACACATCTACCACGGGTATTTAATTTATTTGATTCAAAAGCCGATTGGGAGGCGATTCAATTCCCTTTTTTTTTTAATGTAATTAAAACACTTACTGCTCAGCTTCTGAACCAAAGAAATAAAATGCCCGAGGTAGATGTTTAGATATATCCTTCTTCTTTCGATATACGCTGATGTTTGCTCTTAAAAACACTTTCTAGAATGCACAACGAGCGCGCTAGGTACTTGGGTTTCAGAGAAACTTTTGCGGCTTTGTTTGTTTTGAATTTTGGTTGAGAGAATTTCCTTTGTCTGCAGCCACTAATCGCTTTGAATTCAGGTGTCAACAAAATCATCTCATCCTATTGTGTAACAAAATCTGTCCTTGTTCTGCAGATGAGGATCCATGCTTTCAGTTACAGGGAATCGACACAGTTAAAAGCTGGCCAGGGCCAGGACCAGGTCAAAAATAAAATCCATTGTACTCGAGAACTTTGACGCATCCGGTTTCTTTGTGTAGCTAAAGAAACAATGGGTTTGTGGGCGTTTCTTTAGCCTATTCATAGCAGCTACGAGATATAGCTATGTCTATTCCCTGAATTGATTTTGAAGCTGATTTTCAGATATTTTTGCTAGCTACTACATTACACTCCAAATGTATTCACGCTATGTCGACGATTTTCAGATAATTTTAAATTTAAGCGTACCCGCAAAGGACCCTGGGTAACAATGGCTCTTTAACACGTCAAATCATGAACAATATCATACCAATACCCCCATCAACTCTTTGGGAAAGCAATACAAAAATCGTTAACCTTGAGGTTAAGGGGTACCTAGCTAAGCATACAAAAATGGCTCATACCACTTGCGGCCAAATTCTAGCCTCCAGCTGATCATATGGATCATTTTTCATTTCATTTTAATATATTTACGCATGGTAGCCCTGTCAGTCCACGAGAACTGATTTTCAGGGGGCCGTGGCAAAAACATCTCATTGGAGGGATAAAGTGCTGCAAGTTTGATCTCTTAGGAGACCTCTGTCACATGTGAGCAGAACAAGATTTCGTCATGGCGATTTGAATTTGGTGTGCTTCGATTTGTCCTGCAAACCGAACCGTTTTATATTGCAGAGAACAGAGATGAAGACGCAGATAAATCACAAATTTTTATCTTTATTTGTCACCCCAAGGAATTGAGACGATCAATGTTAAAGCACCACTTAGGCCTACACGAAAATCGTCCCATGGCCGTTAGTAAAACTGAGTAATAAAGTACAACTAACAAACGTTAGGTATGTGAGAGCCGAGTTCCTTACAGAAAAATACGTACAATGTCAGGTAAGGATCCAGTAAATAAAATGGTTTTATAGTTGTAGATGTGGATTTTCTTTTATTAAAGCGAGCTTTTTAAGCAACTTTAACCAATTTAACTTTCAATTTGGTATAAGAAGGTTCAATTCATACCTCGATGAGCCAAGGTTTAAGGTTATCGTCAATGATTATATCATACCTACGGTAGGAAAATATAAACATTAATGTTAACTCAACTCAGAATTGAAAGAGCATGGACAAATTTCAAAAAATAAAAGATTCAGGTTTGAAATGAAAGAGGAGGTATGCCCAAGGGCGCCGGAGCCACGGGGGCAGCGGGGGCAGCTGCCCCCGTTGCCCTAGTGGTACGGGGGCAGCGCGGGGGCAGCAAAGTGCCCTTTCCAAAAAATGCATTTCAGAAAACTATTGATTAATCGCGCCTGTTAGTTGGAAGCGAGTTGTTTCTCGTCCGCAGTCACAATAATAGAACGATTCCTTCTACTCTCAAGATTACAGTACATCCGCAAATGGGCAGAAATGTTTCTCATATCGAGGTGCAAAACTGTGGAACAGCCTCTCAGCTGAGACTAAACAGGCACCCTCCATTAATGTGTTCAAGCAGAATATATGATAGGCTGGGGGGGCTTCTCTTGCGGTCGGGTGGCTAGCCGCGGCCCGCGGTTTCTGTGCTTGATTGCTGCTGGATCGGCGACGGAGATCTGTTTTTGGGATCTCCGTTGTCGATTTGGCGGGGTCGGGCGTGGGGACGGGAGCTGCTCTGGTTGCTGGATCGTTGGAGAGGTTTCCCAGTCTATCGGTTTTATGCTCATTTCTTTTACTTTTATTAATTAGGTTTTATGGTTTAGTTGTATATATTCATTGTAAGTAGTTTTTAGATGTTTTTAGCCAATTTTTATTGTAAGTTTTTATGTGGAGGGCCCCTTGAAAATCAGCCACTAGGGTGAAGGGCCTCCCTCCTTAATAAATTGAAATATGAAAATATGAAAATATTCGAAGGACAGTAGCGTCGCCACGGGGTGGTCTGGGGTTTGACATGTCGACCACAGTTTTCACAGAGTCGATGTTATAATTTCTCGAAATCAGTCAAAAAGATTGGGAAGGGTAGATTTTTATTGACTTGAAACTTTTGTGATAACTGGCCTTCCTCCTGAATTCTCAATTCCTTTATTGAAGATTTCGAGAAAGGCCTTAAATTTCAATTTCTAACCAGTGGCGTGGCCACGGTGGGGGGTATAGGGGGCAATTGCCCCCCACTTTTGTCGGAAGATGGTCCTCGAGATTCCTCTAAAACCGAGGAGAAAATAGCTGCGTATAGGTTGGGTAAGAATTTTCCGAGAAATGTCAAATCTTCCATTTTACCACTGGCAAGCATGACATTGGGAGATGCATTCTAAGCCAAAGTAAAGGATACTTCTTCAAAAATTTTCTTCGTGCTCTGATTCATAGCATAACTGTAACAAAAAGATCAAGGTTTCCTTGTCGCTAGAGGCAAGCATAATATTGGGAGATGCATTCTAAGCCAAAGTAAAGGATATTTCTTCAAAAATTTTCCTCGTGCTCTGATTCATAGGATAACTGTTACAAAACGATCAAGGTTTCCTCGTCGCTAAAGGCAAGCATGATATTGGAAGATGCATTCTAAGCCAAAGTAAAGGGCGTGGCCCCAAAAAATTTCCTGGGGCTTCGCCCCCAGACCCCCTAATTTTACATTCCCCTCCCACTTAATTTGCCCTGGCCACGCCGCTGTTTCTAACCATATTTTTTCCTTCCTCGTAAATAAATATATGATGTTCTTCTGTTTCGATTTTTGTTGCACCAAAATGCCCGCTGTTGTAAAAAGTACTGCTTGAGATGGCTGCTTTTCCAGAAATATCTAAATAGATCAAAATAATAAAAAGAGCATTCCCATCATGTTCTCCGAGTGTCTGAAGGGCGTTTCGCACGTTTTCCGAGGGTCTAAAGGGCGTGGCCAGGAGTATTTTTTCTGGGGGCTTTGCCCCCAGACCCCCTTATACCTTTCCGCCCCAGCTTTTTGGGCTGGCGACACCCGTGTCGAAATAGATGTTGAGCACAATATCCTAAATGACGATTCCCGATTATTTTCAACGGCAAATGTTGACACCCTAAGGTGCCCTTTCTGCGATTCCTGCCCCCGCCGCATCATGGAGCCTCCGGTGCCTCTGGGTATGCCTAGCAGCGGCAGCAGCCTCCTAGAACTAATGAAGACAAATAAGAGTGGGGTCAAGGGGCAAAGCCCCCAGGAACATTTTCCAAGACCACGCCCTTTTACCCTTGGGAAACGCCCCTTTTTTTGCCAAGAAACGCTCCTTAAAATCCAAATCTTAACTGCCTATCCCTCCTTTGACAATTCTCTATGGAATTGGACGAATTGAAAAAAACGACCTCGGAGATAAGTGGGATGGGGGAATCAGCCCCAGCCCCCCCCCCCGGCGCCGCCTCTGGGTGTGCCATCCATTTTTGAGTTCTGCAAATCGCATGCCCGTGCTCAATCTTCTAATCCTCAAACCAACGAATCTTTGCTCAAACATTCTGTCCATCATGTTTAGTTGGGGATGACCCCTGGAAAGCTGGCAAAGCGGGCATATGACTCAAGACATGATCTTTCGCTGAAATGAAATGAGGGAATGACCTCAAATTTCTGGAAACTTCACTGTCTCTTTCACATGATGCCAGCGTGATGCAAATACCAGTGCAGTCTAACTGTCGGCAACAAGCCTGGGGGCTTTGGGGCACGGCAACTGTCATTGATCAAATCATTGATCAAATTTCAAATCATTGCTTGGGATGTGCAAAGCGATGACCTGACAGGTGACAACTTTTGTTCATCTTCGCATACACACTTTTTTATAAAAGAAATTGGTTTATAAGAAAAACTAGTACCACGGTGGCCAAAAATTCAATCTGTTGATAACACCTTTTTTATAAGAAACTTGTATCAGGTCATGGTACGAAAAGTTTCTTAATTCAACATGCAAATTTCCCCAGTCTATTACTAAAAGTTTCTTTATTTGTTTCTTATTTTTCAGATGAATGAATTATATATAGTAGTCTCTAACACTTAGATCAGGATATATTTATGTTTCTCGGCAATTAGAATACAGTAGAAACTAGCATAAAAGAACCTGTTTTTATAAGAACCTAGAGGCTGAAATTCAATCTTTAAAACCCCCTAAATAAGAACCCCTAAGAGGCTGAAACTGGGAAAGGTTCTTATATAATAGCTTTAATGTAAATTATTAAAATGACAAGAATTTTTAGAATTCTTCACATCCTGATCAGACTTCTTCGTTGGTACAAAAGATTTGTTCTCAAGAAATCTCAAGAATTCTTGGGCTGGAAAACAGTGTTAATGTGTGCAAGGCCTGCTCGTATATATAAGAACCTTTTTAAGAACCATACAGGCTGGAATTTAGAATAGCAGCCATTTAATTAAGAACCAATTCAGGCTGCCCAGAAAAAACCTAGGTTCTTTTATGCGGGTTTCTACTGTATCATCAGGGAATAAACTACTGTATGCTCTGTTATGTTGAAATTACAAGCCAGTTGATATTACTCGAGGATAAGGGTTCAACGACACATTTGCCATAACATCCTTGAATTTAAGTTTTAAAACGTTTCTTGCTACTCCTCGGATATATTACAGAACTAGTTTCTTATAAACAAGTTTCTTGAATAAAGAAAACATGTAGGCTGTATGCTTGAGAAGTGCTAAGAAATTTTTAAAAGCTGAATAAAAGAATGTCATGGCAAAGTGACAGTGTAAAACTAAGAAACGAATTAAGAAGTTCTAGTGTCTCTAGTTATCAAATGTGAAAAAACATTTATTTAATTAAGAAAGTTTAGTATTACTGTGGCCTGATCCAAGTTTCTTACGAAAACACGTGCAATCCAAAGACCTTTGGTCTGACATTCGACCTATGTCCTTGAACTGTGGCCTCGCCTCTCACAATTGTATTTTTAAAGATTGAAACTAGAATAAAACTGAATGCAAGACAAAACTGAGCACAATGCGATGGACTTAGAAGCAAATAGAAAATAAAAGAAAATTGAACACATTTAACTGAACAAAGTAAAGAAATATTGAATGAAAGTTACACATGGCATTTAAAATGAAATGAAAAATAGACAAAATCGGCTGATGTTTGTTTTCAACCACTGCAAGTCAGGCGATCAATCTCTTGATAAAACATCCTTTGAATTCTTTAACATATTTCGCACCATAAAAACTAAAATGAATGCAAATGTAGTATGATACTGCAACTTTCCAAGAATATGGTCACATGACTTGAAACAAGTAAACAAACCTCAGCCGATTTTGTCTATCTAATAAATAGAAGCATGAAAAAGAACTGACAATAAAAACTATGTAAATGGCAAACAAATGAATTGACATAAAGTTATTCATGCAGTCTTGCGAGACCTTAGGCCCAAGGGAAAAGGTCCGAGGCACAGTGCCCCAATAAACAAACCACGTGCCGCCTATACAAACAACTCCTTTTGATTCAAATGAATCCCAGAAGTAATTGTGTTCAGGTAATTGCATCAATAAAAGGTTTCACGAAATAGGAATTTGTCAGAGAACATTCAAGACGAGTGTGGACGCGTGTTGAAAATTAAAATTACCGAAGTCAAAGAAATCTTTATCAAAATGTCTGGACCATGGAAGCATTTGATGATGTGTTATCCACGATATTTTCAAGTGAAGCATAAGATGTTGAACGCGCACATGCAAATGAAATTGCCGGTATCACAGCCTTTGGCCATTGCTCAGTGGAATAACCTGTATAACACTCTCAAAGAGAACGGCGCGAAAGTCGAGCTGATCGAAGAACAACCAGACTTGGTCGATATGGTTTTCAGCGCTAATGCTGCTATTATCCACAAAAATAAGGCAGTTATTGCCAGTTTCGGTGCAGCACCTCGTACACCTGAATCTGATCACTATGTGAAATTTTTCAAGGAGAGAAACTTTGAGGTGATCGATCCTCGTGATGAAGGAGTCCATATTGAAGGTTGTGGAGATTTCATGTCCACATATGATAAATCTCATTTCTTCATTGCCTATGGTTTCCGAAGTGATGCAGCGGCCTACCCATATCTAAAAACAGTGCTAGAACTTACAAACGAACAAGCTTCATCAATACAGTTGGTCAACAAGTATTTTTACCACATTGACACATGCTTGACAAGCCTTTCGCTTGGCCATTTGATGTACTTCCCAGGGGCGTTCAGCACAGAGGGGAATCTTCGAATCCAAGACGTTGGAGGAGACAAATGCATTGCAATTTCAGAAGAAGATGCCTTCTACTTTGCTTGCAATTCAGTAAATTTTGAAAACGAAGGAGAACATATCATTATTGGTAACAAGTTTTCTGATCCCCTTACAAGTCAATTAACTGATTTAGGATACAAAGTGATAGAAACACCTTATGACCAGTTCCTGCTTTCTGGGGGGAGCACAAGGTGCAGTGTCCTGGATATTGCAAAATTCTAAAGCAACCAGCCTACCATATACACATCAGACCATAACTTTCAAGAAACGCTATTTATGTTTTAACTTTTGTTGTATTGTATTACTAACCGTTATTTATGATTCGATAGATAGCTGGACAAGCATACTTGTAATTCTTAGTTTGGTGGGTATTAATTAGCGTATCTTTGCTACTTTAAGAAAAGCTTACTTTGTAAATCTTGAGAAGGTTCAGTATTATATTACTCTTTGCGTCATGGCACAATTTTTTTGTAAACAAAAATGAAAAAACCAAATAGCCAGATCATATCACCAACTAATAGAGAAAAAGATCACAGAGTATTGATTTCTTACGTAAACTCTATATACTGATTTTAGAAGATTTTGAAGAAGGGGGTAAAGACGTCGTTCTCTTCTAGCGTCGCCCATTATGGCCGCAGGAGAAACAATGAACACTACTCTCCGGTAAAAAGTTTTAATAAGAAAAACAGCTTTATTTAGTGTTCTTTGTTTATCACTTGGTACTTTAAATCCAAAAATATCAATTTGAATTAACCTTAACTTAGAGTTTTGGCAATTGAAATACATGCTTCGAGTTGTTCTAAATCCTGCCTTATCTCGTGTGCATGGATGGATGAGTTTTGGCATAGTTTCTAAAATGAAAATAGACTTAATATAATGCTGCGTTTTTTTGGGTTTCGATGATTTTCCAAGTCAGTGAAATAAGATTTTAACCCAAATTGGTGTTTTTTTTTTAATAAATGTTGCATTTTAATATTTTGAAGCGATTGGAAACTTCTCTGGTAAACTGATGGGCATATTGGGCGACGAAAATAGCAATTAGCAGCACTCAGACTTCATAACCTTAAATCTGAATCAGGAGCCACTTTGCTTTGGTTTCATTGTAGATTTCCTCTCTAGAGACAAGACTTCTGAAAAATCAAAACATATTTCAAAAATTTCAAACCGCAAGGTGCCGAGTGAACAAAAAAGAAGGACGGAATGTAAATAGAGTCATGAAATTTGCAATACTTGAAAGAATCAATTAGAGATATGCTCAAACCATCTCGTCGGGTTTCAATGCAAAAGAACTGAAACTTCAATGAAGGTCAAATCATGATAAAACAGATGTCAGCGAAGATTTTCCGCGCAATTGCAATTTTATTACTGGTCTTCAACCCCATGAAATTTAATTTCTCTGGCTAGCCGGCCATAATGGGCGACTGGCCATAATGGGCGACGCTACTCTACAATTTTGCAAAGTCTGATTGAAAAAGCTAGGCTAGATTTCCTGTAATCGAATTTTATATTTCTGTTTACTTTTCGACGTCGAAGGGGAAAGCGTTGGTCAACTGATTAGTTCATGCAGAAGGAGTTGAAGGCTTTTGCAAAAAGTTTACTTTCTAATACTTATCAATGCTCATTGTGGAATCTTAAAGAAATTAATATTTCATGAATGCTCATGAAAGTCCCGAAAGACACCCAAAGTATGGTTTCATGAAGTTGCTGGTAAAATCAGTAATTTAAAATCAATAGATGCAAATGATACTTTTACAAGCGCACTAAGAATGTCTTTTGAGACCTGCGTATGGTATTCCCAAAAGATGACGTTCATTTGTTTGCCAATGGAAAAACTTCTGAAAGTTATTTCAAGCCTGAGCTTTTGCAAGCGTGCTTCATAGCATGGTAATCTGTTGACCAAGGTCGAAAAGCTTGTCTTCACTTCGCTGTCGAAAAGTGCACAGAAACATAAAATTCGATTGCAGGAAATCTAGCCTAGCTTTTTCAATCAGACTTTACGAAGTTGTAGATCAACTAACTAGCTAAAGATGGAGCGAAAAAAATCGAACATTTTTCGAGTAGAGAGGCTTCGCCCTAAATGGTCAGGTTTCGCAACAAAATCGATTTGAAAATAAGGAAACGCCCTGAGACTGGGCAAATCACGATAAAAATGTTCATTAACTCTTTCTGAAAGCTAAACTTAAATATAACGACTAGCTTCTTGTTTGTCTTGGTAAATTTTCAGTTCAAACGCAAGCCGGTCTGAACGGCCTAATCTTTGGCATGGCGTCTAATTTGGACGTACCCTTAATTGATAACGATGCCTTCGCAGTTACTTGGTTGAACTTATCTCGTCGCAGCAAACCTAAGCAGGATCATTAAACTGTGAGTGCCGGGGGAAGGAATAAGGAGGTCTACGGGATATTTTTGATAATGAAGCGAAGGGAGGAGGGGTTTGCAAGAAGAATGAATTGATATGGTTACATTTCAGATTATTGATAGATAAAATGACGAAATTGACTACAACGATACAACGGGAAGTTAGTTCGTGAATGAAACCTTGCACAAATGAAATCAACAAGGCAGCAATTGACAAAAAAAATCAAGATTTATAATGTTACCATTATCTTGAGGACTATGACTTTAACCTTCTGACTTCTAACAGTGTGGTTGACAGGGGGGTCAGTAAGGGAAGTTAGAATCAACAGGCTGACCAATAGGGGCGCAGGTAGGCCAGTCTGACCACAACCGAAATAAAGCCCCCGGCTTTTACATTCAATGCAAATTTCTGAGATTTTTCTTCAAAAATAACCTTTGGAGGGTTGGAGTTGCCTGTAAACAAACTTCAGTTGTACTTTATACAAAATCCTGAGGCAACGCGAAGAAAACAAATATTGGGCTTGGAAAACAACAAGGACATAAAATACTCTCACCTTTATCCATTTCAGGTAAGTGTTTTAAAAACATCCTTCAGGACAAGGATAGGCGGTACAAAACGAAATCAACAAGACAAAATCTCAGAACTAGCATCAGCGAATAATTTTAACGCACTTTCCTGCAAAATCCAGGCCCGAACTCCTTTCGAAACGAAGTTTTTGCAGCGCGGTCAGATATGATGAAAAACGTTAGCTGACCATTTAGGGCGATGCTCCTCTAGTTTTTGAGATAAATCCACTTTTCTAAAATCAACAAAAAGATTTGAACTAGGGTTTTGCGAAGACAGAGTTGATGGAAACATTGCGATTTATACATCTTTCGATTGCCCAGACTATACTGAAAAATATCCTTTTTACCGTTTTTCGATAGGCCGAATAATATGGGAGAAATTAACTGTTTTCTGGAGAGAGTGGTTTTGCGAAACGGCATCTCGCTGTTCACTGGAGCGGAAAGCAGAGTTACCTTAAATAAAGGCAAACTGTTGTCGATATGATTGATTGGCTAGATATTCCAATAAAATCATCAACAAAATATCCCAAGTTGAGTATGGTGTCCCTAGGGTGTTCACCAATCCTTTATTCCAAGGCATATTGGTTTCTTCCTTGAATCAATCAACGAAAAAACGTTCTAACTCTACTCTTCAAATGCTACTTAAAGTTAAGTAAACATGGCTGAAATAAAGCAAATTATAAGGAAAATTCAAAAATGCTCTTTGCAGGAAATATGGAACCCAGTATGAATATATTGAACACTTGTGGGAATGTAAATATTTTTCAAATGAATCTAGAACCATTAGGTTTATTAGATATCTTTATTGATATCTTGATTAGTTTCAAAATGACGGCAAAAATCAAATATGAGGCTATAACGTCATCAAATATGAGGCTATAACGTCATCAAATTTATAAATACCAAACCAGAAACGCTACAGATTTCTGCTTGCCACCATCTTGTAGATCTTCATAAAATAAACCATGGTTTTCTTGAAGGTTATATCATTTTTCCTGTTGGTTTAGGATTTACGATCATTTAAATTTGGTAAAAATTTTCCAAGAATTTTTTCAACCTTTCTAAAGTACCCTCAAAGTACCCTATAGGGTACTCTAGAATACCCAAGAGTACTCTAGAGTACCTTTTGGCATTCAAGTACCCTAGAGTACTATATAGTGCCTCTCAAAACCACCTTATTTCTGTGCGTACACACCCAGCACGCGAAGACAACAATTGAGATATCAGAGTTGATTCACTTACCCATAATTTTCAAAGCAATGTCGATCACTTGTCATGACGTTCTATGATGAAAAATTTATGAATTATAAATGATGAACAAAAATTCACAACTTTTAAAACTAAATCCCAAGCTAGTACAAGTCTTGTTATCATATAAGCTGAGTTTTAGTAGCCTTTGTGAGAATTTGAAGAACCGATGAATAAAAGAATGAAGGAATGAATAAATGAATGAATGAATGAATGAATGAATGAATGAATGAATGAATGAATGAATGAATGAATAAATGAATGAATGAATGGCAACAACGACAAAAAACAGCGTGTAGCCTGTCGAAGCTGAAGAAATTTGAACAGACTTTACATCCTCAAATCGACAAAATTCATCCACATGGGTTAGAAATTTCCTGATATTCATGCAAATGGCTTCGCAATTCTTCAATAATCTGTCATACAAATGGGTCCTTTTGTCAAAGTCTAGATGCAGGTTTAATCACGGTCACAATGAAGTAACCCCCCCCCCCTCCCCGGGGGAAGACTGCCTCCGATGTTCTGGCAAGGCCCACTTCCAAAAAAAAAACACTTTTTGTTGCTCTGCCCTTCTTTTGATGTTCAACGACAAAATCTTCTCGCTGGAATTTTAGAATTATTACGACCATTTGTACAAATCACCAATCTTTCAAACGATTCTTTGACGCATCTTTTATTGTATGGTGATCAAGACCTTTCTGATGAGTTGAACAGAAATCTACTCGAATTAACATTACGCTTCATCCACGAAACTAGTCACTTTGATCAAGATCTATTGAGACTTCAGCTATGTACTAAGCAACCACTAAGTCCCTTATCGTAAATAGTTCTTTTCTTTGTAAATTCTGTTTCACATCAGATGTCAGGCATTTTACTTTCCTAAATTAATAAAATGATTTGCACTCGTGACATCTTTTAACCCATTGCAACCCTGACCTGACATCTGATATGAGACAGAATCTATCCATCAATTTTAAATTGTTTCGTAATGTGACTGTATACAGTTTAACGTTTCATGTTTTTATATATTGGCAATGGGGTAGTCATTGTATTTCGCTCCCCATGGTATCGTACATGTAGTGTTGTATAGTAATTAGAATAGGTATAGTAGAATGTAAGATATATTGTAAAATTTTATATTTGAACACAAAAAACAAATTTCATCTGAAAGAAAACTCGTGTGATGAAAATGCAGGCAAAGTCTAGGAAACTGCCACGAAAAAAGAATGGTGGTGGAAACTTCTCGCTCAGTTCAGTTCAGTTTTATATCTTAAATTCCACTACATACAATTTATAACCTAACTATGCATACGAATAACTAAACTACAAAGATAATTGTTACAGAAAATAAACACAATGATACAGAAAATTAATACAAATACAAAGAGGGGCTAAATAAATAAATTGTATGCAGGGAATTACTTAGAGGAGGAGCTCTCTCAATAGGTAAACTAATCGAGGAGAGAGCCCCCCTATCCTAAGATACTATCAGGTGAAAATAGAAGTTGTGCATTTCCTATTTAAAAATTGATAGCAATTGTTCAGGTTTCAAATAGATTCATCGGTTGACCTTGTTTAGCAAGTAAATTTTTAGTTTTGTTTTGAATGATATTTTTGATGGAGCATTTCTGAGTTGCAACAGCTTGTTGAAAACATACGAGATTGACATGATTTATCATGTGGGCTTTTCAAAGTATTTTTCAAGTTTTGTGCCAACAATGATCTTTTCAACAAACTTAATTAAAGCGTAGCAATAAGAGAAACTGTAAAGTTGCAATGCATATCTTCATACTAAATCTCAATTATAATATTTTCATTAATTGTTTCAAAATATTGAAGAAATTGATTCAAAACCCTGCAACGAGTTCATAATGGGCTTATCAATAATCCTCTAGCTTGAGTTTAGGTTGTAATTCCAGACTTCCAGCTATAAGCACTTCAGAGTTACGTTGAAAATTTGATTGAAATGCAAATCGGATTTGAAAAATTGATCTCTTTGTGGCCTTGCAAGATTTCAATGATAGCATTCCATAAGTATCCAAAAATAATACGCTATTTAAAACATCAAAAAAGATGGTTCTAAAGCTAAAATGATCCTTTTGAGAAAATTTGCATAATCCAGTGCATCAGAAAAGCTTGTAGTAGAGGGAAATAAACAAGACTGATTATAACTCGTACATTATCAGAATACTGAAGCTGGTATGAAACTATCATTAATTCTAACAGTGCTGGGATATGGTGAGTACAAACAAGGACACATTTTGTAACATGATAGCATCAGTTGCTTTTGCTTGACACAGCAATTGAAAGCGATTAGCGACCGCAAACAAAGGGAATTTTCTCAACCAGCACTTTAAACAAACAACGCCATAAAAGTTGCTCTGAAGCCAATACGGCAAACTTATCGCCTTGTGGACGATAAGGCCTAGGTTAAACGTCGCTCTTCTCTTCGCCTAATTCAACTATTAGGTTCGACGCATGAGAAGAGCGTTGTTTAACCTAGGCCTAAGGGTGTCGTCAGAGAAGTCAAGGGTTTATAACGAAAGAAGAAGGATAAATCTAAATATTTACATGGCAGATGGCATCAGGGACCGCGCAGCGGTTTCAAAGTGGGGGGGCTGAACGGCGAGCGAAGCGAGCAAAAATGGGGGTCCGAGGGGTTGCCCCCGGAAAATTTTTTGAAACCACGCCCTTTAGAACGTCGGAAAACGCCCTTTTCAGTGAAATATTTGCCTCTTAATACGGCTATATTTATACTGTTTACAGTTTGGTTCAAAAAAGATTTCAATTACCATCGTTACAACCAACAAAATTAACAGTAAGTATTTCTTCTCGTAAAAAACTATAACTATTGAAGATCTGTCAGAGCAAACGTGGCAAAGTTGGATGCCTATTCTAATTTTTAACGAAATCGTTAACAATTTCTAAGAGGACATCGTGTTTGCTCGTTGTTTATGAAGTTCAATATCGCTAGATTGTTGAAATTCCCTTTCCTAATATTTGAATGAAGTCACGGTTTGAGACATCTAGCCATTGAGAAGGTCTCTCAGCAAATGCAGCAGTTGCGTGTATGAAAATATTGAAAATTCCATATTTGTGAAAGTTTTTAGACATATCTTTGAAAAAAGTGGGGGGGCTAAAGCCCCCCCTAGCCCAATGGCTGCGCGGTCCCTGGATGGCATTCATGGCATTCTGAGCACTATAAACCAACAGGGACCGCGGAGTATAATTTCGATTGGGGGGGCTAAAAAGAAGGGAGAAATTGGAGGGGGTCTGGGGGCGAAGCCCCCAGAAAAATTTTCCTGACCACGCCCTCTACTTTGGCTATAAATGCGACCAACACCCTTTTCATGCCAAGAAACGCCCGGGAAAAGATATTCATTTGTAGCATAATTAACCACTAAATCCTACTGTGAATCACCATAAAAGTCGAAAATAGTTACAGTTCATAGTACGTCTAACATTTGATAGCGAAGGATTAAGGACCACGCAGCATCTTTTGGTACAAAGGGAAAGGCCTTATGACGAAGTTAAATAGCTCTTGGAATTATTTCGTTTCAAGAAATAGATAACATGGTAACATAACATAACGCTTCTATACTTTCAGAGTTAAACATTTTAACACAACAGAACCTAATAACGCGAACTTTTTTTATTCTGAGTAATTTTGTATCATCAATGAATCTACATTTTAATAAAATGTCTCAAAATTTCGTATCCTGTTCTCGTTTCTATGATGAAAATAGTTGCAACTTCGATATTGTTTATTCTGTCTGTCCTTTGTTCGTGGTTATGAAGAATTGCTAAATAGTTTAACTTTTTTGGGACATTCTTGAGCGAAGCTAAGTTTTTAGACGCCTTGATAAAGAGATTGATCGTTCGCCAGTTGCAGGGTTGACACTCGGTAGTTTACAAATTTGGACAATATCACTAATTAGCAATCTTTGAGCGACTGGAATTTGCTTTAAAAGCGTCCAGATATCATGAAAGAAATCTATCTTTACATCTTTTACTAAAAGTTGGAATATTTCAAGCTATGGTAACAACAGTGAAATTTTTATGTCGTCTGCATAATTCTCCTCAAAGTATTTCATTTGAGACGAAACATCGCTTGCATTAACGAAGTTAACCAGAAGAGATTCAAAGTTTTTTGAAGAAATAAAGCTGGGCTGGTTGAACCTCTCATTGGTTGCCTCAAATGAGATCAATACCTCAAAATAAATTCTTCTGCAATGATCCTGTTCCGTTTCAGGAAAACTCCCTGACGCCGTACCTATTTCAAAACGAATGGTACTCAAAAACTATAAAATGAAAAAGCTATATCTTGAAAATTATTGAGGGGGCTAAAGCCCCCCCAGCCCCCCCGGCTCCGCGGTCCCTGTAAACCAATGAAGGTTTCACCAGGAAGAGTCCTAGCCCTTGCAAGTCTTTTTTGAATCAATTGGCTCTGATTTGCCATTGTTTTATTACTTCACCAAGGATCTGATCATCGAGGTAGACATATTGAGCAGTGAAACAAAGGCCATTCCTTCCAAGTGTGTTGAGTCGACTTAAATCTCGCGCCAATATTCGCAATGCATTGTACTATGCCGCAATACATTATACTATGCTACAATGTATCATACTAGGCCGCAATGCATCATGGCATGATAAACGAGCAAGGCCATGAAAACAACATAAAGGGAAAGGTCGAAGAGAAAGGCAATGGCCAAATCGAATGAGAAATGTGTAAAAGAGAGGCAATTGGGCAAAAGGCAAGAGAAGAGGAAAAACATAAGAAAGACCATTATAGCCTGCGTGCAGACTTTGGTTACTGGGGAGGAGAGGGAAGAAACCTTTCTCTCCTCTCCTCCCCAGTGATCAAAGTCTGCGCGCAGGCTAGACCATTAGAATGACGCGAGGGAAAGATGATTGACAAAAGTAATGAGAAAAATGC
This sequence comes from Aurelia coerulea, assembly GCA_039566865.1. Classification (NCBI taxonomy): domain Eukaryota; kingdom Metazoa; phylum Cnidaria; class Scyphozoa; order Semaeostomeae; family Ulmaridae; genus Aurelia; species Aurelia coerulea. The sequence continues at coordinate 31,116,746 of CM076944.1, forward strand.
TGTAATTAGAGAAAGTGGAAGAAACAAAAGTAAAGGGGATAAAAAATGAACACAGGAGAATGGGGAAACGATGTATAAATTGACAAAAACCATGAAAATTAACCAATTACCATTTAGACGCAAACGTAATTCCATAACCTACCAGCCCCTGGACCTTTTTTGTTTCGTTTAAAGAATGAGTGGAAGTTTGGGTTTGATATACCTGAACGGCTTTGAGTGAGTTTACGATGAGCCAGTCCATTTCATCAAACAGCTTCTCCGTCACCTATGAAGAAGTAAAATATTGGTTGAATTCTTTTTTCGAAAATTGTGGAAAAATCAGTAACATGATTCTGTTATAGTTCACAGTAAGGGTTTCTTCTAAGATCTGAAGATACTGACAGCTACCGGGTGCGCCAAAATAAACTATGCACGTTTGACAGGTCACAATAAATCGTACACTGGGCCGATTCTAAAGATTCATAACTTAATCTTTAGCAAAAGGGCTGAATTAGATTCTAAGATTTTTGCAAATTTTTTTGCTTTCAGTTTTTAGAGCAAGAAGCGAGTTTCTTAAAATTTTCGTTTTCGAAGACATTGAAAGCAATAAAAAACGTTGAATGATCAAATTTTGTAAACAATCGACATGAATGGACAAAGAGAAGACTTTTTCGTGGAGATTTGGGATTTAGAAATCGATAAATTAATCGATGAAATTAATCGATGAAATTAATCGATTTCTAAATCCCAAATCATCACGAAAAAGTTTTCTCTTTTTTCCATTAATGTCGATTGTTTAGAAAACTTGATCAACGTTTTTTTATCGTTTTCACTGTTTTCGAGAACGAAAATTTTAAGAAACTCGCGTCTAGCTTTAAAGAATGAAAACAAAAAATTTGCAAACAATCCTTGAATCTAATTCAGGCTTTTTGCCAACGATTAAGCCATGAATCTTCAAAATCGGTTGAGAGTACGATTTCTTGTGGCCTGCCAAACGTGCATAGCTTATTTTGGCGCACCCGCTGTTGTAAAATTTAATTAAAGAATTTACAAGACCAAAAGCAAGAAGGATTCTTTTGTTTCTCGTCCTTTACTTATCAATAACTCGTTCTAAGATTGCCAAAATTGTAAGGAACTCTAGTAGTATGTCTGAGAAATAGCAAGAAATGTTCAAAGTTAAATTTAAGGACATTATGGCAAATATGTCGTTAAGCCCGATTTATGTTTTGGACGTAACAGAACATTGTTTCTTCAAATCTGATGCTTTACATGCCAAGAAAAGTATCTGCAGCAGTGCTAGAGCTAAATGATGATTCAAGAAACAAATTTAGACAATTTCAAAATCAAATCGAGACAATGGCTATGACTTGAAACAAACAAGGATCATTAAAAAGGGCATAAAAATCAAAAGTCATACTTCTTTCCCTCTCGTACCCTCTAAGTAAACTCTGAGATTATGGACGGTCCATTTTCCACCATGACTTGAATTATACTCTTCCTAAAATCAAGTTAAAATCATATCAAAATACACTGCACCTAGAAAGCTACTCAAATGATGCCTGCCTCCTTGAAAACAATTTTAAAGAGGTTTTCTCTTGAAACAGTTTGGCTAAATAGTAGATGAAGACCATTTGATAGTTTTTCAACACCCAGGAGAATTCACAGAATTCATTTCTCGATGAACCTTGAAAGCTGTATAGTTTGTTTGAAAGAATTTAACAACTGCGACCAAAGACAATTTTATACGAGAAACTGGTTGAGCTAAATTCTACCATACTTTTAAAATTCTATTCAAAATTCCATTTGTTTTGCTCTGAAATGAAACGAGAAACAAAGCAAACGATAGTCCATTGCTAATTTCACTGCAGATGCAATATTCACCTTCTGTAGCGTACTTTTTTCGGCTTTCGTCTGTTACGTTGCTCTGTGTTGTATTGTTGCTGTGTTGTCATTTCTTTGATTTCTGTTTTTGTTTTTTTTTCATTCGTTTTTCTTATGAAACTAGCCGTTGAATTGTAAGTGGCATTCATGGTGTGGACCAGATGACCTTGCGTCTTTCCCGCCATGAATCGCACATGTAAATAGTATTTCATTTTATTTGAAATTAGGTGGTGGTTTCAGCTTTCCCACAAACTTGAACTTTAAAAATCTTGTAACTCCGTGAATATTTGGCGGATTTGCACGATTCTGGTATCTAAACAATTGATCGAAGATTTCAGGTAAATGCTTATTTCCTCATAGAGCCAGCTCATTAAACGTACAGGGTGTCTCAGAAAAATTGATTAAATGTTGAAAAATAACGATAAAAGGTACAGGCTCAGATTTTAAAGGTACAGATTTTAAATTAATTTTAGACACAAAAATGTTGCGAATCCGCTAAGAATTCACGGAGCTACAAGCGTTTGAAGTTCAATTATGTGCGAAAGCTGAAACCAGACGCCCCTAACTGACTTGTTTTCCAAAAAGACATTCTAAAATCGAGGTAAAAGAAGGCTGTCCAATGTTTTACCTCTCGTCGATATCAGAGCAAACCACAAAAGACTTCCAAAGTTATCTAATTCTTGTAACCGTTGCCAAAATTTTCTTAAGACTGCAAGTACTTAAAAACACGGAATGAAAACTTAATCAATCAGAGATGGGGCAATTCTAAATTGTGCTGAACAGGATTCCTCCAAGCATCCATAATCTTGATTCAATGTTATAGAAAGCTAGTTGACGGAAAGTTATTTTCAAATTCCATTTGATTTGCTTTAAATAAACGAGATTCTACTTTCACTAAATATGCAATTTAGGGGCGTCTGGTTTCAGCTTTCGCACAAACTTGAACTTCGAACGCTCGTAATTCCGTGAATATTTAGCCGATTTGTTAGTTTCTGGTGTCTAAAATTGATTTAAAATCTCAGCAAAATGGTTATGTTAACAGGGAGCCCATTCATTATGTCGTTATTTTTTTATATTTAATCAAACGTCGAGCAATTTTTTTGGGACACCCTGTATATTTTTACTATTTAACCAAATACCGAACAATTCTCTTGGGAAACCTCGTACATCATTTATCTTTTACCATTTCTGCAAAAACTGGGTGAATAAAAGAAGTTAAGACGTTTGATGGGCTGTGGAATAAAAAGTATGCGGCCGATATTCAAAACTGAAGTGTTAATCTGTAGGGCAAAGAATAACTTAGATGTGAAAATTTTGTTTGGTAAGAGCACTTGTTATCTACCGGGTGACCCAGAAAAAAGTGACCCAACTCAATCTGTTACAGGAAATTAAGTAAGGGGCCGATTGAAATGCTCCAAACGTTGTTCTGTCGCTAAAAGGCCAGCCTATGCTGAGTATTTTTCGCAATTTTTTTCGGCACGGTAAATTTCCAAAATTAAGGATTTCGAGGAAAAGGGCATGCCTGAAATCCTCAAAAGTCGTCAAAAACAGGAGATCGATTTACAGCCATTTCAAATCTTCAAAACAACGAGTAGCGTGTTTCATTCAACCTGGGAATAGGTAACCCAGTCAGAAGTCTTCAGAGCAAGTTTATAGTCCCTAGGTACTTGAAAATATTCTCAGGCAGAATGAAACACGCTCCTCGTTGTTTTGAAGATCTGATGTGGCTTCAAATCGATCTCCTGTTTTTGACGACTTTTTGAGAATTTCAAGCCTGCCCTTTTCCTCAAAATCCGTAATTCGAGAACTTTCCCGTGCCCAAAAAAATTGTAAAAAATACTCATAATGTAGACTGGTCTTTTAGCAACAGAACAACGTTTGAAATATTTCACTCTGCTACTTACTGTTTTTTCTACAACAGATTGCCTTGGGTCACTTTTTTCTGGGTCACCCGGTAGACCCAGAAATTAGGAAAATGTTGGTAAGAGGTTTGTATGGGAACGAGAATTCTACGTTCCATTCTGGTCCATGATTTACTTGCTATTGAAATTCTATTTCTGAAACTGACAACAGACCTTTCAGCTATTTCTGAAAAGAATCAGAATCAAACAACATTTTGCTACATTTTGTTAAATTTTCGAATGTGCACAATAGTGATAGAAGCTCTAACGCCATTCGACCGAACGTTGCGTATAAAGATGTATAAAAATAACGCTCGATCCAGGCTCTTTTGTAGAATAGCTAACAGGTATGTTGTACTTGAATTTAAATTTCAATGACAGCTAAATCTTGGACCAGAATGAAACGTGGAATGCTTGTTCCCATACAAACCCCTTACAAGCATTTTGCTAATTTCTGGGTCTATAAGGGACCGTTCATTATTTACAGAGGGGTTGGTACTGAAGAGAAACGTTTTCTTGTCCAAAAAATCTTCTTATCCAACTCTAAAAGTGACAGCAAAAACATCTAGCCAACAATTTTTAGGTTGAAAAAATTGTGTCCAACCCCTACCTATAAACATGGTTTCAATGTCAAACGATGTAAATTGTAAATTCAATACTGTAAATATTGATGACAAAGCTGAGCAAAGTAGATATAATGTTGATAATATTGATGATGATATTGAGATAATTTTGGACTTTAAACATTTGGAATTAATTGGTGGGAAAATTTTGTTTTTCCAACCTTGAAATTACATGAAAAAATATTTACCCAACCTTCTTATGTCAGAAAATTTCTCTTACCCAACCCATTCTCTTCGGTACCAACCCCTTTATAAATAATGAACAGTCCCTAAGATGAATGATTTTACAAAAAAACTTTTCACATTGAAGTTAGCATTTGATTGATAGATTATCGAATATTGGCCATGTACTTTTATCCCACAGCCCGCCATGACTCACTCGGTCAATAATAAATCGGCAAACTTCCCAGCTTCTTTTTCTTCGTTGAATCAGTAGAACAAGACTTAATGCATTAAAATCAAACTTACACCATGCTTTTGAATTGAAACATTTGTGAGATGGACAAACATATTGTCTAGTTCACTGACGTCAGCATTGTATTTAACCGTGCAGAAACGACAGAAACCAAGTTTGTACCTAAAAAATAAAACTTTTACATTATGGATGAGTTAAGACAATGAAGCGAATCGTTTTTTAATTCAGGTGTCAACAAAAGCAACTGATGCTACTGTGATACGAAATCTGTCCTTGTTAAAGGCATGTTAAATGAAACAAACTATACAGATTAGATTTCATTTCCATGTCGTCATCAGTAGATCTCACAGAATAGTGAATAATTCAAAAATTAAATAAGATATCAGAAAATTGAAGACAGCATTTTTAATAATTGAGCAGTGCTATTCATCTGCATTAATAAAAATTTGCTTCGGGCTACCTTTAAAATAACACGGTAGTTGTTGGGGAGACAAGATACGGTTTGTCCGAGAAAACGTATGTGTCCCCCCCCCCCTCCGTACAGTAGGTTAATGCTCACGCGCAGTAGCGTTTTGGGCTGGAACTCTGATGGGCACATGAGCACGGGGGGGGGCTCTGATGTGTCCCAACTGCATGGGGGGACACATAAGTTTCCTCGGACAAACCGTATCTCATCTCCCCAAGAAGCAGTCTGTTGAAGTAAACGAATTTTGAAACTTTTAATTTCATGAGTATCGATCAATTAACAAATAAATCAATCGATCATTCAATCAATCAACCAATCAATCAATCAACCAATCAATCAATCAATCAAAAGCTAGTACTTACAAATAACATTTCAGCGGTCGATATGATGTCACTAACACATAAAGCCTGAGGTCAAACTTTTTTCCACCAATCAGAAGCGGGTTGTCAATGTATCTTGAAATGACGTATGTATCGCGTAATGATGTATGCAAGAAACTGGGATAGAAACGGAAAGAACATTGAATACTGCAGATTCTGTTGTTTAGATATCTGGGGCAAAAATTACGGACCATGGTCTACAGAACTACGGAACTAGGAACCATGGACTAAGGAACTAGAAACTGGCGGGGAGAGTAGGAATCTGGCATCACGTCCCAGTCACCCATATTCGATTACAACACACATTTCATCCAATATTTGTTTTCAGCATGTTGAACGAGATGTTGGATGCATTTGACCAGGGCCTCAAATTTCATTCATACAAAAAAGACTTGATCAGCGAATGCAAACATAAAATCGTAACACACGTTGATAAATCAACTGAATTGCGTCATACCGCGCGATAAATCATCTAGCACCTGCGCATGAGACAAAATCTAAGGTTTTGGGCGGGATCAATTTACAGTTATCTTGCTAATTAGAATCATAAACAAGCCGTTATAGCCGTTATCAATCGTGCAATGTGTTCAAGTGTTCTGTTTCATCAGAAACATGCATGCATGGTTTGACATAGAGATCGCCCTAATTGATCCAATGGTTTTTAGCCGAATTCTACCAAGAGCAGATTTTATCTGCATTTCAAGTATTTGGTTATTGCGATTTTGGAAATCAGTTATTTAGCAAATGAATTTGGCTGTTCAGCGAGGAACGCACGAATATCAGCTAAAAAAAATCCGAATTGTCTGGAACATTCGGCACTTCATAAAGTCGGCAAAATATATCATTATCCAAGTGCCGGTAGCTAAGAGCATAGGGCTCAAATCTTTCAAATCTCTAAAAAGGTGGGTGTACAATTCTATTCCATTTTTCTTTGAATTGAATGGCTTGAAAGGAACTTATAGTACTTTCCTGTAAATCTGCCGTGGAAATTTGTTGATATCTTGATTTATTTTCAAAATAACGGCAATTTAATGATTTTTGAAAAAATTGATGGAAAATTTTGAAAACATATAAATCATCGTAAATTCTAAACCAAAGGAAGAAAAATCATATAACTTCCAAGAAAACCATAGTTTATGAAGGCCTACAATATGGTGAAAAGCAGATATCAGTATCTTTTCTGGTTTAGGATTTAGAAATTTGATGACGTCATAGCCTCAAATTTAATAAATGCTGCCATTTTGAAACTAATCAAGATATCAAAAAATTGCCACGGCAGATTTACAGTAAAAAATGCTAAGCTCCTTCCAAGCCATTTAATTCGAGGGAAACCGTAATAGAATTTTACACCGACCTTTTTAAAGATTTGAGCCCTATGTTGTAGCTAAGTGGCTTTATCGGCTATTTTCACACAACTTGCAGCTATTTAAGAGATTTTGCTGTGTCAAAACTTAACGGATCAATTCAGACAGTCCCTTAGCCTGGGGGATGGAGGCGGGGTACTCCCATACTTGACCTGACGGGTTGTACCGCTCAACAGGTGTGGTAAAAATTATGCGAAAGGGTGTCCCTTTCTGACCAAAATTATGCGACAAGGTTAGACTCATACATAAGTCTCAGCAGCGCAAATTGAATTGTTGAACGAATGCAAGGAATCACGTCGTCAGTCTAGCGACAAGGTATCATATAGAAAGGAAAATTTTTAAAGTTCCCTTGGATCAATTGATCATGCATACTTTTGGCAAAATTTTTATGCGACAGCGTATACTTTTGGGACATTTTTTATGCGGCAGGCTACAGGGTGTGGAGAGGTTTTCCACACACCCCTGTCACTTTCCTAGTCAATTACCCCCGGGTCCCTTAGCAATTGGGGCACATTTCATATTCTAAGCAGAAATTCTAATCGTAGCAGTCCTGGGTAGAGGTGGGAAAAAGTATTCGATTCCACGAGGTTGTACTGTTAATGTTATAAACGTGTCTCTCGTAAATACGAGACGAATCGTTCTCTTGGAGGGAGGCAAACATAGAGGAGGAGTATATCTAAAGACGGTACTAGATTAGAAAAGTACGGCATTTCAAACATAGGACCTAAAGCTGTGAGAAAATCAGGCCACTAAAAGCGACCCAGTGTCTCTCCAGTAGCATACCATACCCTCATTATTTAGGTTACGTGAACCCTTTGGCTGGCAAAGAATCATGAGCCAATGAAGCATGTGATCGTAATAGTCAATGGCAATAACTGAAAGAAGAAAATACTCACGTTGCCCCCTTTCCATCTCTGGACCACTTCTTTATTTGTGACAATCGATTTATGAGAAATATTCCAACTCCTTGCGCTGTAAAGATCAAAAACTACAATTTCAGCATTTTAGGCCAAATGAGGCCCAGTCGGATATCATAGAGGCATGTAGCTTCACTGCGGCAACTTATGCTGCTGCTATTTCTCAATAGCAAGGTTAAGACAGCAGTACTTTTTCTTTGAATTAACGAAATTAAATTTATACTTTAAATGGTTGATTGTTTATCCCTGTGTCGTTTCTCTTGCTCCGAACTCACTCTGTATTTCCCTGTTGTGATGTGAATTGCTTCACTTTCTTGCAATTTGTTTTCGTCGCCAGAAAGTATGGCAAAATAACGGTGCAATGAACAAGGACAGATTTGGTAAGACAATACCACGAGTTGGTTTTGATTGACACCACAATTCAAAGCGATAAGCGATCGCAGACAAAGGAAATTCTCTCGGCCATAAATTCAAAACAAAGCAGCAAAAGTTTCTCTGAAACCCAGGTAGCTAGCTCACTCGTCGTGCATTCCAGAAATTGTTTTCAAGAGCAAACATGAACATAATAGATTGAAAGAAGAAAGATATATCTACACATTAGCCACGAGCATTTCATTTATTTGATTCAAAAGCCAATTGGGAGGCGATTCAATTCTCTTATTTTTTGGGTGTAATTGAAACACTTACTGCTCAGCTTCTGAACCAAAGGAATAAAATGCCTGAGGTAGATGTGTAGATATATACTTCTTCTTTCAATATATGCTCATGATTGGTCTTAAAAACAATTTCTGGAATGCACAACGAGCGAGCTAGCTACCTGGGTTTCAGAGAAACTTTTGCGGCTTTGTTTGTTTTGAATTTATGGTCGACAGAATTTCCTTTTTTTTCAGCCACTAATCGCTTTGAATTCAAGTGTCAACCAAAGCATCTCATGCTATTGTGTCACAAAATCTGTCCTTGTTAGTGCAATGACATCAGATCACACAGTGATATGATTTATCATGTGACAACTACGCAAGGCTGCGATTGGCTTATTCCCCAAAAAAAACGCTAACCTTGTTTTGCCCGTTGTTTGTATCTGATAATTTTCTTATGGAATCAGCTCTCAGGACCAAAGCGCTGTAACAACGCTGTATGTGCAATGGAAATGCAGTCACATATCACAGCGTAATCAACCGGTTGTTTTGAAAAGATACCACTACGTAAAAACGCCTCGTGTGACCGCAGCCATTGGTAAGTTCAAGGCATGCACAACAACTGAGTTCCAATCTTTGCTGTAAAATGCGTTTCGTGGTATGTCGACAAGAAGAACTGGCAAAAGCATTATCCACAACTTTACCAAAACACCTGGCAGCTTAGCTTATGTTACGCCTGTGAAGAAGCTTAGCATACATTAAAGTTCATCATATCCGATTTTCAAATCATGGTGAATAAATTTCAAAATCTAATCAACGACAAAACGTGTAAATAATAGAAGGAAAGGATTATGAAAATATAAAGTATACAACAGCGGTTTATCTTTTGCCAGGGAGGTCTACGGTAGTTGAACAAATTAGAAAGCCAATTCAAAATCAAACGAATGAAGAATGGAAGGAAAGGATTTTGAAAAATAAACGATGCAACAGCAGTTTATCTTTTGTCAGGGAGGTTTAGTTGAAAAAATTAAAAATCCAATTAAAAATCAAACGAATGAAGGAAAGGATTTTGAACACATATATATAACAGCGGTTAATCTTTTGCCAAGGAGGTTTAGTTGAAAAATTCTAAACCCAATCAAAATTCAAACGAATGAAGGAAAGGATTTTGAACACATACATATAACAGCGGTTAATCTTTTGCCAGGGAGGTTTAGTTGAAAAATTCTAAACCCAATCAAAATTCAAATGAATCAAGGAAAGGATTTTGAACACATGAAGTAGCAGTTCATCTTTTGCCAGGGAGGTTTAATTTAAAATATTCAAAATCCAATTAAAAATCAAACGAATGAAGAAAGGAAGGAAAGGATTTTGAAACATAAACGATGCAACAGCAGTTCATCTTTTGCCAGGGAGGTTTAGTTGAAAAAATTAAAAATCCAACCAAAAATCAAACGAATGAAGGAAGGATTTTGAACACATAATGTATATAACAGCAGTTCATCTTTGCCAAGGAGGTTTAGTTTAAAAGATTAAAAATCCAATTAAAAATCAAACGAATGAAGGAAAGGAAGGAAATGCTTTTGAAAATATAACGTTGACAACAGCGTTCTATCTTTTGCCAAGTAGGTTTTAGTTGTAAAATTCAAAAGTCCAATTAAAAATAAAAACTAATGCAGAAAGGAAGGAAAGAATTTTGAAACACAAACGATACAACAGCGGCTTATATTTTGCGCTGCAGTGTGAAATTTAATGCGATTTGAAACTCACATTTTCCAGCAGGTTTCATAATCCATGTTGATGATGGGTTTTTGCGAAATTCTTCCACAAACAAATTGTAATCAGCTGGTAGCAGGAATGTTGTTGGAACGAAATCTAGAAGAAAATGCAAAATTGAATGAAATGCGCAACAACTGATTGAAATATATTGAATGGCACAGTCTTTTATGGTAAATTTTGTTTGCAGTCAACTTGTTATGCAACAGGGATGCATGTTAATGCAGGTTAAAAAAAGTCAGGCAGCCAAAGAAAGATGTGCAGGCTTGCTTGTTGCGGCACATGGGACGAACCATTTAAAGCTGTTAAGTTCACAATTTGAGGGGGTTTACTGCATTAAAACAGTTGAAAATATAATTTCGCAATCGCAGTTGCGTAGTGTATTTCACGCAATCGTGGACGGTCACTTTCGCTTTACAAATGTCATTTGGGAGTGCCTCTAAAATCCAAATTAGGTAGTGGGCACTTGAGGGGCACAGTGGGCCAGCAGGCGCTTGTAGCAAAAAAATCGACTATTTAAAAATGCAACAACATGTTCTTATGTTTGAAATATGATGATTTTCGAGAATTTCGGTACCAAGTTGATAAAATAGCTTCAGTAGAAACAGACTAGGCGACTCTCAACGTTTTAAAAAATCGCGATTTAGTAGGCCTACATTTTCATGACTGTAAAATCGGTCACTACCACATTTGGCCAAGGTATTTGATATCGTACACCCTGCAATGTCTTACAATGAACCAAAAGGCTGATTACGACCTATAGTAGATTTTCATGTACAATAATGTTCCAAATGTTTTCAAGGATGATTGGAAGTGTTGCATTCTTCTTTCAAACCTCTTGTGGCTACAGCCTTTTTAGGAAATCTTGAAATAGCTCTAAACGCAATCTAAATAGCTCTAAGTGTAGGCTCTGCTCAGTGACGAAAACCACATATGGTAATGTTCTACTGGTGCTATTTTGCGAGAAAGAGATTTGAAAAGATGTACTGTTGTCTATTCGTTGATATCTATCGAAATACTGATGTAATTGCACTACAAAATCGACATTTCCCAGGAAGAATGCTTTGACCCAACACAATGATGTATGGTGGGAGATTGAATGTGATTCAGCTAAAAAACCTGGTTTAGAAGATTTGAGCACTCGGCGGAATAAAAGCCTTGCGTTCACTAGCAAGTGACAGGGCTGATTTCAACTAAAGTCAAAATATCTCTATCGATAGACATCATAATGCAGAAACCTGAAAATATGCTGAAAGGATTTTAGAATGCTATCAAATGTAGTGCAAGTCAGTTTATTCCATCATTCTAAAACATTAGATATTAGAGAATTCGATCGATCAGTTATGACATACAAATCAATAAACAGACAATTTCCCGAAAGCCTTTGGGATGAATTTCATCAAAGGACCTAGCACTCCAACTACAGAACGAGGAATGGCAGGGACCCACAGATCTCAAGAAATAATCTTTAATACGGCTCCAAAAGCTTGGAACAATATTCCCATCAGAGCTCCCTACACTTAGTAGATTAAAAAAAACAATTAAGAAATCATTCTAAGAGCTGAAATCGAACGAAAACACGACTCCCTGGAAGAGCAGCTGCTATGTAGATGGAAACTGTATATAATTTTAGCTTAACTGTGTATATAATGTATTGACGTAACTAGGGTATTCATTCTTTAATGAGTTTGTAAGCTGAAGGGATTTTTTTGTTTGAATAATTCAAAATGAAAAATGAAAATGAATATTTTAGGTGCAACATGAGCCTCAAGCGCCTACCCGGGTATACCCCGGGTATACCCCTCTGATCTGGCCCACTGTAGAGGTGAAGGTGAAGTTGCGTTTTTCAGCGCCAAGCGTTGGGATCGCAGAAATAGAGCAGACCTAATCGAGTCCACGACCCCTGTCATGACGCTCAAGTGATGGGGTCCTACCGGGTATCGAACCCACTCCGCCTGACTGTTCTGGCTGCAAAGTCAGAGGATTACACCTCTGCGCCACAACACCTTCAAGGAGAGGAGGTCCGACCATCCCCTCCAGTGTTGACGCAATAACCTTCTTGTGAAGAGACAAAGCAGATCCAGTAAATCTGCTCGAAGCTGCGAGAGTCAAGGTGTGGCGGCCTACGTCAGGTTCCTTTGGTTCGATCAACCAACCAGAGTGCGATGATATTTGAATGCTAGTCGGCAGCATAGGTTCCAAATCTTTAAAAAGGCTGGTGTAAAATTGAGTGACCTATTTCTTTGAACTGAATGACTTCAAAGAAACTTTAGCTAATTCTCTATAATTCTACCGTTGGAATTTTCTAAAATCTTCAATATTTTCAGAATTAGAGTGTTTTTCTTCTTTTTCAAGAATTCAAGAAAAATTTTCAAAAAAACTTAAAACCATCGTAATTTCTAAACAGTTTGACGTAACATGAAATAATTTGGAAGGGAACCATAGGTCATAAATGCCTACAATATGGTGTCAAGCAAAAGTCTGTCACTCATCTGGTTTATGATTTAGAAATTTGATGACGTCACATCCTCAAATGAGTTGAAATGTAAGATACGCTGTAATTTCCAAAAATATTCAAAATTTCTGAAAAGTCCAACGGTAGATTTATAGATAAGTATCTAAAGTTTCTTTCAAGCCATTCGATCAGAAGAAATAGGTCATTGAATTTTACACCCACCATTTTACGCCGAGATAAAGATTTGGAACCTATGCTGCGAGAGTCAAGGTGTGACGGCTTACGTCAGGTTTCTTTGGCTCGATCAACCAACCAGAGTGCGATGATATTTGAATGCTAGTCGGCAGCTAGTCGGCTATATTTGGCTCTCGACAGCAAATGCTGCTCTCTGATTAATGAATGACAAAGTTGTCTAGGCTGGCCGCATCAGCAAACAGTTTGAACATAAAAATAGAATATTCCCACGTTGATTGACTCATTGTTAGATATAAAGTTTAAATGTGCATTTTCGCACTTCAGATATCATTTTGTTATTGCAACCCTCACTCCAGCTTGCGATCTCCCTGAGTTATCAGCTGACACAACCTGAGTGATCAGCTCCAAGCGATAAGATGACAAAATTTTTGATAGTATCTACTTCTAAAGTCTGTTCATAGATGGGGACGAATTTACAGCATATGTCTTGCTGACGAAAACGAAGGGTTGCTATTTCCAATGAAAAATCAATTCCAATTTGGAATTCCCCAAGCATCATGAGGTGTTTTTTTTATAATCATTTAAAATGTTACAATACATGTTACATCTACGTCCTACTATACTTTCTAATTACTTTACAGACTATACAACACTACAGGGACGGGACAGGGGCGGGACAAAAGACAATGACTACCCCGTGGCCATTAACATAAAGACATGCAAAAAATAGCAACTAAATAAACAACTACAAAAAGCTACAAATACGATAAATTACTGATAAATACTAAAATCCATTTCAAATTGGATGTCAGGCCAGCATAGTAGTATGATGCTGAGCAATAGGAACCCCGGCCGCTACTATGAGGTGTTTATCTGGTTGCTTACACTCAATGGCGTCTACCTTGGCATTTGCGCAACGCAGCTATGGTAGTTTTCCAGTTTAAGCTTGTTTGAAATCGTCCCTAAAATTGAATTGCCTCGCTGTCCATATAAACTTGCTGCATGCTGCCATACTTACCTCGCTGTACTTTACAGACGTGTTTCATTGGTACCGATACTGAACATGGTAGATTTTGTAGATTCGGAGTTCGTGTTTAATTGACCAACAAGTTCAGAAAGACGAAGGCTTGGTAAATTTTGACGGCTGCATCTGAATTTTCTGCTCCAAACGGCAGGTTTGGCAGAATTTGGAGAGATTTTTGAATCTGCCAAGACCTACTGTTTTGAATATTTCTGTCTCTGACTGGCAACTATGTTTCCGTCTCTTTTCAGAATTTGGTAGGCTTATAGGTTCCGATCAAACAAATCCATAATGGAAACTGAAAACTGAAAATAAAACCATACCAAGATGAACATATTTTCCATGTTCATCTTTTTCCGCAAATGGGCTTCCTTCTTTCTCCAGCTCTTTGCGATATCTTTTTACGTTCTTTAGCATCATATCTTTTCTTGTTAATTCGTAATGGTTCGGGAAATGGTTCGTAATTCTGCAGAAGAAAATTATAAGTGAGTTACAATCAGGTGACCCAAAATAACTGCAACCATTTGCAGAGGTCACCAGTTGTGCTTTGATTTGAATTCAATCTCAACCTCGTTCCTTTACTTACCCGGTAACTTAAAAAACTTGACAGGCAAAATCATACATAGCTTCTTGAAAGCAAATATTTTGAACAACAACAAGGTACACCATTTAGTTGAAGGGCTTAGGGACAGGGCAAAATTTATTATCTTACATGGCCGGTGGAGAAAAAAAATTCTTGCAAAACATTGGACTTGCTCCAAGTCTTTTCCTCTGATCCATCCCGAGAGAAAGAGAAATAAATAGAGAAAAAAAAAAGAAAAAAGAAAGGAGGAGGAGGAGGAACATTTTAATTTTAATTTCTCCTCCTCCTCCTTTCTTTTTTTCTTTTCTTTTTTTCTCTCGCCCCCCTCCCCTTTGTCTCCGGGATGGATCAGAGGAGTGTCATGGATCAGAGGAGTGTCAGAGGAGTGTCAGAGGAGTAGACTTGGCGCAAGTCCAGCAAAACATCTGCTCGCCCTGTATGAAATCATTGCCAAAAACCAACTGCCCCGTCACCCTTTGCTTAAAAAATTTTATCTGCCCCGTATTCATGAACAACAAATGTTGTATAGTACCACCGATGAATTAGCCAAAGACCATAACAAAATCAATTATTGCCTTTACGAGACTTTGTCAACGAATAAATCGACTTTGAAGATGCAGAGAAATGAATGATGAATCGTTCTTGCAAACGACTGACAAGGACATTTTGCGTCATGTTCATACACATCCTTCCAAGCATTTCTCAACTTGCATGATCCACAATTTTGGCCTCAAAACGAGCCATTTCATATTTCAGACTTCATCTTGAGATTATAGAAAGGTACTGTCCCGTTCATATCTGCTTTGTAAAAAGTGTTGACCCAGTTCTGTACAAGCTAAAAAAAAAGTAGTTGCCCCGTTACGTTTTGCACCGGCCATGTTATAAAATAAACTTTGCACAGTTCCTTAGCTATCTTTTGAGATGTTGCATGGACAATTTTCAATATGACTACCCTCTGAAAAACCAGTTTTAGAAATATAGCAATTCATTCATTTCTCAAACCACCCTGTTCTATTCCAGTCCATGTTTTGGAAGATGTGAAGAAAGCCAAATTCGAAATTTGGACGGGAGCACGAAATTTGAATAAGGAACAGAGGTCAATCATTTTACACACAACAGATTTCCACCGACAACTTCCAAATCCATCTCTACGTTAATTTTTCACTAAATCTTGACAAGAACATGATGGTGATTATTTCACTTATGAGAAATCTAGGATTCGAAATCTTCTTTACATTTGGTTTGTAGGATGGAGTAGCTCCCGGGGGGGTACTTCCATTATGGCCTAACAGGGGGGTCCAGTCGGTTTGAGGGTCTTACGAAATGGCTACCAAATGGCCTTATTTGTCAAACATATACTACCAATTGGGGATATTCCAAGATTCTTGGTAAGTTATAAGATTTCAACTCAGTAGGCTCCTCCGCACGGCAATGTGGTCGTTTCAGCAGTAATTATCATTGAATTTTGAAGTTTTTTTGCTTTGTTCAATCAATTTTTACAATAGAAAATGTTGAAAAACTGCAGAAAATTTTTGCTACCACACGCTACCAAATGGCCCAATTTTAGGTCCACAAACTACCATTTGGGGGTTTCTATAAAAAGATACTACCATTTGAGGGTAGTTTTCAAAATTTTTGCTTTGGCCCTCTTTAACCCTGACTGGACCCCCCTGTCAGGCCACAATTGGAGTACCCCCCCCCCGGGGAGTAGCTACAGTAACCGCAACTGTCAGACCTCACTGCATAAAACAAAGCATTAATTATTAAAAACGTTAAAAAATCTCAGTTGTTTTTCTTTCGAGAGTTTCACCATCAAAACACCACAAAATGTAATTTCATAAAATGCAAAACAAAACAGGTGGGATACAGGAACACCTGTACAAAAATACAAGGCTAAACTTGGCCTTGTACAGGCCAAGTTTTAGCCTTGTAGAGGGGATTATGACCTTGTTATGACCTTGTACTAGCCTTGGAAGAAAATCACAAGGCTATCAGTAAGATCCCAAGCTACAACTAGTCTAACACAAGGTTTCCACAAGGCTTCTACAAGGCTAATTAGCATTTTTCAAGCCATTTACAAGGTTACAGCAAGGCTATTCCAGGCTATAACAAGGTTACAAGGCCATAACTACAAGGCTTGTACATGGCTATTACATGGCCTTGTATTTTCGTACAGGCAATATCTTCATCTTTGGTTTAACCATACTTGCACAGGGACCCAAGATTGGAAAAAATAATCAAAATTGAAATCTAAAATAATTATGATTTTCATTAAAAACGTTAAAAATCTCAGTTGTTTTTCTTTACGAGAGTTTCACCATCAAAACACCACAAAATGTAATTTCATAAAATGCAAAACAAAACAGGTGGGATACAGGAACAATATCTTCATCTTTGGTTTAACCATACTTGCACAGTGACCCAAGATTGGAAAAAATAATCAAAATTCAAATCTAAAATAATTATGATCTTCATTTTATTTTTCTGTTGTAAAGAAGGGATTCTTCACCTAGATGCGAAAAATTCGAAGCGAATAGAGCAATTGGTTGCAGAGAAAAATTATCAAATTTTCAAGAATTCGTTTTGCATGTATCTAATCAATTTCAGGAAGAAATTGGCCATTGTTTATAAAATATAACATACTAAAAACGCTGCTGCATCACACTCAGTTCTCCGATTTGCAAAGTCTTTTAAATATCTAAAAGCTAGAAGTACATCAAAGTCAAGATGTGCACAATAATTCAAATTCAATGTCTGAACCAATGATCAAAACATCTTTTTGCATCTATTTTTTTATTCTAAGCATTAATGTTGAAAATTGATGATTTTTCGGGCTAAAGCTAATAGTATAGTCTTGATCATAAGCGTACGGGGTGGGGGGGCCGGGTGGCAGCAGCCCCCCCCAATGTTGGAAAAATTTTCAAAAATCAGCCCCAATCAGGCAAAAATCTGCCCTCAGTCGGGCAAAAGTGATGGTAAACAATGGACTTTGTGTTGGGCCGCCCCCCTAGATTTGTTCTTCCCATACGCTTATGGTCTTGATTTCCAAAACATTTGGTTGTGGATAAAATCTGTTGATTAGATACGTTTTTACGGGAAATATAAATGCAGTTCATTGGCTTTTAAATAAACAAGATTTTGCAAATCAGAGAACTGACTGTGATGCAGTAGCATTGTTAAGTTAGTTATGATTTGTAAAAAATGGTCAATTTCTTCCTGAAATTGATTAGATACGATCCAAAACGAATTCCTGAAAGTTTGGTATTCTTTTCTCTGGAATAGATGGCTCTATTCTCTTTTCAAATTTTTCGTATCTAGTTGAAGAATCCCACAGAAAAATAAAGTAAACATCATATCTTAGATTTGAATTTTGGGTATTTTTCCACTGTAACTTGGTAGTCTCTACAAATAACATAATCCATTAATTTGTGTATGTTTTGGAAGTAATTATTTTTGTTTTTATTACAAATAACATCTTTTGCGGTCAATTGTATAAACACACAAAATATTGTGATCAAATCTTGTTCAGTTCTTTATGTTTAGATGATGCATAATTTATGTTGGTATTTGTGAGCTAGCTGAATAAAATAATATTTTGCTGTCCATTATCTATATTACAGAAAAACAAGAGCAAATTTTAAAAGGCCTTTTGATTTGTACATATATGAAAATATTCTGTTACCACCTGCAGCCAATTTATTCTGATGCAAACTGTAATCAAATAAGAACATATCTGAGGGCATTTTGCAATGTATCAGTTGAATGAAGAAACGACAGGATAAAATTCTGGTAATGGATTGTCTCTGGGACACATAAAGCTGGGTCGTAAAAGGGACAGGGAAGTGATTAAAATCTGTGTTGCAATTTTAAACTGACTTTCCCCAAGCCTCTTTGTGAAAATGATACCAAATAAAGACAAGTTACAATGTGTGAAGCCAAAACAAGGAATGCATTTGAATGTCAATGTCATTTTCATCTCGCAAAAGTCCTCAACAATTTGATGATGTCACAACCTCAAAATTGGCTAAAACATAAGAGACCCTGAGTATTTCACAAAGTGATTTAAGCAATAAAACGTAGCAAAACTCAGACACTACCACAGGTGTTCATCATTGATGAACAAATACAGACACCTCAAACATTACCTATGATACCACCAGGAGTCCTAAAAAAGTACTCCCCTTCAAAAAATCTCCAAAATTTAATTATAAAGCTTCCTGTACGAAAATACAAGGCCATGTTATAGCCATGTACAAGCCTTGTAGTTATGGCATTGTAACCTTGTTATAGCCTGGAAGAGCCTTGCTGTAACCTTGTAAATGGCTCGAAAAATGCTAATTAGCCCTATAGAAGCCTTCTGTGGAAACCTTGTGTTAGACTGGTTGCAACTTGGAATCTTACTGATAGCCTTGTAATTTTCTTCCAAGGTTAGTACAAGGTCATAACAAGGTCATAATCCCCTCTACACGGCTAAAACTTGGCCTGTACAAGGCCAAGTTTAGCCTTGTATTTTTGTACAGGTTATCATAAAATTGTCTTGTCTTTGCTGTCAATTATCGAAATGTATTAAAACATGACAAAGTGTTTTTTTATTCCTAAAAGAGATGAAATAAGGCATTGAAAAACCTAATTCTGATAAGCTATACTCTATTAAGAGCCATCTATATGGAGATTTTTCATTCCTTAAAGTCTACAGTGATAGCTTGCATTCTCTTTCTGACATTGATCACCAAACTACTTCAGAAGCTTAATATACAAAAAGAAATTAATCTGGTAATCAACAGTGCTTTTGAAGTATGCTTAAAAGCCAGACAGCTCTAAAAATGTTTACTGATTTCACAACAAATCATAAGATCAGCTATATGCCTGGAAAAATAACTTGGTCTTTTGGTTATTTTCAAACAGGATTACTTTTTGGGGTACCCCAAATTTTGATGATTCATAGCACTTACTGATCATCAGTCATTCTGTATCCACTTTCCACGTTGAAAAGTTGGCGAACTGTCTGAACACTTGCCCTGCAAAATGAAATATATTGTATAGTGTATACTTTAACAACAACATCATAAGTAGCCGCCCATGTGGGTAGGTTTTTGGGCCCAAAATTCTCCATAACAAGGGTCCTTTTTCAGCAGATTTTCCATAAACATGGCTGGGTTTCACTGAAATTCACAAAAAATAGTTTATAATGGGCAGGTTCCCGTTCATCACAATGTGGGTATGAAGGCAACTTTCTGCAATTAGAACAGGAAAGCTTTCTAAAAACCGGGCAGCAGACCCCTGTCCATCCACAAGTTATGTACCCCTCCCCCTGGAAAAATATGTTAAGGATTCTCTTTGTCAAAATAAATAGTTTCGTAAGTTATATTTCCCAGTACAGGAGTTTCTTAATTTTGTGGCAATCTGAGAGTTAAGTTTCTTATGGGCAGTTTCTTGTAAACAATACAGTATGTGTATTATCATTTTAGCCAAGATCTTAGGTAAGAATATTTTCAATTGTTTTCAAGTGGTCCTATTGTTTTTTTTTTACAAAATCTTGGTTTGTAGACATGTTTGCAATTAAGAAGTTCTTTTAAGAGATCTCATGCATGCAAATCAATGAAGCAGTGTCCCCTCTGAATGCAGAATCTGTGATTCCTCATTCTCAAGGTAGAGAATAAAGATCTAAATTAAAATGCGTGTCTCATGTCTCATGTGTGCAGTTGTGAGGCTTGGCAGATGGGCATGTAGGGCTCAGAAAAGTGCACATCTTCTTTGCGGTCTGATTATTCAAAGAATATGCATTTTGCTATTTTGTAAACAGATATGCCAGACTGATAAGTTTGCAAAGTGCGCACGGAAGATGCACGCCTGGCTGTTGTTTTGAGAAGAATTGATCTATTGTTCTTCCTTTGTTATACATGAAATTTCGCATGGAAGATCTTCCGCGTGCAAGACATGAATAGCAGTCTGGCAGATATGCTATCATGGCAATACCATTGCAAGCAAATTGTTTGTTGATGTTAATTAATTTTGATCATGTATACTATCATGCATTATAACAAATGAGTGTCTGTTTCAAATTAGATGTCTTGTGATGTCAGCAAATCCAGACCGTACTTGCTGTTTCTTGTGTGGTGTGGGGAAGCGAGTGATAACAATAACTTCAACAAGACAAGTCAATAACACTCTATTGTTTTAGCCAAAAAGTGGTGCAGGCTGCAAGGCAGGGGAGATCTTCCAGAAAAGCAGCAAAAGAAATGCAGATTGGCAGCAAATAAAAACATCTAACTAAGTAAGACAGTGTTTTTACTTTAGTTTTTTGGTAGGATTCTAGTTCTTTGGATTCCTACTGTTGTTGTGGGACTGTTTTCTTTATGTTGCAAATCTCATCTGACATCTAGACTAATTTGAAAAAGACTCTAATTTTGATCCAAATTTTCTCACCAATAAAAGTTCCAATCTTCGTCAGGTGAACATGACACCCAACCTCTTTTCTCAAAATTATTGATCAAGACGGACTTCTCGAAGTCTGTGCAGTATCGTATTCTCGCTCCCATTTCTAGTAGTAGAATGGCTGGATTCGTTTCCCTCATAAACAGCACTGGTATTACGCGTGGCTATAACATTCTGCTTCAAGCTTTTCAGATTTAACTAAGCATCGAAATGCTTAGCGAGGCTTCTTCATCTTTATATGCTGCACAGAAAGGAGAAAATATGTCAAGCTTTGCTTAGCTTCGCTCCATCAACTCGCTGCTTGTTGTCGTTGCTATGCTTAGGCCCTTTCTCAGTAACTTTTTCAAAAAGGCGGGAAAAACAAAATTCAAGGAGTGCTCCTTCACACAACAAGCGGAGGCTACTTTCAATTTAAAATGCGGCTCAAGCCACAAATACTAGACTGATTACGAGTCGAGTTTCGCTCCTGCGCCAAACTGATATACCCCGCTACAACTACGACTCATAAACGAACAGTGAATTTTCCGGCCTATTTGGGGGAGCCCAGGGGAGCCTCTATTTAGAAATCTATATTCTGCATAATACATCAACACAAACGCAAAGCGAATGCAATAATGATCTGCCGCCATGATCTGTGTTTTGCGTTGGATAGGCCCCCAGAGGAAACAAATGTTTGCTACAGAGATTTGGATATCGAATTGTGAACATATATGCAAGTCCCATGGCCTTTCTGCCTTTTTCGTTGTCACTTGCATTGAATTCAGCACATAGAACTGTGTGCTAAATTCAATGAAAAATTAAAATGAATATGAAGAAGACCATATGGGAATTGCTTCTATGCTTAACATTCGATATCCAAATCTCCGTAGTAAACATTTTTCCTCTGGGAGCCTATTCTGTTGTTTCATGAACGCAATGGCAGCTATTGTTTGCGTTCTGGTTGAAATAACAGACCGGCTTCTTTGTAAACAGATTGCAAGGATAAACCAATCATATCTATGCATTTTGCTTCCTGCAAGATGATTGGTCCTCCTGGAACTGGGAGTGAACAGGCCGGTTTTTTCGCTGTTTGTTTATGAGTCCCAGTTTTAGCGGTCTCGGTTTGGTAGGCAGTAGTCTCGTTTTGGTGAGCGATAACTGGGACTCACTGTCATCAGTCTACACAAATACTAGTGCGTGTCAAAATCCATTGTCTTCGTACAACTAAAAGTTGTCTTGAGAAATTGTGCACCATTTACTTGCGACATCACGAAGACGGTTGCACGAAAACGTAAATAAAGAAATCGTACCAAGCTCTTATCTATGTACCCTGGGTAAGTTGGAGAGCCTGGTACCCAGAATATTATCTATGCAAATCGATATTGAATCTTCTAGTCGGTCCTAAATGTGCTAAAATCAGCTGAGAAGAAAATGTTACAGAGGAGGTTCCATAAATGTCACTTTTTCATTTGCAGAGGTACTCAAACTATGCTCAAACTTTTAAACATATCATACCTCGTCAATCATCCAACGTGACAAACAAGTTCATTTTGAAATATACTCCTCAAAGATCTTTCTTGTCATTATTTTATGGGTATGGTTTCAAGTATGAATACTCTGAAATCTGATCCTCAAAGCAGATTCTAGCACTTTTTTGGGTATGTTGTAAAGGAGATTCTACCTCGATTGAGAAAAAATACGAGCTTAGTACCATTTTTTCCAGCTCAACACGCCTACCAGAAACTCAAGTCTCAGACTGCCAAAAATTAAGAAACTCCAGTACTGGGAAAATGTAGCATAAAGCATATAAATGTGGCCCAAACCACTTGCGGTCAAATTCTAGCCTATCAGATATCAGTATTCCTTGTTGATGTAGAAAAGTTACCCAAATATGGTTCGGCACTTGTCATCGTCTATTACCTTTATATGGCCATTTTTATCAATGGCCTCCCTCTGAGAACTTGCGGTCAAATTATTCGAAATTTTTAACACATTCTTACTTTATTTTCACCCCGGGGGGGGGGTACTTCATTGTCAACATGATTCGACCTGAATCTGGACTTTGAGAAAAGGACCCATTCGTATGACAGAATATTCAAAAATTTCCAGCCCATTTGCATGAATATCAGGAAATTTTTGACCCATGTGTATGAATTTGTCGATTTGAAACAAAGGAAAATTTCAGTTTTTTTGCGTGGATTATCATTATGGGGCCGATTGATAAGAAAATTCTCAAAGAACTACCCATCTACCAGAATTGTGGTTAAAAACAGACCCATATGTAGAGAATTTCGGATGAAAAAACCCATCCATATGAGCGGCACGTCCAGTACAACTTAACAATGAAGTACCCCCCCCGGGATTTTCACTTGTTTCCTGCATTATATCACTCGAATTGTACTCGAGTAATGTGACAGTAACTATGGTAATGTCTAAACATTGGAAAGATTCCGACAAATTTTGCTTTGAAAAGTTCACGAGGGCACAGGCAGTGAATATGAAGATTGTTATGGAACCTTAGACTTATATCACTTTTCATCCATTGCTTCCCTGCGTTCTTTGATTTGCTGATATCACTTGGCCTTTTGACTAAGTGATATTAGCAAATCAAAGAACGCAGGGAAACAAGGGACGAAAAGTCATAAGTCTAATGAAACCTTGGTGAAACCTTTAAGAAACTCATAAGAACTCCGAGTACCCAAAACCTGATCATTTTAAGAAACTTTCAGTGCTGGCCCAAAGTCTTAGTTTCTTATGAAAGAATAACGTGTACTTGAAAGTAGTGTTTGCTTTATCCTGTGTCTTCACTCCAAAATCTTCTTCGCAAAAATGTTCATGCGGTTAAAGCAGTTTTCGCCGGCTGATGTGATTAAACATTTATCTACTTGCTTCTATATGGCTAGTAGGGCGAACATAAACACAAATTTGAATTGATTAACGGGAATTTTAAAATAAGGAGTATATTCTGATGTCAAAACATAAAACACATAAGCAAAGCCGCACATGATTGTGGGAAATGTCCCACCGCCAAACTGACTTACATTCAATTTCGAAACAATTTGCTGAAAATGGTTACCTGTAAAGTTGGTAAAAGAAGAAAAGGGCTTCCCGGTGAACAACCTGTTAGCTATTATTTACAGCAAATACAATGAAGCATGTTAATTCCGGGGTATTAGAATATCTGAATCAACGTTTCAGATATTCTGTGTATTCATATGCAAAGTGTTGTTATGGTCATTCACTTGAATTTCACCTGCCATCAAGAATTGCACGAAATCATAAATTTCGAAGACTGACATCATTTGTTAGTCTAAGGATCAGCTACCATTTAGAACCTTTGAACCATCTTTAGAAATTGATTGATTCCAATTGATTCTCTGTTTTGCAGTCGAAGTTTTGATCTTCTGAATGTAAGGAGCAAGAAATCAACCAGAAGACAGAAGCTATCTAACATACATTAAAAATCAATGAGGTCTTGCCAGTTGTGGCTTGGAATACCAAAGTTATTCATTTTGTGGTAGAGATCCTGAAGGCGTTTAGCATCTACAAGAACTACTCTTAATTCGCTGTGGTGTGTTCAGAGCAAGTGTACAAATCAGCAATTTTATCTTCAAGTGTTCAACTTCTCAGTAAAAAGAAGCGGATTACAAGGTGACGGCTTTATCTTCTTATTCTTGTATACAACTTTGATTTATCAAAACATTTGTCACCTTCTGAAAGCGTCCTTGATAATTATCATCTTGCATTTGAGAGTCTTAAATGTTCATGTTTATTTTTACACACCGGTACTAAACAAATGATACAAATGTCTTGAACGGTCGAAACAGTGCTCAATGCCGTGTAGGGTAGGCAGAGCAAATTGTAACGAGAGTGGGACATTAACAAAAGCTACATATTTGTTGTTACTTTACCCAGAGCTTCACACAACATATCGATCATCAACAACTGAATGTTCTTCTCAAACTTGTTGCTTAATATACACTGGGATGTGGAAAGTATTGCATTGCTGCATTAGGACTGAAACTTTATTTATTTTCATCCTGTGGTTTGTTGAAGTTTGTACTACCGGGTGTCCCAAAAAAAGTACTCCTGTTTGAACAATCACCAAAAATTGATTACACGGCCGATCTTCAATTTTCTTCTTTCTTCAAGTAGATCAAGGACCAAAATCATTTTTCAAGATATAGCTGACCTTGTAATTGGTTTAAAAATTAGCAAAGTTTGCTCCTTTTTGGGCTACCTGGTTTTGAATCATACTGAAAAAGTTTAAAGACAGAAACACCGCAATACAACAAAAACAACAGCAAATGGTTGAATAAATTTTATGCCAATATTTCGTCCTGCCATGCAGGACTTCTTCAGGGCTGTAATGTGTACTGCAAAAGCTCTGATATTGCCAGATTAATTTCTTTTTGCATGTAAAGCTTCTAGTTTGGTCTTAAACGTCAGAAAGAAATGCGCACTGTCAGGTGAAAACGTTTATAGGCAAGATTGAGTATTTTGCTTGAAAACTATAGCTCAAAATAAGGTTTTTCAACGTGTAATTTTTCTAGCTTGCTGTATCAAAAGCAAACATTTTGTCATCTATTAATATTTTTGGGCCTTTGACAAAGGAACTAAAAAAACCCGGTATGTTTTGTGATGTTTATATTGCTAATCATTGCTATATCATAGATAAGCCGTTATTTTCTCATCGGTTTGCACGATAGGCCCCAACAAATCTACGACAATTTGCAAATTGAATTTATCATCAATCTGTCTGATTCTCTGATGTATGCTGTCTTGAAGGATTCTTTGTTATTTCAAACAAATGTTAATTCTTTGCAGTTCTCAGTTTGATTACTTTTTCAATCAATTCGTGTTTTGAATTCGGAATTGTACACCTATACAGGGAAGTTTGTTTTAAACTCTAGCAGATGCCGTTTATAAACTGAAAACCGATACTTCGAACCAGAGTAAGAACAAGCTAGAATTGGGATGACGCACTTTCTGGAACTCTTTTTAAACGAATTTTAAGCGATTCGAAATAGAACGAAAACATTTTGATTCCTTCACCTCACCTACAAAATAACAAATTGAGGCAAGAATAATCAGGACGAACATCGGTTCCAAATCTTTAAAGAAGCTGGTGTAGAATTCAATGACCTATTTCTTTGAACTGAATGGCTTCAAAGAAACTTTAGCTGTTTTGCTAGTGTTTGACTCTTCTATTTTGCTATGATTCTGCCGTTGGATTTTTCTGAAACCTTCAGCATTTTTAAAAATGAGAGTGTTTTTCTTCTTATTGGAGAATTCAAGAAAAATTTTCAAAAAAACTTAAAACCATCATCATGTCTAAATTGATGCAACATGAAATAATTTCCAAGAAAACAATAGTTTATGGATGTGTACAATATGGTATCAAGCAAAAGTCTGTCACTCTTCTTGTTTATGATTTAGAAATTTGATTACGTCACAACCTCAAATGAGCTGAAACATAACATATGCTGTAATTTAAAAGAATATTCAAGATTTCTGAAAGGTCATGTAAGAAATGCTCAGTACTAAATTCTTTGTTTCTTATGAAGCAGAATGCGCGTATAAGGCAGAGTGGGGTAAGTTGTCAGACTTGTTCATTTTTCAATCGAATGCTTCGATGATATGAAATTTGTTAATACATTTGAAGGAAGAAGTACGTCATTATTTTCCACGTCTAGTGTTTGCATTCTCTTTGTGACTGTGACAACTTACCCCTGTGACAACCAGCCCCACTCTCCCCAACTTTTGAGAGTTTCTTACTAGTCTCCTAATGGTTCCATACAACTCTTGAGAATGATGCAGTGCACCTTCTATTCATATTTGCCTGCATGAGGAGAATCGATGATTTGAGATCAAGTTTATTCAGCTCTTATTAAAACATAAAGTTTGACATCATGATAAAAGAGTTGGCAAACACAGCGGGAAATATCAAACTGTAATGCAGCTGGCTTTAAATCTGTTACAAAAGAACTGACTTGATAGTTGAGTTTTGCAACCATAATCTCGTTTTGCTATGTGAACTACGCACAATATTTTCATTAGATCATTGATTTTTGGCGTTTCTATAATTCCTGCCTAAATAAAGCGCCTCCCAACAAACACTTCATGCCTATTTGATAAGCTGAGATAAAAAAAAATCGTTCTTATTGAGAGAAGATGCTAAGACCTTTTAGAGGCCATAAACATTGAATGAACTTTCTTCAACATATCGGGTGAGTCAATAAAAAGAATCCCCGTATGAAAATTCGCTAAAATGGTCAAAATTGCTCGAGCACTGAAATGTACCGGGTGTCCCAAAAAAATGTATACAGATTTGGTTGACTCCAGCAATGTGAATTTAGCTTTAATCAATGGCTAATCACTCTCAAAATGTACCTCGATAGGTAACTTGAACATAGATACCTCGTTTGTTGGTATTGGTGCTTTGAGAGTAGAAATATCAATGTTGAAAGCTCAAATTTGCCTCCTCCTGCAAACCAGAGCCTTGGCCTTTTGGCCTAAGCAAATTCCTGTAGCACATCGAAATTAAGAACTAATATTAATGAAAAATTAAGAAACTGCCCAGTGGGTGACTAAAGGGTGACTACTGGACAACAAAATAACTCAAGATCTAATATTGCTCAAATTTCATCAAGGCTATCGTTAATTTATACGCTGTGCCTTAAGAATTTGCTTAGGCCAAAAGGCTAAAGCTCTGGTTTGCAGGAAGAGGCAAATTTGAGCTTTCAAGATTAACAGATCTGCTCTCAAAGCATAAATACCAACAAACGAGGTATCTATGTTCAAACTATGAACATTTTTAGAATGATTAGACATTGATTGAAGCTAAATTCAGATCGCTGGAGCCAACCAAATCCGTATACATTTTTTTGGGACACCCGGTAGTAAGAAACTTTGAATCGTACGGTGTTTGAAAAATAAAATTCCCTGAATATCAAATGCAATAATATTGAGAAATGTCTTGTTTCATTGCCGATATGTTTCTAAGCCTGCTTGCGAAGAAAGTGCTACCCTCGGTACCAAACTCTCTAACATAAATGTTAGGGAGTCTGGTACCCAGGGTAAAAAAGTGCCCGTTCGTGCGACAAGTGGTCGTTAAGAGATACCATGGGTTTATGCAAAGAAGGAAGATCAATCTAAACACCTCCTTCCCTAAGCATCTAATCCAGAAGCTGAACTAATACCCCCCCCCATTGTGATTTCAAATGGTGTGCGTCAAATTGATTCAAATGTTAAACTGAGGCGAAAACAAGGGTTTTTGCAACAAGTTCCTAAGGGGACTTATCAAATCACACAAAATCTTCACGTTAGCATCAGATTTCCAACGAGTCAACTTATTGAAATATTAGAAATTCACTCATTCGTTCTGTATTTTTTTCATTTCAGGCCAGGTGATTTTAAGCAACCAATCCAAGATGAAAATCAACTCTGCCGTTATGAAAAAAATTAAACTGTTTCTGTTCAGCTTGTGTGTTGCAGTTATGAAGGGCGAGTAAGTATTTGAATAATCATATCATTGACAGCATAGGTTCCAAATCTTTTTCTCGGCGTAAAAAGGTGGGTGTAAAATTCAATGAACTATTTCTTCTGTTTTGATAACTTGAAAGAAACTTTAGATACTTATCCATAATTCTACTGTTGGACTTTACAGAAATTTTAAATATTTTTTGAAATTACAGCGTATCTTACTTTTCAACTCATTTGAGGATGTGACGTCATCAAATTTCTAAATCATAAACCAGATGAGTGACATACTTTTGCTTGATGCCACATTGTAGGCATTCATAAACTATGGTGTTCTTCAAAATTACGTCATGTTACGTCGAACAGTTTAGAAATTACGATGGTTTTAAGTTTTCTTGAAAATTTTTCTTGAATTCTTGTAAAAGAAGAAAATCACTCTAAATCTGAAAATATCGAAGATTTCCGAAAAGTCCAACAGTAGAATTATAGAGAAATAGTTTCTTTGAAGTCATTCAGTTCAAAGAGATGGGTCACTCAATTTTACACTAGCCTTTTTAAAGATTTGGAACGTATGCTATCATTGACATTTTTTATTTCTTAATCTAAGGGACATCTTTTTTGTCTCACCTGGTACTAAAACTTGCTGAATGTTTTGATGTTCATCTTCACCAATAACAGCAATTGACAACAATGTGAAGATCGAAATATTCAACAAGTTTGAAACGCCCTGTCCCCGGAGGAAGGGGGGCAACTTGAGTCTTGCGATGAAGGGGATGTGCCACCCAACTTTCAGAGAAAACCCCATCCTAAGATTCTTGCTCGATTTTCATACCTATACGGATATTTGAGAAAAAGCCTGTTGAACGCGCCAGAAATAACGTTTTCTTTCCTTGACCTTGAGAGGACTGACTCTGTGTACTGGGTCACAGTACACCAATTACTCTACAGCACTGGGAATAATTATGGAACAGTTACAATTTGAATCAAGTAGTTAGGGATGTTCCCATTGCTCTATTGCTCTGTATATGGAAGTCACCCCCCCCCCCCCCTCTCGGAGCCCTATTTGATCAATTACGTATAGCAGCATGCATAACATTGGATATTTTATTGTCGCAGGGGTGGACACAACAAAAGAGAGATAACTCTAGTTTCAAGATTGCTAGGATCAGAACAATATGATGAGAGGATTCGACCACATTTCCCATGTAAGTTTCAATGAGTTATACCGGGTTTTCCAAAAAGCCCCTCGTTTGAAAGGTGAAGGTGAAGGTGAAGTTGCGTTTTTCAGCGCCAAGCGCTGGGATCGCAGAAATAGAGCAGACCTAATTGAGTCCGCGACCCCTTGTCATGACGCTCAAGTAGTGAGGTCCTACCAGCTCCCTTGGGTCCTACCTGGTATCGAACCCACTCCGCCTGACTGTTCTGGCTGCAAAGTCAGAGGATTACACCACTGCGCCACAACACCTTCAGAAAGAAGAAACACCAAAATTTGATCACAAGTTCCACCCTATCTACAAATTTCTTCTTTTGGCAAGCAGATTCAGGACCAAATTATATTTCTTGGTAATCGTTCTGAGTGATAATTCAAAGATTGGCAAATTTTGCAACGTTAGGTCTTCTTGGTTTTGATACATACAGAAACACGGATAATTACCAAATTCGTCTCTCTGTGAATATCAAGCATTTAACGTAGTCATAGGAAAACGCACACTATCATTGGAGACGTCGCAAAATCTCAAAAATTTCGGCTGTTCGGGAAATTTGTATTTTCGCTTAGAAAATATGGCTCAAAATAAGGTTTTAAACGTGTCACTAACGTCTATTTCTTGGAGAGACTGGTTAGGAGTTGGAGAAGATCATTAATAAACTTGTGTGACGCTAATAAATTCCAAGAAGTTACAATCAGACAGTCAAAATGAAAATTGCTTGCAATTACCGTACTTGATTGCAAGCTTCCTTCACTTGTACCTTAGTTTTCCGTTTGTATTTTAAATATTCCTTTTATTTGTAGTAGCAGTTACGTGTAGTTTTATGTAGGTCCCCTTTAAGGTTACGTGTAGTATTAGCAATTATTTTTCTCTCTAGCAGTTACGTGCAGTGGTATGTTCGTATTTCCTGTTTTATGTTGCCACAAGGTAGCCGTAGTTTTCGCTCCAATTTGTATTGTATTAGTAGTAGGGTATGGTATTCTGTAAGTAACGTTGAAAGTAATATGTATTGTAAGTTATTAAATGATGTATACAAAAAAAAAGTGAAAAATTTTGAACCTGAACAGTAGGAAGTACAATTTTCGTAGCATATATTTGTGTGAACTTGAAACACTTGTTCCATATCCAATGATATCCTGAATTTTTGCTGACAACCTGTTGATGTTCCTTTGTTGTCGGACAGGCGAAAATCTGTAGCAGTGTTAACAAAGATATCTCAATCCGTGCACTATTCTCAGGAATTTCTTTGGTTCTACTTCAATAGCGATGAAATAAAAACTTTGTTTCTTCATTGACAAGAAAGATATTTATATTTATCCTTCCTATGTCGATATATCGCCATGTTTTCTCAAACACTTGCACAACGAGTGAGTCAGCTACCTATGTTTACGTTATCTTCTGCGAGCTGTCTGTTTTGTTTACACTCACCACTTGACTATGCTATTGTTATAAAACTGCCCTTGTACTGCTTCACATGACAGCCAATCTGCTGAGAGCAGATGGCATCGGACAACGGCAAATGCTTCACGGCAATAATTTTTGACATTTCTATTTTACATTCCTATAGATGAGCCAACAAATGTCACGCTTGGATTCTCAGTTTTGACAATTGAGGATTTGCAGATAGAAGATATGGTAATTCCATCTTTAGTTTTATGTTTAACAGTTATTAGGAAGCTACGCAAAATTACATAAATCGATAACTGTATTACAGTAAAAACCCGCACATAAGAACCTTTGTCTATTAAGAACCTACAGCCTGAAATAATATATTTTGTACCCAATAAAAAAGAACCATTTCAGGCTGATATCTTAACTAGGTTCTTAATAAAGTGTTTCATTCATTCATTGGGAAATAAATGCAATCTGTTTGCCAATCAACCTCTTTCGTGAAGTCCAAAACATTACTTACAGAACTGTGATAGGGAGGGCCTGCAGGGGTAAACTGGGTAAGCTAGGGTTGAAGTGGATCGGGCCAAGAATGTAAACGAATTTGGCTAAGATTTAGATTCACACATTTTCCTATGTTAAGAACCTATACCCTGATTACTGGATGTGCCTCATAGCATAAGAACCTAAACAGGCTGAGTTCAAAATCTTAGGTTCTTATGTGCGGATTTTTACTGTAATGTTACCTTTACATTTCATTGGTGAATTTTGCGGTACAGCCGTCATTGGCCCTGAGATAAGAAAAAGATCCAATAGGCAGGACATCCCAAGTTACTGGAATGATTGTTTACGAATGGAGCTCATTGCAGAATATTTTAAAACAGGATCAAAATAATCTTCCGACGAGTGAAATCTCAAAGATTTAACTTTTTTTATAAAAATTCGATAAATTACGTGAAGTATTGATTATTCATTAATCTTCTCAAGAAACTCATCAAAGCGGTTCTGTTTAATATTATAAGTAACTCTTGAACTTCAGTATTGACGAATGAACCGTTTTATTTCCACGAGTTGTGCTTTACACGCTGAAAGCATTCATATAGTCGGGCGCGGTGGAAGACCGTTCATGCATTTAAAGACTTCAACTGCACACATTCTATTTTGATGTGACTTACTGATGGTTAGCTTTACATATTCCTGCTCCCATCCACAACCCTAAAAGATCACATTAGTACGGTTTTCAAATAACTGTTTCTTAGATGTTGATAAGTCTATAAAAAGGATATTGCGGTAAACTAGAAGTGGCAGAATCATAACTCTAAACATGAGCGATAGGACACCACAAAGTGTGTGAAAGTTTGATTGATGGTGGCAAGCCACCTAGGCCAATTGTTTTGTGTGTGTTTTTACCTAATTTCTAAATGGTAGTGAGCCACCTTATCGCTGTTTCTTCATTTTGAAGTTTTTATCACTATAGTGCACATTCAAAGATTCTACAAAATGCAGAAAAAATATCGTTCGATTCTGATTCTTTTCAGAATAGCTAAAAGGTATATTGAATGAAGTCTACGAAATCCACGAAAAACACAAATGCATGCCGGTTGCCCTATAGCCTACGCGTAGACCCATTGTCCCAAAGGAGGAAAGGGTCTACGAAACAAAGAGCAAAGGCTTGCTACGGCCCCCCAATTACTCATTCTAATCCCCTTTTCAAATTAGTTGTGAAACCATGGGCAATAATGCACCGTTGATGTGACCTATATTATGATCAAAATTGTATTTTTACTCACTGTGTTGTTTCTTTTCCACAAGATTGCAAGTACAGCACTTGATAATGTTGCTACTCCTTCGTTTGAAATGAGACGTATCGCTGCGTAGGAGCTCCAACCATTGCAACTGTATTTGAATATTGGGCGGCATTTGATTCCTTGTTGTGATGAGAGAAGAACGAAGGAGTAGCAACATTATCAAGTGCTGTATTTGCAATCTTGTGGAAGAGAAACAACACAGTGAGTAAAAATACAATTTTGATCATAATATAGGTCACATCAACGGTGCATTATTGCCCATGGTGAAACGCGTTGAAACGATAGAAATATTTCTATGGTTGAAACAAAGGCTGCATAAATTAAGTTTCCAGAAATCTAGAAACCTCAGTAGCAAGCTTTTGCTCTTTGTTTCGCAGACCCTTTCCTCCTTTGGGATAATGGGTCTACGCGTAGGCTAGTTGCCCTAACGCCTTTACGACCAATCATATTCTCAATTTCAGGCTTTCACATTGGAAATATTTCTAATGCAAGAATGGATTGATCCTAGATTACGTCATAATTATGAGCCATTCCTTGATGGTAGCAATTCTATGAACGAACTTTGGATACCAGACACATATTTTAGAGAAACAACAATAACAGATAAGAACACTCAAAGACAATTCGAAGAAAAGAAATCACTTCTCAGAATTTATCCAGATGGTAGAGTCTACTATAGCACAAAGTAAGATTTCATCCTTATTTTATCTCGTGTTATTGTGTGGAGTGGGGTGAAATTGGGGGGGGGGGCATCAAGAGGGGCTTTTCCACCAGTGAATTTCCCAAACTTTGACATCTAGGACATCTAATGTGAAATAGATTAAAGTATTTATTCGTTTGTAGTAAATACGTGTAATTGTATGAAGTTTCTTCTCTGGGTTTGTTGTTCTTTTTTGCTTTACGGTATGGGGCAGTCATAGTCTTCTGCTCCTCCTCATGGGATCTTCCTCGTGGTATCGTAACGAATAAGTACTGCAGTCCGTAATATGTACTGTATTGTGACATTTCTAATGCAATGCAAAAATTTTTGGTCGGACTGGGGAAAATGGGTCACAAAAAAATGCAAATGTTTTCAATAAATAGAATTGTCTTGGTCCATGAAAGAAACTGAATTTAAAAACTGAAGGTTTACTGTATGTTGATTGCATGTAGATTTGGAGTACTTTTTATAAGCATACACTCTTTTTTCATAAGAATAATGTTTATGGGAATATTCAGGCTTAGAATCATCCAATTTTCAAGAACATTGTAAGAATATTGCTCATTTTTTAGCAGTTGCCTATTTTGCGATATTCATGACAGAGAATCCCATGATTGAAGTTTCTTTTAACTATGTTCCCCAATCCCCTGAAACCATATTAGATTCGAAAAAACTAAGAATACTTTAAGAATATATTCATGATCAAAACGAAATTTCTTAAGAATATCGAGGCTGGGCAAAACTTATAATAGTATTCTTATAAACAGAAAGAGTGTATAAAAGAAAGCATTTCAAGGGGTAACCATTAAAGGGAATCTAAGCATACATAAGCCTTTGATTAGAATAGCGACGCAAAGACAATAGGCAGTGACGTGTACAGCACAATTTTTGGGTAACAGAAATATTGATATCTGATTTGGTAGAATTTGACCTGAAGTGGCTTGAGCCACGTATATATGCCTCAATTCCCTTCATCAGGAGGCTTTCTGTGAAAGGAATAACGGTTGAATAATTAATGCTAGATTTTTGCATAACGAACCGTCACGAACTTTACTTTACTATAAAAACCTTGTCTAGATCCCATCTAACGCAATGATCAATTTTCAAACAGGGAATCGTTGAGACTTTCATGTGGTATGAATCTAAAGATGTTTCCAGTAGATGTTCAAAGATGTAGTATCACAATCGAAAGTTGTAAGTCGATTTGAGTGTGATTTTAATCTTCCTATATTTACACAGTATCAACTCTGCTCAATTCCAAATATCAGAATCATAGAAAACTGTTTTTGACGTGGCGGGCCAGGGCTTTCCGATGGCAAGGGCGTGTTAACAATAAATGTTGTTTTCTAATAAAAAATCCAATCTGCATCAAACTTGTATTTTTAACACATTTTGAACAACTCAATGATATTCTGTTTATATGTTCTTCTGTTCCAAATAGCATATGAACCAAATGTTTTAGCCATAGGCATAGGAGACAGGGGGACAGGGGGCTGCAGCCCCCCAACGTCAGAAAAATTTGCAAAAAATCAGCCATAATCGAGCAGAAATCCGCCTCAAGTCGGGCAAAATTTTCTCAAACAATGGACTCTTTATCGGGCAGCCCCCCCAAATCTTATCTCCCCCTACGCCGATAGTTTTAGCCGTTTTTGCTTGTCGCCCATGGCCAGAAACTTCCAAAGCCTCATTTTCATGGACCAATCAGACGGCGAATAAGCGAGGAACGCAGAAGAACCCCGTGAAGATTTTTTCAAAATTTTACCTACCTTCATAAAACAAACGCAGCCAGGACAAAAAACTGCTTGAAATTTCCCGAATTTTTTTAAAGAAATCTACTCTTGAAATGTTTGGGTATACAAGCTCGGATGCCGGCTAAAATATCTCTAACCTTTTTGACATTTGATCGACTAAAACCAGCAGATTTGTGCAGATCCATTTTATTTGTATATCAATGAATAATAACAAAACTGCAAACAATATAGAAAAACAACGAAGTATTGCTAATACGATTTTTAAAACATTTACAAGAAACTAATGCTAAAACACAAATTGCATTGACGATACGATCACAAGAAGATACAAGGCAATTCATAGACCGCGTACACGACGATACCAGGGGAGCACATTTTATCTTCATTCGTAAAGCAGCCATTTATCAGCAAAATAATGCTCTCTCAAGACCCTTTTTCTGAATTTCAAAACGGTGTTAAGAATATTTGACTCACCCAATGTTTACGAGAAGGAAGAAAGACACCTGTGCAAATAGATCATGACATGCTTCTAGATTTAATTATTCAAGCTATTGGACATAAATGACGCCGCTTGGAAAGCCCTGAAATAATGCTCTCTCAAGACCCTTTTTCTGAATTTCAAAACGGTCTGTTGTTAAGAATATTTGACTCACCCAATGTTTACGAGAAGGAAGAAA
The DNA here is from genome assembly GCA_039566865.1 of Aurelia coerulea. NCBI lineage: Eukaryota > Metazoa > Cnidaria > Scyphozoa > Semaeostomeae > Ulmaridae > Aurelia > Aurelia coerulea. Next base: position 31,152,766 of record CM076944.1, read on the forward strand.
GACAGAACAGAAAGACACCTGTGCAAATAGATCATGACATGCTTCTAGATTTAATTATTCAAGCTATTGGACATAAATGACGCCGCTTGGAAAGCCCTGAAATAATGCTCTCCCAAGACCCTATTTCTGAATTTCAAAACGGTCTGTTGTTAAGAATTTTGACTTACCCAATGTTTACGAGAAGGAAGAAAGACAGAACAGAAAGACACCTGTGCAAATAGATCATGACATGCTTCTAGATTTAATTATTCAAGCTATTGGACATAAATGACGCCGCTTGGAAAGCCCTGAGATAATGCTCTCCCAAGACCCTATTTCTGAATTTCAAAACGGTCTGTTGTTAAGAATTTTGACTTACCCAATGTTTACGAGAAGGAAGAAAGACAGAACAGAAAGACACCTGTGCAAATAGATCATGACATGCTTCTAGATTTAATTATTCAAGCTATTGGACGTAAATGACGCCGCTTGGAAAGCCCTGAAATAATGCTCTCCCAAGACCCTATTTCTGAATTTCAAAACTGTCTGTTGTTAAGAATTTTGACTTACCCAATGTTTACGAGAAGGAAGAAAGACAGAACAGAAAGACACCTGTGCAAATAGATCATGACATGCTTCTAGATTTAATTATTCAAGCTATTGGACATAAATGACGCCGCTTGTAAAGCCCTGAAATAATGCTCTCCCAAGACCCTATTTCTGAATTTCAAAACGGCCTGTTGTTAAGAATATTTGACTCACCCAATGTTTACGAGAAGGAAGAAAGACAGAACAGAAAGACACCTGTGCAAATAGATCATGACATGCTTCTAGATTTAATTATTCAAGCTATTGGACATAAATGACGCCGCTTGGAAAGCCCTGAAATAATGCTCTCCCAAGACCCTATTTCTGAATTTCAAAACTGTCTGTTGTTAAGAATTTTGACTTACCCAATGTTTACGAGAAGGAAGAAAGACCGAATGACACCTATGCAAATAGATCATGACATGCTTCTAGATTTAATTATTCAAGCTATTGGACATAAATGACGCCGCTTGTAAAGCCCTGAAATAATGCTCTCCCAAGACCCTATTTCTGAATTTCAAAACTGTCTGTTGTTAAGAATTTTGACTTACCCAATGTTTACGAGAAGGAAGAAAGACCGAATGACACCTATGCAAATAGATCATGACATGCTTCTAGATTTAATTATTCAAGCTATTGGACATAAATGACGCCGCTTGGAAAGCCCTGAGATAATGCTCTCCCAAGACCCTATTTCTGAATTTCAAAACTGTCTGTTGTTAAGAATTTTGACTTACCCAATGTTTACGAGAAGGAAGAAAGACCGAATGACACCTATGCAAATAGATCATGACATGCTTCTAGATTTAATTATTCAAGCTATTGGACATAAATGACGCCGCTTGGAAAGCCCTGAGATAATGCTCTCCCAAGACCCTATTTCTGAATTTCAAAACTGTCTGTTGTTAAGAATTTTGACTTACCCAATGTTTACGAGAAGGAAGAAAGACCGAATGACACCTATGCAAATAGATCATGACATGCTTCTAGATTTAATTATTCAAGCTATTGGACATAAATGACGCCGCTTGGAAAGCCCTGAAATAATGTCTCCCAAGACCCTATTTCTGAATTTCAAAACTGTCTGTTGTTAAGAATTTTGACTTACCCAATGTTTACGAGAAGGAAGAAAGACCGAATGACACCTATGCAAATAGATCATGACATGCTTCTAGATTTAATTATTCAAGCTATTGGACATAAATGACGCCGCTTGGAAAGCCCTGAGATAATGCTCTCCCAAGACCCTATTTCTGAATTTCAAAACGGTCTGTTGTTAAGAATTTTGACTCACCCAATGTTTACGAGAAGGAAGAAAGACAGAACAGAAAGACACCTGTGCAAATAGATCATGACATGCTTCTAGATTTAATTATTCAAGCTATTCGATTTAAACGACGCCGCTTGGAAAGCCCTGAAAATAATCGATGTTTGACGCAAATAACACAGCAAGATTGAAACATGACAGGTAGTTTTTATTGATATGGAGAAATTAATCTGAAATTTCTTTCAAGAAAGGCAATTGAGAATCAAAAGTATAATCATAAAGCCTTGGTCAAATGAGCATACTTAATTTGCTGAGCAGTTGAGATTTGCCTGGTAAGATTTTTTTCTACCTGCCCATATCGCAAAACATTGCTTGATAAGGAGAAAGAAGCAGAGGTTGCTTTGAAAGACGCAGGAACTGGGGACAAATGCCCCAAGATTTCGCAATCATAACGAAAGGGTGCCCTTTTTCTTTCAGGAAGTACTCCTTTAGCAGGGAGCTTAATGACAAAATTCCCTTGAATTGAAATGCTGTGGCTCTCCCTTGTTTAAGATGCTTCCTACCACTTCCTAGGCCCTGGTCGCTTGACAATGTTTCCGAAACAGTTGCAAAACACCTCCTGCTCGTCACAATAAAGATAACGTTTGTCAGTATGGGACAGTTGAACGAATTTTGCGTGGCAATCTCAAGGGTTTCAGTGCGTTGCAAATCCTAAAAGGGCTTAAAAACTGAGTAAGTCAATCAATCAATCAATCAATCAATCAATCATCGATCGATCAGTCTAACGATTCAATAATCTGCTGTAATTTATTTGTCTGAAATTGGCTACACTGACACGCTCCTCCGCAGCGTCCTACTAATTTGACTTTGTCTGTCCTTGTGTCATAAATTTGTTTATTTTGCTTAACCCCCTGTTATTCTTAAACCAACTTCAAAACGCTTGTTTTCACAATCGATTTTATAGTACTTTCTATACGTAGTAATTTTGCGAAATCTGACGCATGCGCAAAAAAGCGAATTGTCAGAAAGTCGCTGCGAAGGAGCGTGGCTACACTGATGCATCAGGCAGAGAACAATTAATAAAGATCCTGGGATTTGATAGGGGAATAAAGTAAATAGCATTGGAGTTTGATGAATTAATTATTTACAGATGCTTATGGAAGCTCAGAGGTGATATACAAATGGCAAGAAAAGAGTCAGCATGTTTATGTGTTCAAAAACAAAAGTTTGTCACATTATGAAATTGATCCAATGGAAAGATCATCAGAACTGACTAAAGATCATCAAGGTGAGGAAAATTAATACTGAATAAATTCCAATTTCACTTGATTGAGATTTAAAGTAACTGGACGGAGATAAAGGGACATAATCTAACATAGCACGAAAGAATGACAAATACTGCTCACCTTCCTATTTTTTAAAGTGATTGAGAACATTAAATACTATAACCCACTTCAGATGGCCAAGGTAAGTATTTGAGATACATCAAATACCTTCGCTATCTGCTGAACTGGGTATAAGCAACGTTAGCTGAATTTGTCCATTGATACTTTTATTACAAAATCTGTCCCAATTGAAAAGATCCAAATATAAGGGCAACAGCAGAATTGATTGGTGCTACTTACCGATCGTCCAAATTCATCATCTCTGTTAAAATTGTGGCGAGTGAAGGAATTTGCCGAAATTCAATGACTGATGCTAATCACAGCAAACAACCCAGAAGTGAATCTACGAAAAAAATTACTTGAAAATATAAACTGAGTTGTACTTGGAGTTTAGGCAATAAACATGACAGCACTCGTTGAATTTTTCAAAAAACTTTGTAATAATGAGGAACAATTTGAAATAACTAGCTTGACTTCTTCTCAGAAAAGGGCGGCTCACCATAATGCCAGACTTTAGATAATATTGGAACATAGTCTATGATTGGAAGCATCAACAATCGATAAGCCCGATCCATGCAGATGGGGAACTTTGATTAGATTGCTAAAAAATCTCTAGACATGAATGTGTTGGGTGCAAACGTCATAATGAGCATTATGTGCAAACGTCATATCAGAGATCAGAGCAAGCCAATGGCGGTTGCTTTCTCTGGCGGTTGCTTTCTCTGGCCGATGCTAAATGGCAAATGCCGCGGCAAATGCAGTTTAATCGTGTCAACTAAAATATCATCGGCTAAATCATATCTTACAGAGATTGAGACCATTTAAATGCATGAGCGTTAATGATTTCCTGAATTTTTGCTGACAAACCGCTGACGGCTCTTTGTTATATCACAAAAGTGCTAACGTTAATAGCAAAAGGAAACAAAGACATCTCAATCCTTCAATTATCCTCAGGAATTTCTTTGGTGTGATTTCAACAGTGATGAAATTAACGCTGTTGTTTGATGATTGAAAAGAAGTTGCTATTGGCCTTGACTGACGTTTCAAAAACGAGGCAATACAAGGACCCCGCTAATTCCATTGGTTGATCGCACATTTCCCACAGTTTTCCTGTAGCCTTGTATTATACGATACAAGGACGCGATTTTTATATATTCTCATAAAAATACAACGACGACAAAGAATTACTAACATGATACCACAAGGAAAATGGAAATACATATCAACCCTGTGGCATTTATAATTTTTAAAATAATTTATAATTTTGTGATATAATTATAAATATAAACATTGAAGAAGAAATTAGCTAATGCAAATTTAAGTCACATTTATTCAATTTATTTAAAGTTGGCTATTTACAATATACAATAGCACAAAGGGAAGATGTGTCCATGTATTGGGGGTTTGCAGCAGAAATAAAAAACGCTTATTTGCGTGAATGAATTTTAGAGTAGCCTCTATGAGTCCTTTATTAACCTCACGTCGTAACCTTTCATTGCCATACAGAATAGGTTCAACTAATACTTCATTTGAGAGGTTAAAAAAGTCATTAGGAGGCAATATTAGGACGCGTTTTTCTCACTACAACAACTGATTTAAGCCTTTGAGATGTACAATAAACTCAAGCGACATAACAGTAACGAAATGCGTTTAGCTAAATGATATAAGTGAAAATTGGAAGCTATCAGGTAATGAAACTCATGCTAACCGGCTGTACTTTGAAGACCTCGGGCTTGATATTTCCTGTACAACACAAAACTGGTTAGTATGCGCATATAAGCAGGCTATTTATGTGGACTCAATGCCTTTGATATCTACACTTTTATTTTTACAGGAATATGGTCAAAACTGAAAGCAACGATAACATTTCGAAGAAAGAGCAGTGCATTCATACCAGCTATGTATTTTCCATGCACAGTGATCGTCATCGTTTCATGGATTACATTTTTCATACACCCTGAACATTTCCCTGCAAGAACAAATTTGTGTGCAGTTTCAGTGTTAACTATCATTACGCTACAAGGAGGTCTTAATAGTACATTGCCTAAGGTAAGTACCATTCAACATTGTGTCATTCAAATTGACGAGCAGGACAGTAAACTTAGCCAAAAAAACTCATTATATCCGAAACAGCAAGAGAGTGAATTGTGTAAAACAAAGGATACAGTTCTATTTAGGACGAAGCGATTTGACAGCCTCAAGAATAGACTTCACACCTTCAACGCAGTTGACCACAATGCTTTGCTTTCTCTTATATGTTGTTTGTTTGATTGGCTGCACTCAGAGGGATGAAATCTATTCTTCAGAAGGGCAAATTGCTTTTTGTCTTTTCGAAAACATGACATTGTAGTTTTTTTAATTTGCCTTAGGTATCCGAAACGCAAATGCTTTCTTTCTTGGCACTAACCAGCGTTTACCTAATGGGGCAATAAGAGTCATAGCCTGTGTTGTGTTCGAGACTACTTGAGAAGGAAAGTCCTTCTCAAGTGGTCTGGAACACAGGCTATAAGAGTCAATACAGTTTCCAATTTGAACAAAAGCTTTACGTCCGATAAGTCAAGTTGCAAAAATAAGCAAAGTAAACTGCGAAAGACAGCCTGAACCAGAATTTCTAACATTGCATTGCCTATACTATTTTGACTGATGTTCGTCCTCTAAGTTTGATACATATAATAGACCTTTTAGCTATTCTATAAAAGAGCCTGGATCGAACGTTATTTTTATACATTTTTATATGCCACATTCGATCGAGTGGCGATAGAGCTTCTATCACTATTGTGCACATTCGAAAATTCTAAAAAATGTAGCAAAATAGCGTTCGATTCTGATTCTTTTCAGAACAGCTAAAAGGTCTATTGAAGAAGCAAGTGTTTAGATATAACGTTCTAATTTCAATTTATACTCACAACTTCTCTTAAAACACTTTTTCGAATGTAAAATGATTGAGTCAGCAATACAGATTTCAGAGCATCTTTTGAATACATTGTCATTTGTTTGCAGATGATCATCTCTGTACTTTGTACTGCGTGTCAATCAATGAGAACGAATGCTATTGCTACCAAGGGTATAAGGACACCCATGTATTGATTAAATATTTATTTACCTTGTCTTGATCTTTCTATTCCTCTTTTTTGTCTCGACTTATATCTTCCATTTGCCTAACCATTTTCTTGTTTGGTTATTTCAAATCTAACTCCGTTGTATTCCTGTATGTTAGTGCACCTTCGCAGACGAAAAGGTTTAAACCTTTTCTTCTGTGAAGGCGCACTAACACACAGGAATACAATAAAAGAGAACAAGAGAGTTGGATTCGAATAACGAAATAACAAAACGCAGAACGGTTAGGCCAATCGAAGACACAAGTTGAGTCAAATCAAAGAGAAAAACAAAGGTAAAGACAAAGTAAATAAATATTTAATAAAAATGGGTGTCCTAACACCCTTGTTGCTACAACATCTGCTCTCAGTTTGCTCTTATCAATATTGCTTCCCTTAATACCATCATCATCCATTTCATAGGTTAGCTACATCAAAGTCATTGACATGTACGTTATGGGTTGCGTATTGTTTGTGTCTGGAGCATTTGTGGAGTATGCTTTGGTTCTTCTTCTGAAACACAAGAAAAAACGGCTTCTGAAACGGAAAGAGCAGAAGAAATTGCAACGGGTTAGTGTGGTGTACATAAATCAAATATACTACAACTACATAGAGAGGCAAAAATATAACATTCAGAAATCTACGAAATTAGTTTGCTAAAAATGTCACTTTGTTGTCGATTATTTTGAAGAAACAAAGAAACTCGAGAGATGAGTATTACTGGTCTTAAATTGTTTAAAAAAGTGTCCTAATTTTAAGATGCTTTCTACTACGGCCATGCAAGGATCCATACAGCGTGTAGCTAAATTTCCAAATCTTCCCTTTCAGATAAAACAAACAGGCGATGTGGATCTGTACAGAGATGAAGCGAAAAACATTGATGTCATATCTAAAGGCAACACAGGCAAGAAGTTCTATCTGAAAGAACATTGGCCATTGATACTAGATGAATATTCAAGACTATTCTTTCCATTTGCGTTTGTGACTTTCAACGCCGTGTATTGGGTTTATGCAATGAAGTATTCACATATTATTTCGCACAGCTCCGATGCCAAGTAACTTTGTTCTGAGTGTGACCTGTTCGTAGTTGGCTATGTGCGTACGAAAATATGTTCATTAGACTTTATGGAAGGAACGTACCAAGGACAGTTCAGACTTAATATAAAAAGAAGGAGGGCCTTGTTTGCTTTGAGTTTACTAGGTACGAACAGATGTTCAAGAAAGTATGTTTGAGCTGGGCACCAGGGCATACAGTTCAATCGTTCCCCAGGAGGGACTCTGGTTTTCTAGGATAGGGTGCTCAGGTTACTTTATTGCATCTAAAAAAAAGCCAAAGCTTTGCCACGATTATGCACCTTTCTTCAAAACATCATGGAACATGGCACGATGGAAATAGAGATCGCCCTTTCCAAGTTACCAACAGTGACTATTCACCTAAACAAGAAAAGCTACGAAAGGAGATGAGCCGAGGCAGTGCTTAAAGTGCCTGAAGCAACACTTCACCAGTCCAGTGACATGGTGCAACCAAAGCACAATAAGCAGAGCCAGAAATGACAGGACATTTCTTGACAGATGGACCAGACACACAGCGTTAATTTCACCGATTTCACTGAAGCATCACTAGAAGATATCTATAAATAGAATAAAAGAAACACTGAGACAGTATTTTTTCTTTAGTTATCCATTGTTCGAAAAGATTCGAATGGGATATTTTTATATTGTTTTGCTCTTTGCATAGGCAAGCTTTTAACTTCGCACAAACCCTTTAAAGCGTGCCTAAAATCACGAACAAATGTTCCCAATATCTGCCTCACAGCAATGACTTCAACAAGTTTCAGCACATGTTATCCTCGTGGGAGGATGAAATCGCCCTTGAAACAATGAAAAAGCCTGGAATGATGTTGCGTTACTCCCGTGGATAACACTTTCGACCTCCCACAGGGATAACACATGCTGAAATACGTAAAAGTCATTTCTGTGAGGTCGCAAGGTACCAAATTTGGTCGTGATTTTAAGCCTATTTTAAAGGTTTTTGGAAGGGGATTTCTTGAGAAAATCCCTCATAATTTCAAAACGGAGTAGCTTTTTTCAGTAATTCATTTTAAATAGGCTGAAAGGATTCTTCGCTATTTAAACCTAATTTCGGCCCACCATGCATGCCGCATCCAGGCATGGGGATGGGGCCCCTAATTTAACGTCCCTTCCGAAGGACAGCGAAGTGAGTTGCGAGTTCAGTCCTCCGAGAGGTCACCCATCCGGAGTTAACAAAACGATGATTTTTGCAATTTTTTGAAAAGTGATATCACACAGGATTTTCGTATTTTTTTTCAAAATGAAAGTTGCTGTTTGGGCATTAATCATTGTACTTCACTAAGGAACAAAACAACATTCAAATCTTCTACGATTGCTCGGACATAAGTGGATTTTTAACGGTCGCTTTTTGGTGGCTTGGGTCAAGCCACCAAACAAACTGCAGGGAACAATGGATGAACAATGGATAATCGGGGACACATGCGAGTTTACGGATTTGTTTACTGTTTGACGACGGAGCCCCTTTAACTTCAGTCACCTGACGGAAATTATTTAAGCCGCTCGGCCACTCACCGCACAAGCTGATTTCAGTCCCGTAAATTTTAAGATTTATTTGACGGCGTCAACTATTGAATGGCATAAATTGCCATGATATCCAGCAGTGGCCTTTCAAACGAGAATAGTTTATTACTCCCTGGTAGAACTTACAGTACAAGTTGAATTCACAGTGAAGCGTTTTGCTCGAAGTTGCCCTTGCAAGGCTAACATTGCATGACGCGGGCAACGTGAAAAAAAACGCTTTACGTGTGACTCTATTCAGTGGCGGACTGGCTCCGATTTTTTCACCGGCCATGGAAAAGTTAAGGGGGCCATAAGTGGGTGTGGTCTAAATGGTGTGGGTGCGGTCATATGAGCGAAATTCGTCGCAATTCCTTGATTTCTTACCAATAGCAAAGCTAAAGTCACCTTCTTTCAAAATGCGTGGCCAGGGTAAATTAAGTGGGGGTGGGCAGTACAATGAGGGGGTCTGAGGGCGAGTACCCAAGGAAGATTTTTGTGGCTACGCCCTTTACTTTAGCTTAGAATGCATTTCCCAATAGCATGCTTGCCTTTAGCGACAAGGAAACCTTGATCATTTTGTGACAGTTATCCTATGAATCACAGCACGAGGAAATTTTTTGAAGAAAGGTCCTTTACTTTGGCTTAGAATGCATCTCCTAATATCATGCTTGCCTTTAGCGACGAGGAAACCTTGATCGTTTTGTGACAGTTATCCTATGAAGAATCAGAGCACGAGGAAAATTTTTGAAGAAAGGTCCTTTACTTTGGCTTAGAATGCATCTCCCAATATGATGCTTGCCAGTGCCAAGATTTGACATTTCTCGGAAAATTCTTTCCCAACCTATACCCAGCTATTTTCTCTTCGGTTTTAGAGGAATCTCGAGGACAACCTTTCGACAAAAGGGGGGGGGGTGGCAATTGCCCCCTCCCCCGTGGCCACGCCACTGATTTTGAGAACCATTTTTTTTACAGAAGTGGAGGGAACCTATACTTTTTCTGCAACGGTGCTCCTTTCTTCGCCATCCGTATCTTCACTCTCTGACTATATTCATTTCTTTGAACAAGTACACTAACACAGAAGGATTCAAATGTGAAGTGAGATGTCCATTATTCAAAACGTAAAACTACAAAAGAAGTCCCTTATTTTGCCAAAGGGGCCCTTTTCCAGTAAAAAGGGGGCCCTTTTTACAAGATTTTGAGGGGGGCCCACCGGCCACGGGCCGGTGGGCCGGTGGGCCAGTCCGCCACTGACTCTATTGAGAGTAGTCAGTATTAGTTAGTATGAATTTTGTCAATCAGAAGATTTTGGAATATCCAAAATATCTTGGAAGTAGTTATCAACTCATTTTTCTTGGTAATTTCCTTTTAAAGTTTGTTATTTCCTAGCATAGGCTTCAAATCTTTAAAAAGGTTGGTGTAAAATTTAATGACCTATTTCTTCGAACCGAATGGCTTCAAAGAAACGTCAGCTGTTTTGCTAGTGTTGGACTCTTCTAAAATCTTCTATATTTTCCTATTTAGAGTGTTTTTCTTCTTTTTCAAGAATTAAAGAAACAGCTTCAAAAAAACTGTTGACGCAACATGAAATAATTTCCAAGGAGACCATAGCTTACGAATGTCTACAATATGGTATCAAGCAAAAAGCTACTACTCTTTTTGGTTTATGATTTATGAATTTGATGCAACCATGTTTTTCAAACGTCAAAGTGTGAAATCTTATATATTGGGGAAACCTGCCGACTATGAGCACAAGCTTCACGAGGATGAAAGAAAGAAGGACCAAACGTCTCGCAACATGGGTTAGAATAAATATACTGAGCGTTCCTTTTTCGCTCGTCTAATTCTTCCGTTACTTGCTCGATCCTAGCGTTCTATTAAACATTCTTTCTTTTTCTATAATCTTCGCTTCTACTAAGTTCCTTTACTACTGACGAAGGGCACGGCCCGATACGTTTAGTTTCGTTTTTCTATGGCGATAGAAGTTTAATTTTTGATGATACGCTGTAATTTCGAAAAATATTCAAAATTTCTGAAACTCCAACAGTAGAATTATAGGTAAGTAGCTAAAGATTCTTTCGAGCCAGTCAACTAGAAGAAACAGGTCATAGAATTTTACGCCCACATTTTTATGCCTACTTAAAGATTTGGAACGTATGCTTTATTTCTTATTGCTGTTCATTTAATTGTTTTGTATCTTACATTATCAACTAATTCACATTTAAGAATCCTTTTTTTGATATCTCCTGTATTAAATCTACTCCGATGAACTTCTTGGAGCCTACTACTTAACCCCCCTGGATATAGATAGTTCCAAATCACGCCATATTCAAAATTGTGGTAGCCTGCGTGCAGATTCCTACTGATTTCTTTTCAAAGAGGTTTCTCCTCCAGTAGAGGGGAAACCTCTCTGTAAAGGAGTCAGTAGAGTCTGCATGCAGGCTAAAATCATGGGGGTAAGCAAGGGCTGTACTGCTGGAAAGCGGTTTGGAAAGAGAGAGGTTTGTTCTAAAGTCCGTTCAAGGTCTTGGCCCCTCGATGAAACCTCTTTGGTTATTTAAAAAAATAACAGTTCCCGGTAAATAGGGTATCAAATAACTGCTTCTGGGCAGGCCTTTGTCTCGGGCAATTTTAGCCTCCACATACATTAAAACCGAAAACTTTCGGACGGAAAAGTTTCGGAAAAACAACTTCGGAAAAAAACTTTCGGACGCTTTTTCGAGAATTTCGGACAAAAAAACTTTCGGACTAACAATTTTTGCATAAAGCCAACCTACATGTCAAAACAAGGTGTCATTTGTATGTTATTTAATCATGTGCAAGTTAAACAAACTACATAGATACATATAGATGCATCAGGAGCATCCGAAAAGCTGTTTTCAAGATTGCAGACGAAAACGAGAGGTACCTTCATCGACTCAAGAACATTGCTATTGACAACTGCAATGTGGAAATTCACATTGGAAGCAGGATCACTGATGATACTTTATCATTTGTTAATAGTTGCATGGGCAAAATTCATGTTTTCTTTCCATTTTCAAAGAATTAAAAACTTTCGAACAAAATATTGTCCGAAAGTTTGATCGTCCGAAAGTTTTCGATATTAATAATTGCACAGGTATTTTTTGCTGATAATTTTCCAAATGCCTAGAACCAGAAACAACTTGTACTTTAGTAAATGATGACTATTAGAATTTGAAACAGTCGCACCTGAATCGTGAATGCAAACATATATCATCCATGATAACTCAGCATAGGGCTCAAATCTTTCAAATCTTTAAAAAGGTGGCTGTAAAATTCTATTCCATTTTTCTTTGAATTGAATGGCTTGAAAGGAACATATATTACTTTCCTGTAAATCTGCCGTGGAAATTTTTTGATATCTTGATTTTTTTCAAAATGGCGGCAATTTAATGATTTTTGAAAAAATGGATGGAAAATTCTGAAAACATTTAAATCATCGTAAATCCTAAACCAAAGGAGGAAAAATCATGTAACTTTCAACAAAACCATAGTATATGGAGGTCTACGATATGGTGAAAAGCAGAAATCAGTATCTTTTCTGGTTTAGGATTTAGAAATTTGATGACGTCATAGCCTCACATTTAATAAATTCCGCCATTTTAAAAATAATCAAGATATCAATAAATTTGCACGGCAGATTTACAGCAAAAAACGATAAGTTCCTTCCAAGTCATTTAATTCAAAGGAAACTGTAATAGAATTTTACACCAACCTTTTCAAGGATTTGAGCCCTATGTTTGATAACTCACTATCGATAGGATCTCATTTCCTTATTTATCAGAATACCGTTTTGCAAATACAAAAAAGCCCGAATAAGACAAAATGAACGAATAGAATCATGGCAGTAAGGCTTCGAGACAGTGATAAACAGTATCTTTGATGTGCAATCATTTTCAAGATTTCATAAATTCTACAGAGTTAACTGCGAGCGAAAAGTTCACCCATAATAACTGGCAACGTAAGATTGTCGTGTTCTCATTCTGGTTGACGTAGAACGAAGGTCCACCGAACGCATTTCATGGGAGAGGTGTTGTTATGAGACTATCCATTGCATTTAAGCTTGTGATAGTCGTATGAAGCTTTGGATGTTAAATAGAATCAACCTCCTGATATCACATGAAATTACATTCCCTCCTTTGAGTGAGATCTAATGTCATCAATCTTCAAAATCATGCGAACTAATTGTGTTGCCAAGCTGATTTGCTGTTTCTTGCCGTGAAGTGTTTCGATGACATGTTGTTCTTTCATATCTGAATGATAGAATAGAAGCGAAATAAAATTGGACTACTCTCCATTTTCTAATTGACAAAATGAAAACAAAAACCACCTCAAGATATAAGCTACAGACAATCAACATTACAAAATTCTACTCGTTCAACACATTAGAGATGGGGGGGGGGGGGGGGGGGGGGGGGGCTTGGAGGCAACGTAATTGTTCAATAAAATGGCAACATAAATAAAAAGAATTGGCAACGTTTCTGAAGAGAAGAGTTCAAAGATTTCAGGAGACGAAGCTTTTTGTAATTGACCCTTATTCTCTCTAATATGACCCATTAAACATTGTCAACAATTTCTGAACCAATGTACGAACCGACAACAAACAGAAAAAATGCAAAACGAGGCTGGCCGCGAGGCTTCCATCCATGGAAAGTTATGGCGGGCCGGGTTGGAGCCGCCTGTAGGCCCCAAGGTTTCTGGCCGCCGATCACCGCGTGCGTGCCAAAATTTATGCCAGATCTGGATCTAAACAGTCACATGGGAGGACGACGAAGCTGCCAGTGTGAAAATCCTTCAAAAATTGGCTGCTGCAGGCTCGGAAAACGCTTGATTGCTGTTACCAATTGCTGTAACAATTGCCTGAAAATAGCAATTTTTTGAATTAATATTACGAGAAAACTGGTCCTGGCCTCTCGATCAAACTTTGTTGAAAGCACCTTCAAGATATGGCCAAGATGGTGGCACAGGTGAGTTATCTGGGAAAATTTGCCCAGTTTGGATTTAATTGTCGTGCTTACTGGAGGTCACGGCATCCAAATTTCTTGTGTTCGAAACGGCATTTCTTTAGCCTTTGATTATTTCGCAACCATTGCGAATTTCTGTTTGATATATTGGCCCCACAAAGTAAAAGTCATCCCTTTTCTTGTAAATCTAGTACCACAACCCTGGCTCTTCAGGATGGGAAAATATTTAAAGTTTTTGCAGAGGACCTATTTTGATGCCTTCTCATGAAGCTCAAAGTAACCGCTCTTTTTTTCTGTACCAACAAAAATTTCCACCTGGCCTCTCAACGAAACTTTGTAATCTTAAAATAAACATGTCATTCTTTGCTGCTCTGGTGTCCGATTATGTGGGAAAATTTGCCTGCTCCCGATATTTACATTTTTATAAATTGAAAATCTAGGCCTATTTTCTCCATTGTCGACCAGAAGTGATTGCATTCTTTACTAGGCCTAACTAAAGCCTACCAAGCTTGCACCTGTCCACAACAACACAAGTTCAAACAGAAATGAGGATTGACTGCAGAAAAACAACGGTGATTAAGGACTGAGTAATGATCATCAAGCCTGTTCCTTTTCAAGAATATTGATACATATAAATATAGCCTTTTCTATCAAATTTTTGAAGAATCAACAATTAGGCCTAAGTCCATCTATGTACCTAATAAATTTTCAAGTTTTGAATTTCCAAACATTTCTTAATACTTTGAGTTAGATGAATTATGAAATCAACCCTGCATACAGCTGACAAGTACTGTAATTCTGCATGTATCAATGCTATGATTTCTAAACTGTGCATGTGCAAAATGGAATTTTTCATCAATTCTTTGCAGGTTTATCATCATCAGGATAATGGGCTCTGGCAACCAAATAAAGTAAAGATAGCTCTTTGAACCATTTTGACATTATTGTGATTGAGGTTGAAAGATGAACTCTGGACTTCTCCAAAGAAGAAGTAAAAAAAGTCTATGATTCAACTATACACAAGATATGTTTGTTGGGTTATTATTATCAAATGCATAGGAAATGCCTGTTGATAAAAATTTCATTCTCTTTTTATTATCTTGAAGTTTGCAGTACATGTGTTTTTTATAAGAGACAGCTTTCTATAAGAAACAGTAGGCTCAATATTTCAAAAGTTAAGAAACAACCGTGCCAGAATTTAAAAAGCGAAGGCACTCTTTAGTAATTTGCAGTTTTAATTGTCCCAGTACATTCAAAAATGTTTTGACACTGTACTGTGTCGCAACTGTTTGGACATTATTTTGAGTGTGAATTATGTTTAATTATTTTGAGATCTTACCAAGTAATTTGGGAGCCCTCTTGAAAAAACTAAATTAACTCTTTACTTCTGGTGTTAAAAATATAAGAAACACTACACAAGAAACTTTTGGTAGCAAAATGGCCCAAAAATTTAAGAAACTGCCTACCAGCCCAGGGTCTTAATTTCTTGTGAAAAATACATGTATGTGATATTATACAATAAATTGTTTTATTTAATTTTGATAAGATGTTGTTTTTATGAAATGTATAGCTAATTGATGCAAAAAATCTGTGGAGCTCCTAAGAAAAATATATCTTGTCTGTTGCTTTTGCTGTTTACTTTGAACTTGAAACAATGTCTGGAAATTGTACAGCATGAATTTTGTGAAGGGTGATACTCATAATGGATAAAGTATAGATACACATCAAAGGCATGGTTTAAAATGTCTCAAATTATGCCTTTAATTTTATTTCTCAACTTTTTGCAACTTCAAAATTCAGCATAGAATTGAGCATTTTGGGATCCAGAGATGTAGGAACTGGGAGGCACTGAGGGCACAAGATTTTGCAATAAACAAAGAAGTGCCCTCCTTATTTTCAGGTAGTGCCCCCTTAGTTTAGTGCCCTTGTTCCTAGCTTAGTGCCCCCTTAGCTTATGAAAAAATACCCTTGAGGTGTTGTGCCCCCCAAGTTTGAGATCCTTCCTACGTCCCTGTTTAGTTTGGATCACAAGTGGAATTCAGGTGCACATATAGAGCTGAATTCATGCTTGCACTGTAATTTTCAATGCTCCCTGGATAAGTTTTCATGTATCACATTACTGAGCCAAACACAAGTCTTACTGTGTGAAGGGCAATAAGAAGGGTGCGTCAGGTGCCAATTCAGCTTTTGAGGGCAAAAATGGGGATGGCTGCTGGGTCTGCAAAATTTATTACCCACTTCAGGAAGATTGCGCCCCACCACAGCTAATAATTTGTTGTGCTAGCTTTTTTCATAAATTCCTTTTGGAAGTCCCACTTCTTTTGCAGCTATTTGAACAAATGTCATCCTGCATATGGGTACTCTGATCAGGAAGTGAAAAGTCAATGGGAATTTTGGGTCAAAAGGGTTTTTTTTGAGATAGGTTAGATCTGATAAAGTTATCAGATCAACCCAAAATATACTTTTCACTGTGCTTTCATTTCAATAAAGATCTATGGTGGCAATATTAAAAACAACAAGAAATTCCAGTGCTGGTCTTTTTAAATGTCTTTCTCACATATATATATAAATTACCAATTCAGCCTTTTGTAAAATGTTCCCAAATTCAACTAAATTGTTTAGCTTTCTCAAGGTTCAATTTTTTGATAGAAGTCCTTGTTCCATCAACAGATCCCAACTGCTAACTTTGTTCTGCTAACATTTGCACAAACAAGTTTTTAAAGTAATTGGTGATTTGTTTGTAAACACTTAATATTTGCAAATTTTCAAATCTTTATGCATGAACTCTTGATTGTTAGTTTTCTTGAAAATTTAAAGTGTGCTTGGGATCTCTTCTATGCAAAGTTAGCAGTTTTAAAACAGATTGGAGCAAATGTTCTCTGAAATTCTGGAGGTGCTGGACTTTCATGCCAGTTCTTGCCATATCCAGTCCAGATTAGGATAATCCCCTGCAAGAAGGCCTGTTCCAACATCATTTCCAAAGCTCTGCTTTATTGTGGCTTTAAACTTGACAAAGCTGCAGAAAGATTATGTAATTCGGGATAATAAAATGTCTGCTGTCTTCAAAAAAAATTCTTCATAATTCGAAATTTTCAGTTGAATCCTTTCCAATGTTCTTTGTTAATATTCTGGGTAAAAATTATATCACCAGTCACCACCGGCCTAAAAAGGGATAGATCGTTCTGCTTGCAAGTATTCTTGTGGTCAGGGCATAGGAAAGAAGTGCCAGAATCTCTAACAAAGAATAGTTTCCACGATTTGCAAAAAGGCATTTGAAGTGCTCCCGAATTTATCATTGTCATCCGCTTCTCGCAGCTTTTTAGGCCATAGCCCTCCAGCCGGAAATTTGATCGATTGCAAACGTGGCCTCGTTTTCGTTTTGCATTTTTTGTGTTTGTTCGAACCGACAAGATGCATAACTCCATTCTGTGCGAAGAAGAAGACAATAAAAAATTTGAGAGTTTGCCACTGTCTAAACTAACAGTGAGTTGCAGAAATGCCTCCCATATTCAGTAATTTTGAATTCATACAAATAACACAGTCCAAACTGACACTATTTAAACAGTGTTTGTGAAAAGTTTGGCACTCACGAGAAAATGACGTTATACTGCAACAAAAAAGGCAGAAAGCTAGACATACCATTGGTTCCTTTATTGAGACAATCAATGCCCAGGCGAGGATTGTTTGTTGAAATCTGTCTTGATCTTACATCTGAAACTGTTTCTATGGGACTAAAACCAGAGTTTTCAGCCAAGGCCAATGGCACAGTTTCTAAGGTATCTGCAAACGCATGCATGGCGTATTGTTCAACGGATGAAATCTACAAAAGAAAAATCAAAGATGAATCAAAAAGGAAATAAGACCCCGTGATCTCTCCAAATAAGAAGCTATTTCAAATTCCAAGCTAAATGGGTTCTCATACAATGGGGGTCTAATTGCAAAATTTCAGCCTGCAGGTTCATAATCCACCAGGTTCTTATATGCATGCAGGTCTTCACTATTGTGCTTTAGTGTCATTTTAATGCTGACATTTTATCTTTGCTTTGTGAGGATCAATTTGAGACCTCCTGATTACAAATCAAAAACGTTAGGAAGGACATTAACCACTGTTGCAACGCCAGATCATAAAATGCATTGGCAAACATACCTTATCTGCAGCAGCACTAACTGCCAGTGAGCATGCAATCTCTGCTGCACCTCCTCCATAAACAATCCTATGATCACGAACTAAGTTACGAATGACACACAAAGCATCATGGAGACTTCGTTTAGCTTCTTCTACAATCTGCAAAAAGATAAAAAAAGGTTCAACTAATTTTACTTCAACGGGAGATGATCTGTATGTCACGCTGAAATAACAGAAACAACGATGCACTATCGGGTGATAAAACAAACAAAACTTTTATAGACATCAAAATTCATTTATACTACTGATCTAGGAAATTTCTTGTCCTGCATGTGTATTACGGGGCAAACTAATTTGGACATATTGCAAAGTCTTGAACTGGCTTTGAATTTGTCAGAATTTTTGCTTTTATCAGCTAACAGGCTTTCAAGCATACTCTGAAATGACAACAAATGATTATCAAATTGAATTTTTATCGTGCAATACCATTGAAATTGCTTCCCAAATTCTTGAAAAAGCTCTCGTACACTACAGTTCTTTTGTAATTTAACACAATTTTCGTTCATAAATACTTCCTCCTTGTTTTTGGGGGTATGTACAATTTTCTGAATCTGGAGACAAATTCAGACGGAATCGTAAGAAATCGTATGAATTTGTAAGAACACAAAACAAATTCTAGGAAACCCAGAAGAACCCTTGCAAATACAAACATGAGGAACACATGGTAGACCTGGTTGATTGGAAAGCTGCTTACACAATTTTGCAGCTAGTCCAATTGCCTCAAAGTCAGTTTGAAGAAAATCTACACTGAGATCTAACAGGAATGTTTTTAATGAGCTAACAATTGATCGAAAGAAATCCTACAAGATAAGAAAATTTGGATCACAATAGTGCGATTTTAGCAGTAAAAGTTTGACCAGCGTTAATTGTCATTGTTATGAAAGTAAAGAAATTCTTATTGACGACTTTCCTTATACTTCTTGCCACTGCCTGCACGAAGGATCTCTACTCTGTACCTGTTACCTCTGCGAAAAATGGGTATTGAAGACAGAGGCCACACAGACAAAGACAAGGGCCACAAAGATGCCTATTTTTTCTCCGATCTGGTCCCTGTCCACATGTAAATGGTGCATTTTAGGTCACAAAATGGAATCATTTTGATGGCATTCTTGGGTGTGGATGGAGATTTTCCCAAACAGAGGAAAAATATGGTGCATATGAGTAATAACCGGATACATGTAGACATGACCAAGATACATAACTGCTGATAGACACATAATGATCATGATAAAACTTACCATTTTGTTTCCTCCTCTGATGAAAATAGTGACTGCTCTAGTATTTTTGCATTCTTCAATTACTAACATCTTATCTTTGGTTGTTCCAAAAGTGAGTTCTCTTACAATACCAGCATGACCTAATTTTTCAGAAGACAACTCTGAGAATCTCGGCACGATTCTTCCTCCAGTGGCAATTGCAATCAACTGTCAAAAATAATTCATCTTCACTACAATACCAGATGAGCAGTAAAAAAAGTTCGCTGAACCTTTTACAGTCATTTATTAAATGGATTTGCTAGAAACTCTGCAGCACTAAGATAGTGAAATTACTTCGAAAAAGGTCCTCTTAAAAAGTTAAGTACGTTATGAGAGATTTTTAGTCAAAAGTTTGCATATCAAAGGCTGCAGATCAATTTCTTTTACTTATAAAAAATTTACGATACATGCTTCATCCTACTATACCTTCTAATTAAAACTATACAACGCTACTACAGGGACGATACCACAAGGAGTGAAATGACACGACTACCCCATAGTCATTACATGAAACAAAGCAAGGACAATATATAAGAATACAACAAGGAACCAAAATAGAAACAAACAACATCAGAAGAATAGTTAAGCTACAAGTCAAAGCAGCTTGCAACAAAATAATTGCAATGACCTTTGGTTTGGAGAAATTTATGGTAAATTCATAAATATAAATTTTAGCAAAAAAAATCATCCTGTTGCTTGCCAAAAGCTAGCTTACCTCAATTTCTGGTCCTCCAACCCACCTGACTGCTGGTAGTTCATTTTGCAATAATAAATGATTAGCTTCATCATCAAAACCCCACTGACATAGAGCTAGATTTGCACCACTGTCTTTTACTTGCTTGATCATCTCTTCAAATTTCTCTTGCTCATATTTCCTAAGCTTTCTGTAGTCCTCTACTGATGACACTTGAAGACTGTTCTTTGTTTTTGGCTTTGGTGGTTCAAAAGGACATGTCAATATTGCTATTTTTGCATCTTTGATTTGCTACAATAGAGGAACATGGTAACATTGAGTAGAGCCTGGTTTCCATATAATCACAAGGAGATGCAGAGATTTGCAACAAGTCACAATAAAAGTGATCAAGTTGGCTTGCAACTCTCTGCTATCGTATGGAAGCTGGCTAAAAATTTGTGTGACACTCCTTGCCGTGCCTGTTGCAAGCAGTCACAGACATAGAGCATGATTCTTTCCTCACCATTAATGTCACAGTTGTACTTGGTAGTTCGTAGTTTTGATAATTGTTCTTTTTAATGGATAAAAAAAAGATCAAACATTTTCTATCTCTGTGATTCATTGCAACATGTTGCGATCCATATCAATTAATGATAACATCATAGCCTCAAATTTAATAAATGCCGCCATTGTGAAACTAATCAAGATATCAATGAATTTCCATGGCAGATTTACAGCAAAAAACCCTTAGTTCCTGTCAAGCCAGTTAATTCAAAGAAAACTGTAATAGAATTTTACAATGACCTTTTTAAAGATTTGAGCCCTTGTTTCAATAAACAAGAAACTGACAATACCTTGGGCATCTGCGGGTGACTCATATCTTTGTCAACAATAACTCCTTTGACAAGCATGGTATCATCTAACTGTCCACCTTCCTTTGTTTGAATTTTAATCAGCTCAAAGTCCACATCCTTTCTTTCAAGATCAGCTACTGACAACACAGCATCCACTGCAATCTCTGCCATCTGCCTTTGGCATCTATTTACACTAAAAAAATATTGGTTATATTATAAATCTGAGACAATCTAAGCTGATGATTTGTTATCATATCTACTGTAAATATATACAAGAAATATAAAGATGCACAAAAAAGAAAGATGACTGGAGTTCTGTAGTTGATTCTGTTCAATCCCAACGTGTTTCAACGCTATAAGGTCATCATCACGATAATGAGAGTTAACAGGGTAGTCTGCCCTTATATAGCGTTTGTAGCAGTCGCATGGTATCATCAGGGTCATAGGATCTTATTAGGGTCACATGGCGACTTAATGAGACCTCATACAGTATGATTCCTTAATTGAAGTTTCATTTTACGTTTTACTGTATGTGTAGCAATGATAGCCAACAGGAGACAAAATATTGCATAAATTTCTGCAATCATTCAAATTTTTGAGAGGGGCTTGCATTCCTGCTTTTATTGTTTTGCAACAGCATTCACCTCATGTCAGATATCTCAGCCGGTGTTGCGCTTCCATTTAAATGCAAAGGAAATAAGCAATGCTGTCAAAACTCAGCCTGTGTTAGACTCAGAACAGGCTGAAACCTCCCATGTAAAGGGCCTCTAAGTTTTCTTTAAATTTGAGCACACTTGGCATTTGGAGGTAAACATTGAGGGCATCCGGGCAAGCCTAAATTTGGGACTTAGTCACGCAAGCTAGACCATAAAAGAGATTACATCACCATACCGATTTGGATATCCATGAACTGTTCTTACCCAGCATAGGGCTCAAATCTGCCAGACCTTTACAAAGGTGGGTGCAAAATTCTATCGCATTTTTCTTTGAATTGAATGGCTCCAAAGTAACTTAGGGTACTCTGCTGTAAATCTAATGGAATTCTTTTGTAACTTTATCATTTTCAAAATGGCGGCAATTTGATCATTTTTGACAGAATTCATGGACAATTTTGAAAAAATTGAAGCCATCGTAAAATAAATCCTGAAATCAATAGGGGGCAATCATGAACTCTTTCCGGAAACCACAGTTTATGAAGGCCTACAATATGGTGGCAAGCAGAAATTTGTAGTTCTTCTGATTTAGGATTTAAAAATATGATGATGTCCCACCCAGTGGCGGACACTTTACCAAATATTGGAGGGGGCGAAGCTATTGTTTCAGCTAAAAAGCATTGTTTATTTCAATTGTCTTCGAACAAAAGACCTTTGTTGTAGCCAACATTGGGGGGGGATCGCACCCCTGGCCCCCTTAAGTGTCCGCCACTGGTCCCACCCTCAAATATAATAAATGCCACCATTTGAAATTAATCATATATCAAAAGAATTCCATGCTAGATCTACAGCAAAGTACACTAAGTTCCTTTGAAGCACTTTGGTTCAAAGAAAAACGAAGAACAATTTTACACCCACCTTTTTAAAGATTTCAGCCATATGCTGTGCTTATGCTTGTAATCACGGTGAGAAAGCTCAATCCGTAGAGCCTCTGCCTAAATAGTGAAAGGTGCTGGGTTCAAAGACTGGTCTCCACTCAATTTTTCCATTTTCTCAATTCGTTGAAAATTCTGGTATAAAAATGATGGTACTCACAAAATATGGTGTCCAAAGTTCAAAGGCAAGGGAATTAAAAAAATTGATCATCAACTTACATTTTTGATCCTAATGTGGTCATTGCAGTTTGAATGAGTGACTCCTTGTTCTCTCTATCAATTGGAAAAGAATCACTTATTTTTTCTAATTCATTTATTGCAACTGCAGCAGCTTGCTCGTAACCATCTGCTATGCGAATGGGATGAATTCCTTTCTCCAACAACTGTTCTGCATGTTCTAGTAAAGCTCCAGCCAACACTGAAAAGAAATGCATGCAAGATACAGTAGAAGTATATAATTAATTGGCCTTCTTTCTGATGTAACTACAGCATGAAATAAAGATTTTATAACTGAATTAATAAATTTACAATAAAAAGATAATTCAAATGTAGTTTTTGCACTTTTTTCATGTTCCTGCAACAGGGTAGAAATGATATTTAAATATCGTGTATTGTAAATCTTTAATTGATGATACAAAACTCTATACAATATTAGACCAATATATAATTCTTACCAACAACACCAGTTGTACCATCACCAATTTCATCATCTTGTGATTTTGAGAGCTGTACCATTAATTTTGCAATTTGATGTTCAACATCCATCAATTCAAGTATGGTTGCACCATCATTTGTTATCGTGACTTCACCATCTGGGCTTACCAGGATTTTATCCATTCCTAGAAGATTAAAATTTAACAACCAATTCAATTTAAAAGGTTCAAAGGTTTTATATTAATGATATCTCTCAGATGCTTGTTAAATCTGTCTTGTAGCCAACCTCTTCCTATTTGTCTGACGGCATTGGTTATTTAGAAGTGGCTTTTCTGGATAAAAGCAGGGCCGGCCGTTTAAGGCGGGCGATCGCCCGCGCCCGCCTCGACGCTCGCCTCGAGTTGGCGAGGGGAGCTACTCATCGCTCGCCTCCATGTCAGTTCACACGGGAACCGCCCGCCTTAGGCTTTCATCCATTACTCATCACATCTCATTACCTCTTGAAGTAAAACTAAAATATTGAGAGGGAGTTAATCCCATATATTTTGACCTCAAAATAGAACTCCTTACCTTTAATTTCTCAGGAAGTCATCTACCTCTGTAAATCGTTAACTACTTGACAAGTCAAGCGAGAAAGAAACGAAACACTTCGAAAGGCAATAGCCAAACAAATTCTTTGAACGGCTTCCTTTACACCTGACTGTTATTTCGAAGACTAATTGAAAACGTCATTTGACAAGGTTTGTATCCATATGCTCCCAACATGTTCAAACCGAATCATTTCAGCATGGCGAACGATCAGAAACGATCAGCTGTTGAGCTTAGGACTTTTGAGAAATATGAAAACGGAACCGTATGGTACATTCTACATTAACTTTCTTCGACGTCTTGCCCGTAGTCTCTGACAGAAGCCTTTTCGAGAAACTAAACTCTCAGATTGCCAAAAATTAAGGAACTCAAGCACCGGAGAAATATTACCGGAGACCGCCGAGACATTGACCTATTTCGTCTAAAGCATACTTGCACCTCCTTGTAGCTGTTACGAAACGTTCAGCCCTCAAAATCTTTTATCTAAGAAACTTTCAAGTATTGGGTGAATATGAATTTCTTAGTTTCTCATACAGGAATACGTGAAATAACAAACCTTAAAGTACTTGAACATCAAAATGAAATGCCAGGTTTAGAGTGACTACTAGTTTGTACTAATGTTATAACAAATTGTACTCGGATTTAAGCTTTGTTCCGTTCAAACCCTCGTTTTGTATGTCGTTGAATTGCAACTACATAAATCTAAAGTTTTGTTTCTGTTAGAGAATCGCCATTTTAATATGTATGGTTAGCTGTTTAAAGACAAATAATGGATTCCTCATTTATTCATACAGTTTTTTAACAATTTTCAATAGAACGAAAATCGCCCGCCTGACTTCACCGAGGAGAGCGCTGTACCGCTCGCCTGCTAAAATGCTCACGGCCAGGCCTGTAAAAGATACAGTAATTTGATTGCAGAAAAGAAAGTCTGATTCAGATAGGGAAATATTTGTCTAAGTTACGCATTTCTTCAAAATATATGTAGTGAATTGCTCTTGTAACCAAATATGGACAATTAACAATTGAAAAAATTGTACCTTTTGGTCCAAGTGAACTTCTCAGTGTGTGTGAAACAGTCTTTGCAGCAAGGATATGAGACTGTGTGAAAGTTGAAAAAGTAAACATTACTGTATCTTATTATATTATCTATATTATTAGGCCAATTTTTTTGCAGTTTGGTTATGAGTCCCAGTTTGAGTGGTCTTGGTTTGGTAGGATGTAGTTTTGTTTTGGTGAGCGATAACTGAACTCACTGAAAACAGTCTAGGAATACACCAGGAATACACCTACTGAAAAAACAGTATATATACTAGGTGTGCCAAGATAAACTATGCACTTTTGGCAGTCCACGATAAATTGTACACTGGAGTGATTTTGAAGATTCATGGCTCAAGGTAACTCTGCTTTCCGCTCTGATGAGCACGGAAAGCCGCTTTTCAAAAATCATCCTCCTCCTGCATACATTTGTTAATTATTCTGAAATAAATATATCTTATGAAATTCTGTGAAAAGGATGGTATGGTTCATATTCTTGGCAATCGAAGCGAAAGATATAGTAAATAAAGCTTCTTGTTTTCACGGCTTTGGAGACAGAAGGCTCAGTTCAAGATATTTAATTGATTTCAGAAGAACTTCATCTAAAGTTTAATCAAACTTTTATACCAATCACTCTATATGTTCACAGAGACACGTACATGCCAAATTTGAAGTCAAAAGCTTGGCCAGCTTTTTCGCAATAATATTATAAAGTTTGGCAACCTACTCAACAACAAACACAAGAAAAGCAAAAGCAGGTCAGTCAATTATCAATGGGCAAATGTCAAAGAATCAGGGAAGCGCTTGCAAGCATGTGCGAAACAATTCAGCATTCTTCCGAGAGACTGACAGTGCAAATCTATCATTTATTCTTACAAACCATTAACAAGCAATTTGGGAATTAATCACTCTCCTTCACATGGCAAGGCTATGGTGGTCTCGAACAACATTTTATGCAGACAGAATTCATTATTTTCGTTCTTGAAGCTTTAGAATAGTGAAACCCTTTTGAAACACATACATAAATACTGCCTTCTTGAATGAAGCTCTTTGAAAATTTCTGAAAGACGATGTGTCTGTGTGCACTCAACAAAAACAAAGGAACGAAATTAGACTTGTGCACTAAAGCAAGGTTTTTGCACCATTTTGTGCACCAATTGACTACTCCGGTGCACATTGCTTTATTTCCATGACGCAGCTTTGCCCAGCTTGGTCATCATCATATAGACATTATTAGGCCCTTTTAGATATCACAAACAATTACAGTGAATCTGAATGGTCTATAAACAGAAGAAGGAGGGTAATATCAATACCATAGCAGAAGGATAACAAAACAGAGGGGTGAATGTTGTGGATACATAATTTCACAGGCGTAAACTGCCGGTCCTTCCATCATTCAACAACAGTCAGTAAAAACATAGCAAATTGTGAATACCTTCAGAGCGTCTAGGCCAGTCAAGCGCTTTTGGTTTTCTTGATCATTCAGAATGAGGAATGGCCTCCCAAATTCATCAAATGCTAACATCTGTGACATCTTGAATAATAATTAATTCTCTTATACCCTTTGTGTAGCCCGCTTGACTTGACCTGAAGAAGATGGAGATGGATTCCTCTTTCCCTTCCGTCTGTTGTTATAGGAGTGGCCTAAGCAGCTGCAGAAGTTTCTAGGCCAAAAATTCCCGCTACAAGTGGATGCTGCGCAAAAACGCACATCACCCGCGTGAATAGTAGCTTGCGCGAAGCCTCACTCCACTCCTCCTCAGAGGAAAAATTGTGCAGAGAAAAATACGGACTGCGGAAAGTTTTGCAATTCACCCACAATTGGTTGCATCTTATAAAAATCTGCTAAAAATACCTTATAAAAAAGTACAAAGACAAACTGATGCCTGAGTTGACTATTTTGGAGGTTTTTCAAGAACATTCCAAAGAGTTGGTTTTTAAAAGTTGCTTTGATTGGGACAGTTGACATTTGATGGGTCAGTTGATGCAACAACAATATTTTTCAAATCAGGAATCAGTTGGTCCCTTGATGTAAAACTATGACTAAGTGGCGTTGCCACAAAGGGGAATGGGGGGGGGGGCAGTTACAACTTCCCAATTTTGTCTAAAGATGGTCATAGAGATTCCCTACTGAAGAGAATTTAGCTGGGTATAGGTTGGGAAAGAAATTTCCAAGAAATGTCAAAGCTTCCATTTTAGCACTCGCATTAAATGAAACATAGAGCTCAAATCATTACAAAGGTCGGTGTAGAATTCTATTACAGTTCTCTTTGAATTAAATGGCTTGGAGGGAAGTTAGGGTTTTTTGCTGTAAATCTGCCGTAGAAATTTATTGATATCTCACTAGTTTCAAAATGGCCAATATCGACCAATATCGTCAAATTTGTGCCAAATATGATATCATGCCCGTTCGCTAGACCAATGCTGTAAAAAATGATACCCTTGGATAGATCGTTGCTGGCCAAAATTGCAAAAAAGCATACCCTTGGCTAGACTAGAAGTCCGAAAAAGTATACCCTTGCTCGCTGCACATCCCCAAGTACCTTTACTATGGAAGAACCCCCCTCCCCCCGTGAGTTCACTTTACCCCGGTCAAAGCAAAATCAAGACTGATAATGGTAAAGCCTTCAAAATATCAAGTTAGCAGACTAGAAAGCCTTCCTTGGTCATCTTTCTTCTTGGACAAACATATAGTATGCGCTTTAAATCAATCGAAAAGAGTACTGAAATGAATTTTAGATGGACCAAAGATAGAAGGCAAAACCTAAGTACCCTCAATATCCCGATGTTTTTTTACCATATAACCTCTGCGTAGCCATCATATCTAACCAATCACGTGTTATTTCTCCTTTTCAAATCGCTGTACATATTCAAATTTTTATTATAACTGTCACATTACAGCGCTGAAGAAGTACTGCATGGCAGGACGAAATATTGGAAAAAAAGAATAAATTCATCATATTTGCTGTTGTTTTTTGTCGCATTGCAGTGTTTCTGCCTTAAACTTAGTTGTTTTTACTGCCTGGGATAGGGGGATCTTTGAAACAATTGGTGCTGTGCTTTTGCCCTGAATGAGAACAAGCAAATTCAAATGGAATGAGGAGGCACACGACGAACGAAGTCGCGCCGAGCAGGCATAGTCTATCATCATAGTCATCATTAACAAATGTGGCAACTACCATATTTTATCTAGAATTTTAAGAATATCCAAATTCTGATTCAATCTCATCATCATTGACAATAAATTATATAAACAGAATTGCATAACTGTTGCATAAAGAAAGTGCTCTAAATAAAATTTACATCAAACTGTTCTCTTTCTAAAAAAAAATGATCTTTCTAACTGACATAAACAGAGATAAGGTTTTATTGAAATAAAAGCAAATTAGAGAACAGTACAATAAAGCATACTAATTTTTTGTTTTTAAAAGTCTTCCGGGTGTTTCATAAAGTCTAAAATATTGTGCAGTTCACCACTCCCAATTTCTACTCCACAGGCGCGTCTAGCACAAAGCAAAAGCACAGTGAAACCAAATTATGTTATTTGAGAGCAAAATCATGCATCGTAAGTGATACATAAGAAAGATCCTCAAAATTTAGTTTGAAACCTCAATCAGGCAATAAGAGTGGTTTTCTTTTCGTCGACTTCCTGATTTTTCAAATGTTGCATAAATTTTCTTGATTCACAACCAGAAAATGTCGGCTCACAGTTTGTCAGAAACTTAGAGTTTACGAATCATCATTGATCATAACAATAAGGTATTAGCGTTTTGCAATCCTTCCATGTACAATTCTATGCTACCAAAAATTCATTGCTTTGCTTCCTCAGGAAGACAATATTTTGCATAATACTAAATCAAGGACAAAACTGATACTTGATGAGAATCATGTACGTAGATTGTCAGAAAATGAGATAACCTTCAAGCTAAACTTAACTACAGGGCATGAAAACCCATCCGATCATGTGACCGGGCGGTCGCAGGAAATTTTAAATTCACAAGGTCCTGCAGGAAATTTCTCAAAATCTCTCTTCATGTATCATGTTCTATTTTCTCGTTGTTTTACAATGAAGATAATATATAAAATCAAGGAAGTTGCCTGAAATAGATTGGATCTCGTGTACAATTTTATGGATATTGTATACACAAAATATGAGATCAGTGCAAAACTTGATTTCCTCATGCCTTTCAGAAATCATAGATTATTCCTTTCATGGGTTCCCAACTTCAACAACCCCAAGCTTCCTCCAAATTTATTTTCCACGAAGTTCACTTGCATTTACATAAATACCGGTTAAATGTTTTCTGTCCATCATTGGAACTTGATCTCTCTTTAAAAAAGCTGGATGTTATAACTGATCCAGCTGGCAGGAAGTTCAAGCATGATTTGTTGTCTGGTCGCAGGAAGAGGAATATTTTTTCATGCCCCTCCTTAACTGTGCACTGAAGAATTGTTTAGATTGTTTATCATATCACATTAAGGAAGCTCAATAAATTTGTCGGATCACGATGGTAGTAAGAAGTAGGTATGTTACTTTCGTTGGCAGAGAATAGGTGCTTTAGGCTTGCTTTGTCTGGCTTCTAAGGCTCTAAAATGAAAGATGGATCAACACTACACGAACTAGAACGATGCTAAACCATTTAATAACTATTTTACTTCACTGGGAAGAAAAATCTTAAACAGTATCCTTCTCACTCAAATTTTCTTCATAGTTTGATGTCGCCTTCTCTTAATCTTCAAAGCCAGTTGAGCAATCTCATCTATCTCTTCATATTCGGCAAGCAGTAGCCTATTTACCGCATTGTTCATTTTGTCAATCTTTTCCAGCACCGCAGACATCCTATCATCCTCATTTGTAATAACTGATCTTCCATTTTCGTTTTCATGCGGTTTTTCATAATGAGCTCGAGCTACTTCTTTGGCATTTCTCCGGTTCAGGCAAGGCAAAAAACTCATCATTTTCTCGAAGTAGAATTCCAAGATGTCATATTCGTTTTTCCTGTTTCTCATATCCTTCCTAACCACACGAAATGCTTCCACTACGATTGATAGGAACATTTTCATGAGGATTATTCCCAATAAAATGGCAAAAGAGAGAAAGAACAGTGGCCCAAGGACTCTGTTTGCCTCTGACAGATCTCTGAACTGCTTTGCACGGATTAGAAGGCTTAGCGTTGACATGAATGAGCGTACGAAAGTTGAATGGTCAGGAATTAGGCGACCAAACGTGAGCATGGCCCACTGAATGTAGGCCATAAACGGAATGGCAAAGAATACAAAGTAATATCTGAGGTCCTTGCTTGCGTATTGCAGTGTTTTGATCAACATCAGCATGTTCTTATTGAAACGAAAGAGCTTGAGAACCTTCAAGGATGCAAGAAAAACAACCGCTGCTAGGGTGTATCCGTAAGCTAAATCAGTCGAAGCTGCGTATTGAAAACTTGTGAATTTATCCCCGTTTTCTTTATACTTCTTCTTTGTCCACTTCACCACACCAAGCCGGACCATTAGTATGCCGAATGCTGCCCATGTAAGGAAAAATGTGAGTATCTCAACAAAGCTACTAAAGTGTTGAAAATAAGCCATTCTCTGACGGTGAAGCGTTGTAAGTTCAAGCCACATGTAGTAAAGCGTTAGCAATAGGAAGCTGATCTCGCATGCTGCAAGGAAGTAGGAGAACTCATTTGTGTAGCGATCGAGTCTTGTAGTTATGATACTCCAATAAGGTAGTCCACCACCATCAGGATTAAATTCTAGCACGAGTGTCACAATGCAGTAGAAATTAGCATTGTTGTTGTAAGTAGAGAATTCAACAAAAACAGCTCTTGTCATATTATCAATCCAAAGGTTTCTTTTCAAGTACACCATAGTTTTATTAGCTTCAATACGTGTTTTTCCAAGAGACCGAGCATAGCCACTTCCCGGATACGTGTGTAGTTGGCACATAAATGGATGGCTATCCAATTGAGCTTGTGTATAATATTTCCAAGGATCTTCTCTGTTTTCCACTTTTTGAAAACTATCTAAGGCTGACTTGCCCGAATTTCTATCAACCCAGCCACGAAGGTAGTCCTTGTGATCTTCTTTTGACTTAGAATATTCTCCTCCACATGGTTTGCTTCCAAGATTGTACTCCGAGTGTCTCACTGGGCATTTGGCTGAAAAAGAGATTTGGCATGCATAATGATAATGATTGTCAACAAAAGCACATTTATTTCCAATAGGGATTTTGACCCTGAACTGTCCAGGATCTATTAACAAGAAGAAACAAACTCGACATCTTTGCATTATTTGTACAATGGAATCAATTGCAAAAAGAATGCTCTAATTAGGAAGATAAGGTGCTCGCTTTGCTCACGCTTTAACATTCCTGGCTCTTCTCTTCATTTGCTGTTATTGAATACATTTTCAACCTTCCGCTTCCTAAAACATCGATTGTACACCTGGAATACGTCTAAGTTGTCTTTATCGCTATTTCTCTTGAAATCAAACTCACTCTCCTTCATCTATATTTTTGTACTCCCTCTACCCTTCTTATTGACCACTTAAAGATGGTTCCTATGTGCTTGCTACGATTGCCAGGATTCCTAATAAGATTTCTCTGCGATCGCGAGTCTTGAACAATTTTCAGCAATCTTTTGTTCAAATTAGATTGTCAGGAATAGACCATTTCGCAATTTGGAAAAGGGACTGAGGATAGCGCGGCCCATTCTGACAGCCTTGGCAACAAGTAGGAAGTCCCCTCTTCTGCAGTGCAAAGTGTACGGTTGGCGGCTCGCTCGCATCTCTCTCCTAAATAGAGTTATTTTCGATTTATTTGCAACTTCCAAGAGTTATGCGATGCTTGTTTAGTATGGTAAGTGTTTTCTTCGGATTATTTAGCCGTTTTGCAATCTTTTTGCTCATGTGTAAATGTACTTTCAGCCATTTTATTTCAGTGGTTTCCCTCGAGTTTGAGGCGGCTCAAGTTAGGCTATTGATCTTGTATTTTCTTCCTCGACTTCAATTGACTTGGTTTGACCTGTTATTGCTTGTTAAATTTATCAAAACAGTACACAATCTCATTGTGAATCTTTGGAGGATTCCAAACAATAGTTTTAATTTGCTTGCATTGCCGTAAATGCGTTCAATTATCTAGTAAACAAGCAAAACTTCGTCGTAGGTTAGCTGGGCCTAAACTGAGCCGTTTCAAAGTCGAGGGAAACAACTGAAATAAAATGGCTCAAAATACATTCACAAATGAGCGAAAAGATTGCAAAACGGCTAAATAATCCAAAGAAAACACTTACCATACTAAACAAGCATCGCATAACTCTTAGAAGTTGCAAATAAATCGAAAATAGCTCGAGTTTGGAGGGAAATGCGAGCGAGCCGCCAACCGTACACTTTGCACTGCAGAAGAGGGGATTCCCTTGATTTCCCTGTTGCCAAGGCTGTCAGAATGGGCCGCGCTCTCCTCAGTCTCTTTCTCCAAATTGCGAAATGGTCTATGCAGGAAAACCCTAAGCATGATCAAGGAGTATGGTAGACCCCTTGCCAGTAATAACGGTTTTTTATTGTCTCTTCATTATTCATATATCATTCCCAACCTCGTTCCAAAGAGTATCTCTTGTTGTAAATAGAAGGCTAGACCAACAAGGGCAGATTTTGTAATACAATAGCACGAGTGGCTTTTGTTGACACCTCAATTCAAAGCGATTAGCGATCACAGACAAAGGAAATTCTCTCACCAGCAATTCAAAACAAACAAAGCCGCAAAATTTTCTCTGAAACCCAGGTAGCTAGCTCGCTCGCTGTGCATTCCAGAAATTATTTTTAAGGGCAAACATGAGCATAGATCGAAAGAAGAAGGATATATCTACACATCTGCCGCGGGCATTTTATTTCTTTGGTCCAGAAGCTGAGCAGTAAATGTTTTGATAACACCCAAAAATATAAGAGAATTGAATCGCCTCCTAAACGGCTTTTGAACCAAACAAATAAAATGCCCGCGGCAGATGTGTAGATGCATCCTTCTTCTTTCGATCTATGCTCATGTTTGCTCTTAAAAACAGTTTCTGGAATGCACAACGAGCGAGCTAGCTACCTGGTTTTCAAAGAAGCTTTTGCGGCTTTGTTTGTTTTGAATTGCTGGTTGAGAGAATTTCCTTTGTCTGCAATCGCTAATCGCTTTGAATTGACGTGTCAACAAAAGCAGCTCATGCTATTGTATTACAAAATCTGCCCTTGTTGGCTAGACCTCAACAGATACCCTTGGGACCGGTTGTCAAATTTTTGTCAGATTTTGATCGGAATAATTAGGATAATTTGGCAGACAGCAGGTCCTTTCGAATCCCATATTCGACATTTCGAAATGTATATTCCATGGTTTGAACACCACTCATTGTAACCAAAGCCAATCGAATGTTCTTCATTTCGACTGAATGCCAAGTTTTGAATGTGAAAAAGCTCTTTTGTTTCAAAAGAGCCAATCAACTTGCAGAACAACCTTACCGGCTCCAGGGAACAAGGACAGATAATGTTACAATAGAACTCGCTACTTTTCATTGACACCTAGATAAAAAGCAATTTGTGATTGCAGACAAAGGGAATTCCATGCTCGGTTGGTCAAGACATAAACAAAAACAAAGCAAGCCGCAAAAATTGCCCTCAAGCCCGGGTCGCTAGCTCGGTCGTTGTACATTCCAGAAATGGTTTTAAAGAGCAAATATTAGCATATATCGAAAGAAGAAGGATATATCTAAACTTCTGCCTCGGGCATTTTACTTTTTCCGTACAGAAGCTCAGCAGTGAGCGTTTTAATTACACCAAAAAAGTACGAGAATTGAATCCCCTTCCAATTGGCTTCTGCACAAAATAAATAAAATGCCCAAGGTAGAAGTTTAAATTTATCCTTCTTCTTTCGATATGTGCTAATATTTGCTCTTTAAAACCATTTCTGGAATGCACAACGACCGAGTTAGCGACCCGGGTTTCAGGGCAATTTTTGCGGCTTGCTTTGTTTTTGTTTATGTCTTGACCAACCGAGCATGGAATTCCCTTTGTCTGCAATCACAAATTGCTTTGTATCTAGGTGTCAATGAAAAGTAGCGAGTTCTATTGTAACATTATCTGTCCTTGTTGCTCCAGGGTCAATGTAAGCGTTGCAGTTTACGGAAAACCTTCATTATCACTGGGTACGAGGTTGATATCATTCCTGGTTTCCATATTGGTTTCCATTCTAAATACTCTGAAAAATTATCTGCTAGCTAATGGTCCTACCAAAATCTTGCATGGGGTACACCTCTCTTTCCTTATAAATACCCTGTCAGAATCTTCTTTTTAGAAGGCAGGCAGTACTTGGTAGATGAAATAGCATACCATCAATTTTCGTTTGGCTTCATTAACCGACACATACAGGGTGTCCCAAAAAGTGTTTGACGTTTGATTAAATATAATAAATAACGATATAATGAAGGGATTGCATGACGAGATAAGCCCGATTCCTGAGATTCTTAATTGATTTTAATCACCAAACTCTTGCAAATATGCTCGCTATTCACGGAGCTACAAGCTTTTGAAGTACGATTTTGTACGAAAGCTGGAACCAGAGGCCTCTAAATGGCATTTGTGGTAATCCGCTTCACAGCAAACCAAATGGGATTTGAAATTTTGGACACATGCAATCTTAAGCAAATTTGGCAATGATTATAATAGATAAATTACTTTCGAAGTCATATTTGGTTTGGTCTGATATTAACGAGAGGTATGACATCGAATAACCTTCTTTTACCAAATGTGCACCAATACGACAGTTGGCATAAATAACAACTGAAACAGCAGAGTAAACGAGCTTCACAAAGAATATCATCCACTCTGGTAAATTCCAATGAACTATTAGTGATAAACATAAATTTCTCTATTGAATAAACTAAAATGCCAGGATTTAATTAGACTAAACGTATCGGGCATAACCCTTCCTCAGTAGTATCAAATTATTTCTATAACGTTCGGGCATAACCCTTCCTCAGTAGTATTGAGAAATAGAACGCACAGGGCAGTTAAGCGGAAGAGATCGAAAAATCGAAAGATGGAGAACTATAGAACGTCTAATGGAATTGGACGCTGCAGGGAAGAGGGTAGCCATGAGGAAGCTACGAAGGAGGAAAAGATGACGTTAAAGTGAAAATGCCTATGAAAAAGAAAACTGTTTGTTGAGTCCATTGGGGAAAAGAGTACCAAGCTTAGTGTTTGAATTTCTGAACTATTAGTGACTCGTCGAATTCGAAATATAAATAAAATTCTGGTCTCAAGTTTTCAAAAGATCTTACCCTCCCTCCCCCAAAAAAGATGAATGCTTACAAGGAACAACTCTGATTTGTCTTATCCTTGGACTTCCAATGAGATATGTGACATAGTCAGCGAGAAATCCTTTGTGCATTGTTTGATCTCCGTTATACCAAACTTCACCATAGATTGAGGGTAAGAAATCAACGTCTATCCATTTCCAGAAACCGTTTGCATTTTTTATCTGAAATTGAATGAGAATAAAAAGCAGTCATCCCAGAGTTGTAGATTACAGTTTAGTCTCAGTTTAGCACGGCATAAGGAGCTTTGAATAAAACAACACCAGCCTTCTTTAGACACAGGGGCACACTAGGAGGAAGAAGAAACTGTTCTAGGAATAAGTACTGCATTTCTTAAAGTGCATGCTTTAATCAAACCAAACATCAAAAATCAAGCTTTTAACCTTTCTAATGGTACGTATTGTGAAAAAACCTGAGGACCCTAAAACCCTGTAGACTTCTAGGAAAGGTCCTTAAGCACCACAGATGAATAGCCCTGGCAAGAATGGTCTTTTTCAACCTTCAATATTTCAATTTTTGATTTTCCTCGTTACCAACCTACCGTCATATTCAATGCCGATTGAGACTGAATATATCGATCACAACTCCCTGTTAAACTAAACTTGCAAGTTTTCAAGTTCTATTGATGATCCTGGCTGACGTTTCCAAGGCTTTGAACACAATGAGATTTCAAAACCTTCTCAAGAACATAAGTAATTTTTTTTTTATATATTTAATTTAAAAAATTTACATGACAGATTACTACCTACACTACTTAATCTACTTTACAACACTACGACTACGATACCAAGAGGAGCAAAATACTATGTCAACCCTGAGGCCTTAAAAAGAAGAAAAACATTGAAAAAGTACATTTATATAAACCAGACAAACAGAGCTACAAGCTAAGGCATCTTGCAACCAAACAATTTCGAGTGAAGATTTGCAAGGTTTAGAACCAAGAATACATAATTTGGGCTTCACAAAAACTTTTTGAAACGGAACTGCAATTATTTCTCGAAGAGAAACCGGCAGGCTCAAATTGATGAAAAGTTATCCTACAGAATAGAACTTAGATTCGGAATACCTCAGGGATCTATCCTTGGGCCAGTGTTGTTCAACATATACGTAGCTGAACTCCAATTCCAAGAATTTTACTGTCTTGCCGAGAGACGATAATAGAAAAGTAACAATACCTGATCGAATTTTTTCGTAACGATCATTGATTTGATAGAGGATCCCATTTCATATGCACCAGATGATCGATGGCCATACGCTATCAGCAGTACAAAGAAAATGTAGACAAAGTATACGATGATCTCAAGTGTTAAATTCTGAATCTTGATCTCCTGTAACCTTTCGTTGTGTGCTTTTTCGACAAGTGATGGCGACAATGGTATTCTCGTTTTTGACGTTGCCGTTCGATCGTTCTGCAGTGGCAGGTACTTCTTCACCCACTTCTTTCTCTTCATTAGCTCAGTTTCAGGCAGAGTAGCGTCACTGCTCAGCTTCTTGAGGATTAGTGCGAAGACACAACCAATGATAATGACCTGCCAAACATTTAAGAAATAAGAACAAGGCAGATTGTGTGCTGAATTATGAAGAAAAATTCAAGAACTGCGATGCCTTTGCCAAATTAGATGCATATAACATGCTTGCGGCAAAATTTACCCTTGCAGCCCACTGTCAAAGAAAACAATTTGCCAAGGAATTGAGTTTTGATAAAGATATCTTTGCCAAATTCAAATTTATCTCATTCAGTTGTTTTTATCTTGGGTTTTAAATGGAGATACTTTGAGCTTCCGGTATGGTTTCAGTTTATTACAGGAGATAAGACAATACAATTCCTACAAAATGTGCGTTCTGTGACAAAAATGCAAATCGTATTTGATTGAACATTCAAGGGTAGATTTTCCAACTGCAAAATGTTCTAATTCCCTGATTGGAAGATACCTGAATGGAGAGATTTTTCATTGCCAAAAGGAAGCCACCTTGGCTTGAAGATCTTTTTAAACTTACCTTGATTGGTTGCGAAATAAAGACATCTTGCAAAACAGAAGTGAATAATGAGACAAGCCATGCCTCTTGCTTGCTCCGCTCAAAAGTGATCCCATAGAGAAGAGTAAAGAAGGCAGCGGTCACAGTGACCAGAAAACAGATCGTCCAAGCAACGTATTCACACCAATGAGGCCAGTATGTCAATTCTTTCTTTTTTTCAATTGACTCATCATCTAAAACAAAATGAAAATGGTGAGAATAATCCTTAAGTTATTATCATTATGATAACATATTATGATGAGGTATTTTAACTAACGTTGGAATTGATTAGCTGATAACTTTTAGCTATCTTTTTATGTAATCCAACGATAAAGAAATTGATAATAATAATAATAATTATTATTATTATTATTATAACAAATGAGAACAATACCCCGTTCAATACCCCGAGCAAAAAATCGGCATCGCTATCCAGATCGTGATCCACAAGGATCAAGATCGCGTTCGAGTTGCGTTTACACGGGCCGGGCCTTGTGAACTTGTGAACATCAGGAAACCGGGATAGGTTTGTTTTTTTCAATCAATTTCTTTAATTTCAACACAATGGAGAATAATGAATGCTCTGGTTTTGAGGCAGCCAATGATTTTGATTTTCTTGCTCCATAAATCAGCAGCTACTTATCACATTTATTCAAACTCGGTGTCAAACTTTAAGTTTCAAAAAAGGGCTTCAAATATTCGGCTCTAAAAATCTGGAACGATACGCCTGTTGATATACGAGAGGCCTCAACTCTCGGTTGCTTTAAAAAACAATTGAAAGCACACCTACTGGCTGATCAAAAACGTTAACTTCAAAACACGACCCCCTGGAAGAACAGCAATATTAACAATTTTAGATACTACATTGCCTTTGAAATTATTTTTGTTTGTTTGTTTTATAAGATTGTATATATGTATTATTAGATGCTGAAGGGTTTATTTTCGGGTATAAATATTTAATTCATATCAAGTTGAGGTCTTTTCTATTAAATATTTTAAGAACGAAAAAATTGGATTTATGGCTATTGGATTTATGGCTGCCGGTTTCCTGATGTTCACAAGTACACGGGCCTTGTGAACTTGTGAACATCAGGAAACCGGGATAGGTTTGTTTTTTTCAATCAATTTCTTTAATTTCAACACAATGGAGAATAATGAATGCTCTGGTTTTGAGGCAGCCAATGATTTTGAAATTCTTGCTACATAAATCAGCAGCTACTTATCACATTTATTCAAACTCGGTGTCAAACTTTAAGTTTCAAAAAAGGGCTTCAAATATTCGGCTCTAAAAATCTGGAACGATACGCCTGTTGATATACGAGAGGCCTCAACTCTCGGTTGCTTTAAAAAACAATTGAAAGCACACCTACTGGCTGATCAAAAACGTTAACTTCAAAACACGACCCCCTGGAAGAACAGCAATATTAACAATTTTAGATACTATATTGCCTTTGAAATTATTTTTGTTTGTTTGTTTTATAAGATTGTATATATGTATTATTAGATGCTGAAGGGTTTATTTTCGGGTATAAATATTTAATTCATATCAAGTTGAGGTCTTTTCTATTAAATATTTTAAGAACGAAAAAATTGGATTTATGGCTGCTCTGCAGCAGCCATTCAAACAGCGCACATGTTTTTGCGACACCCTGAATATTTTTGAAAATCTCAATTTTAACCTTATTCTCTGGTGTCAATTTAGAAGAAGATACAAACGTTCATGGAACGTGGTAGCCTGCGTGCAGACTCAACAGAGATGGCGCCAGGGAAGAAATGCTAGGGGGGCAAATACTGCCAGAGTGCCGACAGTGAGAAATTTTTTCTGAACGAGTTCAATTCCAGTTCACTGAGATGACAACGCAGCAAAGAAATCTGGAGGTTTAGGTTATGAAAATGCCGACAGTGCGTAGAAATTGTCGAAAATTTAAGTGCCGATGGGGGGGCTGAGTGAAATTTTGGGGGGCTCCTGCCCCCCCTAGCACCCCCGCTGGCGCCATCCCTGAGACTCAACTATCAAGGATAGTTGAGTCTGCACGCAGGCTAGGAACGTGGCGGAACGTGGCACAACGTAGCTTGCCACAGTTAACAACGAGAGGAAACGATGATTTAGCTGCGCTTTTATGCATACCGCTACCAAGCAAGATTGATGAACTTGGAGAAGATCCCCAGCCATCATCAATAACATCTTCAGAAGCGTATTCAGAGCCATATTCGTCTTCATCTTCATCTTCAGAATCGTCTTTGTCCATTGTAGTGTATCGCACATTCAAATGACTGATTAAATCAATTGCACTTTCTGATGGCAGGTCATCTAGAATTGAGCATATAAGCAGTTTTGTGTAAGTAGAATCTTTAAAGAACATAAAGGAATAGGTAAAATATTTGTGTTCGACCTTGTGTACAGAAGAGGAACATATCTACTGGGTGTGCCAAAAAAGTACTCCTGCTTTTTTTACAAGATCGATCTTCAATTTTCTTTTTTGTCAAGTAG
This sequence comes from Aurelia coerulea, assembly GCA_039566865.1. Taxonomy (NCBI): domain Eukaryota; kingdom Metazoa; phylum Cnidaria; class Scyphozoa; order Semaeostomeae; family Ulmaridae; genus Aurelia; species Aurelia coerulea. The sequence continues at coordinate 31,192,341 of CM076944.1, forward strand.
ATCATGGACCAAATTATTTTCCAAGATATAGCTGATCTTGGCATTAGTTTTAAAATTAGAAAATTTAGCTCTTTGTATGGTTTTGAATCATACTGCAAAAAGGCACTGATGATTGCCAGATCAATTTCTTTGTGCATGTAAAACTTCTAGTTTGGTCATAAATGACGGAAAGAAATGCGTAGTATCATTGGAGACTTCAATGATCATAAAGAATCTCAACATTTTGACTATGAAGTAAGATTGAGTATTTTGTTTAAAAACTATAGCTCAAAATAAGGTTTTTCAACGTGTAATTTTTCTACCTGGCTGTATCAAAGCAAACATCTTATCATCTTTCAATATTTTTAGGTCTTTGAAAAAACAACTCAAAAAGAAAATTTTATCAAAGCAGGAGTATATTTTTTGAGACACCCAGTACAATTACTAAAGAGTCCACTTTAGCACCATGATACGTAAATATTTTATTAGATTTGCTGCTGGCTCACATTTTCATGAAACTGGCATCATTTGATACTGATCGGGTCCTTTGAGTGCCGGTTGTGCCAAAAAATTCAGGTGCTTGAAAATTCATAGCACCTAGTAGCGTACTGGATGAATTGAAATGGAGTAAACTGTCTGATAGCCAAAAACCCAAGTATTCTTGCGATTTTCTCGTGCTGTATGGGTACTGAGGTCGTTGGTAAATCCAAATTTTCGAAAATTCCTTGTTTGTGAACTGGCTAAAAAACGTCCTTTTTAGTATACATTTCTACCTAGCATCCGATAATAGTTTTAGGACGCTGAGAGGCTGAGCTTATTGAAGTAGCATCCTGGTACTTCCTCTCGATGTGACCGCACCTCGTGATTCCTTTAGCCTGGAATTACAGAGAGTTGGCGACTCTCCTCACACTTAGTAGAAGGTTCGGCAGGGCGGGGAATCGAACCACCAACCTTCAGATCGGTAGTCAAGCGTGCTACCTCTGAGCCATCCCCGCTGTCAAAAACGCCCCTAAACATTCGATCCAATCATAAGGGCTACAGATGAGCATAGGGCTCAAATCTTTCAAATCTCTAAAAATGGGTTGGGTGTTACATTATGTGACATTTTTCATGGAATTGAATGGCCTGAAAGGAACTTATGGTACTGTACTGTAAATCAGCAATGGAATGTTTTTGATATCTTGATATTTTTCGAAATGACGGCAATTCAATTATTTTTGAAAAAATCATGGAAAATTTTGGATAAATTTAAATCATCCTAAATCCTAGACCAATAGAGGGAAGATAATATAACCTTTAAGACAAGCATAGTTTATGAAGGTCAACAATGTGGTGGCAAGTAGAAATCTGTATTTGTTCTGGCTTAGTATTTAGAAATTTGATGATGTCATAAGCCTCAAATTTAATTATTGCTGCCATTTTGAAACTAATTAAGATATCGATAAATTTCCACGGCAGATTTACAGCAAAAAACCCAAAGTTCCTTCCAAGCCATTTAATTCAAAGAAAAAAGAAATAGGATTTTGCACCGACTTTTTTAAAGATTTGAGCCCTAAGTTCTACAGATGGGGAAAAGAGGACATCGCACGACTTTTAGACGCAATGGAATAGCACATTAGCTGTGAACAATAACTATTAAAGGGGCTCCGTCGTCAAACAGTAAACAAATCCGTAAGCTCGCACGTGTCGCAGATTATCCATTGTTCATCCATTGTTCTCTGCAGTTTGTTTGGTGGCTTAAAGCGACCATTAAAAATCCACTTATATCCGAGCAATCGTAGAAAATCTGAATGTTTGGTTTGTTCCTTAGTGAAGTACAATGATTAATGCCCAAACAGCAACTTTCATTTTGAAAAAATACGAAAATCCTGTGTGATATCACCTTTCAAAAAACTGCAAAAATCATCATTTTGTTTACATTTTGACGACGGAGCCCCTTCAATTTACAGCACTTACCATGCACAGGACACTGAGTATCTAGGTTTACCATTACATCTTCAACATTGAGCGATGAATTCCCTTGCCCTCGAGATTTCTTCACTGGAATTGCTTTCGGTGCTTTACGGTGGGCGACGCTTCTTTGTTGTTTGGCATTATTACCCTTTTGCGCGGACTCCACGAACGGCATCTTTTCAGTTCCAGGTTCATTTAATAATCTGACCAGCTCCATTGTATGATCTGAAATATTTGACGTGATTGGATTGTTGCTTGACTGGAAAGCAAACAATGGACGAAGTAGGACTGACTTTCTATGTATCTTTCCCCCCTGCTGGTCAACGGAAATTTCTGCAGTCGTCTCTTCCTCTGCTGGTGCTAAACTGACCTTGATTGCAGGGGCTGCTTTTCGAAATAGATGAACAATTAGCACATTGATAGGAAGCACAATAAATGTCGATTGGATGCCAATAACGAGCTGCCTCCAACTGAATTTAAATGAGCCAATGCTGATCTGTGACCCTGCGACAGCTAGACCTCGCTTGTAGAACATTGCATTTGTCAGCATGGTACATAACAGAACACAAAAACAGCACGATAGTCTCTGGCAACGAGTGAAATGACTCCTTGCAGGACGCATAGCGACGCTGAACCACAGATGGTCGTCAGTCAACCCTCTTGATGTTTTTGCGAGGAAGAGCGTCTCAAAGTTCTTCAGGTCTTTTTCTTTAGCAGCTAGGAATATTCGGTCTATTTTCCCATCTGACATTCCGATACCAAGCCATGAATGACACAAGAAATTCGTCTGCGTGCCTTTCAGTATGTTGGTAATGATTATTCGACTAACAAACCAGGATGGAGATTTGCCAGTGTTGTCATGCCAGACCCGGATGGCTTCAATATTGCCAAGGTCCTTGAACAAAATAGTCTCAGTTAAGAATTGTAATGGGATGAGACAAATGGAGAGTACCTTTTTTACATTAGTATTGATGAATCAATAGCTCTCTTCTCATAACTTCTCAAAAGTAAATAGGTATAAGCAAGGATGTAAAATATATAGGAAACTTATTGAAGTTTTATGTTCTGGCAAGAAGTTCGCAACAGGCCAGTCGTTGAACACACACACACTATTGCTTTCTGTTCTAAGCAAGGAAAGATTTAGATAATTTGAACTTTGAATACCTCTTTACATGTCACCAAAAATGAATCAACACTATCACGCTGGAATACAGTTGCTGCCTGATGAGACAAACAATGTGGCTCACTTTCTCCGCTACTGCCTCCAATGATGATACATATAGATGCGGTTGTGCCAGATCCTAGTCTGCTACCAGTGTAGATTGTTACATCATAACGGAATTTGTGGCTCTGACAGCAATCTTCAACAATTATTAGGGCAGTCTGTTGAATTTATTTAGAAATAGGGTAAATCTTTGAAATGGTCATAAAGTTCCTAAATGAAATTGCTCAAAATAACTGAACTACATATGTATCAACGGGATGAAAAAGTTTGTATCGGGTTTCCCGAAAAAAATCCCGAATGCTCAACCAGTTTTATGGAATAGTAAACAAAAATGATAAGGGATAAAATTTGTTTTCCCATCTCTCAAAAGTAACTCATGATAGGATTTGTCAAAGTTCCAGCTCGAGAACGATCTGATTTCACAAAAATTTCAATAGCAGGTATCTATAAGCACTGTTGATAAGCAATACCCATATTTCAAACGATTCTTTCACGCATCTTTTATTGTATGGTGATCAAGACCTTTCTGATGAGTTGAACAGAAATCTACTCGAATTAACTTTACGCTTCATCCACGAAACTGGTCGCTTTGATTAAGATCTACTGAGACTATAGCTATGTACTAAGCAACCACCTAGTCCTTTATCATTAATAGTTCTTTTCTTTGTAAATTCTGTTTCACATCAGATGTCAGGCATTTTACTTATCTAAAGCAATAGAATGATTTGCACTCGTGACATCTTTCAACTCATTGCAACCCTGACCTGACATCTGATATGAGACAGAATCTAGTATAGTATCCATTAATTTTTAATTGTTTCGTAATGTGACTGTATACAGTTTAACGTTTCATGTTTTTATATATTGGCCATGGGGTAGTCATTGTCATTCGCTCCCCATGGTATCATACCTGTAGTGTTGTATAGTGATTTAAATAGGTATAGTAGAATGTAAGATATATTGAAAATTTCATATTTGAATAAAAACAAATACCCATAGCTCTTCATTTTACGATTTTCTTGGCAGTTTATATTCTGACCTAAGAGGCTTTTAGGTGCTGAGAAATATTTGCATTTTTGTATGCAATAGATGGATAGAGACTGACCTTGAGAGTGTCTTTCTTGTCCTGGCGTCGAGCTAGCACCATTCCAATTATGTATAATCCAGCCATGACGCATACAGTAGCAAGCAAGGCAGGGGAGTCATCCAAGTTTTTTAACTTCAGTATCGATTCCTTGATGTCTAATACATTTGGCTTCACAAGAATGCCTGCACCAAACCACGACAAATGGTTACATAAACATACTGTTTTCTTCCAATTTGTCTTATTTGATATCTGAAAGAATGATTTTTTGCTGCTTAATTATGCAAATGCATTGATTTTATTACCTGGGTTTCCACCCTTCGAGACAAGTGACAGAAAAGAATACGGACAGGAATCATGCGCAGTAATGTGGAAGATGGACAGTAATGTAGGGTGTGGATTAAGGGCTATCATGTGCAACCGTGGAGGACTATCATGAGTAATGTGCACTGTGAAGATGTAAATGGTGAGGAGTAATGTGGAGGGCTACCATGAATAACCGTGGAGGGCTATCATGAGTAATGTGAAGTGTGAGGAGTAATGTGGAGGGCTACCATGAATAACCGTTGGAGGGCTATCATGAGTAATGTGAAGGGTGAGGAGTAATGTGGAGGGCTATCATGAGAAACTTGAGAGGGCTATCATGAGTAATGTGGGTGGTGAAGGATGAGAAGAAAATTATTCTGTCATTGGTACTCAATTACTGAGCAGTAACAAATTTGGTAACAACTATAGCGAGGATTGTTTCCGAATTTTGAATAGGGTAAGGTCTGCCTTCCACCTCAAGGTTTTAGAAGCGGTGTTTATGAAACTTCGAGATCCCTCCCTCTGCCGACCAAAGGCTTTGATTTTTGGCGGCTGTTAATTGAGTTTAGCCAATGAGTGGCTTAGGTATTATTGGCATGTGATTTTCAATGTAATAAAAGTGTAATAAAAATGTAATAAAAGTGGCCTGTTTTATTGTTGATTTGTTCTTCGCACGAACCAAACTGATGAGAGTGCGATGAAACGCGTTTGTGGTTATTCACGCGGGTCTTTATCGCAGTTACTGGTGAGTTACTAACTTATTTCTTTCCTTTCAGGTTATAAGATTAATTCGTTTTTCTCTTGCAGGATTTAACAGTTTTTTCTCTTGTTACTTATTTATTTTGGTTGCTGTTCTTTTACAGGAGTTAAAAGTCTTCTTTCTACTGATTTCGGTGTTTTGTGGCGTTTATGGGTTTGATATGATATCATATGACGAGTCCGTTATTTAAGGCTATTTTAACCCTATCAGGCCGAACGCACTTGATGCTCTACCCCTGTTTTATTTCGGTCTGAACTACGTACAGCCTTGAAACTTGGCATGTGCATAGTTACATCATGAGCTGAACCAAACATTGAAATCTATTTTTAGTTATGTCACGTGGCATGTTCATGATGTCACAATATAGAATTTTCAAAGTCAATAGGGTTCAATACTAAAAATTTTAAATCGATGATTGTGAGAAAACGAAAGGCAGTAAGGACACGAGTCCAATTTTAGATTTTCGGTTTCAAAAGAAAAATAAAATAAAGTAATGACGTGATCACACAGGAATTCAAAGGATGTACGTATGCGTACAGCCAAAATACGCATAATCATACGTTTAAATTACAAACAAATTAAGTAGCATATATTTCTCCTATTTTCATTGTTTCCTGCATTTGCTGTAGATTTTATTAGCATTTATTGCAATTTTGCTCAGACATCTCTCAGAAATTGATTGCATTTACCCCCTGGATCGAATTTAATTTTTATAAAAGTTCATTGTTGATTATAAGAAGGATAAAATCTAAAAATCAGAAAGTTTCAACGTTGTAAGTGCACTTGGTAAAAATCCACAGAAGAAAAGCCGCTAGGGCTCCCTAGGCTTGATAGGATTGAAAATCAGTCTCTAGAAGGACAGATATTTGCAAACATAATCATGAATTTTGTGGTTTTCTCACCTGACATCCATCGGCACTCCAGGTATTCTCAGTTTCCTTCCAGTAAAAGCATCCAGTATTGAAGAGCTCCATTGTGAAATTCACTCGAGCAGTACTATTTCTCTCGGCTGACCCTTTGCTTTTTGTTTGCGAGATTCCTAAAAAGAAGTTATTCCCATTGATGCTAGGAAAAGTTCTAAATTCTCTACTGTTGTTATCATGACTGCTATCTCCAATATCAAAAGAATCCAAATCGTTTCTAATGGTCGATACACCATCGTAGCGTACAAATAGACGACATGAACTTCCATAACAGCGTGGTCGTAACATTACAGATAAGCCGTTTGCAGGCAGTTCTATCTTTACCCAAAGCAGCTTGTCCTTCGTGATTGTAAATGTTTTGGTTACCTGAAAGGAACATGGAAAAAAATCAAACTTAAGATCTTCTACCAGGCTAGCCTGAGCACAGACTTTAATAGTTTGCGGAGGAGGAAAGGAAAAGGCTCTGTAAAGTTACGGAGGAAGAAAGGAAAAGGCTCTGTAAAGTTACAGAGCCTTTTCCTTTCCTCCTCCGCAAAATAGTAAAGTCTGTGCGCAGGCCACTACCAGGTTAGTTAAAAAGAAGTTTGCACGTATGGAGCATAGGGCTCAAATCTTTAAAAAGGTCGGTGTGAAATTCTACCACAGTTTTCTTTCAATTAAATGGCTTGGAAGGAACTTTGGGTTTTTTCCTGTAATTCTGCCGAGGAAATTTATTGATACCTTGATACGTTTCAAAATGGCAGCATTTGTTAAGTTTGAGGCTATGACGTCGTCAAATTTCTAAATCCTAAACCAGAAAAGCTACAGATTTCTGCTTGTCACCATATTGTAGACCTTCATAAACTATACTATTGTTGAAGGTCTGTGTAATAAAAAGTATGTGGCCGATATTCAAACTAAGATGCTAATCAATCAGACTAATGTTAACTCAGATGAGAACATTTTTTCAGGTAAAATGACTCATCTTTAAGACCCAAAAATTTGAAAAATGCCTGCAAAAGGGGTTTTTATGGAGATTGATAATTCCACCTCTTTCGAGGCTTCCTTTATGCATATAACAGAAATTATAGGCATGCCCTATTTGCTTGATGCACACCGGAACCTGGAAAAAATTGTTAATATTCTGCACAACTAGAATTAGCCTCTTTCTGATCAACATGGCCAAAATAACCTGTTTTTGTCAAAGCCACCGACCGTGAAATACCACAAAAAGTGTTTCTGAAGTGCCACACAAAAATGAGCTGTCAGTTCAGACTGATGTTTCTTCGAGCTATTAAACCAGAAACTTCTACCTATCAGTATAAGTGATATTCTGATTGTTAAGGGACGCATTTCACGCACTACCGGATGCGCCAAAATAAACTATGCACGTTTGGCAGGCCATAATAAATCGTACACTGGACCGATTTTGAAGATTTATAACTTAATCTTTAGCAGAAAGCCTGAATTAGATTCTAGGACCTTTTGCAAATTTTTCTGTTTTCAGTTTTTAGAGCTAAAAACGATTTTCTTAAAATGTTCGTTTTCGAACACATTGAAAACCATCAAAAAACGTCGATCAAATTTTAAAAGATTCAACATGGATGAAGAAAGAGAAAACGTTTTGAACGGGATTTGGGAGTTTAGGACGAACTCTCGTACAGCAGATTACAATTCTTCGATTTCTAATTCGCAAATCACTACGAGCAAGTTCTCTCTTTGTCCATTCATGTTGATTCTTTAGAAAACTTGATAGATGTTTTTTAATCGTTTTCAGTGTTTTCGAAAACTGAGATTTTAGGAAACTCGCTTCTGGCTCTAAAAACTGAAAATGAAAAAATTTGTAAAAACTCCCAGTATTTCTGCTAACGATTAAGTCATAAATCTTCAAAATCGGTCCAGTGTACGATTTATTGTGGCCTGCCAAACGTGCATAGTTTATTTTGGCGCACCCGGTATACTTCGAGAGTTTGATTGTTGCAGCAGCTCAGTCGAAAACGTGTGTGTGTGTTTCCCTTTAGCGGGTAGATTAATTTGAAGAAGGATCAGCCGATTCGATCAAGTCGTTCACCAACAGGATTTTTTTGCCATTTTCAGTAGAGTTGGAAAATAAGTCCCTTACTGAAGCGACAATGATGACATCAATTCAATTCAATGAGCAAAAGGGGAAGGACATGAATTGTGAGTCTGTTACAGATGACCTCTGAAAGGTGAAGTTGTTGAAAATCAAATTCAACTACATTGTTGATCGTCAAAATATCTCGATTTGCATTAACGTTGCTCAGAATATGCTTCTCGTGCCGCAATATCGTCGTCTCATTCCCAAATTTATATAATTAGATTCGGTGGCAAACAAATTTATGTGATTTTTTAAAACAGTGTCACAGTAGCAAAATTGTTAAACCATAATGAAACAATAACGATTTTGCAACACTCCTTCGTCCTCGCCGTTGCAATGTTTTTCCGGAGAATAATTGGTGTTCCGTTGAAGCGTCAAAATACATAACTTTTAGGCCATTCTCGGCATTGCATAGAGGGAGGACAATCTAAAAAGAAAGAAGTCACCTTTCTACGATCGTTCAACAATTTTGCAATAAATAAAATATGCTTGCATACCAGCTCAGTCTTGGGAGTAGGAATCTGTACAACCAACTGATCGTGCGAAGGCAAATTATTCACTTTCATCTCGTTGTTATTATATGTATATTTGAGACTTGATACAGTTGGCGTAAGGACTTTTCCAATTCCACTTTTGCCCCATGCATATGGATTTCGTAATAACGTAACCATCTATAAAAAAGAAGAATGTAGCATTCATCTGATGAAAAGGTAAAGAAATTTCGGAGAAAACTTCATGAAGATCTAATGGAGCAGTAACACAAGTCTGTCACTTTTCCAATTTAAGATTTAGCAAATTTGATCATGTCACGACTTCTAGACTGGTTGGAAAAAGGTGCTGTAGCTGCATAGTTTTTATGACCTGTCTGTTGTCAATCTTGAAGAAAATAAACGCTGTTGGAGTGAACTTTTTGCAAAGCTACACTCCCGTCACGAAAGTATACGGACAGCTGAAACAAAATGGCGTCAAATTTGACCGTTAGCCCTTCGACCCCAAAACAGTTCAGCCGTTATGCGGCCATTTCAGGGACTGGAAACCAATTATTTTACCGCCAAAACTTTGTTTATCGATCACGCAATCAAGGAAGAAATGAAAAAATGAAAAACAAAGCAAAATGAAGTGTTTTGAAAGCAAAATATGAATTTAGCTGTGAGAAGGAAAAGCAATCGAAAACAAGACAATATGTTCAACAAATTTCCAGTCTTGGAGGCTGCTACATGACAGGAGAAGATTGTATTTTATGTCAAATGAAGCAGAAAAGATCGCAGTTTTAGGAATCATGTGAATGATAGCAAAAAGACACTTGGCTATAAAATGGCAAAATTAAATTTGAGTCTCCCATTACTGTAGGGTTGCGATATCATCTTTGCCAAATGCCAAGGTAAGTTTAAATTTGTATCAAAGCCTCAAAAATATAATTAATGCCAAAGGTTTGCCTAAAGTTGGTATCATTTTGTACATCTTACATAGGGGAATCAATCTGAGTAAAATTATACAGTCCCTAACGAATTTTCTTTGCAACAATTTGGTATTGAGTTTGATTGCAATAATTCTGTTGTTACAAAACCTTACCTCGATCGCAGCAACTGTTTCTTTTTTCATTTATAACTTCATTATATCTGGATGTTACTTGAATTTTCTTTCATATTTGCAAATTTCAGACTTTTCTGCACCAAGTGATGCTATTCCAGTGAACGAATTCTTTGGAAGAGTATCTTAAATATCAGTTCTAAGTTGGGAAGGCTTCTTTGTTATCGATTACATTTTCTCGTCGCAGCTAATTTCATGTTTTATCATCAAAACACGTTTATCTTGCTTTGTTTTTCAATTTTTTATTTCTTCCTTGATTGCGTGATCGATAAACACAATTTTGGCGGTAAAATCGTTAATTTCCACTCCCTGAAATGGCCGCATAACGGCTGAACCGTTTGGGGGTCGAAGGACCAACCGTCAAATTCGACGCCATTTTGTTTCGGCTGTCCGGATACTTTCGTGACGGGAGTGTATTGCATTTACAACGCTTATTGCACTTATTAATTGAATTTAATGCGTTTCAAAGTGCAGCTCTGCGTTGTAACTCTCAAATTAAAGGGGCTGGGTCACGTAACCGTAAACAAATCTGTTATCTTTATAATCTATATTGTTGCCCGCACGCGCCGGCACGCGCCCATTGTGTTCTGCATAGATTTTGGTGAATGGGGTGAATCCACAACAAAGTTACTTCTAAAAATCCATCAATATCTTTGCAATCTTGCAGCATATGGTTTTTTCGTTTGTTTCTCGCTGAAGTTCAAGAGTTCATCTTCAAGGTAGCACTTTCATTTTGAGAAAATTAGTGGAAAATCTGTGTGATATGGCCTGTCAAAAAAACTGCAAAATCGTCGTTTCGAAAGAAGTTTGTTTACTTTACGTGACCCAGCCCCTTTAAACTCTGAATTTCAAGGGACCGTTGATGGACAGCGTCAATGAAAGAGATTTCTTAGTCAGGGTCAGTCCCGCTAAAATTTAGTGACAAAACCCCATCAGTAAGTTAAATGGAGAGGATTATTATCTGAAACTTTAGGGGCAATGACATTAAAATTTAAGGATTTATCCTTATCATTATTGGCAATTTCGAGACAATTCGTGGACAAATTAGTGTCTATCTTAAGGACAACGTCCTTTATGGACAACTGAGCAAATTATGGACAATTTTGGGTTAATCTATGGACAAAATAATTGTCATAGTTTCGTAATAGCAAATGACATCCTCCATAAATTTTAGGGACCGAATGTTTTACAATGCAAGAAACATTTTCTCTTTGTATATTCATGTCAATTATGCTGCTCAAGTTTGCTTTGCTTTTTTAGTGATCTGAGAGCTGAGCGCTCATAAGAGTTTCTTATGAAAAACTCTTATAGGATTCATATAAATTCGGCTGTAGATTGGAGAATGCATTTTAATTTGGCTTCTAAATTAAAAGAAACAAATTATGAATCTTGTTTAGCTAGAATTGCTAAACGTTCTTTGAAGAGTAAATATTCCAAGGACCAAGGTATTGCTGAACCTGTCTGTTGCCAACCTTACCCCCCCCCCCCCGACAAAAAGCGGTCAACAGCGGTGACCACAAAAGAGTAATGTGTCTTGTACAATGAGCGATTTCTATACTGCATTGTTTAATTTGAATGGCTTCTTAAACAATAACCCAGGTGTTTGAGTAGTCCCACGAGACCTCATATTTACCGGCAAACCTCAGATATACCGGCACCTCAAATTTACAGGCTCGCGCTACGGTGATATATGAAATTTTAGAACATTAGAAAATTATTGTTTTTTATGTTCTCGAAACTGAACATTTTTGAGAAACTCACTTATAGCTCAAAAACAGCAAAAAATGAAAATTTTCAAGAATCCGTAGAATTCAATTCCGAATTTTCGCTAAGATTAAAGGGGCTCCGTCGTCAAACAGTCAGCAAATCCGTAAACTCGCACGTGTCGCCGATTATTCATTGTTCATCCATTGTTGTCTGCAGTTTGTTTGGTGGCTTGGGTGAAGCCAGCAAAAAGCGACCGTTAAAAATCCACTTATGTCCGAGCAATCGTAGAAGATATGAATGTTTGGTTTGTTCCTAAGTGAAGTACAATGATTAATGCCCAAACAGCAACTTTCATTTTGAAAAAAATACGAAAATCCTGTGCGATATCACCTTTCAAAAAACCGCAAAAATCATCGTTTTGTTTACATTTTGACGACGGAGCCCCTTTAAGTCACAAATCTTCGAAATCAGTCCAATGTACGATTCATGGTGGCTTCTAAAGAATTGATTGGATTTTTGGTGCATCCCAGTTGGTTATAGATGCAAAACATGTCATACCCTCATATCAACTGCGCTGGTTGAATTAGTTCCCTTTCCACCAAAGACACCACTTCCAGATGGTGTCTGTATAATGCCACCTCCTAATGTTTCCATCTGCACACTATTCAGACGACTGCCTTCTGATTTTTTAACTTCAATTGAGATTGACTCGCTATCATATCTTTTTGCTATTTCATTTGCAACCATCGATCGGGATACCATTGCTGTGGAATTCTCAATCAATTGTAATGTATCTTTGGTAAAGTTCAGAAGCTAGAAAAGATGTAAAAGTAAACTAAAACCGTTGCCTGATGCAACAATTTGCTAGATATTTTATCAATGGCTACCACCCATGCAAATAATATGGAGGTCATGCAGTAGCTTTGCTGCACAAGCCCCCCAACTTTCGCCCCATCTCGTTTCATTGCATTCGTGTGTTATCGCTTCATCAGTGTGGCTCTTGCTTCATAAGAGCTCTAAAAACGGACAAAGATCTCAACCGACAAATCATTTTAGCAATCTCAATAAAAAATCAGGCTTTGAATAGCTGGTCTCTGATTGGATGGTGCATCTTATCTTTGACTTCTACCATCAGCCAATAGCAAATGTTAATGTTTTTGAGCAACCTGCTGAAAGTTCTAATACGATCAAAATCTATAGAGATTATGGTTTATTTATGATATTTTCTGCATATCCAAAGAAATAGAATGTGGCTTATGGGGAACTCTAGTTCCACTCTTGTGAGCTGCGAGTTGCTGTTTTGCAAGGTTACCCAATAAGGACAGATTTTGTAATACGATAGCGTCAGTTGCTTTTGACTGACACCTCAATTCAAAGCGATCAGCGACTGCAGACAAAAGAAATTCAACCAGTAACTCAAAACAAACAAAGCCGCAGCAATTGCCCTGAAACCAATCGGGCAAACTCTCACCTTGTGCGTGTGAAAGGTGGGTTTTAAGAGAAGTTATGTGCTTATAACGAACGAGGGAGATTAAATCTAAAAATTTTCCTGGCGAATTTTGTTTATTTGATGGTAATCGTTTCATGTAAGCCTTAGTGCGCGAGAATTGCAATGTTATCTGCTCTGCTTCGAAATTGCAGGGCCAACTTTTTGGAATATCGACCATCTAACGGTTAGTGGCGTTCTTTGTGGCAGCCGATATTGTAGCTGCATCTCTTGGAATGAAATATATCTTAGTTTCAGTCATGAAGAACCAATCTTTACGATGTTGTGAAGGTTTTGAAGTTAGTGGTCAAGTGATACAATTGCCCAGTAACGCGGCGCCATCGTAACAGATGGTTGGGGCAATTGTAGCACATCTTTAAAATAATTGCAGAGAATTACTGCAGAACTCTCTCTCTTCTCGAAGCGTTGGAATGACAGTTTGCAGATTATTCATTTGCTTCATGAATGTCCAATTGGAAATAAGACGTGGTCTTTTTAAAGCATTATTTTATCTAATATCATGTTAGGAATGGTAAACTGTCCAGGATTGTGTATTAGGTTCTAAACGCAAAAGATCTTTAAATTGTATTTGAAGTTTCCAACGGTACATCGAATGGTGTATTCAAAGTGTATGGGAATATTTCAGCTTCAGATCGGCCCCGGTCTCCCCTACTTATTTCTGAGAATGTTGCTCGCAAGAGGGGGGGGGGGGTATTTCACTATTGGGTCAGACGGGGATGTGCGCCAGTTTTGGGTAGTTTATGGCCTGAAAATTCTGGGAATGGGGTATACTTTAACTGGAAAATTTCTGTGATTGGGGTATACTTTCACTTGGAACTTTCTGGGATTGGGGTTAACTGTTGTACTAAAAATTCTGGTAATGGGTGTTGAATGTCCCCCATTGATTCAGAATAAATTTGTTCATTGCTACTGCTTCAAAATTCTGGGATTGGGTATCAGTATCTGACCAAAATTCTGGGATTGGGTCATGACAGAATCCTGGCGGCGCACACCCCTGTATAAATTTATAGTGAAGTGCCCCCCCCCCCGGTCTTAACCAACACGCGAAGCATTGCAATCCTGCCATAGGCTAAAATAAGCCTGACAATCAAGGGTGTTAAATGACGACCGACTTCAAATTATTCGCACAGCATGATTGAATTTTCATTTAGGAGTTTTCTGAACCTGTCGAATTTGATGTGAAAGGGCTATGTGGAGAAAAAGACTACTTTTATCATAGAAAGACTGCACAAGCATTCTCAAAGCTCACTGATCTAAGATACGTTTTTCGCTTTTGCATTGATATAATTGTGGTGGGGAGAAAAATGACTAACACAATTATGTTGCCGTTTTGTCTCAGTCTCATTGCTGTTTGTTTTGGTACCAAACACACATAGCAACTTGACTTTGACTTTGCAACTTGATGAATTATTTACAAGGTTTGTTTCAAATGAATAATGGCCACACTAGAGCGTAACTTACACCAGACTTTGCTCGTTTAGTGGCGTTTTGCACTCTGCTTGTCACTGCAGACTCCAGCAAGTTTCCAATTCCTCCTAAGAAGCGTCCAAATGCGTTTTGTATTACATTTGGATCACGATCACCCCAATTTGAAAATGTCTGCTCAATAAAGGCTGATGAATTTCCATAAAACTTCAGCAGCTTGTCCTACAGAATAGAGCAGAAGTTACATTAGGACAGTCATTGTTTCGAAAAACACCTTTAAATCTTTTCAAAAGTAGGTTAGTCCATTGTGTTTACATGTAGGGCCTAAAACAATGAGTGCTATTGCTGTTCACAGAATAAAGATTTGACACTATCAGAATATAGCTTAATCAAGCGTCACTCGACCTTGGAAAATTGGGGGTAAGGGGAATCAAGAGGACCCAAACAGGAGGCACACAGCACGGGATGAGCTACCCTGGGTACCAGAGCCAATTTGGCTCTGGCACCCAGGTTAGGGATGAGCGACAGACAAGTATTGCCAGCTTCTAATGTGTGATTCTCTTTTGATCAATTTTGTTGATGGATGAAATGACGCGTCAGATCTTTTTCTATCATCGGAGTGAAGGTATTCTTAGTTTCTCTTTCCATTCGTTTCATTTGCTTGAAGGAAGGTTCAGGTAGGCCTGGGACATTACTATACACGCTTGGTTACATTATAAAGGTAGGTTGGTGCTTCAAGTCTCCGCCCTGCCAGACCTGCTACGCAGGGCCGTAGGAAGAAGCTTCGGATTGGGGGGGCAATTGTTCTTAAAACAATAGAGAACAATACATCTAATTAATTCGTGTGACGTAGCACCATTGTTTTCAAAATTATTGGGGGGGCTTGAGCCCCACCTGTCCCCCCGCTTCCTACGGGCCTGCTACGTGGGTGAGGAGAGGAGCCAACTCTCTGTAATTCCAGGCTTAAGGAATCATGAGATGTAGTCATACCGAGAGAAAAGGACCAGGGGGGACCACGACACTGCGTCGATAAGCTTAGCTTCTCAGTGTCGTAAAGCAACCTTTGAGTGATACATAGAAACACAGAAGATTGAGGAAATGAATCCTTCATTTTCTCCATTTCATAATTTGGGCTGCTTTGTTTCTTCATCTGCGAAGGATATAATTCATTTGGTTTTGATATTTTTCTCTGCTCCTCTCCTCTTCTATGACCATTTCTCTCCGTATCAAATCCAACCCCATTGCTCCTCCTCCACATTCTCTCTTTTAATTCCAACTGTTGTGCAGCAGGATGGGACAATTGCAGTAAAATCCACATGCAACAACCTACATTCATCAGGACCGTCGAGAGGGGGGGTTAGCCAGGGTAGTTACCAGGGGGCCCGGGGCCATCGGGGGCCCGCAAAAAATAAGGTATGTATTTTTTCTTTGTTGTAGTTTTCTTTCAGGAACTTTTTCAGGCCTGCAGGCCCACTGAGATTCCAAATGAAATCTAAAAGCAGCGCTTTACCAGTGCATAGGAGGGCGTGGCCCAAGGATGAAAGGGTGTGGTTCAAAACAATTTCCAGCGCCTTCCTCCTTCCCTGACCCTGGGGCCCGGCCCCTCTCTCGACGGCCCTGACATTCATGAACAGATTGCATAGATTCCAAACCTTTAAAAGGTTGTTGTAAAATTCTATCGCTCATTTCTTTGAAGTGAATGGCCTCAAAGGAACTTCAGCTATTTCGCAATCATTCTGCCGTTGGAATGTTCTGAAATCTTTCAATTTTTCATGATAAGCATTTTTCTTCTCTTTTGAGAATTCAAGAAAAAATTAAGAAATCCCTACAACCATCATAATTTCTAAACTTTTTGACGAAACGTGAAATAATTTTCAAGAAGAATCTAGTTAATGGATGTCTACAGTATGGTATCAAGCACAAGCCTTTCACTCTGCTGCTTTATGATTTAGACATTTGATGCCGTCACATCCTCAAAGAGTTGAAATATAAAATATGCGGTAATTTTGAAAAATATTCATAATTTCTGACGAGTCCAACAGTAGAATCATACATAATTAGCTACAGTTTCTTTCGAGCCATTCGATTAAAAGAAATATATGCCATAGAAGTTTACACCAGCCTTTTTACTAGACTTATTATTTTTCATCCCTTATTTCCATGCGTTCTTTGATTTGCTGATATCACTTGGTAATAGGGACTCATACCATTACTCTTAAAGAGTGGGCCCCTTTAGGCCCATATGGAGTGGTTCCGTATTGACCAATCAAATCGCTAGAATTTAGTTTTCAACCAATAAGGGGGCGCTATCTAGACAGTTGTTGTTGTTGTGCACAAAAAACGGTTGATACGGCCTAGAGTTCTCGTGGCTGCGATGGATCTATTTCGTTCTACAGAGGTAGATTACTGCTGGAAAGGTATGTATATTGCAATGAGTAGGTCAGGAAAACATTATTCTTTGTACTAAATGTTTGCTTTTCAGTGTTTAGGCTCTTTAAACCAGACTTTGAAGCGATTTTGTTGGGTGTACGAGAACTCCCGATAGTTTGGGCCATGTTGAAGCAGGGGGTCCACTTTATAAGAGTAATGGTATGAGTCCCTATTGAGCAAGTGATATCATCAAATCAAAGAACGCAGAGAAAAAAGGGACGAAATGTCACAAGTTTACCTTGTTACACCAATTTAAAGATTTGGAACATATTCTAGGCTTGATCCTTTTCTTCAAATCAAGTTCTGGTGATGACGTTTTTCCTCTTCGTTTCTTCACGCAAAAATCCTCGAAGCTTTACTAGGAGCAGCGAGTCACAGTTGGTCAACATTTACCAATCGAATGTGTATAGATTGTAATGACATTATTTATTAACATCGTTTCAAATCCCAATGCAAATGAAGAAGCTTGTATAGATAGCATTAGAAGCCCTCGTGGTATGGTGGCAGTCTCGTTTCGTGAGTGATAACTGGGACACATTGTAATCAGTGCATTGTAATTACACTGTAAATACTGCCTTTCATTAGGAATACAAGTTCTTGGAGATGAGGTTCACTTTGTCATGATATGCTCACAGTTTCAAGAGGTCAGGAAATGCCTCGAAACCAAGATAGCCAATGTATACCCAAATGTTAATCAGCTTAGCGCGTGGAATAAATTCATTTGGTTATTTAGCCAAGAGGACAAGCACAGTTTAAATCTGGTAGCAACCTTCCTGTTAAAATGTTCCATGCTGAAATCTGAATCTTACTTGCAATAAACGAACACAATTTTAATATGCCTTATCATTGTTGTAACTGACATCTTTGTTCATCATGACAATTGATACTTTTGTAATTAACTGTAAACTCTAGAGTTATGTTATTTTTGTAAGCAGGTTAGAGGCTGTCTTGGCCTAGATACCTTTATTATAAAAAAAGTAATCAGTCTATACAAACCTGGGAATCTTCATTTATCTCATCTTCGGCGGCTGATACTTCTTGAAGTGCACTGCTGATTAATGCAAAGTTATCTAAGTTTGTCACCTTGAAATTTGTCAAAGAATCGATGATTGACGTCCGCATCTAAATTTAAAAAATAACTATTGTGAGAAAAAAATGCAAATATGGGAGATTCTCTGTGATACAATAAGATATCTCTTTAAATCTATCCTATCGATTTCCAACGTTGCTTGGAACTATTTCGGAGACCGTTTCGATTATGTTTTAGAAAGAAAGCAAATTTGCAAAGGAAAGGAGTTTTTTGAGTGTGCAATCAGGGCCGTAGGAAGAAGCATCGGATTGGGAGGGCAATTGTTCTTAAAACAATAGAGAACAATACATCTAATTAATTCGTGTGACGTAGCACGATTGTTTTCAAAATTATTGGGGGGGCTTGAGCCCCCCCTGCCCCCCCCCCGCTTCCTACGGGCCTGTGTGCAATGCTATCTAACCGAAAACTATTTTAACAAGAATTATTGGCTGCACATACTTTCGTTGAAGATCCGGGAGATAAAACGTTGATTTTCTGCGAATTTATAATCATTTATTTCTCTACATAAACTCGACACAGTTTGATCCTAAGCCATATCAAAGCTAACATGTAAACTTGTTTAGCTCAATAAATGAAATATCTTTGGTAACCTCTAAATTGATATAAGTGGGGGGGGGGGGTCAGTAGAGAGGTTCTTTAAAATAATTTTGGCTCAGAGGGGAGGGGCTTATTTGAGAGGGGGTTTAATAGAGAGGGGGCTAAATAGAGCTTTTACGGTAGTTGATGTTGTCATAGCGGCCGGATGCTTCAATGAAGTCGGAAGGGACGGTAAACTAAGGTTCCCATGCCTGGATGCGGCATGCATAGTGGGCTTAAATTATATAAAGTGTACCGTTGAAGAGGGTCTAACCATTCGAAGAAAACAGGCATCAATTTGGTCTTTTGCGCTTTTTATTTTTATTTCAGTGCTGACTAGTTTCGCCCACTAGGGCATCTTCAGAGTGGTCTTAAAGTAGCTTTAAGTAGCTAGAAGGACTTCCAGCCAACGATTTTGGAGCAGGAGGAAAGATACAGAGATAAACAATCAACCATTTACGGCGTGAACTTCATGCTTCTTCAATCCAAAAGAACAAGCACTGCTATCTTTATGTTGCAGTTAGGAAATAGTAACAGCATAAATTGTCTTTGTTAAACTAGGCGACCATAATACAGGATTGGGCCTACTGTGGTTTACCCGGGATCCTCAGTAACGTGTAACATGCTTTAAAAATTGATGAAACCCGAAAATTGTTGCAAAGCATAGATTTCGCTCAACCTCGTTCCCAAGGAAATCTGTTGTTCTCAATAGGAGGCTAGACCTCAACAGATACCCTTGGGACCGGTTTACAATTTTTTTCAATTTTTGATCGGAATAATTAGGATAATAGACCTTTTAGCTATTCTAAAAAAGAGCCTGGATCGAACGTTATTTTTATACATTTTTATACGCGACGTTCGATCGAGTGGCGTTAGAGCTTCTATCACTATTGTGTACATACGAAAATTCTACAAACTGTAGCAAAATGTTGTTCGATTCTGATTCTTTTCTGAATAGCTAAAAGGTCTATTTGGCAGACAGCAGGTCATTTCGAATCCCATATTCGACATTTTCGTAATGTAGATTCCATGGTTCGAACAGCACTCATTGTATCCAGAGCCATTCGAATGTTCTTCATTTCGACTGAACGCCAGGCTTCATAGGTGAGAAACTTCTTTTGTTTCGAAAGGAGCCAATCAAATAGCAGAATAGCCTAACAGGCTCCAAGGGTCAATGTAGGCGCTGAAGTTTACGGAAAAACTTCATTGTGACTGGGTACGAGGTTGAGATTTCGCTCTCACCTGTCTGATGTTTCTTTTACTACCTTGGTTACTGTGCCTCGTCACCCCAAACCTTCCGTTCTCTCAATTTGTTGCTAAATCTTAGACTGATTACAGCAAAGGTTGTAATTCTCTTACCTCTTGTTAAAAATACCACCCAAGTATCTTGTTTTACTAGAGGCACACTCTTTCTGAATGTAACAAATAAAACCTAACGATACAGATTATACAACTAAAGGCCTTTAACAAAGCTAACCAGGAAACCATAAACAAGCTTACCGTCTTCCTTTTTACTCCTCTTGTCATTTTCTCAGATTTGGTTATCGAAGTTGTGCTGCTTTTCTTTTTTGCTGAATCTAAGGCTCTACCAATGGCCTTCGTAAATCTTCCAAGTCCTTGGACATCACCAGATCCGATTAGTTTTGCAAGGGTGCTATTTGCTCCACTGACATATTTTTCAAGCTCGGCTTCAATCGATAGGTTTGTCTCATTCTCTTTATTTATTTCATAAGGATATACCTAGAAAGAAAAGCGTAGTTTTGAAATCACGTTGAGGAATAGAGCAGTAACCAGTCATTTTTATCTTTTATTTTATTCAAATATTAAATTTTACAATATATTTTACATTCTACTATACCTAATTCTAATTACTATACGACACTACAGGTACGATACCATGGGGAGCGAAAGACAATGGCCAGTATCTAAAAACACGAAACGTTAAACTGTATACAGTCACACTACGAACATTTATAAATTAAAGGATACTATACTAGATTCTGTTTTACACCAGATGTCAGGTCGGGGTCGCGATTAATTTATTGATGCTACGAGCGCAACTCATTTGTTATTGATTAAGGTAAGTAAAATGCCTGACCTCTGATGTGAAACAGAGTTTACAAGGAAAAGAAACACTAACGATAAGGAACTTAAAACTACGTCCCCCTTGCAGGTAGCAGCAGCTAATCATTAGGCAATTCTTGACCTATTTCTTGAAAGCAGCTAACCAGTCATTCTCGAACTGCTTTCAAGAAATAGGTCATTCGCAAAAGAAAACAATATTTAATCTGGAAGCTTTTGAAGGGGTTGACTGATTGAGTTGATTGAGTTAAAAGCTGACAACCTAGTGTAATCGACAAATTTGACGTGTGCGGGTTCATTGTGTGGCGAAGAAAACAATAGGTTTGTGGGCGTTTCTTCAGTCTAATTATAGCAGCTTGCCGACATGGCTCTATATAAACATATCCTGCCACATGCCCGTGCACTCCTCAACCCCCACTTACCTGATTTTGTAGTCAGTAGTAGAACACGATTAAATCTGCTTGTTTATATGTTAAAGAATCATTATCATTGGTCAGATACCCGATGTTTTTGAGCAAAGGTTCCAAATCTTTACCTCAGCGTAAAAAGGTGGTTGTAAAATTCAATGACCTATTTCTTCTGATTGAATGGCTTGAAAGAAACTTTAGATACTTATCTATAATTCTACCGTTGGACTTTTCAGAAATTTTGAATATTTTTGGAAATTACAGCGTATCTTACATTTCAACTCATATGAGGATCTGACGTCATCAAATTTCTAAATCATAAACCAGATGAGTGACAGACTTTTGCTTGATACCATTTTGTAGGCATTCATAAACTATGGTTTTCTTCGAAATTATTTCATGTTACGTCAAACAGTTTAGAAATTATGATGGTTTCAAGTTTTATTGAAAATGTTTCTTGAATTCTTGAAAAAGAAGAAAAACACTCTAATTCTGAAAATATTGAAGATTTCAGAAAATTCCAACGGTAGAATTATAGCAAAATAGCTAAAGTTTCCTGGCAGTCATTCAGTTTAAAGAAATAGGTCACTCAATTTTACACCAGCCTTTTTAAAGATTTGAAACCTATGCTTGTTTTTTGTATCCCTCTTACAACTTCTAAACACTTCCCCTACAAAGAACTTTTACCAATAACAGGGGCATCAATTCACGAATCAAGAAGGGTTGTAGTATATCCTGACAAGAGCAACAGCTATTCTAAAACTGATAAACGAAATGCAACTGCTCCCTGGATATCAAGGTAATTATATTGGATAATATGTTATTCAATATTGGACAAGTTGAAGTAATTCAAAAATTTACTGGACAGAAATTGGCCACGCCGTTGCGAAAGCAAGAGGGATTTCTCTAATTTCTCCATTCAATAAACCTTAGAGACAGGCCTAAAATCCCGATCAAATCTTGTAATATTTCTGCCCTACACCAATGGCTTCAAATGACTTGGCAAGTATTATTCCTTTGGGAGGATAAAAGTATGTAACAAAATTATTCATGACGATTTCATCATCGCTAGAAGACAACACGTGCTCAAAAGTGCTTGCTTAACAAGGACAGATTTTGTAACACAATAGCACAAGATACTTTTATTGACACCAGAATTCAAAACGATTAGCGACTGCAGACAAAGGAAATTCTCTCAGCCATGACTTCAAAACAAACGAAGCCGCAAAAGTTTCTCTGAACCCAAGTTGCTAGCGCGCTCATTGTGCATTTCAGAATATGTTTTTAAGAGCAAACATGAGCATAGATCGAAAGAAGAAGGATATATCTACACATTTACCGCGGGCATTTTATTTCTTTGGTTCAGAAGCCGAGCAGTAAGTGTTTTCATTACACCAAAAAAAATAAGAGAATTGAAATGCCTATCAATCGGCTTCTGAACCAAAGAAATAAAATGCCCGAGGTAGATGTGTAGATATATCCTTCTTCTTTCGATCTTTGCTCATGTTTGCGCTTAAATACAGTTTCTAGAATGCACGATGATTGAGCTAGCTACCTGGTTTTCAGAGAAACTTTTGTGGCTTTGCTTGTTTTGAATTTCTGGTTGAGAGAATTTCCTTTGTCTGCGATCGCTAATCGCTTTGAATAACCGTGTCAATCAAACCCAACTCGTGCTATTGTCTTACAAAATCTGTCCTTGTTTGCTTGCTTAAGTAATTGCTGTAAGGCATGAAAGAAAACTTGGTCGTGGTTTAGGGCCTGTTTAGCAGGTTCCTTAAAGGGGCTTTCTCAAGAAAATCCCCCATACTTTCAGAGCTGAATGGCCGATCTCAGTAAAGTAACTTTCTGGATAGATTTGAGTTTTTCAATCATCTAAATAATATCTTTGTCAATAACATCCTCTTGTTAATCAATAGATTGCATCAATTGTACGTACAGAATATGAGCAATACCTGAACAGTTACATTTGTTTGAGTACTTGCACCATACGAATCAATAATGCGAACCATTAATCTTTGAGTGTAATTAAACATTGCTGGTCCTTCTGGCAGGTTCAATGAAGTGTACGGTACTGAACCATATGACAAAATTGTGACCTCTGGACTATTCTTAAGAGAACCAGCCACAATGGATCGCTCGATGAGGGAGATAGAGTATCCAAACGCCTTGCTCTGTCCTTTCCAGTCGTGGCATGAGACATAGAAGGTTGTTTTCATTGATTCTCCAACAGCAGGAGTGACTTTACAAAATCCTCCGTATGGTGGTTCACTCACTCTGAAACTGAAGTCAGTATAACCTTGCTCTCCTACGGCAAGAACACATAAGTAAAAATAAATGGGTTGCAATTGTGAAACAGGGCCACAGGGCTTCTATGTATTTCCATGCTCCTTAATTAAGGATCTAGGGACTCTGTAAGCAGTATGGCCTAGGAGTTGTCCTTTCTGAAACTGTTATCCACTTATTATTCTATATTAGACCAAGGCCAGGTCACTTTCATTTGTGAAGATGAATATACAATATCTGCTACTTCAGAGATGATAAGAGAAAGTCTTACTCAAAGAAAAAAGCAACTTCCATGTTTATTTATGTTTTGTTTTTGAATTATTTACATAATTTAGTTCTACCTTGTTTTGCTTTCGTTGAACCTTAGTTGCTGTTGTTGCTTTATTGTTTTTTAATTAGAATTGGTCGTTGTTGTTTTTTAGCCGTATAGCTGTAGCTTTTGTGCATAAATGATAAAAAAATAAATAGTTCAGGGAAAAAGCTGACCAAAGTGCAATAAATGACACTAAGCCCTGTAACTGCAGACCAAATCTGACTTTACATTGTTATTTGTGAAGATCAGTACATTCGAATGATGTTTCGGAGATCTCAACCTCTCGTGGAAAACATTATTTCTGAAATTTCAGTAAGTCAGTTTCAAAGCCATTAGCAGATTCAAGTCTCGCTAGAAAACCTTTTAATGATAACTACAATGTGTTACAAAACTGTCGAACCCTTGCAAAATCTAAATGTTTCAGAAATATTGCCCCCTTTTCCCATGTCAAAGCTGTTTGCTTTAATGAATCATTCTATTGGCGAATCTGCACGAAACAACCGTTCTTGCACTACAATCACTAGTGAAACGGGGGGAAGGTGAGGGAGGTGACAAAAATTAAATTTTCCAACCGAGGACCAACATTTATGTAAGAGATTGCAGTTTGCAGAAATTTATTTTAATAAACTTGGCAGTTCTATTGCCAAAAGCCTTAACTAAAAGCGGCTTACATTATTTCAGTTTTAATAAACATTCAAGCAGGTAGCTATCTGTTGCCTGACAAATTGGGAGCATCCTGGTGTGTTATATTGCATGTTTGGATCAAATGTGATGCAACATAGCTGAAAAGAAAACAATTGCTGCTGGTTTGTTTGGAAATTGACTGCGGTCCTTGTCGTTACATTATTCTATTCTACATAGGTACGCTAGCAAGGTACTGTCAAGGACGTCCAATATCGCATCATTTCAAATCAGGGTAGACAAACTTCATCAATACTACCGGATGAGTCAGAAAAAAGAATCCCCACTTGGAAGGCCACTGCTCCATGAATATCAAAGCAATAATATTGAAAACTGTACCCGGCCATAATCGGTCATTCCTTCCCGTAGATATGGGTGATTTTCTGCAGAAAGCCCCTTCCAAAAACCTGCAAAAACGAATGAAAACAATGAGCAAATTTTCCTTCCTAAAACTGATGACACTCACATAAATTCATGTATTTTGTCCTCTTGGGACAATGGAATCGCCTTGAATAGGTCATCGATACCAGGGGGAGGACTTTTTCATCCTCCCAAGAGGATAGCACGTGCTAAAGCGTCCACAAGTCATTGCTGTAAGGCCATTGTGAAGCAGAAATGTAAGGGAAATTTGTTCATGATTTTGGGCACGTTTTGAATGGTTTTTGAAGATGCTTTCTCGAGAAAATCCCTCATAATTTCAGAATGGAGTGGCCGATTTCAGTTAGGTAAATTTTATAGTAGATTTGAAAATTTCTACCATTAAACTATATATTTGCCGATATCATTGTTTTGGTATCCAGGGAGCTGTGACCTTTCAAACGGGGATTCTTTTTTCTGACTCACCCGGTATTTTTAAACTATCAATAGCACTACAACACTCTGAAATAAAGCACCTACATACCTATTGGAGTAGTGGTAACAAATCTAGCGATAAATCTTGGTGCTCTTTCCAGCATTTCAGGGAGGAGAACAAGTGAGATCGAGTTCTCTGGTGTGCGTGTGTCAACCATCCATCGTATAGGCACTGGTGTAGTGCCGTTTTTACCTTGGGCCATGAGTTTCCATTTGTATGAAATGTATCCTCCACATCCCTTGCATTCTCCGATCAAAGACAATCTGGTTGCTGGATCTATCATATCTTTGCAGTTTGACTTGCATCTATAGCACAAAAAATATATCTATTGAGGAATACCTTAGGCAATCACAGGAATAATGATGTTTTGGAATCAAGAAATGGCACTTCAACGTTCAGCTTACCAAAGCACGCACATGAATTTGGAGAAAGACGCAAAAAGCTAGAAGAACCCTCTTTTCATATTTTTTTTGTTTTCTTTACACTAAGTGACTAGGCGTCTCTTGTATGAATAAGATTGCTAACATTTTTATACAAATTCTCTCTTCATATTATAGCAAGGACATATATAAGCAAATGAATAAACCTCTTTCACAGTGAGGTAAGTTCTTTTGAAATACATCCTGGTATATCCTTGTCATCGATATAGTGCGGAGATTAGCAGCATACAGATGGAATAGTTTTGTGGGAAGAAAACCATTAGATCGGCTCCCAGGGGGGGGGGGGGGGTACTAAGGTATTTTTAGGATAGGGGTGCTCAGGCTGGGGTACAACGCATCACCCCAAAAAGTAGTTTCTAGCATGAAAATAGACCTAACAAAATAATTTTTCCGACCTTACATACCCAACAGTTATGAAGTCAGTATTTTAAATCTGCATAAAAGTGCCCTAACTGATTAGATTTCTCATAATGTGTTTGGATATTTATGTTTTTTGATTTTAGTACTATTACTTGACTCTAATTTTGTTTGTTATATTTTTCCCAATTTTTTTACTTTTGCTCATATTTGAGACCCAGAAAAGTAAGCCATAATTTCTTGAACCCAAAAAAATAACTGTACGAATCATTGACCCAAAGAAATAGTCCTTGCTTAAATTTTAGACCCAAAAAAGTAACCTGAGCATCCCTATCCTGGATATAGCAGAGTACCCCCCTGGGGATCGGCTGGTGAGAGCAATGCATGGATTGGGACGTAGCTCCATAACCTATCGAGGATAAAGATGTTTCCGGATGCATTAAAAAAATAACGATAGCGTGAAAAAGTTCTTTTAGGCAACAGGCAGGCAAGAGACAGTCTTGCATCACTGGTAATTTATGATCCTTTTCTGGAATTTTTCAAAGTGAGCAGGAGGATTATAGAAGCATGAATAAAAGAGCATTACATACATACTTGACAAAACTCTTCATCGCAATCGCTCATAGACAAAGATATGATCCAATACTTAACTTACACAATGGATGTCTTCATAACGGCTCCACTTCTGACATCGATATGCTGCTCAAATCTTGCAGTTCTCTTTTGCACCTGCAGACTTTCTGCAACTAGTGTTATGATGTAAATGGCATTTCTGATCAACAATTTCGCAGGAATTCTCCATGTTGCGTAGTTATTCTCAATGATCCCAGCACCGTATCCAAAACAGCCACCTTTTCCAATAGTAAAATGCAATGCACCAGGTTTTACCTTGCAGTACCATTTGTAACGTAAGTTTTTCTGATTGCCGCTTAGGATATTAGGGTCGTAACTGAGACTGCCATCTAGCAATATATCACGTTCCCAAGAGAGGAGTCTTGCTGCATCACCTTTGATTCTGACGTAAAGTGGTACTGGAATTATTTCAAGATATTTCTGATTAAAATCAGAGTAGCCAAGAGTTTGCAGGACAATATTCAGCTGGACAATGTAGAATCCGGGAGATAAACTGTATTTCTGGAGTGTAATTTCTCGCTGATCTGTGATCGCACTAAGTGGAAAACTGGAAAGAAAAGTAAAAACTAAATCAGTTAACATATCGGAGTTTGTGTGTGTGCTGTTTTCTTTCACACAATAATGTTCCGTCAGCTTGGGAAGCGAATAAACCGCCATCCAGGGCCGTCGAGAGAGGGGCCGGGCCCCAGGGTTAGGGAAGAAGGAGGGCCCCCGGCGCCGAAGGCGCGGGAAATTTTTTTGAAACACACCCTTTTATCCTTGGGCCATGCACTGGTAAAACGCTGCTTTTAGATCTAATTTGGAATCTCAGTGGGCCTGCGGGCCCGAAAATGTTCCTGAAAGAAAACTACAACAAAGAAAAAATACATACCTTATTTTTTGCTGGCCCTCAATGGCCCCGGACCCCCTGGTAACTACCCTGGCTAACCCCCCTCTCGACGGTCCTGCCGCCATCAGCAACATTCTTCCGATAAACCTAAATCACTCAAACAATATTTCCTTCTTCGTTCTTGCGTGGAAACATCTTGAGTTAGTTTGGAAGGCTGAATGTTGTGGTTGGCAATTCATTCGATATGTTTATAAGGCTAAAGAGCTAAAGGAAAATTTGAAACTTCAAAATAGCAGCGGCAGCTTGTTGAATTTTGCAAAACTGAAGAACTAACAAAGAAAAACACTAATAGTCCTAGAACCGGGTGAGTCAAAAAAGGCCAGGCGTTTGAAATGCTACTGCTCCCTGAATATGTAAGCAATGATATCTTGCAATATCTTGTTGAATAGCTAACATTTCCAATAACTTGTAGAACTTTTCCTGGCTGAAATCAGTGTCTCCCTTAAGATTTTACAAGGGATTTTCTACAAAATG
Source organism: Aurelia coerulea (assembly GCA_039566865.1). Classification (NCBI taxonomy): domain Eukaryota; kingdom Metazoa; phylum Cnidaria; class Scyphozoa; order Semaeostomeae; family Ulmaridae; genus Aurelia; species Aurelia coerulea. The sequence continues at coordinate 31,220,406 of CM076944.1, forward strand.
TCCCTTCGAGAAACCTTGAAAAGCGTGTTAAAATCATGAGCAAGTGTCCCTAATGTAACAAGTTTCCCAAACTTTACAGCAATGACTTGAGAACGCTTTGGCACATGCTATCCTCTTAGGGGAATGACAAAATCTTCCTCCTGGTATGAACAACTTATTCAGGGGGATTCCATTCTCCAAAGAGAACTTGCTTTGATATTAAGGGAGCAGCATTTTTTCAAACGCTGGGCCTTTTTATTAACTCACCCGGTATATTTTCTGTAATCCTAGATCAACGGCTCCATAGGAATATACGGAAAAAATACCAGCAGGTGCGCCAAAATATCAAGTTTTGGCATTTCATGATTAATTGTACAGTTAACCGATTGTCAAGATTTAGCTAGAACTTAAAGGGGCTGTGCTGCGGGACAACTCGCGTGGCAAAAAATTTTGAAGACGTGAAAGTTGTTTGGGTGAAACACCAACTTGTCAATAGGGGAACAAAATGCCTGAATTAGATTCTAGACTTTTTGAAATTTTGTTTTTCAGTCTTTAGAGCTATAAGCGAGTTTCCTATAACATTTTCGTTTTCGAAAAGACTGAAAACGACCGCAAAAAACGTCGATCAAATTTTCTAAAGACTCGGCATGAATGGACAAGAGAACGTTATTTCGGGGTGAAAATTGTAAAAATGTTTGAACATGTTAGATAGTCAATCAGACATTGCAAAATATCATTGCTAATACATTTAGGGAGCAGTAGCCTTTCAAATGCAGGGTCTGTTTCAATCGCTGGACCATTTTTCAAACGACGGGTCTTTTTGACCCACCCGGTATATGTTTATGAATTTATATCTGCAAAGGTGTCATTTGGCTCTACGTAAAACACGACAGCATCAACAAGTTCAGTCATTTTTTTGTATCATAAGTTTCTTTTTTCTTGTAAATAGTTTGGATTAAATTAGTTCACGTTACAGCGGGTACCCGCAAATAAGAAACCACTTTTTACGTTGACGCCTCAGAAAGTTTCTTAGAAAGAGACCTTTTCATGATCAGGGTCAACGTTTCTTAAAGATAGGGAATCAAGTCAGGTGAAGGTATATGACAGTACCACGAATGCATGTGTATTGAACATTACTGCTTTACATGTTACATGTTTACCTTGTTACCTTTTGCTGTGTGGAATCTCGAGAATGTTCAGTCTGTTTTGAGAATGCTACATTATATTACAGTAATGCTACATCATATTACAGTCATTTATGGAAATATTTTTTGGCATTCAGGAACAAACTATGCCAAACCTGAAAATAAGAAACATTAAAAAGATTTCAGATCTGAAATTGTTTCTTATTAAAGGAGTCCTTTTTGAAGAAAATGAGGCCTGTTTCTTATACAAGGGGGGTTCTTATTTGTGGGTACTTACTGTATTGTAATGTAGAGCTAAAACTGACCGTTAACCAACTCTAGATAAATTACTAAATAGATAAACAAAACAACATTTTGATTGGAAGACGTTTTCAGATCATTTCAAGAAGATTAGGCATCCAAATCGTGCAAGAAAGTGACAAGACCTTTTTGATGGATGATGAGGACGGCAATGTTACTTTTTTAGGCTAGTAATGGAACTTCCAAGAATATGCACGTTTATGATATTTCGTGGCATGCTTGAGATATAGTTTCCGCTTTCTTGCCTTGGCTCCTATTGTTGTCACTTAATGCAATCATTTTCGGAGCCATGGGACTGTCCGAAAGTTTGTCACGCCAAGAGGTTTGCACTTAATGCATTGTTCTACCCGGGTGTCCCAAACAAAGTACTCCCGTTTGAAAATTCACCAAAATTTGGTTACATGGCCGATCTTTAATTTTCCTCTATGTCAAGTAGATCAAGAACCAAATTGATTTTCCAATATATAGCTGATCTTGTAATTAGTTCTTTTAAAATCTTGTAAAAATAGCAAATTTAGCTCTTTTTAGGGCTACCTGGTTTTGAATCATACTGCAAAAAAGCACTGATGATTGCCAGATCAATTTCTTTGTGCATTTCAACTTTTATTTTGGTCATAAATGACAGGAATAAATGCACACTGTCATTGGAGACTTCAATGATGATACAAAATCTGAAAAATTTGACTCTTAGGAAAGATTGAGTAGTTTGCAGAAAAACTATAGCTCAAAATAAGGTTTTTTCAATGTGTAATTTTTCTACCTTACTGTATCAAAAGCAAACATTTTATCATCTATGAATATTTTTGGGTCTTTGACAAAACAACTCAAAAAAAAAGTTTTATCGAAGGTTTTTTTGGACACCCGGTAGCCAAAATGAAGGGTGTGAGTTTCTCGCAATTCTGTTTCTTAGGGCCGACCTCCACTGCAGTAGCTTTGGTCGGCAACCTGCATTGCATATTGGACATGTTCTCTAAGAGGCGAACGCGCTGGTCGCCGACTGAAACTACTGCGAGTAGAGGACGGCCTTCAAAAGGGGGACTTCACTGTATGTTTTTATTGGTAGATTTAAAGCACATCTTCCAATCTATTTTTGCAAATTTGTAACTTGCAAGGCCATGCAAAAAAAAGATTTCAGGTAACTAACCTTGTTGTTTTGTCAGACTCAGCAACTCGATCGTTATTCATTGCTTCCTTACTACTTGCATATATTCTCCATTCAAATACAGCTTTGTCAAAATCATCACATTCGAGCTTGACGTCGCTTAGTATCGTAAAAGTTTCTCCAAGGCTAAACTGCAATAACTTCTGATCTTTTGGCAAAATCTTCACGTCTGGTCTCTTACAAACTTTATTAGAAACAAAGACAGTTCTCTTTGCAACCAATGTTGTGAACTGGTCATTTGCTGTTATTGATACGTCATACATGCCTTTCGAGGTATATGTATGCTGCCTCACATATCCCATATATCTTGTAAGATTCAGGCTCTCTGTTCCCCTGATGCTGCTAATGCCCGGTAAACTGCTGGCAGCACTAAACTTTATGACCTTTTCTTTGTCGACAGTCCTGTCTTTAAAATCCCAGATGAACTCTGTACCAATTCCAAAATCTTCGAGCAGCAAGTAGAAAGTCGTCTGACCAGTAATATCAGGATTTGAAGCTAGCAGAATAAGGCCCATTAAGGATTTTGTTAAAATGAGTTTTCTTATCTCGGTATGGTTACTGATATGATTAAATGCTTTGACTTCCAGGCTGTAATTTCCAACTTTATTAACCAAATGATTGACTAATATTTTGTCTTTTATCCCTGCTGGTGTAAACCAATATGGCTTTGCGATTTTCCATTCAAATTTCTGGCACCCTCCACTGGTTGTTGTTGCTGTAATTTTAAAAGGGTATGCATATTTGAGGTAGACCTCCTTGATACCTCCATTTTCTTTTTCCACTTTTCGTGAAGGTGGTATGCTCTCGAAGTCAAGACTCAATGAATGGAGGCGTTGATGAATTCTTACACTACCATTCATTTCACATCTTCCAAGGAGATTTTTCATTTCAAAATATGTCTCGTAGCACCCAGCTTTCTTGTATGTATGCTTTATCAAATTCGTCATGTTCTTGCAATTAAAAGCAGGCATTCTTGTCCAAGGCATTATTTCACCGTCTCCAAAGTGTATCCTATACGAAACATTATTTGGTATAGGAGACAGACATTTTGACATGAGATAAAATTGGACTCTATTATCCGGCCAACTCTTTTCTGTCCATGTCGGGAACAAATAATGGCCTGATTCCATAACCGGATTCAAAATTATCATTTGGCCTGTTCCTCGAGCCATACTTGTCGAGTTTCTCACACTCCATGTGTATCGGTATACTCCAACGTGAGCGTACGAGCTATTTATGACATAAACCTGTTGATTGATATTCGTTGGTGTGCTGTGCTTCCTTCCATCACCAAATTGAATGTGACACATTCCCAAGGAAGAAGAATCAGTTGTCATCAAAACAAAGGTAAGTTGTCTTCCTGGCGTACTTGCTTGTTCAACAGACATTTTTACTTTCTTGTTGACGAAACGTACACAAATATCTCTTTTTATGATTGTCTCAAGTATGCCATCAGAAACAGAAATTTCTAATTTAAAGTCTCCAGTCCCAGCAAAATGATACATTGGATCCATCTTGAGTGTTGCCTTCAAACCTTGTTCGGTAAGCACAGTACTAGGATCAGCAAAGTAATAGCCATCTAATTTGACCTTCCATGATTTCTTCATTGTTGCATACTTGAATGCAATGTTCAGAACATAAAGCTGATGCGATGGAAAACAATTATCTTTTGACTCAGCTACTTTGACAATGAGGTCTGACACTGCAGCTCTTGTCTCAAATTTGACTTGAAGATGATTGCGGAAGCAGCTTCCTGTCGAAAGAATATCCCAATGTTATGAGTTTGAATGAATAAAGTTTTCATTCTGTACTGGATTGCAGTCAAACTCGCAGAGATATCAGTCACAGGACCATCTGTGTTAGTCTGTTCAAATTTCTTCAGATTTTCGCTTCAAGATTGGCATTGATTGGCAGGAATGCTCCAAATAGGTTCTAGTATTTTGATATATTAATACCTAACACCTAGAATTACATAGATTTTTTGTTTTCAACTTTGAGAAGCAATTTTTCACGAAAATTGTCGTAAAAAGTAAGCATCAAAATAGTGTCCATCTACCCATGATCCTACATTCAATATACAACATTTTCACATATGTTGAGCACAGCTAAATTGTTGACCATTTCGTACAAAAATCATGAAAATCGGTCTTTTCTAGGCTGATTTATGACACGTTAAAGTTGGCTCAAGACGTTACATTGCACAGGAAATTATAATGTAAACAACCATTTGAAATTTTGACAAACTTCAAAATTCCATCTCTCATCATTGGATAGTCCGATTTTGAAAATTTTTACTTTCTGTAAAGCCCAAGGATACATATGGGAATGTAAAAATCTGCATGTTTTCGAAACTTCATGTTTTCCTATTTATTCCATGCTCTGGATCACTGTGTATTGTGCAGCACTTCGAATAACCATGGCCCAGTAACTCCATATTGGCCCAAAAGCAAATAAAGAAGTGGAGAGATTTATTCAACCATTTGAGAAAGCGATACAAACAGGAAGAGTTTGGAGACGAGAAATAAATCGTTTCTTATTGCAACATCGTACAACGCTCCACAGTGTGACCAAAAGTTGCACCTTGTGAACTAGGTGGGGGTAATGTAGGTCTACGGGGTAATGCGGGTCTACTGAGCTTTTTGCTAGAAAAATCCTTCTTCGTTAAATTTAAGAAAGATTGGCTATTTTTCTTTTAATGTCTACATAATAAACTGCCTTTTTACATAAAAAGTTCGTCTTGGATGCATTCCACTCTTTTTACCGTATAAAATAACTTTACTGAACGGCCTACTGTGCAAGAATCTCTGTTTTGCTTTCTGGTCCATTTAACGGCCATGAGGTGAGAGTTTGGTCTTTTACAAATGAAATAACGTCTATGTCGAAGTCATTGAAGTGATTGTTCTTTTTATGTTTATTTTTTTTTACCAGGTGGGGTAATGTGGGCCTACCGAGAATTCAGCCATAATTCAATTCAACGAAGCCTTGAACTGCTTTAAATTTTCGCACTTCTATTCCTCTTGCCGCATTGTTTTCTGTCTAAAATGCGGAGGATTTCCTATTACCGCAGTTGAGCATAGGTTCCAAATCTTTAAAAAGGCTGGTGTAAAATTGAGTGACCTATTTCTTTGAACTGAATGACTTCAAAGAAACTTTAGCTATTTCTCTATAATTCTACCGTTGGACTTTTCTGAAATCTTCAATATTTTCAGAATTAGAGTCTTTTCTTCCTTTTCAAGAATTCAAGAAAAATTTTCAAAAAAACTTAAAACCATCGTAATTTCTAAACCGTTTGACGCAACATGAAGTAATTTCGAAAAGAACTATAGTTTATGGATGCCTACAATATGGTATCAAGCAAAAGTCTGTCACTCATCTGGTTTATGATTTAGAAATTTGATGACGTCACATCCTAAAATGAGCTGAAATGTAAAATACGTTATAATTTTGAAAAATAGTCAAAATTTCTGGAAAGTCCAACGGTAGAATTATAGATAAGTATCTAAAGTTTCTTTCAAGCCATTCAATCAGAAGAAATAGATCATTGAATGTTACACCCACCTTTTTACGCCGAGTTAAAGATTTGGAACCTATGCTCCGCAGTTGCTGTCTTGTAACCAATAAATTGGAGTAAACATACCACAAACATTTTTATTTGACTGTTACTATCAAATTCGATCACTGACTTATGAGTTGCAACAATGGTGGATCACAGCATAAAGACCGTAGTTTTCTTTTCGTGGCGGGAGCGGGATTCCTTGCGATAAAAAGCAAAGACTGTTATTTTATTGAAAATAGAAAATAGTTGGGAAATGCAATTCCTTTAATTTTTTTAATCATTTATCCTTTCATATTCCGATATTGTACGAGTTTTGAAAATAGACCCACTTTTCCCGCTCGTCGGAAAAAGTGGGCCTATTTTAGTTGCCAAAGAGAAAATTTTTTAAAAATATTTAACTGCCTTTGTCAAAGCTGAGATTTTTTGCCAAGAAACAAGAAGCACTGAATGTCAATAAAACGAAACTTTTGAAATCGTTTAAATTTTATTAACCAGCTATCAACTTCGAGACTCACTTTAGACCCACATTACCCCCACCCTACCCTATTGTTTAACCGTCAAGTGCGGGGAAAGTTGCCGAGCATTGAAGGAAAACTTGTTGTTGATAGACACACCGAGACATGAAAATGAAGCTAAAATCAAACTTACCACAAGCAATATGCGGACAAGCGTAGAAACGCCAAAGAAAGCACGACCATCGCTGGAGATCGAGTATACTCGTGAAACAAATTCGTAGAAACAAGTTATCTTCACGTTTTAGCCATACACCATATATCGTTATCTCAAGAAAAGGTAGCAGAGTTACGGCTAAGAACGAACATCGACACTACATAACACGTAACGTATCGCACTTCAAGCCATTTGCCAGAAACACTGCCACTGTGATCCAGGCCATCTAATCTAAGGCTAAAGATGAAATCTCATTTTGATGCAACTGATTAGTGTAGCTTTGTTCTCAGATACCTGAGGGTCAAAAGGAAACAAAAATTTTTTAAATCGGTCCACTGGTTGCTGATTTATGGTACCTTAAACTTAGGCCTTTTCAGAAATGTATGTTTACGTCCTAATCTTTGGAAAAATCACACCCCTTTTCTTTGAACTCGATGATTTTAAAATTGCATAACTCCACCATCTTCTGCTCGATTTTGAAGCTTTTTGTGTTGTTTGAAAGGCAATTTATTGGCAATCAATACAAATGGCAGCTTCATGTAGTACCTATTCAAAATATTCCTATATTTAAAGACTTCACCAAGGTATCTTTTTCAAGAAAATGAAGGCCGAATGTAGGTGAAAACCCAACTTAAAGTTGAAAACAAAAAATACATGTTTTGCTATGTCCTTATAAGTCATTTAAATTCAAAGTATAGGTCTTTACAAAGCAGCCTGCCAAAGGGCTCGTGCCATATCGTGATTTGGAGCGTTTTTTCGACATTTTAGTACCAGATACCAAAATGGCCTAAACTGGCCTAAACTGCTTTGGAAAACCTGTGTTGTTGATTTGATCCTATGAGATCAAATAATACATTTTTCTTTTGTTCATTGTGTTGAGGCCTTTTCTTTTCACTTGGGGATGTTGTTTACTCTGATCCATTTTTTGCGCTGCACACAAAATGGTGTAAACCCATTGAATCTCTTCTGTTAATTTCACAGGACGGACGATTTTCTTAAAATATTTTGTTGTCTCAAGAGAAAAGTCCCATTTCCTAGTATTTTTATGTTTTTCAAGTGTTCGCCTTCTTCAGAGAATGAAATGAAGTGAAGTCTGATGTAAAATTTGAAGTAAGGCATCCAGGCATTAGTGCCACGATCTGAAGTCGATGCATTCAAGACAAACCTTTATCATACGGTAACAGTTACCGACTACTCAGCATCTGTTAGAGTAAAGAGTCTCTTCCACTCTACTCTCCATGTAATAATCACCAATGATTCAACAGCTGAAGAGCAGTTGAAAGGCATCCCAGCTGAAGCAAAAGTAACATCTTCAGTAATGGCAGGTTTAGATGGGTCCGGATCCCATGGCAAACGTCAGCAACTTTCTGGTGACTTTCAAGATGATGCCATGTTGGAAAGCTCCGTAAAATTTCTTGGGTGTATTTTTTTATTTTGCCTTGAAAATCCTGTACCATCTCGTTGCTGAATTAAGCGATTAAGGGTCTGGGGTGAGGACTAAGATGCGAAAGCTAAGATTGCAGAGGGAAAGATCGTCGTGGTTAATCATGTGAAGCTCACATGCAATGGTCTTCTTGTAGATTTCCCAACATTTGTTGGCGGTAACGCGAATACTGGGCTTGCTGCAATCCGATTTTTCCATCCAAGCAGCAGAGTAAAAATCTGTTCTTTGATTCAAGATCCTGTCGATTGACAGAATTATCGCATTCTTCTCCGCAAACTGTATGCTTGCCTGACAGTGTCAGAACAGGTTGACAAAACAAAGATTGTGAACACTGGAATTTCAAGGAATTTTGCTTCGACAAAATCGCCTTTCTCTTCATTTTCCTTAGGTGAAAATCACACAGTCAGTTCATAAAATGCTATTTCAAATGCTAGAAGGTCATCCAATAGACATCTGGTCCAAAAGTGGACTGGAGGGTTGGAATAAAAGGAGCCAGCCGGTTAAGCGAAGTAGTGGTTCAATTTAGGCCATTTTGGTATCTGGTACTAAAATGTCGAAAAAACGCTCCAAATCACGATCTGGCACGAGCCCTCTGGCAGGCTGCTTTGTAAAGACCTATACTTTGAATTTAAATGACTTATATGGACATAGCAAAACATATATTTTTTGTTTTCAACTTTAAGTTAGGTTTTCACAGACATTCGGCTTTCATTTTCTTAAAAAAGATACCTTGGTGAAATCTTTAAATATAGGAAAAGTTTAAGTAGGTATTGCATCAAACTGCCATTTGTATTGATTGCCAATAAATTGACTTTCAAACAATGCAAAGAGCTTCAAAATCGGACAGAAGAAGGTGGAGTTGCGCAATTTAAAATCCTCAAGTTCAAAGAAAAGGGGTGTGATTTTTCCAAAAGTTAGGACGTAAACATACATTTCTGAAAAGGCCATAAATCAAGGTGCCATAAATCATCAACCAGTGGACCGATTTTAAAAATTTGTTTCGTTTTGACCCTCAGGTATCTGAGAACAAAGCTACACTAATCAGTTGCATCAAAATGAGATTTCATTTTCAGCCTTAAATTCGATAAAAAGGGCCTACTGGATCACAGTGCACTGATTTTGAAGATTCCGAAAGCGAAGATAGTACAATTACTACCACACGCAGAGAACACCAAGATGCACACGCAGACGGAAACGTCGATCACCAGCCTGATCATGAAGCAGCCGAAGAAAGTGAACACGAACCGAATCGTAGATCGGTCAGAGCTTGAAAAGCACCAGAACCTTTTGGGAATCCCATCCCATCAAGCTTGATACATTAAAGACAAATCCCGGGGGGGGGGGGGGGGAGGGGCACATAACACGTTGAGGGTACGGGTATGTGCCGCCCATATGGGTGGGTTGTTGGGTTCAAAATTCTCGAAACAAGGGTCCTTTTTCGGCAGAATTTCCATAAACATGGGCGGGGTTTTGCTGAAATTCGCAAAAAATGGTTAAAATAGGCAGTTTTCCGCCAAAATTCATCATGAAAGTGGGTATCAAAGGTTAGCTTTCTGCAAACCAGGCACCAGACCCCCGTCTATCCACAAGTCATGTACCCCCGACAAACCTTTCTTTAAAAAAGGGAAGTGATGTAATAAAAGTGTACATAGAATGTATGAACTGGATATGGACTGCCTGTGCAGCCAAGACCTTTGTTTATATTTTTTAAAAGTAATTCTTAATGTTGTTGTTTGGTTGTAATGCGTAAGCAACAAGACGTGTCTTTTTTACCTATAACAGTCCCAGTTGTCGCAACAACAACAAATCAAGGGCAACAACAATAACAACAACCAATTTTTTGCTCAAACTAGGCCTTATGGACTTTTACATAAAAAGTTGAGGTGAAAAAACTCAAAGAAGACACCGAATTTTCTATTCGCATTGAAACGAGCTTAATTCGTAGTCATGGCAACCTTCGCCAGTTGGAAACTTTTATTGCTGTCACGAAGCTCATGGAAGCTAAGTGGCCTTCAAAATCAGGAAATTCTGGTTGAAACGAAAGGTTTGTTGATTCTTGGAATGAGGAAACATTCATCTGAATACTTGTGCGTTTCGCTCATTTCTAACGTCACTGAAAACTAGAATAGTCTTATCATCTGAGGCTTGAGCCAATAACTTAGGCCCAAACGCCATTGCCTGGAGCACTCGGATTTTTGTATAGTGTTGCTACGGTTTTCATATCGGATATTGAATTTGCAGGAAAGAATTTTGTCCCAATTTTCAATGCGAAAGCCCTCCAGGTGTAGTTATAGCGTCCATCAGTCTTTAAATAGCAATAACTATGAGCTTGTACTCATAGTCTATTCGAAAACGTATCAATATAGATTTGTTGAGATATTTTGGTAAAAGCGAAGGCTTTTGCCAAAGGTGAAAAGTATCTTTTCGGTCATTACCTCTAACATCGCAGCAGATCGATTTTCAACAAGCATAGGTTCCAAATCTTTTTATCAGCGTAAAAAGGTGGGTGTAAAATTCAATGACCTATTTCTTCTGATTGAATGGCTTGAAAGAAACTTGAGATACTTATCTATAATTCTACCGTTGGACTTTTCAGAAATTTTCAATATTTTTCGAAATTACAGCGTATCCTACATTTTAACTCATTTGATGGTGTGACGTCATCAAATTTCTAAATCATAAACCAGATGAGTGACAGACTTTTTCTTGACACCATATTGTAGGCATCCATCAACTATAGTTCTCTTCGAAATTACTTCATGTTGCGTCAAACGGTTTAGAAATTACGATGGTTTTAAGTTTTTTTGAAAATTTTTCTTGAATTCTTGAAAAAGAAGAAAAATAGTCTAATTCTGAAAATATTGACGATATCAGAAAAGTCCAACGGTAGAATTATAGAGAAATAGCTAAAGTTTCTTTGAAGTCATTCAGTTCAAAGAAATAGGTCACTCAATTTTACACCGGCCTTTTTAAAGATTTGAAACCTATGCTTTTTCAACATACCTGTAACCTTATAGTGTCCCACCTTCGTGTATCTGTGTCGAACAGTAGATCCATTAATCATATATTGAAATGTTCCATTGGCACCATCTCCAAAGTCAAAATTACATCTGAGCAATGGACACGGAGAATCGACCTTTGCCATAAAAACAGCATCTGTTTCAACTAATGAGGTTGCTGATGTCATGTTCACTTTTAAAGAATCTGATTTTATTCCTTCAATGGAGGGGACTATTTGTGTCATGTTCATAGAATTGTACATCGTAATTATGAAATTGTAAAAACCAATGCTGCTAAGATTGACCGTAGTTTTGCATGATATCGCCTCTCCTCCGGACGCTCTGGGACGTGCAATGCCATGATACAATGTTCTGGAACCGGACGTAATATTGCAAAATACATCATTTCCTCCTTTGGCGATGCCTTCAATTTGAATAGCCATTGGAACACAAATTACGGATGAATTCGGACTCAGTCTAGCTTGCAGTCCTCTAAGTTCATGGTATACGTATATTGATTTCGTTGTTCGGTATGAACTGAGATTGTTAGAAGCAAACGCCATGATTGTTCCGTTGCCAAAAGCCTCATTGAAGGTATGAAACAAAACAGGGGTTTGTGTGTTCTTTTGCCAGCTGAATGATGAGCCTTCTGCATCTATTGCCCAATAGTAAGTGATAAAAGTTCCTTTATGAGAAGTCAAGCGAAATTCCACTTGCGTTCCGATCTTTTGGTAATACGAAACTTGAATGTTGAATGGTGTGATTCGCTCTCTGAACTGCGCTCTGATTTTGCCTACCTTTTTTGAAACAACATTATCAGCCTGTAGTTCAATTGTGGATGAGTTTAATCTCTTTGAATCATATATAATCAGTGCTTGATATAACTTTATTCTATTATTCCAACTTCCAAGCTTAAAGTACTTTTTCGCTGTCGATCTGGCATCATTGTCTTGATAAGGGTAGACCATCAATGTGAATGTCGTGCCAAATCCATCAGTATAGAAAGCAAATGCTATGGTTGTAGAAGCTGGAAGTATTTTCTCACAATTACACGGGTTTCTGCTCGATGCTAAAATAACTGCGTTTTCTATCAAACTGTATTCGAATATTGTCATGACATTCCTCATATTAAAACTTTTCTTTATTGTCAAACCTGTTCCTGGTGCCGTGGCCTGCTCTAAAACGGATGAGCCTAAGACATAGGCCCTGACCTGACAATAGTGCGGACCAGCTGCTGTGAAAGATCTTGAGTATCGAGTGGCTGACGGAGATTGCCGTCTCACAGAAGTGAGCCTCATACCATCACACAAAATTCTATAATAGACATGATATCTGTCCATGCCTGTTGACATGATACGAATATCTACCGCTGTATTTGTTAGAAATTGCTCCTTGCTAGTTATGTTAACAGAATAATTGCCAAATGGTTCATGGATGAGGACCGAAATGCCCCCTCTCCCAACACAATACGGGGAAGAACGAAAATACGTTACCCCAATATAAGCAGGGGTCGCTAACAAAGGTATAAAAGTCGCCATATTATCCGAGGAAAAAGTTGCGACAGCAATACTGCGATTGTGTGACCACTGATAACTGTAAGGTCCATCAACTGGTGTAAAATGAACAGTAAAAGTACGAAGTCTTATTAATGGTAGCACGAAGGCTACGATTTGACCGGGGGGACAAGCCGAGATCGGCTTAGGGTTGTCATTATCAAACCCTAAAGTTGCATTGAGTTGAAGACCTTCAGGTTCTGTTGATCGCCTCTTGATTGATATAACTCCTGCAGATCTATTGGAATATTTATTCAATAATTTCCACGAGAAGAGGGATTGTCTATTGCTTTGGTGATCAGAAAGATGTTTATCATGGACAGGCTTGTATGTGATATCCCTATCATGGCGTAGATCAGGTAGGGTATCAGAATCAATTTTCGGCGTTATCATCTTGAGTTCCAAGTATTCTTTAGCATCATTGACGCTTGTAATATTGACTTCGATACTGTGAATATAACCAACCACACAAAAGGTATAATTTTCCAAAATCGCAGTTGTTTTGATGTCAAAAATACCTGGCTGTATATACGTATGCCGCGCCTCTGCCATACCACTCTGGGATTCATTAATAGCAACCTCTCCGTCACCAAAGTCGAATTGAAACAAAACGGATTCTTTAAATTCGTGAATCTCAGATGACAGAAATATCTCCTCGCTTGCAATGTGCGTTATCTTGCTACTTGAACCGTCGTGCAATGCATGTAATGACTCATTATTGGAAGCGGATATGGAGTTGAAGATAAGCGGAAAACTGACACTGTGATCACCACAATGCAAGGTAACTACGATCTCGTAAGTCTTTATCTCTTCAAAACGCAAGTAGATACAGTAGTGATTCTCTTCCAAATCTGTGGAAGGTATGTTGATGACCGTCTGCATATCCACGATCTGTCCATTCGATATTAGCTGCAAAGTTGTAGGTAGAGACATCAGTTCCAGTAAAAGTGCATCATCTGTGATACCATACAACACGCAAATTGGAGTCTTTGTATCAAAGATGCCACAATGTTGTCTTTCTTGCGCTAGAAATGTAGAAATTGATTGCAAAATTTAAAAAGAAAACTTGATCGACGTTCTTTGATCGTTTTCAGTGTTTTCGAAAACGAAAATTTTAAGAAACTCGCGTCTAGCTGTAAAAATGAAAACAAAAAAATTGCAAAATAGCCTAGAATCTAATTAAGGCTTTTTGCTGAAGATTAAGTCATGAAATCTTCAAAATCGGTCCAATGTACGAATTATTGTAGCCTGCCAAACGTGAATAGTTTATTTTGGCCCATCCGGTAGAAGAAATGACCTTGACAAATAGTTCTTTCAACAGTGTAGTGCAATGTTCTCTTGTGATAGCGCATTGCAGTAAAATAAGGGCGTATTCTTTTGGGCATCTGAAGTCTGCGAAGTCTTCTGAAAACGGTAGACTTCGCAGAGAAAAATGTCAAAAGAATGCGCATTCTGAAAACGGTAGAGTTGGCAGACTCCGCAGAGAAAAATCCCAAAAGAATGAGAATTCTGAAAGTTTGAGAGTTCGAATGTTGTGTTCGGCCGAGCGAATTGAAGCCATTGCAATGCATTATACTTTTGTTTTGCAAATCCCAAGAGAAAATAATTTATAATATTTCATTGTATTTTGGAATGTTTTGAAACTTTTTCATTCAACAAACAAGGCTCTTTGCGATCTCTCGGAAGTCTACCAGCTTCAGGAGCAGAAGGTTTCCGAGGCCTCGAAAGTCTACCGTTTTCAGCAGAGCCCAAAAGAATACGTCAAAAATCTCTCGGAAGCCTACCGAAAACAGAATGACCAAAAGGATGGGCTTTCATAAAAAATGATCTGAAGTCTGCGAAGTCTAGAGTGGTGTCGCCCATTTTATGCCCATGTCGTCGCGAAGTTCTGAGTTAGATCCAAAAAGAGCAATTACTGTAATGAAAAAACCAAATAGCCAGATTATATCACCAACTAATGGAGGAAAATATCACAGAGTATTGACTTTTTACATTAACTCTTTATACTGATTTAGAAGATTTTTAAGAAGGGAATAAAAACGTCGTTTTCTTCTAGCGTCGCCCAATATTGCCGCAGGAGAAACAATGAACACTATTCTCCGGTAAAAAGTTTTGATAAGTAAAACAGCTTTAATCTATCATTTGGTATTTTAAACCCAAAAATATCAATAAGGATTAACCTAAACTTCGAGTTTTGGCATTTGAAATGCATGCTTCGAGTTGTGCTAAATCCTGATGAGTTTTGGCATAAGTTTCTAAAATGAAAATAGACTAAACATAATGCTGCGTTTTTTGGGGTTCGTTGATTTTCCAAGTCAGTAAGTAAGATTTTAACTCAAATCGATGTTTTTTTAAATAAATTTTGCATTTTAATATTTTGAAGCGATTGGAAACTTCTCTGGTAAACTGATGGGCATAATGGGCGACGAAAATAGCACTTAATCTTAAATCTCAATCAGAAGCCACTTTGCTTTGGTTTCATTGTAGATTTCCTCTCTAGAGACAGGACTTTTGACAAATCAAAACATATTTCAAAAATTTCAAATCGCAAGGTGCGGAGCGAACAAAAAAGGAGGACAGAATGTAAATAGAGTCATGAAATTTGCAATACTTGAAAGAATCAACTAGAGATATGCACAAACTATCTGGTAGGGTTTCAATGCAAATGAACTGAAACTTGAGTGAATGTCAAATCATGATAAAACAGATGTCAGCGAAGATTTTCCGCGCAATTGCAATTTTATTACTAGTCGTCAGTCCCCTGAAATTGAATTTCTCTTGCTAGCCGGCCATAATGGGCGACCGGCCATACACTCTTTTTTTTTTATAAGAATACTATAAATTTTTTTCAGCCTCGATATTCTTAAGTAATTTTTCGTTTTGAGCCTTAACATATTCTTAAAGTATTCTTAGTTTTTCAAAGCTGGTATGGTTTCAGGGGAACATAATTAAAAAAAGTGTCATATCATTATGAAGAAATGGTCGAACAAAAGAAAAACTTAAGCAGTTGTAACAATAATAATGTTCTGAACATCGCAAAACAGGCAACAGCTGGAAAATGAGACACAAACATGCGAGCTGAGGCTGAGCAATATTCTTATAATATTCTTAAAATTTGGATGATTCTGAGCCTGAATATTCTTATAGACAATATTCTTATAAAAAAAAAGAGTGTAATGGGCGACGCTACTCTAGCGTTTTCGGTGGAATGGCACCAAAAAAATGTGTTTTTAGCCTCTACCAACTCTACCGTTTTCAGAAGACGCCCAAAAGAATACGCCCAAAGGGTGGCGGCTCAGGATGACTTGATTTAGTTGAGTTGCTTTTGATTGACACCGTAATTCAAAGCGATTAATGATCGCAGACAAAGGAAATTCTCTCAACCAATAATTCAAAACAAACAAAGCCGCAAAAGTTGCCCTGAAACCCAGGTGGCTTGCTCGCTCATTGTGCATTCCAGAAATTTTTTTGAGAGAAAACATGAGCATAGATCGAAAGAAGAAGAATATATCTACACATCTGCCACGGGCAATTAATCAATTTGGTTCAAAAGCCGATTTGGAGGCGATCAATTCTCTTATATTTTTGGGTGTAATTGAAACACTTACTGCTCAGCCTCTGAACCAAAGAAATAAAATGCCCGCGGTAGATGTGTAGATGTATCCTTCTTCTTTCGATATTTGCTCATGTTTGCTCTTAAAAACAATTTCTGGAATGCACAACGAGCGTGCTAGCACCTATGTTTCAGAGAAACTTTTGCAGCTTTGTTTGTTTTGAATTTCCGGTTGAGAGAATTTCCTTTGTCTGTGATCGCTAATCGCTTTGAATTGCGGTGTCAATCAAAACCAACTCGTGCTATTGTCTTACCAAATCTGTCCTTGTTTTGGTGAAGTGAAACAGTAATGGCAAGTAGCAGTTTAAGTCTCCTTCATACTTCACGTGATAAATATTTATCAAAAAGGTGGCGGCTTTTAGGGCGATGGTGCTCTACCAGAGAAAGCCGAAACTTGCATGTTATATAAGTTTAGACTTGCTCCGAGTCTATTTCTTTTATCGTCGGTGATTCTTCGTTAGTAATTTACAGAGAGGAAATGCGAAGGAGCATGCGAATGATTGAAAACGAGGCTGGACTTGGGTAAGGGTACTGTATTAGCCAAGGGTACCTTTTCGTAAACATAGCCAACGGTATAATTTTGAATATGCTCGCGGCAAACATGTTGAAGATTTGTATAAAAGGCTAACCAAAAGCTTCACACGCTGGCTTGCTTGTCTAATTACATTGATCCTATCAAATCAGAAATTTTAATGAATTCTTTCATCAGGGCACAATTCAATTTTGTCCACTTGTACACTCTTTTTTTTTATAAGAATATTGTCTATAAGAATATTCAGGCTCAGAATCATCCAAATTTTAAGAATATTATAAGAATATTGCTCAGCCTCAGCTCGCATGTTTGTGTCTCATTTTCCAGCTGTTGCCTGTTTTGCGATGTTCAGAACATTATTATTGTTACAACTGCTTAAGTTTTTCTTTTGTTCGACCATTTCTTCATAATGATATGACACTTTTTTGAATTATGTTCCCCTGAAACCATACCAGCTTTGAAAAACTAAGAATACTTTAAGAATATGTTAAGGCTCAAAACGAAAAATTACTTAAGAATATCGAGGCTGAAAAAAATTTATAGTATTCTTATAAAAAAAAAAGAGTGTATGGATGTTTAATTTTTTCTTCTATATCCACAAAAAGATTACGATAATATATATACCGGTATATCGTAATCTTTTTGTGGATATAGAAGAAAAAATTAAACATCCATACAAGTGGACAAAATTGAATTGTGCCCTGATGAAAGAATTCATTAAAATTTCTGATTTGATAGGATCAATGTAATTAGACAAGCAAGCCAGCGTGTGAAGCTTTTGGTTAAATATATATATATAACTTACACTACCTACAAATTACTATACAATACTACAGGAACGATACTCCGAGGAGCAAAAGGCTGTGACTTCCCTGAGGCCATTTAGACATTGAGCTAAAACCTGCTATGGTCTGTCTCAAATTACTTGCCATGAGAAATATCTGCAATCAGGTTGACTTTTGTTTGGATTGGGAAATAAGGCATTATCGAAAATATTGCATGGCATCTAATTTGAGATAGACATTTAAAGATACACGACTTAACTAAAGAAAAACAAGAACAAAAACAAAATAAACTAAAATGGGACATGTAACATTGTGGCTGTGGTGAAGTGACTTATAACGGAGTTCTTTGGAATTTTCTAACCGAATCGACCAGATTTGTGGATAAATTCTAGAGTCAGAAGGAGAAATTTTTATCACCAAACAATAAAATCTGCACTAGAACAATATGTTGGACATTGGTATATCCATATGGTCGCAGCAAAGCAAAAACTCCAGCGAGAAGATCTCTGCGTGGTACTGCAAGGGAAGGGCAAAGCAACAAAATGTTTAATGATAGGGCATGATAGGGCAACTAATTCAAAATTAAATCGCATTCACCAAAGAGCATTGCGAATAGTATGCAAAGATAGTGCCTCATAGCTAGAAAAGTTGAAGAAAAAATACGCAGAATTTGGCATAGGTATGAATAATTTCGGGCTTAACTGTAATTACACCTGTCCTTGTTGGCGTTACATTCGTAAGTTGTATTTTTTCTAATTTCAGACTTTAAGATCTCCAAATTCATATCTTTTTGAATTAGAAGGCTAGAAGTGTTGATGAGCTGGAGCGTTTTCTATTTCAGAACCCAAAATCAGCAATTTAGCTCATTGGACCTGAATATTACACGCAAGTCGAACAAGGGCTGGGTTGAGTAGATTACTAGTAATACTGCTCCGATATTTCCGAATTCTCTTTGATTTGATGGAATGGCTGCAGAAGTGGGGAAATCTTACAGAACATCGCCAGAGTCTCGCGTTGCCTGGCATTTGAAAGGGCCACGAACATTTGTTTTACAGTTTCACGAGGTACTTCTACATCATTCAGAAGCTAAGAAAATAAAACAAAAATTAGCGTAGCCTCCGTTAATAACGCGCAAGACGAAGAAGGATCAAGTCTTATAGGCCTATCCCTCAGATTACTGCCCCGACATATCTGAATTCTTCTTGGTGAAGGAAATGGGCTGCAAAAAGGGAAATCTAAAAGAAAATCGCCAGAGTCTGTTTTGCCTTGCAGTTGAATGGGCCAGGAACATTTATTTTACAGTTTTACGAGGTACCTATTGACACATTATTCAGGAGCTAATATAAAACAAAAATAAATGAGGAGAGGAGAACAACTCACTGTCATTTTCAGCCTTTGAACAGCTAATCTCCGCGAGGAAATGTCCATTAAAAAGCGAGATGCCAAACTGAAATAGCAGCAAAATAGTGAAGTAAAATTTCTCCATAGTCTCCAGAATTCATTTAGTTGCAATTGCGTCTATCTTTGTATCGTTTACGATATAAAATAATATCATATTTGCTGCATGAATGTTTTCACGTTGAAACTTTGCGATGGTTGTTAGGTGCGAGAGAACGACTGTCGTCAGGTCGTCAGACTGTCGTCAGCAGCTAAAACAACGATTTCGCGCCAAAACGCATGAACCATAATGGCGGACAAAATCATTTTCAGTTTCAGTCTTATTTATCAATCCTGAGAACTAAACTAAAATATGTAACGCAACGACAAAACTAAAATCTAACAAGCGAAAATATAGAGGTTACTCTTTATTTGTTGCATGAATGGATCTTAGATTGAATGATTAAAGAGGGGCTCTCTAAGTAGATACGCTGGTAATAGACAGCCTCCCCCAAAGCAAAGAAACAAAGAAGAAGGTAACCAATAACCAATAGTCCTCAAATAAGCCCCCACCTTCGAAAAGCCCCCCTCCATCGAATAAGCCCCAATCCAAAAATATGTCTTGCGAAATAAGTCCCCATCCTCGAACAGGCCCCCATGGGGGGGGGGTTAATCGACTGCCCGATCGGTTGTTATTTTAATGAATACTTTTGATTCTAGTACGTTTTGACTGACTTTCTTCGGGTTTTTTTTCGACGTACTCAGGCTTAGGTATTGTCTCAAGAGCAATATATCCCTATATATCTGCCGTTATAAAGCACACTGACCAGCCTCAAGTAAAAGAAGAAAATTAGTCCTGGTGTCCGGGTAATATTTTTGGCTGCTGCTCTTCTCCCCCGAATAAGCCCCCACCCCACCTCGAAAGAATTTTTAGAAAAAGTCGCCCCCGGAGGCTTATTCGAGGACTTACGGTAAGATAAATATGCAGTGAACAGGTGCGTAGTTCTGCGAATATCTATTGGAGGGGCAATAACTTAGCCTGCGCGCAGACTCTACACTACAAAAGGAAATATGCGCATACAATAAAAATATGCCCTTGCTACTTCCTTTTGTGGTGTAGAGTCTGCGCGCAGGCTACAATAACTCCGCCAAACCTGGAGGCATTTTAACAGGTATCCAAATTTGTACATTGCGTTTATGAAAGCAGGTAAAATTTAGAATTCACAGGTTTCTTTTGTCTTCTTCGCTTATTCGCCGTTTGATTGGTCCGTGAAAATGTGGCTTTGGCGGTTTTGGCCATGGGCCACGAGCATTCGGCTATTAGCCTGTGTTCCAGTGGAACACAGGCTATTGGCTATGTACAACAAATGATTCCCATGCTTTGTGGCAACGGTCTGTCAGAAAATCACCAACACATGCATAACATTTCTTGTACGCATCTGTTTTCAATGAAATTGGTACCAATTAATTTGTCTTCAAGTCTACTTTCATTTAATATAGAAGTTTTGTATTTTGCCGACATTATCAAAATTGAAGATCTAAGACGTCATATTCATGATAGACATGAACTAATTAGTGACTTATGATAAAAATTGGTTTATTTTCGTCGCAGGTTTTTGCAAGTCCTGTCCTTTTATCTGGTAAATATCTGGTAAAATAGGGTTAAGTTATGTTTTCATTGCTATGCGAATAATATAAAAATAGTAAATGTTCAACATTAATTGCTTATTGGAATTATATTCAAATTGCAACCTCTTATTTCCATACTGTATGGTTTCTATCGCATGCTTATATTTCTATTGCAACCCTTTATTTGCATAGCTAGGGCATATTTTTATTGTATGCGCATATTTTCATCATAGGCCAATATTTTTATTGCTAGCGCATGTTTCATTGAAAAATTTCTCACATTCTGCTAAAATATTTCTCACGATGTTCAAAAATTGCACGCAAACCGGGAGCTAGGATGGGGAACATGCAGACCCGATGCAAAAAACCCAAAAAATGGGACGATCCATTCCATGAAAACCAGAATGGGTTCGTGCTTCAAAATATTCAGAGTGGGTACTATAGGAGTCAATAGGACGAAACTTTTCGCAGGTATTTCCCGAAGGCAACCTTAATGAACGAATCTGAAACATTTGTAAATGAGACCAGATTTCTTTCTTACTTTTGCTTGCTTTCTCTGGTGAAAGCATAGAAAGTGTCACCTTGTTTTCGACCTTCATCATATTCGAGGGGCAAAGCACACCTGAAAATGGTGTTCGAGATTATTAATCACTAGTGATTATTTTGTGATTAATTTGATTTTGTGTGTGATTAATTCGATTGTTTAGTGATTAAAGTGATTCATTTGTGATTATTCAAAAATTAACCACCTATTCCAAAACGTTCTCAAGTAAGTTGCTATACTATAAAAACCGTACAAATAGGGCAAGATATAGCAAGATAAATCAAATCATAGACTATCATTCTAATTTGGTAGAGTTGTTTGTAATACGTAAACGAGGCTTTATTTTTTGCTCCATCGCAGGGTCCTTAGAATCTTTCGGAGTTGTGCTGTTTATGCAATCGAGCTCATGTTTGCTTATTTGACAATCTATTCACATTATTTTGGGGGAAACGGTGAAAGGGACATATTCATTCTTTCATTTTCCTAAGCAGTGGCGGATTTAGGGGGGGGCAAGTGGGGGCAATTGCCCCCCCTTCACGATGAAAACTCAGCTTGGCGCCCCTCTTTTGGCGAGAAAAGCGCCCCTCTTCCTGACTCTAACGCATAATTTTTCAACTGTTTCGATTTAAATATGGGGGAAACATATAAATCAAGGCGTTATTTAGCAGTAAATCAAAGAATTTTCTTTGAAAAGCGTCCAAAAAATTTTCGCGCGCCTTCGGCGCGCTCAATTTCTATCGTGTATTTGGCGCCCATGTTGCAAGTTGCCCCCCCCTTCAACTTCGGGCTGGATCCGCCCCTGTTCCTAAGAAACGTAAGCAAATAAATGTGGTTAGATTCACGATTTGTGATTAATGTGACTGATGTTTTTTCGTGATTAATATCATTTTTTGTGTGATTAATGTGATTAATTTGTGATGAAAATGTGATTATTTTCGAAAACGTACGTGATTTTAAGCAGTGATTGGCCCCTCGTTCATATTGATCTAAGGAGGCAAAGGCATTTCTGCACTGTCTTTCTTCAGTGATATTTATTCTGTGTTCCAAAGGGATTTGAGGCTTCATGCAAAATGAGTGCGAAAGTGAAGTCAAACGTTTGTTAGAACTTCAACCAGAATGTCATATTACAGCATCAGCAATCAAGCTGAGAACACATGCAGACCTAAAAAACGACAAGAGGATTGGAAGGTCGGGTTGTGATAGCAAGTTTTTGATAATTTACGGGCGTGATACGAGATACATAAGAAAAACTTCCAATTGGGTTTCTTGGTTTCAAATGCTTTGAACGTCAATTTTTCTTGATCAAAAGGACTTCCAGGCATCTCATAAATGTCAAACGATTGATCTATTTCATTTTTACTGAAAGACTGTCGTGAATTTGAAATGTCCGGAGAAAGTATTCTTCGCTGAAATTATAGTCGGTCACAAGCTTAACATATAAAGAAAGGGTCCATTACAGTTGGAATCTATCTAGAAATATCCCAACGAAAAGTGGTATCCTATTTCATATCTGAAGAACAATTTTGGTTCAGTTACATTCGTTGCTTCTTTACAGTTTGATGTCGCCTTCTCTTAATCTTCAAAGCCAGTTGAGCAATCGTATCCATCTCTTCATATTCGGCAAGCAGCAACCTATTTACCACATTATTCATTTTGTCAATCTTTTTCAGCACCGCAGACATCCTATCATCTTCATTTCCACCAACCGGTCCTCCTCTCCTGTTCTTCAGCCGCTTCTCGTAATAATCTTCAACCTTACATTCATGGATGTCTGATGCTACTTTTTTGACCTTTATCTTTCTCAGGCAAGGCAGAAAACTCATCATTTTCTCATAGACGAATTCCATGATTTCATATTTGCTCTTCTGATTTCGCATTTCCTTCCTTACCTCATGAAATGCCTTCATTATAATAGACGTGAACAGGTTCAAAAGGACCATTGCCATAGAGATAAGAAACAAGACATAGAAGAGAGGCCCAATAACCCTGTGTGCTTCTTCTAGTTTATGAAACTGCGCTGCACCAAGAAGAAGGTTTAGTGATGACATGAAGGAGCGCAGCAAAGTTGCATATTCAGGAATCAGGCGACCAAAAGTGAGTTGGGCCCACTGAATGTAGGCACAGAACACAATAGTTAAGAATATGCTATAACCTTTGAGGGTTTTGCTTGCGCATTGCAATACTTTGAGTAACAGCAGCATCTTCTTGTTGAAACGAAGGATCTTGAACACTTTCAAGAACGCAATAAAAACAACCGCTGCTAGCGTGTGTCCGTAAGCTAAATCAATTGACGCAGCGTATTGAAAACTTGTGAATTTATCACCGTTCTCTTTATACTTTTTCTTTGTCCACTTCACCACACCAAACCGCACAATCAGTATGCCAAATGCTGCCCATGTAAGACCAAATGAGACGAGCTCAATACAGCTACTAAGCTTTTCAAAATGAGCCAAGCCCTTGCGGCGAAACAGCGTAAGTTCAAGCCACATGTAGTAAAGCGTTAGCAATAGGAAGCTGATCTCGCATGCTGCAAGGAAGTAGGAGAACTCATTTGTGTAGCGATCGAGTCTTGTTGTTATGATACTCCAATAAGGTAGTGCAACACCATCAGGATCAATTTCAAGCACGAGTGTCACTATGCAGTAGAAATTAGCATTGTTGTTGTAAGTAGAGAATTCAAGAAACACAGCTCTTGTCATGTTATCGATCCATAGGTTTCTTTTCAAATATGAGATGGTTTTAATAGCTTCAGGAACTCTCTTGCCAAGAGATCGAACATAGCCACCCCCTCGATACGTGTGTATTTGGCAGATAAATGGACGGCCATTCAATTCAGTTTGTGAATGATATTTCCAAGGATCTTCCCTGTTTTCCTCTTGTTGAAAACTATCTGTAACAGAAAATTTCAACTTTCTATCAACCCAGCCACGAATATAGTCATTGTGATCTTCGTTAGATGCAGAATATACTCCTCCGCATGGTTTGCTTCCAAGGTTATAGTCATTTTCTATGACTGGACAATTGGCTGAAAAAGAGATTTAGCCTGCGTAAAGATTGTAAAAAGAGCACAATGATGTCCAATAAACAAGGATAGATGATGTTACAATAGAACTCACTACTTTTATTGGCACCTAGATACAAAGCAATTTTTGATTGCAGACAAAGGGAATTCCATGCTCGGTTGGTTAAGACATAAACAAAGCCAAAGCAAGCCGCAAAATTGCCCTTAAGCCCGGGTCGCTAGCTCGCTCGTTGTGCATTTCAGAAATGGTTTCAAAGAGCAAATATTAGCACCTATCGAAAGAAGAAGGGTATATCTAAACTTCTGCCTTGGGTATTTTATTTTTTTTTTCGTACAGAAGCTGGGCAGTAAGTGTTTTGATTCTACATCTAAAAAGCACAAGAATTGAATCCACTCACAATTGGCTTCTGCACAAAATAAAGAAAATGCCCGAGACAGTTGTGCAGATATATCCTTCTTCTTTCGATATGTGCTCATATTTGCTCTTAAAAACCATTTCTGGAATGTACAACGAGCAAGCTAGCGACCCGGGTTTCAGAGAAATTTTTGCGGCTTGCTTTGTTTTTGTTTATCTTCACCAACCGAGCATGGAATTCCCTTTGTCTGCAATCACAAATTGCTTTGAATCTAAGTGTCAATAGAAATTAGCGAGGTCTATTGTAACATTATCTGTCCTTGTTTGTCCAATGGGGATCTTAACTCTGAACCGTGTAGGACATATTCATATGAAGGGGAAAATTTGACATGTTCGTTATATCTGTATGGTGGAATCACTTGAATCAGCTTGTTTTCATGACGATAACTCCATTGTGTCCCAAAGTGTCTAACATTTAAATTTCACTAAAACTGAGAATATTTGATGTTGATGAATCATTTGGATACCTTTCCGTTCAAAAGTGAAAAAAGTCAGTCCAAAAATATTGCCGTAATAATATGAGTCCCAGTAAGAGCGGTCTCGGTCTGGTGTAATAGTCTCGTTTTGAATAGCGATTACTGGGACTTATCGTAATCAGTCTAATGTTTATCTAACAATTTCGAAAATGAGGCTCCTCCGCAGGAAGTGTTCAACTTTTTTGGAACACCCGGTAAATTTGAAAAGCAACAATGATAATTTAGATTTATTCATGACGTAATCGAAAGATCCCCCCCCCCCCCCAAGAAAAGATAAATGCTTACAAGGAACAACCCTGATTTGTCTTATCCTTGGACTTCCAATGAGATATGTGACATAGTCAGCGAGAAATCCTTTGTGCTCTGTTTGATCTCCGTTATACCAAACTTCGCCATAGATTGAGGGTAAGAAATCAACGTCTATCCATTTCCAGAAATCGTTTACATGTTTTATCTGAAATCGAACAATAATATTAGCACAGAAAGAATGGTACAAAAGTGTATTTACAAAACAACTTAACTAGATCCATTTAAGTTCGAGAATGAAGAAGACTTTCCTTGATGCACCTTTTAATTTTTGTACAGGGTGTCCCAAAAAAATTGTGCCCCGTTTGTATGAAGATTGTGACAAAACGGCAAAAAGATTCTCGCCAAACTTTTGCATGATGGTGTTTTTCAGATGTTCAATTAAAGTTTGCCACCATCCCCGTAAAAATCCGTTGAAAAATGATGGAGCTATGACCTTCAGAAGACCAAATTTGCCTGATGACTGAAACCAGCGGTCGGCCATTTTGTCTTACTATTTTGCAGTGATAAGTATCTTCACGTGTGGTAAGAAATAATTTCTGTGAGGTCAGAAATAGTGGAACTCTCCGAGGATTATCGGAATTTTTACGAGAGCTATGACATTGGAGGCTGCTGTTTCATTTTCAATCCATAAAGCTATTTATCGCTGCAAAATAGTAAGACAAAATGGCCGACCGTTGGTTTCAGTGATCGGGCAAATTTGGTCTCCTGAAGGTCATAGCTCCATCAATTTTCAACAGATTTTTACGGGGATGGTGGCAAACTTTAATTGAACATCTGAAGAGCACCACCATGCAAAAGTTTGGCGAAAGTTTTTGCCGCTTTGTCACAATCTTCAGACAAACGGGGCACAATTTTTTTGGGACACCCTGTATATAATATATTCCAAATGAAATTTACAATACACGTGACAAACTAAATTACTTACAAAATTACTGTACAATACTACGAGGACGATCAACCCCAGGGAGCAAAAGGCTGTGTCTACCTCGAGGCCATCAAATAAAGATAATAAAAGAAAAGAAACTACTTCAATTGCTTTAACTACGCGACAAAATCGGGTGGCTTATGAAGGGAAAGGTAAGTGGCTGCAGAAATTCACTCGAATCGACAAGTTTCATGGATAAAATGTAACATAAGCTCAAGAATATGTCTATTTATAGTGAAATGGGAAAATCTTTATTGCCATACAATAAAAGTTGCAATAAAGCTTCATTTGCAAGATCTACATATCCAAGTGGTCGTATTAATGCATAGATCCCATCTGGCACCACGCTTCAAGATGTTTATCTAACAGGCTCAAAAATGAAGCAATCTTTGAGGCATATATGATGAAGAGGCTTCAAGACTGGACGTTGTGGCATACCAATAATCATTTCTGTTCATGCATTGAAGAACCCATTCATCTTACCCGTTGCGTTCTCTCATTGATAAACTATGGACCGACCGCATACTAAATCTGAAGACACGTATTTTCGCAATCAAAAGAAATGTAACAGTACCTGATCGAATTTATCTGTAATCACCATCGACTTGATATTAGATCCCATTCTATATGCATCAGGTGATCGATGACCATACGCTATCAGCAGAGCCAAGAACATGTAGAAAAAGTATGTGATGACCTCAAGTGTTAAATCAGTTAACTTTGTCTCTTGCAACATGTCGTAATGTGCTTTCTGGACATTGGAAGGGGTTAAATGTATTCTTGTGTTTGAAGCTGTCATTCGCTTGTCCTGCAGCGGCAGGTTCTTCTTGACCCATTTATTATTCTTCGCTAGCTCAATTTCAGGCAGAGTAGCTTCATGACTCAGCTTCTTCAGGATCAGTGCGAAGACACAACTAATGACAATGACCTGCCAACATTAAAAAAAAAGAACAAGGCAGATTATGTGCTTGAATTATATACATGAAAATAGATACATCAAAATGCAAAGGCAAAATTGGTGCCCCTTAAAGAAATGGGTACTTTTTGGGTATCGGTATCATTTTGTATCTACCATGCACCATGTATTGCAGAACCTAGATTGTTTACATTACAGTCACTATGTTAACATGCAGACGGTTACTGTCGGATTATTGGTTGTAGATGGTCTTCTTTCAAGTGAACAGTTTTAAAATTTGTCCACACAGAAATTATTCATGCTCATTAGTTAACGCTTATTATATTCAAAAATAAATGAAAATCTAAGTTTAAGATTATTACACGCCTGATTTTCAAGAAATCTAAGGATATTTCTAATTGGCTATGCCTAAAGCAGAACTTGCTGCTGCCATATTCGTTTTTTCTTTTGTTTTGCCTGGTCTTTGGATGTCCCAATTAATGGATGTCTAAATTTTCTTTTTCATTCAGTCTTCAGAAAATCTGATCCTTGCTTTTTTATCGATTTGGGCTGTTTGAGACCACCAAATCTTTTAAGGGATTACTTTTCGCTCAAGAAAAAGCCCGTCATTCAAAATTGCCAGCAATAATTCCGGATGTTGAATATTCCAAAATCATCTCAGTCTATGATTCAAAAGTCTACAAAAATAGCCACTTTGGAACAAGACATTTCTCAACTTACCTTGGCTGGTTGCCAAACAACAACATCTTGCAGAACGGAAGTGAATAATGAGACAAGCCATTCTTCTTGCTCGGTGCGCTCAAAGCTTATCCCATAGAGAAGAGTAAAGAAAACAGCTGTTACAGCGACCAGAAAACAGATCGTCCAAGCAACGTATTGACACCAATGAGGCCAGTATGTCACCATATCTCTCTTTTCCATTGATTCGTCATCTAAAACAAAAAGAAAATGGCGAGAATAATTCCATAGAAATGAAAGGAACAAACATGGCATATGTCCAACCCAAGATATATTGTGATACTTGGAAAGTCAGGTCAAGACATAGCATGGAAATCGTGCAATGCAAAATATCAAAGATGAAGAAAGGATCAGACCATTACATATTCAAGCCTACGGAGACGATATTGTGATGGAATATTTTCTAGAAATAGTTAAAAGATCCGAGCCAACGGAGCTGATCCGAAAGTAAAAGTTCCAAATGTGCTTTACTGGTGGCTTTAACAAGGGCAGATTTTGTAATACAATAGCACGAGTTGCTTTTGTTGACACCTCAATTCAAAGCGATTAGCGATCACAGACAAAGGAAATTCTCTCAACCAGTAATTCAAAACAAGCAAAGCCATAAAAGTTTCTCTGAAACCCAGGTAGCTAGCTCGCTCGCTGTGCATTCCATAGATTACTTATAAGGGCAAACATGAGTATAGATCGAAAGGAGAAGGATATATCTACACATCTGCCGCGGGCATTTTATTTCTTTGGTCCAGAAGCTGAACAGTAAATGTTTTGATAACACCCAAAGAAATAAGAGAATTGAATCGCCTCCTAAACGGCTTTTGAACCAAACAAATAAAATGCCCGCGGCAGATGTGTAGATGCATCCTTCTTCTTTCGATCTATGCTCATGTTTGCCCTTAAAAACAGTTTCTGGAATGCACAACAAGCGAGCTAGCTACCTGGGGTTCAGAGAAACTTTTGCGGCTTTGTTTGTTTTGAATTGCTGGTTGAGAGAATTTCCTTTGTCTGCAATCGCTAATCGCTTTGAATTGAGGTGTCAACCAAAGCAACTCGTGCTATTGTATTACAAAATCTGCCATTGTTGGTGGCTTTACTATATCATAGAAGATCACGTAATAACTTGTGCAAGGGAAAAATGATCGAAGGCCGTCATTAAATGTACAGGGGAAGCAATAGAAACTTCAGAAAGAGATGAACCATATACTCCATTCACACTTGCAAGTTAAATCAGCTTAAACTAAACAAAGTCATCGAAAGTTGCCTTCTTATTGGTCAATCCAGCAATTCTAATGCTTTTGATTGGTTGAAATCTAACCTGGTTCAGATGAAGCTAATTTAGCTGTGCCAGTCTGAATGTGGTATTTTACCGTTCACCACAAGAATTTACAGTTGCTTGCTACTGAAATTTTTAAAACTCAGAGGAATCTCAATCCAAGTTCCATGAATCAAATCTTCGCAGAGAAAGATACTAGATACACCCTTCTTAGTGGCAAAAATATTTTGGCACTAAAACCAAACATCACAGAGTATGGTATTGAAAATGCACGTTTCCTTGGATCTAAGATATGGCATGCAATGCCATCTTCCTTAAAAGAGTCCCACACTTTGAACAGTTTCAAAAGAAACATTAAAAGCCACGAGTTTGCTTGCAACTGCAGATTATGTAAACAATATATTGATAATCTAGGGTTCCTGTAGTTGTAGCATATCCTTGTAACGTAGTTTTAACAATATCAACATGTATTTAAGTTTTGGTTGGCATTAATTAGCTTTAGCTAGACCAGAAGCCAACCTAAAATAAAGAAATTATTATTATTATTATAAGTACCTTAGGAAATCATTCACAATTGCCGGTGAAGATGCGAAACAAAAAGAGACTTTCATTACAGATTGTGTTTATTTGTTGGTTTGTTCATCTTATATTTTATTTGATATCTAAATGTGAGGAACTGGAAGGAGAGATTGAAGCATGCACACTGCCATTGTCATGGAAGTCGAGTGTCTTAAATAGCACGGCATTTGCAGAATGTTCTCATCATTTGCTAGCACTAGACCAAACGAAAAGCAGTTGGGAGACTTGGATGAAAAGTAATCTCCACGGTGAAACAATATTTCAGCTATATCCAAAGAGTAATTATAAGGTACTCTTTACACCCCCGTCAAAGTGCCCCGGTGAGAGGTCAGATATTCACCGGGGTCCTAGTGACCGAAATATATGGTCCAATTTTCAGCAGGGACGGCATAATTATTGGCGGGGAACTGTTTCTATAATTGAATATTCTCTCAAAATTCTCCCCGGGGTTTGCCAATTTTCAGCCGACGTTTCACTTGTGAGACATTTTATACCGGGGAGATTCAAGTCTTGTCCGGGGACCTATTTTGCTAAAAAAATTTCACCGAAGAAATAACCGGGATAGAATGTACCGGGGCACTTAGACGGGGTTGTTTCTTTGTTGACAGAGTCAGAGGCCCTTTACATGGGTCCCGATATGAAATCTAAGGCAACATGAACTCATGCCGGTGTCGTAATAAATTCGAGAAAATGCACTACTGTTTACATGAGACCCAATATTGACCCGATATCAAATTTGCCATACACGTCATGCATCGTTCATGTGACTTGGCGTCGATATTTGAGAAAGAAAACAAGGAGATTTGGTTTTCAAATCGCCCCAATGTGAGAAAAGAGCGTTTACATGAGATTCTTATGTCAGCATGCAAATCGACATAAAATTTCATACCGGCATGACATTCATGCCGGCATGAGTTTCATGTCGCCCAACCTCATGTAAACACAACAGTAGATCAGACACGCACTCTGGCCCATTTTGCAGCTTTTTTGAAAAGGAAAATGCTGACGTAGGTAACAATTGTGGCTAATCTTAGGTTACCTTCTATATTTTTCACTTATTCTATATTTTAGGTTACCTCCATAGTATATAATTTTCAAAAATTCATGTCTGGAGCTATTAGCAGACAAAATATGGTTGCTCTAACTAATATTAGTCACGAGCGAGGTAGGGTTTTTTTTAACCCGCCTCCCCCCCCAACCAAGAATGCGTCAGATAGCCCAACCACTACAGGGTTAACAGCCTCTTTATGCTTACCAATACTGCCTGGCACAGATGAATATTGAGAAGATCCACTCTCGTCCTTGCTACCATTATCATCCTCAAATTTAACGACTTTTGATTTGGCGTCGACGTCTAAACTTTTTTGTTTGTTAGCTGGAGTAACTGCTACATTCAAATGACCTATCAAATCAGTTGAATCGTCAGATGGCATGTTGTCTAAAGGTGGAAGAATAAGCGGTTAGTTGATGGCAAAGACAAGCTGACTTACTTCCATGGAGCAATGAAATACACGTATTGTATTCTAAACTAAGAACTTGGGTCAGTACTGAAAGTTTCTTAAAATTATCAGATTTTTAGTACTCACATTTTCTTACGAGTTCCTTAGCGGTCCATAACAATCTCCGTGTTCACTACCTGTGCCCTCGTGAACATCTCAAAACAAGGTTTTTTAAGCCTGCCCAATGTTTAAACATTACTCAAGTACCTTATGATACAGGAAACAAGTAAAGGTAAAGTAAAAAGATGTCGAGGATTTCCTTTATCAAAATAAGTAGTTTCTTAACTTATGTTTTCCCAGTACTGGAGTTCTTAATTATTTGGCGATTTGAGAGTTGAGTTTCTTAGGGGCAGTTTCTTACAAAAAATATACGTGTACCAGGGGCTCCAAATCCATACATGTCTCAAGCAAATAGCAAGATTGTCAGCCAAACATTCCTCGAAAGAAAGCCAGCGCTGCAAATGATATTGAGAAATACTCAATGAGTCTTGTGGTCTGTAAACACTTCATTGTTGCCGCATCGACACATATCGAGATGGAAACCAAATTGTTGAATAAAAACTCCATCCGAGAAGAATCGTAAAGAGAGTAGTGCAATACCAATAGAACTTTTCACAATTCAATTCGAGGTAAAAAATGCAATTCCCAGCACAGTAGGAAATCTGTACCATGCCTATTTTGATGCAAATAAAAACGCAAAACTGTTCCATCCGTTGCTGAGAGCAATGCATGCTTTTGGAATGTAGCTCTAATCTATATTGAGAAGTGGAATGCATTGCAAAAGAACTGACGTCATAGTCGAAAAGGTCTATTTGGTTCTAGACATGGCACCTTGCCGCTAGATATCTTGCCGTCCTTTTTAGCATAGGTTCCAAATCTTTAACTCAGCGTAAAAAGGTGGGTGTAAAATTCAATGATCTATTTCTTCTGATTGAATGGCTTGGAAGAAACTTTAGATATTTATCTATAATTCTACCGTTGGACTTTCCAGAAATTTTGAATATTTTTCAAAATTATAGCGTATTTTACATTTCAGCTCATTTTAGGATGTGACGTCATCAAATTTCTAAATCATAAACCAGATGAGTGACAGACTTTTGCTTGATACCATATTGTAGGCATCCATAAACTATAGTTCTCTTCGAAATTACTTCATGTTGCGTGAAACGGTCTTAAGTTTTTTTTGAAAATTTTTCTTGAATTCTTGAAAAGGAAGAAAAACACTCTAATTCTGAAACTATTAAAGATTTCAGAAAAATCCAACGGTAGAATTATAGAGAAATAGCTAAAGTTTCTTTGAAGTCATTCAGCTCAAAGAAATAGGTCACTCCATTTTACACCAGCCTTTTTAAAGATTTGGAACCTATGCTGTCCTTTTTGAGCAGGTTTTCTCATTTTAATTGTCTAGATATTTTTCTTATTTATCATTTTAATTTCCCGTGAGATGGTGGCACATCTGGCTCGTGTATCAAGTCCATCCTTCTTTCTGTCGGCTTTTGCTTCTCTTTGTGTTTCCGGCCCACCCCCTTTTCATAGTTCAGTTGAGAACACATGTGTATTAGGTAGGTCTCTTTGTTAGGTTGTTTCTTTTGTTACCCTATTGTAATCTAGATTTTAGGTAGGTACCCAAGTTATTGTAAGAACAGTTACTGAAAAAGATGAAAATCGAAACGCTTGCAAAGTCTTAGTGTATTTCCGGTTCTAGACATGAATGCGTCTACATTAAAGGCAGTCTGTCACGAGTCTGATTGGCTGATAAGGACAATACAGTGAACAGGAGAATTTAATGGCTGGTGGAGCATAGGTTCCAAATCTTTAAAAAGGCTGGTGTAAAATTGAGTGACCTATTTCTTTGAACCGAATGACTTCAAAGAAACTTTAGCTAATTCTCTATAATTCTACCGTTGGAATTTTCTGAAATCTTCAATATTTTCAGAATTAGAGTGTTTTTCGTCTTTTTCAAGAATTCAAGAAAAATTTTCAAAAAAACTTAAAACCATCGTAATTTCCAAACTGCTTGACGTAACATGAAGCAATTTCGAAGAAAACCATAATTTATGAATACCTACAATATGGTATCAAGCAAAGGTCTGTAACTCATCTCGTTTATGATTTAGAAATTTGATGACGTCACATCCTCAAATGAGTTGAAATGTAAGATACGCTGTAATTTCCAAAAATATTCAAAATTTCTGAAAAGTCCCAACGGTAGAATTATAGATAAGTATCTAAAGTTTCTTTCAAGCCATTCAATCAGAAGAAATAGGCCATTGAATTTTACACCCACCTTTTTATGCCGAGATAAAGATTTGGAACCTATACTGGCTGGTGATCCTTCTGATTTTCTATGGCCGTAGAAAAGTACTAACGATCAAACCCCCTTTGCTTCCAGTGTACAGATTCACAAAAACATCCGTTGTGTTGAATTCTGACTTTATTGCAGCCAATGAGATGCGTGACAGACTGCCTTTTAAACTCAAACGCAGACAAACAAATCGCACCATTTTTAAAGGCATTGAGTCTGCATAAATAGCGGGCTCATGACCAATATGAACTTCTTTTCAATCATAAAACAAAAGTTGTGATTTAATCGCTATTGATATTAAACCAAAAAAATTCCTGAGGATAATACAAGGATTAACAAGCCTTTTGTCTGTACTGCTAATGACTTTAGCACTATTGTACGATAACAAAGGGCCGTCAGCGGTTTGTCAGCAAAAATTCAATATAGCGTTAACGCTCAGCTATTTATATGGACTCAATTCCTTTAAATTAGCATACCAACGAGAAAGGTTATCATGACCCTTACCGTTTATGTCACGTCGAGTATCCAGGTCCACAATAACATCTTCGATCTTTAGTAATGGACCTTTGATTCCTTTCTCGTCACCATCTCTGCCAAGAAGAGTGCACTGTGAATTCTTTTCACAATTTTTGGCAAATGGAACTGTAATTTGGGACGCTTTTGTGCTGTCATTTGCCAATTTAACCGACGGTTCATTGACAAGAGTCGTTTCATACTCTTTACCATGGGCAGCACTTCGTTGTTTGGCGGTATCTTCTAGACAAGACTTCAACAAGGGTATTGGTTCAGCCATCTTTGGATCTGCTGTTTGAGAAGGGTGACGGTCATTTAATAATGCAATGAGATCCATAGTATTTTCCGAAACTACTCTAAAGATTGCATATTCCGTTGAATCTGTACTAAGCAATGAATCATTTGAGACCGGCCTTCTGATTGCATATTTGGTTGTACTCTGGCAAAGTAATTTATTACCAGAAATCATTTGTGTGGCTGTATACTTGCTTGGATTTGTATACTTGCTTGGATTTGTACTGAGCAATTCATCGCCTGAAACCATTGCCGTGAATGCATACTGACTTGGATTTGTGCTAAGCACTTGTTCAAGTGGGCTTGGCGTCTTATGCATCTCTGCCTCTTGATTTTCTTGGTTTGGCTCTGCAGCTTGACAGGACACCTTTTCACTATAAAGATTGTCTGTGGAACAGAAACTAACTTGAGGGTTTGAAGACTCTTCCTCTGGCAATTCTAAATTAAACTTGACTAAAGGAACTGCTCTTCGAAACAGCTCAACGATTAGCACATTGATCGGGATCACAATAAAAGCCGATTGGATGCCAATAACCAGCTGCCTCCAACTGAACTTAAATGAGCCAATGCTGATCTGTGACCCTGCGACAGCTACCTTCTTTTGGTAAAACATTGCATTCACCAACATGGAGCATAATAAAACGCAGAAACAGCACGATAGTCTCTGGCAACGAGTGAAATGACTCCTTGCAGGACGCATAGCGACACTAAACCACAGATGGTCGTCAGTAAACCCTTTTGATGTTTCTGTGAGGAAGACTGTGTTAAAGCTCTTTAGGTCTTTTTCTTCAGCAGCTAGGAATATTCGGTCTATTTTTCCATCTGCGATTCCGATACCAAGCCATGAATGACACAAGAAATTCGTCTGAGTGCCTTCTAATATATTGGTAATTGTTATTCGACCAACAAACCAGCAAGGAGCTTTGCCAGCGTTATCATGCCAAATTCGGATGTATTTAATCTTGCCAAGATCCTTAAACAAATTAATCTCAGTTATGAATGTTACTGTGATAAGCAGAATGGAGAGCACTTTTCGTGGTGTCCCAAAAATTGTCCGATTTTTAGATTTGAATAATCTGAGCATAATATTTCATGAAAATAAAATATTTGGATATTCAGTTGTTTGAAAGCAAAAGTTTACAATGTTTTGTTGAGTATCTTGATCCAAATCGGGTGTCTTTTTCATATCATCATAAAATATTAAGATATACAAAGCAACGACAACAGTTAAACGAGAATTGAGAAAAGAAAAAATATGTCGTTCGTAGCAAGAAAGGACACAAAGTCATCGAGTTCTCACTACGAACAACACTTACAACAATTCAATACAACGATAGTATCTCGTCTATCTCTTAAAATGATGCAGGACTGAATTAGAAGTAATTTTGCTATCTTTATGTATTTATAAGCCTACTTTAAAGCAACACCGTTAATCTTGCCAAGCAGAACCATGATGTCGGGATTTATCATTACCCCTTCATTCATTTCGTTTCATTTTATTCATAGGTAGCATAGGGCTCAAATCTTTCAAATCTTTAAAAAGGCAGGTGTAAATTCTATGACATTTTTCTTTGGATTGAATGGCTTGAAAGGAACTTATGGTACTTTGTTGTAAATCTGCCATGGACATTTTTTGATATCTTGATTTCTTTCAAAATGGCGGCAATTTAAGCATTTTTGATTACAAAGTCCACTTTGTAATCTAAGAAGGGGCTTCGATGTCAGTCAGGAAGGAAGAAAGAAAGTAAGTAACCCACTTCCGTCACGCTCGTTAAAGCAATTGATTAACGTTTTATCTCTGCTAATTGGCACTGAAATAAAGAAAGCGCACATAAAGCGCACACAAGACAGAAGTTTCCCGCGATCCTATAGCAACATTTGACGTCGGCTTATTTCATGTTAGACAGATTTGACACCATAAGATGGATAAATTGCCATGATGTTTACCCTGGCACAACAACAAATTTACCCAGAATAGGCACGTTCTTGACTTCATTAGCAGCTTAATTATGTTAAAACAATCGATTTCTAGAACGAACGCATCATTAGCCACTTATTGCTAGTGATGGTACTCATTATGCAAATAAGTCAACTGTAGAGGATGATGTAACCGGCGGCCTGCACAGAGGCTAGCATTCGCAGTATCACCGCAGGTAGAAGGACCACGCTCCTACGCAGCTACAGATGCCAACGTCACAGGTGAAGCTGACATGAAAGGTACAGAATCCCAGCAAACAATGGTGCCATTGACTGGGGGAAGGCACGTGACCACACTGAACCAAAACGTCTTTATGACTCTGCACAAAGGTTATCTTGGTGACTGCTTGTCTAAAATTAGATTCCCGCGAATAACAACAATTGAAACGTTCTGCAGCCAGCAACCTCGTCCCCAGGGGCTTTTGTCATATTGGGACGGAGACCTCCGTCCCAATATGACAAAAAGTCCTGGGGACGAGGTTGGTTCTGGAGGTTCTGGAGGGTTCTGCATAAGTAATTTTGCGTTATTGTAAATCTTACATGACATCTAATTTGAGACGGATGCACCAATAGTTTCATGCACGAACTAAGCAAACTAGGGGTAATAACTTTTGATTTTTTGCGTATCATGCTCGTTTGACATAAAGATCAAAATATTGCTTTTCAGGCGATTCTTGTCCTTATGCCAGGGGCTTGACGTTCTATTGAAGGTGAATTTAGCAGCAACACTCATCTCTCTGACTTTAGCTAAAACAGCATCAACGATCATTTGGGGTTATGAAGAAATCAACATTCAGATATTCTTATGCTTGCTTAGCTCATGACAGACTTGTAATCATCCAAAAGGATCTTATGTTTTTAAAGAATCATGGAATATTTTGGAAAAATTAAAATCATCGTGAATCCTAAACCAATAGAGGACAAATAATATAACTTTCAAGAAAACCATAGTTTATGAAGGTCTACAACATGTTGACAAGCAAAAATCTGTAGCTTTTCTGGTTCAGGATTTAGAAATTTGATGACGTCATAGCCTCAAATTTAATAAATGGCGCCATTTTGAAACTAATCAAGATATCAAAAAATTTCCACGGCAGATTTAAAGCAAAGTTTAATAAGTTCCTTTCAAGCCATTCAATTCAAAGAAAATAGTAACATAATTTTACACCGACCTTTTTAAAGACTGGAGCCCTATGTTTTCATAGGTTAATTTTCAAGGGGACCTCCAATAAAAACTTTCAATTACAATATACCGGGTGTCCCAAAATGATGTAGTATCGCTTGTTTCATTGCTTGCGTATCCATAACCAATAAAACAATTTTCAAAAACTTTGTTTTATTTGCGGAAATCTAGCTGAGCTCTTTCAATCAGACCAGGCAAAGTTGTAGATCAACTACCTTGCTAAGAATGGATAAAAAAACGAAACATTTTCGAGTAGTTTTGGAAATAAATCCACTTTCCTGAAATGAACACAAAGATTCGAACTAGGATTTGAGAAGCAAGCGCTGAAGAAAACGTTGCGATTTGTACATCTTTCGATTGCTCAGACTATGCTGAACAACATCCTTTTTACGGCATTTCGATAGGTTGAATGGTATTGGAGAAATTAACTATTTTCTGAGGAGAGTGGTTTTGCGAAACGGCATCTCGTTGTTCACTGGAGCGGAAAGGAGAGTTACCTTGAGCACTCTTAAATATTCTAACAAAAATAGGATTTTCATACCTCTTCACTTGTCACCAAAAATGTATCAACACTATTGCGCTGGAATACTACTTCTGTATGATGAGACAAAGAATGTGGTGTACTTTCTCCGCTACTGCCTCCAATGATGATACATATAGATGCGGTTGTGCCAGATCCTAGTCTGCTACCAGTGTAGATTGTTACATCATAACGGAATTTGTGGCTCTGACAGCAATCATCAACAATTATTAGGGCAGTCTGTTAAATTGATTGAGAAACAGGGTAAAAAGTTGAAAAGGTCATTAATTTTATATTGTTTTCATTCTTTTGTCGACGGGGTTACCGTGTTGAAAGAATATAAAATGAAATGAAAATGAAAAAAAAAAATAAAATTCCATCTTTTATTTTCAGGCGCTGTTTTAAAAGGGAATAGACATAGCTATATCGACAAGCTGCTATAAATAGTCTGAAAAACGCCCACAAACCCATTGTTTCTTCGGCCACATGATGACACAGCAGGTGTCAAAATTGTCAAATACAATTAATCATATTTTTAACTTGGCCCGGGCCAGCTTTTAACTGTGTCGATTCCCTTTAAGACTCTGGTACCCAAGATATTTCTCTAAATAACCGAGCTACATGGATGAAAACAGGAAACAGGAAGTTTTGCACATTTATAGCTTCTCAACAAATACACTTCATTCTCTACCAAACTGATTCTTTCTAAATCAATGCAAGTAGTAAACCCATATTGTAGATTCCAAATGCATATTTTGTGGCATTTTCACTCTCTTTTTTGGGGGTGGCTCTATCTAATAAAGGTTCTTCATATTTTTAAACCCCTGATTTTGATGTCAGGATCGAGCCTGGATCGAGCATTATTTTTATACGCAAGGCTTGATAAAGTGGTGTTAAGAGCTTCTATCACTATTGTGCAAATTCGAAAATTCTTCAAAGTGCACTTTGTAGAATTTTCGAATATGCACAATATTGATAGAATCTCTAACGCCATTCTATCGAACCTCGTGTATAAAAATAACGCTCGATCCAGGCTCTTTTGTAGAATAGCTAAAAGGTCTATTGCCCGATTCCTTTCTAATACCAATCACAACGAGGGCTGCTCTGTTAAAGGTTATGTGTCCATGTAAGTACAGCGACTTTGCTATTTTTACGTGACATTTCATGTGATCATTTAACCATGAAATTAATAAGACAGCCAGCTCTAATGTAAACAGACTGATGACTTACTTGCGGTTGCGATTCCAGAGCTGAACCCGAAGTTTCACAGCAGGAAGCCTCATTGTGAAATTTAAATTATAGTTTTGCATGTGATCAGTTAAATTCTACCAATCACAGCGAGCTCTTCGGGGCTTTTCGTCAGCATTGCGTCAGCAAATTTTGACAAGAGTGTATACGGAGCTGAAGATAAGGCTCAAATCCTTACTGGTTGCCAGAGCATGCGGAAATCATCCAATTTCATGCTTGTCAGCCAATGAGATCACCGCTTTCTAGCCCCTGGAGACAAAATCGGTCGTTTGAGGTAAATTTTCTAGTACCCTCACTAAAACTGAAATGGATGCTAAAATACTTCAGTTATTTGCAATTTTTTTTAATAAATCAGTTGTGGGGATGTCCGTCCAGAGTTGTTTACATGTTTAGGCACATAGCTTGATTGGGGCCGGAGCTGCGTTCATTTTCCGGTCGAAGAATATTCACCTTCGTTTAAATATCTATAGAAATCGCTACAAATGAGATATACAGATAAGAATTTCAGCAATTATGCATACTGACCTGAGCAATAACCCAAACTCCTTCACTGCTATCATATCTCAAAATTTGAGGCAATTTCTAATGATTCCTGGCAAAGATATCATTTGGGCCTAAGCCTTTTCTCGCTTAAAACTCATTCCATTGCACTTAAAAAGTTATGGTAAAATTCTAGAGCTGAATAATGCACTTACCCATGACTCAGGCACCAGTTTGACTTCGTTTGCCGTTTTTACATTAGCAAATTTTTATAAGAAACGACCAGTTGTGGGCGAATTGCAAAAACTTTCCTCGGTCCATATTTTTCTCTGCACAGTCTCTTCGCTTCAAACAACAAACAGTGACTTTTGTATCATAAAAGTCTTGCATCACAAAATATTCCAATAGAACGATTCCATGCGCCTTAGCGAGGCACTGGTGAATTGTTTTCACGCATTTGGTTCTATTCGTTCTTATTTCAATCAGTGTAAAACATAGAAAGAACAAAACTTTATTTTGGGTTCGTTAAAAAAGATACCCGGTTTTGCTCTTTTGTTTGTTTGCATTGGCTGATTGAACCAAATCCGTGAAAAAAATTCACGAGTGCCTCGCTAAGGCGCATGGAATCGTTCTATAGGAATGTTTTGTGATGCAAGACTTTTATGATGCAAAGTTCACTGTTTGTTGTTTGAAGCGGAGAGACTGTGCAGATAAAAATATGGACCGAGGAAAGTTTTTGCAATTCGCCCACAACTGGTCGTTTCTTATAAAAATTTGCTAATGTAACAACGGCAAACGAAGTCAAACTGGTGCCTGAGTCATGGGTAAGTGCATTATTCAGCTCTAGAATTTTACCATAACTTTTTAAGTGCAATGCAATGGAATGAGTTTTAAGCGAGAAAAAGCTTAGGCCCAAATGATATCTTTGCAAGAAATCATTAGAAATTGCCTCAAATTTTGAGATATGATAGCAGTGAAGGAGTTTGGGTTATTGCTCAGGTCAGTAGGCATAATTGCAGAAATTCTTATCTGTATATCTCATTTGTAGCGATTTCTATAGATATTTAAACGAAGGTGAATATTCTTCGACCGGAAAATGAACGCAGCTCCGGCCCCAATCAAGCTATGTGCCTAAACATGTAAACAACTCTGGACGGACATCCCCACAACTGATTTATTAAAAAAAATTGCAAATAACTGAAGTATTTTAGCATCCATTTCAGTTTTAGTGAGGGTACTAGAAAATTTACCTCAAACGACCGATTTTGTCTCCAGGGGCTAGAAAGCGGTGATCTCATTGGCTGACAAGCATGAAATTGGATGATTTCCGCATGCTCTGGCAACCAGTAAGGATTTGAGCCTTATCTTACGGAGCTGTACTTACATGGACATATTACCTTTAAAAAAGGCTACAGTTCTGTAAATATCGATTCAGTAAACATTGTGAATTTATTGAGGAGATGAGATACGCTTCGCCCGAGGAAACCCATGCTTCTCCCGTGCAGTAGGTTAAAGCTCATGCGCAGTAGCGTTTTGGATTGAAGCTCTGAAGAGCGCATGTGCTTTAACCCACTGCACGGGGGGACACGTAAGTTTCCTCGGACAAAGCGATCTCGTCTCCCCAACAAGAACGCACTGGCAAACACACCTAAACATATATTTGAAGGTCCATCCCGTCGAAAGGCGAATCTCATCCCAAAAGAAAGGGCGGATCTTCGTGTTTTTGGCTTGCAAAAGATAGATAGAAAATAATTAATCATACTGACCTTGAGAATATCTTTCTTGTCTTTTCGTCGAGCTAACACCATCCCAATTATGTATAATCCACTCATGATGCATACAGTAGCAAGCAAGGCAGGGTAATCTTCCAAGTTTTTTAACTTCAGTATCGATTTCTTGATGTCTAATACATTTGGCTTCACAAGAATGCCTGCACCAAACCATGACAAATGGTTACATAAACATACTGTTTTCTTCCAATTTGTCTCATTTGATATCTGAAAAAACGATGCTTTGCTGCTCATGCAATGATTTCATTAGACAGCGATAATAAAATTCATGCAGTCATGAAATAATTTTGATGCTCATCACGAGACCCATACCCTGGGTACCAGATGAGACTTTCACTCCTTTTTCTGTTTTTCTGCTTTTCTTTTTCGTTATCTTTTATTTTTGTAGGCTCAGGTATCCAGGGTAGTGAACCCAATGCTAAGCAGCACAAAGAGATTGCTTATGGTTCCTGAATTTTGACACTGGAACTTTGGTCGTGTTGCTGATCATGAAAATGTGTTTATGTGCATCAAACAACGAGACTTTGCTGATATAAAAAGCTTTCCAAAATATTCTGTGGTCAATTCACCCATTACAAAATACGGTTTCCTCTACAGATCAAGAAGCCAAAGGATGCTTATTAAATGAAATAACCCTTAGCATCCACAGAATAATTGCAAAGTTTAGTGGTGATATTTGTCCGTTGGAGATGCTGAATGGTTCTAATTTTGAATATACCAGATCACTATCTAACTAAAAAGAAATTTCTAGGCATAGGCAATTCAGCAGGCATGGTTTAACAATATCTGCCCTGCCTTAGTAATAGTAGAGCCAAAGTTTTAACTTGGACTTATTAACTGGAATCATTTATTTCCCTGTGCTCTTTGACAGAGATTCATTCCTCTACGCTCGTAGAAATGGAATATCTCATGTA
This sequence comes from Aurelia coerulea, assembly GCA_039566865.1. Classification (NCBI taxonomy): domain Eukaryota; kingdom Metazoa; phylum Cnidaria; class Scyphozoa; order Semaeostomeae; family Ulmaridae; genus Aurelia; species Aurelia coerulea. Next base: position 31,263,066 of record CM076944.1, read on the forward strand.
TGACCTCTACAATGAACCTGTTAACTGTTCCAATGAAGGTTTAATTAAAGGAATTGAGTCCATGTAAATAGCTGATGCTGACAAACTGCTGACGGCCCTTTGTTATCACACAATTGTGCTAAAGTCATTAGTAGTGGAGACCAAAGACTTCTTAATAATGCAAGGATTAAGGATAATGCAAGGATTAAGAAGTCTTTGGTCTCCACTACTAATGATTTTAGCACAATTGTGCGATAACAAAGGGCCGTCAGCAGTTTGTCAGCATAGCGTTAACGCTCAGCTATTTACATGGACTCAATTCCTTTAAGTGACGTTGGAGCTCCTTTCATTATTGCATACATTCGAAGATTCTACACATGTATCAAGATACCGTTCAATTCGGATTCTTTTTTAATATTAGCTGAAACAGCTATTGGGCCTAAATTACCTGCTACTTTTTTCTCAAAACCACTGATCTTAAAACGCCACAAAAGCAGTTTTCCAGAACTGCTGTATCATAAAGCTTGCTATCAGAACTTATATAAAAGTTCATTCTAGCCATAAATGCAAAAACGCCCTTCTCTAAGCCATATTCTGATCACCACACGACGTTGCGACAAAAATTTGTTGCAGATTGACATTTTTATCCGGTTTTACAGCACTAGGGAAACAAGGCCCTCAGTGGAGCGACAACAACAACAACAACAACAACAACAATTCAACTCAATGAGATGAGCGTAACTTGAGGGTCCTTACAGAGTGAGGCTAGTCTTAACTAGGCTGTATGCACGAGGTAGCAATACATAAAATTCACATCAATTTGAAGGTTTCTAACCTGGCACCCATCAGAACTCCATGTATTCTCAGTTTCCTTCCAGTAAAAACATCCAGTATTGAAAATCTCTATTGTGAAGTTTACTCGATCAGTTCTATTTCCAGTGCCTTTAATTTGCCAGATTCCCAAAAAAACCTTATTCCCACTGATGGCAGAAAAAGTTCTAAACTTATTATCGTTGTTTTCATGACTGCTATCTCCAATATCAAAATATTCCGAATTGTTTTTCATGGTTTGGATACCATCATAGCGTGTAAATAGACGACAGGAACTTCCATAACAGCATGGTCGTAACATTACAGATAAGCCGTTTGCAGGCAGTTCTATCTTTACCCAAAGCATCTCGTCCTTCTTGATAGTAAATGTTTTGTTTACCTGAAACGAACATGGAAAAGAATTACAATTGGAATCTTCTAGAATGGTTTTGTGAGTCGCTGAAGAGGTCTCAGAGGTGAGGCGAAAGCTCCGACCAAAAAGAAAAGGCGCAATAAGTGAAAATAATGGCAAGTAGAACCAATTTAAATTTCATAAATAGGCTTTGTGACGATTGGGAAAGATATATTTCATTACGGGGTTTGAACAACATTTTGGCAGAAAGCTAAATAGAGTTAACATCCTGACTTACAATCACTTGCAGTAAAGTAGCCTGATAAATCTCTCATTAAAATATCCAAAAATATCAAACAACCAGGTATTTCCTTGAAGCTACGAAATTTCGCAAATACTGTTTCTCACAAATGATTTTTCGTGCTTTAGTAGCATCGTCTCCTCTTCTTTTTTTTTTATATTCTCATAAAATTTACAATAACAAACAATTACAACATTACAAAACAACGGCGAAGGGAGCATGGAAATACATAACAACCCTAAAACCTACACTTAACATAGCGACAAATATTACAATACTACAAAAATGACTACAGTGGTGTCGCCCATTATGTCCATGTCGTCGCAAATTTGAATTTGTTCTCAAAAAGTATAATCAGAAAGCCATCTAGCTAGTATACTTGCTAATCGGCCGTAATGGGCGACCGGGCATAACAGACGACGCCACACTAAACATAAAGGAGGAAAGGTTTACACGAGAGAGTTAGAGCATAAGCATCAGATCCCCAAAAAGACCACACGAAATTGCGCATTCCCCCAAAGAACCAACGCCCATGCTGGTTTTAGCAATTTATTGGAAGCGTTCTGAGGCCTCCTTCCAAGAAGAATAATTATCAATCATGTAGTAAACTTGTATCATCCTTCACAAAACGGCAGGAAAATTTCATTCTAAGATTGTTTTTAAATATATATTCAAGATAAAAATTTAGAATACAACGATACCTCCTACTATACTCTCTAATTACAACTCTACGACACAACAGAGATGATACCAAGAGGAGCGAAGTGGCACGACTACCCCAGGGCCATAACATGAAACAAAAAACGATGAAATACCAGAACAGTGTGTAAAGGGGTCAAAGAACAGAGCGAACAGCATACGAACTAAGCAAACTAAGCTACAAGTCAGGATAGCCTGCAACCAAATAATTTGAATTAAATGATTATTGGTAGCAGAATCAATTTTGGTGATCTTCCAAAAGGCTTCCTTAAATGTTGGGTCACCTGATTATGAAGGTTTGATTTCATTAGTTCACCCAGTTATAAAGGTTTGGTTCAATTAGTTCACCCAGTTATAAAGGTTTGACTTCATTAGTTCACCGAAAACACAGTCAAAACAATTTGATTCCATTGGTTCACCAGACACACAATTAAAAGGGTTTGATTTAATTTGTTCAGTTGGTAGATAATAATGTTGATCTGCTTACTTACCACTTCAGTATTAGGAGTAGGAATTTGCACAACCAATTCATCGCCCGAAGGCAGATTATTCACTTTCATCTCTTTGTTGTCAAATGAATAGTGGATACTTGATACAGTTGGCGTAAGGATTTTTCCAATTCCATTTTTGCCCCATGTGTACGGATTTCGTAATAACGTAACCATCTGCCAAAAACAAGGAATGCAGAATTTCAATAACGGCGTAAGTTTTTTACTCACCCAAATAATACAATGAATCACTAGTCAATCATCTTACCCATCAACTAGTATTTTCATTTCAGGTAATGGTTGTTGACCAAGCTTTGACTGACCTTATTCATGATTCAAGAGAACGTTCCTTTACAACTTTTTCGGATGGCACTCGCTTTTAGACCTCGGTGTGAATTGAAAAGGTTCATAACTTCAGAGTAACAGCTGGTTTAGCAAAGTAAAACAGTTGAGGCCGTACCTTGCTAGAAACCGCATTGGTAGTATTGGTTCCATTGCCACCAAACACACCCCTTCCAGATGGTGTCTGTAGAATACCACCCTCTAATGTTTTCATCTGCATTCTGTGCAGACTTCTACCTTCTGATTTCTTAACTTCAATTGATATCGACTCGCTATAAAATATTCTTGCCATTTCATTTGCAACCATCGATCGGAGTACCATTGCAGTGGATTTTTCAATCATTTGTAACGTTCCTTTGGTGAATTTTAGGTACTAGAAAAAAGGAACAAGTGAATCAACAGTGTTGCCTATTGTAACCATTTGCTAGCTATTTTCTTAACAGTAATCATCCAGGGCAAACGTCTGTGTATTATTGTGGATGTTTACTCCACAACAAGCCTGACTCGGCAGGGATATCTCAGTCATAGGTCGTTGGATTTCCAACCCGAAGGTTGTTTTCCATTGCAATTCTGGCGAAGGATGCCTTCTACTTGATAACTAAGGCTTTGTCAATGATAAAAGCTTCAAATTATTGGCAAAGCAAGATTATTGTTTCATTTAGGTCCTTTCGAATCCATCTATATAAAAGCAAACTGTGGAGAGAAATAATTATCCTTCTCTTTAAATCGAATCAGATTTGCATAAAAGTCGAACCATGGAAATAGTTATTCTTCTCATCGAATCCATCTATATAAAAACGAACCATAGAGAGAAAGAGTTATTCTCACTGCAAACCCTTCAGGTAATTCTCATTGCTGACTGATCCACAAAGATCTTCGCCCTTTGCATTGACAAAAATTGCAACTAAATGAATTAAATTGCAGCTGGAAAGAAATGAGGAGAACTTTGGTGCAGTACTGTGTCGTCATTTCAGATACACTACTGTTTGTCCAACCACTACGCACTGCAACTTACCAATACGATAGAAACGTAGATAAAAGAACCTAGTTTTATAAGAACCTTGAGGCTGAAATTCCATGGTTACAACCCTTTAAACAAGAACCCACAAGAGGCTGAAATTTCCAAGGTTCTTATATATAACAGTTTGATACACAGTGCTGTACTTGAAAACTGCAAAATCTTTTATGATGTAAACGTTATCAAAAAGAAATATATTGAAAACAATTCAATTCAAAGAAGGAATGGACTGGCATGTATAAAAACACATTTGCACTGTACCAACTATATGCACAGTTTTAATAACCTTACAGGCTGGACTTGAGTATGGCATCAGGTAATCAAGAACCTCATTCAGGCTGCTTCAAGAAAACCTAGGTTCTTTTATGCGAGTTTCTACTGTATCCAACTTTTGGGTTAAAAAGCAAGGGCAAACTTTTTGAAACAAAAGATTCAGGTTTCGGAAAAGACAAAGCGATTTGCCATTTTAAAGAATAGATTTCACACCTCTGAGTGAGCTCAATCAAGTCAAAATAATATGGTCAGCTGCGCTGCAGGTTTCAAACCTATTCTTGACACTGTCAAATCGCGTTGTCTCAGACAGAGCTGCATCCTCTGTAGACTACCCTCACATGAACAAACTCAAACCGGTCTGAGTTTCAAATCGGTTTGAAACTCATTTCGGTCTGCGGTCTAAGCCTTTGGAGTGCTCACATGACGCAGGCGAAATGAAATTCGGATCGACATGAAATCCATTTTGGTTTCTCAGGTCGGTTTGAGTTTTCAGGTCGACCTGAAATTTTCATGTGAGCAGAAACTATTTTCGTTTCGGGGTGAAATGAATTTTCAAAACAAGTGTGAATGACAATCCTTGCGTTCCTTTGGCAATCAAAACAATCAAGATAAATCTTCAACAATGCAATCATAATCGTTCTGATTGACAGGGGAACGCACGCATTGCTTTTTATTCAGGAAATGTTTGTGAAATGCGCATGTGCAGAGCAAGTGAGCTGAACTGAAACCAATCTGAGAATGATCATGTGAGGGGGAGGCAAATTAGCAGACACAGCCAAATTTCAAATCAATCTGAAACTCAGGTCGGTCTGAGTTTTCTAACGTGAGGGTATTCTTAAACAAATTTACCCTTGTTGGTTCAAAATAGATAATGGCCACACTCGAGTGTAACTTACATCAGACTTCAATTTTCCTTTACTCGCGCCTTTGGCTCTGCTGGTTACTGCAGATTCCAGCATGTTTCCAACTCCTTCCAAGAAGCCTCCAAATGCGTTTTGTATTACATTTGGGTCACGATCACCCCAATTTGAATAAGTCTGCTCAATAAAGGTTGATGAAGTTCCATAAAACTTCAGCAGCTTGTCCTGCAGAACAAAACAGAAGTCGCATATTTTAAATCTACTGAAAAGGAGGTAAGTCAATTGTGCTCAGGAGGGATGCACAAATAAGAAATCATTATTTCATGGAATTTGAAGAATAGCTACAGATGTGAAATTAGTTTAAATTTAGTATCTGATTTTTGATATACTAAAGAAAACTTTCTTGGACCACTTCTAGACATGACTAGCCAGCCGATGAATCCTGTAAACTTCCTCGGGTTCGTCACTTGGCAACATAGGGCTCAAATCTTTCGAATCTTTAAAAAGTTGGGTGTAAAATTCTATTACATGTTTTTTAATTGAATGGCTTGAAAGGAAATTGTGATGTGGAGACAGGCTTTGCGAGCAATTTCATTGCAACTAATACACAATTTGGCAATAGGCCGGTCACTGAACTAACACTGGGGAAGCAGATTACATCTAATCAAATCTTAATGCCTAAATCATCAGGAAAAAGGTTTCTTATTGTCCATTCATGTTGAATCTTTAGACAATTTGACCGAAGTTTCTGATCGTCTTCAATGTTTTCAAAAACGAAAATTTCAAGAAACTCGCCCTTAGCTCCAGGAGCCGAAGCCAAACATTTGCAAGAACTCGCAGAATATAATTCAGGCTCTAAATTTTCAAAATCGGTGAAATGTATGATCTATCGTGGCCTGTCGAAAATTGATAGATTTTTGCCACACCCGGTTTAGGAATCTCATTTCAAAGCATATTAAGAATAAAATGCGGCCAGTCCGAACATTTTTGAAATACTACGAGTCCCAATTTAAGCAGTCTAAACTGGCTGTCATCGAAAAGGATATCATATCATCTAAAATCGAAGATCTTTAACACCCATGTGATACCGGTTGTACTTTATGGATTAGAATGTGTTAACTGGACCTCGAAATCCTTGCAAAAACGTTTTCCAAAATCATATGATGAGATTCATGACAAACAAACGACTGTCTGATCATACGCGAATTGAAGACCTCCTTATTACAACAAAGCTCATTCCCATCACATCCACAATTAAATCAAAAGTCCTGAAGCTCTACGGTCACGCCAAACGCTGTACTCAAGCCGTAAGCAAAATCTGCCTCGAAGGAATGACAGAAGGCAAAAGAAGTAGAGGAAAGCAACGTAAACAATAGTGAGACAACATTAGCCTTTGGACTGGACGGAACCTGATGTCGCTGAACAATGCGGTCAAAGACCGAAATTTATGGAGACAATTGTCACATGTTGATGCGCAATCCGCCGAAGGCGGAGAAGGCGAACGATGAAACTGGCTGTCTAAGCAGCAGACTAAACTAGGACACATTGTAATCAGTACATTGTAATCAGTCTATACAAACCTGGGAATCTTCATTTATTTCATCTTCGGCGGCTGATACTTCTTGAAGTGCACCGCTGATCAATGCAAAGTTATCTAAGTTCGTCACCCTGACGTTTGTCAAAGAATCAACGATTGACGTCCGCATCTAAATGTGAAGAATAAATATTGTGAGAAAGGAATGTAAACAATCAGAGCTTCTTTGTAACAACAAAAATCTCTCTTTTTCTACTTACCCGATCGATTAGCCTGTTTAACATGGAGACTTATTTAGGCGTATTTGTGACACTGTTTCCTTTTAAAGGGAATAGACATAGCTATGTCGACAAGCTGCTATAAATAGGCTGGAGAAACGCCCACAAACCCATGGTCTCCTTCGCCACACAATGAAACGGCAGGCGTCAAAGTTGTTGAATACAATAGATTATATTTTTAACTTGGCCCGGGCCATCTTTTAACTATGTCGATTCCCTTTAAGCTTTAGATAAAGAAACTACTTTGAAAGGAAAAGTTTGTTTCCCCTTATTGAATCTGATAGAAGTCTGTACACGGTAAACTATTCAAAATCTTTTTAGTTCATCGACGGCTTTGGATCTTTTACTTGCATTTCTTCAATGATCCAGCGATATTCAGCACAAAGATGATAACATAATTGTTCTTTTTATTAAGAATAATGACCACTGAATTTACCAAGATTCTAGAAAAAGTTTTGTTCTCAAATTTTCTGTCAGGTTTAGGCTACTGGCATTTTTGTGCAAAAGCTAACGAGCCATCATTTGGAAAGAAAGGGCCATGAAATGTTTATCATAAGCACCAGTTTGAGAATGTTTATCGCTGAAATAAGCTCCACATCAATGGATATAAAAAATAGCATAAAAAAACGAGGTATATCTCAAATTCACAAATCAGAGGCATTTCAATGTAAGGTGAATTGTCCAATTATAAGTTCCAGAATTGAAGTCACTAGTAAGTTATCAAAATTATCACAGCGCAACAAGTTGTTACCGAAAGATTGAAATGACTTGATTAACACTTTTAACTGTCAAAACAGAAAATAAGAGTCTTTGCGAAATCTATCATAAATAAATGTCAACAGCTAAGTTCACTGGAGGATCTTAACTCACAACGACAATTAGACAAAATGAATGAATAAAACGATTTTCAAGATCGATTTCCACTGAATGAAATTCTTATTCAGATTCGCATCTTTTTCATACTTTTTAATGAATTTTACTTCAGTTTGTGAGTTTGTTAGACTGGCTTTAGTTAGCTGAGTTATCGTGTAGCTGTGCAATGGTTATTTCAGGAAGTAAAGGTTTGAAACTCATTCGTTCCTTTATCTAAGACAATGGTCTTTAAGAGAAATTTAAAGCTTGGGGGGCCATGGCCCCCCCGGCCTCCCCCACTGGATCCGCGCCTGAAAATTAGCCTATTGTATCTGACGATTTCGAAACGTGCGTGCATATCTTTTCCCAAGGGGAGTAATTACGTGCGTAGGCCTTTCTTTGTCCTATTTATAGATTGCCTCTACTTAACTCCGTCAACTAATATGGTAGGTATAGCCTGCGTGTGAACTTGACTGGTCCTTACAAATGAGAATCGATTTGAATGGAAAATCGAAGACGCTCTCCAAGTACAACACCTTCAATTTTCCATTCTAAAGTAGGCAACGATAAACATGTTTACCTTCTTCCTTCTCTCTTTCCTTGTCTTTTTCTCGGATTCAGTTATGGTAGTTGTGTTACTTTTCTTTTTTGCTGAATCTAATGCTTTACCAATAGTCTTTGTGAATCTTCCAAGTCCTTGGACGTCACCCGATCCGACTAGTTTTGCAAGGGTGCTATTTGCTCCACTGACATATTTTTCAAGCTCGACTTCAATCGATTTTCCTGAGGCATCTGATGTCTCATTCTTGTTCTTTGCCTCATAAGGATAAACCTAGAAAAAATAATTCCTCCTTTTTGATTGTATTAGAGCGACAAATCTTTCTTTCTCGAACTGCAGGGGAAGTATTCAACTCATATAGATAACTGACTTACAAGCTGCCCTGTTAAGTAAAGAAAGCTAAGCAATTTGCAAGAAATACAATCTTTTCATGATATTCAAACAAATGATTTGTGGTACAAAATTTGAAAATTGCCTTAAATAACAGACTCATGGTACTAAACCGATAAACGCAACAAAACAACGTAATCTGTAGAAAGAAGACTGTTAACTCCTGTAAAGGAACAACCACCAAAACAAACCTGTAACGAGAGAGAAAACTGTTAAATTATTTCTTTCCTTTGAGGTTTTAAGATTAACTCGTTTTTCTCTTGTAGGATTCGACAGTTCTCTCTCTAATTATAGGTTTATTTTGGTTGTTGTTCTTTTACAGGAGTTAACAGTCTTCTTTCTTCCGTTTTATATATTTTTTTGTTGCGTTTATGGGTTTAATACGATGAGTCCGTTATTTAAGGCTATTTTCATATAAATATTTATGAAGTGAAAGGATAAGTTTAACAATGCTGATGCTTTTGCATTTTTCATTGATGGTATGAATTGCGTGGTAAACTTGACTGTCTTAATTTCTGTATTCTAATCGCTACTGTGTGTTACTTATTCATTCTGAGCCTTCAAAACCAGGTTTCAACAACAAGCATATCATTTAATTCTCAGTCAGTAGCAGCAATTAATTTTTCCATAGTGCAAGAGCTACAATGAAAAGTTGCAGCTTGGTCACTATAACATTGAATCTATCATAATCGCGAAAAAATTAGCATGTCGTGTTCTTGGAGACGATACTTACAGGTATATTTGCTTGAAGTTTTATAGGTTAACATGAAACTACACGAATAATGCGCAAACGATATAAACAATACCTGAACAGTTACATTCGTTTGAGTACTTGCTTCATACGAATCAATAATGCGAATCATTAATCTTTGAGTGTAATTTGACTTTGCTGGTCCTTCAGGAAGAGTCAAGGAAGTGTACGGTAGTGCACCATAGAATAACAGCGTGGCCTTTTCACTATCTTTAAGTGAACCAGCCGCATTTGATCGTTCGATGAGATAGACAGAGTATCCAAAAGCGTTGCTATCTCCTTTCCAGTCGTGGCATGAGACATGGAAGGTTGTTTTGATTGATTCTCCAACAGCAGGAGTGACGTTACAAAATCCTCCGTATGGTGGTTCACTCACTCTGAAACCATAGTCAGTATAACCTTGCTCTCCTATGGTAAGAATGAATGGATAATAAGAAATGAGTTATAATTCAGGAATTTGAGCAAAGAAAAATTGATATTAGAACTGGTACATCGATATTGAAACAGGAACTATTGCAAGATCTTTTTTGGTCACTGGATAGGAAGAAAGGGAAAACTTGCCATCGTTAGTAACTTGGCATTGAAATTAAACTTGACTTGCTGATAGACATACTATCTTTAAAAGGTCAGCTTTCTCTTTCTCGTCAAATGTAAGAAGCATACGCTTCAAATCTTTAAATCGGCATAAAATGTTGAGCGTAAAATTCTATGACCTACAGGGTGTCCTAAACAATGTGTGTCCTGTTTGCCTAAAGATTGCGACAAGACGGCAAAAGATTCTCGAAAAACTTTTGCATGATGCTGCTCTTTAGATATTCAATTAAAGCTTGCAACCATCCCCGTACAAATCCGTTGAGAAATGATGGAGCTATGACCTTCAGAAGACCAAACTTGCCTGATAACTGAAACCAGCGGTCGGCCATTTTGTCTTACAGTTTTTCAGTGATAAGTATATTCGCGTGAAGTAAGAAATAATTGCTGTGAGGTCAGAAATAGTGGAACTCTCCGAGGATTATCGGAATTTTCACGAGAGCTATGAAATTGGAGGCTGCCGTTTCATTTTCAATCCATGAAGCCATTTATCGCTGCAAAATAATAAGACAAAATGGCCGACTGCTGGTTTCAGTCATCGGGCAAATTTGGTTTCCAGAAGGTCATAGCTCCGTCATTTTTCAACCGATTTTCATGGGAATGGTAGCAAACTTTAATTGAATATCTGAAAAGCACTATTATGCTAAAGTTTTGCCAAGATTTTTTGCCGTTTTGTCGCAATCTTCAGACAAACGGGGCACAATTTTTTTGGGACACCCTGTATCTCTTCTAGTTGAATGGCTTGATAGAAACTTTAGCTACTTACCTATAATTCTACCGTTGGACTTGCAATTTTGAGTATTTTCCCAAATTACCGCGTACTTTATATTCTAACTCATTTGAGGATGTGACATCATCAAATTTTTAAATCGTACTTTTGCTTGATACCATATTGTAGAACTATGGTTTTCTTTGAAATTATTTCATGTTGCGTCAAACAGTTTAATACAAACATTTTGAAACTAATCAAGACATCAATACATTTCCATGGCAGATTTACAACAACAAACCCTAAGTTCCTTCCAAGTCATTTAATTCATAGAAAACTGTAATAAAATTTTACACCGACCTTTTTATAAAGATTTGAGCCCTCTGTTGTTACTCCAAATATAAGTGAACGAACTACATCAATACTATCTTTAAACTATGGACATCACTCTAACACTCTGGAATAAAACACCTACTTACCTACCGGTGTAGTGGTAACAAATCTAGCAAGATAAGCTGTTTCTCTTTCCAGCGCACCAGGTAGCAGAACAAGTGAGATAGAGTTCTCTGGGGTGCGTGTATCAACCATCCATCGCAAAGGCATTGGTGTAGTGCCGTTTTTATCTTGGGCCATGAGTTTCCACGTGTATGAAATGTAACCTCCACATTCCTTGCATTCTCCAATTAAAGACAATCTGGTTTCTGGGTCTATCATATCATTGCAGTTTGACTTGCAGCTAGGGCACAAACAATCTATCGATCATGACTATTCAAATTTCACCTGTAAATTTATGCATTTGTAGCTAATTATCCTGTATTTTATTTCTTTTTTAACAAATATTACTTTCCTAGATAGCTTTTATTTTATAGCTATTGTATATATGCCTACTCCAGATGAATTAATAATAATAATAATAGTATGTGAAGATTGATGAAGATTTTAACATCAGCTCTCCTTGATTCTAAATGCACAGATTCACATCACAAAGAGACCCATTCTGTTGAGCTCTGACTTTATTGCAGCCAATCAGATACGAGACAAACTACCTTTACATTCCGCTTTAAAGTAGGAGGGCCCAATTTAGATGCGAGTTGGTAAATTTTCAGGTCGGTTTATTTAATATTAAAATTCCCTTCCATACAAATGCCATTACAAGAATTACACCATACCAGGGAAGACCCGGGGACAAGGACAATTGTTACGCTGGCTGTCACACCTAGAAATAACAAACAATCTATTTTTTGCATAGGAAAAGCTCATTCCAATCATCTACCGGGTGTGCCAAAATAAACTATGCACGTTTGACAGGCCAAAATAAATCGTACACTGGACCGATTTTGAAGATTCGTGACTTAATCTTTAGCAAAAAGGCTGAATTAGATTCCAGGATTTTCTTCAATCTTTTCTGCTTTCAGTTTTTAGAGCTGGACTCGAGTTTCTTAAAAGTTTGTATCTGAATTTTTTCTATCCAAATCGGACTCTAAACCAATAAACGCAACAAAACACTGTAATTTGTAGAAAGAAGACTGTTAACTGCTGTAAAAGAAAAATAACCAAAATAAACCTGTAACTAGAGAGAAATCTGTTGAATCCTGCAAGAGAAAAACAAGTTAATCTTGAAACCTGAAAGGATAGAAATAAGCTCATATATAATTTGGACATATATGCGGGTTATGCTGATTTCCTTACGACAAGTGAAGAAGAGAAGAACATCATCACAGATAAGATTGGAGAGATTCTACTAAGAGATAATTTGAAAGTAAACAACAGCAAAATAGAGCAAACTGAAATTCTTCGAGGAGACAGAAACACAGAGCGATGGAGGTCAGATAAAAAGCTTGGCTCTCTATTAGGGGATACAGAAGATATACAAAGAAGAAAACAGTTGTCTATAGCATCCATGAATAGATTAAATCACATCTGAATCAGAAAAGACCATGTCAGTGAGAAGTTTCGCTTCATGCTTTACAAAACACTTCTAAAACCAGTCTTGATGTACAACAACTCAACATGAACAAGGGCAGATTTTGTAATGCAATAGCATGAGTTGCTTTTGTTGACACCTCAATTCAAAGCGATTAGCGATTGCAGACAAAGGAAATTCTCTCAACCAGCAATTCAAAACAAACAAAGCCGCAAAAGTTTCTTTGAAAACCAGGTAGCTAGCTCGCTCGATGTGCATTCCAGAAACTGTTTTTAAGGGCAAGCATGAGCGTAGATCGAAAGAAGAAAAGCCGTTTAGGAGGTGATTCAATTCTCTTAATTTTTTGGGTGTTATCAAAACATTTACTGCTCAGCTTCTGGATTGAAAGAGGAAACACAAGATTCCTCTTGAGGCACAATGCAATGTCACAACTTTTATTCCAAAGAAATTTGAAATTTTTCTACACGTAGCCTTTTGATGCATTCTGAAAACATGAATTTAATTAAAATATTTTACTTACACAATGGATGTCTTCATAACGGCTCCACTTCTGACATCAATTTGCTGCTCAAATCTTGCAGTTCTCTTTTGCACCTGCAGACTTTCTGCAACTAGTGTTATGATGTAAATGGCATTTCTGATCAACAATTTCGCAGGAATTCTCCATGTTGCGTAGTTATTCTCAATGATCCCAGCACCGTATCCAAAACAGCCACCTTTTCCAATAGTAAAATGCAATGCACCAGGTTTTACCTTGCAGTACCATTTGTAACGTAAGTTTTTCTGATTGCCGCTTAGGATATTAGGGTCGTAACTGAGACTGCCATCTAGCAATATATCACGCTCCCAAGAGAGGAGTCTTGCTGCATCACCTTTGATTTTGACGTAAAGTGGTACTGGAATGATTTTAAGGTATTTCTGATCAGAATCAGAGTAGCCAAGATTTTGCAGGGCAATACTCAGCTGGAAAATGTACAATCCGGGAGACAAACTGTATTTCTGGATTGTAATTTCTCGCTGATCTGTGGTCGAACTAAGTGGAAAACTGGAAAGAAAATTCAAAACAAAAATCAATTAATATACAGGTTAAAAAATTGGTAAGTATGGGATGAGATGAAACTTCAAGCAAGGAGAAAAAACAAGCAGCACACTTCTATGAATCTTTAACCATATTTACAAGAGAGATGCAAGATAAAACCATTAACGGTAACTGACGGGGATTAAGACGGTTAAACCAGGGGTCTGGGCATCTCTATTTTAGAGTTATTGTACTCAAAGATGATAGCCTAACCAGACACCTTCAAACCAGCTTTGTCAAACCAGGACAAATCTAAAATTATCATACAAATTCAATTCAAGTCAATTTATTCGTAAAATACAAGATACTACATCAATAAAAATACTTGTATCCTGCGCGACCCAAGAAAAGCAAAGCTCATCTAGCTTGGATTTTAATTCGTCAGATTGACCAAAAAGAATGCGATGCAATATTTGACAACCTTGTTTACTTTAAGCTGCAAAACTTAAAAATGCGAATGGGGTATGAGAAAATATTTGAGTTGTTTAGCACTGTTTTCAAACACAATGTGCAACTCGCAGTTTGATGACATTAAAGGGGCTCCGTCGCCAAATTTCGATCGAAACAGCAAACAGTGATCTTGAAGTTTTCGATGGGCAATGTCACACAGACGTTTGTGTGTTTTTTTTTAAATGAAAGCATCATTTTGACGATAGATCTTTGTACTTCACAGAGGAATAATCCAAACATTCATATCTCTTACGATTGCTTGGATATAAGTGGATCTTTTACGAACAATTTTGATGGCTTGGGTGAAGCCACCAAACAAACTGCTGAAAGCAATGGAGAACAATGGCCACGTGCGGTGTTATGAGATTTGTTTGCAGTCTGGCGAAGGAGCCCCTTTAAACGAAGATTATCGAATGAACGACCCCATACTAACTTAGAAGAAATATTTTACGAGAAGATCATACGACCGTGAAAGAGAAAAATTGCACATGAAAAACGGATTTCAGGTGACTAACCTTGTCAATTTGTCAGACTCAGCAACTCGATCGTTGTTCATTGCTTCCTTACTACTTGCATATATTTTCCATTCAAATACAGCTGAATTTGAATCATCACACTTGAGCTTGACATCACTTAGTATCGTAAAAGTTTCTCCAAGACTAAACTGCAATAACTTCTGATCTTTTGGCAAAATCTTCACGTCTGGTCTCTTACAAACTTTATTAGAAACAAAGACAGTTCTCTTTGCAACCAATGTTGTGAACTGGTCATTTGCTGTTATTGATACGTCATACATGCCTTTCGAGGTATATGTATGCTGCCTCACATATCCCATATATTTTGTAAGATTCAAGCTCTCTGTTCCCCTGATGCTGCTAATGCCCGGTAAACTGCTGGCAGCACTGAGCTTAACTACCTTTTCTTTGTCGACAGTCCTGTCTTTAAAATCCCAGATGAACTCTGTACTAGCCCCTGAATTTTCAACCAGCATATAGAAATTAGTTTTACCATTCGCATCCGGTTCCGAAGCTAATAGAATCAGACCACTTACTGAGTTTATCAAAATGAGTTTTCGCTTCTGTGTAAGGTTACTCAAATGATTGGATACTTTCACTTCCAGGTTGTAATTCCCAGCTTCATTAACCAAATGATTGATCAAGATCTTATTTTTTTCCCCAGCGACTTTAAACCAATATGGCTTTGAGATTTTCCATTCAAATTTTCGGCATCCTCCACCGGTTGTTGTTGCTGTGATTTCAAAAGGGTATGCATATTTGAGGTAGACCTCTTTGATACCTCCATTATCTTTTTCCATTTTTCGTGAAGGTGGTATGCTCTCGAAGTCAAGACTCAATGAATGGAGGCGTTGATGAATTCTTACACTACCATTCATTTCACATCTTCCCATGAGATTTTTCATTTCAAAATATGTCTCATAGCAACCAGCTTTCTTGTATGTATGCTTTATCAAATTCGTCATGTTCTTGCAATTAAAAGCAGGCATTCTTGTCCAAGGCATTATTTCACCGTCTCCAAAGTGTATCCTATACGAAACTTCGTTTGGTATGGGTGACAGACATTTCGACATCAGATAGAACTGAACAATATTATCCGGCCAATTCTTATCCACTCTTGTCGGGAACAAATAATGGAGTTGTCCCATTACCGGATTCAGAATCTGGATTTGACCTTTACCTTGAGCAATGCTTCCTGACTTTTTTACTTGCCAAGTGTACTGGTAGACTCCAAGGTCAGCGTAGGTGTTATGTATGGCGTACAATGGATATTTGATGGATGTTAATGATGTATGCGTCTTGCCATCACCAAAATCCATGTGAAATATTCCCAATGCTGAAGAATCAGATGGCATCACAAAAAACTCAACTTTTCTACCTGGCATACTAGCGTGTTCAACAGAGATCGTGATAACCTGCTGTCTTATAAGTTCTTGGTACACGTATATTGATTTTGACGTGCTGTATGAACTAGCATTGTTAGACGCAAAGACACTGATATTTGCGTTGCCAATCTTATTGAAGATGTGTAATAAAGTGGGTATTCGGGTTAATTTTGAGAATCCTGTACTTGAAGTCCAATGGTAGTTAATGAAGTCTCCTTCGTGAGAAGTCAAGCCAATTCGTACCGGCGTTCTGATCTTTTGGTAGTACGAAGCTTGAATCTTAAATGGTGTGATTCGCACTCTGAACTGGGCTCTGATTTTGCCTACCTTTCTTGATACGACATTATCAGCCTGTAATTCAATCGTGGACAAGCTCGTGCTATTTAAAGAATATGTAAAGGTTGCTGAATTTTTTTGTGATGTTGGATCCCATCTTCCAACGATATTGTGCTTTTTTACTGTTGATCTGGCGTTAGGGTTTTGATCAGGGTAGACCATGAATGAGAATTTCGTGTTAGGAACATCACTAGTAAAGTCAACGACTATGTCTACAGATGCTGGAAGAAAAATCTCACAGTTACACGGGTTGCTGCTCGATGCGACACTAGTTCCGTCTACTTTCAAATCGTATTTGAACATCGTAATGGGAGTTGCATTTTTAACATTGAAATATTTCCTTTTTATTATAGGTAATCCTGTTTCAGTAGAACTCTCTAAAACTCCGGGCATGCCATCGATGTAGGCCTTGACCTCACAATTGTGCCTACCAGCTGTTGTAAAAGATGTTGAGTATCGAGTGGCTGACGGTAATTGCCGTCTCACAACAGTGAGTATCTTACCATCACACGAAATTCTATAAGAGACATGATATCTGTCCATGCCTATTGACATGATACGAATATCTACCGTTGTATTTGTAATAAATTGCTCCTTGCTAGTTATGGTAACAGCTAAATTGTAAAATGGTTCATGGATGAGGACCCAAATGCCATCCTTCGAAAAACAATGCCGGGAATAACTTTGCCACGTTGCCGCAATATAAACAGGGGTCGCAAACACAGCCATAAAAGACCCTGTTTTAGTTCCGGAAAAAACCTGTTGAACACTGTCATTGTGTTCCCAACTGATTTCGTAGGGTCCACCAAATACTGTAAGCCTAATAAAAAAACGACGGAATCTTACTACTGGCATGTGAGTCAATAATAGAAATCGACCAGCAGAACAAGAAGGCTTTGGCTTGTCATTATTAAACTCTGCAGTTACATTGAGTTGAAGACCTTCAGACTGTGTTGATCGCCTCTTGATTGATATAACTCCTTCAGATCTATTGGAATATTTATTCAACAATTTCCACGAGAAGAGGGATTGTCTATTGCTTTGGTTACCAGAGAGATGTTTATCATAGACAGGCTTGTATGTCATATCTCCATCATGGCGTAGATCAGGTAGGGTATCAGAATCAATTTTCGGCGTTATCATCTTACGTTCCAAGTATTCTTTAGCATCATTGACTCTCGTAATATAGACTTCGATACTGTGAATATAACCAACCACACAAAAGGTATCATTTTCCAAAATCGCAGTTGTTTTGATGACAAAAATACCTGGCTGTATATACTTATGCCGCGCCTCTGCCATACCACTCTGGGATTCATTAATAGCAACCTCTCCGTCACCAAAGTCGAATTGAAACAAAACGGATTCTTTAAATTCGTGAATCTCAGATGACAGAAATATCTCCTCGCTTGCAATGTGCGTTATCTTGCTACTTGAACCGTCGTGCAATGTATGTAATGACTCATTATTGGAAGCGGATATGGAGTTGAAGATAAGCGGAAAACTGACACTGTGATCACCACAATGCAAGGTAACTACGATCTCGTAAGTCTTTATCTCTTCAAAACGCAAGTAGATACAGTAGTGATTCTCTTCCAAATCTGTGGAAGGTATGTTGATGACCGTCTGCATATCCACGATCTGTCCATTCGATATTAGCTGCAAAGTTGTTGGTAGAGACATCAGTTCCAGTAAAAGTGCATCATCTGTGATACCATACAACACGCAAATTGGAGTCTTTGTATCAAAGATGCCATAATGTTGTCTTTCTTGCGCTAGAAATGTAGAAATTGCAAACGTAAATAATAGTTACATAACGTTACAGAATAATTTTGCACTGAAAAATACTGATTGCAGATCTTGCATTGAGTTGTACTTGAATTCTCCCACTCCTAAAACACAGGTGGAATTTGATGTTGTGCAGTTACAAACATATGGAACGGCTTTTGCTCAAAACGGAACGGCAGGGTTTTTGCTCATTTCACATTTCCTCATCAAGGCTAACTATTTGTGGAGTACATGAAGCTATTGCCTGCGCAATTTACCATTGGCACAATGATGTAGCGGAGATGACTCAGTGGTAGCACGCTTGACTACCAATCTGAAGGTTTGTGGTTCGAGTCCTCGCCCTGCCGATGTGCGAGGAGATTCGCCAACTCTCTGTAATTCCAGGCTAAAGGAATCACGAGGTGTGATCACATCGAGAAGAAGGACCAGGACGCTGCTTCGATAAGCTCAGCTTCTCAGCGTCCTACAACTACTTTCGGATGCTAGGTAGAAATGTATAAATATTTGGATAACAATCCTCTTGACTAAACTCCCTCCCTGACTGTTGTTACTGCTAGTCTGCAAAAAACCGAACCATTGAAGGCCAACCTCCTACCCAAGGTCTTTTGTAATATAGGGCTAAACCTCAGTTCGAGGGCGCAGAGTCCAGAAACATATCACACCGTCCTCCGGATGCCATATAGTAGTTGGAGAGATGTGACGATAGGGGTACCGCAAGGATCAGTTCTAGGGCCTCTTTTATTCAATGTCTTCATAAACGACATATTCTTCTTTGTAAATAATACTAACATTTGTAACTATGCTGACGACACCACTATCTATGCATGCAACTCAGATCTCAATACTATAATTAACCGATTAGAAATAGACAGTTCAGTACTTGCAAAATGGTTTTCAGAGAATTACATGGAACTTAAAGGGAGTAGAAAGACCAGCAGCCTTTGCGATCGTCTGTGTTTATTTTTGTGAATTTCGTACAGTCAGTTATTCTGGAAGCTGTGGCTGACTTAGCGAAAAGCATGCTGGTCTTTTTACTCCCTTTAACGAAGACAAATGTCACCTTTTGATATTTGGTAACAAATGTAAAGACTCAGTAGTTACCATTGGTAACTCCACCATTAAAGAAAGTGATTATGAAAAGCTTTTGGGAGTTATTTTTGATAAAAGATTAAGTTTCACGAAACATGTTGAAGGTTTATGCAAAAATGCAAACCAAAAATTGCATGCACTTGCTCGCCTCTCTTATTATATGGACCCTGTTAAATCAAAATTGCTGATGGATGCATTCATCAAATCGCAATTCAACTATTGTCCGCTTGTATGGATGTTTCATGACAGGACGATCAATTGAAAGGTAAACAAAATTCGCGAAAGAGCATTGCGAATTGTATGCAAAGATAGTGGAAATGATTTTGTAAATAGTGTGAATAATTCTGTAACCACGCATAAACGCAATCTGCAGTTGCTTATGATAGAGATTTTTAAAACAAAGAACGATCTCAACCCAACATTTATGAAAGATATTTTTGCAGAAAAAGACAGCTATTATAGTCTGCGTAATGTAAATCACTTGCAGCTGCCGAAAGTAAGGACAACAATATATGGTACAGAAAATATTCAGTATAGAGGCTGCCTTTTATGGTCCTCACTTCCCAGCTTTTTGAAAGACTGTAGCACAATTCAAGAATTTAAAATGAAAGTAAAACAGTGGAATGGTGATTCATGCACTTGCAGATTGTGTAAAATTTCTATTAAAGATTTGGGATTTGTAGATTAATTTACTTTCTAGGTTATACTTCTTTTAGTTTTGTTGGCCTTAATTAGCTTTTAGCTATTTTAATTAGAAAAGCCAACTTTAAATAAAAGGATAATAATAATAATAATAATGATAAATTGAACTAAACCACCATCAAAAATTAACAGAAATAAAATGAATAAAAACACAACTGTTAAAATCAGGGAACGTTTCGATTAAAAATCTTCGTCAGCAATAATGATAATAATAATAATAATAATAATAACAATAATAATAATAATATGTAAACTAAACCACCATCATGTATAAACAGAAAATAAAATATAAAAACACCACTGTTTATTTGAAAACGTTTCGATAAAAATCTTCTTCAGTTAATAATAATAATAATAATAATAATAATAATAATAATAATAATAATAATGCCAGTTTCGTTGCCTAAAAACCTTCCTCGTTTTTATCAAGTCAAAATGACCTGATTTTAGAACTCCTCGAATTGTTCATAACCCCGACTTTTACAAAACAGTTGCTTTCACCAACATAACCCAACATTTTACCAAGGTTTTTTGAAAGAATTTCCGAACCTTCCTCAACGAGCAAAACCTTCCTCCGACTCACAGCCGTGGAACCGTGACTTTTTCTGGATTCTGCGAGGGCGTCTCCGTCCCAATCCAACAAGACAAAAGGTCCTGGGGACGAGGTTGATTGAAGGCCAGGAGGAAATTAAGGAGGTTGATTGAAGGAAATCAAAACCAATAAGCAAAAAACCAAACGTTATTTCCAATACAATAAAAAGGTTGTATTCTTCCTTGGAACGGTTTTTCAAACAAATAAAGTTTTCCGCACTGGTACATATCAAGACAACGGAGACAAAATAATTTTCCAAGTTACGTCATACAATTTTTGTAAATCATACAGTAGCTCCGAATAAGCATAGGTTCAAAATCTTTAACTCGGCGTAAAAAGGTGGGTGTAAAGTCCAATGACCTATTTCTTCTGATTGAATGGCTTAAGAGAAACTTAAGAGAAACTTTAGGTATTTATCTGTAATTCTACCGTTGGACTTTTCAGAAATTTTGAATATTTTTCAAAATTACAGCGTATTTTCCATTTCAGCTCATTTTAGGATGTGACATCATCAAATTTCTAAATCATAAACCAGATGAGTGACAGACTTTTGCTTGATATCATATTGTAGGCATCCATAAACCATAGTTCTCTTCGAAATTACTTGATGTTGCGTCAAATGGTTTAGAAATTACGATGGTTTTAAGTTTTTTTGAAAATTTTTCTTGGATTCTTGAAAAAGAAGAAACACTCTCTAACTCTGAAAATATTAAAGATTTCAGAAAAGTCCAACGGTAGAATTATAGAGAAATAGCTAAAGTTTCTTTGAAGTCATTCAGTTCAAAGAAATAGGTCACTCAATTTTACACCAGCCTTTTTAAAGATTTGGAACCTATGCTCTCCGAATACCATTTGTTTCCGCAGCTAAAATAGAAAATTAACAGCTTTTCAGTTTTGTGGATGTCCAACTTGGAACACAGTGACTGTCATCCTGTTATGATTTTGAAAAACCACATCTGACCGATAAAAGAATAGATGCGTTCAAATGAATCACAGTGAATATTATGAAAATAATATTATTCAACAGAGGTTAGCTATCATCAAAATTTATGTTCAAACATCAAGATTCCCTTGGCAACATATAATTATGACAGGGGCAGGTAAAACCTTCCAAAAACAACTGAATATTTCACTTTCTGTTTTCCTGCTCTTTTTCCGTCATGTATCTAAAGAATAAGGAATTATAATACTTTTACGCCACACCAATACAGTTTTGATCGCTCACAAGGTGGATAAAGCCCAGGGGGGAGGTACTCCCATTGTGGGCTGACAGGGGGGTCCAGTAAGTGTTAAAGAGGGCCAAAGCAAAAGTTTTGAAAAATACCTTCAAATGGAAGTATCTTTTTGCAGAAACCCCCAAATGTTAGTGCGTGAACCTAAAATTGGGTCATTTGGTAGCATCTAGTAGTGCAATTTTCTGCAGTTTTTCAAAATTTTCTATTGTAAAAACTGATTGAACAGAGCAAGAAAACTTCAAAATTTATTGATAATTATTGCTGCATATTAACTTATTTATTATTATGAAAACACCACTGTTTATTTGAATACGTTTCGATAAAAATCTTCTTCAGTTAAACTAAACCAGAGGACAGCCGAGTATTTATACATTTTAAAAATCTTGTTTACATGACAATATATTTACACAACCTAAGCAAAAATCATGCCAAATTATATTACAAACGATGAAATAGCATTTACCGCCACCACTGTTAAAAGAAAGTTTATAAGTTTTAGATGACTCCCAGTAAACAACCATTTTGAGATACATGCGTGGCACCATAGGCCAGCAGGTGAAAACGTACCAAGTTTGTATTGCCAAAACAACTCTTTCCTAC
The DNA here is from genome assembly GCA_039566865.1 of Aurelia coerulea. Lineage (NCBI taxonomy): Eukaryota > Metazoa > Cnidaria > Scyphozoa > Semaeostomeae > Ulmaridae > Aurelia > Aurelia coerulea. The sequence goes on from CM076944.1 coordinate 31,285,546, forward strand.
GAAGGGAATAGACATTATCTGCCCCATCGATTTATTTATTATTATTAACTTGGTTGTTTGTAACTTTCTCTTTATACTTGTAATAACATGGTGATAACAAATTGCAGCCTGCGCGCAGACTCTGCTCTAAAAAAGGAAAAGTAAAGTCTGCGCAACAATCGCGAAAACCCTGTACGAATGACTCAGCAGAAACCTGACCTCGTTATAACATTTTCTGCGCTAGCAAACAAGGAGAGATTTCTTAACACAATAGCACGAGATGTTTTGTTGACACCTGAATTCAAAGCGATTAGTGGCTGTAGACAAAGGAAATTCTCTCCACCATAAATTCAAAACAAACAAAGCCGCGAAAGTTCTCTGAAACCCAAGTAGCTAGCGCGCTCGTTATGCGTTGCAAAAATTGTTTTCAAGAGCAAATATGAGCATATATCGAAAGAAGAAGGATATATCTACACATCTACCTCGGGCAATTTATTTCTTTGCTTCAGAAGCTGAGCAGTAAGTGTTTTAATTACACCCAAGCAAATAAGAGAATTGAATCGCCTCCCAATCGGCTTCTGAAACAAAGAAATAAAATGCCTGAGGTGGATGTGTAGATATATCCTTCTTCTTTCGATATATGCTCCTGTTCGCTCTTACAACAATTTCTGGAATGCACAACGAGCGAGCTAGCTATCTTGGTTTCAGAGAAAATTTTGCGGCTTTTCTTGGTTTGAATTACTGGCTGAGAGAATTTCCTTTGACTGTGATCGTTAATCGCTTTGAATTGCGGTGTCAATCAAAACCAACTCGTGCTATTGTCTTACCAAATCTGTCCTTGTTGCGCTAGCACAGCACTTTGCGCTGCCCAATGTTAATGCTGCAAGCTGCGCACTTTAGCAGTCCAAAGGAGAAGCGATGGCGAAGACCACAACATGTATTCTGTGCTTTGAGAGAGAAAAGAATAAAGAAAATGCTACTTTTAGAGTAGAGTCTGTGCGCAGGCTAACCGGGTGGTGATAACCGGGAGGGCACATTGTGTTTCATGATTACATGTATTACGCTCGTTATTCCTGTGACAACTTTAGCACTTTGTGTTTATCTTGAGCCACATTCACCCATTATGATTGTACGTTAAAAGTGAAATGAAACTTGATTTCTGGGAAATCCAACAATCTTTTTTCTCTCAAAAATCCTCAAGAATGGGTATGGAAATCGACCGAAATCCTTAAGAATAAGTCTTCTCCGTAATGTGTTTAGAAGACGGTAAGTCCGGCGCCTGAACTGAACAGATTTTAGTGAATTTTGTGACATTGCTTTGTTCGTTCCGTTGCGCTAGTCCGCTAAGTACATTTATGACGTGTAGCTTAGATTAGGGCTGGGACCTAGTGGTTTTTAGGCCGTAGATTTTCGTGAGCGTGTTAAATTTTGTTACAAAATGGGAGCGGGAGAAGACAATTTTCGAGATTATTACAATTACTGACGGTGTGCCATAAACAATTTTGGTAGCTAGATTTGGCCATTTGGCGATCCTGCTACAATTTGTGAGGGTGTATACCTTGACAAGGTTTACAAATTCGGTACAGAAGAGATATGAGCTGTGAATAGGTATTTTCCAAGAGGCATTAGGGTATAATTTTTCACCTCGATAATGTAAGGTTTGAAGCATCGAAAGACAAGATTATATCTTGATCTCTTGCTAAATTGATTTCGCCAGCCGATGAATGTATTTCTTTACTCTTTTCAGACTTTCTGGTTCACCAATATCCTGTGATTTTGGTCAAACGAAATTATGTAAGAACCCCTGCTGTTATTCACAGCTATTTCCATGCATTATTTGTGTTGAAGATAATAGACTGACTTGTAAATTATTAACGAGATTTGAACTTGCTGATTCAGCTGTGGCCTGAAAAAAGATCCTGCTGGAGTGAGAACAGTTTGGTTAAGTTCGATAGTTTCTTGGAGCTATTAATGTCATTAATTTTGTATCACTTAAAACTGGTGCTTTAAACAATAGAATATACATTACTTAAACAAATTTCTATGGACCATTAATTGGAAGGACACTTGAGGGCTGCAACGGCTTCTGATGACTGGGTCGCTGGAAGAGATTTATGAGATTTAAAAAGGTTAGTATGATCTTCACGATATACTTCTTGCACAAGATCAATGAAAAAAGTTTGGCGTTTGATTATTTACACAGGCATGATCTAACCACCAATCTCAAAAAACTTTCCCGCAATCTATCGGGTGTCCCAAAAAAGGATACAGCTTTGGCTTGATCCTATTTTTTGATCAAGCAATGTGAATTTAGCTTTAATCAATGGCCAATCTCTTTCAAAATATCTCTCGATAGTTAGCTTGAACATAGATACCGCGTTTGTTGGTGTTGGTGCTTTGTGAGCAGAAATATTAATGACGAAAGCTCAAATTTGCAGCCACCTCCAAACTAGTGGCATTTTGGCCTTAACAAATTCTTGAAGCACAGCAAATAAGTTAACGATAGCCTTGATAAAAATTGAACAATATCAGATCATATCATATTCTGTATGCTAGAAATCGCCCATTTTGCAGTTTCTAGGTTTACTTTCAGTTTTTAAATTCGATGTGCATCAAGAATTTGTTTGCCAAAGCACTGGTTTGGAGGTAGATGCAAATTTGAGCTTTCAAGATTAATGAGTCTGCTTTCAAAGCATCAATTCCACTAAGCAAGATATCTATGTTCAAGTTAACATCAATTCCACCAAGCAAGATATCGATGTTCAAGTTAACCTTTGGGGAAGATTTTGAGAGTGATTAGCCATTGATTGAAGCTAAATTACACATCAATGGGCCCAACCAAATCTGGTACTCTTTCTGGGACACCCAGTATATGGAACACCAAAAATAGATGCGACAATTCATTTCAGTAAACTTTGTCATACTGTTCCAAAGTAACGGGCATTTCTGCTTCGAAGCCGTCGAAACAAACAGCTTGCTCAAATACATAGAAGAAAGCGAAGAGATGCTTCTCAAGGCTGTGAAAAATGAAGGGATCCTTGGCAGAGGCATGGCTAAAGAAGAGGTTGCAGAGAAACGAAGAAATCAATACGAAGAAAAGGCCTTGCATGGGCAATATGTGAGGAGCACAAGAGAGATCAGAGATCACAAGAGCTGGAATTGGCTGAAAAGAGGAACATTAAAGAAAGAGACAGAAGGAACGCTGATGGAAGCTCAAGAACAAAATTGACAAACAAGATATATCACCCATGTGCAGGCTGTGTGGGGGAAGAGAAGAGGCCATCAGCCATATTGTTGCAGAGTGTACGAAACTTGCACAGAAGCAATATTGCTACTGGCACCATGACAGGGTTGCAGTGGTTATACACTGGACATTATGCAAAAGATTTGGATTTCCCCATAGTGATCAGTGGTATCAACATATCCCAGAAAGAGTACTAGAAAATGAAAATGTAAAGCTGCTGTGGGACTTTTCAATTCAGAGGGATCACCACCTTGAACACCATAAACCTGATATAGTAATACAAGAGAAAACTAACAGGGTATGCTATATCATAGATGTTGCATGCCCATTCGATAAAAGGGTAAAGATGAAAGAGCTCGAGAAGATTGAACGTTATCAGGATTTGAAAAGAGAAATTGGTAAAATCTGGGAATGCAGAAAAGTATTTGTGGTTCCAATCGTGATTGGGGCATTGGGTACATTGAGCAAGGATTTTAGTTCATGGGCAGCAAAGATAGAAGTGGAAGACAAGATTGACATGATGCAAAAAGCTTGTGTGTTGGGAACGGCAAATATTACACTTATTTTTTCATAGGAAACTAAGGTCCGGTGCTTGTAGGCAGTTTCTTAAATTTGTGGGCCATTTTGCTAGCAAAAGTTTCTTAAGTGTTTCTTATATCTTTAATGCTGGAACCGTAGAGTTAATTTTGTTTTGTCGAAAGGCCTCCCAAATTACTGAATAAGATCTCAAAACAAGTAAATAACATAATTCGTACTCAAAATAATGTAGTAATAATGTCCAAACAGTTGCTATAACTGTACACTGTCAAACATTTTTGAGTGCGATAGGAAGATTAAAATCGTAAATTACAAGAGTTTCTTAGCTTTTTCAATTCAGGTAGGGTCGTTTCTTAACTTTCGAAAAATTGAGCCTACCGTTTCTTATAAGCGGTTTCTTATAAAAAAAAATGAGTGCATACCAGGAATGTTCTAGATATCTAAGATCAAGGGTATTGCGATTCTGTTTCAGGTATGCGACTGCTATACTGCTAGGCCTAGCTTTTTCAATTCAGGTATGGTCGTTTCTTAACTTTCGAAAAATTGAGCCTACCGTTTCTTATAAGCGGTTTCTTATAAAAAAAAATGAGTGCATACCAGGAACGTTCTAGATATCTAAGATCAAGGGTATTGACTTGATATTTAGCTGAACAACAAAGTACCAATGACAATGATATGGTGTTCGAAGATAATAATAATAATACATCAATATTTATACAGGTTTGCTTGGTCAGCTAAGCACAGCTGCTATAATGACCTAGTAAACTAGAGAAACAAATACATAGTAACAAATACCAAAAAACAGTTCCAGCAAGCAGGGCAATCAAAAGTTGCTGAAGCAAAAATTCATCCAAAATAATCAGCCCACTGTGTAGTTATACACCTGAACCAGAATGATTATTGTATTGCGTAATGAACACAAAATCGATGATGGGTGAAAGCTCATCCGTCAAGATTATTGCTCCGAAATTTCCGAATTGTTCTTGACAAAGTGGGCAAAAATTAGCCTGCGTGCAGACTCAACTCCTCGAAAGTATAAGACTATACTTTCGAGGAGTTGAGTCTGCACGCAGGCTAGGCAAAAATAGGCAAATCTTTAAAATATTGTCAGAGCTGAAAGGGCTACGAAAAAAAGGAACTCGCCAGAGTCTGTTTTTAACTTTGCAGCTAAAAGGGCCAGGAACATTTGCTTTACAGTTTTATGAGGTACTAATATATCATTGGCATCATTCAGGAACCAAGAATATGAAACCAATATGAGCGTGGCCTCCGTTAATAACACGCAAGACGAAGAAGGATCAAGGCTTCTATCCCTCAGATTACTGCCCCGACATTTCTGAATTCTTCTTAGAGGAAAGGGCTGCAAAAAGGGAGAAATCTAAAAGAAAATCACCAGAGTCTCATTTTGCTTTGCAGTTGAAAGGGCCAGGAGCATTTGTTTGACAGTTTTGCGAGGTACTAACACGTTATTCAGAAATTAAGAATATAAAACAAATATAAGCGAGGAGAGGAGAACAACTCACTGTCATTTTCAGCCTTCGAACAGCTAATCTCTGCGAGGAGATGTCCATCAAAAAGCGAAATTCCAAACTGAAATAGCAGCAAAATAGCGAAGTAAAGCTTCTCCATAGTCTTCATCATTCATTTATTGCATTTTTGTCGATCTTTTTACCGTTTATGATATGAAATAATATTCATATTTGCTGCATGAATATTACGTCAAAACTTTGCGAAGGTTGTTTGGCGAGAGAATCAAACGACTGTCGTCAGCAGCTAAAACAGCGATTTCGCGCCAAAACGCATGAAACATAATGGCGGAGTTATAATGGCAATGATACATTGGGTAGTACAGTAAAACTCATTTTTTCGGACCAGGCTGTACAGTTTCTCATAAAATTGATAAATCTTCTATTTCGTTCCATATATTGTTCTAAATAATTCTGATATCTTGGTACATAAATTTATAAAAATCAGCCTTCAGTGTCTTAAAAGTGAGTTTTTGGCGGGTTTTTGCTGTAGTCAAGACAAGTATCTTGTATTTATATCTCTATGTTATAGCTACCATTGAGTCCAGGTATGACAAACTCCAAAAGAAGCGACAAAAGAGTCAGTCATTACATCGCTGACAAGAATTTTTCATGAAAAGGACCAGGGCACCTTATCTCGAGTTGCTCATAGCCAGTTTCTAAAATCTTAGGCCATTTTTGCTGCCAATTCGTTCACTTTTGTAAATGAAAAAGCCTGTCAAAGCCAATCTCATGGAAATGAAGATTAAAACTTATCTATGTTACAGGAAGTTACCAGAATTGATCAAGCTACCACGTTTGAAGTTATGAAATTCAAAAATAATCTGTATCCTCGTGAAATGGAAGTCCTATTCCCGGAAACCCCCATCAGACGTGATCCTTTGCTTCTGTGGTAAATTCTCCAAAAATGGGGCGCTTCCAACGATCGAAAGGGCATTGTCGTGAAAATTTCCCCCGGGGGCAAGCCCACATATCCCCGTTTTCGCTCGCTACGATCGTATCAAGTTTACCCCTGCCCCTCCAAATATGAATTTCGTTCCGAAAACTACACGTAGGGTACTTCCAAATTCCTCCCTCTTTCTGCAACTTCAAAACTTCAAAAGTACGAAACTATTATAACGTCAGAATTGTGGGCTAAAGATAGAACCCCACGCAACAGGTGTTAAAGACAACACAAGTACTGTATTCCAGTTCTCAAAATGGCAACTGCTTTGAACAATAATAACATACCACAAAACCATGAATAATATTTATTTTATAACTTCCTCTTCCCACACGTTTGGTCGCCATTCTTGAGAAACAAGACACGACAAACGGGAATGATGTATTTGATGGTAAGTAAGTCTCGTGCTATGATGAATCGTTACACTGCTGTAAAACTATATTCCAGTTCTCAAAATGGCAACTGCTTTGAACAATAATAACATACCACAAAACCATGAATAATATTTATTTTATAACTTCCTCTTCCACACATTTGGTCGCCATTCTTGAGAAACAAGACACCACAAATGGGAATGATGTATTTGATGGTAAGTCTCATGCTATGATGAATCGTTACACTGCTGTAAAACTATATTCCAGTTCTCAACATGGCAACTGCTTTGAACAATAATAACTATGCCACAAAACCATTAATAATATTTATTTTGTAACTTCCTCTTCCACACATTTGGTCGCCATTCTTGAGAAACAAGACACCACAAATGGGAATGATGTATTTGATGGTAAGTTTCATGCTATGATGAATCGTTACACTGCTGTAAAACTATATTCCAGTTCTCAAAATGGCAACTGCTTTGAACAATAATAACTATGCCACAAAACCATTAATAATATTTATTTTATAACTTCCTCTTTCCACACATTTGGTTGCCGTTCTTTCTTGAGAAACAAGACACAAAATGGAAACAAATAAAAAAAAGACAAGACAAACGGGAATGATGTATTTGATGGTAAGTCTCGTGCTATGATGAATCGTTACACTGCTGTAAAACTATATTCCAATTCTCAAAATGGCAAATGCTTTGAACAATAATAACTATGCCACAAAACCATTAATAATATTTATTTTATAACTTCCTCTTTCCACACATTTGGTCGCCATTCTTGAGAAACAAGACACCATAAACGGGAATGATGTATTTGATGGTAAGTCTCGTGCTATGATGAATCGTTACACTGCTGTAAAACTATATTCCAGTTCTCAAAATGGCAACTGCTTTGAACAATAATAACTATGCCACAAATATTTATTTAATAACTTCCTCTTTCCACACATTTGGTCGCCGTTCTTGAGAAACAAGACACCACAAACGGGAATGATGTATTTGATGGTAAGTCTCATGCTATGATGAATCGTTACACTGCTGTAAAACTATATTCCAATTCTTAAAATGGCAAATGCTTTGAACAATAATAACTATGCCACAAAACCATTAATAATATTTATTTTATAACTTCCTCTTTCCACACATTTGGTTGCCGTTCTTGAAATACAAGACACCATAAACGGGAATGATGTCTTTGATGGTAAGTCTCGTGCTATGATGAATGGTTACACTGCTGTAAAACTATATTCCAGTTCTCAAAATGGAAACTGCTTTGCCATGAATAATAGGGTAAGACGGGGTAAAGTGAACTACGGGGTAAAGTGAACTACTCAGAACATTCGCGCTTCTCTCCAAAAGTAAACATGCAATGATAAAACATGATTTATGCCCAATGCTTTGTTATATGTGCTCACAGAAAATAAAAACATTTTTGCAAAATATTTCTTCCTGTTGTTGCAAAAAATCCTTTTACCTGAGGCAGTAAAAACAACCTCGGGAAATTATGGTTGTTAGGTTTAGGCTCCTATCTTTGGTCATAATTTTTGACCCCAAGACGAAATTCATTTCTATAGTTGTTTTGATCGATTTGAAGCACATACCATTTGTTTACTTTTTCCAAAAGGAAAGGGCCAAGAAAGACTTTTTTGTCAGACAATATAATGTTTTAAAAGATCTACCGTTCAGTCGATATTTTGCTTAGACCGGGGTAAAGTGAACTACCCATGATTTTTAATTTTCTCATGTGAACACAAAGTCAGATGAAGAAGACCTTTTCAATCTCATTTGGTTCATAATTTTGCCTTCAGAAAATCATGATTTGCAGGACAATTTTTCGCTCTAATGACACAGAAATATATTCTGATACCAGCTCCTTGAAAAATCTCCAAAAATTTGACAGCCGAAGTTTGACCTTCATTCAAAAATGCGGTTACTGATCCAAGAATTTTGTTGGGATTTGATGAAGCAAGCATACTTATCGACATAGAAAGGATAAATGGCCATCACTGTGAAATTAGGATATTGATAATTGTTATAGATTTATAACTATTGTTGGTTTTATTTCTGGGCGGAGGTTTCAGGGCAAAGTGAACTACTTTGAAAATATTGTTTTTCTTTGTGGTAATTTGGTATTTATATGCAATATAGTATTTTCCAAGTATATTCCCATTATTGTTCATCGACTTGGATTCAGGTCTCGCAATCTGACTCGAATTTGTGACTTAGACAATAGTTTTTGGTTAATATTTGATCTGCAAAGATCGTTCTCAACATAGGTCACAATTTAATTTATTTTAATATCACTCTTGTGAAATTTTTGGGTTTGTTTCGTTTTGGCATGCGAAGAAGTCCTTAGAGTTTCAAAATAAATCATGTTTGCGGGTATTACCAGCATCATTTTGGTTTTATCGAAAAATTGCTGAGTAGTTCACTTTACCCCGGCTTGGGGTAAAGTGAACTAGGCAGAGCGGTCGCCAAAGAAAGCTCTGTTGTGAGACAATGGAAAGAGATTTAAAAAATATTTTTGCTGGATAAACTGACCCAAAGACATAATGTCAAAACAACATTCAAAAGTTTGCCCTCAGCTACAATCTCTTTGGGATATCCTTGAAAACCCTCCAAAATAGTTCACTTTACCCCGTCTTACCCTACTCGTTTAAAAAAAAGACAAGACAAACGGGAATGATGTTCTGGATGGTAAGTCTCGTGCTATGATGAATGGTTACACTGCTGTAAAACTATATTCCAATTCTTAAAATGGCAAATGCTTTGAACAATAATAACTATGCCACAAAACCGTTAACAAGATTTATTTAACAAGTTCCTCTTCCCACACGTTTGGTCGCCATTCTTGAGAAACAAGACACGACAAACGGGAATGATGTATTTGATGGTAAGTAAGTCTTGTGCTATGATGAATGGTTACACTGCTGTAAAACTATATTCCAGTTCTCAAAATGGCAACTGCTTTGAACAATAATAACTATGCCATAAAACCATAAATAACACTCGTTTAAAAACAAGACACGACTAACGGGAATGATGTCTTTGATGGTAAGTAAGTCTCGTGCTATGATGAATCGTTACACTGCTGTAAAACTATATTCCAGGTCTCAAAATGGCAACTGCTTTGAACAATAATAACTATGCAATAAAACCATGAATAATACTCGTTTAAAAACAAGACACGACAAACGGCAAACGACAAATGGGAATGTTGTATTTGAAGGTAAGTCTCGTGCTATGATGAATACTGCTGTAAAAACTCAACTTACATTCGAATAACGTAATTCAAAATTCGATAAAGAGTCTGCTTGTTATGGGTCCGCTTGGCATCAGAAAGAGAACATTCATTTTATAAGAAAATGAGGTTTGGCGGTAGCCAATTTCCTCAATCGTAGATCACTTTGACAACAATAGATTCGCATCAGTTTTGTACCAAATTCGCGTAACCTGACCTGAGAAAATTCAAGCTTCTTTCAAGAAAATGTTCTCACTCAGCTTCTCAACTTGTAGCCTGCGTAAGCCCTTAACTTGATGTACTTTTTAACATTTATCTTGTAGGTAAACTTATAAACATTGTTCAGATATGAATGAGTTTAAATTTCAATCTTAAATCCTTTGCAGCCCAGCTTCTGAACTTTATAAAAATCGAGGCATGAGCCTGCCGTTGTAGTTTCTGAACAGCAACCTTCAAAGATTGAAAGAGAAGCACAATAAGCATAACAGGAAGTGCTTCTGGTACTAGTGCTTCTGGTCGTATCTTTAAAAGGCTAGAAGTTGAATTTGGGCAGCTTGAGCCCATTCTAGAAGAAGTAAAGAACGACTCGTCCAAGTTTCTAGTCAGTGGAATTTTCCGAGGGGGCGGGATCCGATTTTAGACCATAAAAAGTCGCTCAGCTCCGCCGTAACTTACTATTCAATTCCAGGGCGTATCTCTCGCATACAATAGAGATTTCACCAGCTTTCGAAATTCCGCGGCAATTTTATTGTTTGCTAGAGAAAATGTCGCTCTGAAATTGAAAAGTTACGACTGAGCAACATTTTATTGTACAAATTCAGCCCGCTCGGAAAATTCCACGGCTGGAAATTCAAATTTGCCGTCGATTTTCTCGATAATTTTAGTCGAAAAAGTTCAATTTTGCAATTTTGCTAATTTGTTTGTTCTTGTTGAAAACTTGCCTACTTCCCAAATCAGTATTTCTCGTTTCGTTGACGTAGATCAGTTACCCAAATATGGTGCGGCACGTGTCACAGGCTATTGTCATTGTAAGGCTACTTTTATCTTTTTTTCATAATGGACACAAAATCTAGTGATACATGGTGATACATATGGTCATCTAAACTACACTATTCACAGAAACTAAACAGTAATACCCCTTCACATGTGACAATTCTATTAGTATTCCCAATTCCAATACACGTTTTTTTTATAAGAAACTTGGTTCAGCACTTAGTACTAAAAGTTTCTTAATTTCGCATGAAAATTTCGTTGTTTTAGTAGTAAAAGTTTCTTAATTAGTTTCTTATTTTTTTGGGCCTAAAATTGCGGTATTGTTCGAAGTTGAGCCTTCTTCTCGAGAAAGGGCTTCCATTTGGCATTGACATCAAGAAGAAGCCATGCACATCAAGGCAAAAATTTATCAATTTTGCAGTTAAAAGTCAAGAAAAAACGAATGTACCTTTGTTAGAGAGATATAGAATAAGAGAGACATACAGAAATAAAGTTTTAGAGTTTCTTAACTGTTCTTGAGCGTAGTACTAGAGTTTCTCAAATTTTTGGTCATCGTAGTACTAGTTTCTTATAAACCAGTTTCTTATGAAAAGAAAAACGTGTATATTATAAACTGAATTAGTATCCGATTCAGTTTACTATCAGTAACTGTTTGGTAAAATTGATGATTTCGCAACTATGATTTGACAAAATCCAAAAGAATGTCACCTGACCTTCCGCGAGAGAACAATCTATGGAAGAACATTTACCTTCGTAATCCCCAGCACGAGAAGATAAAAGGAATTCAACTTGATTCAATTTCTCTTTTGTATTTGTGCATAATGTGTTTCGTCTTTTACAAATGTGCAAAATAGGCTTTTAAAGTCTAAAACAAAAGTCACGCCAACTGACGACGTCACAAATTCTTTTGCAGTAAGTTGGTCAACAATATCGAGGGAGATTTTCGAAGGAAGAGAAACCAAACCATCAGATCGTCCACGCAGAACGCAGAACGCTTGCCTTGGTTTACCTAATCTGTCACCACAATTCTAGTTTAGTCAATTGCAGTTTTGGAGAGAGATATGGACACAAAAGAAGGCTGGTTTTATACAGCCTAGAGAGAAACTATACCGAGACATCGGAGTTGGTAAACAATTTCGAGACTTTTCAGAGAAAGGAACAAACAGGAAGTTAGGCCTTGCTTAGTAATTCATTGCCACAACAACATTTTGGAGCTCTGTAAAAGAGATCTATTTAAAGAAGAAGTTTGGGTTGATACAGCCTAAAGAGTAAACATGGTTCTCATAAACAACACTTCAATTTTGTTGACAACATGGTCAACAGCTCTTCAAACAAATGCATCCAGTTCAACAAACTACTCTTCAGCTGAGATTTCACTTGTTCTAAAAGTTATAATGGGAGTTATTGTCGCACTTTCGATCATTCCTGGTATACTAGGGAACATACTTGTTATCATTGCTATTACAACGACCAACCTGAGCAATTACATTATAAACTTGTTAGTTCTGAGCCTTGCAGTCACTGACATCCTGATCTCTGCATTTCCCTTACCAGTTCTGTCTGTTTATTTTGTGTTTTATTGGCCGAGCTGGATGCTTGGAAAAGCCTGGTGTCAAGCAACAGTCTATGTTGTAAATTTATGCGGATTAGTTTCAATTCTGTCAATGACTATCATCGCTGTGGATCGATATTTTGCAGTACAGCGGAATCGTTCGTTGCTAACTCGCAAAAAGTGTTACATTCTTCTAGTTATTGTATGGGTCTTTGGTGCCCTTGTAGGTGTCACAAGTATCATAAATGGTGGCACCCACAAAGAAAGACTATCAACGGGAATTTATGAAGTTTGCAATCATATAAGCGGTAAACAGGTGGTCGAATCATCAACCAGGCTTAGTCTTATTATCAAATTACTCCTCGGTTTCCCTGTCATCCTTGGGCTTGTTCTGATCTACGTTCGTTTATCATACTCTGTCTGGAAACGCCGCCATGCCCCGACAGCTGAACATAGGAAATCAAAGAATGTTCGCAGGAGCACTAATCATAAGATTCGTGCCTTGCATATGATGTTTGCTGTCGTTGTCACTTTTGCATTTTGCTGGATACCCTACTACCTGGTCACCTTTTTCCGAGTGGTTCAAGTTACTTCAAGCCCCAACATCCCACCTGGGGCAGTTTTGGCTTGTTATTGTCTGGCGATGTTAAACTCGACGTTAAACCCAATAGTTTATGCACTTTTGAGCAAGCGTTTTCGAACTGCATTCCAAAGCATCCTAACTGGCAGGAAAAGAAGGCGAATAAGAAGTTTTGCATCTGATTTTAGAGACAGATCAACGAAACTATGAAAGTTGGTTCTGAAGTTCAAAATCTGAAAGTTAGCTAAAGAATCGACATGAATGGACAAAGAGAGAACTTTTTCGTGGCGATTTGCGATCTAAAAATCGACCAAGTGTAAGCTGCAGTTCGTACTGAGTCCTCAGTCCCCCTGGAAAGGTTTTTTCTTTTTTTATTCATGCTGCATCGAGGTTTTTTTATGCAAAGAACATGTAAGAAACTCGCTTCTGCAGAAGATTTTTTAACTTTGTTCCAAACAGGAGCTCTAAACATAGAAAGAAATAGTTCTAAAATAAAATATTAACCCTATTTCACCTGGGAGGGGGTGTTGATTCCAACCAAACTTTTGATTGCTAATACTAAAATATGGAAAGCACGTTTTGAAAATTCCACTATTTTGACTTCATATCTATACTGTATCGTATGACAAAAATTCAGCATTCTAAATATAGCACTGTAACCATGGCAACGAATGTTTTACTGCATAGTCAAATAAATTTCTATACTATCTAAAAATGTTGCAGCTATTAATCTCAAATTCATCCAAAGTATGCTTACAGGTGTATCTAATTATATGCAACTCAATCTCAAACAAAAATTTCAATTTAGTGCCTTGTTTTATTGTTTCAATCATTATGGCAATAATCATCATGATCATAACTAAAAATCATCATATTGTCGTAGCAACAAGAAAAATATAGTTAATTTGATCTAATCACGTGATTTTGATAAGTATAATTTGCCATATATTCGAGATTAATATCTGCAACAACTAAAAAATTGTATACAAATTTTGTTGACTACACAGTAAAGCATTGGTTGCCATGGTTACGGTGCTATATTTAGAATCTTGAAATTTTCATCATTCGATACAGCATAGTTATAAAGTCAAAGCAGTGAAATATTGGCATACTCCTTTTGCATATTTTAGCATCAGGCGAATAAAAGTTTGGTTGGGCCCCCGTGAGATAGGCCGAGACTCAGTCAGTTGAATTTTCCGAGCAGGCTGAAAACGAAAATTCCATTGCTTACGGAAGGAAATTGCTTTTGTAATTGAATAGAAAGTTAGGGTTGAATGCCTTTTGATCGTGTAAAAATCCGCCTGCTCAGAAAATGCCAGTGACTGGAAACTTGCTCTATAAATCCCACAAGGAACACTCAAGAAACGAACATGCTGCAAAATGATTTGGCAGTCCTTGACAATAGCTATTTATAGTTGAGATTTAATAAAATTTTCAGTCTGTTCCAAGCTATACCAAATTTTTCTGTTGGCATTTCATTATAGATGATAAAATAACTGCACATCGAACCTTGAGTATTTCCAAACTTAAACATCAGTAGTTGGACTTGCTACAAGTCTCTCGTGAAAGAGAGCTCTCTTTTGGTTCGTGAAAGAGAGAAGGAAAACATGAGAGGATCTCGTTCTAGGATCATCGTTCTCCAGGACCAAAAGACAGTCTTCTAGCAAGTCCACCTGTTGGTTGGCTGCGAGCCTGGCCAGAGCATACGCCGTCATAGCAACTGTTCTGTAGCAACTGACTGTTCAAAGCCTGCAGGTTTTTCTGGCTAGAATTCAGTAGCAGTGAACAACTTACATCGTTTTCTGACACAGTAACAATCCTCAAACCACATGTAGGTATATAGAACAGTCAGCAGCATTCCTAATTCAAGCCAGCCACTCTTTAAATCTGGGTACAATTATCAATTTGGGAACTCTGAAATTGTCGCAGAAATTGTAACATTTCAAGAAAATATATAATTCCAATAAAATTATTCCCTGTTTTGGATTACAATATAAGAAAGGTTACCCAGAATAGACGTAGGAACCGGAGGCACTGGAGGCACGTGCCCTCCAAAATTTTGCAATGAACAAAGAAATGCCTTTTCATTCTCAGTAAGTGCCCCAGTAGTTTAATAAAAAGAGTGCCCTTAAAGTGTCGCCCCCCCCCCTCCTAAGTTTGAGATGCTTCCTGCGTCCCTCCTGTTACCCAGATCAGTGGTTAGGTCAACAAATAACAAATGGTTCCTTGTGGCGGTCCGTTTTAAAGTATTCCTTTGTTCTCCATTGGCCCTTGCAGGCTTGCACCCCAAAGTGTCCCTTAATTTTTCATATACCGTAAAAGCTCTATCAAGCCCCCAGAGGCTTATTCACAAAATCAAATAACAAGGATATATAAATATGATAGCTTTTTAGTTCTTTTACACCATATTTTGCGGATTCAACATACAATTTTACGAGTCAAATACATAAATTCAACAAACTTTTATCTCAAATCATATCAATAGTAGTATTAAGCTAAATAAATGGAAAATCTTTGGTAACCTCTAGAATTTGAAATAAGTAGGGGGAGGGGCTCAATAGAGAGGGGGCTTATTTAAAATTTTAGCTCAGAGGGGAGGGGCTTTACTCTTTGTGCTATACAGTAGACACCCTCTACGAGAACCTATAATTTACTAGTCAGCCTGGGTTCCTATACAATGAAAACAATGGGTTTGTTCTTGTAGCAACTATGTTATAACATGGGGGTCTAATCAAGGGCGCCTACCTCGTAGGAAGTGTGTTTATTCCCAGTACTGTAGAGTAATTGGTGTCCTGTGATCCAGTACAGAGAGTGTCCTAGAACCGTACCGTGACCCAGCAGTACACAGAGTCAGTCCTCTCAAGGTCAAGATGACGTATGAATAACTTTGTGGTTTCAAATTCCGGTGTTTATGCAGCACGAGATCAACTGTTATACGATCTGGCCACAGGGAATCAGACAGCATGATTTTTGATTGGTCAACACTAACAGGCGTTAGAATTTAAAAATGCCACTAAGATTAACAGGACTGGGTCATAGGACACCAATTACTACGCGTACAGTACCGGGAATAAATACACTTCCTACAAGGTAGGCGCCCTTGGTCTAATTTGGCAATTTCGGCCTTTAGGTTCTGTATCCACTAGGTTTTTGCATACGGTTGTTTACTGTGTGTCAAACATTTACAATTTCAGTTCTTACAGACTTCATTTCACGTTGAAACAATTTAAAATGTTAAATATTATATATGGAGGAGGCGGACGCAAAGAAACAGACACATTTTGGCACACTGAGGCCTTTCGAACCTACGTTCTCATCAGAGTGTGACTTTTAGGATTTCATGAAATCATTTAAGTCACACTCTGATGAGAACGTAGGTTCCAAAGGCCTGAATGTGCCAAAAATTTGCCTGTTTCTTTGCATCCGCCTCCTCCATAGTATATAATTTTTAGTAACCGCATTTAGTATCAAGTAGAATTTTAATATATATAAATGGTGATGGTGAATAAATGACAGTAAATAGTGTACGAATCTTTTGCTTTGGTTTCTAGTGGCACTACAGTTGTGCGGGGTCCAAAATTTATCGTAACACTTCGATGTATAGGAAATCATAACACTTATATGAAATAACTGGCGCGCTTTTCAAACTGGCCTAAACTAGCGGGAGATTTCATATGGTACTATCAATGGTCTCACAAAAAATCCCTTGAAAGTCTGGTTTAAAGAGCTTTGAACATCGGTAAACTAATTGAATACAAAGAATGATGTTTTTCCTGGACTACTAATTGCAAAATGCATACATTTCAAGCAGTGATCTTCCTCTGTGGAAACATAGGCGTAGGAGATAGGGGGCTGGGGGGGGCTGCAGCCCCCCAATGTCAGAAAAATTTGCAAAAATCAGCCATAATCGGGCAGAAATCCGCCTGAAGTCGGGAAAAAAATTCTCAAACAATGGATTTTTTGTAGGGCAGCCCCCCAAATTTTATCTCCCCCTACGCCGATGTGTGGAAACAAAAATCAATCGCAGCTTCTAAATGATACCAACCGACTTTTTGTATGCAACAACAACAACTGCTGATTGGTTGAAAACTAAATTCTAGACGGTTCTAGCAATATGATTGATGCTCAGGGATCCATTCTGCGAGGGCCTAAAGTGCGGACATAGATGGGTCACATGATTAAATTCAACAGATATTCCCGCTCTTTTTGCGTGAGAAAATTGTAGCTATGTGATTCGGTTTGATGGCATAGAATTGAACACAGTTACTATGGTGGCTGTTTGTTCTATGTTCTAATTTGCCTCCGTTGCCTCTTGTTCACTGCCATCTTGATCATCGCTTTTACTTATTTGTTTTCAGTAATTTGTTTTAAGTGAGCTGAAAGGATTTCTGGATATTTAAAGCTAATTTGGGCCCAGTAGGCATGCCGCATTCAGGCATTGGACCCCTAGTTTAACGTCCCTTCCGAAGAACAGCAAGGTGAGTTGCAAGGTCAGGCCCAACCTCATTCCCAGAGTGTTCTGACGTCATCCGCTGATCACGAAGCCGAATGAACATAGAGGTAGAGCAACGAACTCACTGTGGGGACGAGATCGGGTCAGGCCTCCAAGCTTAACTTCAGTCATCTGACGGAAACTGTTTAAGCCACAAGGCCACTCACCCCATGCATCCACCACAGCTTTGGTTGCCTATACCTAACTGAACTGCATTTCCATGCAACATATAAATTCAGATTTTGCATGTGAACTATCAGTGCGCGCCTTTATTAGCCACAATCTTCTACAATGCCTGTGACTAAATGCAATGATACATTCCCAGATACATTGTTCTCTACAAAAATACTGTGCATAAAACGAAATTTTTAAAGACAAGTGACATAACCAAATTTCGGTGATTAAAAAAAATTCATTTTATTTCGAACTTTCCCTGTAATTAAAACATCACCTCTAATCTGAGGTAGTGTAATTACATTCAACGTACTGACTTATTTGCATGTAGACCAAATTGAGCATGATCTCAGCCCAAATAAATTAAAAGTAATCGCAAAAACAAAGGTAAATATTTAGTATGAAGATCAGAAAGTTTACTTGACCAATTTGGCTTTTCTCTGAATAGCTCTATCGGAATAGTTCTAGTACATTTACAACTTAAATCAAGAGATAAACATTTACCTTGGACACTATACCGCCACCATCTTTCGCTAACAAGTTGCTGCAATCAAAACATAAAGAAACAGAAACTACAGACTAATTAATTTTGAAATGTGCCAAGGACGGCTACCCCTCTCCAGTGATCGATTCAGCATTTAAAAGAATCACCAATATTGCAAGATCCGATGCACTTAAAGTTAAAAACAGATCAAGAAACAATGAAAGAATCCCTCTAGCATTGACGTACCATCCACTCTCTCTGCCTGTTAAGAAGATTATTTATGACAATATCAAGATCCTGCAAAATGACCAAAATACAAAGCACATCTTCACTACACCCCCTCTCATGGCCTTTAGACGTGATACCAATCTCCGTGAACTTCTCGTTAAATCTCGTTTGCCCAAAGAAAGCAATGCTCCAGGTACATCTCCTTGTGGACGTTCCAACTGCCGTACTTGCCACCATATAAACGAAGATACAGTCATCTCTACAAGCCGTTCAACCTTCACAGTTCATCTAAGTTTTACGTGCACATCCACCTGCCTCATATACTGCATTAAATGTACGAGATGCCGAATGCTGTATATCGGAGAAACTTGCCGCCAAATAAACAACCGTTTTGGGGAGCATTTAAGAAATGTCGAACATAAAATACACGAGCACGAAGAACGCGCTGATAATGCAGACAGCAATGTGTCCAGACATTTTAACCTTGCAAGCCATTCTAAAGCGGACATGTCGATTCTTGGTTTAACCATGGCACCTATCAACAGCAAACAAAGAAAAACATTAGAAAAACGTTTAATTTTTAAGCTTGGTACTCTTTTCCCCAATGGACTCAACAAACAGTTTTCTTTTTCATAGGCATTTTCACTTTAACGTCATCTTTTCCTCCTTCGTAGCTTCCTCATGGCTACCCTCTTCCCTGCAGCGTCCAATTCCATTAGACGTTCTATAGTTCTCCATCTTTCGATTTTTCGATCTCTTCCGCTTTACTGCCCTGTGCGTTCTATTTCTCATTACTACTGAGGAAGGGTTATGCCCGATACGTTTAGTCTAATTAAATCCTGGCATTTTAGTTTATTCAATAGAGAAATTTATGTTTATCAACTATAACTATTGCCGCACGTCAACCTCAAGATTATATTTAATTAATTTTGGGCCTCAAATTTAAAGCATAGGTTCCAAATCTTTAACTCCGCGTAAAAAGGTGGGTGTAAAATTCAATGACCTATTTCTTCTGATTGAATGGCTTGAAAGAAACTTTAGATACTTATCTATAATTCTACCGTTGGACTTTCCAGAAATTTTGAACATTTTTCGAAATTACAGCGTATCTTGCATTTCAACTCATTTGAAGATGTGACGTCATCAAATTTCTAAATAATAAACCAGACGAGTAACAGACTTTTGCTTGATACCATATTGTAGGCATTCATAAACTATGGTTTTCTTCGAAATTACTTCATGTTGCGTCAAACAGTTTAGAAATTACGATGGTTTTAAGTTTTTTTGAAATTTTTTTTTGAATTCTTGAAAAAGAAGAAAAACACTCTAATTCTGAAAATATTGAAGATTTCAGAAAAGTCCAACGGTAGAATTATAGAGAAATAGCACAAGTTTCTTTGAAGTCATTCAGTTCAAAGAAATAGGTCACTCGATTTTACACCAGCCTTTTTAAAGATTTGAAACCTATGCTCCAATTTAAGTCATTATGATGGGTGGCAACATAGGTTCCAATACTTCCAAATCTTTAAAAGGCTGGTGTAAAAATTCAATGACCTATTTCTTTGAACTGAATGGCTTCAAAAGAAACTTCCGCTATTTTGCAATGGTCCTGTCGTTCGGCTTTTCTGAAACCTTCGTTATTTTCAGAATAAGACTGCTTTTCTTCTTTTCGAGAATTCAAGAAGAATTTTCAAAAAAACTTAAACCATCATAATTTCTAAACTGACGCAACATGAAATAATTTCAAAGAAAACCATAGTCAATGCATGGTTTATGGATGTCTACAATATGGTATCAAGCAAAAGTCTGTCGCTCTTCTGGTTTATGATTTAGAAAATTTGATGATGTCACATCCTCAAATGAGCTGATTGCTGATCAAATCAATGTTAACATAATGATCTTTCAACATGTAATTTTCAAGGAAAAGAAAATATTCAAGATTTCTGGAAAGTACAACGGTAGAATTATAGATAGGTAGCTAAAGTTTCTTCTAAGCCATTCAGTTAGGAGAAATAGGTCATATACTTTTACACCCACCTTTTTATGCCGATTTAAAGATTTTTCCCAACCAATGCTAAGAAGCCAGAAAATGGATTACCCAACCAATTTCTCTTCGATGCCAACCTTATACATGATAATATGCTCCCTTATACAGACGTGCGCTAGAGGTCCTTTTGAATGCTTGAATCCAAAAGCGTTTGAAAACTATTTCACAAGGAACAGCAACGATAAAAATACCCGCAAAAACAACAAAAGCGTACAGTCATTCCAAAAGTTAGGACAGAAACTGGAGGTAAAACCTTCGCGTTCCAAGGAGCAACAATATTTAACAATCTACCCAATAACTTACAAACTGAAACCTCACTTTTGAAATTTGAAGCATCCAGCAAGGACATAAACTTACACTTTTAGTCATTTATCAGTTCTTAAAGAGAATCAACGGAGATAAAAGCCCCGCGCGGAAGGAGTCTGGGTATTCTATTATTAGCCTATTGTATTTGATGATTTCGAGACGATCATGGATATTGTTTAGCAAGAGGAACAATAACATGCGTAGGAGTTTTCAATGCCCTATTTATAGATGACCTCCTCTTAGCTCCGCAAATCTTTAACTTTGATTCTTGTAAATATTAACTCTCTAATTTGTAAAATACAGGCATTTGATTGATAACAGTAATGTTACTTACTGAACAAATTAACCTGTATAAATATGAAAGATTATAATTATGATGATCTCAAAAGATGATCAAAACAATAAGACAAATTGAGGCACACGGCCTTCGTTTGTTCTGGCGGGTGGGCCAAAAACAACGCCGCTTGTTTGAAAATTCGTATGCAGGGACCACCTGAGACATAGGAATGAATCGAAATTATGTCAATAGCCTAAGGCTGAAGTATGTTTGGAAGTTTTCTTTTTTGGGATTTTTCCTCAATTCTTCTGAGGATTTTAAGAAGAAAAAATTGATTTTGTGGAAAGGTCCATTGCTTCCAAATGCATGAAAAAGGAAATATGGGGTCTAGGAAAATAATCTCTTAGACCCCATATTTGCAAGTAACATGCAAATACGTATATTTCATTTCATTCCGACAAAAGTACCAGATTGTACACGTTATTGCCTTGACAAAGATTCGATTCTCAACTCTTGAGGCAAAAAACGTGTTTGAGTGAGGTAGATTGTTTATAATTTGATCGAGGGTTTCAGGCCTCTTTTAACGGATTTCGAATTTGCGGATTTTTTGTAAATTAAATTCTACCTATATTTCTAATGCTCAAGAAAGTAGATTAAAATCACAAAAACATTTCAGCCTTGGAGGTATCAACGAAAGTTAAAGGCAGTCTGTCAAATATCTGATCGCAACGAAGTCTGAGCTCAACACAACATATTTCTTCGCGAGTCCGTGCATTTAGATCAGGGGTGGCGCCAGGGTAGGGCTAGGGGGGCTACAGCCCCCTCATCGGAAGCATCTAGCCCCCCCGTCGGAGGACATTTTGGGTTCCTATCGGAGGAAATTTGGCAAAATAATGTATAAAAACTGCATTTTCTAGCCATTTTAGCCCCCCTGTCAGAGGCTCCAGCCCCTCTGTCGGAAGATTCCTGGCGCCACCCCAGATTTAGATCAGCGGACAGATGTTCGTTATCACTTTCTACGGTCATCTTTCTACCATCAAGAGTAGCAACATCAACAAGCTGAATCACTATTGCAAGACGACAGGCTATTTCAAGACAAATTTCAAGTCAGCCGTGTCGTTAGAATGAATAAAAAGTTGTTGTTTGTGCCGTTAAGCAAAATTTTCTGACAAAAAGCTTCCCATGATACACAGCAGGAGAAACAAAAACAATTGCTTGATTAAAAAGACAAAATCCTTTCTTTCAGAAGAAAACTCCTGGTATCGATTGTGATGGTACTGCGTGTGTTTTCGTATCCTCAGAAACGAACTTTTGGCTCTGCGTGTGTTTTCGTATCCTCAGAATAGAACCTTTTCTGATGTCGCTGTTAAATAGCACGGGTGAGCGGAAACAAGCACTGTCATGCTCGTGTTTTAACAAGTCTTTTCTCGTCGTTAACTTTCAGTAGAACTGGTCTTTCAATAAAACTGGTCTATATCAACAATATATTCATTTCATGGCTTGACCTGAACAAATTACAACATGGAATGTCTCCTTGACGTTTTACGCACGCTGAGTGGATGACAGAGCACAATTGCGACACAACGAAGTTCATCGGGAATAATAGGCCAGTTTGGTTGCGGTGGCGCCTAATATCTAAGCGTTTTAAAAATGAAATTTTTGAAAACCAAAGAGTTGACTTAAACTGCCAGATAATTCTCAATAAGATCAGTATTTTTGCAGCGGTGATATTATCCTCGATTACTTTTCTCGATTACTTAAATCCACAAAAAAGAGGTGAAAAGAGCATGTAAGATAGCCTGAAAACGACTCAAGAAAAATTAAGAATTAGGGAAAGGATTCAACTTCCTTTCAAACCAAAGTTAATTTTGTCGAAGAAAGGTCGCCATCAAAATTTCACATAGAGTTGCAAGATCTGGACTTTGGCAAAAAATGTAATGTCTCGTGAATACTCTTGCTCAAAATTGCTTTTCACGGTATCATTTAATGGTCTTTTACATCCAGGAAAAGAATAACAATCATTACTGACACCAGTTTGATTCCTAACACAAATTAAGAAACAGAAATCATAGAATCAAATTTAGGTGATGTTCAAAAGGTTTCACTTCGTTCAAGTCACCAGGCATGCACATAGAGCATGCCAATAGTTTCTGAAACACGAAAGAATCAATTCACAGAAATATCTCGAAAAGGCAAGCCAGTGTTTTCCTATGCCTAAATGTCTCTGTGGAGACGACATTTCTTTTCTCGAGATATTCCGCATACCAACTATCTCCCACAGTTAAGAAGCTTACATCAACAATTAGTAAAAGCGCCACCTGGTCATTCTGCACACCATGCGAGGCAATAGAACAATTTGAAGTTAAAAAGGGGACATGCTATGAAATCCGAATGAAATCAACAGCATGCAATCAAGAGAATGGTCGCCCACAAGAATTTCATAGAGTTATTTTCCATTGGCATCGATGAAATGCCATAAATGTAATGTAATTATCCGGAGAAAGGGCATCTCATTTTGTTGGAATATTATTAGCGTTTTAAGTCTAAACTTAGCTAACTGACAGTAAGAATAGTAAAGGAGTGCTGCGTACTGGCTTAACTCAGAAAAATTGTTATCAAAATGTTTACGATTGTGGTCAATAGCAGCTTGTGTAGCCAGTGGTCTTCATGTAAGCAAGAACCCTGTAACGTCCCGAAATCATGCAAGTGCTGTTTTTTTGTCAAGCAACAATAAGATACCATTTATCATACCTTCGATACTGCGCATGCGCTAATTTCTGTGGTAAATCGCAGTGATATGATTTGATAGCCACAATATGGCCTGCAGAAAGTGTTGAAAACAGACTGAGACAAACAAACAGAATCTACTGCGAACCTATTGCGCAAGAATATCCTCCTGCTTATCAGCGATGACGTTTTTCGGATATAATCAAAGGAACCTTGCGGTGACTCACAGCATTAATTGCTCACACACAATACAGTTGGTTCACTCAACTGATCGAGCATTCTCAGTTTATGGTATGATAGAACTCCACATCACGTGTAAAACACTGCTCGATCTTATTATCTAATTGCTTGTTGAAGTAATTACAATTCCCTTAAAACAATGGCTAGACAACAATGAATTAGACAATGATCATCACAAATTTTTCAACGAATGTAATTTGCATATTTCTATGCGCACTATCATGATAGCAGTTTGTGCGAAAATGTTCACAAGATTTGAAATCGTTTCACTTGTTATTGCTTGTCGATTCTTTCTAAAGTACAAAATATCTGATACACCTGATGCCCTGGGTCAGAGCATGTTTTAGTATTTTTGAAAAATAAAATAGTACATACCTGCCGAATGTTGAAAATTTCATTCCATTCTTTAAAGTGGTAGAAATGCAATATCGATGCACCTTTTGCTTAATCTAAAATGAGAAAAAAATGCCCATCAATTTTACTCGGTCGGGCAGCAGACAATGAGTACGTAACGATGAGAAAAGTAATCGAAAGGAAGATCCAAAGAGATAGTCCATTCATTTGCATAAAGGGAATCTAAGCATATATCAGCCTTTGATAAAAATAGCCGTGCAAAGAAAATAGGCCATGACACGTGCCGCACCATATTTGGGTAACTTATCAAAATCAAGAGGAAATACCGATATGTGATTGGCTGGAGTTTGACGGCAAGTGACTTGAGCCACTTTTATATGCTTACATTCCCTTTAACTTTTCTGCGCACTACACATATTCTTGCTGTACAAAAAATTATTTGTAATAATTCAACTCTCGAAAAGTGGGCCAGTAAGGAGGGATTTTGTAAAACCAAAAAGGCGGCTCTCAAATTATTAAATATTTTCCGACGAATAGACTGCATACCTTTGGGCACACTCAGCCATATTGATGCCAGAGTGCAAAGCATCATGTTCGGCTGCATTGAAGGTGTGAAATGTATTCTTTAGAGAAGCAAAGATCGATTTATGATGTCTGAGAGCAGAATCTTATTTTTCAAGATTTGCCTTTGCTATCTACACCATGGACCACGGGCAAAGTAAAGATCAAATGTTGGCCTACCTTATTAGTTTTTGTCCGTTATGGCCTAACGCCCAAAATCAACAACCTTCGCAACGTAACTCCAGTCCTTTGTTGACTAAAGCATGCTTAGCAGTAATGTGTCCATGTAAGTACAGTGACTTTGCTAATTTCACGTGATATTTCATGTGATCACTCTATCGCAAAATTCAAAAAGGTTGCTTACTTGCGGCTGCGATTCCAGAGCTGAACCCAAAGTCTCAGAGGAGGCAGCCTCGTTGTGAAATTAAAATTCCAGTTTTGCATGTGTTTAGTTAAATTCTACCAATCACAGTGCGCTCCTCGGGCTCTTCGTCAGCATCGTGTCAGCACATTTTGACAAGAGTGTATACGCTGTTGTACTTACATGGACACATTACCTTTAATTAAATGTTCAAAGCACCAAGTTTGTTCTTCTTCTGCGTTCATCAGGATGCGCATTTTCAAAATTAGGCCTAAGGAGTGATGGTGGACTGCTGGATCGCTTGTAGAGTGACTTGACAGTTTCTATAACACGAGAGCAGAGGAACACAGAAGGAGAACAAACATGGTGCTTTGAACATTTAATTGATGCTAGGCATGCTTTAGTCAACAAAGGATCGAAGGCATGTTGCGCGGCTATAGCGGACAAAAACTAACATGGTAGGCCAACATTTGATCTTCACGTTGCCCGTGCTTGGACATGAAAGAACATGGAAAGTAGGAGTATGCAGCAGTCAACATAGGGCTCAAATCATTAAAAAGGTCGGTGTAAAATTCTATTGCAGTTTTCTTTGAAATAAATGGCTTGGAAGGAACTTAGAGTTTTTTGCTGTAAATCTACCGTGGCAATTTTTTGAAATCTTCCTTAGTATCAAGATGGCAGCATTTATTAAATTTGAGGCTATGACGTCATCAAATTTCTAAATCCTAAACTAGAAAAGCTACAGATTTCTGCTTGCAATTTGTAGGCAAGCAACGGTCTAGCCAAGGGTATCATGTTTTGACAATATTGGATTTAGCGAATCTTTTCAAAATTTTCCATGAATTTTTTCAAAAATATTAAAATTGCTGCCATTTTGAAAGATATCAAAAAATTTCCACGACAGATTTACAGCAAAGTCACATAAGTTCCTTTCAAGCCATCCAATTCAAAGAAATATGCCATGTAATTTTACACCGACCTTTTTAAAGATTTAAAAGATTTGGGCCTAATGCTGCAGCAGTCAAAGAGATTTGGTTATGCTAAACTTGATTGGATTGATGAAGGTGGCTTTGATAGACCGTTTTCTCTCACTGAACAAATTGTAAAATGCTCCAGTCCGTCACTACCTCGAAGGGCACCATACCTGTAGCCCTTCTCTTCGAGAATTGGGAATTTCACCTCGATTTCAATAGAACCGGAAAGAGCAAGTGACCTTGGCTTCGGATCAAGATGTAAACATTCAAACTACAATAGTTTGTACTTACACGGTTTGTAAATCCTTTGCTTCTTTGACCTGTCTCTTTTTTAACTTTACTTTCCAAGATCTCACTTCATGTCACATACCCTTGCCTTCTTTGTTTCTTGTAAACTGCATGTTTGGAGCATGTGGGACTGTCTAGGGCTCGAATCACTGTCACAGCACTTCTTTCACACTGAGTGTCACATTGTTTGGGTACCCTTGGGGCACTCTCTTTAACTGGCACTATTCGAGCACCCTCTGTACACCCAGGCAATCAACTATAATGCATGTTCTTTTAAAAGTCTAGACTTCAATTCTAACACAGACTACGGATCTCGTTCCCATTCTAATTTATCGGTATTTGTTCCTTTCTTTGATGAAGTTATCTTCGAACGATCAAGCTTCTTCTATCTTCGTCTTTAAATGAAGAGAGCTCGTCTGGTCTTCTCTCGAATTTCCTCTAATTTATGAAAATTACGTAGAAGCATCAAGACGATTGAAAGTATCTCAGATGACAACTGCACAATGCTTTCTATCTTCACCACACCAATTTTACAAGCATCTTCAACCGCATATAAAAATTATCAAAAAAAAAATCATAACAAATGAGTTAAATAGGAAAATTATGCAATTTGCAGCACAAACCATGGATTTGTTTACGTATTTCTTATCCAGCCCCTTTCGAGTAGCCTGCGTGCAGCCTCGGTCCAACGAATTTGCCCTTACCGTCCTCGCTCGCTATTGCAAACCAGATTTACTTCAAGCTTAAAAAGAGTTTAAACAAATGTTACGCTTATTTCACACTTGCAACATCGTTCTGAACGCATTCCCGATAACAATGAAGCGCGGCGACGCAAGGACAATGCAACAAAGTTGGAAAAAAGGAATTGATCGCGTCGCGCAGCATCACACCACAAAAATCAACTCAGAAATGAATTCAATTTTAGCGCTTGTTTGACCTCAATATGGCCTTTTGTTGAAATTAGCCAATTGGATAACAGAAGTTGGGAAATCCTGCTTAATATACGCATGCCGACCCGGTTTGTGCTGCCATAGTGGTGCTGCAGACCA
This sequence comes from Aurelia coerulea, assembly GCA_039566865.1. NCBI lineage: Eukaryota > Metazoa > Cnidaria > Scyphozoa > Semaeostomeae > Ulmaridae > Aurelia > Aurelia coerulea. Next base: position 31,313,091 of record CM076944.1, read on the forward strand.
TTTGTCACTGCCTACGTCGACAGATAATGCAGCGCAATCGCTAGGTCATAAAAGTTTCCTTAGCAAAGTGCCTCGCAACTTGAAAATATTGAAAAGAACTAATAGTTGCCTAAAGGCTGTTTTTAAGCCAAGTAACTTTGCAAAAATAACTCTAATTCGTGCTAAAGCCCTGCACGAAAACAAGGCAATCAGTAAAATTGAAAGATTCTCTTAGAGGAAGTCACTTAAAAATGCAACGAAATCAAGTTATTTGTAGCTTATCCTTGCAGATAACCGAGTCCCGTTGACAGAAAACTGAATTTGTTCGCAGCATAGCAATTCTGTTCGAAGAATTGCAGCCGTTTCTATTCAAAATTCTAAAAATAAAATTGATGAGCATAAACGCAGGGATGACAGCTGGACGGAAACTTAAGAAATCCGTTTTGACTACCAGTCACAGTCCGCGAGCTAACAATTTTGGCGCAAAATCGCATCAAAATAGACCTTTTAGCTATTCTACAAAAGAGCCTGGATCGAGCGTTATTTTTATACAATTTTATACGCGAGGTTCGATCGAATGGCGTTGGAGCTTTTATCACCATTGTGCACATTCGAAAATTCATCAATATGTATATCTGTAGATCTTCGATTCGAACGTTGTTTTAGAATAGCTAAAAGGTCTATTGCATAACGAATAAGATATCCAATTGCTTCTCGAGAATTCGTTGCCATGCAAAACGGTCAAGAGCATCAAATACAATTTCTAGATGCGTGAACGTCTGTGAGCGGGGGCTGCTTGGTTGCTGGATTGTTGGAGAAATTTCCAAGTCTGTTGGTTTTTATGCATTTTTCTTTTATTTTTCATAGTTGGGTTTCACGGTTTTGTTGCATAAAATATTTATTGTAAGTAATTCTTAGACACTTTAACATGTATATTTTTAAGCTTTTATGTGGAGGGCCCCTTGAAAATCAGCCACTAGGCTGAAGGGTCTCCCTCCTAAATAAATTGAAAGTTGAAATATGTATACCCTGGGTCAGTGGTGGAAAAATATTTACGTACCTGCGAAGCGACCTCGACGTAAAATTCCTCTTTGTATTGTTTTATATTGTTCATGTGCCAGATTTAAAGCACTATCGAACTATTGCACAACACATATGTGTAGCAACAAGAACACAACCAAGCATTGCCTTTTTTGTGTTCTGCCCTTCCTTCTTTCCTGATTTCCTCTTTACATTTTCATTCATTGTTTTCTCTTTTCATCCTGTCTTCTTTCCATTTTTCATTACCCCTCAGTTCTTGCGTCGTTCTTCCGTTTCCTTTCCTTTCATTTCTTTTTTCCTCCATTCCTCGTTTCTATCCTTTTCTCTTCCTTTATTCAGCTTGTTCTTTTTGTTCCCCTTTCTTCTTTCAAGATAAACAAGCTTCCTGCGAAGCTGCTTCGCGGCTTCATACATTTTTCCACCTCTGCCCTGGGTACCAAGCTCCCTAAGCTCTCCTTTGGCATCCGGAAAAGGCTGGTCAAAATTTACAGGGCAGGCAGTCTTTACAAAACGTTTCGTGTTCTTGGAATAAACGAGGTAGAAGTCTTAACAGAGTACTGCAATGGAGCCTAAAAATTCATAACGACTGTTTAGCAGTGAAACATTGACCCATGTTTTCATGAAAAATATGAGGACCGGGGGCCGTCGACAATTAGTTTCCATCACGCATCGCGGCCTTTGGGCCGTGATCATGGAAACCCCCTGACCCCCTATGATCACGGCCCACTAGAATGTTCTTTTCTTGTTCCATAAGTAATTAGGCCTCTGGCCTTAGGATTTCGTATTTGGGTGCAAATGTCATCCATTTCAATATCAACGTCGACGAAGCGAATAACAACAACCATGATTTATCCTTTGCCAATTCCTGCTTTCCTTATTATCAAATTTCTCATCTTGTATATCGAAGGGAAAATAATCATTTGGAAGACAAATTTCGGCAAAAACAAATCCAAATGATGTCAATGCGAAGATAATGCGAATTGCCAATGGCCTAAACAGGAAGATTTTAGAGCATGTGCAGCACACTCTATAACACTAACAATACTATATTGATGGTAGGTTTGTAAATATCAAGTTTGTTTCTTATGTGACATTCCGTCACGCAAAATAATCCATTATGGCTTTAGCCTGAACCCCTCACCCCTCACTTAAGCCAAAGGCCGCTATGCGTGACGAAAACTAATTGTTGACGGCCCCTACCAAAGTTTTGAAACCAATACACTATTCCAATTACTTTTACGACACTTAAATGTTGACATTCATAGCAAAACGTGGAGCTAGGCTCTGACAGAGACTTTAGAAGAAAAGATCAGCTACTGAGATTAACCAGAGGGTCCGATTGTTTTCGACCGGTAGATAGTGAAAGCAAATTTTTCAATCATATAAAGAAAGAAAGAATTTTGTGTTTGTAAAAAGTCACGGTAAAGTGCGACTACAAGGACTAAATCAATACTGATCTTCTTCACAATGAAAAGCAACTCATGATCAGAGAACTGAACAATCCTACTAAACTTACCAAATATATTTACAAGCATGATCAAAAAGATGCATTGTTTTCCATAGAACGCTACGTTGATCGAAAAATAGGGGAAAAAAGTGCTATATTAAAATGCACATGTCTTCTTCGAACAGGCAAAAGATACTTCGAGACATGGCCTACATACATCTTTACTTGGAATATTCTGTAAATGAACTTCTAGGGACAACAGGTCATCTTTAAAAGCAGGCTTGAAGAAGGTACTCCTCGCGAAATTATGCAACGATAACCTCAATTTGTCTCGATTGTAAAAGCTCGCGAAATTTCTCGAGAAAATCTCTTCAAGGAGCCATCTAAAATCCTCATAGCAAAAGCAGAAACTTCTTTCAGCGTGACACGTGCTAACACATGTGACTATCATAACAAGGGTGGGAAATCGACAAATTTTGATCATTTCTTACAGCTATTTTTCAAATGATTTTAAAGGGGCCCTTTGTAGAAAATCTCTCGTAACTTTGGAATAAAGTGGTCGATTTAAGTCAGGTATTTGTCCAAATCCAATTGAGAATGTCCACTGGTAAAATAAGGTCTTTGCCAATGGTATTACTTTAATATTCAGTGAAATGTAGCCAATAAAACAAGGATTGTTTTGGACGCAAATGGTATTATCTACAGTTAATGCACATGTCGTGATGTTCCAACTCGTTCTACTCTTCTACTCGTTCTAAATATTGCAACTCATCTACGTGCTAGAAATGATCTACCGTCTTGAAAGTTTTTTCGATGGCTGACAATAACAATAACAACAAATCCACCAATTTCAGATGAGAAAATCTATTTTGGTCGTACCACTCTGGTGATATTGCCTGATGGCTATCCGGAGAAACATCAATAATTGCTAAATGGCTAAATGGTGCTAAATGGCTGTGCAAAAGTCCTCGAACATCCTCACAAGAATATCAAAATACATTCTTAAAAGTAGATAAACCTCTCACATTTTCATGCAAGTGAGATAAATGTTATTTGTTCATGTTCCTGTTCATTGCTATTGATTTGAAGCTTAGAATTGTATAAAACGTGACTGATTGGAGAAAATGTGACATCCTTATTTATGAATACCTATAGTTAGCCAGAGTTAGCCATATCTACCGGGTGAGTCAGAAAAAACGTGGGGTGTTTGGCGGATTGTGATGTCGCGTTCAGCAACCAAATCATAGCGAACTAATTGTTTTCTTGCAGCCAAAGGTCTAACTTAGATCATAAGCCTTTCCCCATCGAAATCGGTCACTTGATGTATTAATCAGAAAATATTTTCTTCGTAAGACGTTGTATGGGAGTTTTGCAAACTTATGAAATCTTTGATAGATCCCCTTCAGCATTTTACCCTTGCCAAAGCTGCAGGTACACGTGGTATTATCAGGGGAGAAAGAAATAGTTTTTGTCATGAAACATCGCGTTGATCTTGTTGAAATAGATTCCGATACAACTCGGAGAAGTTCCACTTTTTACTGACTCTCACAGAAATTATTCTCTTATCTCACGTGAAGATACTTATCACTGCAAAATAGTAAGGCAAAATGGCCGAACTGTTTCAGTCGTCAGGCAAATTTGGCAAGTCTAAAATGCTGAAGGGACTTCGTTAAAGGTTTTCTCATTTTTCAACGGACTCCCATACAAGGTTTTAGGAAGTAAAGCTTTTTAAATAATGAATCAGCTGAAGAGCACCATTTCGATGGGCACAAGTTTATGATCTAAGTCAGAATTATGGATGCTCGAATAATTTAGTTCGCAATCAGTCAGACTAAACGCGACGTCACAGTCCGCCAAACACCCCACATTCTTTCTGACTCACTCGGTATATGTAGTTTTTCTCCTGCTAAGTCAAATACTTTTCCACTACCTCAGTAAACTAATCATGGATGTGCATGGGTTTGTGCGTTTATCTTTGTCAGAGTCTTACTGATTAATATGTCCACGTAGATGTACATTGGTTGGGGATTTTGCTATCAGACGGGCTATGTTTTTCAGTAAAATTGCTCCCATATATTTCATTTCAAAACAAGTACTCTTGTACAGGAATGCAAAAATAATTTGCATTCTTTCTTTGTTCTTGTCCCAGTTTGCTCCAAGACAGAATAACCTGTCTGACAATTGCTCATAGAGAGAGTAAGCATTTCTGTACACCAGCCCCACACCCCCATACATATCAGGGTCAAGTGCCCCAATGCCATGACAGCCATAAAGTCCTTCTCAGTCACCCTGTCTCTATTAGAACAAGGAATTTTAATTTCCCTTCTTGATCTGGAAGACCTGCTGCTGTATTCTCCAAAACATTATGATGAAGACATGCAAAATGGTCATCACTTCAATTTCAACAATACTGGTCCGCAAAAGATTCATGTTCAATTTTAGACAACTTATCCAACTTTAAATTGAAGGATGCTTGAGACATTAACAATAGTTAAAAAGTTTTACCTTTACAATCTTTACAATGCATGTTTGGTCTGCTTCAAGTTTCTTTCTTTAGAGCTCATTGCTTACCATTTCCATGCATCACAACTCAGGCAGTGTCCAACTCAGGCAGTGTCCATCTCTTCAGTAACCATCTCTTTAATTCCATCCCCTTGACCTTCTTCCGCCATGTTTACATCACCATTTGTTTTGGTGCTACAATCTTCTTCTTCTTCAGTAACTGTATCAAGTTGCACAGAACTACTTGACTCTTTGTCATCACTGCCACCTACTTTTTCTTTGGCTATAAAATAACATAATAGCTATCATGATTATATGTCCCAGCTAAATGGCAATTAATAATCCCCTTTGGTAAATACTACCATGAAGCCAGCAAATAGTCTGCCACGAGTTGAAGGAAGCTAAAAATGAATGCTGAACAGCCCTTGGTATTCTAGCTTAGCAAACCCATAAAAGTCACCGGATGGAATGATGCAAGACGACCTACCCGGAAGGAATGGAGCGAGGGATAACGGGATGATAACCAAAACATTACTTCCTTTAGTTGGATTAACTCAGTTTAAACAAGGTCTAAACATCATTGCACTCTTCCATCCAAAATCAACCAGGTGCGGTTTTCCAATGGTCTTAGTTGGTACATTTTGCTTTTGGCAATAAAATGAAAAGAAATGACATGAAATCATACAAGCAGGATTTGTGTCATACTCATCACTAAATCTGGGCAGAAACTTTGACAAAACCTACCATAAACGTTATTATAAAATGTTGAAAGGTTTTCCTACCTCTTAGGATTGGGAAGACTCGTTAGGAACTATGTTTTGATAAATTTTTGACATGAAATTTAGTTCCAATTAAAGGGAATCAAAGCATATATAAGCCTTTGATAAAAATAGCCGTACAAGGATAATAGGCCATGACACGTGCCGCACCATATTTAGGTAAGTTATCGAAGTCAACAGGAAATACCAATATCTGATTGGCTAGAGTTTGACTGCAAGTGGCTTGAGCCACTTTTATATGCTTACATTCCCTTTAACATGAAACTGAGAGGGATGGCTTAAAGAAGTAATAAGTTGCATCACTATGATACTAACAATTTGTCCATATCAGTCTGTCTTCATAGAATTTGATAACCATTTGTGGGATTTTTATATTGACAACCCTTGCTGGCACAAGCTCTGCATCATTTGTGTCTGCCCTAGAACAGCAAATATGATAAAATTCCATGTGATAAGACCATTGAAGAGACTTTAGAGACTATACTGTACATTCACATTTAATTTGGAAAATAAACAAATATGAAATGTATATTGCAAAGACTATACTTCAGGCTGTGTAAAAGAAGAATTTCGTGAAATAACATCATAATTACGAGGCTGCACGAAAAATGGACTTAAAACAACTGCAAAAAACAACAAAATAATCACAGCAGTTGTACAAAGTATTGTCTCTTGTATAAAAACTGTTACTTTGATTCAATTAAGATGCAAAAGGGTGTGTTGTATATACATTTTTCGTAATTTCTGACAATTTTCACTTTTATAAGCTCATTGCCATGAAGCAGCATAATTTCTGTTTGTTTGTTCATTGGTGTCTATTCAACAATTTTTGCAGTTAATCACTGGCAGACATTTGGGGGGAGAGGGGTGCCATCACCTCCCCCCAAATGTTGGCTAGAACAAAAATTGTTTGTTCAAAAAATAGACATAAACAATGCTTTTTAACGGAAACAAAGCATGCCCCCCCCCCCCAATATTTGGCAAGTCTCACCAACTTGATAGATGGATTGGACGAAACAATCAACAAATCAATTTCTATGGTTGCAATTCGCTTTAAATAGCAGCAAACAAGCAATTGTGTCAATCCTTATTCTCCTGCTGCTAATCGTCTTAAAGCCAATCTACTGATTTGTCATGCATCATAATTCAGTTCGCGTAAACTGTGGAACCAGGGAATGAAACCTGTGTAGCCAATGCAATGAGCAGCACTGACTGACTAATGTTATTGCTAGTTCACTTCAAAGTATATATGAGAATGGCATACCAACTTATCAGAAAGTGCAGCTCTCCACCAGATGTATCTGTGGCACCAAGAATGCTTTGAGCTGTGTATCCTTTGTCAAATCCAGTAACTACTGGTGGCTTAGGTAGCTTTTTCTTTTTCTTAGGGCTGCAATAAAAAGACAGAGTATCAGAAAGCATACCTTTACGTACCAGGTGTTGACTCCTGAACTCTTTCATTTATTCATAATTGCTAAAAGACTGCAATACTTCATGTGAACTTATAGTTGGCCCTTTCAGAAGAGAGCTAAAGTATAGCTTTTTGTAGCTTGACAACTTTTTTCTTAATAATTCTTGAGAATTCATAAAAAATATTGTGAACTCTTAAGAACTCCTCTAAATTTTGGGAAGCTAAACTTTGAAAGTACTGTACTTTGGGCTGCAGTTCAGTATTGGAGCAGAAACTATTTCTCTGGAACTTCATTTGAGCTTCTGTTCTCCATAAAGTAATTCTGAGAAACGCAAAGAACTTCACTGTATACACCTCAATAAATTGCAATCTTATAATCCTCCTCCCTAGACAATTCTAACACCATTGAAGTCTTCCAATGAGTTCTTTTCATTCATGAAATTCAATAAATTCATGAAAGTTCACAAATAATGTAAGATCAGCCATCACTAAAGACCAAAAGAATAAAGTAAATAATAATCACCTTCATCCAGGCATCCATTTCAACCACAAAAAAGAACAAATTAAAGACTGGTAATAAAAGCAATTTCACTAAAATCGCTGTGATTTTTTAAAGAAATTACTTTTTTTTATTGGGTCACATAGTATATCCATCACCACCATCTTAAGTGGAAAATGAAAATGCATTTGAAATGTAGAATGTTCCCAATAATGGCCCAGGCCTGGCTGTTTAAGGCGGGCCATGGGCCGCGCCCACCTCCATGCTCGCCTTGTGTTGGCGAGGGGAGCTATTCATCGCCCGCCTCCACGTCAGTTCAACTGGGAACCGCCTGCCCTAGGTTTTCATTCATTACTCATCACACCTCATTACCTCTTGAAGTAAAACAAAAATATTGAGAGGAAGTTAATCCCATATATTTGACCTAAAAATATAATTCCCTACTTTCAATTTCTCAGGAAGTCATCTACTCCTGTAAATCGTTGACTACTTGATAAGTCACGCAAAAAGCAAACGAAACATTTCAAAAAGCAACAGCCAAACAAATTCTTTGAAATCCTTCACACCTGAAAAAGTCATTTAGTATCCATAAGTTCCTGACAGGTTAAAACTGAATCATTTCAGCATGGCAAATAATCAGAAACAATTGGATCGGCTTTCAAGCCTAGGACTTTTGAGAAATATGACAGCGGGGCCGTACGATACATTTTACAATAACTTTATTTTATGTCTTGCCTGTATTTTATTACAGAAGCCTTTTGAGAAACTAAACTCTCAGATCGGCAAAAAATTAAGAAACTAAAGCACCGGCAAAAAAAATTTATGGAGACCGCTGAGACATCCTCGTTAGTACGTGGTTGATTTGCGACCACATAAAACTAAAGTTTTGTTTCTGTCAGAGAATTGCCGTCTTGTTTTTAAGGTTAGCTGTTTAAAGACAAATATTGGATTCCTCTCGTATTCATACACCTTTAATGATGATTTTCTATGGAATGAAAATCGCCCACCTGACTTCACCGAGTAGAGTGATGCACCGCTCGCCTGCTAAAATGCTCACAGATAGGCCTGATGGCCAGTCAAGATATAAAATGTAAAATATTTTAGAATACCTCATGTCAGCTTTTGGTGCTTTTCTTTTCACACTTTTGGATTCTTTACTTGATTCCTCTGTCTTTTTTTCTTTTTTATCTTTCTTTGCGGATGACGGGTCCTTTTCTTTTACTTGTTTGCTTCCTTTCTTTTGTTTGTCACTTTCTGAACCACTTTCTGCTGACATGGCAGTTGGCTTTTCTTCATCTGCTACTTTCAGTTCTTCCTTGTCTTTATCATCAGAGGGAATCTCATTCAGTTCACTTTTTTTTCCTGTCAGTGCCTTATTAAACTGTTCTAAAAGTTCAAAACAGTTCAGATTTGCCTCTGGTTCCCATGTATTTTCAAGTTCGGAAAAGCCTTTCCATTTCAAGAAATACTCAATCACTCCGTTGTTGTTTCTTTTATCAATGATCTTCTCCACATGATATTCCTCCTCTTCCTCCTCAACCAAAACTTTTTTGCCTCTCTTCTTACCCATCTTTGACCTTCAGAAAGAATACACAGCTAGTTAATTAATTTCTATTCTATGGCATGCATAGGGCATAGGGCTCGAATCTTTCAAATCTTTAAAAAGATTGGTGTAAAATTCTATTGCAGTTTTCTTTGAATTGGATGGCTTGAAAGGAACTTATCATACTTTGCTGTAAATCTGCCGTGGAAATTTTTGACGAGCATAGGGCTCGAATCTTTCAAATCTTTAAAAAGATCGGTGTAAAATTCTATTGCAGTTTTCTTTGAATTGGATGGCTTGAAAGGAACTTATCATACTTTGCTGTAAATCTGCCGTGGAAATTTTTTGATATATTTTTTTTCAAAATGGCGGCAATTTAATTATTTTGAAAAAATTCATGGAAAATTTTGAAAAAATCTAAATCATCGTAAATCCTAAACTAATAGAGGAAACGTTATATAACCTTTAAGAAAACCATAGTTTATGAAGGTCTACAATATGGTGGCAAGCAGAAATCTGTAGCTTTTCTAGCTTAGGATTTAGAAATTTGATGACGTCATAGCCTCAAATTTAATAAATGCCACCATATTGAAACTAATCAAGATATCAATAAATTGCCATGGCAGATTTACAGCTAAGTTCCTTCCAAGCCATTTATTTGAAAGAAAAATTGCAATAGAATTTCACACCAACCTTTTTAAAGATTTGAGCCCTATGTTGCCATTACGTGCAATATCAATTTGCAAAATAAGTGCTAGCATGACAAAACTTCCAAATCTTAATGAAAAAATGCTTGCAATACCAATTTGAAAATAAGCATTCAAAGCATATACTGTATTTCATTCCTGTCTGAAAAAGGCCAAAGGAAGCTGTATATTCAAATTCTTATGGACCTTAAACTGTACCATTATTGTAATGTTTCTCTGAAGTTAATGCATTTTTTCAAAGACATGGCCTAGGTTTAATCAAAAGTTTACACAAAATGTTCAAATTTCCACCAACAATTGAAAACTATTTTGGACAATACCTTGCTGATTTATCCATTGTAATCAAGCTGGGTTATCAATTACTGTAGCTTGGTCTTCGCCAAGCTTCAAGTAAACCTATTATAAATTAGAAATAGTTCTGAAATTTATGTAACCAGGAAAAAATGATTTTTGAAACTCAACCCTTGGCAAAATACTGAGTATGTTTGCAGCATGCTTCAAGTCTGATACTAACTTGCTTTGAGTATGATTTAGGTATGTTTCAGAGCTTGATTCAAGTAAGACTTTTGCATCGCTTGCGATGGCTTGCAGCATGCATCTTTTGAACTGAAGATAAACTCAATCAAGCTTAATTGTAGTATGTTTGAGAATGCTTCTAGCATGGGATTATTGTCAAGCTTGATAAAGCTCTAATCATGTGCCGTGCAAACTGGCTAAAACTGTGTCAACATACTCAATTCAAGCTCCTCCATGCCAAACTCATGGCTCTGTCAAGCTTGCACAACCTTGTTGCAAGCTGAACTTTTTCTTGAGTTAACTCGTCACACAAAGACCTATCCAGAGGCAATTTGTAAAACATACCAGATCAGATCTGTGTATCACTGAGCATAGGAATCATTTGTCATACATAGCCGATTGCTCATGGCCCATGGTTGAAACCGCCAAAGCCTCATCACAGACCCATCAGACGGCTAAAAAGCGAAGGAGACAAAAGAAACCCGTGAAGATTTTTCTTAATTTTACCTACCTTCATAAAACGCAACCAGGACAAAAAACTGCTTGAGATTTCCCAACTTTTTTTAAAGCAATCTACTCTCCAGATGTTTGGGTGTACGAGGTTGGATGCCGGTTAAAATATCTCCAGGATTGGCGGAGTTATGGCCACAAACAAACCAATAAGGCACTGAACTTTGAACAATAGAAATTCTGGCCGGGAGACAATAGTAATAGCAATAATGATTGTTATAAGAATGACCTGAATACGCCAAAATCTGCGTTTTCAATTGTTCTTGCTATTGTCTTTCGCTAAATTTTCTTTTGTTCAAGATTCACTGCCCCTACGGTTTCTATGTGAATTGAAAAAGTCTACGAAGGCTTGTTCGCGCATTTCAAGTCATGTGGCAATACTCTAGGGAAGTTTCTGTATGTACTACTTTTTGCATTCATGGCACCAATGGTACAAATTTGCTCATTGCCAAATAAAATTCAAAAGAGCTTTTTATCAAGAGGCTTTATCGCCTGACTTGAAGTGGCAAAAACAGGCCTTGACAAGCCTTCGCCGATTTTGTCTATTGGAGAGGCAATAACTCCGCCAATCCTGGAGATATTTTAACCGGCATCCAAACTTGTACACGCAAAGGTCTGGAGAGTAGATTTCTTCAAAAAATTCGGGAAATTTCGAGCAGTTTTTTGTCCTAGTTGCGTTTTATGAAGGCAGGTAAAATTTTGAAAAATCTTCACGGGTTTCTTTTGTCTCCTTCGCTTTTTAGCCGTCTGATTGGTCCGTGAAATGATGGCACGCAACAGTTTCCTACCGTTTTCAAGAACCATGCAGTAGAAAAAAAAGACATGTTGCAATAATGTACAGTTTTCTGCCCTTTATGGTTTTGTCATATATTTTTCCCCAAAAAGGGAAACCTTTCCCGATTGGGCAACAGATTGTTTTCCATTTCAATTTATGGGCAACGTTTCTCAATTGGGCCTGTATGGAAAGTGTGGCACTTGCACACCCAAGAAAAACAATGGGGTATTCAAAATAGACAAAAGATAAACAATAGAGGACCCTTTTGCACACCCGAGGTCTCGGTGAAAATTGCCCTACTTTCCATACTGGCCATTGGGCAACATTTCCCATTTGTGAAAGTGTACCGAACTGGTTATGTGTCCGGCACATAATGTACAAATTTTCTCAAATTTTACTTTCCAAATATATATAGCATAAAATAGCATGTTCTTATTAGTCTTCAGGCAATAAATAATATGGCATTCACCAAAAGAATTTCCCCAAGTGAACCACTGGGTTTTTAAGCAAGAAAGGTTTCTTTAAACCCAGACTGACAAGGGGAATGGCCCAAGTCAAGCTCAACGTCGGTCGCGTCAGCGACATTTATAGACCTGGACCTGGATAAAGTACTCACTGTACAGGTTGTTTTCCTTTGCTTCCCACTTCCAGCCAAAGAGGAAACTACACGGCAGGCAGCAAGAGAACATTAGGTTATGGTTAGAGTAACAAAGAATACACACCACAACACAAAATTATCAAGTAATTTTTGCTGACTGTCAATGCTAAACAATGCAAAGGTTTTGATTTATGACAGAGCATGGCTTCTCTGCTCAACTGGCCTATTCTTGCGACCAAGAAAGTTTAACCAATATTCAGAAATTCTACAGCAAATGAACCTCCAAAGTACCATCGCTACCAAATTTCCCTAGCCTAGGGGAATAACTTGACTTACCTTAATAAAAACAAAATGCTACAACTTCTTTAAAATGATTCCAAAATATTTAGGTAGTACCTTCTTCTGCGACCGTCTTGACTTGAAACCTCCTTATTCTGCTCATTTGGCACATGTTCCAATGGCGGCAAAATAATGATGAAGCAAACCGCTGACCGGTGCCAATGGGGTCACCTCCGCAGGGATATTGCGCTTCTTCGGAGAGAAAGATGCAAAAAATTATTTGCAAAAGTTGTGTGCAGTGCATCTTCCTTTGATTTATGCATACACACTGAACGGGCAAAATTTAAATTAACAACATTTACCATCGTGCGCGAGATTAGATTATAATAGCCGAGCCAAAGTTTTTTATAGCTAACACCTGACACCTCTTATAAATTACTATTTCGTTCTTCCAGGCCTGTCGCAACAAAGTTCTTATTGGGAGGCTACAATTTGGTGCGATGATAGCGAGCGACAATGGGGGTCCAAGGGCTTGCCCCCGGGAAAATTTCAAGGACCACGCCCTTTATATCGCTGGAAACGCCCTATTTTTGGAGCATAGGAATCATTCGTCGTACATAGCCGAATGCTCGTGGCCCATGGCCGAAACCGCCAAAGCCTCATTTTCACGGACCAATCAGACGGCTAAAAAGCGAAGGAGACAAAAGAAACCCGTGAAGATTTTTCTAAAATTTACCTACCTTCAGAAAACGCAACCAGGACAAAAAACTGTTTGAGATTTCCCGAATTGTTTTACAGCAATCTACTCTCCAGATATTTGGGAGCACAAGTTTGGATGCCGGTTAAAATATCTCCAGGATTGGTGGAGTTATTGCCTCTCCAATAGACAAAATCAGCGAAGGGTTGTCGAGACCTGTTTACGCCACTTCAAGTCAGGTGATAAAGCCTCTTGATAAAACCTCTTTTGAATTTTATAAGTTATTTCGCAACGAGCAAACTTGTGCCATGAATGCAAAAAGTAGTACAATGCAGAAACTTCCCTAGAGTATTGCCACATGACTTGAAATGCGTGAACAAACCTTTGTAGACTTTTTCAATTCACATAGAAACCGTAGGGGCATTGAATCTTGAATAAAAGAAAATTTAGTGAAAGACAATAGCAGGAACAATTGAAAACGCAGATTGTGGCGTTTTCAGATCGTTCTTACAACAATTACAATTGTTATTACTATTGTCTCCCGGCCAGAATTTCTATTGTTCAAGGTTCAGTGCCTTATCGGTTTGTTTGTGGCCATAACTCCGCCAATCCTGGAGATATTTTAACCGGCATCCAAACTTGTACTCCCAAACATCTGGAGAGTAGATTGCTTAAAAAAAATTCGGGAAATCTCAAGCATTTTTTTGTCCTGGTTGCTTTTTATGAAGGTAGGTAAAATTTAGAAAAATCTTCACGGGTTTCTTTTGTCTCCTTCGCTTTTTAGCCGTCTGATTGGTCCGTGAAAATGAGGCTTTGGCGGTTTCGACCATGGGCCACGAGCAATCGGCTATGTACGACGAATGATTCCTATGCTTATTTTTGGAAAATTTGCCATTAAGGTAACTCTGCTTTCTGCTCTAGTGCACAGCGAGAAGCCGTTTCGCAAAACCACTCTCCTCAGAAAACAGTTAGTTTCTCCAATATTATTCGGTCTATCGAAAAGCAGTAAAAAGGATGCTGCCCTGTATAAATCTGGGCAATCGAAAGATGTAAAAATCGCAATGTTTCCGTTAACCCTGGTTTCGCAAATCCTAGTTCAAACCTTTTTGCTAATTTCAGAAAAGTGGATTTATCTCCAAAACTACTTGAAAATGTTCGATTTTTTTTCGTTCCATCTTCAGCTAGGTTGTTGATCTACAACTTTGCCAAGCCTGATTGAAAAAGCTAGGCTAGATTTCCTGCAATCGAATTTCATATTTCTGTTTACTTTTCGACAGCGAAGTGGAGAAACCTTTGTCAACAGATAACCATGCTATTGCTATGAAGCACGCTTGCAAAAGCTCAGGCTTGACATAGCTTTCAGAAATTTTTCCATTGGCAAAAAAATGAACGTCATCTTTTGGGAATACCATACGCAGGTCTCAAAAGACATCCTTAGTGCGCTTGTAAAAGTATCATTTGCATCTATTGATTAAGAATTACTGATTTTTACCAGCAACTTCACTAAACCATGCTTTGGGTGTCTTTAGATCTCAGATCAAGAACTAATTTTTTGCAAAAGCATTCTACGGGCGTTCAAATCGTTCTGCATGGGCTAAACGGTTGACCAACGCTTTTCCCCTTCGATGTCGAAAAGTAAACAGAAATGTAAAATTCGATTGCAGGAAATCTAGCCTAGCTTTTCAATCAGACTTGGAAAAGTTGTAGATCAACTACCTAGCTAAAGATGGAACGAAAAAAAATCGAAACATTTCCGAGTAGTTTTGGAGGTAAATCCATTTTTCTGAAATCAGCAAAAAGATTTGAGCAAGGATTTGCGAAGCCAGGGTGGACGGAAGCATTGTGATTTATATATCTTTCGATTGCCCAGATTATATTAGACTTGCTCCAAGTCTATTCAGCGGACCATCAATAGTAAATCAATAATAAAATAATATAATTTCTACTGCGGGGGCGTAAACTACTAAGGTGCCGCTGCTTACGCCCCCGCAGAAGAAATTATATTATTTTACTACTGATTTACTATTGATGGTCCGCTGAATAGACTTGGAGCAAGTCTAAGATTATATGGAACAACATCCTTTTTACCGCTTTTCGATAGGCCGAATAATATTGGAGAAATTAACCGTTTTCTGAGGAGAGTGGTTTTGCGAAACGGCATCTCGCTGTGCACTAGAGCGGAAAGCAGAGTTACCTTAAAGAAGCAAAGATCACCTCTCATGGGCAGTTTTCCAGGAACATTTTGAAAATAGGACTTCAATTTCATGAGGATACAAATTATTTTTGAATTGCATAATATCAAATGTGATGGCTTGATAAATTGTGATCACTTCCTCGAATATAGAAAATTTTGAATCTCCATTTAGCTTGGCTTCGCAGTTCGCACATACAAAAGTGAACGAACTTCAGTTGAGTCTTCTGTCAACACTGTCTTCAACCTACATTCGTGCTATTCTAAACGAACACAGTTCTCGACTGAAAAGGGTAACTTGCCATATAATATGTTGAAAAACGAAACAACGATATCTCCCAGCAAGGCAATACTTGATGTATCATAAAAATAGAATTTTTTGTTTTTCGATCAAAACATCCCGACAAAGATCCCTCATAGTCCGCCAGGCGACAGTCCTTGGAGTCCTTGTATTCGCATCCACGGCGACTATGATCTCGAATTTACTGTGTGAAAAGGAAGCCTGTACGTGGAAAGCTGATCGATAACAATGTCTGGGTCATATTGAAGGTGTTGTGGCGCAGTGGTGTAATGTCTCGTTCAAATCCTACCCTGACCATCCCCCCCCCCGGGCAGCCCGGGGGTCAACAAAAATTCCTTGCTCAAATGCCCGGGGGCCGGGGAAAAATCGGTGGTCAAATGCCCGGGGGCCGGGCAATGCGAAAATGCCATATTCCCAGTTACTGTATATTGCAAAAGCTCCTGTTCTAGTCAAATGGGGTGAGTGGCCGAGCGGCTTAATCAGTTTCCGTCAGGAGACTGAAGTTAAGCTCGGTCGAGTGAGGTCAAACTCCGGATGGGTGACCTCGGAGGCTTGGCTTCGCAACTCACCTCACCGTCCTTCGGAAGGGACGTTAAACTAGGGGTCCCGTGCCTGGATGCGGCATGCACAGTGGGCTTAAATTAGCTTTCAGTAGCTAGAAATACTTCCTGCCCACTCAAAATAAATTACTGAAAAAAAAAAAAAATGCTATTCAAATGCCCGGGGGCCGGGGAAAAATCTACGGTCAAATGCCCGGGGGCCGGGAATATTTTTCGTGCAAATGCCCGGGGGTGTCCCGGGGGGGGGATGGTCAGGGTAGGAATTGAACGAGACATAATCCTCTGACTTTGCAGCCAGAACAGTCGGCGAACAAGGTTCGATACCTGGTAGAGCCTACAGCCCCACCACTGGAGCGTCTTGACATGGACTCAATCAACGCTTAGCTACTTGACAAGATGACTCGGGCAAATCAAATTTCGTTCATTCGGTCAACAAGCAAAAAAGTGGCAAATGGAAAAGCGAAATAGACTTGTCTGTCTCAGCATCCCATGAAAATCTAAAGCGTCCAGATTTTGGGACACCGTCTGTAAAATAGAGGGGCCACCAGAACCGTCGAGAGGGGGCATGGGTAGCCAGGGCAGTCACCAGGGGGCGGGGCCTTTGGGGCCCGCAAGAAATAGGGTATGAATTTTTTCTTTGTTGTAGTTTTCTTTCAGGAACGTTATCAGACGCGCGGGCCCATTGACATTCTAAATAAAATCTAAAAGCAGCGTTTTACCAGTGCATGGGAGGGTGTAGCCCCAGGATAAAAGGGCGTTGTCCAAAAACTTTTCACATGGCGCCAGGGGCCCCCTTCCGGCCCTGACCCTGGGGCCCGGCCCCTCTCTAGACGGCCAATAGGGCCACGCTGAAAGCCTATTTACTGAGAGAAAGAAAGCATGATACAAAAACATAGACTGATGATTTTCATCACAGTTATCACTACTACAAAATTAATATAACTAATACATTCTCGTTCTTCAAAGAAGAACCCATAAAAGTCCAAATTATTTTCCTTCGCGAAGACAACAACATTTCTTGGAATCGGCAGCCCACATCATGTGAAAAAAACTTGAAACAATTAGCACACAGCTCCTGAATCAAATAAACAAAATCTGCCAGGCAGAACTTTAGATTTTCATTTCTTAAAGGAAGTAAAAAGACCAGCATGATTTGCACGAAGTTAGCGACTTGCTCTGCACAGCTTCCGGAATAACTAAATGTGCGAAATTCACAAAAACAAAGACAAACGATAGCAAAGGCTGCTAATGCTGGTCTCTGTATTCCCTTTAAACTCATCTTTCGCGTGCACAAGGCGAGAGTTTGCCCTACTGGTTTTGGACAACTTTGCGGCTTTGTTTGTTTTGAAGAGAGACTTCCCTTGTCTGAAGTCGCTAATCGCTTTGAATTGAGGTGTCACTGAAAAGCAACTGATACTACTGTATTTCAAAATCTGCCCTTGTTCTGAGAACGGAGGTCATGCATTCGATTTCCTTTCCAAACTTGACCGGATTTGGACGCTAGATCCAAACCTCTTTTCTGGCAAGTAAAAAGGTATATTGCAGATATCACCTAAACTGCAGTAAATCCCTTCATTCAGAGTTCATATATGTATAAAGCAAAAGCAGAGATGGTGAAAGCGAGAAGCAAGACGAGTGAAAACAAACACGAGATGAGACAAACCAATCACATACCGGGTGAGCCAAAAAAAAACGTTTACCCGTTTTTTGGGCTGTGGAATAATATGTATGCGGCTGATATTCAAAACTGAAATGTTAATCTATCATGCAAAGGCTAACTTAGATGAGAAAATTTTGTTTGGTAAAATTATTCATCTCTAAGACCCAAAAATTAGAAAAATGTCTGTGAGGGGTGTGTATGGGAATGAAAATTCCACGCTCCATTCTGGTCCATGATTTACCTATGTTGAAATCAAAACTCTATTTCTGAAGCGACGGAAAATTGTAGTAAACTTAACTTTCCATGCCAAATAAATCATGGACCAGAATAGAACGTGGAATTCTCGATTCCCATACAAACCCCTTACAGGCATTTTTCCAATTTTTTGGTCTTGAAGATGAGTGATCTTACCAAATAAAATTTTCTCATCTAAGTTGACCTTTGATTAATAAATTCACACTTTAGTTTTTAATATCAGCCACTTACTTTTTATTTCACAGCCGACCAAACTCGTAAATTTTTTTGACTAACCTGGTAGAACTCTGTGGCAGATCTTTATACTTTGAGAGAGCTCCCTAGAAATCACTGAAATTCTTTCCTTCTCTTGAAAATATCGTACAATTTAAGGGGATTGACACGCACCCTCTCGAGCGCACTTCTGGTTACGCTAGACAGCCTCATTCTCAAATGCATAACAGACGATTGCGCTAAGAATGGCGTCAGGAAATCGTTTACCATATCCTTCAAGTTCTATGATAAATAAACTAAGCTAATCAATCGAAATTATTACATATGCATCATGGCGAAACATTCCCTAACGCTATCTTTCGAAAATCGTCTCTTAAATGGCAGGCATCGTTTTTTCTATTCACATTGCCTGTAAAATTCAGCATAGGCTTCAAATCTTTAAATCGATGTCAAAAAGTGGGTGTAAAATTCTATGACCTATTTCTCTTCATTGAATGACTTAAAAGAAATTTTACCTGCTTATCCATAATTGTACAGTTGGACTTTTAAGAAACCTTGAATACTTTTTTAGATTACAGCGTATTCTATATTGCAACTTATTTGAGGATATGACGTCATCAAATTTCTAAATTGTAAACCAGAAGAGTGACAGATTTTTGCTTGATAACGTATTGTAGACATCAATAAACTATGGTGTTCTGGAAAGTCATGTCATTTTTCGTCAAACGGTTTTGGAAATTACGATGATTTTAAGTTTTTCCTCTCAAATTTTCTTTTGAATGTTTAAAAGGAAGAAAATGTTGAATTCTGAAAATATTGAAGATTTCAGTAAAGTCAAACGGTAGAATCATAGCAAAGTAGCTAACGTTTCTTTCAAGCCATTCGATTAAAAAAATAGGTTGTAGAAATATACACCAACATTTATAAAGACTTGGAACCTATGCAGTAAAATTCTAAATAGAAACATTTGATTGGTGTGTTATGCCGAGGCTTTCCAGGGCTACCAGAGTTTCGTTTTCACTGGCCTGCCCACAGAAGGCTTTGTATAATTGTGGGTACACAAACTACGAAATAAGATTTTCCGGGTAAGAAATACGTGGGCTAGATCCCGATAATCCAGAACGAAGACCAGCGAATTCATCTTCAATGCGCGGCTGGCTAACTACATGTCCCATAGACGTAAACTGCATTGAAGTGAATTCTTCGTGATCGTCATCATCATGATCTTCGTGATCAATATCATCATCAACATGAGAATCATCACAACCAATTTGAGTCTCGGTTTCATCCGATGACGTCAGAGTTGAAAACACGGGTCTATCCATAGCTACTTTTCCTAAGGAATCTCTTCCATAGTAGGGTTTAAGAGAACTGCCTCTTTGTCGATCAGAGAGACTCCTGTTCAATGAAGGGTGACCATCACCATTGACTTTCATCGATGCTGCTTGCGAAATATGAAACATATACTCATCTAGAGTCATGCGTTTTGCAGGAAACAATTCAGGGGAGGATATCGATGACTTTTTCTTGGCCCATAAGTCGTAGGTGATTGCTGGGTCATTGTCGCTATCTTTGTTTCCCTGTGGGTAAAACTCCAAAGAACGGTAACCATGACGAGGCCCTGGCTGCCAGTTGACATTGTCATGTGATTTCTCAAGAGAATTCCACGACAACATCTTATCGTCGTCATAACTTGACCAATTGCTGTAACTCTTCGGTTCATTTGGATGTCTTAAATTTTGAAATGATAACTGGAAAATCACATCACAAAGATCATTATTTTTTGCCGCAATTCTTTTCACATTCAACATATCTGCTTTCAGCTTCTTTATCCTTGAAAGAAGATTTCTCGGATTTACATCTTCTGCTTTTGTGGCACCTCCTCTCTGGTTTGCAGCTCCATTGAATAACTCTAAGTGCTGCTCTCCACGAAGATTCCTGTCCTTATTAGGAAGTGCTACGTCCATGCTACCTTCTCTACTGAATACCTCAATTCTGTTGCTTCTAACCAGACTGCTACCATTACTTGATGCTTGTGACAATTGAGAATCGTAAGGCGTGCCATTACCCTCTTCCAGACTAACCTTTTGCACTCTCTCAAGATGGTCTTCATAACCACTATCAGGGCGTGCTTGTTCGGCACTGCGATGTCTTGAAAGCCAGTGTAAATGAGTCATGAGTTGCTTTTTCTCTCTAGTTAAAGACATCACTTGTTGCTCTAGGCACCAAATTCGTTCTGCATCGTCTCGAATTTGGCCAAAATTTCGTAGTGATTTAGCACAAGGTGGCCGTTCGCTGCCGTCACTAGCTTGACTGCTTTGGCTCGATCCACGATACAATAGTTTGCTGGCAGAATTGACCTGAAAAGGAAATAATGACAACATCGAATTTGATTCGTGAAGACAACAATAGGTATGGTACTTCCTCCAATTAAGGGTTCCGATTCCGATTAACTTTTAGGTGATTATAAAATATTGCAGATGTGAGGGATTTTAGAACGAATTCCTTTCAAGAAAAGGTACTGGGCTCGTCAGCCCTCTGGGGATTCTCTAGAGAAGAATTTCCGTTCTTCTCTAGAGTATCCAAGAATCCTGGACAACTATTCCCCTTAAAGGGGCTCCGTCGTCAAACAGTAAACAAATCCGTAAACTCGCACGTGTCGCCGATCATCCATTGTTCATCCATTGTTCTCTGCAGTTTGTTTGGTGGCTTCACCACAGCCACCAAAAAGCGACCGTTAAAAATCCACTTTTATCCGAGCAATCGTAGAAGATATGAATGTTTGGTTTGTTCCTTAGTGAAGTACAATGATTAATGTCCAAACAGCAACTTTCATTTTGAAAAAAATACGAAAAATCCTGTGTGATATCACCTTTCAAAAAACTGCAAAAATCATCATTTTGTTTACATTTTGACGACGGAGCCCCTTTAAAGAGCAATTGTCATCCAGGGTCCTTTGCAGGCACGCTGCGATTTCAGTCAGAAAATTAAAGTTTGTCTGTATTTTCCATATTTATTTTTGGATGATCACTTCCAAATTTTTTTCCGCCATTGCTGTTTCCCTCGTGAGCACGATCTGCGAGCGCTTTTTTCCAGCAGGCGCAGAGTGCTCTATGTACAGCGGTCAAAACATTTCTGCGCCTTGCTTGTCTGAGCAGAAATAGGGATCCAATCCCACCACTTCAGCAGTTTCAGTACTCTCTTTGCAAACCTGACATCATCGGGCAAATGAGGGCAAGAACTGCAAAGTTCAAATCTACTTTTTATCCTCATTGTCTGTCCGAATGGAATGAACTTGAACCTGAAACAAGGCTGGCACCATCTGTTGCCGTTTTCAAAAAGAAAATGGTATCAAAAATCCACCCCCCTGGAAAACCTGTCTATGGGATTTATAACCCAAAAGGTCTGCCATATCTAACTCAACTTAGAGTCCGTCTCAGCAAGTTAAATTTTCACAAATTTAAACACAATTTTAAAGATACCATAAATCCTATGTGTCCGAAAAATGATGGTAATGAAGATACGGAACACTTCTTGTTGCTCTGCCCTGTGTAGAGTAATGTTGTAAGTAATGTAGTTCGTAATGTGCATTGTAAAATTTTAATTGGAACAAATAAGATGAAAAAATATGGATTCACACTGCAGTAGTTGAACTGATGATAGAAGTTTGACTTAAAAGTGCTTCGAGTTAATTTCTAATTTTTCTCATAATTGTTGATGTTTTATTTCTCTCAAAGTCAGTTGCAAATTATTCAAAACAGTCAAAAACATTTCTGCTGGCTTTGATAGAAAGTTAATTTCGCTCCTAGCATTAATTTTGTCCCCAACCGCTACAGATATCTTTGTGACAAAATGAGGATATCTTCCGAACGACTGCGGACCCTCCTTCGTTGGTTCCATTTTTGTAGACATATAACAACATTTGGCATGAAAAAATTTACCGTTTGGCTAAAAAAAATTGTAGAGAACGTTGCTCAAGAATAAACCTTTAAATAAAACTTTGCCATATCTGCAATTTAACTTTTAAAAGTTCCTTGCTGTTTCTCAAACGTAGCACTATATGTTTAAAATTGTTGGGCCATCGTATTGTGTTAACTGTTAACTTCTTATAAATGAGTTGCTTAGAAAAATAGTGTATCGGTCCATCAGCGGTGAATCAAATCAAGTTGTAGATCAATAGACCTGTTAGCTATTTTGAAAAGAATCAGAATCGAACGATATTTTGCTACATTTTGTAGAATTTTCGAATGTGCACAATAGCGATAGAAGCTCTAACGCCACTCGATCGAACCTCGCGTATAAAATGTATAAAAATGACGCTCGATCCAGGCTCTTTTGCGAAATAACCAAAAGGTCTATTATAGCTAAATCAGCTGCAAGCAATCTAACAAATACTTCAACTACTACGACAAGGAAGAGAGACATGGAGCGCTAAAGGTTTGGCAAAATGGGCACCTGGTTTGGTAACGTCTTTACAAGTGCAGTATGGAAATCCTATAAGAATCAATTTTACCTGTAAACGACAGTCACTGTCACAAGGATAGATGCATGGCCTTCCTTGCAAACTAATGCAGCTGACAGTAAAAATCAGCTCGTCCTATCAAGCTATGTTCACCAAGAGCATTGAACACCGACTCGCTTCAAAGTGAAACTAAAAAGGCTTTGTAAGCATAAAAAGATTTCCACGAACTCATTGAATAAATGATGAGCACATGTAGCAAAAGTTAACTTCTCATAAATGAGTTGCTTATGAGTTGCAAAGTGAAACTAAAAAGGCTTTGTAAGCATAAAAAGATTTCCACGAGCTCGTTGAATAAATGATGAGCACATGTAGCTAAAGTTAACAGGTCATTGGATAATGCAAACGTCTGGAGAATCAAGATCTATTCATCAACTGCGAGAAGCTGCTTTCGCGACCTCTTTTCTCACGAACATTACCATCTTGCTTGATCATTCTTTAGTTTCTCTGATCTAGAAGAGCTAAAAGTGAATGACCTAAGCTATATAGCGCTCATATAGCGACTGTCTATAAATAAGACAACGAGAAACCAAAACACTTTATAGTCCTCTTTGGCTGTGCTTTCTTTCACCATGCGTTCAATTATCAAGCACACTAGACCAGTATATATAAACCCGTGAGATGTCAGGTTATTCCCTTTAAGGGATGTTCAACCAGGTTCAAGTCACCAGCTATTCACTATGCAAACGTATCTTTACCAGAAACTAACAACTTGACCAGTATTGAAAATGTGTACAAATTTCACATTAAATCTCTGAGAAGATTCAAGATCAATATAATTGCAACGAGGATGCTTCAAGTTGATAGGCTTTGAGCCCAGGGGGAGGGGACTCAGTATATCTGTCCATGATCTGTTAGACGGGGATGTACCGTTTTTTTCAGGGAAGTGCTTTCATCTCTTTTGTCGAGCGTAGGGTATCAAACGAAGGCAATTTTTCGAGAACCGGATGTCAAGGCTGTCAAAAGGAGTTCTCTCTTTAGAGAGGGTTGTTGCTCAGTTCAATTTGTATGTTTTGAAGTACACATTTCACTGATCTTTCTAGATGCGGCTATCGTTTGAAGGGAAAAATTCTTAAGTCCCGTGACAACCAATAAGGAGGCGCTATCTAGACAGTTGTTGTCGTTGCATGCAAAAAACGGTTGATACGGCCAAGAGTTCTCGTAGCTGGGATGGATCTATTTGTTTCTACAGAGGAAGATTACTGCTTGAAAGGTATATATTTTGCGGTTAGTAGGTCAGGAAATTATAATTCTTAGTACTAAAAATTTGCTTTTCAATGTTTAAGCTCTTTAAACCAGACTTTGAAGCGAGAAATCCCGCTAGTTTAGGCCACTTTGAAACAGGGGGCCCACTTTATAAGAGTAATGGTATGAGTGCCTATTGAGCGAGTGATATCAGCAAATCAAAGAACGCAGAGAAACAAGGGACGAAAAGTCATAAGTCTAGTGAACCATCTTCACTTCTCCCACAGTCATTATCAAGCTGCTACATCTATTCATTTACTTCAGAAGGAGCGACAGCCAAGGGCTAGTGCGTTCCCACAAATCGTCTTTTATACCAAATGAATTAACAACAATACTACAATACCGGGTGCGCCAAAATAAACTATGCACGTTTGGCAGGCCACAATAAATCGTACACTGCACCGATTTTGAAGCTTTATGACTTAATCGTTAGCAGAAAGTCTGAATTAGATTCTAGAACTTTTTGCAAATTTTTCCGTCATCAGTTTTCAGAGCAAGAATTGAGTTTCTTAAAGTATTCGTTTTCGAAAACATTGAGAACGATCAGAATACGTCGATCAAATTTTAAAAGATTCAACATGAATGAATGAAGGAAGAGAAAACATTTTCGGGGGGATCTGGGGGTTTAATACGACCTCCCGTACAGCATTGGTCGATTTCTAAATCGCAAATCACCACGAATAAGTTCTCTCTTTGCCTATTCCTGTCGATTCCTTGGAAAAGTTGATCGATGTTTTTGATCGTTTTCGGTGTTTTTCGAAAACTAAAATTTTAGGAAACTCGCTTCTAGCTCTAAAAACTGAAAATGAAAAATTTTGCAAAAAGTCCCAGTATCTAATTCAGGCTCTCTGCTGTCGATTAAGTCATAAATCTTCAAAATCGGACCTGTGTACAATTTATTGTGGCCTGCCAAACGTGCATAGTTTATTTTGGCGCACCCGGTACATCACTCAGACGAACAGCCTCCATCATGAAACTTTTCTACATTCTACCGCATGCAGCATTCCGGCCAGCCTCTGCTTAACGATTGGAAAGATTGCAACAGCGACGAACGATTCGATAATTTTCACGCCGCTTTACGTTTGTAAACTAGATATAACAACAGTCAGGGAGTGCTGCCGATTAGTATTTGTACCAAATGCGACTGTAGTGAGGTCAATCTTATAGAAATTAATTGAATGATTATCGCTAAGGAAACGTGTATTATGTTTGAATTTACAGTTGGGTAATGGTTTCTAGTTCCTGACTTCAAGGCTCTTGGTTCCGTAGTTCTGCAGTCCAGGGTTCTGTGGTCCGTTATATTGAGTTCTGCATGGTCAGAAATAAACCTTTGTCGTCCATTGACGTAGTTAGGTAGTTAAGTAGGTAGGAAGAACTCATTATCTTTTGTTGGAGAACTTTGTTGTTATGTTGTTTGTTGGATAAATGCTCACTCATTAGAAACACAATAGGTTGATAATTCTATGTACCAAGCTAGAACGTCATGACTCTATTGGTTTTGGAAATAATTAGGAGGGGCCATATTGGAATATTTTCCAGATTCATATAATGGAGATATAATAATGATAATGACTATAACAAGAAAAAACAGCCTCAAAAGCAATAATTAATACCTTTTGAATAATAACAAAATAAATTCTAGACGCAAAGAGAGTAATGATAAAGGAAACAACAAAAATAACATGATAAAGCATGGGTAGTTAGACACTGCTGGTGTGGAGAAGCGCTGGATAATACCTATGTATCTGCGGGGTAATTTTTTTATAGGACTGCGGAGGAGATATCTGCGGGGGAAATTTTTTATAGTTATGCGGAGGAGATATCTGCGGGGGATTTGTTCTTTCGACATCTCCTCCGCAGTATTGTAAAAAAATTTCCCCCGCAGATATCTCCTCCGCATAACTATAAAAAATCCAGCGCTCCTCCATAGAAGCACACCAGCAGTGTCTAACTACCCATGGATAAAGTCGACCAATCCACCCATGCAGACGATCATCGGGAGTTGTTTGTAGGAAGAAGCCTCTTTTAAACACTTATCCCTTTTCACATAAGCAAAATGACGAATAGTCCGGACGAAGGAGTCAACTTGGACAAATAAATCGTCTGATGTGAAAAAGACATGGACAAACTTTTCACCGTTAAAGTCATCTGATTTTGTCGTCTGATTCTTTCGACTATCAAGAGGATATTTGTAAAGCGATTCATTCTTCTACAAGGAGAAGTCGTCAAAAGTCCGACTTAAAATCACACCAGACGGATGACTATCCGAGGACTTGCAAGTTCAGACGATTTCTAGCGAGAAAAGGGCCAATGACAGTCGTCTGAAATTTAGATCACATTTCTACCTAAATAGCAGCTATATTTCTTTGGTTCAGAAGCTCATTGGGAGGTGATTAAATTCTTGCATTTTTTCTGTAATTAAATAACTTACTGCTCAGCTCCTGTATCAAACAAATAAATTGTTCGAAGGAGATGTAGATTGGTTAAGAAAAACCAATAGACATTTTTACTTGGCATAAAAGAGGCTTCCAAATTTGGTAACGTTTGAGAAGGAAAACGAAGGCACGACCCCCGTTCTACGTAGGAACACTGCTAGCTGTTGCATGAAGTTCCTTCGGATCTCAGAACACTTTCTAGAAAGTAAAAAGGTATCTTATAGAATGCACGACGAGAGAGCTGGCTAACTGACTTTTGACTTTCACAGGAACTTCTGTGACTTGCTTTGATTTTTGTTTAGGACTTATTGCCTATCTGGGCAAAGAGTTTCCTTGTCTGTACCAATGGCTAATAAATAAGGAATGCTTACCAAGAATTTGTTTCCTTTTACAATTTCGTCATTTCGTCATCATACATTTATTGATTGTAACCTTTTGTTTGTGTGTATATGTTTATTGCAATGGCCGCAGGGTAGATATGAATTTTAGTGCTCCCCGTTGGGGTCGTATTTTGTATTGTTAATTCTTGTATCGTTAATGCAATATTTCATGTGAGAATATAAAAAAATCGATAAAATGTTAAAGCAACCTGACAAATGTTATTCAAAATGTTTGATCATGCTAAAATATCTTGGAGATAAATGACGTGTTCAATTCATCACCAAGATAGCGATTTTGCAGGTTGCCCAACAAAGCTGCCTAGTTTCGAAAGGCCATCTGCTAATCTGCTAATGTTTGATTGGTTTCAACATAGTGACTATGGTTTCAAACGCATTGCAAACAATACTGAGAATTCAAAAACATTAAACTTTAAAGACGAAGAAGTCAGAATTCTCTTCAGCTCTACGTTTTTAATATGAAATATGTACAACACAATAAAATTCATAAAATTTGACATAAAAACCCGCAACTCAGATGCTATAAGATCACAACGCTCTGTACCAAAACATTGCTGAAAAGTCTGGAAGCTTTCATTCTATCAATATATCTCTATATATAAGGAGTGAGAGGTCGGTTAAGATTGTTCTTTTGTCCTCGAATTAATGTGTTTGCTCTGCCGGGATCTCCAGCTTCCCGTGCCCCCTCGCCGCCGCTCTTCCTCTCCGAAAATCGCCCCGAAAATCTAAGTTTGTGGAATCTATGTGAGAAGTTGGGGGCAGCCACTCGAGCTGGGGTAGGAGCGGGGGAACTTTTTGGCAGCCATCCTATTTTCCAGTTTGACGTATGTCGAACGTCACGGAACAATCGAGGTGAGTCACTAACGACTCTTGATGGGGTCATCAAGGCTCGTCAACGGACAAAATCGGTTTGTCAACAGAAAACAATGCTGGATTGTCAACAACCTAGGGGCTACGTAACACCGACGTCACCGCGTCACCTTCACAGGGGCTCAGGTCCTCCTCCGTAGAGGGTGGGGCACACCTCCACAGAAACAATGGGAAAACTGACTGGGGGCAGTCACGTGTTGGCACCCCATGTCATGTGACTCACTTGGCAAGTTGCCAAAATTAGTCATGTGACTCGGCACAACCCCCGAGTTCCTATCGTGTGACTTTGCAAGTTCCTACGTTTCCAGTCCGCACAACATGGAAATCAACACGAAATACATAGGCCTATTCCCATCTGAAGCAAGAAGTAAAACTGTTCTGTCGTCAATAATACGCAAGAAGCATATAATTAATGCTTTCTTCCTGCTCCAGCGAAAACATAGGCCTACTTACGTTCCACTTCCATGCTTTTGCTTTCTGAAACTTCCGTTGAATTCCCTTCACTATTTCCCCCAAGGTAATTTCATCCAATTTAAATTTCCTAATCGCTATCTTCGAAGATCTACTCCCAAAACAAACACTCCTGTAGATATTTCAACTTCACGAATCACTATCCTAACATTCAGCGGTCAACTACAGATCATCTGCACGAACAAATCTTACGACGCAACAGATTTTGCAGGTATTTTCATCGTGCCAACATCATTAGGTAAGAAGTTAATCGTGCCAAGATCATTAGAAAGCCACTTCTCCGGGAAACAATCGTTTATAAGAACGATCACATCATTAGTTGCTCATTACTTCAATTCATAATGAATACGTTAACCTGCACAGAGGTCATTGTGCGCAGCATTCAGCACTTCTCCAGCAAAGACAAAAGGTACTTCCTGTTGGCTATTTTCACATAACCTAGCCCCTCCACCATATGCAGATTGCCATTGGCTAATTTGGATTGGTACAGACTCCTCCATATTGAAGCTACTAAAGGCGAAAGCCGACTCTTATTGGCTAATTTCAAATGACCCAACCCATCTAGCATAGGCAGATTGCCATTGGCTAATTTCAATTGGTAGGGACTCCATACTGAACTCACTAAACATAATAGCCGACTGTTATTGGCTAATTTCAAATGACCTAACCTATCTAGAATATGCAGATTGCCATTGGCTAATTTCAATTGGTAAAAAACCCCATAGTGAACTTACTGAACATAATAGCCGACTCTTATTGGCTAATTTCAAATGACCTAACAGATCTAGCATATGCAGATTGCTATTGGCTAATTTCAATTGGTACGGACTCCATACTGAACTTACTGAACATAATAGCCGACTCTTATTGGCTAATTTCAAATGACCTAACAGATCTAGCATATGCCGATTGCCATTGGCTAATTTCAATTGGTACAAAACCCATAGTGAAGCTACTAAAGATGAAAGCCGACTGCTATTGGCTAATTTCAAATGATCCAACAGATCTAGCATATGCAGATTGCCATTGGCTAATTTCAATTGGTACAAAACCCATAGTGAAGCTACTAAAGATGAAAGCCGACTGCTATTGGCTAATTTCAAATGACCTAACAGATCTAGCATATGCAGATTGCCATTGGCTAATTTCAATTGGTACAAACCCCATAGTGAAGCTACTAAAGATGAAAGCTGACTGTTATTGGCTAATTTCAAATGACCCAGCCCATCTAGCATAGGCAGATTGCCATTGGCTAATTTCAATTGGTTCAAACTCCATACTGAACTTACTAAACATAACGGCCGACTCTTATTGGCTAATTTCAAATGACCTATCCCATACAAAAGAGGGCTACACTCTCAGGGCAGTCATACTATCTCACTTTAGTTGGGGGCAGTCACGTGTCTGCCCCCATGTCACGTGACTTACTTGGCAAAGTTCCAAAATTGGTCATGTGACTTGGCACGGTGCCAAGTTCCGGTCATGTGACTTGGCACTTTGCCAAATTATGTGACGTCATTTGGCAATGTGCCAACTTCCCCCCCACAAATGCCCCTGCGCATGAGCAGTCCATTTCTTCCACTGTTGCCATAAAACTTTCCTCGAAGGGCTGAGTATAACTCTTGCAGTCTTCCTACCTGATCTTATCTTCCACAAGGGAGGCTGAGATCTACGGAAACGTTCTAAAATAACAACGGCTTGAATTAGCTTTGAATTAGTTATGTAAGTTGCCAACGTAAAACAAATTGATAATAATAATAATAACAACGTCAGCAAATGCAACTAAGGGAAATTACCCGAGAAGAGCAACTACATTAATGGACGGAGTTAAAAGTACTGAGAGGAACTTGAACAACCAACGCAACCACAACAGCAAGGTTTACCTTGCACAACTAACACTAATAACGCAAGGAAGAGCTTTGAATTAGTTATGTAAGTTGCCAACGTAAAACAAATTGATAATAATAATAATAACAACGTCAGCAAATGCAACTAAGGGAAATTACCCGAGAAGAGCAACTACATTAATGGACGGAGTTAAAAGTACTGGGAGGAACTTGAACAACTAACGCAACCACAACAGCAAGGTTTACCTTGCACAACTAACACTAATAACGCAAGGAAGACAACTAAGGGCACAAAAGCTACAATGGCCACTATGGCAACAATTACGACTATATTTTCTCTACTAAACAAATAACGCACACACCGAAACGAAGTTAACAACTAATTTCTCCCACAACAAACGCTACGAACGCCACATAAGAAAGAAAGAAAACTAGGGCAATGAAGGAATCTAAATCAACTCTACTGACTCGAATAAAGCTCTACGAGTAGGGAGACTAGAGATCTACCGAAACGGTCACAATAATCACAACGTCACGAAATGCAACTGCAACTTACGGCAATGAGGCAAGAAGAGCAACTTCATTAAATCAAGGGGTGAGCGCAACAAACGCTACTTGGGCAACCAAATGAACAACGCTACCACAACAACAATGGTACCGTCAATAACGGCAAAAAGCTACTATGGCCGCTAAGCAAAGAATTACGACTACATCATTTCTACCAAACAAATAGCGCATACACTAAAACAAAGGCAAACAACGAAGGCTGCTAACGCCACAAAAGAAACAAATACCTAAGTGAACAAATACCATGCAACTAAATCAACCCAACTGACACAAAGCCGCCTGAGGAAGCCAAGGGGTCTATCTCTCTTTCCAAAAAGCCTACGGGATTCTTGAAAACAATGGGCTTTGTAGGGAATTTTTATGGATTTTCCTTTCAAATATTACAGCGTTATTTTTTTAATTATTTTTTTTATTCTATCTATTTAAAGTAGGCTAGAAAATAAATAGCTACAATTACAGTCAATTAAGGTCTACGACAGCTAATTAACGCCTACTAACAAGGCCTACTATAGCAGCCCTACTACTAATTAAGGCCTATTACTAATTAAGGCCTACTACTAATTAAGGCCTACTACTAACACACTTTCATTTTCATTTTCATTTTAATTTTCATTTTAAATTATTTACACACAAAAACCCTTCAGCTTATTAACACAATACTTAAATAAGAAAATAAATACCCTAATTACATTAAGATAATCTATGTACAGTTAAAGCAAAATTATGTACAGTACACTCCAGGTACCCTCCAGGTACCCGAAGAACTGCTACAACTATTCTCATTTCATCTACATATGCAACTACATCAGCTAAGGTAACTAGAACAATGAAGGATAACAAGAGCAAGTATAAAGAAACCACACCAACGACAAAATAACACTGAAAGTATTGATAATATGGCGCGCGCAGCGCGACAGTGGCCGCCGAAGGCGCCCAAGCCCTCCGCAGGAGCTAGGAACTCCGAACCCGCGCGCAGCGCGGGTTCGGATTCCTAGTCTTATATATAACGGGTGCACGATCGGTTAAGATTGTTCTTTTGTGGTGGAATATGTTTGTGTGCAGTGTCGGGATCCCTATGTTCCCGTGCCCCCTCGCCGCCGCTCTTCCACTCCAAAAATCACCCCGAAAATCTAAGTTAGCCGAATGTGTGTGAGAAGTTGGGGGCAACCACTCGCGCTGGGGTACGAGCGGGGGAACTTTTTGGCAGCCTTCCTATTTTCCAGTTTGACGTAGGTTGAACGTCACGGAACAATCGAGGTGAGTCACTAACGACTCTTGATGGGGTCATCAAGGGTCGTCAACGGACAAAATCGGTTTGTCAACGAAAAACAATGCTGGATTGTCAACAACCTAGGGGCTACGTAACACCGACGTCACGCAGTGGAACTTCACAGGGGCTCAGTCCCTCCTCCGCAACAGGTGGGGCAAACACCCACACAAACAATGGGATAACTGACTGGGGGCAGTCACGTGATGGCACCCCATGTCACGTGACTAACTTGGCACGTTGCCAAAATCGGTCATGTGACCTATCCTGTGACTTGGCAAGTCCCTACGTTTCGAGTGAGCTCAATGTGGAAGTAAACAACAAGTTAGGCCTATTCCCCTCTACTGAAGCAAGAAGTAACACTGCTCTGTCGCGAAAAATACGCAAGTAGCATATAACTCCAGCTTTCTTCCTGCTCCAGCGAAAACATAGGCCTACTTACGTTTCACTTCCATGCTCTTCATTCTGAAACTTCCGTTGAATTCCCATCACTTTTTCCCCCAAGGTAATTTCATCCAATTTAAATTCCATAACCGCTGTTTTCCAAGATCTACTCCCCAAACAAACACTCCTGTAGATATTTCAACTTCACGAATCACTATCCTAACATTCAGCGGTCAACTAAAGCTCATCTGCACGACCAAATCTTACGACGCAACAGATTTTGCAGGTAATTTTATCGTGCCAAGATCATTAGGTAGGAAGTTAATCGTGCCAAGATCATTAGGGAGCCACTTCTCCGGGAAACAATCGTTATAAGGACGATCACATCATTAGTTGCTCATTACTTCAATAAATAATGAATACGTTCACCCGCACAGAGGTTATTGTGCGCAGCAGTCAGCACTTATCCAGGAAAGACAAAAGGTACTTCCTGTTAGCTATTTTCACATTACCTAGCCCCTCTACCATATGCAGATTGCCATTGGCTAATTTGGATTGGTACAGACCCCAGTGAAGCTACTAAAGATGAAAGCCGACTGTTATTGGTTAATTTCAAATGACCTAACCGATCTAGCATATGCAGATTGCCATTGGCCAATTTCAATTGGTACAAACCCAATAGTGAAGCTACTAAAGACGAAAGCCGACTGTTATTGCCTAATTTCAAATGACCAAACCGATCTAGCATATGCAGATTGCCATTGGCTAATTTCAATTGCTACAGATCCCATAGTGAAGCTACTAAAGGCGAAAGCCGACTGTTATTGGCTAATTTCAAATGACCCAACCCATCTACCATATTCAGATTGCCATTGGCTCATTTCAATTGGTACAAACTCCATAGTTAAGCTACTAAAGATGAAAGCTGACTGTTATTGGCTAATTTCAAATGACCCAACCCATCTAGCATAGGCAGATTGCCATTGGCTAATTTCAATTGGTACAAACTCCATACTGAACTTACTAAAGGTGAAAGCCGACTGTTATTGGCTAATTTCAAATGACCGAGCAAATCTACCATATGGAGATTCCCATTGGCCAATTTCAATTTTTACAAATCCAGTAGTGAAGCTACTAAAGATGAAAGCCGACTCTTATTGGCTAATTTCAAATGACCCAACCCATCTAGCATAGGCAGATTGCCATTGGCTAATTTCAATTGGTACAAACTCCATACTGAACTTACTAAACATAATAGCCGACTCTTATTGGCTAATTTCAAATGACCTATCCCATACAAAAGGAGGCTACACTGTGAGGGCAGTCATACTATCTCACATTAGTTGGGGGCAGTCACGTGTCTGCCCCCATGTCACGTGACTTACTTGGCAAAGTTCCAAAATTGGTCATGTGACTTGGCACGGTGCCAAGTTACGGTCATGTGACTTGGCACTTTGCCAAATTATGTGACGTCATTTGGCACTGTGCCAACTTCCCCCCACAAATGCCCCTGTGCATGAGCAGTCCATTTCCTTCACTATTTCCTGAAAACTTCCCATCGAAGGGCTGAGTATAACTCTTGCAGTCTTCCTACCTGATGTTATCTTCCACAAGGGAGGCTGAGATCTACGGAAACATTCTAAAATAACAACAACGTCAGCAAATGCAACTAAGGGAACTCAGCCAAGAAGAGCAACTACATTAATGGCCGGAGTTAAAGCTACTGCGAAGGAACTTCAACAACTAATGCAACCAAAACAGCGAGGTTTACCTTGCACAAATAACACTAATAACGCAAGGATAGCAACTAAGGGCACAAAAGCTACTACGGCCACTATGGCAACAATTACGACTACATCTTCTCTACTAAACAAATAACGCACATAACAAAACGAAGTTAACAACTAATTTCTCCCACAACAAACGCTACCAACGCCACAAAGAAAGAAAGACAACTATGGCAACGAAGGAATCTAAATCAACTCTACTAGGGAGGACTGGAGATCTACCGAAGCGGTCATAATAATCACAACGTCACGAAATGCAACTGCAACTTACGACAATGAGGCAAGAAGACCAACTTCATTAAATCAAGGGGTGAACGCAACAAACGTTACTTGGGCAACAAAATGAACAACGCTACCACAACAACAATCGTACCATCAATAACGGCAAAAAGCTACTATGGCCGCTAAGCCAAGAATTACGACTACATCATTTCTACCAAACAAATAACGCATACACTAAAACAAAGGCAACAACTAATTTCTCCAACAACGAAGGCTACTAACGCCACAAAAGAAACAAACACCTAAGTGAACAAATACCAGACAACTAAATCAACCCTACTGAAGCAAATGAGCTGCCTGGGGAAGCCAAGGGGTCTATCTCTCTTCCCAAAAAGCCTACGGGACTCTTTAAAACAATAGGGTTTCTAGGGAATTTTGATGGATTTTGCTTTAAAAAATTATGGATTACATTAAATGCAAACTACCGCTCCCCCAACCCCACCCTTGGGCTACTAACGCCACTAAAGTAAAGAGGATAGCTAGAAAACAATAACAATATAATGTGAATTAATGAAAATAGAAGAGAAAAAGTTAACTGCATATCTATAGACATTGTTATTTTTGTTATTATTTTTATTATAGATAATCTATTTAAAGTAGGCTAGAAAATAAATAGCTAAAATTGCAACTAATTCAGGCTACCAGAGCTAATTAACGCCTACTAAGAAGGCCTACTACTAATTAAGGCCTACTGCTAATTAAGGCCTACTACTAACACACTTCAGGTACGTGAAGAACTGCGGCAACTATTCTCACTTCATCTACCAATGCAACTACATCAGCTAAGGTAGCTAGAACAATGACGGATAACAAGAGCAAGTATAAAGCAATAATACCAACGAAGAGAATAACACTGAAAGTACTGACATTGTGGCGCGCGAAGCGCGACAGTGGCCGCCGCAGGCGGCCCGGGCGCCGAAGGCGCCTAAGCCCTCCGCAGGTGCTAGGAACTCCGAACCCGCGCGCAGCGCGGGTTCGGATTCCTAGTCATTCATTTCATTTCATTTTATCAATATTTATACACGAAAAAACCTTTCAGCGTATTTACAAATTATCTCAAAGAAAAAATTTAAAGAAAAAATTGTAAATAATTTAAATATGCTGCTCTACCAAGGGGTCGTGTTTGGGTTTTGTAGGTTCAAAAGATACTTTCTAAAACCTGTTTTAAAACGAGCGATTGATTCTTGTTCTCGAATGTTGTACGGGATATCATTCCAATTTTTGACACCAGAGAAGTAGAAACTTCGCTTTGCATATTCTAACCTAACTTTGGGAATTTGCAGATCTCCATGATTTCTGGTTCTATGCTCTGAAATCATGGATCTTTCAGTGAACTTATGGCGAAGATTTTCGGGACAAAGGCCATGCAGAATTTTATATGTCATGACTCCTTTGTCAAATGAGAGCAAAGACTTTACATTGAGCCATTTACAGTTCCAACCGTCCTTATACTTGGCGTTCAGTATTAGCTTCTTTGCCCTTGTCTGTAATCGTTGCAGTTGGGATAGTTTGGTGTTGGAAAGAGTACACCAAACAATGTCGCCATAGCGAAGGTGGCTTTCAAAGAGAGCTTTGTAGACCTGGTCAAGTTTCCTTTGCGGAAGGATGTCTTTCAGCTTTCTCAGGGAGCTCAAGCCCCCTTTCAGCTTGTTTTTGATAGTTTTGTACTGCTCTTTCCAAGTAAGGCTCTCATCAATGTTGATTCCTAAATATTTTGTCTTGTCAACCCTTTTGATAACTTCATTATTGAGGAAAAGATCTGGCAAATCATCACCTACCCTATTCAATTGTCGCCTATGGCTTATAACCATATATTCACTTTTGCTGGCATTCAAACTAAGTTTATTGATCCTCATCCAGTTCGATATATTTTCTAGCTCATTTTTCAAATCTGTTAGAAGTTCATTCAGGTTTTCCGACGCGATATTCACACATGTATCATCGGCATACATATTTGGGTTCATGCTTTCCAGACAGTTCTCAAAATCATTAATGTATAGTATGAAAAGCAAGGGTCCCAAACACGAGCCCTGCGGAATACCACACTTTATGCTGCTTGTGCTGGAGCTAGCTCCATCAAAATAACAGAACTGCTCCCTATTGGTCAGATAAGAAGTGAACCAGTCGTGGGAAGTACCGTCGGCACCATACTCTCGTAGCTTTGACAATAAGATTTTATGGTCAACGGTATCGAATGCTTTTTTAAGATCAAGAAATATACTCAAGTTTATTTTACCCTCATCAGAGTTCTTGAACCATGGGTCTATAACATTCAATAGACATGTCAGTGTACTATTAGTCTCTATATATAAGGAGTGCAAGGTCGGTTAAGATTGTTCTTTTGTCGTGGAATATGTTTGTGTGCTGTGTTGAGATCTCCACGTTCCCGTGCCCCCTCACTGCCGCTCTTCCACTCCAAAAATCACCCCGAAAATCTAAGTTAGCCGAATGTGTGTGAGAAGTTGGGGGCAACCACTCGCGCTGGGGTACGAGCGGGGGAACTTTTTGGCAGCCTTCCTATTTTCCAGTTTGACGTAGGTTGAACGTCACGGAACAATCGAGGTGAGTCACTAACGACTCTTGATGGGGTCATCAAGGGTCGTCAACGGACAAAATCGGTTTGTCAACGAAAAACAATGCTGGATTGTCAACAACCTAGGGGCTACGTAACACCGACGTCACGCAGTGGAACTTCACAGGGGCTCAGTCCCTCCTCCGCAACAGGTGGGGCAAACACCCACACAAACAATGGGATAACTGACTGGGGGCAGTCACGTGATGGCACCCCATGTCACGTGACTAACTTGGCACGTTGCCAAAATCGGTCATGTGACCTATCCTGTGACTTGGCAAGTCCCTACGTTTCGAGTGAGCTCAATGTGGAAGTAAACAACAAGTTAGGCCTATTCCCCTCTACTGAAGCAAGAAGTAACACTGCTCTGTCGCGAAAAATACGCAAGTAGCATATAACTCCAGCTTTCTTCCTGCTCCAGCGAAAACATAGGCCTACTTACGTTTCACTTCCATGCTCTTCATTCTGAAACTTCCGTTGAATTCCCATCACTTTTTCCCCCAAGGTAATTTCATCCAATTTAAATTCCATAATCGCTGTTTTCCAAGATCTACTCCCCAAACAAACACTCCTGTAGATATTTCAACTTCACGAATCACTATCCTAACATTCAGCGGTCAACTAAAGCTCATCTGCACGACCAAATCTTACGACGCAACAGATTTTGCAGGTAATTTTATCGTGCCAAGATCATTAGGTAGGAAGTTAATCGTGCCAAGATCATTAGGAAGCCACTTCTCCGGGAAACAATCGTTATAAGGACGATCACATCATTAGTTGCTCATTACTTCAATAAATAATGAATACGTTCACCCGCACAGAGGTTATTGTGCGCAGCAGTCAGCACTTATCCAGGAAAGACAAAAGGTACTTCCTGTTAGCTATTTTCACATTACCTAGCCCCTCTACCATATGCAGATTGCCATTGGCTAATTTGGATTGGTACAGACCCCATAGTGAAGCTACTAAAGATGAAAGCCGACTGTTATTGGCTAATTTCAAATGACCTAACCGATCTAGCATATGCAGATTGCCATTGGCCAATTTCAATTGGTACAAACCCAATAGTGAAGCTACTAAAGACGAAAGCCGACTGTTATTGGCTAATTTCAAATGACCGAGCCAATCTACCATATGGAGATTCCCATTGGCTAATTTCAATTTTTACAAATCCAGTAGTGAAGCTACTAAAGATGAAAGCCGACTCTTATTGGCTAATTTCAAATGACCCAACCCATCTAGCATAGGCAGATTGCCATTGGCTAATTTCAATTGGTACAAACTCCATACTGAACTTACTAAACATAATAGCCGACTCTTATTGGCTAATTTCAAATGACCTATCCCATACAAAAGGAGGCTACACTGTGAGGGCAGTCATACTATCTCACATTAGTTGGGGGCAGTCACGTGTCTGCCCCCATGTCACGTGACTTACTTGGCAAAGTTCCAAAATTGGTCATGTGACTTGGCACGGTGCCAAGTTACGGTCATGTGACTTGGCACTTTGCCAAATTATGTGACGTCATTTGGCACTGTGCCAACTTCCCCCCACAAATGCCCCTGTGCATGAGCAGTCCATTTCCTTCACTATTTCCTGAAAACTTCCCATCAAGGGCTGAGTATAACTCTTCCAGTCTTCCTACCTGATGTTATCTTCCACAAGGGAGGCTGAGATCTACGGAAACGTTCTAAAATAACAACAACGTCAGCAAATGCAACTAAGGGAACTCAGCCAAGAAGAGCAACTACATTAATGGCCGGAGTTAAAGCTACTGCGAAGAACTTCAACAACTAATGCAACCAAAACAGCGAGGTTTACCTTGCACAAATAACACTAATAACGCAAGGATAGCAACTAAGGGCACAAAAGCTACTACGGCCACTATGGCAACAATTACGACTACATCTTCTCTACTAAACAAATAACGCACATAACAAAACGAAGTTAACAACTAATTTCTCCCACAACAAACGCTACCAACGCCACAAAGAAAGAAAGACAACTATGGCAACGAAGGAATCTAAATCAACTCTACTAGGGAGACTGGAGATCTACCGAAGCGGTCATAATAATCACAACGTCACGAAATGCAACTGCAACTTACGACAATGAGGCAAGAAGACCAACTTCATTAAATCAAGGGGTGAACGCAACAAACGCTACTTGGGCAACAAAATGAACAACGCTACCACAACA
Organism: Aurelia coerulea; assembly: GCA_039566865.1. Taxonomy (NCBI): domain Eukaryota; kingdom Metazoa; phylum Cnidaria; class Scyphozoa; order Semaeostomeae; family Ulmaridae; genus Aurelia; species Aurelia coerulea. Next base: position 31,352,398 of record CM076944.1, read on the forward strand.
ACAATCGTACCATCAATAACGGCAAAAAGCTACTATGGCCGCTAAGCCAAGAATTACGACTACATCATTTCTACCAAACAAATAACGCATACACTAAAACAAAGGCAACAACTAATTTCTCCAACAACGAAGGCTACTAAGGCCACAAAAGAAACAAACACCTAAGTGAACAAATACCAGACAACTAAATCAACCCTACTGAAGCAAATGAGCTGCCTGGGGAAGCCAAGGGGTCTATCTCTCTTCCCAAAAAGCCTACGGGACTCTTTAAAACAATAGGGTTTCTAGGGAATTTTGATGGATTTTGCTTTAAAAAATTATGGATTACATTAAATGCAAACTACCGCTCCCCCAACCCCACCCTTGGGCTACTAACGCCACTAAAGTAAAGAGGATAGCTAGAAAACAATAACAATATAATGTGAATTAATGAAAATAGAAGAGAATAAAGTTAACTGCATATCTATAGACATTGTTATTTTTGTTATTATTTTTATTATAGATAATCTATTTAAAGTAGGCTAGAAAATAAATAGCTAAAATTGCAACTAATTCAGGCTACCAGAGCTAATTAACGCCTACTAAGAAGGCCTACTACTAATTAAGGCCTACTGCTAATTAAGGCCTACTACTAACACACTTCAGGTACGTGAAGAACTGCGGCAACTATTCTCACTTCATCTACCAATGCAACTACATCAGCTAAGGTAGCTAGAACAATGACGGATAACAAGAGCAAGTATAAAGCAATAATACCAACGAAGAGAATAACACTGAAAGTACTGACATTGTGGCGCGCGAAGCGCGACAGTGGCCGCCGCAGGCGGCCCGGGCGCCGAAGGCGCCCAAGCCCTCCGCAGGAGCTAGGAACTCCGAACCCGCGCGCAGCGCGGGTTCGGATTCCTAGTCTTATATATAACGGGTGCAAGGTCGGATAAGATTGTTCTTTTGTGGTGGAATATGTTTGTCTGCCGTGTCGGGATCTCCACCTTCCCGTGCCCCCTCGCCGCCGCTCTTCCTCTCCAAAAATCACCCCGAAAATCTAAGTTAGCCGAATGTGTGTGAGAAGTTGGGGGCAGCCACTTCCGATGGGGTAGGAGCGGGGGAACTTTTTGGCAGCCGTCCTATTTTCCAGTTTGACGTACGCTCAACGTCACGGAACAATCGACGTGAGTCACTAACGACTCTTGATGGGGTCATCAAGGGTCGTCAACGGACAAAATCGGTTTGTCAACGGAAAACAATGCTGGATTGTCAACAACCTAGGGGCTACGTAACACCGACGTCACGCTATGGAACTTCACAGGGGCTCAGTCCCTCCTCCGCAACAGGTGGGGCAAACACCCACACAAACAATGGGATAACTGACAGGGGGCAGTCACGTGATGGCACCCCATGTCACGTGACTCACTTGGCACGTTGCCAAAATTGGTCATGTGACCTATCATGTGACTTGGCAAGTCCCTACGTTTCGAGTGAGCTCAATGTGGAAGTAAACAACAAGTTAGGCCTATTCCCCTCTACTGAAGCAAGAAGTAACACTGCTCTGTCGCGAAAAATACGCAAGTAGCATATAACTCCAGCTTTCTTCCTGCTCCAGCGAAAACATAGGCCTACTTACGTTTCACTTCCATGCTCTTCATTCTGAAACTTCCGTTGAATTCCCATCACTTTTTCCCCCAAGGTAATTTCATCCAATTTAAATTCCATAATCGCTGTTTTCGAAGATCTACTCCCCAAACAAACACTCCTGTAGATATTTCAACTTCACGAATCACTATCCTAACATTCAGCGGTCAACTAAAGCTCATCTGCACGACCAAATCTTACGACGCAACAGATTTTGCAGGTAATTTTATCGTGCCAAGATCATTAGGTAGGAAGTTAATCGTGCCAAGATCATTAGGAAGCCACTTCTCCGGGAAACAATCGTTATAAGGACGATCACATCATTAGTTGCTCATTACTTCAATGCATAATGAATACGTTCACCCGCACAGAGGTTATTGTGCGCAGCAGTCAGCACTTATCCAGCAAAGACAAAAGGTACTTCCTGTTAGCTATTTTCACATAACCTAGCCCCTCCACCATATGCAGATTGCCATTGGCTAATTTGGAATGGTACAGACTCCATAGTGAAGCTACTAAAGGCGAAAGCCGACTCTTATTGGCTAATTTCAAATGACCAACCCATCTAGCATATGCAGATTGCCATTGGCTAATTTCAATTGGTACAGACCCCATAGTGAAGCTACTAAAGGCGAAAGCCGACTGTTATTGGCTAATTTCAAATGACCCAACCCATCTACCATATGCAGATTGCCATTGGCTAATTTCAATTGGTACAAACTCCATAGTGAAGCTACTAAAGATGAAAGCTGACTGTTATTGGCTAATTTCAAATGACCCAACCCATCTAGCATAGGCAGATTGCCATTGGCTAATTTCAATTGGTACAAACTCCATAGTGAAGCTACTAAAGGTGAAAGCCGACTGTTATTGGCTAATTTCAAATGACCGAGCAAATCTACCATATGGAGATTCCCATTGGCCAATTTCAATTTTTACAAATCCAGTAGTGAAGCTACTAAAGATGAAAGCCGACTGTTATTGGCTAATTTCAAATGACCCAACCCATCTAGCATAGGCAGATTGCCATTGGCTAATTTCAATTGGTACAAACTCCATACTGAACTTACTAAACATAATAGCCGACTCTTATTGGCTAATTTCAAATGACCTATCCCATACAAAAGGAGGCTACACTGTGAGGGCAGTCATACTATCTCACATTAGTTGGGGGCAGTCACGTGTCTGCCCCCATGTCACGTGACTTACTTGGCAAAGTTCCAAAATTGGTCATGTGACTTGGCACGGTGCCAAGTTCCGGTCATGTGACTTGGCACTTTGCCAAATTATGTGACGTCATTTGGCACTGTGCCAACTTCCCCCCACAAATGCCCCTGTGCATGAGCAGTCCATTTCTTCCACTGTTTCCATAAAACTTTCCTCGAAGGGCTGAGTATAACTCTTGCAGTCTTCCTACCTGATGTTATCTTCCACAAGGGAGGCTGAGATCTACGGAAACGTTCTAAAATAACAACAACGTCAGCAAATGCAACTAAGGGAACTCAGCCAAGAAGAGCAACTACATTAATGGACGGAGTTAAAGCTACTGGGAGGAACTTCAACAACTAATGCAACCACAACAGCGAGGTTTACCTTGCACAACTAACACTAATAACGCAAGGAAGGCAACTAAGGGCACAAAAGCTACTACGGCCACTATGGCAACAATTACGACTACATCATCTCTACTAAACAAATAACGCACACACCGAAACGAAGTTAACAACTAATTTCTCCCACAACAAACGCTACCAACGCCACATAAGAAAGAAAGACAACTAGGGCAACGAAGGAATCTAAATCAACTCTACTGAAACGAATAAAGCTCTACGAGTAGGGAGACTGGAGATCTACCGAAGCGGTCATAATAATCACAACGTCACGAAATGCAACTGCAACTTACGGCAATGAGGCAAGAAGAGCAACTTCATTAAATCAAGGGGTGAACGCAACAAACGCTACTTGGGCAACCAAATGAACAACGCTACCACAACAACAATGGTACCATCAATAACGGCAAAAAGCTACTATGGCCCAGCTAAGCCAAGAATTACGACTACATCATTTCTACCAAACAAATAACGCATACACTAAAACAAAGGCAACAACTAATTTCTCCAACAACGAAGGCTACTAACGCCACAAAAGAAACAAACACCTAAGTGAACAAATACCAGGCAACTAAATCAACCCTACTGAAGCAAAAAAAGCTGCCTGAGGAAGCCAAGGGGTCTATCTCTCTTCCCAAAAAGCCTACGGGACTCTTTAAAACAATAGGGTTTGTAGGGAATTTTGATGGATTTTTCTTTAAAAAATTATGGATTAAATTAAATGCAAACTACCGCTCCCCCAACCCCGCCCTTGGGCTACTAACGCCACTAAAGTCAAGAGGATAGCTAGAAAACAATAACAAAAAAATGTGAATTAATGAAAAAAGAAGAGAATAAAGTTAACTGCAATAACTATAGACATTGTTATTTTTGTTATTATTTTTATTATAAATAATCTATTTAAAGTAGGCTAGAAAATAAATAGCTAAAATTGCAGCTAATTAAGGCTACGAGAGCTAATTAACGCCTACTAAGAAGGCCTACTACTAATTAAGGCCTACTACTAATTAAGGCCTACTACTAACACACTTCAGGTACGTGAAGAACTGCGGCAACTATTCTCACTTCATCTACCAATGCAACTACATCAGCTAAGGTAACTAGAACAATGACGGATAACAAGAGCAAGTATAAAGCAATAATACCAACGAAGAGAATAACACTGAAAGTACTGACATTGTGGCGCGCGAAGCGCGACAGTGGCCGCCGCAGGCGGCCCGGGCGCCGAAGGCGCCCAAGCCCTCCGCAGGAGCTAGGAACTCCGAACCCGCGCGCAGCGCGGGTTCGGATTCCTAGTCTTATATATAACGGCTGCAAGGTCGGATAAGATTGTTCTTTTGTGGTGGAATATGTTTGTCTGCCGTGTCGGGATCTCCACGTTCCCGTGCCCCCTCGCCGCCGCTCTTCCACTCCAAAAATCACCCCGAAAATCTAAGTTAGCCGAATGTGTGTGAGAAGTTGGGGCAGCTACTCCGGCTGGGCTACGAGCGGGGGAACTTTTTGGCAGCCGTCCTATTTTCCAGTTTGACGTACGCTCAACGTCACGGAACAATCGACGTGAGTCACTAACGACTCTTGATGGGGTCATCAAGGGTCGTCAACGGACAAAATCGGTTTGTCAACGGAAAACAATGCTGGATTGTCAACAACCTAGGGGCTACGTAACACCGACGTCACGCTATGGAACTTCACAGGGGCTCAGTCCCTCCTCCGCAACAGGTGGGGCAAACACCCACACAAACAATGGGATAACTGACAGGGGGCAGTCACGTGATGGCACCCCATGTCACGTGACTAACTTGGCAGGTTGCCAAAATTGGTCATGTGACCTATCATGTGACTTGGCAAGTCCCTACGTTTCGAGTGAGCTCAATGTGGAAGTAAACAACAAGTTAGGCCTATTCCCCTCTACTGAAGCAAGAAGTAACACTGCTCTGTCGCGAAAAATACGCAAGTAGCATATAACTCCAGCTTTCTTCCTGCTCCAGCGAAAACATAGGCCTACTTACGTTTCACTTCCATGCTCTTCATTCTGAAACTTCCGTTGAATTCCCATCACTTTTTCCCCCAAGGTAATTTCATCCAATTTAAATTCCATAATCGCTGTTTTCCAAGATCTACTCCCCAAACAAACACTCCTGTAGATACACTCCTGTAGATATTTCAACTTCACGAATCACTATCCTAACATTCAGCGGTCAACTAAAGCTCATCTGCACGACCAAATCTTACGACGCAACAGATTTTGCAGGTTATTTTATCGTGCCAAGATCATTAGGTAGGAAGTTAATCGTGCCAAGATCATTAGCAAGCCACTTCTCCGGGAAACAATCGTTATAAGGACGATCACATCATTAGTTGCTCATTACTTCAATGCATAATGAATACGTTCACCCGCACAGAGGTTATTGTGCGCAGCAGTCAGCACTTATCCAGCAAAGACAAAAGGTACTTCCTGTTAGCTATTTTCACATTTTCTAGCCCCTCTACCATATGCAGATTGCCATTGGCCAATTTCAATAGGTACAAACCCAATAGTGAAGCTACTAAAGACGAAAGCCGACTGTTATTGCCTAATTTCAAATGACCAAACCGATCTAGCATATGCAGATTGCCATTGGCTAATTTCAATTGTTACAGATCCCATAGTGAAGCTACTAAAGGCGAAAGCCGACTGTTATTGGCTAATTTCAAATGACCCAACCCATCTACCATATGCAGATTGACATTGGCTAATTTCAATTGGTACAAACTCCATAGTTAAGCTACTAAAGATGAAAGCTGACTGTTATTGGCTAATTTCAAATGACCCAACCCATCTAGCATAGGCAGATTGCCATTGGCTAATTTCAATTGGTACAAACTCCATAGTGAAGCTACTAAAGGTGAAAGCCGACTGTTATTGGCTAATTTCAAATGACCGAGCAAATTTACCATATGGAGATTCCCATTGGCCAATTTCAATTTTTACAAATCCAGTAGTGAAGCTACTAAAGATGAAAGCCGACTGTTATTGGCTAATTTCAAATGACCCAACCCATCTAGCATAGGCAGATTGCCATTGGCTAATTTCAATTGGTACAAACTCCATACTGAACTTACTAAACATAATAGCCGACTCTTATTGGCTAATTTCAAATGACCTATCCCATACAAAAGGAGGCTACATTGTGAGGGCAGTCATACTATCTCACATTAGTTGGGGGCAGTCACGTGTCTGCCCCCATGTCACGTGACTTACTTGGCAAAGTTCCAAAATTGGTCATGTGACTTGGCACGGTGCCAAGTTCCGGTCATGTGACTTGGCACTTTGCCAAATTATGTGACGTCATTTGGCACTGTGCCAACTTCCCCCCACAAATGCCCCTGTGCATGAGCAGTCCATTTCTTCCACTGTTTCTATAAAACTTTCCTCCAAGGGCTGAGTATAACTCTTCCAGTCTTCCTACCTGCTGTTATCTTCCACAAGGGAGGTTAAGATCTATGGAAACGTTCTAAAATAACAACAACGTCAGCAAATGCAACTAAGGGAACTCAGCCAAGAAGAGCAACTACATTAATGGCCGGAGTTAAAGCTACTGCGAAGAACTTCAACAACTAATGCAACCAAAACAGCGAGGTTTACCTTGCACAAATAACACTAATAACGCAAGGATAGCAACTAAGGGCACAAAAGCTACTACGGCCACTATGGCAACAATTACGACTACATCTTCTCTACTAAACAAATAACGCACATAACAAAACGAAGTTAACAACTAATTTCTCCCACAACAAACGCTACCAACGCCACAAAGAAAGAAAGACAACTATGGCAACGAAGGAATCTAAATCAACTCTACTGAAACGAAAACAGCTCTACGAGTAGGGAGACTGGAGATCTACCGAAGCGGTCATAATAATCACAACGTCACGAAATGCAACTGCAACTTACGACAATGAGGCAAGAAGACCAACTTCATTAAATCAAGGGGTGAACGCAACAAACGCTACTTGGGCAACAAAATGAACAACGCTACCACAACAACAATCGTACCATCAATAACGGCAAAAAGCTACTATGGCCGCTGCTAAGCCAAGAATTACGACTACATCATTTCTACCAAACAAATAACGCATACACTAAAACAAAGGCAACAACTAATTTCTCCAACAACGAAGGCTACTAAGGCCACAAAAGAAACAAACACCTAAGTGAACAAATACCAGACAACTAAATCAACCCTACTGAAGCAAAAGAGCTACCTGGGGAAGCCAAGGGGTCTATCTCTCTTCCCAAAAAGCCTACGGGACTCTTTAAAACAATAGGGTTTCTAGGGAATTTTGATGGATATTGCTTTAAAAAATTATGGATTACATTAAATGCAAACTACCGCTCCCCCAACCCCACCCATGGGCTACTAATGCCACTAAAGTAAAGAGGGTAGCTAGAAAACAATAACAAAATAATGTGAATTAATGAAAATAGAAGAGAATAAAGTTAACTGCATATCTATAGACATTGTTATTTTTGTTATTATTTTTATTATAGATAATCTATTTAAAGTAGGCTAGAAAATAAATAGCTAAAATTGCAACTAATTCAGGCTACCAGAGCTAATTAACGCCTACTAAGAAGGCCTACTACTAATTAAGGCCTACTGCTAATTAAGGCCTACTACTAACACACTTCAGGTACGTGAAGAACTGCGGCAACTATTCTCACTTCATCTACCAATGCAACTACATCAGCTAAGGTAGCTAGAACAATGACGGATAACAAGAGCAAGTATAAAGCAATAATACCAACGAAGAGAATAAAACTGAAAGTACTGACATTGTGGCGCGCGAAGCGCGACAGTGGCCGCCGCAGGCGGCCCGGGCGCCGAAGGCGCCCAAGCCCTCCGCAGGAGCTAGGAACTCCGAACCCGCGCGCAGCGCGGGTTCGGATTCCTAGTCTATATAACTACTCGCTGAGACGGTGAGATCAAACGCTGAATTTGTCTGTTTGTGGCGACGAGATGTCAGCTCTCCCGTGCCCTGCAAGCTCGCTCTTCGTCTCCAAAAATCGAGGGGAAAATCTTTGTGTGTACAAATGACTCCATGTTTTGGGGTGACCTCCTGCTGCTGGGGTATCAGCGGGGGAAATTTGTTGGCAGCCTTCTTCAGCAGGTGATTGTTTTTTGAGTGACTGCCGATTGTTACTAACGACACTTGATGGTGCTATCAAGGGCCATCAACGAACAGTCCACTCAGTGCTCGATGGTAAACAACCTAAGACGTCACATCACACGTCACGTGCACTTTCACCCTCGCAGGGACTGACAGGCTTGTGGTAGCGGTATCCTCCTTCACAACGGTGCTCTCTGAGGTTAAATCCCCCAGTGTGGTTAACATTATGGGCGATGTCGTAGGGTGGTGGGGTGCATGGTCGGTGCCAGCGATTAGTACCACTTATTGGGGGCTGTCACATGACCACACCCACATCACGTGATATTTTCTCCTCCACAATGGTGCTCTTTCTAAGAATATAAGGGGCTCCCTGTATGAAAATGCTTGATTACAGGGGTGATAGTAAGTAAAGACTAGATCAGTTAGTTACTAAGGAGTAAGAAGGGTGCTAAACTGGATATTTGTTGGGGGCAATCACGTGCCTCCACCCAGGTGACGTGTCTTATCTAGCAACATATGGGTCCTTCTCGCAAGGGCCCCCTGTATGAAAATGCTACAATACCGGGATGGCACCAAGTGAAGGGCATATAACATGGTTACCGACGAAGATGTGGGGTAAAGATACTTTTAGTTGTTGGGGGCAGTCACGTGCCTAGCCCCCATGTCACGTGACTTACTTGGCAACTTGCCAATGTATGTCACATGACTTGGCACAATGCCAGGTTTTGAGCATGTGACTTGGCACCGTGCCAAGTTCTGTGACGTCACTTGGCACCTTGCCAACTTCCCCTAAATTCACCCCTGATGACATGCAGCCTATTCCCCTGATGATTGTTTCAATAGCTTCAATGATAGATTCAACATTTACTGACCTGCCAAATGACAACAACAAAACGAAGCTAACGTTACAAAGTAAGACGGCGGCACCAGCTAGGATAGCTAACGCAGCAAATGCTAATGCAACGACGTAGAAAACTAACTAACCAAGAACAAGGAATTGAGAAGGCAAGTAAGCCAATTAGCTTCACCCTCATCCATATGTGAGCCGGGCTTCTCCACCTCCTTCGAGGTTTTACTTCCCATGTTGTTAAAGGAAATCAGCTATGTCACCCCGACCTCCCTGACTTTTGCCAATTATTGATTAGCTACAATTTGACGGAAAAATTTTTAAACAATAGAGCTCACAAGTCACGTGACATGCCCATGTTTGGAAGCAAGTAGCAGCAAAATCATTGTTTCCCATGATTTCAATGGAAAGATTTGATTGAATTATGAAGCATCACATACAGAATGAATATGCAAATGCAGAGCGTTCATTTTATGCCGGAATTTCTGGAATTTGCTGATGTCAGCATCTTTTATTATGATGTCATTTTGGCTGCCATTTTGGCCTAATTAGTACATTTTTTTAATTTTCTCCAACGTTTCCCATTCAATGAACTCCATGGATGCATTTTTAATAGGTTACCACCATTTTGCAGCCTCTTTTTGTCTATTTTTAAATTGAAAAAAGCAATCGCACAAATTACGTCATCAGAATTGGCCAATTTCTCTCAAAATATCACCCCAAAATCGTTACCTTCGATAAAATGATATTTTTTCACCAGCTATGTTGATAAATTGAGTCATGCAACATCGTCTTTAAACCCAAATTTAACTTTGAAAGCCTAATTTTTACTGATTTTCAACTTCATGATGTCACTGTCACCTCATAAGACGTGGCAGCCATACCCAAACTGCACTACATGCTACAAACTACTTGCTCTATAACTGAACCAAGTTGTATTGAATTTTGGTGAGTCTAAGGCAGTTTTTCACCGAAGAGTAGAAAGACCCCCCCCCCCATAAATGGTAGCTCAAAAAAGCCAGCCCATATGGATTAAGGTTACCTAAGGCAGCTGACGCAACAAAGTCTACTGGGGCAATACCCAACTAATTCTCCCCATAACTTTTTAATTAAACTACTTGGGGCAAGTAAAGCAATTACAGCAAGTAAGGCAACGACAGTAATCATCCTACGTAACGTATACAATAATATAACCGAAGGAACTTCTATATCATTGAACGTATGTAACGCCATCAAAGCAAGGCCAATACAGCAACTAACACAACTAGAGGCAAACAAGCCCACTAAGGGAAGAAACAACACAAAACCAACTCCACAACTGAAACAAGACAACAACTAAGATAGGTAAGTCCACTGAAGCAACTAAGGCCAATAAGGCAACCAGGTCCGAAGCCAGAGGGGGGGCTGGGGGCGGCTATTTGTCGGAAATTTTACTCCACCTGTCGGATATTTTATGTGGCTACAGGCCCACATTTAGAACATTTTACTAGGGAAATGATGCATAGAACATGAATTTATTGACTTTCGAGGATAAATTCTGACATGAATTTTGAATCTACAGCATTTTCCCCTTCATATTCACTGATTTTGAAGGCTCCAACTTTAAAACTGCAAAATAATTCCAAAATATAGTCATTAAAGGAGCACATCAGTCCCTTCGTGCATGATTGTAACGTATGTTCCTAAAACTGGAGTTGTTGCTGTTGTTGTTGTTGATTTTAGCGTCAGAAAATTTTGGTTTTTTGCCCCCCTAAGAATCAAGGCTGGTATCGGGCCTGAAGGTAACTAACGCCACCAAAGGTGCTGAAGTTAGAAATTTTTCAACCCTGATAGCATTCAAGAAATAGGTGCAAAAATGAATCATCTAATGACAAATTGTAATTTAGTTTCGTTAGATTAACAATTATTGTATATATTGTAAATTATTACTTATTTTAAGTTTTACCATGGCCCCCTGTAAATCAGTTTTTATAACTGAGGGGCAACCATCGGTAAAAAAGATGAAATAACATGAAATAGCATCAAGCTATAACCAACTCCAATAAGGCAAGGAACGCAACCAGATCTACTCACTCTAAAACATGACGCCAACTAACGTAAGAAAGCCCACTAAAGCTACCAAGGCCAATAAGGCAACTAAGGGCACGAAAGATACTGACGCAACCAAATCCACTAAGCCAAGAAACGCAGCTAAATCTACTCAAAAAACTAAAACAAGAAGCCACTAAAGTAAGTAAGGCCACTAAACCAACTGAGGCCCGTTAGGCAACTAACGCAACTAAAAGCGCTATGGCAAGGCAGCTAAGTCCATAAGGCAAGAAACGCCGCTAGATTAACTCAACTGAAACAACTGAAACAACTAAGGCACCCACAACAACGACGGCAACTAACTTTTCAGCAGATTCATCTCTTTCACGTCCAAACTTCCACGGAAGAAGCCAATCCCAAAATGCACTTGTGCACATTTCCTTGATTTTCCACTTAAGTACTGAGATTGAATGAACTAACGAAGATGTATTTTCCACTTAAGTACTGCCACTGAGACGAACTACAGCGAAGCTAAAAGGAACGCGGAGGCGCGGCGAAGCCGCGCCGAGCGGGCCTAGTCATATCACTATTGAAAGTTTGGAGTTTTTATCCTTACTGAGAAGAATTTGAAATCTGAGCTCAAGAATTCAAAGTTTAATTTTCACAACAAAAACAATCGAATTAATGTAGAAATGTAGTCATCTCACCTCACAGTCTTCTAGCTTTAACGTCTTCCCAAATCGCAATTTACTTTCAAAGAGTTCTGACCTTAACAACTCATTGTCAACCTTCAGTCTCTCATTTTCAATAAGAATGTTCTGCAGCTTTTCTTTCAGCACTTTGTAGGCCGAGCCAGCAGCTCTCTCTCTGCTAATGGCTGTTTCCAAGTCAATCCAAAGCCGCTTATTAAGTTCTCTTTCAGCTGCAAGAAACTCATTGGTCACTTTGAGATCTTCCTGGAGGTTTGCAATTTCCATATGGAAATTATAGCTGATGTCATGTGATCGCTCTAGGCTGATGTTTCGTCGTGTTACGCTGAGGAAGCCACTCCTTAAGCCATTAAAAACTGAAAATAAGAGAATTGTTGGTTATATCTGAAATAAAAATAGAGATGAAACATAATAACAGTATCTAAAAACTGTATACAGGATATCTATTAAAAGGATTGAACGTACAGGATTGTGAAATGCTGGGAACCTGTGAAGGAGGAAGAGTAAATAATACGATCCAAATGACGTTATGTCTGATTACTTGTTGTGTTATACTAAGGTACACCCCCCAGTACCGACCCCATAGGACATAGCAAATACAGCGGGGAAATTATGAAATCAAACATTTTGAACAGGGATTAGAAATATCATGGCGGGGAAAGAAAATTTTCGGCAATTATCTGTGATGAAACTTGTATAATTTTTGACAATGAAATAAAAGTTTCAACGGGGAACCAACAGAAATACGGCGGGGAACGTGTCTAAACTCAAACTTAGCGGGGAAACAAATTTTCTTGGTGGGTCATTCTTCTACCTTGGCGGGGCAATGTTCCAGTGGGGTCGTTACTGAGGGGGGGGGGGTGTTAAGGTAGCCACTCTATAAGTCATAGAATGTTTGAAAATAAAGTTGATACAGAACGGTGAATAGCAACTGCATAAAGGGCTTCTGATCAAAATGGAAAGGAACATAAAGCTTGTGAACAGGCTCTGAAGCTGTGAAGGAGAAGAAATAAGAGGTTGCCAAAGGAGGTTAAGATAATACCTAATCGTGTTATTGCAGACTAAACACAACAACTAAAGTGAAAGATAAGGCGCAAAAAATTGCTTCGAAGAATAACAAGAAAGTAGCAAAGGAGGCAGGAGTGGCACCAGGGAAGGGCTAGGAGGCTACATCCCCCTTTCAGAAGCATCTAACTCCTCCCCCGTCGGAGAGAATTTTGGGTTCTTTTCGGAGGAAATTTGGCAGAATATCCAGAAAATGCCAGAACATTTTTTAGCCATTTTAGCCCCCCTGTCGGAAGGTCCAGCCCCTCTGTTGGAAGATTTTTGGCGCCCCCCCCCCCTGAAAGGAGGGAGGGGTAAATTTATGACACAAGTACTTTTGCTGGCTCTCGTCTACCAAAGAACTATCTTAAGTACTCTTCATAGCTAGTTGCCCTTGGGGGTTTACGATTGTCAATACGAAGATTGCAGTATCTACTTCTGAATAAACGACGCTGGAAACGAACCTCAATCATTCAGATTTGTGCAGAGTATCTTATCTTCGGAAATCAATGCTGTACGAAATTTAAGCAAATTTGAACAATTTGCAATGGATGCAAGTCGTGCATATCTTTTTCTTTTTTATCTTATGTACCAGAATTATCTAACACCTGATATAAAAGACGTTAATTTGCATCCCTTGAATCAACTGCTAACTTCATTCTTCAACAAGATTTCAACTCGTTCCTTTCCTTGCTGTTTTTAATCATTCTAAATTGTTTTCTTTGATTGTGGTTTGGTTTCAAGTTGCCAAAACTGTCTCTGTACTGATCACGTTGTGAATCGAAAGACTTATTCTGGATGACATACCTATATTTCCTGCCTTCTGCGTTAACCCTATTCTACATGGGTAAATCAACCACCACTTTCTCATGGGGGGGGGGGGGGGCTAAAAAGGCCCCCCACCAGATTTTCTAAGCAACCGTAGTGCCTATGGCAACGCAACTTGGTACACATGATTACCAAGCAATTATGATTCTAAAAATAGCATCATATGCCAATTTGTCACATGATCCGTTGCTAGGCAACACAAAAACAATGGAAATTTGCTGATTTTGGCTCTCCTGCTAAAAACATAATATTTTAAGCCAAAAATAGTCAATAAATAACTTTAAAGTTGTAAATATGATACATAATGATTGTTCTTAATAAAAACTGTCAAAAATTCTATATTTGGAATTCTATTGTTATCCCAGCTGTCAATCAAAGTCATGGTTGATAACTAAACAATTTAGTTGATGCTTTATTGCCATTTTAAATACGTTTATAGTAATAAGAACAATATGAAATTGATTTTGAATTGTTAATTAGTCAATTTTGATCATAATACACTAATTATTTCATATGTTTATTATAAACATGACGTCATATATAAGTATGACGTCATAGATCTTAAATTTTGCTGATGTCAGCAAAATACAATATTTTATATATCAAATGAAAGTAGACTTCAAGACAAACTGATTGGTACCAATTGTATTGAAATCAGATGTGTACGAGAAAAGTTATGCATGTTTTAATGATTTTCTGAGAGACCTGTTGCCAAATATGGGCCTGTCATAGTCACGTAACCAATCATATAACAATGAACTATTGTTAATTTGATGCAATATTAAATTTAATTAAAAGTCACCTAAGTTCCAGTGTTTTATCATGCTTAGTTTAAGAGTAATTACAGGATGTATGGTTGGGGGGGGGCCTTTTTTGCCCCCCCCCCCATGTAGAATAGGGTTAATCATCTGAAACGTCTTCCTTGCCTTTTCGTGCTGATTATCCTTCATTTTAGTCGCGTACACTCAGTACACCTATTTTTTATAAGAAACTAAGAATCGGGGCCAGTACTGAAAGTTTCTTAAAATCATCAGATCTGTTCCCTCCTGAACATTTCAAAACAAGGTGTTTTGATACCTTCCCAATGTTTAGACATTACTCGAGTACTTTCCGAGTAATATGATACAGATAACAAGTGAGAATAAAGAAAAAGATGCAAGAGTTTCTTAAATATTTGGCGATCTGAGAGTCTAAGTTTCTTATAAGCGGTTTCTTATAAAAAATACGTGTATACATACATTTTAGCATCCTTTATTTGTTGTAAAAAGGTATCTCCTCCATCCAATTAATCACATTCCCCCAAAAAAAACCTACCCACTCCTCCAACCTTTTATAGGATGCTCTAACGGCATGATGGCCTATTTTATAGGATGGCCTATTTTATAGGATGGCCTATTTTATAGGATGGCCTATTTCACCGCAAAGCAAGTATCAACAAGGGAAGGCTCTTTCTGTATTCTGCTCGCAGATTCCTAGTCAGAACGCATCACAGTTTCAGAAGACACCAAATTTGTTTTGCAATCTTGATAAGCAAAAAACTTCAAATAATGATTGCAAAATTTCCTACGCTTGAAAGACTGAAAGAGTTCAGTTCTGTTCTCAAATGTGCTTTAAATGATATCTAGCATATAATTCTTTGCAATATAATGGCAGTTCAACGACCAAAAACTATTTACTCTACATAATTTTTGGTTGTACTTTAGTCCGAGGAAGCTTCTGTGTCCCTCCGAGCAGTGGGTTAAAGGATGAAAGGCATTACGTCATAGCTTCGCAATCGCAAAGGAGGCTACAGGGCTTTATCATTGGAAGGGGGCGTTATTCAATTTCCTGGGGTCCCTGTGGTTAAAGCTCATGCGCCTGTCAGAGCTCCAACCCCAAAACGCTACTGCGCATAAGCTTTAACCCACTGCACGGGGGGACACATGAGTTTTCCCATTTCATCAATCAAAGCTGATGAAAAACAGACTTTCGAAAGTGCAGAGAACACTTTCTCTAGTTCATTAGCAGCCACAAATGTGCATATGTTCCAGTTCCACTGTGCAGGTGCAACATAAGCGGCATATTTTCTTTGATGTGAAACAGATGTCTACAAAAACTAATTTCCCCCTTGGTAATTTAAACGATTCCCCGCAGAATTTCTAATTGAAACTACGTTCGAAAGTAGATTGTTTTCGTATCACGCTACTGCGTATCACGCTACTGCGCTAAGTTTATTGACTTGTTTTCCTGATTACAAGAAAGATAGGCACTAAATCCTTACTGGCTGACAAAATTGACACGTGACACGCCTTAAACCAATCAAATGGAACCGACAACCAACCGGGAAATTTGAAATGTCAGATTTTAGGCCACTTTTTTGGATTTTAGGCCGCTTTTGGACGATTTTACCACCCTTCACCAAAATATAAATCGACAGAAGGAGCTTGAAGATTTTCAAAAAATTTCTTCACAGACCTGTTCCCAATACTCTAATACACAGTTAATCATCGTCGCTACAAATTATTTCAAAATTTGGAGAAATGCCGAAGTTTTGAATTTGACCTCATTGACCTCACTGTGGCTTGCCATAGTAAAGATCTCAGTAATGGCTGAAACGTAATGCATATGGAGAATAGATACTTTGCTTCGAAGGTCTTATTCTGTGTGTTTAAGTATATCCAAAACTCCTCAAAAGATGACAAATTTAGAGCAGTATCTGTATCTTTTTTCAGTTTTAAATTAACATAGATACATCTAAGAATTAAGGCTGAGGGGTAGGATGAACAACAGGAAAGTGAACTTTACGGGCCTAACAAACACCGTTCCGTCGTTATAAATTAGAGACGAATTTAACAGGTACTTACTTTTCTATCTTGCAAGAAGAGAAGCACAAACTGAAAATGTGAACATACAATTCCAATGAACTTTGAATCAATAACAAACATATGACTTTGCCGCGCTCAAGAATGGCAAGAGCTGTAACATCCAACGTGGCCAAAACAAACGATTTCGTGATGTCCTCTTCGATAACCAAACCCTTGCTTCCAATACTTTATCCAACTCTGCTCTCATCGTTACGAGATCGTAGGAATGGGAATCGGCAATTACATTGGCCAAAAACCTCTTATTCATAAATTCATCAATCGTGTGCCTTGCTTTTGGTGCAAGAAATGGCTTTCGTTTCGTCCTCGGTGTAGCAGGTACATGAAATAGATTTGAAATGTTGGATTCAATGTACGTAAGAATAAAATAACAAGCGAAAGAAATGTACATTTTGTTTTAAACATGAAAAATCTATTGGCTACTTCGTCAAAATAACATTTGAAATACTATTTTTGAAGCTCCTTCATATCAATTTCATTTTTGAGAGGATATCAATAGAAAAATATCTATCTTTCGACTACTTGCATTTGAGGTACAGTAATCCATTAGAAACTCCCCCTTTACGGTCAAACAACACAGCAGCATCGAGCAAAGCAGGGCATTTGTATGGCACTTTGTAGACTCATGGAAGCATAGGAAGCATACACATATTTTCTGTAAGATAATAAAACTTTGAGACAATATCGAAAGTTTCTTAAAAATTCTTATTATCTGAGTACACAGCGAGTGCAAAAATGTTCCACAGGAATTCTACAAGAGGCAACATTCCATAGGAAGGTGATCTCAAATTTTATGAGGTCTCGCCTTGCCAAGATCCTAGATCATGCAAAGGATTTTTAGCAAAAGAAGCCCAACTGAAAATTGAGAAAAACAGAAAATATACTCCAATGTTCTTAATTTTAATTATTCGGGGCTATTTGCATGGGAAGAAACTCGTTTCAAAAAATTGAGCTCTCAGGGGCTCTCAGATCAACAAAATATTAAAATCTTGAATGCTGGAATGGGTCAAAGTTTCACCATCTTACAGAAAATATGTGTATGCTTCCACAAGTCTACAGAGAAGTATGAAGCAGGGGTGCACTGGGAGCATGTGCCCCCCCCCCAAGATTTTTCAGTAAACAAAGAAGTGCCCTTCTTATTTTCAGGAAGTGTCCTTTTAGCTTAATGAAAGAGTGCCCTTGAATTGCCATGCCCCCCAAGTTTGAGATGCTTCCTACGTCCTTGTGAGTCTACAAATGGCCATACAAATGTCCGGCTTTGCTCAGTGCTGCTGTGTTGATTCGGCGTAAAGGGGAGAGTTTCTAATGGATGACCTCAGCTCCCTTTCAAATGCAAATAGTTGAAAGTTAAATATTTTTCTATTGATATCCACTCAAAAAATGAAATTGATATGAAGGAGCTTCAAAAATAGTATTTCAAATGTTATTTTGACGAAGTGGCCAATCTATTTTTCATATTTAGAACAATATGTACATTTCTTCGGCTCGTTATTTTATTCTTACGTACATTGAATCCAACATTTCAAATCTATTTCATGTACCTGCCTCACTGAGCACGAAATGATAGCCATTTATTGCACCAAAAGCAAGGCACACGATTGATGAATTTATAAATAAGAGGTTTTTGGCCAATGTAATTGCCGATTCCCATTCTTACGATCTCGTAACGATGAGAGCAGAGTTGGATAAAGTATTGGAAGCAAAGGTTTGGTTATCGAAGAGGACATCACGAAATCGGTTGTTTTGGCCACGTTGGATGTTACAGCTCTTGCCATTCTTGAGCGCGGCAAAGTCATATGTTTGTTATTGAACAAAGTTCATTGGAATTGTATATTCACATTTTCAGTTTGTGCTTCTCTTCTTGCAAGATAGAAAAGTAAGTACCTGTTAAATTCGTCTCTAATTTATAAAGACGGTACGGTGTTTTGTTAGGCCCGTAAAGTTCACTTTCCTGTTGTTCATCCTACCCCTCAGCCTTAATTCTTAGATGTATCTATGTTAATTTAAAACTGAAAAAAGATACAGATACTGCTCTAAATTTGTCATCTTTTGAGGAGTTTTGGATATACTTAAACACACAGAATGAGACCTTCGAAGCAAAGTATCTGTTCTCCATATGCATACGTTTCAGCCATTACTGAGATCTTTACTATGGCAAGCCACAGTGAGGTCAATGAGGTCAAATTCAAAACTTTGGCATTTCTCCAAATTTTGAAATAATTTGTAGCGACGATGATTAACTGTGTATTAGAGTATTGGGAACAGGTCTGTGAAGAAATTTTTTGAAAATCTTCATGCTCCTTCTGTCGATTTATATTTTGGTGAAGGGTGGTAAAATCGTCCAAAAGCGGCCTAAAATCCAAAAAAGTTGCCTAAAATCTGACATTTCAAATTTCCCGGTTGGTTTTCGGTTCCATTTGATTGGTTTAAGGCGTGTCACGTGTCAATTTTGTCAGCCAGTAAGGATTTAGTGCCTATCTTGATTACAAGTTCGTAGTTATTGCTATTGATAGACTGATGGACGCTCAAACTAGTTTGAGCAAAAAAATGTTGTTCGTAATCGTAAGATATATTCGCGTGTTTTCGAAATGTTTACCGACTTATTTTCCTGATTACGAGTTCATAGTTATTGCTAATGATAGAATGATGGACACTCAAACTAGTTTGAGCAAAAAATGTTGTTGTTGTTGTTGTTGTTGTTGTTGTTGTTGCGATAACTGGGACTATCCCGTGAGTCTAGTTTCCCTTCATGTGCCGTGCCAAAATGGTGGGTTTCTAATCTGGCAACTGCTCAATCTTCCTTCTCGATCTGAAAATCTCATAGCAAAGCAGCAACGCCTGGCAAAACATATCATGTTACTCTCTGCCAGTACCAAAGTCCGCTTTAACAAATCAAGGGAAACGGGGCGATAGAAGATTCAAAATGTCTACCAAAAAAATATCTTAAAATGTTACATCCTACTATACTTTCTAATTACTTTACTAACTATACAATACTACAGAGACGAGACCGCAAGGAGCAAAAGATAATGACTACCCCATGGCCATCAACATAAAGACATGCAAAAATAGCAACCAAATAATCAACTACAAAAAGCTACAAATACGATTAATTACTGATAAATACCAGAATACGTTTCACATTGGATGTCAGGCCAGCATAGGAAAATGATGCCGAACAAAAGGAACCCTGAACGAGAGAACAACAACGACAGCAGTTGCTACCGCCACTGATCCCTTCCAGAGCCCCCAACGCTCAACACATTGCGCATATTCTGTCAGGTCAGGGTTACTGTTAAATTTTTTCAGGCTCTGGTACCCAGGGTAGGGTTACTGATTCGCAATATCAATATTGATGGTCTGAAATCCTGTCGACTTTGTGTAGCAACATTGCAACGTCTGCCTCACATGCAACATGCAATGTCTGCCTCGACACAACATGAAACATCTGTTGTGAGACCGTTTTCATGACCAATGTATCAGGAATTGAAGAGTTTCTAAGGCTTCTTAGCCTCGCTTTAGCTGTACTATTACTGGATATAAAAACAGCCAGCGAGTGCTGCCGATTAGTATTTGTACCAAATGCGACTGTAGCGAGGTCAGTTTTATAGAAATTAATAGACCTTTTAGCTATTCTATAAAAAAGCCTGGATCCAACGCCATTTTTATACATTTTTATACGCGAGGTTCGATCGAGTGGCGTTGGGGCTTCTATCACTATTGTGCACATTCGAAAATTCATCAAAATGTATTATAATATCGTTCGATTCGAACGTTGTTTTAGAATAGCTAAAAGGTCTATTGAATGATTATCGTTAGTTCAAAAGGTAAATGATTTAGAATATTGAGTTACCCTCCTCCGCCGGTTTCTAGTTCCTGAGTCCAAGGCTCTTGGTTCCGTAGTTCTGTAGTTCATGGTTCCGTGGTCCGTATTAGGTAGTTAAGTAGGTAGAAAGAACTCATTCTCTTTTGTTGGAGAACTTTTGTTGTTGTTTGTTGGATAAATGCTCACAAGCTGCGAGCCCGCGAACCGCAGCCGTGAGCTGGCCCGTCTACATAGCCAGACGACAGACAGACAGCAGGCAGGGAGCAGGCAGGCAGGCTAATTTCGCTCGCTGATTGAAGAAGAATAGTAATGCTGCCTTCGGCAGCAAATATACCCCTAAGAAACACATGACGATTTTCTTTCGTCTTGCAATGCTTTTCACAATAAGTTGTGCAATAATATCGGTAAGAGAAGAAAGGACGGTAGTTGTAAACTTATTTGGAATATTGTACCGAAAAGAGATAGAAGCTATGTCAGGGCTTGATGTCGGAGGGAATAACTTTTGTTATGCAGATGACACGGTTCTGTTAGCAACATCAGTGGAGCAACGCAAAGGAAAAGCAGAAAAAAGAATTTTAGAGAGTGAGAGAAAAGGGTTTATATATCAACGCCAAATATACGAAATGTATGGATGTAACAAAAGAGAAAGATACTCCAACATGTAACATCTGGGTGCGCAAATGAAAATATAGAAAGTGAATCAGTTTAGTTTAGTGGAATGAGTGGGGTGAGCGGCCGAGCGGCTTGTACAGTTTCTGGCAGGTGTCTTAAGCTAAGCTCGATCGAGTGAGGTCGAACTCCGGATGGGTGACTTCTCAGAGGCCTGACCTTGCAGTCCACTTCACCGTTCTTCGGAAGGGTCGTTAAACTAGGGGTCCCATGCCTGGATGCGGCATGCATAGTGGGCTTAAATTAGCTTTAAGTAGCTAGAAATCCTGCGAGCCCACTTAAAATAGATTACTGAAAAAAAGTTAATTGGGAAGCTTCATTGCATCGGATAGTAGGTGCGACAGGGAGATCAAACAAAGAATCACAATGGTCAAAGTCACTTTTTCAAAAATTACGACGATTCTGGAGTATAGGCTACAAATCTTTAAAAAGGCTGGTGTAAAATTGAGTGACCTATTTCTTTGAACTGAATGACCTAAGAAACTTCAGCTAATTCTCTATAATTCTACCGTTGGAATTTTCTGAAATCTTCAATAGTTTCAGAAGTAGAGTGTTTTTCCTCTTTTTCAAGAATTCAAGAAAAAATTTAAAAAAAAATTTAAAACCATCGTAATTTCTAAACTTTTTGAGGTAACATGAAATAATTTAGAAGAAAACCATAGTTTATGAATGCCTACAATATGGTATCAAGCAAAAGTCCGTCAATCATCTGGTTTATGATTTAGAAATTTGATGACGTCACATCCTCTAATGAGTTGAAATGTAAGATACGCTGTAATTTCCAAAAACATTCAAAATTTCTGAAAAGTCCAACGGTAGAATTATAGATAAGTATGTAAAGTTTCTTTCAAACTATTCAATCAGAAGAGATAGGTCATTGAATTTTACACCCACCTTTTTACGCCGAGAAAAAGATTTGGAACCTATGCTCGATTCTGGCCAATGCAAGGATTGCTATGCCTACAAGGAAGCGAGGGGCATTTCACTCATTCGAAAAAGTGTACGAGATTTTTTCAGAACAAAAGGATTTTTGCGGATTTTTCTTGAAAACAAAAGGATTTTTGCCTGAGGTGTACGAGATTTTTTGGGAGTGAAATGCCCCTCGCAAGGAAGGCTAAGGGTGTTGGAATGTCATGCGCTGCCTGTTCTAAAATATGGAGGTAAACAATTAGTCCCAGTTTTCGGTCGCAATTATAAAGCTTTCTACCTACTTATCTATTGAATTTAATTGCTCAATCAAACAGGAAAAGAGTGAAAAGGTTCAGAACAAAAATATAAAATATCAGCGCCATTTACAACAGAATTGTGATCAGTCTAGCAGAGATACGGTTCCTGCGGAGAATATGCTGAAGGTGTTGTGGCGCAGTGGTGTAATCCTCTGACATTGCAGCCAGAAAAGTCAAGCAGACAGGGTTCGATCCCAGGTAGAGCCCCACCATTAGAGCGTCATGACAAAGGGTCCCGAACTCGATTAGGCCTATTCTACTTCTGCGATCCAAGCACTTGGCGCTAAAAACCGCAACTTCGCCTTCACCCTCAATATTAAGAATAAGTTGGAAAAGCCACATAACGAATGAAGAGGTCTTGGTTAAAGTAGGCAGTGAAACATAGCTTATGGAAAGTTATGGAAATAACAATGACAGTTCCTTGGACATCGCATGAGAAAAGACGGGATAGAAAACTAACACTCAACAGGAAAGATAGAAGGGGGAAAAGCGAGCGGGAGACAGAGGGTAACGTATCTCAAAAAGACTGCAGAATGGAGCGAAAGATCAACATTAGATCTCATAAAATGTACAGATAGCAGAAGAACTGAAGTAAGCCGGTCGCCGATGTCACATGACAAGACACAAGAAGAAGAAGAAAATAAATCATCAAAACGTGGTACGGGGTCAGATGCAATGGTACTATATGTAAATAATTTGTTAGATTTAGTTTTGTAGTTAAATAGTTGGTTTTAATTAGTTACTCTTCCCTTTAGAGAAAACTGTTTGTATTGTTAACCAACTTTGAAGAGATTCATTATTATATATTATTATTATCATTATTATTATTATTACTATTACTATTATTATTACTTTTATTATTATTATAAAAACACAACTGTTTCAGAGCAGACGTGTGACACTGAAGAAGATTTTATATCGAAACGTCTGCTCTGAAACAGTTGTATTTTTATCATTTTATTTCTGTTTTACTTTGAATGTGGTTTAGTTTATATTATTATTATTATTATTATTAAATTATTATTATTATTATTATTATTATTATTATTATTATTATCATTATTATTATTATTATTATTATCGAAACGTCTGCCCTGAAACAGTTGTGTTTTTTATTATCATTATCATTATTATTATTATTATTATCATTATTATTATTATTATTATTATTATTATCATTATTATTATTATTATTATTATTATTATTATTATTATAGAACGAGAAGAACAAAAACAGAAAGGAAGAGAAGAAGAAGTGCATCATACCTGCTTCAACTGGATCACGGGCATGTCGGATACGAAATTCAGGAAGAGTATCCCATTCGTTGAGGGACGGACGAAAAGTCTCGACTTGTCTGTGGAATTCCTCTTCATTGGGTGTTGTCAGAAGATCATCCGATCGTAACATGATGCAGAAACTTTCTCATCAACAATGAAACGAACTGTCAAGGTCGTCCAGTAATTAACTGCTCAGAATGCTTTTATCGAAAACACAAATAAATAACATTCTGACAGCTGTTGGTTTTGCCAGAGCGGAGAACATCAAACAATCTCAAAACAAAATATTTTTAACATACAGAATGCTTGCTTTTGCTTTTGCTTTTAAGTCATCAGAAATAACATGTACACAAATTTAGGGTCTAACTATAAACCAACATTACAATGGGGCACATGACACAGACTTTTTTGGAAACAGACTTTGTCCACTTTGCCAAATGCAGTGAAACAAGCAAGCACACTTCCTATCTTTAAAAACCTGATTAGATGTTGGAAGGGCGAGAACTGCAACTGTAGGCTATGCAAAACATACATTCCACAAGTTGGGTATCTAACATGATATTCATAATTATGTTATTATGTTCAATGCCAATGTTTTAATGGTTGTGTAAAAAGGACTTTTCCCCCATCTATTTTATGTTGTATATGTTTGCTAAATAGTAGGCCTGAATTAGCAGTAATTTTGCTATCTCGTATTTTATGCCTACTTTAAAGAAAGAAATAATAATAATAATAATAATTAATAATAATAATAATAATAATAATAATAATGACGACAATATTCTAACAACGGGCCAAATCAAAATATGACATGAACATAGCGATGGAAGAAACAATAGATACAGATCCCCAAATATGGTAACATACATAATAACAAAAAAGAACTGCTGATGCTGGCGAAATTGATAACGAACTGCGGAGGAGCAGTAGGTCTAAAGTCCATGCGATTGATGTTGAGACCCTAGGATAAACAAATATACACTTAGGATACTTAGGATACTGAGCGAAAGCATTGAACTCGATGATAACAGTATGATTATCGTCTTCATCTTGGTTCTCATTAGAAGATGTTTCTGCTCCAGTATTCTTTGCATATGAAAAAATAGCGTGGAAGGGATAGAGCCACTTGAAGGTGTTGTGGCGCAGTGGTGTGATCCTCTGACTTTGCAGCCAGAACAGTCAGGCGGACAGGATTGGTGGGTTAAAGTTCATGCGCATTAGCGTTTTGGGGTTGAAGCTCTGACGGGCGCATGGGCATTAACCTACTGCACGGGGGGACACAAAAGTTTCCTCGGACAAAGCGTATCTCGTCTTCCCAACAAATACGTGGTAGAGCCCCATCACTTGAGCGTCATGACAAGGGGTCGCGGATTCGATTAGCGCTTAGCTACTTCTGTGATTCCAGCGCTTTTGGCGCTAAAACCGCAACTACACCTTCACCTTAACAAAACAGGCTGTAAAAGGCCACAACACTATGCAGAGCGACTCAAGTTATGACTAAGATAAATGGTTGAAAAGGCTGTTAATACCAAAGAAGAGAGACAAACGTATTTCAAGGTATGGATAGACTGCAAATTATCACATTTACGCCGATAAGTAAGAATCTACATCATCAGTCGTAACTTACATAATGCTACCCTGGGTACCAGCCTAACGTTAGAGAGGCTGGTACCCAGGGTAACATAATGCATAAGATATCTTAAATTGCAGTTTATAGCCTAAGGCTTAGAAGACTAAACGTTTGGGGCTTAGCCTTTCACTACTGATGAAGGGTTAATCCCGAAACGTTTAGTCTTCGAAGCTCTAGGTTAAAAACTGCAATTCAAGATATCTTACGTATTAAGTGTTTAGTGTAGCCGCACTTACAAACAAACAACTGTAATTTACGTCAGTTTAACCCACACCTGAACCCATCCGAACCCAGCTAAACCCATTGGAACGCAGCAGTAACCCAATTAAACTCACCTGCAAACCATTAACATCGCAAAATGACAGCCTTCTACATCCTCGATAGATGTAGTTGCTTTTAAGATAAGACAAAAGATGACTACTGTAGAATCGATCGGTTGTCATTAAGTCGGATATTTTAGCCGATGGCATTCAGTTATTTTTCGTTGAATAGGTAAATTCACTTGCGAAATAGCTGATTTCCAAAATTTTAATATCGGAATACAGAAATAGCAGTCTGCCATTTGAACGGAGCTAAGAGGAGGTCATCTATAATTAGGGCATTGAAAACTCCTCGCATGTTATTGTTCCTCTTGCTAAACAATATCCATGATCGTCTCGAAATCATCAAATACAATAGGCTAATAATAGAATACCCAGACTCCTTCCGCGCGGGGCTTCTATCTCCGTTGATTCTCTTTAATATTACAGTTTTGGAAATCAGCTATTTCGCAAGCAAATTCACCTGTTCGACGAAGAACTTCTCAACGTCATCGGCTAAAAATATCTAACTTTCTGGATATTCTAAGGCTAGTTTCCATCCACGGTTTCCACTCAGTGAAATTTTCCGAGCAGGCGGAATATTCCACGATCAGAAGTTATTCAGTCTTAAATTCTATTCAATTACGAAAGGATGTTTTCTTTCGTAAGCAACGGAAAGTCCGCATGCTCGGAAAATTCCACTGACAGACAGGAAACTGGCCTTAATGGAAAACACACTTCGCATTTTATTGGGCACAGGTAAATACCCCCAGCCTGGAGATGATAAAAAAGTAAAAAACTATTTTTGTTTTGTAGGTGGGAAGATTACTTGAAGAGCAAAGATTGGCAGAAACCTTCCGAGATGTCTATCGCACCATGTCTTACGGAAATTACAGCGGGATGAAATTTATTCACTTCTGTTCCTGTATTTTCAGATTGGGAAAAGCAAATTCGAGAACCGGGGCAAGAAAACTTGGAAGCAAAACTTTGACATGCATTTCTATGTTTTTTGCTGTTTACACTCACCCGATATAAGCCATATAATTGTTTTTTCAATAGTTATGTGTTCTGCAGTTACTAAAAACGCCCTTAGGACAATTTCAGGACTTATAATGGATATATTTTAGGAACTGAAACTTTTCCTACATTTGTTTGGGCTTGATTACAAGGAAAGAGGGTCAGCCTAGGAAAAAGGAAAAATGTTACCCTTGCAGCGGAAATTTTCTACCGGAACTGGAGACTGTCCTTTCAGACACAGAAGAACCACATAACCGCGTACATGAGCTGAACAAGGTTCAAACAAAACAACTTTTCATCGTGAGAAACAAACTTCTGTGTAACTGTAGGATACACATTCTCGATGTTGAAAAGCAAAACGTCATCAAAAAAGAACATCTGCAACCTTGTAGCAGCGTGCTGTATGATCCATGCCCATACATTGATGACATTCTAATTCTGCATCCAGGGTAAGGAAGCATCGTAAAATAACCTGCACTCTACCGTATGGATAACGGATTTTGGTTTTTCCATGCATTGAAACCCCTCTCAAAATGCATGAAGCACACTGAACGATAGCCTGCATCCAGACTCGACTAGTTTGCAGAAATAGAATTGAGTTGAATGGACAATAGAAGATTAAGCTAAAGATGGCAGTGAGGAACTCTTTACCAAGATGCATTGTGTTCGAATTGCGAATCTTTGACAATTCTATAGGAATTTGATTAAAGAACGCAATAAATCTTGGTAAAAAGTTCCTCGCCTCCATCTCTAGCGTAATCGTCTATTGCAAATCAACATCATTAAAAGCATTTTTTGATTTTTCATTCAACTCAATTCGATTTCTGTAAACTGTTCAAGTCTGCATGCAGGCTAACTGCACGCTATCAAATAAGAGCATATATACTGTAGTAGCAATGTGTTTCATCCACGGGGGGGGGGGGGGGGGGGGGGTTCTTCGCCAAATTTCGGGTAGGTGTCTGCCGCAAGCATATCCAAAATGCTACCCTTGGCTAGACTAATTTTAACCATTTCCTGGACAAATATTGTCAAATTTGTACCAAATGTGATATCATGACCGTTCACTAGACCAATATTGTCAAAAATGATACCCTTGGCTAGACTGTTGCTAGGCCAAAATTGCAAAAAAGTATACCCTTGGCTAGACCAGAAGTCCAAAAAAGTAAACCCTTCATCGCGGCATATTCCCAGGTACCTTTACTATGGAAGAACCACCCCCCCCCCCCTGTGGTTTCACCCATGCTCATACATATAGAAGAAGACCTTTCCTAATGCTTTCCGAATGACACTGACATAAAATAATATGGTACCTTCATTCTAGCAAAGGGTTGCAGCTCTACATTACCTCTGAAGGGACCATTATGGAAACAAGGTCGCACTGACCTTTTAATGCTATCTTTTTTTATTAGATTTTAACTTTTGTATCTGTATATCGTACACATGTAATCAGATAGATCTTTTTTTTCTTCCTAATATTTTATAATACACTTAGTTTTAAATTTAATGGTAAATTTTACATACATACATACATACTGTACATCATACATCAGAACAGAAAAGGTTTGGATTATCAAACATTGGGACAAACTATTGTTTTCCAAAACACCCTTAGCAAAATATTGAGTATATTTGCTTCATGCTTCAAGCCTGATACTCACTTGTTTTGAGTATGATTTGAGTACGTTTGAGAGCTTGATTCAAGTAAGAATTTTGCACCGCTTGCGCTAGCTTGCAGCATGCATCTTCTGAACAGAAGAAAAATTCAATCAAGCTTGATCAAGCTATAATCATATGGGCATATTGGCAAAAATTGTGTCAACATGCTAAATTCAAGCTCCTTCAAGCCAAAATCATACCATCATCATAATGGCTATTTGCGCTCTACAATATTAAGCATGGCAGCAAATACTAGACATCACATTCTTTTTGAGAAACTGGTTTCTAAGAAACTAGTACTACCATGACGAAAAATTTTAAAAACTCTGGTACTACTGTATGTTCAAGAACAATTAAAAAACTCTAAAAGTTTAATTCTAGAAGAGAGTCAGTAGTAGATTATTGTTCGCATGGCATTGCGCTTGAAAAAATATGATATTTTTTTACTTTTGACTGCAAAAAATTGATAACTTTTTGCCTTAATGTGCATGACTTATTTATGGTGACAATATCAATGCAAAATGTAAGCCCTTTGTCGATGAGAAGGTTCAACTTCAAACCAAACATAATTTTAGGCCCAAAAATAAGAAACTAATTAAAAGAAACTTTTACTACTAAAACACCAAAATTCTCGTTAGCGTTTGTTGAAAAGAAAAATTACAATATACGGTTAAGAATTTTAAGAAAAATACGCTGGTTAGCAGTGCCGGATTGCAAAGCGTTTATTACACTAAAACATTTTGGTTATTTTGTTTTCACCAGCAATGAATTGCTCTTCTAATAATTTCGAACTAGGAAAGGAAAGATAAACAAGAAACTGGTTCCTTGGCCGGGAGCCAATTTTTTCTTTTTTTTTCAATAATATATTTTGAATGGGCAAGCATTTCTAGCTACTTAATTAAAACTAATTTAAGCCCACTATGCATGCCGCATCCAGGTATGGGACTCCTAGCTTAACGTCCCTTCCAAAGGACCAATAAACACAGGTTTCCTGGTTTCCTAGACTTCTACACCAACAAACAAAGGCCAACCAGCTTTCAGATCTAGGCCTACCTACTAAAAGGCCAAAACACATTTCCGATATTTAGGCCTAGGCTAGGCCCTGTTTCAGTTTCGCTGCTATTTATGAGCTAATAATTTGCTTTAAATGTACTAATTTTACTAGCAAGACTCCTGAGTAAAATTAGAAGAGAAATAAAATTAAAAATACATCCTACCTGCCCGCTTTCGGTGATATATGATCTTTTTGTCGCACACAGTGCTTCTTGTGAACTTCTATCTATCGACGATGACGTATTTTTTAGTTGGAAGGAAAGTAGTCACGTGATAGCTTTTAGGCCGATAAAATCCAGACCAGGTAAATGGCTCAACCAACCATTGAACCAGATCAAACGATTCCAGATGAAAAGAGGTAGAGGCAGATGTTTACAGTTCATTTATTTTGATAAAGGAAATCGTTGTAACATGTTTACTTCATTTTCGTTTGTTTCCTTTCCTGTATCATATTACTCGGGAAGTACTTAAAGGGAATAGACATAGCTATATCGACAAGCTGCTATAAATAGGCTAAAGAAACGCCAACAAACCAATTGTCTCCTTCGACACACAATGAAACGGCAGGCGTCAAAGTTGTTGAATACAATAGATTATATTTTTAACATGGCCCGGGCCAGCTTTTAACTATGTTGATTCTCTTTAAATAATGTCTAAACATCAGAAAGGCTTCAAAAGACTTCGTTTTGAAATTTCCTGGGGGGCACACAGAAAGTAAAATAAACATGAAAACTTTTATGGAGTCTTTAAGAAATTTGCAAGAAAATTTAAATACTACTCAAAATACGATTTTAAGAAACTTTCAGTGAGGGCATGAAAACCCATGTGACCGGGCAGTCACAGGAAAATTTTAATTCATAATGAGCTGCAGGAAATTTTCCAACATGTATCACTCTGTTATTCATTCAAAAAATAAAAGGAAAATTTTAATTCATAATGAGCTGCAGGAAATTTTCCAACATATAGCCCTTTTTCGTGTATCACTCAAAAAAGAAAAGCAACAGAAAAGTTTGGCATAGATTGTATCTCTTATACATATTGCAGTCAATGTACCGACGATGAGGCGTATCTTATTCAAATTTTACATTTTGGGCAGGTTTCCAAAACATTTCATTGTTTAAAATGATAGTTTCACAGTTCTAACTGCAATGAAACTTTGCGGGTCGTCCGGCTGCATAGAGCATCTGCGAGCATCTGTCAGGCGAAGATTATTATTTTCAGAGATTATAGCGCCAAAGAGAGTCTAAATTTAGAAACTGCTGTTCCCATTTTGTCATTCAAACTGAATCTGAGCCCCTCCCACGTCTATCGTATCTTACATGAATTAGGGTTTGCTCTCATAAGATTAAACTTTCACTGTTTCAAGCATAATTTCGCAAATACTCATACTGATACGAAGTGATATGCAATATGCAAGTATACACACGGGGGGGGGGGCGTCTTCTTCCGTAGTAAAGGTACCACCTGGGGATGGATGTGCCACGACGAAGGTTATACTTTTTTGGATTTCTAGTCTAGCCAAGGGTATCATTTTTGACAATATTAGTGAACGGTCATGATATCATATTTGGTACAAATTTGACAATATTGGTCCAGAGAATGGTCAAATTGGTCTGGCCAAGGGTGCCATTTTCGTAAAAACTGGTCCAGGGAATGGTCAAATTGGTCTAGACAAGGTTCATCTTTCGTAAAAATTGGTCTAGTCAACGGTAGCATTTTGAATATGCTCACAGCAGACCCCTACCCAAAATTTAGCCATGAACCGCCCCCCCCCCCCCCCATCCCGTGAGTATACAACAATTGAAAGATTTACTAGCAGGTACTTTCAGTTTGTTTTCTTTATGCCTGATTTGATTTGCATTTACATAAAACCAGTTACATATTATTGCATAGATATCTCTCTCTATCTGGATCCTAAACTCTTTTTGCAAGCTGGACACTTGTCTGTTCCTTCCTGCAGGAAAGTACCGGGTGAGCCAGAAAAAAAGTTCCCACTTTTGAAAATTCATAGCATCAAGAGCACTGAATGGATTGGAATGAATCAGTATTTGCTTGACAGCCAAAAGATTGAAGTATTTTTGTGATTTTTTCGCGTTCTTACGAGCATTGGAAAAATTGGTAAATTCAAGCTAACAAAAACTTGATGGTTGCAAAATGACTGAAAAGGGCCTAAAATGCTCGATCAAAGCATAAAGGACACCTCGCTCAGAAAAACAGAGAAAATGCAATTTCTCGTGGGTGAGAGATATCGTCTGCACGTCTATTGCCATGGGATTGAAAATCTTTAGTATCTGTTTGAGGATCTATTTCTTGTAACTCTTGAGAGAGGTCAAACACAAGTGCGTATTGTGCTGTGTGAGGAGAGTACTAACGATTTGATCAAGTGTTTAGGCCTTTTTTCTGTCATTTTGAAGCCATGAAATTTTTGTAAAGTTGAATTTACCTATATTTGCAGTGCTCGTAAGAAGACGAGAAAAATCACAAAAATACTTCGATCTTTTGGCTTTCAACTAGAATTTGAATCATTCAAATCCATGAAGTACTTGTGGTGCTACGAATTTTAGAAAGTGGGAACTTTTTTCTGGCTCACCCGGTATGCAAGATTTTTGTTTCCAGTCGCAGGAAGAAATATTTTCTTCATGCCCTGCTTTCAATGCTGGCCCAAATTCTTAGCTTATCATATGAAAGTACTTGTAATAGGAATATGGAAAAACCTTTACGTAAAGCTCAATTAAGACTCGATACAAACTCAAAGCCAGGGACCGCGCAGCCATTGGGCTAGGGGGGCTAAAGCCCCCCATTTTTTTCAAAGATAGATCTAAAATCTTTCACAAATATAGAATTTTCAATATTTTCATACACGCAACTGCTGCATTTGCTGAGAGACCTTCTCAATGGCTAGATGTCTCAAAAGCTGACTTCATTCAAATATGAAGCAAGCAAATTTCAACAATCTAGCGATAGGCCTATCTAAAAAATTCCTCGTATCGTATCAGAATGCACGATGACGTCATTTTACGCAGCTTCTGCTCTGTTTGGCATGCTTCAAAGCGTGCAGCAGCAAATGTGTTACATCGATAAACAGAACTCTGTAAACAAAGAGGGTGATAAGACTCTCTTTATTGTAATTAGCTTCCGATATTTCTTGCTCTTTCAAGCAGCTGGTCAATTAAAGCATGATTAAAGTTATACCATTGCTTTATGCTAATTTGCAACCATGTCAAGAAACCTGCGCAATCTGCATGGTGAGCCTATGCATGGTTGAAGTTAGGCAAACAAAAGAAGAGCAGTGAAGAACAATTGGCA
This sequence comes from Aurelia coerulea, assembly GCA_039566865.1. NCBI lineage: Eukaryota > Metazoa > Cnidaria > Scyphozoa > Semaeostomeae > Ulmaridae > Aurelia > Aurelia coerulea. The sequence goes on from CM076944.1 coordinate 31,385,066, forward strand.
AATGTTCAAGAGGAGAGAAGATATATCATTTAAAAGCAATACTCGTCAATTGAAAAGACATGTCAGATGTTTCTAAATAGTGGGGAGTTAATTTGTCAAAGATATCCACGGCAAACCAGTCTGAATATCTAGAGTTACAGTTCAGTAGATCACGAGGTGCAGAGTCTTTACATCGCAAGACAACGATCTGGGCTGGGCGCTTCACAGCTAATCTGCACGAAAGAAGATTCTTTATCAAAGTCATTTTTAATTTTTCTGTTGAAAATTCGACACGAATAGTAGCAAACTGGCAAGAAGGTAATGGTAAGATATTAATTTTCACATATTTGCTGTTGTTTTCTCGTCGTGTTGCGTTGTTTCTGCCTTCAAAGACAATTCCGTTTCTAAAGGTAAGTAAATAGTTCTTTGAAAGATTACAAGTTAATTGAGTCCCACCACAAATTGTTTCATGGTCAGAACCCAGTAGCGTAGCCAGGAGGGGGGGCAAGGGGGGGGAGGGCGGCCGCCCCCCCCAAATCATCGCCAAAGGTGGTTTTTATGATTCGTCCAAATCCGTTGAGAAACTGAAGGGGGGGGGAGGTAAGTTGTATTTACCTCCAAAAGTTGTCGCAGCGCTGTTTGTGAATGTCAAAAGGGGTCAATCCCTTTAACTAATAAATGGCATCTTCGCATCGTTTAAGTCAACAAGGATGGTAAAAATTTTTGCTTGCTTCGCTCGCAATTCCAAACATCTGTCATAGTATGTCTTGTATAACATCATACTACCGCTTGGTTTGTTATCACGTCCAGGCATTGCAGCTTTCTTAGAATCAATGAGCCTGACTTAGGCAAGCCCCTGGACCCCCGTTTTTACTCGCTTCGCTCGCATCTTGCCCCCCTCCCCAGAGACAGGACCCTGGCTATGCCACTGTCAGAACCTTGACAGCAGTTTTCAGCTGTAGCAAATTAGCATTAAGCCTAGTGTCAGTTCATATAGCATTAAGCCTATGCTTTATTTACTTTTCATTGAAAAAGGAAGCAAATAAAATCAAGTAAATTGAAATATGTTTCATCTAAATTCAACACACTTGTCAGAATTTTCATTTTAATGGCAAGTAAATCATGGACCAGAATTGAACATGGAATTCTCGCTCCCATACTTACCACTTAGCAGCATTTTCCTAACCTCCGAGTCTAAATGAAGAATGATTTTACCAAACAAACTTTCAACATCTAAGTTAATCTTTGACTGATAGATTGACATTTCAGTTTTGAATATCGGTTGCATACTTTTAATTCCACAACCCGTCAAATGTGTAAACTTTTTTTTTGACTCACCCGGTTTGAAATAATGGCCAATAATACAGGGTGTCCCAAAAAATGTGTGCCCCGTTTGCCTAAAGATTGCGACAAAACGGCAAAAGATTCTTACCAAATTTTTGCATGTTGCTGCTCTTCAGATATTCAATTACAGTGTGCAACCATCCCCGTAAAAATCCGTTGAGAAATGATGGAGCTATAACCTTCAGAAGACCAAATTTGCCTGATGACTGAAACCAGCGGTCGGCCATTGAAGTAAGAAATAATTTCTGTGAGGTCAGAAATAGTGGAACTCTCCGAGGATTATCGGAATTTGCAAGAAAGCTATCAAATTGCAGGCTGCTGTTTCAGTTTCCATCTATGAAGCTATTTATCGCTGCAAAATAGTAAGACAAAGTGGCCAACCCCTGGTTCAGTGATCGGGCAAATTTGGTCTCCTGAAGGTCATAGCTCCATCATTTCTCTACGGATTTTTACGGGGATAGTTGGAAAATTTAATTGAATATCTGAAGAGCAGCATCATGCAAAAGTTTTGCGAGAATCTCTTGCCGTTTTGTCACAATCTCAGAGGCGTAGCTAGGAATTTTCGGCGGGGGGGCAAAGCCCAGCAATGATCCGACAGGCGAGCATGGTAAGTTGGGGTATAAGTTGCCTGTGTTTGGAACCTGGGGGGGGGGTGCTACCTAGTACATTTTGCCATATTTTGCACTCCCATAAGCGTACGGAAAGAAAAAATCTAGGGGGGCTGCCCAAATACAAATTCCATTGTTTACCATAATTTTTGCTCGATGGAGGACATTTTTTTACCCGATAAAGGTGGTTCGCACACCCAGTTAAAGCTTTAACCATAAAGATTTTTGATGATTTTTCAAGAATTTCAGTTAATTGTCCAGTGGTGTAGCCAGTTTAGATTAACTAGGGACATAGAAATTAGGGGTCTTTTACCCCTGGGAACATTTTTGAGGACACGTCTTTTACTTTGGCTTAGAACAGCTCTCCTGATCTCATGTTTGCCAATGCTAGAGTGGCAACTTCGAACAATTTGTAATAGTTTTATATGAACCACCACCATCTTCAGAACAATTTTCAGTAAACACTACTAAGGTTGGCTCAGAACGTCTCTCTCGATCCAATGTTTGCTAATGTGAAAATGGGAAATATTACAATTTTGTGATATTTCTTCTATTATTTAACGTCAGTTAGAAAATTTCTGGAACATCAACCTTTACATTGGCTTGGACTCTTCCTGCCTTGCAAATTGAATTTTCTCATATTCTTATCTTTTCAAATAACCTTCCTCGATTTTTGCTCAAAACTTCCACCAAACCAGGTTTATGGGTGTGTAGCGTTTTTGCATCTCTGATCCTACATGAGCAGGGTTTAAAATCAAAAAAGTTCCTTTTTTGTAGCAAGCTAAGCACCATCGTTTCTTCTCACGCACTTTCCTCTTCTTTCCCCGTTACCACCCAATCCTATCCCTTTTTCTTCTTCTATCTGTCCATTTTCCCTTCTTCCTGCCTGAAAAAATTTAAGCATTTCAGTTACCTTCCTCGGAGCGCTGCTACCACGCTACTGCGTTTTTTTAGCCCTGTACACGAGAAACAAAGAAATTTACCTGCAACCGTGAATGGAGAGAACATACGCATTAGTAGCTGCTATAAATTGCAACGAACAGTCAACAGTTTCCAAAAAGGCGCATCCGTTTAATGTCCAAATCCACGTATTTCCTTTGTTCCCGTGGTTTTAAATCGACTTGTCAGTTTGGTGTTCTTTCAGGAGCCTAAAAAATTTTCTTTCTTCAACTGCTGGTCATTTTAAGTGTCTAATGTTGCATCCGTAATTTATAACGATGAGTCCGTTTTAAAGGCTATTTTGAACCTCTGTACCGCAAATCATTTTGCTTAAACTTCCTGCAGCAACTGGAGAAGCATTCAGAAAAAGAGACCTGTCTTTTCTCTTCAAAGTGTATCAGTCATCGTTTTCAGGCAAAAGTGAAAATCTTATCGTGCAGAAATCTTTCTCAATTTTTGCTATAAAATGTATTTTGCAGTTTTCTGATGTCATATTAGTAACTACTTCTCTGTTGATTGAAATGCATGCTATAAGTCAGAATCTCTTTTCAGATATCGTGCTGCGCAAATAAGTCTTGATCATTGTGCTAGGCAGCAATTTAAATGAAAGTTTTCATTTCAGATCTTCCGATAGCTTTCCGACAGTCGTTTCTAAGCAAGAAAAATGTCCGACAAATTTTCCGACAAACGTCTCTTGAGTCGCTGTGGGGGGGCCGCCGCCCCCCCTGCCCCCCCTCTATCTCCGCTACTGCACAATCTTCAGACAATCAGGGCACAATTTTTTTGGGACACCCTGTAGATGCCAGAGAGGTTGATTTCATGAAACGATTTTCTACCAGGTGTCCCAAAAAAGTACTCCCGTTTGAAAAATCGCCACAAGTTGATTATCAAACCTATTATAAAGTTTTCTTTTTGATCCCTTTAGTCAATGACCTAAATATATTTAAAGACGAATAGATGTTTGTTTCATTACTTGAAGGACATGAAATAACGCATCGAAAAATCTCATTCTGAGCTATACTCTTTAAGCAGCATTGTTAATTAAGAGCCATTATATTGCATATTTTCATTACCTTTCAAGTGTACAAAAGTAGTTAGCTAGCATTTCGTTCTGACATTAATGACCAAACTAGAAGCTTAATGTACAAAAAGAAATTTCCCATGAAATCATTGGTACTTTTTGCAGTATGCTTCAAAACCAGGCAGCACTAAAAAAAGGCTAAATTCACTAGTTTAAAAGCAAATCAAAAGATCAGATATCTGATAGGCTAGAATTTGATCGCTAGTGGCTTGAGCATCTTTTATATGTTTAAATTTACTTTAAATTGAAAAATTGAAAGTTTGGAAACATTTCGGACAGAATTGCATAAAAATCTGTAAAGTTATTGTAGCAAAATTCCTGATAGAATCAGCGGAAAGATCTAAAAATATTCACGAAACAAACATTGAAACTGAAGCAATATATATTTCAATACTGATTTGAGGCAACGATATTGTTTCAAGCCAAAATTGAGTTAATAGATAACTTCAAAGGAATTGCAGCAAAACAAGTAGAAACTATTGTAAATTTTTTTGAAGCGGAATGAGTGGGAAGATCTAAAAAAAATTCAAAATGAAATTTAAGTAGTGGCTGAAATACATTGATGAGAATTTGCAAAATGTTTGAAAATTTAACCCAAGAAAAAGAATTGATAAAATTCTCACAATCGGAATCTGTTAGAGCTCCCGTGCCGCAATCAATGATATTTTGGTTGCGTTGTACAATTTCCCGTATGAGATTTCCACAGCAAGGGAAATTGAATTATTGACAGAAACAGGCAGGTACCAAATGAAACATTTGTCGAAATTAAAGAACGAAATTAGGTGACATGAGACTTTACTGGTGGAATAGCAGTTCGCTCCCAAGAGGACAACACGGAAGTTTGCACAACGGTGTGCACGCAAAGCGACATTTGATTAAGAGCTACAACGAACATTAAATCATTTCTGCTTAAAAGTCTGTATATCTGCGAGAGAAACGATATTTCAAGCGTTTTGAAGGCGTATTCCAGACTCATGGTTTGCGAAAGGTATTTTGATATGAACGCATAAGGTGAGTGAAAACGACATTAGGCTGTTTTAGCAAGAAAGCGCGGACGTCTTCGAAGACGGGGAAGCGCAGAGGTTTTTGGAGCATTCCAATTTTCCTGCCTTTCTATCTCAAAAAGCTGCTCATAGAGAGGAATACTCCTTGAAAATAATTTTGTGTTTTCGTATCTCCATTGGTTATGAATATGCTCACATAGTTTTTACTTTCCATATCGACGTTCTATTTTTGATGAGCAGCCTTCAAAAGTACACTTTTCAGGTTCACAAAAGTTTTGAAGTTAATTTCTCTCTGTAAATTACATCCTCGAACAAAAGAATTCTGCTGGCGTCTTCTCAACTCACGTCTTCTTGCTAAAATAGCCTATTAACGGTCAACGAGACGCGGTATCATGAATTATTTGCCAATTCAAATTAATCTTAAATGTCTTTTTTGCGGAATCGCTAACTAAGATGGGAAAATTGATTTCACTGAAATCAGTGCTACTAAGCTATTGGCAAAAAACAACTTTCGTTCATCTGCCAAAAACTTAGACTTGCTCCAAGTCTATTCAGCGGACCATCAATAGTAAATCAATAGTAAAATAGTATAATTTCTTCTGCGGGGGCGTAAGCTACTAAGGTGATGCTGCGAAGGAGAAGTGAGAACGAAACTGTATTCAGTTTCGTTCTCATTTCTCCTTCGCAGCGGCACCTTAGTAGTTTACGCCCCTGCAGTAGAAATTAAATTATTTTATTATTGATTTACTATTGATGGTCCGCTGAATAGACTTGGAGCAAGTCTACCAAAAACTCGACTTTGAGAGAAATAAGAATTAATCAAAGTATAGACGATTTAAAATACAGAAGCAGAGTAGTTTAGCCAAAATACTGCTGAAAACGATGTACCGGGTACGCCAAAATAAACTATGCATGTTTGGCAGGCCTCAATGAATCGTACACTCCATAGATTTTGATGATGTATGACTTAATTGTTAGCAGAAAGCCTGAATTAGATACTGGGCTTTTTTGCAAATTTGATCATTTTCAATTTCTAGAGCTAGAAGTGAGTTTCCAAAAATCTTAGTTTTCGAAAACACTGAAAACGATCGAGAAACATCGATGGACAAAGAGAGAACTTGTTCGCTGCGATTTGCGATTCAGAAATCGACCAATTGTAATATGCTATACGAGAGTTTGTACGAAACCCCCAAATCCCCCTGAAACGTTTTCTTATTTTTCATTCATGTTGAATCTTTTAAAATTTGATCGACGTTTCTTGATCGTTTTCAATGATTTCGAAAACGAACATTTTAAAAAACTCGCTTCTGACTCTAAAAGCGGAGAATGGAAAAATTTGCAAAAAGTCCTCAATCTAATTCAGGCTTTCTGATGAAGATTGAGTCATAAATCTTCAAAATGGGTCCAGTGTACGATTTCTTATGGCCTGCCAAACGTGCATAGTTTATTTTGACGCACCCGGTATAAGATAAACACTCGAGTAGATTCAATCGAAATTCATCAAGTAAGTTGAGTTGCTTTAAGTCTCAGTTCTAATGACACTGCACAAGGCAATGACCAAAGCAGAGCATGCCAAAATTGAGGAGGATTGAGGAAGAGGAAGAAAGGATAGAGGAAACTGAATAAGTAAGAGAGTTCAAATACAGTTTCTTTTCCATCATTTCTGACTCCTTCATTTCTGCGTTCAGCGACATTAAATCAAGAAAAATTCATCTTGATTAATGATGTATAACCTAAATTGTTTTCATCTATTCGCTGATATTTTGTTAGTAGCTATAATTTGTAGTTCGTAGTTAGACTATGTATCTTAATGATATTGAGTCTTCATGGAGAAAAAATCTGAGTCTTGTAGCAAATCAAACAGTAAGTATAGCGATGGACAACAGCATTTTATCTGTGCCGAATGATACCAAGGGGTGAATCACTCCATCAAATAGTGTACGAAAATTCCAGGAAAGTAAAAGGATTTCTAGTGAATTTCAAAGACTTCTTGAGAAAACATAAGTATTTCAACACAAGGCGTACAAGATTTCTACAGAGTGATTTGCCCCTCGCCGGATATGTTTCTCTTATAAATTTGTCATGTCTAGGGAAAGCTCCTTGATTTTTTAATCATGTGGAAAATCAGTGAGTACATTTTATGTTTAACCTTACAGGTATTTGCTATTGAAACTTTGGCCACAGTCAAATTCATAGTTAAGTTTATTTATTTACTCACTTCAGATCAAGTGACCATACACTTGGGAAATCATCCCTTTATCTGTCTGTTGATACAGTAACCCGCATCCATCACCCTTATATGGTACGAATTTTTATAATCTTGTAAACATGAAAAGAAAGCTTCCTCGAGGGAACAGTCACGTGATCTGAAAGGGGTACAAACAATGTTAGCTGAACTTGTCTGTTCATCAAGATAAAAGTTACGCGTGTCTGTTGAAAACGCAGTATGAGCTTGCCTGAAATGTTTCAAATGTGTGCTCTTGTTTTGTAGGGGCAACAGCAAAGATACCATCATTGATCACTTCATAGCAAGATTGGTAACAATACTGAATCAACAAATTATCGAAAATCAACTTTATATCCGAATAGCTTCACAAAGTTTTTACTAATGGCGAATAATAGTACATCATTATATATGATACCACTTGTAACAGGGCTTCCGTCAACGGCAACCAACAGTAACCTGCTATCTAAATCAATTAAGATGGTGTCACAGACCCTAGAACCACGACAGAGAAACGGTGTGTTCTTTGGTGAATCCAATGACCAATTCATAAAAGTCGTATACGTTCTACTAACTATGATCAACTTCATAGGCAATGGCATAGTCATCGTATTGATGGCCCAGTATCGACAATTACGAACGACCGTCAACTACTTGTTATTGAATCTTAGCATATCAGATATCGTTGCAGGCCTGGCAGTGTACCCTTACATCTTCGTCTCAAACATATCCAAACTTTCGATGAACAAGGCTGACCTACGCATATTATGCAGCTTCACTGAGGGCCTGTCGATATTCTTTTTAGCTTCTGGAGTTGGATTATTAACACTTTGCGCCGTTTCGTTTTATCGTTACTGCATTATTCGTTTTCCTTTACGTGCAGTGTGGACCAGATCTATCCGCATCGTCAAATTAGTGATCGCATTTACTTGGACCATAAGCATAACTTTTATTTTACCATCTGCGATTTCGTATAGCTACTCTCGTGAATTCGATGTTTGCGACCGACAGTGGGGTAACATTATTCCAGAGGTTTACCGTAGCGTGACTCTACTTGTAACAATGGCATTTCCTTGCACTCTTATGTTCTTGTGTTACTTCGCGTTACGAAGGGCTCGTCGCAACATTTCGTTTGGTCGGATCAGCGCAAGAGGAAATCGAATCAAAATGATGAAAAGAAGTGAAAGACTTATTTCTTTATTTATGGTAAATTTTGTAGTTTGCTGGATGCCATTCTTGTTGTATTGGGGCATTGCAGCATTTACCTCCTTGTTTCCTAAAACGTATGATGGCCAGACATACATGATGAAATGGCTTCGTATCACAGTCATGTTCGCTGTAATTAACGGAACAGTTGACCCTTTTCTGCTCGCAGCAAGCAGCAAAGAATTTAGAGAGAAAGCAAGGATTCTGCTATTCCGGGTTATTCGAGTTGGACATGCAAGTACGACAGTAATAAGAGTACACGTGAAAAGATTCCAGTGGAGTTTAAACCAATGACCAGACAAAATACTGAAAACTTCAATATCTCTACAACAATAAGACTGTCGACAATAGTAAGAAGAAAGTTTAAACTTGATGGTGAAAATAAGAGCAGCATACTTTAACATATATTGCATACAATAATGAGCCTTGCAATGTATCAGATATAACAAGGACAGAGTTTGTAAGACAATAGCATGAGTTGCTTTTGTTGACACCTGACTTCAAAGCGAAAGTTTCTTGGAAACCCAGGTAGCTTGCGCGCTTGTTGTGCATTCCAGAAGGCAGAAATAGTTTTTAAGAGCAAACATGAGCATGTATCAATAGAAGAAGGATATATCTACACATTTACCTCAGGCATTCTATTTCTTTGGTTCAGAAGCTGAACACTAAGTATTTTAATAACACTCAAAAAATAAGAGAGTTGAATCGCCCTAATCAGCTTTTGAACCAAAAGAAATACAATTCCCGAGGTAGATGTGTAGATATATCCTTCTTCTTTCGATATGCTCCTGTTTGCTCTTAAAAACAATTTCTGGAATGCACAACGAGTGAGCTAGCTACCTGGGTTTCAGAGAAACTTTAGGTTGAGAGAATTTCCTTTGTCTGCAATCGCTAATCGCTTTGAATTCAGGTGTCAATCAAAAGCAACTCATGCTATTGTCTCACAAAAGAGCCTTGCTCCTCTCTATCGTTACCAAATATAATTCTTGGTTATTCGTTCTCTGCATCACTTTCAACTGCAATGTCATCAATAGCGATTACTTCACGAAACTCAATGCTCTTTTTTAATGTATTTCCATCATTGTGCTTTTCATTCCCCTTAAATTTCACGAGCTTGTAAACTTTAGGCCAAAACAAACCAAGCAGGGAGACCAGACCAATCACATTACTGAAATTAGCAATCACAAAAATGTCACCAAATGGATTTTTGCTCTGAACTTTCACCCAGAATAGCAATGGGATTAGCAATGCCCATAAAGCACAGCTTAAATACATAGTAACACTGATGTTTGAAACTTCGTTAACATTTTTGTGGAACTTTCGTGATTTGAAGGCATACACTGTGCTGATTGCTAGCATAGTGAAGCATGGAATGATGTTAACGCAAAGAGTGAAGACATTATCACTGCAAATATCAGCTACCATCGTGCCTGATTGCTCAACCTTGAGATGTTTGATAATTGGAGGGTCACCAACAACCCACATCACATACATCAATGTCTGAAGTGCCAACAGACCAAAGCAAATCAGAATCTGTGATGTGGGGCTGACGAATTGAGGAACTGAAGCCAATGTCCTTGTTGATTTGAAGATTCGGTATATTCGATTGGTTTTCAGCACGAGGGGGGTGTAACATGCAGTCAAACTGATGCCAAAAATGATACGCCTTAGGCCGCACATGACTTTCGTCGCATCCAGTAAAAAAGCATATGGCGATAAGAAACAAAGGTACAGCCCTCCAAGCATGAACAAAGATAGTTCGCGGCTTGATGCCTTGATGACATTTGAATTAAAGTATTTGATAAATAGGACAAGAGAGACTGTGTTTAAAATCAACCCAATTGTTGATCCTGCCAAAATGAGAATGTTCAGAGGATGGTAAATGGGAATGCGATATTTTTGTAATTTTTCACACTTTGTGCTATCTTTGCTTGGTGTGCTAAGTTTGTGACAAGCAATGCATTTATTGTTTTGCAAGATTTCATTTTTTCTACAGGCTTTGCATTTGAAGCAACATTCTTTTGTTTTGCTTACAATTCTTCTTTCTCCGGGCTTGCAAGGCTTTGAGCAAACAGATTGAGGAATTTGTGAGCCATTTTTATACCAAGTGATTGAAGTATCATTTATCTCCAAAATGCCTGGATTGTTGGAAGTATGATTCTTTTTCCAAATACCAACTGTCCTATATGCATTACCATCAAAGTTGATAATGTCATAATTTCTGTACTGGTCTCCAGTAGATTTGTCAAATTGAATGCCAAAATCAATGATACAATTCATTGTGAGATAAGTGACACCTAAATAATTGATTTTACAAGTTTGAAGGCATTCAGTCACGTTGGCGCACTTTAGATAATGTTTGCACCCATAGCTTACGGCACAACTTAGAGCATTTGCAAAGGCCACTACTGCATCTATGACAGCATTTGAAGCGGCATATTTGGCATAGAATTGACTGTCGTGTAGATTCTCATTACCGGTACATATTTTCCCCGTCGAGTTTGCTGTTGTCTTCACCTTACAATTGAACTGTTGCTCCCAAAACTCTTCAAACCAGCTATATCTATTTTCGTTCAATGTTAGGCTTTTGAAATGCTTCATAAATTTCTTGTTATTGATATTTTCATAATTCAGTAAAATAGCTCCTTTTGCAACTTCTTTTACCCCTCGCACTGTCTCAAAATTTGCATCCCATGCAGAGCTTGAAATCCATTGGAACTTTGTCTTAGATCGAGCAGCTAGAAATAGGCCATGAGTATCCTCTGATGTTGTAAACAAAACAACAGTACGTGCTGCTAAGGAATTTTCAGGATTCCTCGATTCAAGCTCTTGGATAACTTTCTCAAAATCTCCTCTTTTCGGTTTTTTCGGCAAAACGCTCTTTGCAGAAATGCATATTTTTTCGTTGCCCAGCAACTTGACTAGTCGATTCATGCCTTGTTGACCGTATGTACCATAAGAATTAACTAATGAAATATATTTCCACTTGTAATACTTCAAAATATCAAGCAAGACACGAGCTTGGATATTGTCTGCTGGGATTGTGCGGAAAAAGTTCGAGAACCTGTCTCTGTCATTAAGTTCTATACTTGTAGCTGAATAACTAATGACCGCATGTGGGCGTAGAGAAAGCGCAGCTGATGTTAGAACCGCCTCACTTGATGTTGGTGGCCCCACAATTCCCATGAAATTATATTTAAAGGGAAGGTCGTACAACTGAAGATGTAACCTTTTGATCGAGCTACAGGTATCATATATCATATAGTCAATTGGTACTACTGTTTTAAGGTGAGATATTGCCCATTTCATCGCTTCAACCAAGTACACTCCAGATTCCGCATCAATTTTACCGCATTCGGTTTCATTTCCACGTTGATGCACACTAAAGAAACCACCAAGTAACAGGCTTGAATTCTCGTTGTAATTCGTGATGAAATTCTCTACGAAAGAAATATGACTGATTTGTAAACAGTTGTCTGGCCAGATAGGCCTTTCTCTATGGTATCAAAAGGTTCTTAAAAACGGAGTTCTGTAATACACATCTCTAATCTAAAATAAAACGATTGATTCTGATGCATTTCGAGGTGCTGAACACGAATTAAAAAAATTCACACCTTTAGGGTGCGCAGTTTTTTCAAAAACCGGGGGCCTAAGTTTTGATGACGTCACAATAGCCTTTTGCGAAAAAAATTTTGAAAATTGAATTTGCATTGTTTAGCCCCCAAGAGATCAATCTGATGAAATAGTTTGTATTAGAAACATATGTTCCAGCTCTTATAATTTCTAATCTACGAGCATGTTTTCAGAAATTGCTGACTCAGCTTTTTTTCGTAATTTTTATTTTCGGTTACGTACATCCAATTTTTACTTGCAACATGTCATTTGATTCATCTCAACGAGGTCTATAAGATAGCGCTAATTGTATCTGTGTATACTGTTCTGATTTTGTTTCACAGATGGAACAAATTTCCTTTGTTGTATGCTCATTCACTGAGGAAATTTGTTCCATCTGTGAAACAAAATCAGAACAGTATACACAGATACAATTAGCGCTATCTTATAGACCTCGTTGAGATGAATCGACTGACATGTTGCAAGTAAAAATTGGATGTATGTAACCGAAAATAGAAATTACGAAAAAAAGCTGAATCAGCAATTTCCGAAAACTTTAAGGGCTCGTAGATCAGAAATTATAAGAGCTGGAACATATGTTTCTAATACAAACTAGTTCATCAGATTGATGTCTTGTGTGCTAAACAATTCAAATTAAACTATCGCAAATTTTTTCGCAAAAGGCTATTGTGACGTCATCAAAACTTAGGCCCCCGGTTTTTGAAACAACTGCGTCCCCTAGAGTTGTGAACTTTTTTTATTCGTGTTCAGCACCTCAAAATGCACCAGAATCCACTGTTTTATTTTAGATTAGAGATGTGTATTACAGAGGTGACACGATAGCGCCTCACAGATAAAGGCCTAAGAGAGACGTTTCGCCGTTTGACAATCAAAGATTCCACCTTTTCTTGCCCAGAAGATTAAAAGTGAAACCATCTCTGAAGTTGATTTTGTCCTGAACGCAAATCCAGAAAGAGAAATTTGAAACATTCTTTGCAAAATAATCGATTTTGGTGACATTCCAAAAGATTTTGTTTTCCAGATCGACTCGCATATAGTAGGGAGTGTTTTTATGTATATTTATGTATAGTGAGACTGTAACTTGCATGTTGAACTGTTGATATGGCCGGCAGATAGGTTAAGCTCCAAAGTTGGGAAAGGGAAGACAAAAAGGGAAAGAGCGATGTACTTAATTTGTTAAGGGACAAAGAAAAGTGTTCTAATAGCTGAGCTTATTAACGATCAATGAAAATCAGTGTAAATACAGTAAGGTCCCGCATTTAAGAAACAACCTAAAAGAAACTTTTAGGCTACTGAAAAATGATTATTGATGAGCCCCCTACTTTTTATAAGAAACTCTTGAGGCTCATACCCAAAATGAAGGTTCGCGTATTTTGATCAACACTAAGTCCTGGTCTGACGGTCTGGTCTGGGGAGTATTCCACTGCATGCAGTGCTCATAAAGGCCGGTTTACACTGGCGTTTTTTCCTAAATTTTTCGTAAACTTTTTCTGAAATTTTCAACATTTAGAAAAAGTTACCGTGTAACAGGAAAATATTACGGTGAAGTTTGATCTTATCTCCCGTTTTTAATCTCGTTAATTGGTTTTAATGAGCCATCGTTGACGATTTTATTCTGATCCAGGGTCAAAATAAAATCGCTTCTAGCATTTTTTTTCAAAGGAGCCGACAAAATTTGAGATAATTGACTGGCTTTGCTCAAATATTTTGGCGCGCTATTTGAATTTATTTCACAGAGGATGGAAATTAATTCGAATTGAGTATCTTCAACGACTTTATGACTGTAGATTAGAATTATCTCCATGATAAGCATACTTCCCCTTTTGATTTCGTTGCAAAAATGGCAAAGCGCGACAAAACCGGAATAAGATCATGACGTCAGTAGCAACAACCAATTAACGAGATTAAAAACGGGAGATAAGATCAAACTTTACCGTAAATATTTTCCTGTTACACGGTAACTTTTTTCTAAATGTTGAAAATTTCAGAAAAAGTTTACGAAAAATTTAGGAAAAAACGCCCGTGTAAACCGGCCTTAAGAAATTACTACAAAGATGTATTTTATTTAACGGATTTTTCCTTAAATTTCAATTGGTGTTCTTGGCAATCATTGATAACATACACATATGGCTAATAACCCTGTTCTGTTGCAACCTATTTTTCCAGGACTTTCCAGAAAAGAAATTAGAAACTTTTCAGCTTAAAAAAAGAAAAGTATCAAATAGATACAAGAAACCTTTTAGGCTAAGGTGTGAATGCATCATCTCTCATTTTCTGATTTTCTCGAAACACACTCGTATGTTGCATAGGCTCTAAATCTTTAAAATGGGTGGTGTAACAATGATCTATTTCTTTGAACCGAATGGTTTCAAAGGAACATAAGCTGTTTGTCTATATTTCTACCATTGGACTTTTCAGAAATCTTCGATATTTTCAGATTTAGAGTGTTTTTCTTTTTTTTCAAGAATTCGAGAAAGTTTTCAAAAAACTTAAAACCATCATAATTTCTAAACGGTTTGACGCAACATAAAATAATTTTGAAGGAATCCATATTGTTTATGGATGTCTACAATATGGTATCAAGCAACAGTCTATCACTCTTCTGGTTTATGATTTAGAAAATTGATGACGTCACATCCTCAAACGAGTTAAAATATTAAGTATGCTGAAATTTCAAAACTAGTCAAATTTCTTTAAAAGTCCAACGGTAGAACTATATGTAAGTAGCTAGAGCTTATTTGAAGCCATTCAGCTTGAAGAAACAGGTCATATATTTTTACACCCACTTTTTTACGCCGACTTGGATATGGAGCCTATGCTCTTATATGCAAGCTGCCCCTAAATTCTGCAACGCAATTTCATTTATCTGTTCAAGAAGCCAAACACCAAGCGCTTAATCTCCGTCCTACAGCTATGCAAGGATTTAAGACCTATAGATAGACAAGAATTGTAATGCCTTTCATTAAGTTCTGCATTCGATACATTTTTTTAATCTTTTTCTCCATTTTTCCATTTTTCTCCATTCGTCGAAAATTTTAGTATCAAAATTTTTTAGTTATGTGTTCATAGCTCCGGTACTTACTGCCACAAAATTGTCAGCGTTTTAGGGGACAAAATGTTTGGTCAAAGAAGTATACTCACCTCTTGGAGCATTTTTCAAGCATTCCACAAAGCTCATCGCAATATAAAAACACAAAGCAATCTTCATCTTGCCAGTTTATGAATTTTCGGATGATCTAGGAATTCAGAAAGATACGAGAATAAGGTACTTCTTACATGAAAATAGATTATTGGAATTTTGGAAAGACTACTGGCTGTTGGACACAAAGAACAGATCTTTTCCAAAAAGGAAAGACATAAAAAAATGAGGATTTTGACGTCTCCAGAGGAAGGAGACATTCACTGAAAAATGTCCTTTAAACATGCAAAACTATAATTTGTAGGCCTACCTGAGATTTGATTCATTGGTAATGTAATTCAACCTTTAGTCGTAGGTCAAGCGATGCCAACACTATAATCCAACATTTGTAAGCTAGTGGCTTGCGCCCCGAAATTGATTGGTGAGAATTATAGCTCACAAAGTTTATGGCTTCACAAAAAAGTGGTACCCCCTGGTATTATTTCTGTCTTCTCGCAAAAAAGCAACGTATGACCCAGACTTTTCAATTAAGCTCAAGCTTTTTAAAACGTATGGCAGGATATGCCGAGCGAAAACGAAAAGGCAAACGTGTGGGTTCAGGTCATACGCCAATCTTTTGCTTTGCTAAAGTAAATGATTTCATCACCTTCTCAGGAGGCTCCATTTTCAAAATGGCTGGCAAAAAAGAAGCTCCTTCACAACATACGTTGCTCTTTAGTAGTATGTAACACGGGTCAGACAAACAAAGGAGAATAAAGTTAATAAATACAGTAAGTACATTTGCTTAGCAGGAATTAGTAAAAAAATTTGTTCACTATTACTTCTATTTTTCAAGAATTAATAAAAGGGGGGGTTGGAATAAAAGTGGGGGGGTTGGAAAATTTTTAATTCGGCTTCACCCGAGCCTGCATTCAGCGCCGGCTTTTTGCAAAACGAAATGAAATAAGTTTAGCACGACAAAGAGAGGGCCTTATAACCTAAGCGTAAGCTTTTAAGGGATATTAAAGGGGGAATTCTTGATAATAAAGGATTTTGCAGGTAGGTTTGAGTTTTACTTTAAGCAAGAAGCTCCTTCACAACATACGTTGCCACTTTAGTAGTTAAGCTCGACAACAGTGCGAGGCACAACCCGAGCCTGCATTCAGCGCCGGCTTTTTGCAAAACGAAATGAAATAAGTTTAGCACGACAAAGAGAGG
Organism: Aurelia coerulea; assembly: GCA_039566865.1. Classification (NCBI taxonomy): domain Eukaryota; kingdom Metazoa; phylum Cnidaria; class Scyphozoa; order Semaeostomeae; family Ulmaridae; genus Aurelia; species Aurelia coerulea. The sequence goes on from CM076944.1 coordinate 31,401,420, forward strand.
GCCTTATAACCTAAGCGTAAGCTTTTAAGGGCCTTATAACCTAAGCGTAAGCTTTTAAGGGATATTAAAGGGGGAATTCTTGATAATAAAGGATTTTGCAGGTAGGTTTGAGTTTTACTTTAAGCACTTCCTAGGAACCCAAATATGAAAACCAAGAACTTACGCGCATCACCTTCAGAATTTCCAATTAAGTATAGAATAGAAAATAGCTTTTCTTACCATTAGAAAAAACTTCAAATGTCAGGGAGCAGTTCAATGTTTCCACAGTGCTTTCTTCAGTGATATTTGCTTCCAGTATTCATTTTGGAAGATAGAGCTTTACAGCCTGGCTCGCTGTTTCTAATTTCCGCCTTCCCTTGCTGTCTGTCTCTGTTTCTTCTTTTTAAGTTGAAAATTTGACAGTTGAAAATTTCCAAACGTACAAATAGATATACCTTCTCCAGTATTTCCTTAAATTCACTCTGTTTCTTATCAAGCAATACGGAAAGAAGGATTTCTGTGATAACTTTGAAAAACACTAGAATTTATGAATAATTGCGTTAAAGATTGTACACTAATTTTCTTAGAGAAACTCAGGTCTGGGGAGGTATTTCCTAAATAGTAGTTTTCTTTCCTGTTTCTTATACTTTCAATACCCTAATCCACTTCTGAGTCAAGATGTACAAGGTGTCCCAGAAAAATTGCTCGACGTTTGATTAAATATTAAAAAGTAAGGGACAGTGCAAAGTTTAGTTTATAACATGGCCAGTGCAAAACGTAACGGGGCAGCTACTTTTTTTAGCCTGTGCAGAACTGGGTCAACACTTGTTATAAAGCAAATATGCAAAAACTTTGTTTCATTCTCCCTGCCGGTGCGCTCGTGGTTGTGGTTTGGTGGGTGGTGGGCTGTTTGTGCGGGTTTTGGGGGTACTTCAGTTTTACCTTGGCTTTTACTTTGTCCTGATTTAGTGTGCATCTGTATCTTATTTTTTTCTTTTTGTGTTCTATTATTAGTTTATTGTTGATAGTACTTAGAAAATTGTAAGTGGCATTTGTAGTGAGGACCCGGTGACCATGCGTCTTTCCTCGCTGCAAATGCCACAGTAATTTGCATTAACTTGTTGTTTTTAAGTTTTAGATTGATAAAAAAAAAAAAAAAAAAACAAAAAAAAAGCAAATATGTACGGGGCAGTAACATTTTGTGCGCTCATGGTGAAGTTTGAAATACAGAATTGTTCATTTTGAGGATGAAGTTATAATTCATGCAGGATGAAAAATGCTTCGCATGATGTGTATAAATCGATTTAATTACACTCGGGATTAGAAGCTTGAAAAGCACCCCTCAGATTAAGCTCTGTCTCCAAACAAAAGAGATTCACTAATTTACCATCATTGAGGTACACCTTGAAGGATTTTTAATTTGATCAAACCTCGATCAAATTGGCCAACTGCAGGAAACTGGGAGGTCAGCGTACCGGCCCACGTTGCCTGCCCGAAATTGCTTCTTTAAGGCTGGTGATTGCCATTGAAATACCAAATTTCCGGGCCAATACACCGTTCCACCGAGATTGTGGAAAGAACAGAGAGATAATCGGAAGAAGAAGTAGAAAGCAAGGAGAAAATCAGAGGTAGTGGGTGGATGGGCAACGAAACGGTTGCGTCGCTTTTTCTTGCAGGATACCTGAACGGAGTGCCCATCAAGCTTCTGTTTTACTTTTATACGTACATACCCATTTCCCCCAAGTGAAAAAGCTTTTGGCAAGGACATAGGCGAATCTATTTAAAATGAACTCTCATGGGGAAGAAAAATGATGAGAATAGTTTTATTCGCCACGTGTCCTCTAGAATCTACATTTGTTGTTGTTGTCAAGGTGCACAAAAAGGGGAAAAGGGGTGTGTCACACCTAATACCATGAAACATGCCTTCCCTCGTAATTAACTCTAATTAAATATTCAGTTAATTAGCATGAAAAGCTTCCTTGTCAGTTGCTTGCAAGAACGATTCATCAATCATATCTCGACAGAAACTGGTAAGGACGAGAATTGATTTTGTTATGGTATTTGGAGCTATACAACATCTGGTGTTCATGAATGCGGGGCAGATACATTTTTTAAGGAAAGGGTGGCGGGGCAGTTGCTTTTTTGGTAATAATTTCATACGGGGTGATCAGATTTCTTTGCAAGAATTTTTCTTCTCCACCGGCCATGTCATATAATAAATTTTGCACTCTCCCTAACGACAAAAATTACAGCCTCCTAGTTAGATAGGCCTGTTGCTAAGATTTTAGATTGATTTTTGACGCCAAAATCTTGTGAATCTGCCAAGAATTCAGGGAAACAGCGCCAATCTAGATAATATGGACTATTTCTTTTGCATAAATTAGGTATATTCCAATAACCAGCAGTACTCATCAGCGGCGTGGCCAGGGTAAATCAGGTGGAGGGGGAATTGAAATGAGGGGGTCTGGGGAAGAAGCCTAGACTTAATCCACTCGTCCCAATGTTTCACTCCATTCCATTTTTACAGTACGATAACTGCAGCGGAAATACGTTATTGCGCAGGAGTATAAAATGTCAGTTCGTAAATAAAAATTCAATTCAATTAAAAAAATGTTGTTGTTGCTGTAACTGGGACGTTGTATTGAGTCTAGATGAAGCCCTGTGGAAAATTTTTGGGACCACACCCTTTACTTTGGCTTAGAATGCATCCCCAAAATTATGCTTGCCATCAGCGATAATGACACTTTGATAGTTTCGTGACAGTTGTCTCACAAATCAGAGCACGAGGAAAATCATTTGATAAATATTCTTTACTTAGGCTTAGAATGCATCTCCCAATATCAACCTTGATAGCTTTCTGACAGTTACCTTGTAAATCAGAGCACGAGGAAAATTTTGAAGAAACATTCAAAAGGCCCGACCTGGCTTACGTTTGAGAGAGGCGATGCCTTGGTCATGACAAATCGCTTGCTGTAAGTGGGGGATCCCTCGACCGGCAAATATCAGTTTATGTCTTTGGCAATATCAAAATGTCAAAAATGTTGAGCAATAGCTAAGAAAGAAACAATCGCAAAGAATGAAACCAGAATTCGGAAAATCGTGTGTGCAAGCACCCACAGACTGGCTGGAATTCATGTGTTGGAAAATAATATTTGGGAACATATACCTTTGGGAATTTGAATCGTTCTTAGAGCTTCGTCAAAGGTAAGAGAAGTGGTTTCCTTGCTCTGGCCTTGTCATGAAAGAACCTAACTTGATAAGAACCAATAAATAAAGAATGCCGCGAAGCGGAAGCGCTTGACAAGTTAAAATCAAATATAAAATGGAAAGAAAATTCAGAATTCATATTTTAGGGCAAAACACAGAGTTAGTGCAAAACAAAGAGTGTCAACGGCGGTTTAAGGTTAGATTTTATAATACAATAGCAACAGTTACATTTGATTGGCACCTCAATTCAAAGCGATTAGTGACCGCAGACAAAGGAAATTATCTCAACCAAAAATTCAAGACAAACAAAGCCGTAATTGCTTTTCTGAAACCCAAGTGGCTAGCGCGCTCGTTGTGCATTCCAGGAATTTTTCTTAAGAGCAAACAGGAACATATATCGAAAGAGGAAGGATACATCTGAAGATCTACATCGGGCATTTTATTTCGTTGGTTCAGAAGCCGATTGGGAGGTGGTTAAATTCTCTTATCCTTTTGCGCGTAATTAAAACACTTACTGCTCAGCTTCTGAAGCAAAGAGATAAAAAGGCCGAGGTAGAGGTGTAGGTTATCTTTCTTCTTTTGATACATGCTCATGTTTGCTCTTAAAAACAGTTTCTGGAATGCACAACGAGTGAGCTAGCTACCTGGGTTTCAGAGAAACATATACGGCTTTGTTTGTTTTGAATTACTGGTTGAGAGAATTTCCTTTGTCTGCGATCGCTGATCGCTTTGAATTGCTGTGTCAATCAAGCCAACTCATGCTATTGTCTTACCAAATCTGTCCTTGTTTTTCAAAGGTTGAAATCAAAATTTCAAAAATATGACAGAAATTGGAAACCATAATAACTGACAAGATTGGAGGTTGCCTTTCCAGTTAATGCTCTAAAAAGTACCAATTGACAAGCATCTTTGTGTTTAATACCAAAGAATATCAAATCCCAGCAGTAGCAAGAAGAACAGGGGAATTTCTATCATGCTTTGGGTTTCAAATTTGACAATTTTGGTTTTTCAAAATTTCAGTAATAATTTCAGATGTCAAAGAAAAGAATTCGCTTCCTCGTATTTGAAATTAGAATTCAAGAAAATATCTTTCTTGAGTGGAAGCAAAATCTGCCTTAATGAGCATCCCTGTCTTAGATTTTACAGAGCTATAAGAAAACTCTATCTTGAAAAAAGAAGGAATTGTTCCAAGTAAGTATGGTCTAGCCGAAAATTAATTCTTAAAGGGTGTTTCAGAAGAAACGCAACCCAACAATATATTTGAAAATCTTTAAAAAATGATACGGTTTCAGAGGATGTAATATATACCGTCTGAAAGTACAATCTCCTTTCTTTCTAATAATATGCAGTTTGTATACATTAATAGAATTATTCATTATTTTTCTGTATGTTGATAAGTATGCTCCATCTCAAATGCCGCAAAATAAAAACGCTTTTCAAACACGCCAAACATTTTTTGTAGATATTTCAATCTTTGGTAGACCTTATCTATCATTTTCAATTATGTTCTGATTTTTCTACTTCATCTAGGAAGTAAAGAACAAGCAAAATGAAAATTGCTCTGTATTTGTACGTAGCTGTAAGCTTTGTAGGATGCTTTAAAGATGCACCCAGACGTGAGTACCAATTTGACCACAATATTTGTTCTCTCCCAATACATTCATGTTGTGTAAGAAACAGCTTATAAGATACTTTTATAATTTGCATTCCGAAATCTTCCGACATTGCACAGTACAGTATTACCCCGCCACTAAGAAACTGACTTAAAGAAATTGCAGCCTGCAAGTTCATTGTCCAACCTTACAGTATTATGATATCTATAAGAAACCAAACAGCCTGGTTTTACAAAATGAGTTTCTTAGTGCAAGGGTAATACCGTAATGGGAGCTGTTTGACATTGTTTTGCCTTGTTTTGAGATCTTACCAACTAACTTCGGAGCCCTTATAACAAAGCTAACTTAACTCTGCACTTCCGGCATCAAAAATATAAGAAACTTGTTAAAAACTTTTGGGAGCAAGTGTCCTAGAATTTAAGAAATTGCGTACCACCTCTGGACTTTAGTGTCTTATAACAAATGAGTGTAAGTTTGTCTCATTCTTCTAATAGTTCTGAAAGGTATTGTCCAAATTGATCGGTTGAATTCCGATACAGTAAAATTTCTTAATTGGTAGCAGATTGTAGACTTGCGACGTGATTCCTTGTATCGTTCAACATTTTAAATCTGATTTTTTATTTCTCTCAGTATGAGCGATACCATCCAATTCAATGAGCAATTACTGGGACTCATTGTAATCAGTTTAGAAAAAGCCCATAAAATCGCTTAAATACCGGCACATGAATGATAAAATTTTTTGCCTACTTCGTACCAAAAATGTGAAGTGCCGAATGTTTCGAGTAAAAATCCAGATTCAGCAGTTCCTCACAACCTCGGTTGCTAATTTGACCGAGGGGCAAATCACTTCTCAAAATAGCGTACGTGATTTTGTGATTTTAAAATCACACGATTTTTTTCTGTGATTTTAGTGATTTTTTTGTGATTTTAGTGATTTTTTTGTGATTCTTTCTTGTGATTTTTCTATGATTTTGTGATTTTTGTGATTTTTGTATGGTGATTTTGTGATTTTTGTGACTTTAAGGAAGGTGTACGAAAAAAAAATCAGTGATTGCCCCTCGAATTTGACGATTGACGATTGAAACTGACGATTTAATACTTAATTGCAGATAACATTTACTTTCTGTAGAACTTAAAACAAACTCTACCGAAAGCTTTAAACAAACGCTCAGTTCGGATATGATCCCTAATGGAGACTTGAACACAAAACTTAGACTTATGACGATGAGTCTCTTGTTTCCCTGTGCTCTTTGACTTCTTGATGGCGCTTCAGTCAACAGAGACTCATGGAAATTGCAGCATTAACCCTATTTTAACCGGGGGGGGGGCGTTTTTCGCCCCCCCTGTCGGATTTTGTTTAATAGCTCCCAAACGATGCTACCTACAATGCTGAAACGTCTTGACTTTTCCTAAAATTTAGTTGGCAATCAGAAAATAAAAATTTCAAGACCTATTGTTCGACCACGTGACCACCACATGCCCATATTTGGAGAGTGGTCACAAAAAAATTCTTTAAAACGGCTCTAATTTCTTTCTTTGTTACTAAATCTCAACAATATATATACCATTCGATTTGTCTCAATGAGTGCTTTCATTTGATATATAATTTATTCATATTTGCTGACATCAGCACTTTATTATTTCTATGACGTCATCAATCTTTATGACGTCATATTCCTAATGAATGAGTAATTTTTGCATGCAAAACTGATGGAATTACCTCAATTATCGATGAAGGTACTTTATTTCATCAATAATATGCGAAATTAATGGTTTTAAATCATATTTATTGAGCAAACAATTTTGCATTGAATCAAATTTTCATTATTTAATTAGTTAATTTATTAGAAACCACAAATATCCGTATGAAACCATATGAAACTACAAATTAATGGTGTCAAGCAGGTATTTGGATGGTTTTTTGCCAATTTTATCAAGCTATTTGCTAATAATTGGCCCTTTTTTGCAAATAGCTCGATTTTCACAAAATTTGCATTGTTTTTGGTTGCCTAGCAACCAATCACGTGACTACTGATTGATTGATGCTATTTTTAGATTCTCCTTTGTTCAATTATGACACAGTGCAAGTTTCATTGTCATAGCTGTTATACTTGCGGAGAAAAACAGGGGGGGGGCGAAAAACGCCCCCCCCGGTAGAAAATCACTTTTTTTTACCCGGTTAAAATAGGGTTAAAAGACTTATTTTGCACTCACCAGGTAAAGTGAACTTTCTTCTTCAGATGAATACCACGTTTTGTTGAGTAAGTGTCTCCTTACCGTGGTTTCTATCGCATTTCCTTTCTGAGGAGTGACCGTTGAACAGAGCCGAAGCAGTCGTTCGATCCAGATTCGATCAATCGAATGCAGAAGATAGGGTCAGGTTTAGGTTTTTAACTGTTTCATTATGAGTCCCTGTGAGCAAGGTACCGCAGGGATACAAGGGACTCATCGTCATAAGCCTACACAAAACTACTTATATGTCTTCTAATTACATAACCTGGGTACCAGAGCCTTTTTTTAATTTTTGGGCTCTGGTACCCAGGGTACCAATGAAACAGATGCTGCTCGTTTTGTAATGTAAATACTTTTTGACTTTAAAAACATTATTCTGCGTCCAAGACCGTAACATAGGAGGGTCATGATCCTTATCAATGTTGTTATCCGAGCTTTCACCGAATAAACTTCACTGAAATAAACTTGCTAACCCAAATAACCAAAAGCCAACAAAAATCAAAATGACAATGATGGGATTCATTGGAATGTAATGCCATCTTCCATAAAAGAGTCCCAGACGTCGAATAGTTTCAAAGCAAAAATTTAAAGCTACGATTTTGATTGCAACTGTAGAGGTATTCAATCATTGCAGCTGCCTTGCGATCAAGACTGTTTTTCAGCTCTGTGTTAGATTAACTGTCAATTCTGAGGAATTGCAAACACATTTCACAGACTGTGAAAGCTGGGACAACAAAAGTGAGCCAAGTGAAACACTGACCAGCCGTTTTCCTTGGTTTAACAATCTTTGGAACCAACCATGGTCCTTATCAAAAAGTTTCGATATTCCATTTTCACCACGATGTCAAAATTGACTCACAGCTTCAAATCCACAAATTTCATGCAAAGTGGACCTGGTATTTGTAATTAGGAGGGACTGGACTTTCAGATGATATCAAATAGATAATAGAGTATTAAGTGAAAGAAATATTAGGGGAGACCGGGGTCAATTGTAACACTTTTTGGAAAATCAGCCATATCGTCTAAATAATGATTAATTGTGCCCTTGAAGGTAAATTTTATTGTAGTAGCATCCCTTGGGATAAACTAGACACTAGTTTCCATCATATAGAACCAATTTTTGTGACGCTGTGGTCAAGTGTTAGAATTGCCCCGGTAACACGGGCAATCGTAATAGATTATTGGAGCAATCGTTACATATCTTTAAAATCATCACAGATGGTTATTGCACGACTCTGCTTTTTCCTTACACAAAATGTAGCACCAGGAGGCAGATTATTCATGGCTTTAAAAAGAAAATTTGAAGAAGAAGACGCGGTTATTATTTCTTCGTAAATTTGGGTGCATCAGTTGAAATAAATTGAATCGATTGAGAAAAAAATTTTCATTTCTATAAATTTCAACTTTCAACTTTTAATACTGCATGGATGCACATTGTTCGACCAGATTAGAAAATGAATCAAAACCAACTGTTACAATTGCCCCTGACCTGGTCAGCTATTGCTATTTTCCATTTTCACATCACATAAGCTGTGGAACTTAAACGTTTTCACGTAATTTTGATCCTAAATAGAATCCATGTCTGTGATATGAAAATGAAATTTTTTACTCAAGAGCAAAATCTTTCAGACACAACTTTACAGTGAAAGCACGTATTTACTTTCGTACTCAAAAATATGTTTTTCTCCGAAAATATTGCAAAGTTGACTGAATATTCCTGTATCTCAAGTCATGGAGGGTTAGAATGAGCATGTTCTGTGCAAAAATTAGATTTTTGCACTTTTCTGCAAGGCGTGAAAGTCAGTGTTACAATTGCCCCGTGTTACAATTGTCCCCGGTCTCTTCTCAAACAAAATTGATGACTTGATGACACATTCTAATTTGCAGATGATTTCGTCATGGAGACATATAACAAGAATTCAAGCCTTATTCTTGGTGGCTACTTCGGGGTGCATAAACGAGGAAATGAAACAGAATGCGGTAAAATTGATGCGGAATCTGGAGTCTACTTAGTTGAAGCGATGAGATGGGCAATATCTCGACTTGAAACAGAAGTACCAATCGGCTATCGAATATATGATACCTGTAGCTCAATAAAAAGATTAAAGTCGGATTTACATGAAATGGCAGCTACACCTCGTATAATGGGGGTTGTTGGCCCACCGACATCCGGTGAGGCGGTTTTGGCATCAGCTGGGCTTTCTATGCACCAACGTGCAGTCGTCAGTTATTCGGCCACAAGTATAGAGCTTAATGACAGAGCTAAATTCGATAATTTTTTCCGCACAATCCCAGCAGACAATATTCAAGCTCGTGTCTTGCTTGATATTTTGAAACGTTACAAGTGGAAATATATTTCATTAGTTAATTCCCATGGTACATACGGTCAACAAGGCATGAATCGACTAGTCAAGTTGCTGGAAAACGAAAAAATATGCATTTCTGCAAAGAGCGTTTTGCCAAGAAATCCGAAAAGAGGAGATTTTGAAAAAGTTATCCAAGAGCTTGAATCGAGGAATCCTGAAAATTCCTTAATTGCACGTACTGTTGTTTTGTTTACAACATCAGAGGATACTCATGGCCTATTTCTAGCTGCTCGATCTAAGACAAAGTTCCAATGGATTTCAAGCTCTGCATGGGATGCAAATTTTGAGACAGTGCGAGGGGTAAAAGAAGTTGCAAAAGGAGCTATTTTACTGAATTATGAAAATATCAATAACAAGAAATTTATGAAGCATTTCAAAAGCCTAACATTGAACGAAAATAGATATAGCTGGTTTGAAGAATTTTGGGAGCAACAGTTCAATTGTAAGGTGAAGACAACAGCAAACTCGACGGGGAAAATATGTACCGGTAATGAGAATCTACAAGACAGTCTATTCTATGCCAAATATGCCGCTTCGGATGCCGTGATTAATGCAGTCGTTGTCTTTGCAGACGCTATAAGTTGTGGCCTTCGTAAGGAGTGCAAGGCCTCTCACAATTACACAAACGTGACCAAATGTCTCCAGGCTTCGAAGATAGATTATGAAAACGTAGGCCACTTACTTTTTCATGAATGTTTGAAGAAAGACAAGAGGTTAAACCATCAATATGGTGCAGAGTACAGACATTTTGAAGTACTAAATTTCTATGGCAATGGATACAAATCAGTTGGTATTTGGGTAGGTGGAACGCTAAACGGAACTTTTGAGATGAACAATCAATCAATAGTTTGGTATGATGGTGGGATGCAAGTACCAGAATCTGTTTGCTCAAAGCCTTGTAAGCCAGGAGAAAGAAGAATTGTAAGCAAAACAAAAGAATGTTGCTTCAAATGCAAAGCCTGTAGAAAAAATGAAATCTTGCAAAACAATAAATGCATTGCTTGTCACAAACTTAGCACACCAAGCAAAGATAGCACAAAGTGTGAAAAATTACAAAAATATCGCATTTCCATTGACCATCCTCTGAGCATTCTCATTTTGGCAGGATCAACAATTGGTTTGATTTTAAACACAATCTTCCTTGTCCTATTCATCAAATATTTTAATTCAAAGATCATCAAGGCATCAAGCCGTGAACTATCTTTTTTCATGCTTGGAGGGCTGTACCTTTGTTTCATATCACCGTGTGCTTTTTTACTGGATGCGACGACAGTCAGGTGTGGCCTAAGGCGCTTCATTTTTGGAATCAGTTTGACTGCATGTTACACTCCTCTCGTGCTGAAAACCAATCGAATATACCGAATCTTCAAAGCAACAAGGACATTGGCTTCAGTTCCTCAATTCATCAGCCCCACATCACAGATTCTGATTTGCTTTGGTCTGTTGGCACTTCAGACATTGATGTATGTGATGTGGGTTGTTGGTGACCCTCCAGTTATCAAACATCTCAAGGTTGAGCAATCAGGCATGATGGTAGCTGATATTTGCGGTGATAATATCTTCACTTTTGGCATCAACATCATTCCATGCTTCACTATGCTAGCAATCAGCACAGTGTATGCCTTCAAATCACGAAAGTTCCACAAAAATTTCAACGAAGTTCCAAACATCAGTATTACCATGTATGTAAGCTGTGCTTTATGGGCATTGCTAATACCATTGTTGTTTTGGGTGGATTTTCAGTTTAAAAATCCGTTTGGTCAAATTTTTGTGATTGCTAATTTCAGTAATGTGATTGGTCTGGTCTCCCTGCTTGGTTTGTTTGGGCCTAAAATTCGTAAGGTGTTGAAATACAAAGGCAAGCAAAAGGAAATGTATTTTTCAAATGTTAACAAACATGAGTGCTGCAGTCATGCTAATACAACAGGAAATACTATTGACATGCATTCAATCAATTTTATCGACGAAATGGTAGTTGAAAGTGAGGCAGAGAAAGAAGAACCGAGAATTCTTGACTTCAATGCATTAAAGGACAGAAGAAAAACTTGTTGAGCATCTTGGAGAAAAAAGGGATTAAGGAACCTGTCATTAAGTATCTACTAGACAGTGGGCCAGAAGGAATATGGCTGGGCCGCCAAATATATTCCAACGAATTGGGTGGGTTACCAAATAATTTTTGCAGTTTCGGGTGGCCATAGACAAATATAATGACTTATACTGCAAAATTAATCAAGACATGACTTTCTCAACAATCATACGAGACCTATTTGATGACAAAGTTTAAAAACAGTATATCTTTTTTCTAGCTATGGCCTCTGTAGCTTTTTTGTATTCTGATAGATGTGCTTGCTGTTGGGAAATTCTTAAACATTTGCACATGATGGGAATACCAAACTGCGACACTGTTGATAACCCATGTTTCAAAGACAATTTTAAATAATTCCGTTGGCATTGAAGTTTCATACACACAGAAACAAGAGGTAATCTTCATTTAATCTTCAGCCCACGAAGTAAGGATGGGCCATGAGAAATTTTCCTACATGGACAGTGGGCCATAAAACATGTTGTGTCTTTCAGGCTGGGCCATAAAATTTGTCTTTTAAATTTCGATTTCCCTCCGGCGTACCCTAGCAGATACTTATTGCCCGGTCCCTAATGCTTCTTCTATATTGACGGACAACCGAGATCTAATACTGGGGGTGCAATAACCCGATCCAAAAATTAGAATTAACGCAAAAATATGATATTAGCTATAATTGACTCGATACATTTCATAATTTTTTATCATTAGCTTATGTAACACAATATTGGTAAAAAATCATACCATTTAGGAAGCAACATCCATTTGCTGCAGAATTAATTATGTTCCCCCTCCCTAGACTCGAACATTTATCTTTTAGTTTTAATTTACTGGAATACTCCTCATCACTCACACAAAACCCATAACCATATGTGAACGAATGAAAGATGAACAGTTGCATTTCTGCGTAGTTTTTCTGAAAAGGTTACTTTCGTGTGATTCCAAGGTGCTTGATTCTGAGCCCATGTTGACGCCACCAGCGATCCTTTGTACAAGGTGAAGATAGATAATGCTAAGATCGAAACAACGAATATACTGTTTCTAGCCTCACTCTGGATTGATTACAATTCGTCGTAAATTTCGCTCGTTTTTTATCTTTTGATTTAACCTTTTAGCTGTTTGGGCGAGCAATTCAATTCAATAAATAGATAAAATAATTCTACTCAATTGATAAATAAGTAAAAAAGTTTTGTAATTGCGAACGAAAACAAGGGACAAACTGTAGTAAGTCTAGCCTCATCTCATTGAGTTGAATTGTTATTGTTGTAGTAGTTGTAGCGTTATCAGTTCAGGCAAGCAAAACAGCGAAACTACGCCATGTAATTGAGTCTATATTGTTTCACGCGATACAAAGCATTGGTCAAATGCATCCAATATTTCATCCAGCACAGCATGTACTTTTAAAGATTTCAAAGTTCGTTGCAGTGCGGGCGGCTAAACGCATCCAACATTTCATCGAACATTACATCCAAAGTTATTAGCAAAATCCATGATCGCAAATCAGCTGCGCAGCAACATGTTTAAAACGATTGAAAAAACCTTCCTAAGGGACCGTTCATTATTCAGCCTGGGGTTGCTACCGAAGAGAAATCGCAAACGTATTTTGGGTAAAATGATGTATACATATAAATGCAAAATACCTACCAATTCAAAACCCTTTAAATGTTACGCGCAAATAACAAACCAATTCAGACTACATCATTGACTATAAATATTAGATGGAATTGTCTATATTCATTAAATGGCTAATAAATACTATTTAAATATCTCACTTGTTATTCGCACACTTTCTATTTCAAATCATTGCCAATAATCAGTTTAACTTTTGGTCATTCTAGCGATATTTAGTTATTTAAAAAATTTTCCAGTAAACTACCAGAAATAAGCAAAAGTCAATACAACAACTAAAAATCAGACCTGTGGAAATTCAAAGTCTGTCTCATCAACATAGGATGTCAGGTGAAAATACCTGCAAATAAATATCAAAATTTTGTCTACTTTGAAAGCAACTGAGCTTTGTTTCTATTCAGGGCCGTCGCGAAGGAAATCGAGGAAGGGGGTGTAAACCTTAAATTTGCCGACAAGGGGCGTGGCCATTGGGCGTGGTCTTTGAAAATTCAACCTTATCGTTGATACATATTCTATGATATGACAGTCACTTTCTGAAACGTGATTGTCAAAAAAACTGTTGGCTATCTGTTAATATTTTAGTTAATCTTCTTGTAAAACTAACAGTTTACGAAAAATGGGTAGGGAACTTAGGTAGGGCAGTGCGAGCGAAGTGAGTAAAGAATTTGCGCATCGGCAACGGTTAGGCCAGGGTTAGACTACCCTACATGTATGTAATCGTAATGCAACAAACCATCTTAATTTACAGTCTGAAACTCGTAGTATCAGCGCTCTGAAAAATAGAATAGCTGAATCGGGGCTTCCCACATTTGGATGGACATTTGTCGGCAATTGCTAGCTCGAGGATCGAGCTTGATCTGCCGACAGCCACTTTTCCAGGGGGGGGGTGTCACACCCCCTCTACCCCCCTATGGTGACGGCCCTGTTCTATTTGATCAATGATTAATTTCTAACAAATATTGCTTCAAGCATTGATACGAGTGGCAATGATAGGAAATAAAATAGAACCAATACATAATTCAAAATATGCAAATTACCCACAATGCGTAGCAAGAATTTGAAAAATGTAAGACCAAGCACACAAGTCTTTCGAACTTGTCTTGCTTCCAATTTCTTGGTACACACTATCAATTTAATTCCACATCACCATAGACCAAATCGGCTAAGGTTTGTTTCACCCATTTCAAGGCATGTGACCATACTCATGGGAAGTTTTAGCATTGTGCTATATTTTGCACTCATGGCACAACTTTGCATGGTACGAAACATGTTAGAGAAATCAACAGATGTTTTATCAAGAGACTGATCACATGACTTGAAATGGGTGTAAACAAACCTTAGCCGATTTCGTCTGTTAATTTACAGCATAGGTTCCAAATCTTTATCTCGGTGTAAAAAGGTGTAAAATTCAATGACCGATCAATGGCTTGAAAGAAACTTTAGATACTTATCTATAATTCTACCGTTGGACTTTTCAGAAATTGTGAATATTTTTGGAAATTACAGCGTATCTTACATTTCAACTCATTTGAGGATGTGACGTCATCAAATTTCTAAATCATAAACCAGATGAGTGACGGACTTTTGCTTGATACCATATTGTAGGTATTCATGAATTATGGTTTTCTTCGAAATTATTTCATGTTACGTCAAACAGTTTAGAAATTACGATGGTTTTAAGTTTTTTTGAAAATTTTTCTTGAATTCTTGAAAAAGAAGAAAAACACTCAAATTCTGAAAATATTAAAGATTTCAGAAAATTCCAACGGTAGAACTATGAAAAAGGAGCTAAAGTTTCTTTGAAGTCATTCAGGTCAAAGAAATAGGTCACTCAATTTTACACCACCCATTTTAAAGATTTGGAACCTATGCTTTAATTTACTGACAAGGTAGCAAATGTTTCTTTATGTAATGTGCAACGAGTCTCCATGGTCTGGTCTGGTATTCATCAAGTGTCTCCTTGCTTAATAATATCTGGTCTCCTTCTAGCCTATTAAGAAGGGTGACACAGACAACTGCAGCCTTAACTCCTGCGCGGCGGCACATTGAAGCAATTACGAGGGACTCCATCTCAATGTTGGTCACACCAGCACTGTGAGCTTTCTTCAGAAAATTCATCTTGGCTTCCTTCGTGTATTCACAAAATGCTCCATCGAGTCTTCCTTGGCCTAAAATATCGTTATATCAGCTATGTCAACCAAATTTTACTTGTGGGGTGACTGGCCGAGCAGCTTATTCAGTTTCCGTTAGGTATCGAAGCAGAACTTGGTCACGTGAGGTCAAAATCCGGATGGGTGACCAAACAACTCACTTCGCCGTCTTTCGGAAGGGACGTTAAAGGGGCTGTAGAACCCGTCCTCTCTGCGTGGCACTGCGAATCAAATCATCGAATGTGTTCAGGCTAAACACAACACAGCCAATGACGATTTCACACAGAGAGTAGTAATCCAAAGTATCTGCGACAATCTCTGCAATCGAAGCTTTGGTGGAGGATTTGTTTAATTGCTTCAACGCCAAATATTTAAAAGCTTTGATGGATATCAAAAGTTCCATCATATTTCATATACACAGACAAGAAAACACTGCGATTAAACTCACGTAGAAGCTGCGATGAAACTAGTCAAGGCTTTAGACACAAGCGCGGGTTGTCCCGTACTTTCCGATCGTTCATAAAAATCTCGTACAGCCCCTTTAAACTAGGAGTCATACGCCTGGATGCGGCATGCATAACAGACCTAAATTAGTTGCAACAGATAGCAAGCAATTTTTCCAGCCTACTTGAAATAAATGAATGAATTTTTTTATTATTATTATTTCTTTCTTTAAAGTAGGCTTAAAATACACGAGATAGCAAAATTACTGTTAATTTAGGCCTACTATTTAGCAAACATATAAAATGAAATAAATAGGGAAAAAAGTCCTATGATTGGATGATTGAATAAATCATTGAATCATTGAATGAATAAATGAGTGAGTGAATGATTGGATGATTGAATAAATCATTGAATGAATGAGTGAATGAATGAGAGAATCTAAAAACTTTCCGATGAACGAATTATGCTCGAAACTCTCAACATGAAACTATTTAATGCCAGATATAAACAAGGTATAAAAGTAAGGGAGCACTGCCCCAACAAACATTTTCTGTACTCCAGTTTTTTCCAAATTGAAATAAGAAATTAGCTTTATGAAAATTATAGAATGGTCCAAGCACTATTGCAGTGAAGTGTTTGCTTCAATCGTTTGATATAGTACAATACACAACAAGAAGTCTTTCAAAGAATAAGATAAAAACTTTGAACACATTCAGTTGTTGAAGATTACATCGTTGACGATTTTTGACACTTTGACACATATTCTTACATTTGTCCCTTCAGTATTACAAACACCAACAAGACAGATACACAAAGCAAGATCACTTTTAATCTTGCCCCAATTCGAATACCACAGCCAGTTAAAATAAAGAAACTCACCTTCATAGAAGTCATCACAACACATTGTATCACCTTGGACAACATCAAAATGGAAATCATTTTCATTGCTGTAAGATGCAAGTTCATCGGATAAACTAGATCCAATGTCAGTTGGTCGTTCGATAATATCCCCAAGAACAATCTACGAAAGAAAACAATGATTTTGCTTTATATCCATTGGTAAATACAGCAAAATTCGTCATACGTTAATTTTGTCTAAATTGAAAGTCATTTTCTCAGAAAAGAGGGACAAATCAACAGAAGGGGCTAGATTACTCAAAGGGAACAGAATTGAGAGTTAGGCCGAAGCAAAATTCATTCCTTCAGATTTAAGATTTTCAATGTTTTAGGGACAAGACTGAGGGACGATCAATTTGTGAAATCAATAACCTTGTTGTGTCTTGTAAGTACACAATTTAGCTTGGATCTGGCAATAAAATGACTGAGCTAGATTCTCTAACAGCTGGCAAATGTTTTAGTTCATCCCTCAAAACCACTAAAACTGGGCGAGAGACGATATACAGTAACTTACTTGCTGATGAAATGGCCTTAGAAGTCCATCAACAGCTCTTCTTGTGACAACGACAGTGCCTTTCTTCACTCCTGTCATAAAAATGTTACACATGTTTTATAAGAAATTAGGATTAGCCATATGTTAGTTAAGGTTTCGAATAAATGTCCACGTTTTAATTAAATGTTTTTTAATAGCTCCTTACTCATTTGGAGCCAAATTTGTGCAGCAATTTTCAAGATCGCTACAGTCAATTTTCTCATCGCATTAAAAAAAACGCCTGGAAAGGAAAATATTTCCGCAAGGCTCCGAAGCTTATAGCTGCCATGCATTTCTAATAAAAAGCAAAATCAAGTCATACTGCCATTCTTCATGAAATTTTCCGCACCCTTGCTTCCTTTTAGAGCATTAAACTTTAAACTTTAAACTTAAAATCTTTGGGATAAGGTGCAAATTGGTATGATCTTCTCGGCTTCAACAATGGGCCCTTTGCGAGCCCTTTCAGGCGGTGATACGGTACACTGAAATAAACGATCTGAAACTTCTCCATGCTTTTCAACTATAGTCATATTTCAACAAACTACCGACCAAGTTAAAACTGTTGACGTGGCAAAACCAATAGCTTGTCTGCAATTAGTCTGTAACTAGCTGGTGGAAAATTTTGGTAATTACTGTAGAGATAAGCATTTTCAAAATTTTCCGTGTGCCCAAGGTCACTGACTAGTCGCTGACTACCGTATTGTAAGGTAGGGAGCATCATTGTAAGGGCATAATCTAAAGGGGCTGGTTTACGTAAAGTAAATATACTTCTTTCGAAACGACATTTTTAAAGGCCATATCACAGAGATTGTCCCCTATTTTCTCAAAATGAAAGTGTTATTTTGAAGACGGGCTCTTGAATTTCGTAGAGAAACGAACGAAACATTGATATGATATACGTGCGATAGCAGAGATATTGGTGGATTTTTAGAAGTAACTTTATTGTGGATTCACCCCATCCACCAACATTTGCGCAGAACACAATGGGCACGTATGAGCAACGATATAGATTATGGAAATAACAGGTTGTTTACGGTTGCATGACCCAGCCCCTTTAAACAAAACTCTGAGTCTATATTTCAATGAAATAGAATATGAATTAAACTGTATTTTGAGTGTGTTGAAAAGAAGAGTCGTAGCCGACCAGTTACCAACTGCTGCTGTGCTGCCAGAGACCAGCAGTCCCGCCACGGGCCCTGCGCCACTCAAAACTACAATATGGTATATGAAAATTGTACCATACCTAGACCGCCACTCGTTCCCATCCTGAAGAAGACAACATCTTTAGCTGCGGCATAATGTAACAGTTTGAATAATTCATGAAGTAAGATAGTGGTAGATGGTACTCCCATTCCATGCTAAAAATGATAAAATATTAGCAATGAGATTCTGATTCAAGAGGGGCAAGTGTACAAGTTTGGCCAAAGGATGAAGTTGGGAATTTTGTGGACTTGGTTTTAAGGTCAAATAAATTATGAATGTGTTTCTCATGATTCCCACAGGTCATGCTCTTGTTTTATTAAACATCCTGACATGAAAACAAGTTCAATCACGCTCTGAACATGAAATCGTAGCTGCAATATTTGCTCAAAAACAGAAAAATGCAAAATTATCATCGGCTAGCATTCCTTGACTTGCACTCATTCCTGCGACGTTGAACAATAATAAATAGCATTTAATTTTTTGGCAATATTTAGCGCACAATAAAATATGATAATCAGATTTGTCTATTAATTACGGTACGGTGCAACAGTTAAAATAACCGAAATTGTATTTAAATGACAAAATTGTTGTTCGAAAGATAGCTTAACTCACGCTAACAGTGAGGACTGGTCCAACTTTATACATCACATATCTATCTGTCAAGCACCTGTCTTGTAACTCTTCTCCCTCGTCAACTTGGAGGTAATTTTGAAGGAATTTTGCGAATTTCAGAATTCTGTTGTTGCTCCCACTAATGCACACAAACTGCAAGAGAATGAATCTTTAAGAAAGCAAGCCATAATTTGGAATTCTGAAAGATTTTTCATCTGACATGCCTCATATATTGGCTAACTAACCAACATTTAGGACAGTACCTAACCATGGCTAACTAACCATCATAAAGGACAGTTATGACATTCTTGAGCTTATTTGCACCGGAGGGACTTAAGTTTCCATGATATGGGGTTGTCATGTGCCATTCAAAAGCGTTAGACCACCCATAAATCCACAACATTTCTGAAAAGTATAGTACCCATAAATCAAGAAAATTTCTGAAAAAGTATACCCATGAAATCCGGAAAATTTCTCAAAGTATGAATTCTGAAAAGCCAGAAAGTTCACTCATAATTGAAGTTTAAAAAAATCATACCCTATAAATTTGGAAAATTATAAAAAATCATTGAAAATCAGTGGCGGACTGGCCCACCGGCCCACCGGTCCGTGGCCAATGGGCCCCCCTCAAAATCTTGCAAAAAGGGCCCCCTTTTTCCTGGAAAAGGGCCCCTGTGAGTTTAGCTTGGCTATTGGTAAGGAATCGAGGAATTGCGACGAATTTTGTCCCTGACCAGTGACCACACACTCATCATCAAGGCCACACCCACTTAGGGCCCCCTTAACTCGTTCATGGCCGGTGCAAAAATCAGAGCCAGTCCGCCACTGTTGAAAATCAACCCATAAATCCAGACTCAAACGTAAAAAGGGTACCAAAAGTTTTGGACAGTTTTGGACAAGCATTACTTATCAGAAACTGGGTCCTGCAAAATTTTGGCGGCCAAGGTTTGCAGATGAACCTTTCAACTTTCTACAGAAGATTCTGGATCAAATGACATTTCACATTTTTGCATGAAAGCTTTGATTGAGTGGTGCTACAGCCACTGAAAAATGAAGCAATGAAAAATCTCCTGGTGAGGACAACATTCTGCTAAGTGCCTGTTTACAGATTAAATGACAAGAGTTTAAAACACCTACCTTCACATCTGAATATTCTTTCTTTACATCTGTCCCTGATGTGTTGAAGCCAAAATGGTGAAAATGATCTTCACCGATATCTGCTAAATGTGGATTTACAACCTTGACTTTGTTGTTGTCCATGACGGTTCTGCAAAGAGAAACTATTTGAATTATTATCCAATAAAAACAGTATTATAGCAGCAAAGCATATGATCATTTCAAATCAATAAAATTGCATCTGGACTCAGGTTTGGGATAGGTCCGGGAATCCTAGTTTTGTATTTGTAACACATGCCAAGAGAGATTCCTTATCCTGAAGGCCAGCTTGCAGTCATTGAAATCTCATGTCAATTTTCCAAGTCATCAGAATCCTTCAAGAACATGATGAGCGTGACAGGTTCAGGTTGGAGCTTGGCTGAACCTGGGCCGGAGCCGCAGGAGCCCTTTTGTATCTTTTCGTCAGCTCTGGCTGGCTCCAGCCATTCAGTAGAGAAATGTGAAATGGTAAGGTATCTTTTAAAGAACTGCTGGACAGAATCTTCTGTTGATATTTGGTGAGATTTATCATTAATAGGCTTTAATCCCTGGCCCAACCCTTTATATATTTGTTTTACTTGCTCCGGCCAAGCTCCGGCTCTCTCCTAGATCATGTAGTAATCATGAAGATGGATTTTGAATTTTGTGACTAAAAATGTCATTTCTGAGATCCTTCCCTGGGGTAGTTGTTCCCAGACTCTTAAATTTCATTTTGCCTTCTAAGGTATTATCATTTGGGTATTGGGAATTTTAGTGTATACTAGCATAAATCATCACAATTTTGGTAGATATAAAGAATGATACTCATTTTTGTAATTTGTCTAAGAGAAACATGCCATTTTGAGAGATTGGGGGGGGGGGGCATTTCCTTCCTGTACAATGCACGAGTTCAGTTCCCGAAGGGGGGGGGGGTACTTTGTATATTTTGCTGACGCCATGTGCACTCCTTTCCGGGTATCGTTTTCGCCTCTTTTTTCTAACGCCGGGTACCGTATCGTTTTCGCCTCTTTTTTCTAATGCCGGGTACCAAAAGAAGGCAATTTTTCTGAAGCCGGTTGTCAAACGTTTTATTTCATTGTTTTTCAATGAGGTTTTATGTTTAGAGGTATGCTATTTGCCGATTTTACGTTTCGGGATATGCTTTTCACCGATTTTTTCTAAAGCCGGCTATCATTTAGAAGGAAAATTTCTAAAGCCTGTTGAAAATTTTTTTTCTTGGAGTGCACCCCTCCGTACAATTGAAAGTCAAGTACCCCCCCCCCTGGGGTGCAGTTCAGACAGGAGGAGGGCGCATGCATACACTGGATATGGGAACAAATAAACTTTGAAGAATTAAACTGGGTGAAGGCAAGCTTGTTTCCAAATTTTGGAACAGATGGAGCAATTTTGTCTTCTTAGCTTAATGTTCCTTCCTCATTCATAAAGTTCTAGGGAGGTAAAAGAGGGGGAAAGGGGCAAAAAGGTGCAAGAATAAGACTGACAAGGAGGCTCAAATAGGCCAATAACGTAAGGTTTAAACAGACCAGCTTGTGGTAAAACCAGAGATGATATCGAAATTGAATTAACTTGCTAATTTTGCATTCATCAATTTGTAAAGCAAACAAACAAAGAGGCAAACCACTCTAACATCATGCAATTTTTGGCAGGGGTCGTTTGGTTGGGCGCCTAAATAATTGCAGTTGCAAGTTTCTATGTTGGCCTAACCATATGGCTCTTTGACTTTAAGATATTACTTACAGGACAAACAGATTGCTTCGATACTTACTTTCGTGTACAATTAAATCTGCTCGGGATTAACTTCCGAGTGGATCTTCACTCTTTTTTCCCAGCAAAGCAAATGTTGTGCCAGTTGTGCTGACTGTGCTGCTGTTGTGTTGTCAAAATTTTGAAGACCCCTTTCCTTTGTAGTAACACAAATTTTGTGAATGAAATTATCAAAAGTTGCAGTTCATGGGAATCTTCCTAAAAGAGTCTTTTGCGCATGCTTGAAGAAGAAATATTTTTGATTAGAGCCTTTTGCGCTTGCGTCAAGGGTACAAAAGATTGATTGGCTGTCAGATGACGTAGGAAACAATCCCATTCACAAAAGGAAGATTTCTAGGGAAGAGTATGACGCGGTATTGGGTTCAAAAATGATTGATCGTGATTTTAGGTGTCCGTGGTGTCACATACAAGTCATGATGGTTAGTTCTCGTGATGGTGAATTATTGTACAGGTCGTGGTAACACTCGTTGATTGGCGTAATTGTTGTTTGTCGTGGTTACTCCCAGTGATCATTGTCGGTAGTTCATGTGCCATTAACTGCGACGAGTCATGGTGATCCTTGTTGACCGTAATCGTAATCACCTTTGTCTCGTTGGGGTAACTTCAGCATGTCGTGGTTGCTTAACCTTGTCGTGGTAGCTTTAGCCTGTCGTGGGAACTTCACCTGGTCGTGGTAACATGCGCAGTTGGAATGCGCACATGCGCAGAAGCCACGTGGCACGTGCTGTCTTCTTGGTGGAAACCATCCAACTATGCTGCAAACATGGACGATAACAACGATAAAGTAAAGTCTGTGTACGAGCTAGCTCGGCAATTCGTGCTAGCTGCACGTGAAAAGATCGAAGAAGAAGTAGGGCAAACAACATCACAATCGTCCTCACAATCTGCAAATTCTGTTAATGGCAGAAACGCGGGGTTTAGCTGCAGGCCTATCAGCGTCAGCATTGCAAACACCATGCCATCTTCGTTTGGCCAAAGGGTGGCCGCGAATTTCAGGTAAGGTGTTGTCGCTTACTTCACTGCTGCACAAATAAAACAGGAAGTGTAGTGTGTCTTTGTTAACATTTTCATCAAATTTGTAGGAAAAGTTTGTTGTGGGCAGGGATTATAATAACAACACATTTTACAACAACTTAATGACTTGCCCCCCCCCCCCCCCAACAAAGGAGATTCCAGTTTATCACAAGATTCCAGAGTCAAATACATAAATTCAGCACACTTTCAATCACGAACCATGTAAAGGCTTTAATTACCAATGCTACAACAGTTAGGAGAGAAAGGAGATGGACAGTAGATAATAATAATAATACTTTACGAATATTTCAACAGGATAACTTATCAATATTTACAATATTGTTATCATTAGGGTCCTGCAAAAGTCAAGATGGCTACTGACTGAGTTATGAATATTGATCAGAAGGGTTTCTTCCACTCCCAGGCTAGGGGGCAGGGGGTACTTCATTAGACCTGCTTCTGGACTTTGGAGAAAGGACCCATATATATGTATGACAGAATATTGAAGAATTGTTAACCCATTTGCATGAATATGAGGAAATTTCTAACACATGTGTTCAAATTTGGTTGATTTGAAGATGCAAGGTCTATCCATTCCATATTTCTTCAGTTTTGACTAGCTAGACGCTGTTGTTGTCATTGTTGCTGCGCAAAATGTTGTCTTTTCTGGAATTCATCATTTTTCAAGCAAAATACGAGGACATTTTCAGTTGTTTGGTGTGGATAATCATTATGGGGCCCATTGAGAAGAAATTCTGGAAAAAAATCACCCATCTACCAGAATTAAGGTTACAAATACATATACCCATTTTTAGGGAATTTCATGTGAAAAAACTCACCTACTGTATATGAACGGCATGACCACTTAACAATGAAGTACCCCCTGGGAATTCACTGTCATCGATCAGCTAAAAGGAAACTATTGACAACTTCTTTGCTGATGAAAAAGTATTAGGCTTTTCAATAAGAAGTGACTGAACTCTAGGGTAATGCTCCTGTTTGCTGTTTTGTAGATCATCATTTCCTGGGTTATCTTCGACTTCCGTGAAGCACAAAGAGCTCAGAACATCTATCACCAAAAATCCTCATCAGAAGAAAGCATTTTTTCCATATGAAGTAAAAGAAAGCTGGACACACGAATTTTGTTGCATACCATACACATTTTCACGTGAAACACCAAGCTCAAATGTGATGAGCCTTCTCAAAGCTTCAGGTCTTGGCAAAACCAAAGTTTGTTTCCCAAATAAAAAAGCAAAGCATGCAGAATTTTGTCAGAAAATTGAAGAAGTCTTCCCTGCGTTGTCAACATGTGGAGGCTACACACTGCTCAAAGGAAGGGGTGGTGGAACATGCAGGCCTTTGGAGAAATTGGAAGTTAATTGGTTCAATATTGAGGATATCAAAAAGTGCATTGTGGGAACAGCATGTATTTACATTAGGCCAATTCAAAGAAATCTGGACCTGGAAATGAGGAAACAGGTAATGATTAAAGATGATGTACTGTAACTATATCAATAACCCCCTTAGTTTTTAAACTTTCATAGTCTACGTAATAAAACTCCAATAAAAAAGCCACCTATGCCACATTAGTAATGGAAGGGTCAATTCTTTTATTATAGGTGCCTGTACAAAAATACAAGGCTAAACTTGGCCTTGTAGAGGCCAAGTTTTAGCCTTGTAGAGGGGATTATGACCTTGTTATGACCTTGTACTAACCTTGGAAGAAAATTACAAGGCTATCAGTAAGATTCCAAGCTGCAACCAGTCTAACACAAGGTTTCCACAAGGCTTGTACAAGGCTAATTGGCATTTTTCAAGCCATTTACAAGGTTACAGCAAGGCTATTCCAGGCTATTACAAGGTTACAAGGCCATAACTACAAGGCCTGTACATGGCTATTACATGGCCTTGTATTTTCGTACAGGTGGCATGCAAAAAAGACAAAAGAATCATTTGGACTTGCCCCCAGGAAATTTTCATGACCGCACTCCCTTTAGATCGCTGGAAACACCCCATTTCTAGAGAATACAATTGATCAGGTCTTCTTGGAAAATTGTAAAAAGATTTTTTTGAATTTCACAAGTACGTAGATTATTTTTGAATGACAAAGCTGGGGGGCGCGTGCCCAGACGAACGTTTGGGAGCGATTGATCGCGCACCCGGTTATAAAATATTTCCCTCAAAAAGAGCAATGTCAGATTCGAGAATTCACACTGGAAAACTTTATGGGCAAATTATTTTTTGGTTTCAACCATACCTTGTACCTCCCTGATGGTGATTTTAATGGATGGATGCAGTTGAAATACAGGACTTTATTTGCTCTTTATTTGCTCTATTACAGGAATCTATGTATGTTAGTATGCATGTAACATTTAACGAAGAAATTAAAAGTTAGGTGTAGCATAAATTGGGGAAAGCATAGATCTAATTACAGGGTGTACAATATAATATAAGATACAAAAGTTAAAACTATATAATCTAAAAACATACCCAGTTAAAAAGGTCTCACTTGAAGGAAGGAAATGTTCACAACAGAAAGAAAACAATATTTCATGTCTCAATATTTGAGAGTAATGCTGCATTTTCAAGGTCTGTTTACTGCACCCAATATTTGGGGTTTCCTTGTAATGCAGCCTAACTCCTACATTTTAGATCACAAAGAGTGTTCCAGGCCCAGACCTTACATGTTTGGAGTGCCTCAAGAGCGTTCCAAGTGCAGAAATGGAAATGCACATGAAGAAGTGCAAAGACATGAAGGTATCTATTTTTTCATAAGAAACAGTAACTGCATTTACCATTGGGAGTCTGCTGGGCCATGCGCCATGCAAAAGTGGGGTGGAGAAGGGATCCCCTTGCACCCTCCTTGCCCCTAAAATGTTTAGGCAACTATAACAAAAATGGTGAATTTCAGTTCTCATTTGTTGTATATCCTTATGAAGATGCCAGGCCTTACCAGGAGGAAAAAAGCCAGAGCTGCATAAAGCTCTTAAAACATTGCTTTCTTTTTGAAATTTGTAGAAATCTTCAACATGGAGACTAACTGATCTTCAACAAAGACCAAATCGTACATCAAAATCTAAAAATTAAAAACATCTCTGCGCAACAGTTTATTTTTAAGAAGCTCGTAACCGTAAGTTTAAAAATGTTAGGCTTTTTCTAATCGCTGAAACAAACTACTGCGAAATAGAGCAAAATGAAATATGAAGAAATGCAGCCAAATTGCAAAATATGGTCAAATAAGCACAATGTTATTTTTTATTCTGAATTTGGTGACCAAAGATGGATTTGATTTGATTTTAGGCCTATTAAAAGTGATAATCAGCGAAATGTTGTGATAATCTTGCCATTATGTTATCAAGTTCCTGTCTTATTTCCAAAGCAGTATTCCCTTGATGATTGTTTCAAATTATAGACGCTTTTTGCCAATGTTAACTTTCCAGAGACAAGAGTTAGCCTAAACTGTTGAAATATCTGCTGCAATCTCATGGTTATCTGAAAGGAAGGAAGCAGTGAAGCCAAATGCTCTTCCTGATCTATAAATCAATGTTAGATAAAATAAACTGAAAGGGAATAGACATAGCTATAACTCGTAGCCACCTATAAATAGGCTGAAGAAACCAGTGGCGGATTTAGAGGGGGGCAAGTGGGGGCAGTTGCCCCCCCCCTTCAAGATGAAAAATCAGCTTGGCGCCCCTTGTTTGGCGAGAAAAGTGCCCCTCGTCGTGTTGCTGACGCATAATTCTTTATCTGTTTCGATTTAAATATGGAGTAAACATATAAATCAAGGCGTTATTTGGAAGTAAATCAAAGCATTTTCTTTAAAAAGTGTCCAAAAAATTTTCGCGCGCCTTCGGCGCGCTCACTTTCTTTTATGTTTTTGGCGCCCTCTTTGCAAGTTGCCCCCCCTTCAACTTTGGGCTGGATCCGCCCCTGGAAGAAACGCCCACAAACCTATTTGTTTCCTCAGTTACAGATATGGCAAAAAAATTTCATGAAATGTAATTCCAGTTTTAGTTATTTAGAATTTATAGTATGCATTGTTATGTTCTAGGGCAAGGTTGAAGACCAGAATGATGCGGAGGGCTGTGCTATTTGCCTTCATAGTTTGGGCTATGGGGAGCTATTGGCAGCAACTGACAGTTGCAACTGTCTTTTCCATCAGGTGTGTCTCAGTCAATGGCAAAGAGTGCATCATGGGGAAAAAGATTGTCCAAAGTGTCATGCAAAATTTCTTGATGTGATCTTCCTTACAGATCTTACTGGTGCTAGCTGTGAGACCCAAGTGACAGGAGAAAAGTCAAACTTGGCAACAAGACCCAATGTTGACACTCAAGAAACTGCTGTGCGTCCAGATGAGTTTAATGATTGTTCTTCCTCTGTTTCAAGTAAAGACAAGCCCTCAACGCTGGCTGAAGCCCTTCAAAGGAAGTTGGTGGATGAATGCCAAAAACGTCAAACCGACATCAAGAGAGAAGGTGAGATTGATGATGAATACAATGAGCATGTGTGCATTAATATGCATGTAAGAAGAACACAGTTCTGGCCAGACCTTTGTGCCCAAATTGAAGATATGGATGAGGAGGACTGGAAGCCAAAAATCAGAGTGGTATTTGTAGGCGAAGCTGGTGTGGACACTGGGGGGTTAATGCGTGAATTTTACTCACTGCTGTATAAAAGTGTACAAGGCCCACTCATGAGAGGTCAGTCTCCATATTTGACCTTTACACATGACCAAACGGCCCTTAATAAGAGAATGTACGAGCTGTTTGGCAAATTGGTTGCCATCGGAATCCTAAATGGTTTGCCGGGCCCTAATTACTTAGCTGAAGTGCTAGCACGACACATCTTAGAGCATGAGTTACTGGAAGATTGTGATGCTATTAGCAAAGAATTGCCTGGAGATACTGAACAAGCTGTAGCATTGAAAGAAAAGCTTGAGGCATTGAGTAAGAGCAAGGATCAATCTGCATGCAATAAAATGTTTGATGATCTTGAAGAAAGATTTGATTTTGGGTATACAGCAATGAGTCTTGACAAGGTAGCATTGTTTCAAGCAGCAGGAAAACACTTCATTGTAAGCTCCTGTTTTGAGGAAATTGAAAGTTTCAAGGCTGGTTTGATGACCTTTGATGTTCTCCCTATTCTAAAAGCATACAAGAAGGAAGCACTTCTAGTTTTCACTGAGCAAGAATTGTCTGTCAAGGACATGGAAGAAATGTTCAGTGCAAAACTAGGACTCCCTGGTTGCAATGAACGAGCAAAGGAGGAGACAGTGCTTTTCAATTGGTTCTCTTTTCTTAAGAGTTGCAAAAAGGGTAAAATTTCCAGAAATGTTATTTCTCTGCAAAGCATTGAGAGCCGAGTAGAAGTTGATGACCAGGAAATCATAGCAACCGTTGGATCAAACACAACTCCAGGAGATACAAGGGTTCTTTTCCTCAATGATGTCTTACAGTTCATTACAGGATCTTATCACAAACCAGCTGTTGGTACCCGAGGTTATATTGAATTTGACCACAGTGCTGATGAATCTTCAGGGGCCAGGATAGTTGCAAATACATGTGCAGCTACCCTAACAGTTCCCACTACCAATAGATACACTGGATCACCAAAAGAATTTATTGCAAACTTTTCTGATGATATCTTTGATGGTCCAGACTTTGGAAGATGCTAAATGCAATTGACTGAATTCGTTGTCTTCAATCTAAACAGCATTCGTTTTGTTTGGAATAGAGTTTTGTTCAGTAGCACCATATTTCCTCAGTTAAGCGCACAGACCACTTATCACACCAATATTTTTAGAGGTCTCGGAGTCATAAATTCACTGATAGATGACAATATATCCAACAAATCTAGGATTCTTAAGACTACCCTCATATGAGCAAACTCAGACCGGTCTGAGTTTCAGATCGGTTTGAAACTCTTTCCGTTTGCAAATGAAGCCCTTTGTAGTGCGCACACGATGCAGGCAAAATGAAGCTCAGGTCAACCTAAAACTCATTTCGGTTTCTCAGGCTGGTCTGACTTTTCAGGTCGACCTTTCCTGGGCGCAATGAATTTTCAAAACAAATAGGAGTGAGAGTCCTTGTGTTCCTTTGGCAATCAAAACAATCAAGATTTCATTCAAAGTCAGCCAGCTTGGTCTAACTGTTTTGAAGTGAAACAATGATAAAATCTATTTCATTCAAAGTCAGCTAGCTGGATCTAAGACGACCCTCACATGAGAAACTCAGACCGACTTGAGTTTCAGATCGGTTTGAAGTTTGGCTGTGTATGCTAATTTGCCTCCCCCTCACATGAACATTCTCAGATCGGTTTGAGTTTAGCTCACTTGCTCTGCACATGCGCATTTCACAAAAATTTTCCTAAATACAAACAATGCGTGCGTTCCCAGTCAATCAGAACAATTATTATTGGATTGTTGAAGATATATCTTGGTTTCTTTGATTGCCAAAGGAACACAAGAAATGTTACTCACACTTGTTTCTGCTCACATAAAAATTTCAGGTCGACCTGAAAACTCAGACCCACCTGAGAAACCAAATGAATATCAAGTTTATATACGAGTTCCATTTCGCCTGCGTCATGTGAGCACTCCAAAGGCTTTGACCGCAAACCGAGACAAGTTTCAAACCGATCTGAAACTCAGATCAGTCTGAGTTTTTTAATGTGAGGGTATTAATCTAAGAATCCAAAAATATCTCTTGGTCGTGGATTGCAAGTCTAAATAATATTACTGTTCAGCTTTAATTTGTTACCGCGCTTGACTGCACATTGTAGAATTAGAAATAATTACTTTTGTTGCTAACATTGTTCTGTTTTACATTTGAAGAATGAAAATAATATGGAAGGGCAAGGGGAGGTATTCCACTGTCTGGTCATGTCTGGGATGAATGTTCGGTTAGCTTTTGGCAAACAATTCTGGAAATGGGGGTACTTTTGTTGGGAATTTCCTGGGATTAGGGTCTAGTTTTTACTAAAATTGCTGGTAATGTCCTTTTTAGGTGAATTTTAATGTTAGGTAATGCAAAAGTCGTGGTAATACTTTGTTTACGGTTGCACAAAAATAATACAGTTGTTTCATTTGTAGAAACCTCATTTGTATTCTAGGCCTAAATTTTGAGAGTACGTCATAACAGAGATCCTTTTGGCGCATCCCCATGTATCGCGCAATTGTGAAGTGCCTCCCCTTGGGTGGAATGGGTCTTGATAAAATCGTATGTATGAGAAAAAAGATTGCATTATATTAAGTGCTGAAAAGTTGATGTACTGCTTCTAGTGTCTGTAAATAGATGTCAATTCCGAAGCTATCACTCTTCTGACAAGGATTCACCAAAGACTGTAATGCTTGGGCATTACTGGGGCTCAGCGTAAAATTGTTCGTGGGTACAATTATACCATAATCCTGTTCGTTGCAAGCAGGTCCTTCGTAGTCAATTCCATACATTTGAGCATCTTCCTGAAATAGCAAGTACAATTTACACTGAGGGGATGGAATATCTACGTACTCTTTTTTATAAAGATCGCAACCCTCGTATCGCAAAAAATATGAAACTCTCGCACTGGAAAGACTGTACTCAAGCAACTATCTATTTTAGCCATTGAAATCCGTTGCATTTTGTTATCTTTGGTGATTACGCTGTGCATTTGATTTGCGTAAGGTGTATGATATACTGTCGTCTGTAAATGTGTCTTTGAAACTCTGAAAGTTGTGACATTACATAACGACTGAATTCCCTGAATTCGTTTCAGCTCCACTACAGTTTTAACCTCGAGCTACCACGGGGGGGGGGGGGGGGGAGACATTGTCATTTAAAAATAGATAAGGATGTCCCGAAAAAAGTGTTTCCTTGTTAGAAGATCATTGCTGCTAAAGTACTTGTGCTGTGCTATAATCGTATGCATTGAATTTTCTAGGAGTTTTTCATGCATTTTTGGTACTTTTCAAAATAATCTTCATAGTGTATTCGCATGTTTCGAAAATAGTTCTTCCTACCGGGTGTCCCAAAAAATTACTCCTGTTTAAAAAAGTCACCAAAAATTGATTATCAAACCTTTGATAAAATGTCCTTTTTGAGTTGTTTTGTCAAAGGCCCAAAAATACTCATAGATGATAAAATGTTTGCTTTTGATACAGCAAGGTAGAACAATTACAAGTTGAAAAACCTTATTTTGAGCCATAGTTTTTAAGCAAAATACTCAATCTTGCCTAAACGAGTCAAAATTTTCAGATTTTCTATCATCATTGAGGTCTGCCATTTGTCATTATGACCAAACTGGAAGCTTTGCATGCATAAAAAAATTGATCTGGCAATCATCAGTGCTTTTTTGCAGTATGATTCAAAACATATAGCCCTAAAAGAGTTAAATTTGCTACTTTTTAAGCCAATTGCAAGATCAGCTATACAGTGGAAAATAATTTGGTCCTGGATATACTTCTTGACAAAGAAGACGAAGAAAATTGAAGATCGGTCGTGAAATCAAATTTTGGCGATTTTTCAAATAGGACTACTTTTGTTGGGACACCCGGTTTAGAGCTGGGAAACGGACCCCAAATGCATGATCAAGAAGAAAAATCTATTCTGATTAAGCAAGCAAGAGGGAAATTTTGTTTGAGTCACTGTAGTTGTTTGGAAACTTACGTCAGATGATGGCTCCCATATTTCTTGCGATATGTTTGAGCTAGAAGCCACTATGTTGTGCAGACCCATGATCCACAATTGATTTGGGGTCATATTTCCAGCACTGCTTATCTTGTGTGAGTCCCAGCCGGTAGCAAACATGTTTAAATGATTGTTTATTCTAGGAACGAATACAAATTGCAAGCAAAAGTGATGCATTTCATTATCAATGTCAAATAATTCTTCTGACTCCAAATGACTGAATACGCAGTAGTATATATATAGTACACCCGTGTAAACATCCACCCAAAGCCTTTCAATCCTTTGGTTGTGGACACTTTTGCCAGCGATAAAACTGCCTCTATCTGGTCCACGCATGGGATTGCTAAACATAAATGCTGCAACATCGACATTTTCAATACCTTGATCGCCTCTGACTCGGGATGGCAGTCCATGTTCTTCAACAGCTTCAAGAAACGCCGATAGAACGGTTAGAGCAGTATTGTTTGAACTACATCTTAGGAACATAATTTTTCGGGAATATCCATCGATACAGCCGTGGACCACAAGACGCCATCTGAAATCGGATATACAAAGGACGCATCAAATATATAAATGTGACAAAGAAATAAACATGAACGGGAACCGGGATAAAAGAAACTGTTATCAGGCTAGAAATTCCAAAGGTAAATGTTTTAGGACAGGCTACTAAAGATGGAAAGGACAAATTTACTGTGAAATTGTTCTTTTGTTGTCAATATATTTGATGAGTTTGGGCACCCCTTGGAAATAGCTGAAATGTTTCGTATTGCTTGTTTAGTGCTACAGCTGAATACCCACAACAAGCTTTTCGACATCGCAACATGTGACCAAATTATAAAGTATGATACAGGCCTTTTTGTTGTCAAATTTGTTAGCTCTGACGGAGACCGACCAACCGGACCTACAGGACATATTTTACAATATGAAGTGTACCTGATTAACTTATGGTTGCCGTCTAAGTGCCACAGTGAGAGTGGACCAGCAACACTATACTTTCTGCGATATATGAGTTTTACTTGCATTGATCGAAGTAGGACTCCTTCAGGGTCAACATTTCTCATGGAGGAGCGGACTCGTGATTCCTGCACTCTTACTTTCCTGCTTTCCAAAATGCCACTCATTCGTCTGTATCCGCAATTTGGGAAGTCCTTGAGAATGTCTTCAACTAGTTTATCCAACTCTGTATCGCTTAGGTCACAGTATTGCTGGGAGATGGAGAATCCGTAGTGTTTCATTCTCCTCTTTATAGTGCTCTTGCTAACGTGAATCATTCTTGATATCTTAGAAACTGAGAAACCGTACGCGATATAAAGTTCTAGCTGTTCCTTAGTGATGTTAAATGCAGGCCTGCCTTTGTAATCACGTTTTTCCTTTTCGGGGACATACCCATACCATGCGTCTTTGTTTGCACGTGCAAAAATTTCTGCAGCTTTGCCCATGAAATCTAAAACTTCCAATGGGATTGTGTACACTTCTGCGTAACGCTTTACTATGTGAAAAATATTGTCAATACGGAAAGCCAGGCCATCAATTGATGTATCGTCAAACTGTGCTTGTTCAATTTGATTTGCAATGCTTGTTAGAATTTCTTTGACATGGTGCAAGATTGTAATTGGTGGAGGAGTTATACACTAGAAAAAGAAAAAAACGAGGGATTTGCTGACATGACGCCTTTTTTCTGAACGAAGGCCCCTAGGAAGTGGGGGGGGGGTGGCTAAGTAGTTGTGAAACAATTATGCTAGGTTACAACATGCATAAACAAAATATATAGGGTCTCTATTGTTCATGAACAAAGCCCAAATCAACAACTTCATGCGGCCCTACCATATGTGAGAAATTTATCCTTTTCGTTAATTTCAAATATGAATTTAATGAACCAACAGTACACTTTTCACAATGAGTTTCAAAACTGCTGTGAATTTAAATGGTGAGTCCTAGAATGGATGCACGTATTTTTATAGAACTAAGAATTTCGGCCAGTACTGAAAGTATCTTAAAATTATCAGATTTTGAGTTCTTGGAGTTTCAATATGAGTTTCTTAAAAGTTCCATAACAATCTTCATGTTCACTACCTGCCCCCTTCAGAACATTTCAACACAAAGTTTTTCAAGCCTTTCCTATACTTCGACTTTACTCATATACCTTCCCAGTAATATGAAACGGGAAACGGGTGAAAATGAAGTAAAAATATATTAAGGATTCTCTTTGTCAAAATAAATAGATGGTTTCTTAAAAGCAATCTGTCCCCTATTGTTCTGACCTTGGTTACTGCTTTATTTACCTTATTTACGCTGCAGCTAAATTCATGCATCACTGAGTCTCTATAGTCTATGACCCTGATTTCTTTGGATAAAGCGAATTAACACCAACTTCTGGAATACACAATAGAAATCTTTATCGATTTTATTTTCATTCATCGAAGGGGGCAGATTGCCGTTAAGTACAGGTTTCCCAGTGCTGGAGTTTCTTATTTTTTGGCGATCTAAGAGTCGAGTTTCTTGTAAACATTTCTTTCGTAACGTAACCCTGACGTACTACGATCTAGGCCCAACCTTAAACGCCAATACTGAGCATCGCTTACGCATTTTGCTCAAATAACAGTCAGATCTTCCTTACTTTGCCCCCATGAGTCCCCCCATGTAGGCCCAGCAGTCGGATTTAATATCTAATCCCCAAATGCGACTTTGCAATTGGAAAATAACTCTAGTATCGATGTCTACAAATCAAATTGTTTAGCAACACTTACCGCCATTTTCTTGTAGTGAAGCCACTTATTAGGCCCTTCGGACAGCAGCTGCTGTTTGCGCATGTTAGAAGACACAAGAAATTGTACAAAAAAGTTCCATGACGGGGCAAGCACGGGTTTTACCACGATCAGCTGATGTTCTTCCCATCACCGGCTAATGATACAACGCATTCCATGCATGGCTTCATATATTTTAAACTGCGCATTCCAACTGCGCATGTTACCACGACCAGGTGAAGTTCCCACGACAGGCTAAAGCTACCACGACAAGGTTAAGCAACCACGACATGCTGAAGTTACCCCAACGAGACAAAGGTGATTACGATTACGGTCAACAAGGATCACCATGACTCGTCGCAGTTAATGGCACATGAACTACCGACAATGATCACTGGGAGTAACCACGACAAACAACAATTACGCCAATCAACGAGTGTTACCACGACCTGTACAATTCACCATCACGAGAACTAACCATCATGACTTGTATGTGACACCACGGACACCTAAAATCACGATCAATCATTTTTGAACCCAATACCGCGTCATAGAAGAGATCTCATATGGGGCTTTCTCAAAAGCCACGTCGTCACGTCGATTGGACTGAAGCGGGGATCGTGGGAGGTGTGTCGGGTGTTTATGCTCCTCCAGAGCGTTCTGAATCTTGAGAAGTGACAAGGGTCAATTCAAAGTCATCAAGATGGGGCTTCTTGGCAGAGATACTCGATTATTTTACCGTTTTATTTTAGCAGGAAATACTACATGATATGTTGGATGGAAGACCGAGGACAGCTAAAAAGACTCTTACTTTCTGAAAAAATTTTATCGAATTTGCTTTTTTAGGAACTTCCAGTAATGGAAGCGTACATCATCTTCCAAAAAATCGATTAAACTTGTATCTTCTGGAGCATCATCCTGAATGAAAGGCATTGTACTCAAAATCTATGCACACCGCTTACTTTTCAAATTCGGAAAAAGTCGATAAAATTTGTATGTTTTTGGAGCATCCCGTAATGGAAGCGCCATCAAAAATCTCAAGGAAGAAATCGCAATGGACATAATTTGCGCAGCTTCTGTCTGTTCTGTGGTCTCAAAAATTCAATGCTTTGTGCGACCATGGTGTGAAAGTTTCATAGTATCGTGCGTGGCTTTGAGCTCTAGTTTATTGCGGGTCGCTTTAGCTATTGCACTCTTGCTTGATTTTTTTGCCATTTAGTTTTGCTCCAGTCCATATAAAATACTACACATTCTGTGGCCCTATCTGTCTTCATAAATCCATAAAAGAGTACAAGTTTATGTTTGCTTGCATGTGACCACAGAACACAATTCCATTGAAAAGTAACACACATATGTCCTAGCTATTCTACAAAGGAATCTGCATCAAGCGATACTTTTATACAACTTGCAAAGATCTGTCGATTGTTCAGACAGTCCAACACTTAGAAGTATTCAATCACCAATGTTTGTAGCCTGCGTGCAGACTTTACTTTCCACTGCGAAGGAGAGTCTATGAGGATCAGACTTTACAAGATCCGCCTTGGCTCTCCTTCGCAGTGGAAAGTAAAGTCTGCACGCAGGCTACAATGTTTGACGATGGCGTTGACGATGGCGATGATGCTGGCGATGATGATGATGATAACGCTGATAGAAGACCTAACACCGCTCTAAACCTTTCGAATGAAAACATAGCAAAATATCCCTTGATCTAACGTCACTCTTAAAAAGCTGAAAGGTCTTTCTAAATTCTTGATATCAATTCAAATTGCCATAATAGAAAAAGACGAGGCGAAACAGAAAGAACTCTGATATAAAATGATTGACTACATGTTCTAATGGCAAAGTACAAAATAATAAAAATTACACCAATGTTGCTAACGACAGTACATATACCAACAGATCTGGTGTCCAATCAGTAGAATTTTCCAAGCGGGTGGAAATTGTAAACAATAGGATTTCCGTTCACTCGGAAAATTCCACCGATTGAAAGCAATCAAATCAATAGACGACTGCACTTAAAGGAAGTGTAAGCATATAAAAGTGATTTAAGCAACTTACGATCAAATTCTAGCCAATAAGATATCAAGTATTTCCTGTTTACGTAGATCAGTTAGCTATTGTCTTCGCGCGGCTATTTTTATCAAGGGCTTACATATGCTTAGATTCCGTGGCAGCAGGAATTTTCTACCATGGTCCTCTATCTCTGAAAGAATTTGGATTGCCTTAGTTGGTCAATTCATCATGGGACGCAAGACTGATTATATGTTCGTAGGTTATCGCTATTGATAGACTGATGGACGCTATAACTCAACTGGAGCGACAACAACAACATCAATTCACTTCAATTAAATGAGCGTAAGTTGAGGGTCCTTGTGTAGTGAGGCTAATGGGACGCCAAGGACAATTGAAAAATTTCCTGACGCCATCTTTTCCGTCATCGCCTTGTAAACTACCATAAAACAGAAAGCAACATGGTAAAAATTTCTTTCCGCCATCTGTAGCTATATATTTTTAAAGGGAATAGACATAGCTATATCTCGTAGCCGCTATAAATAGGCTGAAGAAACGCCCACAAACCCATTGTTTCCTCAGCTACCCAATGAGACCGGATGCGTCAAATTGGTAGAGTATAATAGAATATATTTTTGACCTGGCCCGGGCCAGCTTTTAACTATGTCGATTCCCATTAATTATTTATCATCAACACTAGAATGGAATAATTTCTTATCAGTAGGATTTTGCTTTACAAAGTTGAAGAGTTGAAAATTGACTATTAAATATTCCAGGAACCTAACGACTATACATACAAAGTGCCTAAGCACACCAGTTGTCCAAAATCCCGGAAACAACTGCAAATTGCTGATGCCATATTTTTTCTGTTGAAGAATAAGAGAAAGGTATTTGGTTAGTTCATGTAGTTGGTGCTAAATTATATCCTTTATCCTGCGTTGATTTACTCCAAAGCTGTTTCTGAAAATCTTGAAAAAGGATTACAAAATCAATAAATTGTGGGAAACTCGCAAGCATTCCCTTTTCAGCAAAATTAGAGCAAGGTAGCTGTCAAAATAATAAAATCCTACTGATTTAAACTTATCACAAAGAACCTGGATGTGAAAAAAATTTGGTCTCCAGCAGCCAAAGTGAAAAAACTCGAAACTGTTGAATTGTTGTTGTCCTCAAAATTTGATAATTTTTCAAATTGTTTGCACATGTTCAGTTTGACCAAAGGAACCCCATTTTAAATTCACACGCAAATTTGTCTTCTTCATTCCTCTAGCCGGTCGGTCTACACACGTTTGAATTTACCCGAGATTTTAATGATTGATTTATATCTACACAGATCAACAACTTGGTGCATTTTGTTTTGATACTGGTAGGCCAACTCGTGAGAAAGACGAAAGTAGGCAAACAAAGGGAAGACAATAACCGGATTAAGGTCACTTTGAGTTCATTTTTAATTTCAGTTTAGTTCAGTTCACTTGATTATCAAGTTCAGCTGCAAAAATAAAAGGCACACATGACGACAAAATACAACAGGCCTGTTACAAAAATTAAGTAACCTTCGAAAGATTACAGCCTAATAAGGTAAATATTCATGGGAATCTTACAGCATATACTCTCTTCTCATAGTCAAAAGAGTTGTAAACATTTCACCAGCACGACAATTCATATCTAAAATCCTTCCTCATTTTCGAATAGATAAAAAAGCGTAAAAGGTTGAGTGGAGATCTTTTCAATATGCAGCTTTCTCCCAAAAGCTTTCTTCGGTTATGGCCACCACCTTTTCCTGAGATGTCCGGCAAGCACAAAACATTCTAATTATTTTTATTCAAGGACATTATCGCCTGACATGTGAGACAGATTATGTTTGTTTCAGTTACAACAAGGAAGCATATTGTATTTCAAATGTTATGATAAAACACATTGTAAATAATTTTGCTTACATATCATCAATTAAAAACTTGTAACACACGTTGAAAAAGTGCACACATTACATATAACTGTTACTACAAAAGGAAAATTAAAAAATATGGGACTTGGCGGTTGCTTGGTTGGATGGCAGAAATTTGAATGAATTTAATCAAATCGACCAGTTTCGTGGATACCATGTAGAGTTAACTCAAGGATATTTCTATTAATTTAATCAGGGAGGTATTTATCTTCATACATTAAATGTTGCGTTGAAACTCCTTCCTGTAAATAAATCTCCTTGTGTATAGGAAAATTCTGGTGATAATTAATGAAATCTTACCATTTTTATCGCTTGCTTGCTCTGACAAGCAAAATTAAGAAGGCCAAGAGACGAAAGCCTACCATTAACACACACATCATACCAATGTCGAAACCAAGACGAGTCTGAAAAAAATAATCAATGATGCCTTTGGAAACTTCAATATGATACGTTACTGTGGTGGTTCAAGAGAGAGTTCGCATGTTTGAAGAGGAATTTACTGTGTTAATCTCGAGGTAACTCGATTAGACCCCATAAAAATAACTGCTGCTTCGTTTTTCAGCTTTAGCACTGCAAGCCCACATGAAAACCCACATGACCATGCGACTGGACCGTCACAGGAAATTTTCATTTCAAAATCTCCTGTAGAAAATTTGTCAAAATAAGTCCTTTTTTGTGTGTGGCTCTGTTTCTCGTTTGTCAAAATATGGAAAACTACGCATAAAGTCTAGCAAAAGTTACCAACAAACATAGATTGTCCCAAAAAAAAGTACTCCCGTTCGAAAAATCACCAAAATTTGATTACACAACCGATCTTCAATTTTCTTTTTCTGTCAAGTAGATCAAGAACTACATTATTTTCCAAAACATAGCTGATCTTGTAAGTGGTTTAAAAATGAGCAAGTTTACTCCTTTTTAGGGCAACCTGGTTTTGAATCATGCTGCAAAAAGCACTGCTAATTGCCAAATCAATTTCTTTGTGGTTGTAAAACTTCTCGTTTGTTATATATGACAGAAGTAAATGCGAACTATCATTGAAGACTTAAATGATGATAAAGAATCTGACAGTTTTGACTCTTAGGCAAGATTGAGTATTTTGCTTAAAAACTATAGCTAAAAATAAGGTTTTCAACCCGTAAATTTTCTACCTGCTGTATCAACAGGAAACATTTTATCATCTGTGAATATTTTTGGGCATTGGCAAAGCAATTGAAAAAGGACATTTTATCAAAGGTTTGATAATCAATTTTTGGTGATTTTTAAACAGGAATACTTTTCTTGGGACACCCGGTATTTCAGGTACAATTTACAATCATATTGTATACAACAAATGCAAGATCAGCCAGGACTGGACTTCGTTGGCTCATGCTTCTTAGAAATCACAAATGGTTTGTTTTATAGGGTCCTAGCTCCATTGCCCCAAGCTTCATACAAATTGTGCAATGTTTACACAGTATTGTACCGCTATCTTTGCATGCTGATCTCTTTTTGAGAAATCTGGATATTTTTACTTTTCTCTTCATTGCAGGAAATTTAAGCATGATCTTTTGTCCGGGCGCAGGAAGGAAAATATGTTTTCATGCCCTGTTAAACAATTTAATGTCCTTAATTAGATCCCATTCAGGAAGCTCACATGACTACATATCTGTTCAAAGTTAACATTTCCTAA
Source organism: Aurelia coerulea (assembly GCA_039566865.1). NCBI lineage: Eukaryota > Metazoa > Cnidaria > Scyphozoa > Semaeostomeae > Ulmaridae > Aurelia > Aurelia coerulea. Next base: position 31,441,325 of record CM076944.1, read on the forward strand.
ATGGTTCTGCTAGGTAAAAGTCCGTCTCAAATTAGATGTCACCTGAGATTTGCGATAACGCCAAATTCCTTTGCAAAACACTTCTATTGTAGTTATTTGCGGGAATTTGCATGTTAAAATAATTTGAAAAAGTAAAGGCCACGATACCAGCGTCGATTGTCGGATCCGAGGATGCTTGCGGTGACGAAAAAATGAATAAGTTTAAAGGCAGAAACACCGCGATGCGACAAAAAACAACAGCAAATATGATGAATTTATTTTATGCCAATATTTCGTCCTGCCATGCAGGACTTCTTCAGGGCTGTAATGTGAAGAAGTCCTGCATGGCAGGACGAAATATTGGAATAAATAAATTCATCATATTAGCTGTTGCTCCTGTCGCATTGCGGTGTTTCGTTTGCATGCTCCATGTATAAAGTCCTTCAGATTCTAAGCACGGGTCAAAATCCTACGAAAAATCAGTTTGAAGCAATGACCATCATTCATTTCAATGCAGAAAACCAAGACTCATGAAATCAGGCTAACAAATAAGTAGGAATGAATAATCAACGTTAAGATCATATGTGATAAACTTACGGCATCCAGATCGAAGAATTTCAGGACAGCTTGACCATCTCTCAGGCAAGGAGTGGCTGCAGTTCCATTAGTATTGGTATTGCTATGTGGACAACCTAAAGACAACAGTACAACATGAAAGTCATGGCATGAGAGAGTGCACTACAGTAGAAACCCGCATAGAAGAACCTAGTTTTATAAGAACCTAGAGGCTGAAATTCCATGATTACAACTTTTTAAACAAGAACCCACAAGAGGCTGAAATTCCTAAAGGTTCTTGTGTAATAGTTTGATCGATGGTACTTTACTTGAAAACTGAGAAATCTTTCATGATGTAAGCTTTATCAAAAAGAGATATATTGAAAAACTATTCAGTTCATAGAAGGAATGCACTGGCATGTATTAAAACACGTTTGCACTGTGTCAACTATAAACACCTTTTTAAGAACCTTATAGGCTGGACTTGTGTATGGCATCAGTTAATCAAGAACCGCATTCAGGCTGCCTCAAGAAACCTAGGCTCTTTTATGCGGGTTTCTACTGTATTGCAATGATGATGTAGAAACAATGTCAGTCTTTCGGACCACAAATATTAGTTATCTCCATATCACAAAGAATAAACATAAGCTCCCCTCGATAAACCGTATAAATTCGAGAAAGAATTTCTAAAAATAACAACGGCTGGATTGAGTTTTCAAAATTTATCCAAATTTAGCAGAAAAGGTTCTATCTACGGGGTGACCCGAATAAAATTTCATAAAATTATTTACAAAATCTTCATATCAGAGCTTGTTTTAAAGGCATACTGTGTGCGCAGCTGTAGCTGTTGTAATGGCATGTTTAAATAGAGTATTCCCAAACATCAAGAATCTGCAGACTCATGGTTTTCGATGGCATATCTGATTGGCTAACGTTTGTGTGAAATTAAACTGATCACATGAGATGCTTTGTGCAACAGCAAGTCCTTTCAATTTGTTAGGAATAATAATTGATCTTTCTCACATGGGTCACATGATACATCTGCTGACTCATGGTTCTCGATGGCACATCTGATTGGCTAACGTTTGTGTGAAATTAAACTGATCACATGAGATGCTTTGTGCAACAGCAAGTCCTTTCAATTTGTTAGGAGTGATAATTGATCTTTCTCACATGGGTCACATGATACATCTGCTGACTCATGGTTCTCGATGGCACATCTGATTGGCTAACGTTCGTGTGAAATGAAACTGATCACATGAAACACATTGTGCAACAGCAAGTCCTTTCAATTTGTTAGGAGTGATAATTGATCTTTATCACATAGGGGTCACGTGATAACGGCAAAGTAGGCCTATTCATCATGACTCAATGCCTTTGATTGTAATTTAGTTCCATTTACATAATGGCCACCAGGTAGTCATTGACTTTTGCTCCCCCTGGTATCGCCCTCATAGTATAGCACTGTATTTCATATGTAAAGTCTCTAGAACCTTGTTTTTGTACAATTTTTGATTGAATAAAAAATGGCATAGGTTCCAAATGTTTATCTCGGCGTAAAAAGGCGGGTGTAAAATTCAATGACCTATTTCTTCTGATTGAATGTCTTGAAAGAAACTTCAGATACTTATCTATAATTCTACAGTTGAACTTTTCAGAAATTTTGAATATTTTTGGAAATTACAGCGTATCTTACATTTCAACTCATTCGGGGATGTGACGTCATCAAATTTCTAAATCATAAACCAGATGAGTGACAGACTAGTGATTGATACCATATTGTAGGCATTTATAAACTATGGTTTCCTTCGAAATTATTTCATGTTTCGTCAAACAGTTTAGAAATTACGATGGTTTTAAGTTTTTTTGAAAATTTTTCTTGAATTCTTGAAAAAGAAGAAACATACTCTAATTTTTAAAATATTGAAGATTTCAGAAAGTTCCAACGGTAGAATTATAGAGAATTAGCTAAAGTTTCTTTGAAGTCATTCAGTTCAAAGAAATAGGCCACTCAATTTTACATCAGCCTCATTAAAGATTTGGAACCTATGCTATAAAAAATACTTACCAATTGTACCAAATCCATCCCATTGATTAACAAGCAGAGCTTCAAAACCATACTTGAACCATGACATGTATTTCAGCCAAATGAAATAAACAGGAACAGATCTGTCAAGAACAGAGAATAGAAAAATGCAGTAATACCAAAGGATATTTTGAATAAGGATCTATAAATGTATGATAATTTTAGTATAAAATGAACATAAATTAACTGAAAATACATAATTTTTTAATCCTCCAAACTTTCTGTAAAAGTGTCCAAATTCGAGAATTTGTTGTAAGAAATTTATTTGTCAGAAATTTTTGGCTTTTAATGTAAGTATAGGCTCTGAAGATGCCATATACACGAAACTAATCAGTACTGAAATAAAAAAGATAAATAGCGGAAAAGACCAAATTGATGCCTGCTTCCTTCGAATGGTTAGGCCCTCTTTAATGGCACACTTTATGTTTATACGAGGATTGTAAGGCCTACTGATCAGCTTCTACATGAGATAAATAAAACACGCAAGAAAAGTGTTACATATACTCTCCCTCTTTTGAAACAATCAACACTTTATGGCATGAATTTAATTTTCTTCAATTCAAAGAGCAAATACTGCTATCTTTATATTGCAGTTAGGAAATAGCAGCAACGTAAATTACCTAAGTAAGCTAGGCCGCCATATTACACGATTGGGTTTCCCGTGCATATACTCTCCCTCTTTTGAAACATACTAATGACGTCACAAAGTAACCCCTTTTTCCATGCACAACACAGCAGTTAGCCACATTGCTTTCAGGGAATCTTCTGCAGCTTCATTTGGTTTGGTTTGTTGTTTGAGAATTCCCGTTGCTTTCGAAGGCTGATCACTATGAAATGGCGTTTCAATCAACATAGGGCTCAAATCTTTAAAAAGGTCGGTGTAAAATTCTGTTGCAGTCTTCTTTGAAATAAATGGCTTGGAAGGAACTTAGGGTATTTTGCTGTAAATCTACCGTGGCAATTTATTGATATCTTCCTTAGTTTCAAGATGGCAGCATTTATTAAATTTGAGGCTATGACGTCATCAAATTTCTAAATCCTAAACTAGAAAAGCTACAGATTTCTGCTTGCCACCATGTTGTAGGCCTTCATAAACTATGGTTTTCTCAAGGTTTTCTAATGTTTCCTCTCTTAGTTTAGGATTGATGATGATTTAACTTTTTTCAAAATTTTCCATGAATTTTTTCAAAAATAATTAAATTGCTGCCATTTTGAAAAAATCAAGACATCAACAAATTTCCACGGCAGATTTACAGCAAAGTAGCATAAGGCCCGTTTTATAAGTCGTGCCGCGCCGTGCCGAATCGAGTGAATTTCGAACAATTTTGTCTGGTTCGGCGCGGCGCGACTCTTATAAAACCAAATTGACACTGAGTCGAACCATATGCCAAAGGCTTCTCGACTGGGTCGACCTGGTGCGACTTATAAAACCAAATTTCAGTCGCGCCGTGCCTCAAAATTTTCACACATGCGCAAAACGACAAAAGCCATTGTTTGTTGTGGATGTGCAACCGAACCATACTTAACATGCGCATGCGTCACTGTGGTTCGGCGCGGCATGGCACGGCAAAATCTTTTCCTTATAAAACAGAGGCGCTCCAAGTCGAACCTCAGTCGAACTCAAATTTTTATGGTTCGGCACGGCGCGGCACGACTTATAAAACGGGCCTAAGTTCCTCTCAAGCCATCCAATTCAAAGAAAAATGCCATATAATTTTACACCGACCTTTTCAAAGATTTAAAAGATTTGAGACCTATGCTGTTTCAATCAAAAGCAACTAATTGTGTTGTTACGAGAATCTGCCTTTCATTACTTACTCATCCTTGAGGAAGAAGCCACCAAAAAGTAATAAGGGCATCATTAATGGTGGTCCTAACGCACTTGCAATTTGTACCGATGGAGACAATGTTGAGACAAAGTAACCTAAAGAAAAAAGGATAGTGTATTAAAGTACTAATTACATTATTTTTCAAGTTGAATGGCTTGAAAGTTGATGATGTCACAACCTTAAATCCCCGATTCCATGATTTTCTTATCCCAATCTAAAAGGCAGCTCAGACATAACCTAAGCTTTTAGGGTGCCTCCGCCATATATCAAGAGTTCTCATGAATCCAAGGTTCTTCTTGCTTGCAACACCGAGAGAAAGTAGAGGTTTCATTGATTTCGAAAATGCAATATGAACTAATATTTTCAAATTTTGTCAAGGCCATTGTCGATTAATTCGATGTATTTAAAAAATTCATTTAGACCAAGCCAAAACACCAGAGCTCTGGTTTGGAGGTGGATGCAAATTGGAGCTTTCGAGATTAATATTTCTGCTCCCAAAGTACCACCAACGAACGAGGTAACAATGTTCAAGTTAACCATCGAGGGACATTTTAATAATGATTAGCCATTGATCGAAGCTTGATTCGCATCATTGGAGCCAATCAATTCCGCCCCATACTTTTTGGGACACCCGGTGTAATATGCTTTCTTGGTTAACTTTCTTGGGTCACTCGGTAGTGTGTGTAAGTTAATTTCCAAACGAGAGAATATAAATAACTTACCATATGAAAGAGCACATTGATTGACCAGTATGACAACCACAGTAAATATGATGAATTGCTCAAACGTTTCTTTTAGGCCTGAAAAATTAAGAAACAACAGAGATCAACTGCAGGTTTTGGGAGAGGTTAAAGTCATAGGTTGTTTGATAAAGAAAGGGTTGTGTTACTTTCTGTTCAAGAAGATTCAACGGAACCAAAAGATCCGGTAGGAGTTTGAAATTCATATCCATCTCTATTCTCTCTTTTATCAGTTTGAGTAATCAGTTTCGCACCTACGAATGCACTCAGTTGGATGAAAACAAACACAGAGCAAAAAATGACGTTCCGATGCATGGCAGGTGTGAAATTTGAAGTCTTCTTTAAAAGAAACTACTTATAAGAAACCGAACGCTCAACAATGTTTCCAAAAATTGAGAACCGTGCTTCCTAGATAGAAACTTTTGTGGCTTTTGTTTTTCCAGGTCACCAAAAACTCGTGGGCACTGTATACTACTAACAAATGTGTTGTAATTTTATGGAGTGCGAATTCTGTTAAAACTTGTTTTGAGATTTTACTAGTTACTTTAGAAGCCCTTTTACCAGAAATGAAATGAAGTTACTCCTAGAGTATCACAACTTTTCAAATAACTTATGAAACCATTCGGTATCCAAATTTTCCTAAAATCTAATAAACGTTGCACCAGCAGCAAATTTAAAGTCCTTTGGAAAAATATGCATAAAAAGGGCGCTGGTTTCTCACCTATCATCCAGTATGCAATCGCACAAAAAATAGCCGGACCAATGATATACCAAGGGAGCTGCAATTTGGATAAAGACAAGAGTTAAGAAAGACTAAGAATTAGCCAAGTTAATTACAGAAGGTTAACTGCAAAACATCGAAACCGCGCAAAAAATACTTTTACAAGACTACGAAACATTGAAATGACTCGATTTTGCTATACTTATTTCGCAAAACTATATCCTACAATGTTAGAATTAACATTTATACAATAAACCTTTAGCTATTCTGAAAGGAATCAGAATCGAACGATGTTAGGCTACATTTTGTAGAATTTTCGAATGTGCACAATAGCAATAGAAGCTCTAACGCCACTCGATCGAACCTTGCGTATGAAAATGTATAAAAAATACTGCTCGATCCAGGCTCTTTTGTAGAATAGCTCAAAGGTCTATTGAGCTTACGGTTGGATTCACATTGAAAAAATACGTTTAAAGTTAGGGTCAGGTTTTAGAGCCATGGTTAGAGTATTCAAGGTTTTATATTTTTGCGTATATTGGCCTATTACTTACCTCAGCAAGCGTCTTTGAAATAAAGTAAACATCACATCGATACATGCCAAGCTTATGTTCTTTCAGAAACACGGGCAGCTCTGCAGGAAACACCTAGAAAAGGAATGCGATGGAATGAGAAAGGGAGAAAGTAAGATTAAAACGTGATGTTTGAATAAATGGACGAGGAGTACATACGGGGTATCCCAAAAAGTGCCCAATTTTAAGTTTTGAATCAATCAGAAAATATTAGATTGGATATGAACCATTGTGGTATTCTTTGAGAGCTGAAACATGTAATTTCCTGTTGAGTCTATTGCGGGAATTCGAATTTAGCAAATTTTAACAAGCCAAGAGGTCCTCGAAGCTGTGGCTATATTTTTGCAAGTTTCATCACCCTTTTCTTCGAATGTCTAATTCACATTGATATCTACTGTTGGAAAATGAAACAAACTTTCTTCTACGTTGAAATGAAGACTGTTAGTTGCTTTCTTAGAAACGAGGGGCTACTAAAAATCGATAACTACTACAAATCGAATTGCTATCACTGCTAAAAAGGGTATGTCAGCCCAGATAAGGCAGCGATGGATTATGTCGAAATGGACTTTGCAATGTACAGAGTTGATGAAAAGAAAAAAACTATTGCCTGGTTGCTCTCAGGAACGGCATGTTCGGGCAATTGTTGCTTGGGTTAGGTCTGACTGGCCTACCATTTCTCTTCACACTGTCATAAGGTAGACTACTAGACTGATTACATCTTCGCAGGTTATCACTATTGATAGACTGATGGACGCTATAACCCCTCTGGAGCGACAACAACAACATCAATTCACTTCAATGAGATGAGCGTAAGTTGAGGGTCCTTGTGTAGTGAGGTTAGCAGAAATAAAACCAATAGTGAAACTTTGTTAAATTGCTTTAAAAAATTGATAACTACTCCCCAGATTAACATCAAAGAAGGTGAGCCATTTTTGCAAGGCACACAGTGGGGCATTTGTACATAAGGCATAAGGCATCATGACATTCGCTATTTAAGAAGAATTTTTTGTTTATTCTTAACAATTCATGTTTAAGGTCTTACTGCAACTATGTAATAATATGTTTGAAATGAATTGGTTGGTTAGAAAAAATGCAAATTAATTTCGTTTATTTTCTATACTAAATTACAGTTGTGATGATGATTATTATTATGATTATTGGAAGGTTTTACAATGAAACCAGAGATAATAACTGCAAAAAATGTGTGTGCATCATGACGTTTTCTGTTGCTATGGATAATATGAAAGCCCTTTGTAATTTTTGACCGCTTTAAGGATTCAATTGTAAAAATATTGTGGTTTGTTCTGCTCAGTACCCTGTAGACCCACAATAGCTCCCTTGTTTGCCGATGCCCCCTTACTTTGCAGTTTTCTTTTCTTTTTTACACTTAAAAACCATTGGACATCAATATTTACTGGGTCAGCTGTCTTAGAATTAGATTTCAGAGGCATAGAATCCTAAAGTGATGCCTTCGCTCTTTTTTACTTTCATTATTTCATAAAAAGCTGAGATATTGTGACAGATTTTCCTTCAAACCCGCAAATTTCCGCAAACAATCCTTTCTACCATATTATCATGGACTCTTAAGGTACAATTTAAGCATAGTGTGGTTTGTCTGCTCTTGTCTCCACGTTTTGTATCCAACTAGAAAGGTAAGTGTGTTGCCAAGAATGGCCTAAATAGCGCAGCCAATGGTGCACCGATCAAAATATTAGCAAAAATTCTGAAAAATAGTTTTTTGTGCTGTCAACGTAATGAATATTTTCTGCTAATGGCTAAAGATCAAACTGATATAAAGGTTTAACCTGTAACATCCACTGAAGGAGCTACAGAAGGCAGATAAGGTAGCTTAATTTTCAGTGAGCAACTGCACTGGAATTTTCTTGCTCCTGTTTGTGAGAAAGCCTAGTACTTAAAGCCTCGTACATTCTTTCAGAAAAGGGATAGAAAGAATATTTAAAAAGTTTTGTGATCCCCAACCATTACTCTTTCAAAATAGGCATGCTTGAAAGTAGTTGAGGGAAATCGAATTTTTGGTCTGTGTCATGATGTTGCCCCACTGTGAGGCAGCCGTGACGCAATGCCGTCTGGGCGAATGCATATTTACGATTCTCTAGGCCAATGGATAAATCAAATACTACACTGTAACTGAAATATAAGAACAACATTTAAAAAGCTCAATGTACTTACAAACAGTGCAGATGTCAGTGAATTAAACGATGAAAAAGTAATCGTAAAGAAGATTGCTCCAGAGAAATTCTGAATCGAATCTTGATCGTTCTTTTGCCGCAAATAAATCAATCCAGCAATCAATGCAATCATCTAAAAGAGACGTAACCAATCATATTAGCACTTCATCTCCTGTGATAAATATAATCAATCAATCATATCAATCATATCAATCAATCAATCAATCATATCAATCAATCAATCAATCAATCAATCAATCAATCAATCAATCAATCATATCAAGAAATCAATCACATTAATACTTCATCTCCTGTGATAAATGATGACATTAACGAGGAACGAATTCGGTATATTGAAATCAAAATTCTATTTCTGAAACTGATTATTGAATGGAATTTAGACTTTAATGCCAAATAAATCATAGGCCAGAATGGAATGTGGAATTCTTGATTCTCATACAAGCCCCTTACAGGCATTTTTCTAAGGTTTGGGTCTTAAAAGATGAGTGATTTTACCACGGAAAATTTTCTTATCTGAGTTAACCTTTGACTGACAGATTAAAAGCTCAGTTTTGAATATCGGCCGTATATTTTATATTCCACAGCCCGTGAAACGTGCAACTTTTTTGATTCACCCCGGTATATAATTTCTGAGTTGTGATACAGCAATTAAGAAATACCTTGAAAATTCTCACACGTGCATACTTCATTGGCGAAACCGTCACGAAAGAACTAGTTCAATAATTTGAAGAAGGATAGAGAGAGACTCACAATAACTTGCACTGTTCTTATTGTACTAATGAAAGGCTCTCTCTTGTTACTCATGGATGAACGCCATAGCACAGCACCCATTTGTGCAAAGAAACCAACTTTGTAACTAAATGTTAACATAAATAAATGTTAGTCACTGTGTACAATACCAGACAGCCTGAGGAAATATGTTCCCCATTTATTTTACGTTTCATAAAAAATGCAAAATAGTCTCAGTTTTGGCATGTTTCGCCTGAGCATAGGTTCCAAATCTTTCAATAGGTGTAACAAAGTGGGTGTAAAATTCCATGACCCCTTTCTTTGAATTTTATTGGTAAAGTTTGTTTTCTCAAAGATAGATACTATAAGAGGCAGATGCAAAAAAACGGAAACTTTTCTTAGCACACTGAGGCCTTTCAATCTTATGTTATCATCAGAGTGTGACTAACTAAAACGATCAAGAAACTATGTGTATATAAATTGCAGTATGACTATTTGACTTTGAATTAAATAGCTTGAAAGACACTTTAGCTAATTTGCGATAATTCTAACGTTGGACTTTTCAGAAATCTTGAATATTGTTCGAAATTACAGCGTGTTTTACATTTCAAGTCATTTGAAGATGTTATGTCATCAAATTTCTAAATCATAAACCAGAAGAATGAAAGACTGGTGCTTGATACCATAATATAGAAATCCATAAACTATGGTTTGTTGAAAAATATTTCATGTTTTGTCCAAAAGTTTAGAAATTACGATGGTTTTAAAGCGTTGTCAAAATGTTTCCTGAATTCTTAATAAAGGAGAAAAGCACTTGAATTCTGAAAATATTGAAGATTTCAGAAAAGTCAAAAGGTAGAATTATCGCAAAATAGCTGAAGAAGCCATTCAGTTCAAAGAAACAGGTCATAGAATTTTACACCAACCAAGATTTGGAACCTATGCTCTTCGCCTGTTAGGCCATGAGCGATAGGTCACCAAGAGTGTGTATCATTGTGAAAGTTTCATCAGTAGCGAGCCACTTTAACCAATTGTTTTGTGTGTTGTTAACTTATTTTTATTTGGTAGTGAACCACAATACCACTGTTTCCTGATTTTGAAATTTTCAGTAGTGAGCCACCTTAAATGCAGATCCACCGACGAGAACTAACAAATTTGTAAATAGACATTTTGATATTTTTTGCTGTACATTTCGTTGATATTTTTGATATTTCTATTTCTTTTTGATGAAATAGTTATGTTGTTTTAGAGGATTGATTTGTTGTTATTTATCGTAGCAGACCCTTCGATAATCAAGCCAATTGTTTGTTGTTGCGTTGTTTTGGCTTTTGCACGAGTTTGAATCGAGAGTCCCCTTTAGCTCAACTGGAGTTACAGCCTTTTTATGCTACCGGGTGCGCCAAAATAAACTATGCACGTTTGGCAGGTCATCATAAATCGTACACTAGACTGATTTTGAAAATTTATGACTTAATCTTTAGCAGAAAGCCTGAATTAGATTCTAGGTTTTTTTGCAAATTTTTCCGCTCTCTGTTTTTAGAGCTAGAAGCGAGTTTCTTAAAATGTTCGTTTTCGAAAACATTGAAAACGATCAAAAAACGTCGATCAAAGATTCAACATGAATGAACAACGAGAAAACGTTTCAGGGGGATTTGGGGGTTTAGTATGAACTCTCGTATAGCAGATTACAACTGGTCGATTTCTGAATCGCAAATCACCACGAACAAGTTCTCTCTTTGTCCATTCATGTCGATCATTTGGGAAACTTGATCGATGTTTTTCGATCGTTTTCAGTGTTTTCAAAAACTAAGATTTTAGGAAACTCGCTTCTAGCTCTAAAAATTGAAAATGATAAAATTTGCAAAAATTCCCGGTATCTTATTCAGGGTTTCTGCTAACGATTAAGTCATAAATCATCAAAATCGATCGAGTGTAATATCGAGTGTAATCGATCGAGTGACTTTTCAAATAGTGAATGATTCGACATCTTTTTTGTTACCTTGACTTCTCGAGACTTGCTTGATCCGATCCCTGAAAATGTGGAAAAAACGTTCCTTTACGCTTGAAATAACAGAAGAGAGGATGACTAAATTGTCATTATCAAATGTTGATCTGGAAATGGTATCGAGAAAAATGTCAACAACAGCATCATCTAGCTAGAAGTTGATGCTGAATTTAACCCACCTACCTACTTAGGCTACCTAGGCCACCGGCATCTTCATGGCAGGTCCTTGACTTACAATACTTCTACACCTTTTAATCCTTAGCTTTTTCTTTCAGATCTGGATAACTACTATATTTTTAAGTTCGTCGAGAAAGCTATGACTCTTTTGTCCTGTTGCACGTTTGTCATCTTATCTAAATCATGACATTCTGTAACGTTTCTCATCGGCAGTCATTCATCAGTTTGTGCCATATACATTTCTGTTGCCGAGAATTTACTCGTGAAAGATGATAGGAGCAATAAGGGGAAACAAGGCATATCAATCCCAAATAAGATTATTTGAAGTGTCGAGATTAAACATTGATATATACCACAACTTGGCCAGATTTCAGCCCAGGCGAGGCTCAAAATTCGTGCTAACTTCATGTCAAAATCCTTGACTTTTCAGTAAGAGCCGAGCAATAAGCAATTCCCTTGTAAGAAATAACGCGATGGGCTAGATTAGGAATGACTTGGAGAATTCATCTACTGCATAAAGGGATCACTACTGACTCCTTTCAGTTCCTTATAAGCATACAAAAGTGGTTAAAGCCACTTGCCGTCAAACTTTAGCCAATAACATATCGGCAATTTCTGTTGACTTCAATACGTTACCCAAATATGGTGCGGCACGTGTCACGGCCTATTATCTATGCACGGCTATTTCAATGAAAGGCTAATATATGCTTAGATTCCCTTTAAGGATGAAAGGGCAAACTTACGGAAACAAAGTCGTGATGGCTTCTATGACGAATGGCAGCATGTTCCTCGAAAGCATCACAGATTTTCTAAGGATAGAATAACATCATAATATCAAATGGTAATCACATATGAAGAACCTCGATGATCAAAGCTATTCACAACTGACTTGGAAAGAAAGGTCAAGAAGATAATTACGACTGGATAACAAAAAGGTACAACATTCTACAACAGTCAACAATCACAAAAATCAAAGGTACAAAAATCACAAAAATCTGATAAAAATTGACAAAAGGAAAACATTAGTGGCCTCTCTGATTGGCAATTTCAAATTATTAGTCCTTCGTATTCATTCTTAGTTCTCTTCATTCTGGTATTATATGACGATTTACTGTCATCAGTGTCAGATGACAATATTTAGCAAACGGTTTCGTGATTCAACAAGATTTTTTACAGGAAAATTTCGAAAGCCTACGTAAATTGAAAGCAACGATTTTTAAGACAATGGAAATTCTAGATAATGGAAATGACTTACCTTAGATCTCTCTCGGCATTCTTGTTCATCCCCAGGTACAATTGCCAATGTTGATATGAAGTAATCAGCTGGATTGTAATTCGCAGGACAGTTAAATTCAAGACTGAAAATTAAGAAGAAAAAAAATCAAAGACTGTCTCATAATAGATATCACGTGGAAAAGCCCCGGAATAAGAGCAAAGCAAATGGGATTTGAATGGAACTATGACAACCCAACTTTCAAGTACAGTAGTGTCTCGAATATAAGAAACAACTTTTTTAATTTCAGGTCTGGTGCATTTTTTATAAAATGAGATAAACTTGCAAAGCAGGATAAAGTTTCTTATTACAAAAATCATGTTCTATATTGACTCAGACATGAGTTCTATGATTGTGATACAACAAATATTATTTTGAATTGTATTTCACTTACAGAAAAGGCTACAATTATCCCAGGAAGGTGCTTTTTGCTTAGTTTGCATACAAAATTCTTGTTTTCATTTGAATAGGTTCAGTTCAATTCAACTGGAAAGCTGGAAAATTCCAAGGTTTCAACACATAGTTTTTAAATAAAAAATAAGCTTTTTTCAGACTTGAATAAGTTTCTTATAAAATGGGGTATTTTTTTAAAATCAGGGTCTTTGTTTCTTAAATCTGTGTTTCTTATATGCGGGACACTACTGCATATGGATGCTTTGAGGAATCATGTACAGCAAAATTTCAAAGTGAGTCCATCTCTCGTCAATTGATGTATTTTGGACACATGCATTCTTAAGCGAATTTTGACGATGGTCATGAGAATTGAATTTCTTTCGATTTCCTATTTGGTTTGCTCTGATATTAACGAGAGGTAATACATTGGATAAAGTTATTTTACCTCGATCTTGGAGCTCGTTTGCATTAGATGTCTCTGGTTTCAGCTGTCACATATTTTCTATCTTTGAAAGCTTGCAACTCAGTGAATTTTCAACGGATTTGCAAGATTCTAGTCTCTAGAATTATTTAAAAATCTTAGGGACAGGGTTATTTTTCCACGAGCTTTGTTCATGCTATCGTTATTTTTCGATACTTAATCAAACGTCGAACAATCTTTTTTGGGACACCTTGTAGCATAATGATGATAACGTTTTTTAAATTTGAGATGATCTGACATGATGAGGAAATACTGTGAATTAATTATTTTAATGCCATACAAACCCTCCAAAGAATGGTATGGCTTCTTGAACATCACCAAGGTATGCAACACGACCTTCGGACATAAACAATACCCTATGAGAAATAAGTAACAAATCATTATAATAAGATGTCAACTGCAAAGTATTTGGCCTAACTAACTATTAAAATGATTACATAACGATATAATTTAGAGCTCTCCTACGTAGAAATATTTTTCTCGATAGAAAGGGGTGACGAGAAGACTCTTTACGTACACTGGAATCGCCTGACAGCGTTTTTTATTCATTTGGCAAAAGAAACACAAACTAATGGTGAGAAATCGACAAAGACCACGATTACAGATCACATATCAAGATGATTGCAGGAATTCATAGTAATTTTTCAACTAATACGCAATTTCGGAAAGTTTATCATCTGGAAGTATATAACAAATAATTGCTTGAAAGGGTTGGTGAAAGTTTCAAATCTTGCATTTGCAGAGAGCAGAAAATCTAAAAATATCCATTCAAATCGAAGTTGCATACGGATCATTAACGATGGATACCCAAAGAAACGATGGTGTGCCTGAGTGTTTTCTTAATTCTATTCACAGACAAGCTTATTTTCGTTCCACATTGCTTTTAAGAGGGAAACCATTAATAGGACAGACGCAGAAAGCATTTTTAGCAGAGCATAGGGCTAAAATCTTTCAAATCTTTAAAAATGTGGGTGTAAAATTCTTGGGCATTTTTCTTTTAATTGCATGGCTTGAAAGGAACATATGGTACTTTGCTGTAAATCTGCCGTGGACTTTTTTTGATATCTTGATTTTCTACAAAATGGCGGCAATTTAATTATTTCTGAAAAAATTAATGAAAATTTCTGTAAAAATTCAAATCATTGTAAATCCTAAACCAATGGAGGAAAAGTGATATAACCTTAAAGAAAACGGTAGTTTATGAAGGTCTACAATATGGTGGCAAGCAGAAATCTATAGCTTTTCTGGTTTAGGATTTAGAAAATTGATGACGCCATAGCCTCAAATTTAATAAATGCCGCCATTTAGAAACAAATCAAGATATCAATAAATTCCCAGGGCAGATTTACAGCAAAAAACTCTAAGTTCCTTCCAAGCCATTAAATTAAAAGAGAACTGTAATAGAATTTTACACTGACCTTTTTAAAGATTTGAGCCCTATGTTTTTTAGCAGATGACGTACAGCATTTCATTTTTTCACTTTGGTAGGTAAGGTACTTAATAATAAATTGTAAAGAGATTCGGATGCAAAAAAACGAGAAGATTTAGCACACTGAGGCCTTTCTGACTTGTGTCGTCATCAGAGTGTGACTTTAAACATACTTATCAAAGACATACTTATCAAACATGTTGTAAACTTCTGAAGACGGCTGATGGATTGTCGCAAGGATCGTTCTGCCTGATGCTGACATCTTTTGCAGGGCTGATATAACACTTTGTGCCATAAAAGAGTCCAGACCAGATGTTGGTTCGTCAACAAACAGGAGAGATGGATTTGTTAGGATCTGGAAAAGAAATTGCAATGACGAATACAGTAAATCCCCGCATATAAGAACCTACAAAAATAAGAACCTAAAGGCTTTTTTCCTAACTTATGCACCTTGTAATTAAGAACCTGTTTCAGTTTGATGAAAAATATGTTCTTATTGCATGGGTAGCAAAGTTGATTTTGGATTCTTGTTATTAAGTTCATTTTTGTCCCAGTTGGCTGTTAAAGTTTGAATCTTATCCCCTGCTGTTTGTAAGCTTAGAATTGTTTATTAAGTACATAATAACTTTGCCAAAACAAATAACAGGGCTGATCATCTTTGGTGAAGATTCTAAAGGGCCTTATGCAAGGCACTCTTAAAATAAGAACCTTGATACCTTGAAATTAATCTTAATACCTTTAAAATAAGAACCTGTTTCAGCATGGCTGTCAAAAAGTAGGTTTTTATATGCGGGGATTTATTGTATAGCGATGCAAAGCAGAAGTTTTTACTTTAAGTGTCGCAAGGGTATGCTTGAATTTTGGTGTTCGACGGAGAACAGAAACTGAAACGGTTCAACATTGATATAGAATTGGAAATATATGAAACAACGCAAAAATTTTATGCCTCAATTACTTGTACCAGATGACCGAAAAAGTAAAACTGTTTTTGAAAACTCGCTAAAATTTGATTGTATTACCAATCACTTACCTCTGACGCAAATGAAAGTCTTTTCATTTCTCCACCAGAAATTCCTCGAATCCTTCCTGGAACACCAATGATAGTGTCTCTACATTTTGTTAGGCCAAGCTAGGATGTAGAAATATAAGTCAGCAGCGAATTTTAGGGCATGCATGCGCAAATTCTGCTCTGTCGTGCAATACTTAAAGACAGAGACGAAATACCTCTGTGAGGAGGGGATTCCACAAGAAATTGTGGGTTTAAATACTCCTACTTTCAATTAAAAGCAATCTGTCCCCTATTGTTCTGACCTTGGTTACTGCTTTATTTACCTTATTTACGCTGCAGCTAAATTCATGCATCACTGAGTCTCTATGACCCTGATTTCTTTGGATAGAGCGAATTAACACCAACTTCTGGAATATACAATAGAGATCTTTATCGATTTTATTTTCATTCATCGAAGGGGACAGATTGCCTTTAAGCAGACATAACTTTTTCACCATGAACCTTCTAAAAATAGCCATGAAACTTTGCAAAACATAGGTTTATGTTGCTTCTTCTTTCTGATTGATCAACTGCGAAGGAAATAACGAACACTTTCTCGCCAAAGCTGCCTGATTTGAGGTCTGGGTTGGACTTGCTCCAACTCTCGCTCTTGATCAATAAATACGGGAGGGGAAAGGAGGACAGGGGGAGGACACGGGGAAAGGAAGAAAGAAAAACAAATCCATCTAGCCCTTTATCTTCCCTTTCTTTCTTCATTTCCCCGTGTCCTCCCCCTGTCCTCCTTTCCCTTTCCGTATTTATTGATCAAGAGCGAGAATTGGAGCAAGCCCATGTCTGGGTTAGCTTGCGTGCAGACTCAAAGGTTCAGTCTGCATGCAGGCTAGGTCTGGGTTAGACAGAACGAGTTTCCCTTTGCTATGATTTATATGAGTAATGGGATATCTTTTCGGTTTCATAAAACGCAATCACAATCATCAAATGTTGAGTCTACACGTAGCAGGCTAGGTCTGGGTTAGACAGCCTTTTGCTATGATTCATGAGTCATGGGACATCTTTTCGGCTTCATAAAACGCAAATTTTTCTTGAATTCAACCATAAATATGAAAGCAACAGCCCCGTAGAGAGAAATCGTACAAGCTCCATCGTAGGCATTTACCAGATTTGCGTCCGCCATTTACCGGAACAAACCGCTCTCCCCAATCTCCTTTTTATCACTCGAAATCGGTCGAAATCGGTCGAAATGGTCCATTGCTGAATTTACCAGTGGGTAGCTGTGGCCTACTAATGCAATCACCGCTGTAAGAAAGAAATGATAGTACCTCATGCATGACTTTGTCAGCTCTTGCATACTTTTCAGACTTTGGAACAGTCGATTCAATACGCAGCAAAGCCTAAAATAAACAAGAGGGAGTGTGGTGAATGTTTGTATGTGCAAGTCTACTCACTGAAGTCTCAAATGCTAAAGGAAGATTATAAAACATGATTGATGTGGACTTAATAGTTGTCTTGAAGGAAATGGAAGGGACAACTTGTTGCTAACACGACTCAGCTAGGTAGCCGGAAGATTTTTGGTCGGCGAGGCAAGGTCACAAAAGTCTCATTAAAAAATAATTGTTGTTAGGGACAGGTCGTCCTTTGTTCTTCTTTCAAGACGACTTCTGTAACTCTACGATCATTGTAGGTAGAAAATATCGATTGAATTCATGTGAGCGTGTTTCTCTGTAGAGTCCTTCCACTCTGGCCTCGCAGAAAAGGCACAACTGTTTCAAATGGATGCTCTAAAAATTAGTTTGTTTCAAATCGTAATCTAACACGACAGTAAATTCATCTTTCTCTGTTATATGGTTTATGGCAAAGCACAGATCTCATCAACGGTAAGCAAAGCTGCTGTTGAGGTGCAAAACATGAAGCATCTCAGACATGGTAAATATTTCTATTAATCTGAAGAAGAAGCTGAGTCACTTTCACCTAAAAAGGCAAACAGGCAAAAAAATCAAAAGAGGTCAAGTAAAACGTCCTTCTTCATGCCGTAGAATTTCCACAACTGTTCAAAACGGGGCATTTTTTGGCTATGAAAATTATTTGAGCTCAACCAGTCATTTCAAAATTGGCGAGATTCTGAAGTTTAAGGAACTAAGAGTTGTACTTAAAAAGAAAAACATCTGAAAATGGATATAAACATAGCTCTTTTTGATTAACCCTAATCCTACCGGGCTTTTTTTGATCTAACATAGCCGGGGGGGGGGTTGCTTTCCACCCCCTCTATAAATAGCCGTAGACTAATGGGAAATCATTGAAACTTGGCAAGGGCGTAGTCCTAACTATCCTTAGCCAATTGGTAGTTTTGGGCATGGCCACCTCATTAGGTGACGTCACTATGACGTCATAATGCCGGAAAATGTCAAAAGATATGGTTTTCCGGTTTATTTGTTCTAAAAACGGAATATAGGTAATGTGAATGACTTTTTCCATTCTTAGTTGGCGTATTATTCATTTCCAATTCAAATATGATGCATAGAGGTGTTTTTAGACCGTTATTTTTGAAGAAAATGACAAAAATTGATGACGTCATAACTAAAAACTTTGTTTTTCTGCCAAAAATTGCTAACAATTGGCTCAAAATGCTTTTAAAGTATTGCATAACGCACTTCTATGCATTTTTAACAAAATCTGTTGGAGAAACTTCAAAATTACCAAAAATTACCCAAAATGGTGGCCCGAGTGACGTCATCATTTAAGAATGCTGACGTCCGCAAATTCCATTGTTATTGACAACAATAGAAAGCTAATTGTTGCTGATTCTTTTAAAGTACAATAGTCAACATTTGGAACTAATTCTGGGAGTAAAAATATCAAAATCATTAATTTTTCCAATACCTTGCTCCAAATATGGTAGTGTCACCTGTCACGTGACACCTATTGTTCAAAAATTAATTGTCAAAATGTAGCTAATAGATAATTAGTAATTGTCAGAGAGTTTGAGGGTCATAGCTTTTGTCGTTAAAGAATGCTCTGCAAAAAACCGAGAGGGGGGGGGGGTGGAAAACCCCGGTAGGATTAGGGTTAAGACTCCTTTTGCTAGACGTTGCTGAAAAAATAACGTTATTATTAACGGCAGAGGACGATGCATTTTTTCTTCCTGGGAACGGGAAAAAGTTAGTCAAAAATTCCTGCAAAATCGTTTTTGATTTTACATTGATTTAGTGCATTGTACAGCGTAGTTCATGCAAGGGAGGTTGTAGGTAGAATATAGTTTACATACTACTTGGTGGAATTTTACACGTTTTTTAAACCAACAACTCCAGGTTTAAACTGAAACTGTAGATGAGCAACCAAACTGCAGATACAAATTTGGTTACAACTTTCTTCCTTCCTTGAAACGAAAAGCACTTTGTACAAAAGCAACTAAACAACTTGATTGACCTCCACCAAAATCTACCTTCAACAACCTTCAACGCATTACTTTCGATGACCAATCTTTTTTCAGATTCTCAATGCGAGCCTCCATCGGCGTAGGGGAAGATAAAATTTGGGGGGGCTGCCCGACAAAAAATCCATTGTTTGAGAAAATTTTGCCCGACTTGAGGCGGATTTCTGCCCGACTATGGCTGATTTTTGCAAATTTTTCTGACGTTGGGGGGGGGGCTGCAGCCCCCCCTAGCCCCCTGTCTCCTACGCCCATGCGAGCCTCTTTGTCAAGATGCTACTTGATCAAAGTTACTGCAGCAATCAAATTTTGTTTTCTAAATAACAATTGTGTCAGGTTCTTGTGTTTTAATGGCAGCATGCAAAATTCAGCCTTTTTCGAAAATTCCCAGCAAAAAAGAAAGGGTCGAGGGTCGATATCAGGCCTTTCCAGTTGCAAAATGACCAAGTTTTCATAATAGTTTCTCTTTAAACCAGGGAAATTTGCTGCCTACCGGGCTAGCCCGGCAAAACGGGCTGACATTTGTACATTTTTCTCATGTAATCGATTTCTGACCGGGCTGGCCCGGCAAAGCGGGCTGAGAATTCTGCAACGCATGCGCTTTATGAACAGATTATACTATCATGGCGTCAACTATTTTACAGCCCGGGCTGGATTTCTCCATGTAATCGTTCACGTCATCTCAAGCCTCTTAGAAGAGCCAGCCCGCTTAACCGGGCCAGCCCGTTCCATGTAATCAGGTGTAGAAAATAAAATTGTCACTTGATCAAGAATTTTTGCAGAATAGCTAAAAGTTTTTTCAAATATTGATAGTATTTATGCCTCTTAATTAAGTGTCTACTAACCACAAATATTGCAATGAAAAGATTAGGAGCGAAAATTTCAACTTACCTGAAAGTAAATATGCTCTTTGACTGTCAAGGTACCAATGAAAAGATCTTCCTGTTGGACATATGCTGAAATACTTTTCATTTTATTTCCTATTTCCTGTCCATTGACTTTGATTGTCCCAGATATACGCAGACTACTGATATTTTGATTAGCCAAAGTATTCATCAGGGTAGTTTTGCCAGCACCACTGTAAGAAAATCGCTCTTCTTGATGTCTCTTCAATTCCTGTGCTGATCTTCCCCCCTCCCGGACAACCCCAGGCATTTGCTCATAAAAAATTCCCGGCCAGCATGTGATTGTCAACTTCCCCGGCACCCCGGGCATTTCACAATACCAGGTGCTTTTGCTTGCAAAGTTATTGGGAATAACAAGGACAGATTTTGTAAGACAATAGCACGAGTTGCTTTTGTTGACACCTGAAATCAAAGCGATTAGTGACTGCAGACAAAGGAAATTCTCTCAACCATAAATCCAAAACAAACTAAGTTGCAAGAGTTGCTCTGAAACCCAGGTAGCTAGCGCACTCGTTGTGCATTCCAAAAATTGTTTTAAGAGCAAACATGGGCATAAATCGAAAGAAGAAGGATACATCTACACATCTACACATCTACCTCGGGCATTTCATTTCTATTGTTCAGAAACTGAGCAGTAACTGTTGTAATTACACCCAAAAAAAGAAGAGAATTGAATCGCCTCCCAATCGGCTTTTGAACCAAACATATGAAATGCCCGAGGCAGATTTGTAGATATATCCTTCTTCTTTCGATCTATGCTCATGTTTGCTCTTAAAAACAATGTTTGGAATGCACAACGAGCGAGCTAGCTACCTGGGTTTTAGAGAAATTTTTTCGGCTTTGTTTGTTTTGATTTACTGGTTGAGAGAATTTCCTTTGTCTGCGATCGATAATCGCTTTGAATTGCGGTGTCAATCAAAACCAACTCATGCTATTGTCTTACAAAATCTGTCCTTGTTATTGGGAATGTGGATCCTCTCGGTATCCGGCAACCCCGGCAATTGTGCAAGAAATTTTGTTGACCTCGGGCTGCTCGGGGGAGGGGGCGGATGATCAGGGTAGGAATTGAACGAGACATACATACTCGTTTTATGATCTGAATCACATTCAAATTGGACCAGGACCGTAAGAGAGTACCTCACACTTGGGGGTACGACACCTCAAAGCCACTTTTTTCATCAAGCTAAAGGGGCATTTCCTGAAAATAAAAATGGCACTTTTTTGTTCATTGCAAAATCTTGGGGGCACATGCCCCCAGTGCTCCCGGTTCCTACGGCTATAAGCTGGACTAATTCCAAGATCCTCTTTGTCTCCATCCTTCAATTTCCAGCACTTCGCTTAACTGAAACCCTTTCTTTGATAGGAAGAACATTTTCTGTGGCCTGACAGCTGCTAGAAAAATGTTCTACGAGCGTTCTTCCCATGCTCCCGCACTGTCTCGAATGCTATGCCTCTAGATGTAAAAGTTGATGTTTCTCTTGGTCTATGGTTGAGAAAAATCAACAAACATGCAATAAACTAGTGTATGTAAGAAAAAAAGAGTGTATGTAAGAAAGTAATCAGACGACAGGCCCACACGAGCTGACGAGCACACGAAATTTCTCCCTTCTCCTCATACAATTTTCATCGTGAGTCAAAATACAGCCCGTACTGGACTTGCCCAAGTCGTCTCATTCTTCCTTACGAGACAACTTGGGCAAGTCCAAGCCCGTACCAACTTTGAAACAAATCTTCTCCTAATTTGATAATTGCAGTGCAACATAACATGAATGTTTTCACAGATTAGTGGAGTTGATTGATAAAGCAAACTCTGCCCTTGCCTCCGAAGAAGGGCTAGGCTACTTCAAATCTGTACTTTGTTCACAGGCTTCAATTCAATTGGCTTGAGTGGCAATCCTTACTATTTGAAGAGCTATTTAAAACCTGTATTTTACATCCAGCCTGTACAAAAGGTATCTTCCAATCAAAAACCTCAAATTAGACTCTGGTTCACTGATTTTGAGCCTATTTAAAAACAATCCATCAAAATGGGAGAGGAAACCATGGGCCATTGAGACGCCGTTGGAATGTGGAGATTCCTGAAATCAATAACACCCGGGGGGGGGGGTACATAACATATTTAGGGTACGGGTATGTGCCGCCCATATGGGTGGGTTTTTGGGCACAAAATTCTCTAAACAAGGGTCCTTTTTCGGCAGATTTTCCATAAACATGGGTGTAGTTTTGCTCAAATTCGCAAAAATGGTTAAAATTGGCAGTTTTCCGCCAAAATTAATCATAAAAGTGGGTATCAAAAGCAAGTTTCGGTAATTAGAAGAGGGTAGCTTTCTGAAAACCGGGCGGCAGACCCCCGTCCATCCTCAAGTCATGTACCCCCCCCCCCGGGCAATAACAACAGATCTTGTGGGTTTGTATTCATCAAGCCTTTATGCTTTGGATTCATGCATTTTTTCCGAGTGATATCGTTATCATCGAATTTATTTATGTGGTGACTGAAATAACTGGCGCTTGCCTAATACTCTTTCTTACGATTGTCTTATTTACCCAATCAGCGCCATGACGATTGTCTTATTTACCCAATCAGCGCCATGACAGTTTGCCTTTAAAGCTCTTATGTAATGGCTTCTCCAAAATCTCTTATGCAATATAAAATAAAGAAATTCTAATCGAATAACCCGGATTCTCCCTATTTGAATAAAACAAAACATCTTAACATTATGAAATATCATCATGTTATGCAAACGGGAGATATGTACCAGACCCTAGGAGATATGATGACCTAAATTGAATCGTAAATATCTAAGCTTTCTGAAAAGATCGTATTAGCAGTAATCCTTTCAATAAATCTTCCACAGCAATTTTAATTTAATATGCAAAAGTTGAAATTAATTCGGAAGTCCTGAAACCCGTAGTTGAATTCACTTTGACTTGTAAGAAACTAAACAATTTCAACTGTGACCTGGAAAGGTCAGTACAATTTTCCAATCTTCCACAAAGCTCCAGGTTGCCCCTAAGAACTGAAATATGACTTCAGAGAAGATGTATTGTAGTTAGTCCGTCAGAAAGTGTGACTTACCACTTCTTGTTACTTTCAGCGAGGAAACTTTCGCGGAAAGAAACTTTCACGAGTTTCAAAAAACGCGAAATTTTGGAATTAACATTGACATGAATGGACCAAGATGTACACTTGCCCCAAGTATATCTCTTCAGTCTGCCTTACCGTGCCCTTTTGGGTAGTTCCTGGATCCGCCATTCTAACATTCCGGAAGAGCTCTCGAGCTCTTTTGACGGAATATTGGAATGGTGGATCCAAGGGATAGACTTGGGGCAAGTCTAACCAAAATGGGGAATTTCACAGGAACAAATTTTCACGAATTAGGTTTCTTATCAAAGTTTTACCATGTTTCAAATGTTCCTCTACTCTTGGACGACTCTTCTGCATTGTACATAAATATGTATGAAGTAGCATAGTTTAAAAGCGTTGTTGTTGTTGTTGAAAAAGAAGAATATCAAGATTTGATTACATTAATATTTGATCCTGTGTCTTAGAAAATTTTGCAACAATAATATTTCACGAGTTTCACATTTAAGAAAATTTCAGGGAATAAGCTTTCGCGAATTTCGGCGAAAATGCGAAAGTTACTTCCCGCGAAAGTTTCCTCCCCCAAAGTACAAAAAAGTCAGAAGGTCGAGAACCAAACTTTTTTATTCGTTAGCAGTGAGGAGTGACGAATTTGGGTGGTCAGAATATTCTACCCACCCAAAGGGTAGGGGCCTAAGTTAGAGGAGGGTAATTGAATACACAGTCCTAAAATTTAAAGGGCCCCTTGAAAATCAATATTGTATAAATTAAATCAAATCAAATCAAATCAAATCAAATCAAATCAAATCAAATCAAAGATCTCACTGATTCAAAGAATGTGTTTTGATGTAAAATATATATAAAATATAACCAGACTGGGTAAATTCAAAACACTCTGGGACGACTGTATCTTGACAAATTTCCCCTGGCACTGGCACAATAATTCCCATGACAGGGTCGACAGGGTATTTGGGTCCCAAGTCACTCACCTTGCTCCCATGACAGCGAGTAATGTACCAGGCTCAACTCTACCATTCACTGCAAGCAAAGAAATAATGGTGCATAACTGCACAAGAAGCTATTCTCCTTGATCAAATGAATCAATAATTCAATGGTAGTTTCAACAAATACTTTATTAACCACAGAGCAAAGTTTGGTCAAACTGGCAGGGCTGAAGAAATTTTCTACAAATATTTTTAGCTTTGGTTTTGAAAAAAAGCAAACGGAAGTTAATTGATTCATGGGGGTTAGACTTGTTTAACCTGAGTTAATGACGTCAAAAGTATTTGTTGATATTAGCCAATCATAGGATCGCTTGGGATTGCAGGATATCTAAGGGCTACATGCATTTCCGTGTTCACCCATATCTTTCATATCACAGTGGTAGGAAGGAGTTAAAAAATTTATTTCATCACCCACCCTCCCATACCATTTTGTTTTATTTCTTTGCTTCTTCCTTATTCTCTTTACTTGACTAAATCTTCCTCCCTCCTGGTGGCTCTTTCTTCCAGCCGAGAGGGAGGTGTATTGCTCTGGCCGGAAAAATGATTTCCCCGAGCCAATCACCGAAGTTAAGGGTAAGCATTGTTCAGGAAAGTCGGGCAATACACAATGGCCCATTCCCTAGACTTGCCCCAAGTCTATCTCTTCCGTCCGTCTACCGTTCCCTTTTTACGGTAGTTCCTGGATCCGCTATTTCATGGATCTACCATTCCAACATTCCGTCAAGAGAGCTCGAGAGATATCTCTCGAGCTCTCTGGACGGAACATTGGAATGGCGGATCCAGGAAATGGCGGATCCAGGAACTACTGTACAGGGAGGGAACTGTAGACGGACGGAAGAGATAGACTTGGGGCAAGTCTACCCATTCCCTGGAAGGGTTGGATCTTTTTAGGTCATTGAATTGGATTAATCCTAAACACACTCAATATATGACATTTCATAAATATTCTTCTTACCTGTCTTCTTTCTTTCCCTTTCTTATTTTTACTCAAACCTACGCTCAAATTTATCTCAATTGTCAAATTCCATCCTTTGGGGTCTTTCCATTATAAATTGTTGACAATGCTTTTGCGAGAAATGAAAAATGTACAGCTGAAAACACTTTTTGTCCATCGATTTTTTAGTCACCATACACGTTTTTTTTTTATAAGAAACTTGGATCAGCACTTAGTACTAAAAGTTTCTTAATTTCGCATGAAAATTTCGGTGTTTTAGTAGTAAAAGTTTCTTAATTAGTTTCTTATTTTTTGAGCCTAAAATTGCGGTATTGTTCGAAGTTGAGCCTTCTTCTCGAGAAAGGGCTTCCATTTTGCATTGACATTGTCATCAAGAAGAAGCCATGCACATCAAGGCAAAAATTTACCAATTTTGCAGTTAAAAGTCAAGAAAAGACGAATGTACCTTTGTTAGAAAGACATAGAATAAGAGAGACACAAAGAAATAAAGTTTTAGAGTTTCTTAACTGTTCTTGAGCGAAGTACTAGAGTTTCTTAATTTTTTGGTCATCCTAGTACTAGTTTCTTATAAACCAGTTTCTTATAAAAAAAACGTGCACCAGCTAGTCAATGCGAGTCAATGAAGTACTCAGGATAACAATATCAATGGAATGGCATACACGTTGTTTTGTAGGAAACTTGGATCAGCAATTAGTACTATACTAAAAGTTTCTAAGAAAAAAATTCGATATTTTAGAAGTAAAAGTTTCTTAATTTGTTTCTTATCTTTGGGGCCTAAAATTTCGCTATGGTTCGAAGCTGAGCCTTCTTATCGACAAACAGACACAGGGTTTGCATTTTGCATTGATATTGTCACCACGAAGAAACCATGCACATTGATGCAAAAAGTTACCAATGGTTCTCCTTCTCACTTGGTATTTTCAAACGCAACGCCATGCTGGACGTGCGAACCGTAATCTGCTGACTCTTCTTCTAGAAATAAATGTTCAGAGAGTTTCTTAATTGTTCTTGAACGTAGCGTAGTACTAGAGTCTCTTAAATTTTTGGTTATCGTAGTACAGTAGAAACCCGCATAAAAGAACCTAGCTTTTTTCTGGGCAGCCTGAATAGGTTCTTAACTAAATGGCTGCTATTCTAAATTCCAGCATGTAAGGTTCTTAAAGAGATTCTTA
The DNA here is from genome assembly GCA_039566865.1 of Aurelia coerulea. Lineage (NCBI taxonomy): Eukaryota > Metazoa > Cnidaria > Scyphozoa > Semaeostomeae > Ulmaridae > Aurelia > Aurelia coerulea. The sequence continues at coordinate 31,468,055 of CM076944.1, forward strand.
TATACGAGCAGGCCTTGGACACATTAACACTGTTTTCCAGCCCAATAATTCTTGAGATTTCTTGAGAATTCTTGAGAACAAATCTTTTGTACCAATGAAGAAATCTGATCAGAATGTGAAGAATTCTAAAATTCTTGTCATTTTCATAATTTACATGAAAGCAACTATATAAGAACCTTTCCCAGTTTCAGCCTCTTAGGTCTCTTTTAGGGTTTCTTATTTAGGGGGTTTAAAAGATTGAATTTCAGCCTCTAGGTTCTTATAAAAACAGGTTCTTTTATGCGGGTTTTTACTGTATTAGTTTCTTCAAGATATCTTGGTTTCTTATAACCAGTTTCAGGCGCTAATGCAGTTTAGCACACCCTAGTTTCATACAAAAATATGTATGTAGTAGTCTAGCGAACTGCAAGCAATACGAGATTTCACCGCAGTACCTGTCCATTCTTTCATCTCTGATTGTGTTGTTAAATTGAAGCAGAGCAAAATAGGCCTAATTTCTAAGCGTAAAGAAATGAGAGCAAACTAACCATCAAAAAGAATTTCTTTCGTTTGCGGTTTTAAAACATCGTCTTTCTTGCAACATCTTTTAATCAGTGATGGTTTAGGCAACTCTGCTTGAACACAGATATCTTCCCAAATTAGGCTCACTTTCTCTTGAAACTCTGAAACAACATTAGGATTCGATACAACAACTGCATTAGCTTCCTTGCTAATCATAACATCGTCAGAATCAGGCGAAGCAACCCCGTTAATTTGCCTTCCATCTTCCAAATCATGACTCCCATCCCAGGCATCCTTATTTACGACAATAACTTCAGGCACGCTGTTGGTTTGATGGAGTTCATTGCGAGACAGCGACTTGGTTCGCATAACCAATGCATCTTCGTTCGACATTTTTCAGGCCTTGATAGCAGCGAGCAATGTAAAACAGCTTAAGGCCAGTGGATTTCTCCAGTGTGTACAATACTAGTACAATACTCTTCATTTACCAGCTTCCTGGTGTTCACTGTTGATTGCGCTAGATTGCAATCAAAGCCAACTGAACCGACCGTTTGGGTAAAGTGATGCACCAGTAATCAGTGTCTTTGCTAATAATTTGGATTCACTCAAAAACAATAAGGAGAGATCCACAACCGCTGATTGTAAAACAACAATAAGCAAGCATAAAAGATGAAAAGCGAGGGTCAGTTACAATGAACTTTACGTGCATAAACGCCATTCATTGAATTTGATTAAATCTTGTTTGAATACACGGATCATTGAATGACCTGTCTAAACCTTGGTCTAACAGGATCCCCTTGCAGGATACTTGCAAAACACTGCAAAACACAGCTGACTTCGATTTTGAGGGGCTCAGTTTGAATGAACTCCCGCTTTGCATAAAACTAAAGGTCACGCAATTGAACACTGAAAATCACACAAAATACCCATATACCTATTTTTCGTTTTATTCGAGGTAGCCTGAATGTATAACTGTATATAATGTGTGAACATATACCTAGTACTTGTTTGTGTTACAGGTTACTAGAACCATTAGTATTTGGTTGATGAATATCCGAATTGAATTGAATATAAGTAATAAGATGAATCATCGCATTCTTTTGAAACCGAAAATTTTGCTGAGTCATGCTCCGCAGCACACACCGCATACACACGTGGGACATTGCTGTTTGGAAAAAATGCTGCATCATGCTTCATGGTGCATTTTTTTGGAATGAAAGAGCCAGAGCCATTATCCCGGGGGTGGGGGGGGGAGGGGGTACTCATATATTTTTCCGTACGGGGACGTGCCGCCGAACAGGGTATCATTTTCAGGATTCCGAAGGATTCCTACTCCGGGACAGGGTATCATTTTTGTATGGTCGGCTCCATGACAGGGTCCATATTTTGTAGAATTGACTCCGCAACGTTGTTGTAAGCCATTTCCACTACGCGAATATGATTTAAATCGTTTGGATGGGAACATTTTCGCATTTTCTGATTTCTATCAAATTCCTATCAAATTCCCAGGGCAGCCTACAATTTTGTATGAAGAAACTCAAGAACAGGGTATCGTTTTTAAAATTTTACTCCGGGACAGGGTATCATTTTCGGGAATTTTACTCCGGGACAGGGTGCCTTTCAGATTTTGCAGATTTTCAGACTTTTACAGATTTTCCAGCGGCACGTCCCGGTATTTTCGTAAACCAAGTAGGCCCCCCCCCCCCCCCCGGGGCCATTATATACTTAAATTTTGATTTAATAAGCACAATAGCTAATTAGCTACAGCTATACGGCTAAAGAACAAGAACAATTAAATCTAATTAAAAACAACAGCAACAACAGCAACAACAGTAACTAAGGTTCAAAGGAAAGCATAGCAAGGTAGAACTAAATGATGTAAACAATCTAAAGCAAAACATAAATAAACATGCAATGTTATTTCTGAGACTCGATAGTTTGTATGTATGTTATGTATGTTAAAATTTGCCACGTAAAATAAAACAATTTACAAGAAATAAATAGAATTTACAAGTTTTAAAAAGCTAAAGAATAGATAAAATACGATGACAATGCTCATTAAATAAATACGTTAAAAACATCCCTAATTGTAGTGGCAGGGATAGCATTAAAAGGTCATATTGACCCTATTTCCATAATGGTCCCCTTAGAGGTGGTTGCAAAAGAAAAATAATAATAGTAAACAACGGATGTTTAAGTGATTTTGGATGAAGCATAATTTAGTAGGCCGAGTCATATATATATATGAGAGAGTTGCTTTTCTTTGAGTAAAATGTTCTCTTATCATCTCTAAAGTAGCAGATATTGTTTCTTCATCTTCACGAATGAAAGTGAACTGGACTTGATCTAATATAGAAAGATTTCTGACATTTGGAAATTTGCTATAAAATCTATCGAATAATTTCCTTCTGGCAAAAGTGTAATGGTCACACTCGGCAAAGAAGTGAAACTCTGAAGTGAAATTATATGCTAATAACCTTCCTTTTCAAAAGTGACAACAGAATTACAAGCATTTTTTTATGAGAAAGAACGTATGAGAAATTATAGGCTCAATTTTCGACGATGAAGGAACTGGATTAGAAAAGCTAAGAAACTATGGTAATTTGCAGCTTCATTTTTTTCGTATACCAATTAAGACAGAAACATGCAGCAAATACAACTACTGTGCCACTCATTGCAGAAAGGACACGAAAGGCCCTCAGGCTAAAGGCCCTGTTATATGATTACCCAGGGGGTACTCCCTAACTTTCAACACGGGGGGGGGGGGGGGGGGTCCATGCCATTATTTTTTGCTGACCCCCAAATATCAGGCCAAATATTTTGGGGACCCCAAATATTGAGTACAATGTTTTGGAGACCCCAAATATTGTTATCTATTTCTGGGGCCTCTAAAATGTATTTGAATGATTTCAATTTGAGCTTCTTGATCTTTCTCAGTTTTTGAATAATACCAAGACCTTTATTTCATGATTTGCAACTTCAGGGCCAAATTGCATGATTCTTCCTTTCTTCAGATTTGTGGACCCCAAATATTGAATTTTGTCCATGTTGTGATTCACAGACCCCAAATATTGATTTAACGGAAAATTTCGGACCCCAAATATTGGGACGGACTCTCCCGTATTGAAAGTCAATGAGTACCCCCCCCCCCCTGGGTATGATTAGCTGTGTCACACAATTTTATTGCAAAAATGCTTTTTCCCATACTGTTGGCTGCATCGGTGTCAATCAACTACTAGACTTGCCCCAAGTCAATCTCTTCATTCCCTTGGATCCACCATTCCAACATTCCAACATTCTCGCGCCCTCTTCCGGTGTACCAGCATAGGTTCCAAATCTTGAAAAAGGCTAGTGTAAAATTGAGTGACCTATTTCTTTGAACTGAATGACTTCAAAGAAACTTTAGCTATGTCTCTATAATTCTACCGTTGGACTTTTCTGAAATCTTCAATATTTTCAGAATTAGAGTGACTTTCTTCTTTTTCAAGAATTCAAGAAAAATTTTCAAAAAAACTTAAAACCATCGTAATTTCTAAACTGTTAGACGTAACAAGAAATAATTTCGAGGAAAACCATAGTTTATGGATGCCCACAATATGGTATCAAGCAAAAGTCTGTCATTCAGCTGGTTTATGATTTAGAAATTTGATGACGTCACATCCTCAAATGAGTTGAAATGTAAGATACGCTGTAATTTCCAAAATATTCAAAAACTTTGAAAAGTCTAACGGTAGAATTACAGATAAGTATCTAAAGTTTCTTTCAAGCCATTCAATCAGAAGAAATAGGTCATTGAATTTTACACCTACCTTTTTACGCCAAGATAAAGATTTGGAACCTATGCTCGGCGTACCTGGTATAACTTTGATCAAAACTATCTTTCATGAAAACTCACCTGAAGTATCTCCAGGTGCCACCATTGCACTATTTGTTATCCTTATACCTAGAAAAGAGCTTGACATTCTCTTCCTGATATCTTCACAATGTCTGCAAGAGCATCTGGAAGAGGAACGCTTCAAACCTACGAAGTAAACCACCAGATAATTAGAAATATTATACTTACTCAGACAAATATCAAATACAAGTATTTCTATAAGAAATTGAGTCAGTTGATAAGTTTCTTGATTTTTCGTTGATCTAAGAGTTTAGTTTCTGAAAAAGGTTCCTTGAATAGACAATACTAGAGGGTGCTCCCATTAAAAGGTTTTGAAAAAGTTCCTGTTGTAATGCTACGTATATCCTTTAAAGTGTTAATGTAACGAAATTTTCGAATCTCTTTTTTAAAGACATCTTTATGCACTGTTTATCATGCTGAAAGCCGATTTAAAATCGGATGCGTGAATGTTTCTTTCTTGCAAGTCAAAGTTGGAGATTTTGGCAGATCGCATACGAATTTCTCCTGTTTAGCCGATGATGTAGGAAGCAGAACGCCAATTTGAAAAGAAATGCGCAGATCATCAAAATTTTATTACACTCGAGTGCTGGAAAATGGTACTTGAGAAATTTTTTATCTAGTTAATCTTATTACTCTGGGAATCCGAATTATACGTCATTTGTTAGTTATACCGGGTGACCCAGAAAAAAGTGACCCAACGCAATTTGTCATAGAAAAAAGAGTAAGTGGCCAATTGAAATATTTCAAACGTTGTTCTGTCGCTAAAAGACTAGCCTACATTATGAGTATTTTTCGCAAATATTTTGGGCACGGTAAAGTTTCCGAATTAAGGATTTTGAGGAAAAGGGCAGGCTTAAAATGCTCAAAAAGTCGTCAAAAATAGGGGATCGATTTAAAACCACTTCAGATCTTCAAAACAACGAGAAGCGTGTTTCATTTTGCTTGAGAATATCTTTAAGTACCTAGGAACTATAAACTTGCTCTGAAGACTTCCGACAGAGTTGCCTATTCCCAGGTTGAAATGAAACACGCTCCTCGTTGTTTTGAAGATTTGAAATGGCTGTAAATCGATCCCCTGTTTTTGACGACTTTATGAGGATTTCAGGCATGCCCTTTTCCTCGAAATCCTTAATTTTGGAAATTTACCGTGTCGAAAAAATTGCGAAAAATATTCATAGCATAGGCTAGTCTTTTAGCGACAGAATAATGTTTGAAGCATTTCAATCTGTCACTTCCTTAATTTTCTGTGACAGATTGCGTTGGGTCACTTTTTTCTGGGTCACCCGGTATATTATTATTCGGTAAAGATTAATTTCTAGATAAAGGCGTGCGTTCATAAAATGGCTATGCAATGTACAAGGAAGCACCCAACCCAATATCCCCAAAAGTGAAAACAACGGAGCTTTGAGCAACCTTCATGAAACTGTTGAGAAAATTTCAGAATATCCAAATGTGAAATCCAAACTGTGTGAAATCCAAATGTGATGATTTCAAGAAACATTCAGTACTTGGCCAACAGTTAGACTTGCCCCAAGTCTATCTTTCCTGTCCGTCTTACGGTTCCCTTTACGGTAGTTCCTAGATCCGCCATTTCCTGGATCCGCCATTTTACTGGATCCGCCATTCCCTGGATCCCCCATTGGAATGGTGGATCCAGGAAATGGCGGATCCAGGAACTACCATATGGGTAAAACGGACGGAAGAGCCAACATTAGACTTGCTCCAAGTCTATTTCTTTCGTCGTCAGTGATTCTTCGTTAGTAATTTATGGAGAGGAAATGCGAAGGAGCATGCGAATGATTGAAAACGAGGCCGGTCGGGGGTAATGCTCCTTCGCATTTCCTCTAAAGCAAATCGTAGCAAATCATCAATGAGCTAGACTTGCCCCAAGTCTATTTCGTCAAAAAAAAATTTCGTCAAAAAAAATTGAAGGGAAAAGTGAAAAGCGAAATACTTTCCGGTAGACTTAATACAGTTGACAAAACAGACTTGGGGCAAGTCTATCAATGAGCCAACTTTACCTCAATTCTAATCCATCAACAAGCAAATTTGTTCCCAGCGGGAATTTTTTTGCCGTTCTGAGAAGAGTTTGGCCGGCTAACTATCATATATATTCAGAAATTAGTCAGATCTCTACAAAAGCATACGAAAATATCGCTCGATCCAGACACTTTTTTCAGAATAGCTAAGAGATCTGTTGATGCAGGGGCGGATCCAGCCTGAAGTTGAAGGGGAGGGGGGTAACTTGCAAAGAGGGCACCACAATATAATGGACAGTAAGCGCGCCAAATGATGCTTTTATGTGCGGGTCGAAAATCTAACCTTTCATTCAAATTAATGTGAAAGCCTTCGGCAAAGAATAATTCAAACGACAACATAACTGTGAATGGCTATATTTAGCCAAGTACACTAGATTTGTCTTTGACAACAAGGCATGCTGCGAAAAGCCTTGTTGAGTACACTTGCTAGGGCAAGGTATGTACCTTCCTTTTGCAACGATCCCAAAGAATCAACGAGAAGAATCAATGAAACTTCATCAAACATCAAACTTCCTTAAAACTCGATTAGTGCTTCCGTGCTTCCACCCCGCGATACGCTACTTTTTCGACAAAAAGAGCAAGCTTTCGCTGATGTATTATCTGAAGCTAATCGACAACACGAAAACCTTCACAAACATTTTTCACCTTTTGAGATGCGTAAATATAAGCTGCAAGGCTTGCAAGGTTACTCTGGCTGTTTTAAATAATTTAAAGATTGCAAAAGGCCGCCTTCAGAAGTTACACTGACCGCCGCCCTTGGTCACGAAATACTTTTTAACAATGTATCGTGACTGTGCCCAGACTGGGGTGAAATGGGGTTTAGAACAATTAGATGTGGAAAATGTGAATCCGTAAATGACACAATGAATGAATAAATATATGAAATATTTGATAAAAACAAAGCATACCGGGTGCGCCAAAATAAACTATGCACGTTTGGCAGGCCACAATGAATCATACACTGGACCGATTTTGAAGATTTATGACTTAATTGTTAGCAGAAAACCTGAATTAGATACTGGGATTTTTTTGCAATTTTTTTCATTTTCAGTTTTAGAGCTAGAAGCGAGTTCCTTAAAATTTTAGTTTTTGAAAAACACTAAAAACGATCAAATAACATCGATCAATTTGTCCAAAGAATCGACATGAATGGACAAAGAGAGAACTTGTTCGTGGTAATTTGAGATTTAGAAATCGACCAATTGTAATCTGCTGTACGAAAGTTCGTAGTAAGCCCCAAAATCCCCCCGAAAACGTTTTCTCTTTGTTCATTCATGCTGAATCTTTCAAATTTGATCAACGTTTTTTGATCGTTTTCAATGTTTTGGAAAACGAGCATTTTAAGAAACTCTCTTCTAGCTCTAAAAATTGAAAACGGAAAAAATTGCAAAAAGTCATGGAATTTAATTCAGGCTTTCTACTAACGATTAAGTCATAGATCTTCAAAATCAGTCCAGTGTACGACTTGTTATGGCCTGCCAAACGTGCATAGTTTATTTTGGCGCACCCGGTAGAGTAGCATCGCTTTGCAGTAACTAGAGTAGCATAATCGCTGTGTATCTTTCAGCATTGACGATGATTGGTGGTACAAAGGCTTTGTTTCAGTTTAGTTTATTATATCGAAAACGGTCGATTCGGCCTACTGTAAATTCATGCCTATTTCTCTTAGGCCTATTCCTCTTGCACGGGGAAAAGAGCAAGAAATTGACTATAATGGGATAAGATCAGTAATACGTGGTAAGAGAGATCTATCTACACCTAATCTAATGACACTCACCATGCTCACCAAAGCTCACTCTTGAATACGCAGTATGCCTGTGAAATTTACTGACTCGATTTTCCATAGCATTTGCCACAAAATTAGCCATATTTCAAATTCCATTGCTTCTTATTAGGAATCCTCATTCTGATTTGCTTTTTTCGTTTGCACCCTTGCCATCGAATGTTGAAGCCAGCCGCCGAGGCAAATCAACTCTTGCTGTTTGGCGCTTTCATCGAATCACATCATCTAAAATGATAACAGGTCTTCATGTTAAACATACCTGTTATTCATTTCAACACCCCTGGCCGCTGCCCCTGTCCGCCCAACTTAAAACTAAATTCCATTGTCAAGCTTCTGTTTGCTTGCTGTGTTTGTTATGTTAGCCTGTAATTTTGCTATCAGTCAGTTTGCTTTGATTGTCATCCGATGTCCGATCATCCCTGTGTGATATCATCGAAACGTAAATTTTCGTGCAGTGTACAAGAGCTGATCTTATCAACACTCCAGTGTATATGCACGTGACGTGAAGTGATTCTATTCGTAATAATTTGATGTTAAAACGGGACTCCTATTTTACCACTGGCTGATGTATGAAGCCCATGAAGCCCATCCATTTTATCATTGATGCACCACATATCTCAGCTCGATTGGGAATGTGTGCTGAATTTAGCTAAACTATATGTTGATTATCATTACCATGATGATGACTGTAAATTTTCGCGGAGAGAGAAATACATTACAACTTAAGAGTTACGAGCAACATCTATGCACGCAAACCTAGGACTACAGCCTATGGGCTAGAAACTGTGAGCTTCCTGGGGCAAAATCTCTGGCGAGATTTGCCATTGCATATAAAAAAGTCCCGATCTGTAGGGAATTTTAAAAGGGAAATTAAGTTTTGGAATTTTTCATGCAACTGTAGATTATGTAAGGATTTTATTGTAAATTTAGGTTATATTTAGGTTGATTATAATTATTACACATCTTTTGTATCGATAATGGTTGGCATTAATTAGCCTAGTGCTATATACCACGCCAACCTTAAAGAAATTAATTATTATTATATTATATTATTATTATTATTATTATTATTATGGAAATACCTAGGAAGTGGACTTTTTGAATTCTTTCACAGGAAGGGACATTGGATTTTCAAGGAGTGCTGCTCTAGGTGTTCTGTCGTCGCCACCTTACCTGACTGCAGGCGCATGATGCTTCGCAGTAGACTGTTTTGTCACAGGGGAACAAGGGAGAAGCAAAGGACAAAAGCTTTAGGGCATTGTTTAAAGTTTAACCGTTTAAAGCTGCGAGGTTGGCCCAGTGGTTAAGGCGCCGGACTCACAACCGAAAGGTCGTGGGTACGAATCCCACCAGGGTCATACTTGCTGCGAAAGTGTGAGGAGAGCTGCTAACTCTCTGTAATTCCAGGCAAAGGCAAAAGGAATCACGAGGTGTGGTCACATCGAGAGGAAGGACCGGGGTCGCCCTGATGGGCCCCCCCTGCGCCAAGCGCAGAAACCCATACCTTGCGAGAATAGCAAGTGTATGTGCCTAAAAAGTGAAAGGTTAGGGTAAGACGGGGTAAAGTGAACTACGGGGTAAAGTGAACTACTCAGAACATTCGCGCTTCTCTCCAAAAGTAAACATGCAATAATAAAACATGATTTATGCCCAATGCTTTGCTATGTGTGCTCACAGAAAATGAAAACATTTTTGCAAAATAGTTTTTCCGGTTGCTGCAAAAAATCCCTTTACCCGAGGCAGTAAAAACAACCTCGGGAAATTATGGTTGTTAGGTTTGGGCTCCTATCTTTGGTCTTAATTTTTGACCCCAAGACGAAATTCATTTCTATCATTGTTTCAATTTATTTGAAGCACATACCATGTGTTTACTTTTTCCAAAAGGGAAGTGCCAAGAAAGACTTTTTTGTACGCTAACATAATATTTTAAAAAGTCTACCGTCCAGTCGATATTTTGCTTCAACCGGGGTAAAGTGAACTACCCATGATTTTTTATTTTCTCATGTGAACATGTGAACATGAAGTCAGATGAAGAAGACCTTCTCAATCTCATTTGATTCATAATTCTGCCTTCATAAAATCATAATTTGCAGGATAATTTTTCGCTCTGATGACACAAAAATATATTCAGATACCAGCTCCCTGAAAAACCTCCAAAAATTTGACAGCCGAAGTTGACCTTCATTCAAAAATGCGGTTACTGATCCAAAAATTTTGTTGGGATTTGATGAAGCAAGCATACCTATCGACATGGAAAGGATAAATGGCCATCACTGTGAAATTAGAATATTGATAATCGATATAGATTTACAACTATTTTTGGTTTTATTTCTGGGCGGAGGTTTCAGGGCAAAGTTAACTACTTTGAAAATATTTTTTCTCTTTGTGGTAATTTGGTATTTATATGCAATATAGTATTTTCCAAGTATATTCCCATTATTGTTCATCGACTTGTATTCAGGTCTCGCAATCTGACTCGAATTTGTGACTTAGACAATAGTTTTTGGTTAATATTTCATCTGCAAAGATCGTTCTCAACATAGGTCTTAATTTAATTTTTTTTAATATCACTCTTGTGAAATTTTTGGGTTTGTTTCGTTTTGGCATGTGAAGAACTCCTTAGAATCGCAAAATAAATCATGTTTTCGGGTATTACCAGCATCATTTTGGTTTTATCAAACAATTGTTGAGTAGTTCACTTTACCCCGTCCTGGGGTAAAGTGAACTAGGCAGAGCGGTCGCCAAAGAAAGCTCTTTTGTGAGACAATGGAAAAAGATTTGAAAAATATTTTTGCTGGATAAACTGACCCAAAGACATAATGTCAAAACAACGTTAAAAAGTTTGCCCTCAGCTACAATCTCTTTAGGATATCCTTGAAAAACCTCCAAAATAGTTCACTTTACCCCGTCTTACCCTATGTATAACCCGTGTCCCCTGCTGGAAACAAGTCATCTCGAGACTTTCGCAGGCTAGGCACGTTAAATACAATTACTCACTCACTCACTCACTCACTCACTCACAAAGAAAGAAGATTTTCTTCTTCTTGCGCACGCAGTCAGTCAAGGTGGCGACGAAAGAACACAATGCACAGAAGAATTGACCAAAAAACACACGTTCGGTCAGTGAGTACGTTTTACGTTTCTTATTGCGCATGAACTAAGCGTGCCCTTACACAAATTGTACATTTGGAAAAGAGGAAACATTTTTTCTGACTCAAATGCAATTTTGACGAAAACAGTTCGAAGTTTACCTTCTTCCAAGAATTGTGTTTCATAGCCTAGTATGGAGGGGGGGGGGCTCCCTCCTCAATTAGTTTACCTATTGAGGGGGCTCCTCCTTTAAGTAATTCCCTGCATGCAATTCATTTTGTTCCTAGTATGTGTATATTGTATTAATTTCCCATTCAAATGCATTAATTTTTCTGTAACATGTCTCATATCCTTGTAGTTTAGTTTTTTGTATGTATTGTTAATATTTTTGAATTGTATGTGGTGGAATTTAAAATATAAACTGAACTGTACTGAAGTATGTTGCAACTCTTCACCATGGTCAATAGAGTCTTCACAAAACTCGGTTGTTCTTGTCTCTCAGTTTTGAGGGAAAAAAGATCAATATAAGTACGGCAGTCGGCATGGGCAATGCAAAATGGGGCTAGTGGCTTCAGTCCAGGCAGGACTGTCAGTACAGTTATCAAGGATGAATTCTGCGGTGAATGATAGCGCACAAACGAATGTTTATGATCGTCAGTTGAAATTGAATCAAAGAAATTATAAGAGGTTGCCGAATTAATACATTGTTTCCTACATAACAAAGCGCGCTCTTTGAGCGAAAGAAGATCCTTGCAGCCATGTGATAGCGAATTATTGGATCATATTACCTCGTTGACGTAAATGTTTCATATTTGTGCTACACTTATTCTTTTGTAAAAAAAACTTGTCTCTGATCACGTGGAAATGGTCAAAGATGTTTTTCATTCAGAGGAGCAAAATACTGGAACAGCCTCTCAGCTGGACTTGCTCCAAGTCTTCTCCTCCGATCCATCCCGAGAGAAAGAGAAATAAATAGAGAAAAAAAAAGAAAAAAAGAAAGGAGGAGGAGGATTTCTCCTCCTCCTCCTTTCCTTTCCTTTTTTCTTTTCTTTTTTTCTCTCGCCCCCCTCCCCTTTGTCTCCGGGATGGATCAGAGGAGTGTCAGAGGAGTAGACTTGGCGCAAGTCCACCTCTCAGCCGAGTCAAAGCAAGCCGTAAATGTCAATCGGAACTATTTAGGAAATGTTTCTTGCTTGCAGTTTTCTTTTCTTCTGTAAATTCGAACAATTTTCTATTTTAGATTTTCCTTTTGACAACATGGTATACTGTAAATTTCTTAATAGCATATTCCTTAAATTGTAAGATTTTTGACAGAGGGCCCCTTCTAAATCAGCCTTTGCTGAAGGGTTAATAAATAAATAAATAAATAAATAAAGTGAACAAATAAATGAAATGAAAAAGCTTTGTACGTGGTTTCTTTACTTTGGGCTCAATTTTTAAGGCAGAAGTTTTTTGCAGAGTTTTCTGCTTTTCATAAAATCCAATTTCATTATTTGTCACAATTCATAGAGGACCGCTAATAATACTGCTTGTTGAGCCCTTCTAAATACAAAAAAAAACCAAATCATATCGTAGACAGAAGTTGTAACGCTCTCTATCGTTGAAGCAATTTGTAACTCTATGCGCAATAATAAGAAACATATAATGTACTCACCGACCGAACGTGTGTTTTTTATGTCAATTCTTCTGTGCAATGTGTTATCGTCGCCACCTTAACTGACTGCGCATGGTGCTTCGCAATGCACGTTGAATGGTTTGATGCAAATTAAATTAAAGTTAATCTGGAGAAAACAAAATATTGCATATTCAGTCCAAATAGAAATAAGAGAAATGATAATAATACAAGAAGAACTAAGGGTGTTGACATGAAAGACGCGTCAGATGAAGAGTGTTAGGACACGGATGTTTTGATTGCATATTTATTTACCTTGTTTGATCCTTGTCTTGTTTTCTTGTCTTATTTTCTTCTCTGTTTCCTCTTCAAATGATGCGTGCAACTGCACATGGGTTTAGGCCCAAACGCCTCGTGTTATTTGAATATATCTTCCTTGTATTCCTGTGTCTTAGTGCGTGCGGTTTGAAACCATTCTTCTGCGAACCAATCCTTTGCTGAGACATGCAAATTGCACAGCCGAAAGCGCTTTTGTCCATCTGGTTTTCGAAAGAACCTTTTTTCAGTTTTCGACGAAAATCTACCTTTTACCAGACTTAAAGTTGAGACAAGGAGTTGTCTGCATGTCACTATCCTATGCACTTGTTTAGTACGTCAACATTTCAACTTTTAGTCCAGTCAGAAATATCTCGTAATTTTGTTCGGAAAATGTTGTCCATAAGTTTGAATATGTCATATCATTTATCACAAGTTTTATTATTTTTCCGTCTGAATATGTTGTTCTAAATGTAGGGCGTATTTTGAAATGGTCACCAAAGATGCAATACCAGTAAGCTTTAAATGGCAATGCCTCTTAATTAATCCTAATGTTTCAAATTGATGTTTGATACCACAAAAAGGAGGGTGTCCCAAAAAAATGGTGTCTCAAAAAATATATACAGATTTGGTTGACTCCAGCGATGGTGAATTTAGCTTTAATCAATGGCTAATTACTCTCAAAATGTTCCTCGAAAGTTAACTTAAACATAGATACCTCGTTTGTTGGTATTGGTGCTTTGAGAGCAGAAATATCAATCTTGAAAGATCAAATTTGCGTCCACTTGCAAACCAGAGCTTTGACCTACCTTTTGGCCTGAGCAAATTCATAGAGCACATCGAAATTAAGAACTGAAATCAATGAGACATTAAGAAACTCGCCAATGGGTGACTGGGGGTGACTTCTGGAAAACAGAATAACATAAGAGCTAATATTGTTCAACTTTTATCAAGGCTATCGTTGATTTATACAATGTGCCTTAAGAAATTGCTTTGGCCAAAAGGCTTAAGCTCTGGTTTGCAGGAAGAGGCAAATTTGAGCTTTCAAGATTAACATGTTTGCTCCCAGAGCACCAATACCAACAAACAAGGTATCTATCTTCAAGTTAACTATCGAGGAACATTTTTAGAGTCATTAGACATTGATTGAATTTAAATTCACAGCACTGGAGCCAACCAAATCCGTATACAATTTTTGGGACACTCGGTATCACTTTTCTGAACGCAAGCACTATTGATAGCAATACCAAGCAAAATAAACAAGGAGTATTATGACAATTAAATGATGTCAATTTCCATCCGACATGTCTGGTTTTCACAATAAAATCTAAAAAATGTGTTCGATTCTTCAAGCTAATGATTAGAATTAGAAAATTAGAAAAGCTAAAAATATATTGAGTACAATTCATTTGATTTCATCTTTTGATTCTGTAAATATTTTCTGTCCGACGACAATTAAACATATACATTATATTTCGATCAGAAAATTCACAATATCAAGTGCTGCTAACCTTAATACCCATAGTCCAAAGAAGAGGATCAGTTGTCTCCACCGTTACTTGCTTGCTACTTTCGAAGGCATTCGAAGAGCTGATCAAAGACCCAAATGCAAGTGTCTGTCCATCTACAAAAGCATAAAGAAGAAGGATTGAGCGACACTATATAAAATTTGCAAAAATCTGACGAACTTTCAAATTTACACACTTGAAGCTCTAAAGATTGAAGCTCTAACGCCGCAAAATGGAATCTTTCAAACGAAAAATATAAAAACATCGCTCGATCCAGACTCTTTGTGGATAAGCTAAAAGGTCTATTGATCTACAGACGAGACTGGACTAGACCAGTCAGCCAGTTATAAGGTATTCGAAGGTATATTAGTCTTTTGAAGACAGTTGCTCGTCAACGATTATGAGCTAAAAATTGACATTGCATTGGAGGTTTTCTGTAAATCCTTCTTCAGCTTTCATCAATGATTATCTTGTGCCTAAGTCATGATCAATGCTTTTTGTATGAAATTTCGAGTCCTAAATGTGCAGGTGAAGATGAAGTTGCGGTTTTTAATGCAAAGCGCTGGGATCGCAGAAGTAGAATAGGCCTAATCGAGTCCGCGACCCCTTGTCACGACGCCCAAGTGGTGGGGCTCTATGTGGGACCGAACCCTGTCCGCCTGACTGCTCTGGCTGCAATATCAGAGGATTATACCACTGCGCCACAACACCTTCAGCTTCACCTTCACATGTAAGAACAGCTTTATCACGGACAAAAACAAAAATAAACAGATTTTGCAATAATTTTTGCGACTTCTCAGCATTATTCAAGATGAAGTAGCTGGCCAAAACAGAAATTCCTATACACATAAAACAATTTCATTTTTGAATAGAATTCAAATAAAACAAACACAAATTCTCAAGGTCAGTACCATTATGAAATTATGGCGACAACGAATGGTTTAGAAATTTTCTTAATTTCTTACCTAAATTCCATTTCAGTCCCGTGGTATATACATTTCTAGCTGCAGCACCAATGGGAATTAGGCCACACCAATCACCTTCATGGCCTGTGTCAACGTTTATGACATGGGAACCCTGGCAAATATTTAAAAAAAATCTATGATATCATATACGGAGAACGATGAGCAAATCCCAAACTGAACTCGAATTTACAAGAGATGATATCGTAAATCATTAAAGAAAATATGAATAGGAAACAATATATATATACAGGGTGTCCCAAAAAACATGTGCGCTGTTTGAGTGGCTTCTGCGGAGCAGCCATAAATCCAATTTTTCTGTTTTAAAGATTCTTGACAGAAGAGACTTTAACTTAAAGGTTGATACCGAGTTTGAGTAAATCTGATCACTAGTTGCTGATTTATGGAGCAAGAAAGACAAAATTATTGGCTGCCTCAAAACCAGAGGATTCATTATTCCCTATTGCGTTAAAATCAACGAAATTGATTGAAAAAAACTTTTTTAGCCCTGTTTTCTGACGTTCTTAAGTGAGACAGATGGTCATACATTGAATTTTGTGACAACCAAGAATATTGGACATATCTAGGGTTGCTAGGAATGGAAATGCGCAACACATGTGCTTTAGGCCATGTCATGCGTCCATCAGATATTTGCTTCCGAAAAGTGATAAAGTCGTTTTAAACCAACAACATTGCAATGTAGCCATTCAAACGGCACACATGTTTTTGGGACACCCTGTATATATATAGGCAAGATTTAGAAAGTCTACACTTCCCGGAGGAGGATTGTTGAGGCTGCATGCAGACTAGCGATATCTGTATCTTATAAACTCCAACTTTTCCAACTCAGCTACCCATATTGAAGCATATTCTAGAGAGTGATTTCTTGGAGCAACGCCTTACAAGTGCTTATTCCACTTGCTATAGAGCCCTATCGCCCTATTCCGATCACTGGCTCCTGAGAGCGCTTTGGTGTACAATCTCGGGATGTTTGTTTACAAGAGGAATGGGTCCTATAATTAAAAAAGCGCGCAAAAAAGACTTTGCTGATGCCATGAGCTTCAAGTTGAGACGTGGTTTACTTTTTTCTGGCGTGCGAATCCAGCGATATGGGAAGATGAAAGAGGCCTACCTCTGATGGAATCGCAAGTAGTCACCATTTTTCACTTCGTGTTTCCTTGCAGCAATTATATTTTCTCTTGTTTCTCTGCTACTGTTTACTAGAACCGCAGTCAAAACATTTCAAACTTTACTCCAACTCTCTAAGCAAATATTTACAAAATAATTTCGATCATAATATCTTCTCCTTCCCAGCCGGGGGTAAAGTTCTAACTGCAGTCAGATAGGCTACAGATCACCCTATTCCGATCACGAAGTTTGGCTTCGAATTCAGGGATTCTCTCTCAATGAAGAGATGGGGTGGAAGGTGAAATAAACAAAGAAACCTCACCAGGGGGTTTCGCTGACTTTGGATGCACGTGAGGTAGGGTTTGAATTAATGCCAGGGGGGCATTGAAGTATGGGAAGGGGGCTATGCTATAGTGTTGCCAGTTATCTTGTAACAGACTGTAAATTTCAATTGTAAATTGCTTATGGTGTCATTAAACGAATAAAGAGGCAAAATGTTACTTATCAAACGATATTTTGAGATAAATATCTTCTGTTATGTGTACAGCATCCATTTCAATTGGAAACTGCGCTTTTTTGAGCCCTCTGCGGTGGTGGTGCTCAGAATTCATGCGCGAACTTGGGTGATCGGAAAAGGGCGATGGAATGAAGATATCGCGATTTTATCGCTGTGTTTCCCGACAACCATTTTACAGAAGACGGTCGCTAAATGTACAATAACTGGTTTCTATCCTTTAAACTATGAAATAAGGAATAATTCATTAGCATTGACTTTTCCGATAAAATTTACTTGGGCCAAGTAACTCGAGGTTTCTTTTTCAGTGATCGGAAAAGGGCGATTGGGGCTCTATTTGCAGCAAAATCAGTCAGCCGTAGAGATGCCGTTCTGTGCATTGGTACTGGCAAGTCACTCAATCAGAAGCAGCAGAATGGGCCCTTTCTATCATATCATACATATCACTAGCAACAATGCAATTAACGCCAAAAATTTCGGAAGTTGATATTTTCAGACATTTCATAAGTCCGAAAAATTTGATGACAAAAATTTTTTGTGGTCCGAAATATCAAGTGCCAGGAATATTTGCTGCATAGGAAATCAAAGCAAAACATTTCCATTGTTTGCAAACGTAATGTCTGGCTTACGAAACGTTTTGCATCGAAAAGGAATGTGGCGAGGTGAAACATATCGTATTTTCTTAAACTAAATCCTTCTTAGCAATCATTCTCATCATCCTCAACAATAATCATTTGTGGAAATTTCTAACCAAGACCCCTTATGAAGAACCTGTTACATAGGACATTTTGATATGAAATAAGCAAAAATAAAATTTAACTATATCGTTTTTAGTCGTACAAAATTTCTATAAAAACGTTCGAAATTGTCAGAAATATCATTTTTTGGCATTTTTTGGCAAATAACATTTTTTGGCGTTTAATATATTTGACATACCGGTTGCAGGAGACAAACAACTTGAATCGAGGAGAGCAAATAGCAAGGTATCGCTTGAAGTGTTGATGCAGTGTACAATGTGTTTATATTTGACATAACATGGTCGAGTCTGCCATCAAAGGCACCAAAACAGACGATACAGTCGTACTGGAAGGAAAGATTAGTCAATTCAAGTACGCTGATTTAGAAAAGAACATTTGAGAGATCGTACAAATTGGTTTGCTACCCACCGAAAAAGAATCAAAGAGCTTGGTTTCAAATTTAAAAACGTTTTGAGGGCAGTTGAAGTCAACATGAGATTTCCAACAATTTCAGCGTGATTTCGTTTTATGAAACAAATTTCTGTCAAAATTCGAACCAGACCTAGACTTCGAAATGCAGATAAGACAATAAAAACTGAAGAAAGACTTCAATTTTGCAATGAAGAAAGACTTCAATTTTGCACTGAAGAAAGACTGCATGCAGGCTAATCAGCACCTTGGTTATCTCCCCCTTAGTTCTCTTCCTTAACTATTGTAATTTAGCCAATTTGCTAAATGTGGCATCCTGTAGACTGATTACAATTCGTCGTAAATTTTGCTGGTTTTTTTATATTTTTGATCTGAACCTTTTCGGCGAGCAATTCAATTCAATAAAAAAATAGGTAAGTAATAAAGTTTTCGTAATTGCAAGCAAAAACTGGGACGAAGTGTAATGAGTCTGATGAAATGCTGCAAAGTAAGCCCAAATTCAAACAGCTCTTTGTCGTGCAATTATTAAATAAAAAATGCTATCTTTCACAAAAGATGTATTGTGTGTTTTGCTACAAAAAGTACAAATTCAGGCAAAGAAACGCTTAAATTATCTTTTGAAAGATCGTGTACTGACTATATATTTTCAAGAACTGTCAAAGTCAAAGTAACAACAGTTCGAACCAAATCAGGCTCAAATGTTTTTTATGTATTTACATAAATCTAAGCCAACAAATTTTTCGCTGTAGAAGATTCACCGAAACCTCATCGGTCGAAAAACTGCGATCTTCATGTCACGATAATTAACACAACACCAGTGCAACTCGAGCTAATGTTATTTAGCTGTCAGGTAACTCAGTCATATTCTTACTGAAAAGAGAGCATTTAATCTTCCGAAAAAAGTCTCAAGCTGACGAAAGATTCACTCGTAATAAACTTTCAAAAAATTTTGCAACGCCTTTCAAAATCTTATTGTGGCGGGAGGTTTTTGGTAACAGTTTTGTGAATACAATAATTTTTTTGAATAAAGTTCAGTAAAACTAGTGATTCAGTGCTTTCAAGTACATGATGTCCCAGAAAAATCGTTCGCATTTGATTAACTATCAAAAAATAACGATAACATAGACAGGCTCCTGGCAAGATAACCCTGCTCCTAGGATCTTAAATTAAATTTTGACGCAAAAATCTTGCGAATCCGCCAAGAATTCACGGAGCTACAAGCTTTTGAAGTTCAAGTCTGTGCTAAAGCTGAAATCAGACGCAAATAAATTACTTGTTTTATCAAAAAGACGCCGCGAAATCGAGGTAAAAGAAGACTGTCCAATGTTTTACCTTTCGTTGATATCAGAGCAAACCAAATCGGACTTCAAAAGTAATTTAATTTTTGTAACCATTGCCAAAATTTACTTAAGAATGCAAGTATCCAAAAACATGGAATAAAAACTTAATCGATGAGAGACGGGGTCATTCCAAATTGTGCTCAACAGGATTCATCCAAGCATCCATTAAATTGATTCAATGTTAGAGAAAGCTAGTTTATCGAAAGTGTTTTAAAATTCCATTTAGCTTGCTTTGAACAAACGAGATTCTACTGTCACAAAATGTGCAATTTAGGGGCGTCTGGTTTCAGCTTTTGCACAAACTTGAATTTCAAAAGCGTGTAACTCCGTGAATAATTTAGCCGATTTGCTAGCTTCTGGTTTCTAGATTAATTTAAAATCTTAGCAATATGGTTATCTTATCATAGAGTGCCCGTTAATTATTTCGTCATTTCTCAATATTTAATCAAGTGTCGAACAATTTCTCTGGGACACCCTGTACAGCAGAATAAAAAGAAATGTACCTCTAGCTGACGCTTATTTACTTCTTTCAACATCACTCGCAAACTCTTCGTGAAATCTGTTTCATCTTGATCAGGTGTGTTAACAACCATCGATCCCTGGAAAATGGTTAAACACTGGCAATAAAAACTGGCAATAGAACTGCTGGACGAGTAAAAAATGCTTTGCCATCTATCAACATCGAAAATTTAAATCATACAGACGATACACTAATTTCAACAGGCCCATGAGATAATTTATTCGGAATGGCTAAAATTCCTTCTTTTTTATAAATCAATAAAGTTTTACAATACATATTACGGTCTACACTACTTACAAGAATTACTTTATAATACTACTGGGACAAATACCCCCGGGGAGCAAAAGGCTGTGTCTACCCCAAGGGAATTAACATAGATAAAGGAAAGAAAAACTACTTAAACTTAAAGAACACTACTAAAACAACACATACGGATAATAAGAACGATTGATACCTAAGTCTGCTGCATATTAGACGTCAGATCTAAGTGATGGCAAGGAAAAGTAACTGGTGGAGTAAACTTATCTTTAAGTTTCTTTAAGTATGAAAAAAAACCACCACATTCACCTGCCGTCCAATATGCAACAGACTTACAAATGTAAAGAGATAAAAAAGAAACAAATTCATTTCATAAGATACATCGAACTATCTTAAATCGCTTGCTGATGCTAAGAAAATGTTTCTAAAATAAGCTCGAAAAAACAAACAATAGTACTGTCAGTCGCTTATTAATCAGCTTGAGACCGATGACAATGGCGGCACAACTGAAAAGCCATAGTTACAGTATACTCTTTCACGCAAAAGATACACTTGTGTAACTTGTTTTTACTTTGAATGAGAACATTTCAGCTTATTTCAATTGCAATGCATGAAAGAAATGACCATGCAAGTTTTCGAATGAAAAGCATAAATCACTTATACAGTACCTTTTCTTCATACATTTTTAGAAGACCATCATGTGCTGAATCAAAGTCACCACTGATAACATCTGGAATGTACCTGCAATATGAAAAGAAGCTATTTATGGCACTGTTCTAAAGATATATATCTAACGTTGTTGTTCACCCACAAACCTTTAAAGTCTCAGAGAAACAGTTTCCAATTTTCCCCAATTTACAAAGAAAGCATACACAAGTACTTGTTGGGGGGGGGGGGGGGTTTGGAGTGTCATGGGTTGCCGGTTTGGTCAATTTTTGCCCTCTGGTTTCAGTCTTAACGTGTAAATCGTACAGGTTTCAGAGCTTTGCCACGGGTTGCGGGTATCGCCAATTTTTTTACTTGGGTATACAGTCCATGCAATTAACTAACGTGTGCACAGAAATCGTAACAAGATTACTGGCAAAAATTTTCTTTGTTGAGATGTGCAGTTTTAGAGCTTTGTTTTTGCACTAGGGTTGCTTTTTAGTTTTAGTATCCTTAGGTATGGTGCCAATTTCCCCATTTTACATGACAAGGGTATACAGTCCATGCAATTAACTAGATCTGAGACTAAAAACCAGCTTGTTTGGGGGGTTTCAATTTTTGAGTTATTTTCATTCAAAACGATGCAAATATTAAAACGATGGAAAACTCTTGATGCACAGAGGTTTTACTTCAAGACTGTCAGTGAAAGCAATATAAACGAAAATGTTGGAAATAATCCAAGATTACTGGCAAAAATTGATGATCTTTGTTGAGATGTGCAGTTTTAGGTTTTCGTTTTCTTGCATCCAGCTTTCCGGGTTTTTGCTAATTCTGGTTCGGGTCTCCGGCTTCTAGTACCCCCCAAAGCTCCCTCCTTGTTAGCTTTTTAGTTTTAGTATCCTTAGAGGAATATAACCGATGCTTCCTAAAAGTAAAACGGGCATACCTAAAGGCTGCGAGGGCATGTTCGTGGACAATATTAATGGAGGCTTGGGCCTCAGACTCTACCTTAAATTTTCCCTTGGGGGCTAAACTGATGCCACAAAAATACTATCCAATAAAATACTCACAAGAAAATTCAGTAGCTGTACGTGTAAAAAAAGAAATAAAATGACATGTATCTGGACAAACTTTTTCCGACCAATCATTACAGTATTTTCAATATAATCATTAATATATATTGCAATTAATGCCAAGCATATCCTTACATTTCAGAATCTTCTTTGCAAGCCTCATTCAAGCGATTTATGCCTCCATCAGCACACACCTTGATCACGGCTGTTTAGATACAAAAACTAAAATCAAAATTTGCACAAAATACTGCATGCGACAGCAACTATTCTTGTAACAATTTTGCCGTTTTGAAGACAAGTTTGAGATGAACATACAGTGTGCTCTATCAAAGGCACAGTGAACTTTCATGTATTGGGCTTGAACAGTATTTACTGTCAACTTTCTGATGTGCAGTTTATTAGTTTACACTAGCATCACTGGTTCCTGGGCACTTTATGAATGAATGAAAATCTTTTTATTCAAGCAGGCACATTTTAAGAGTTCTTTTATGGCTATCATATCTTATTTTCAGTGGCACAAAATAGTTTTATCAAGGCCTGAGAAGATGGCACTTGCACACTAGATATATCAATATGCTATGCAAATTGAATAAAAGAGAATAAAAGAAATGTGATCATGCAAGAGTTCTTTTATGGCTATCATATCTTATTTTCAGTGGCACAAAATAGTTTTATCAAGGCCTGTAGAAGATGGCACTTGCACACTAGATATATCAATATGCTATGCAAATTGAATAAAAGAGAATAAAAGAAATTTGATCATGCACACAAAAGATTTTGTGAAGAAGTTTTTGAATATAATGATTCTGGGTCAGTGTTGCATTTTGGGTTTGTATGCATTGGAAAGTCTGGAGCAGCTTATGACCTAGTTAACTCAGGCCCCAGTTACACAATACCAGATACATCAAACATTGGATGGCTTTTTGCATCGGATAGAGGGTGCAGTTACATGACGCCGAGGCAATCTGTTGTCACTTCAATCAGTTTTCATGGAGTAAAACCACTCCAGTCCCTCTGGAGGCAAGGTGAAAATGAATCTGATTCACTCTGCTCCGCATTCCGTCTTGTGTAACTGCACTGCACCAATCCTATGTGGCCCCACTGAATTTGGGCTTTGCCAGTGGGAAAGACAATAGATTTAGACTTCGCAATGCAAGGTGAGTCGGGATCATGTAATGTCATGTGACTGCAGTGAAAATGGTGCGATTTTGATGAAAAAGGAGTTGAAACCAATCTGATGCAAAAAGCAATCCGGTATCAGGTAATTCAGGCCTCAGTTGATCAGATATTGATGCCTTGACAGAAATTTATCAGATGTTGCCCAGCAATAATAAGATACTATGAAAAAATTTCTGATACTATACCTGATTTCCAAATGTGTTTCAGGACATTTAGGCAATTGAACAGTGGTTGATTGAGCACCAAGATACAGCTTTTAGTTCCTTTGATGAAGAAAATGAGATGTGATTTGGAATACCGCAATGTAGTAAGATCTAAAATCATAACATCTGTTTTGAATGCATAATCGCACAAGTCAGCATATCCACAAGCACCAGGAGATGCAATAAGTTATTTGGAGAGCTATTCTCATAATGATTTGACTACACATATTTTTATTAAAAACTGAGAATCTTGGCCAGTACTGAAATTTTCTTTAAATTATCAGATTTTGAGTACTCACAGTTTCTTACGAGTTTCTTAGAGGTTCCCAGGCAATTTTGCTTTCAAACGGTTTGTCGAACCTTTCCAATGAGGAACTAGTTTCAATAATTTCATATGGTGATATAAGGTTACAGAGTCAAATGAAACAATCATAAAAGCAACACTAGAGTTCATTGAATCATCAAAGAGATTTTCTTAAATCATTTCAGTGAAATTTTGGTCTCCTCCCCCAAACCTTTGTATCATTTTATTTCTTTATGTAGCTTTAGTTTATGTTGTAGTTTAGTTAATTATTGTCATGTAAATGTCTTATGTTATTTGTCAAAAGCCATGTGGTTGCAATTTATTCTCATTCTCCCTGTGGTATCATCCTGTAACCAAGTTCTGTTATTGTAAAATTTTAGATTGATATGAAAAAAACACTCTCCACTGCTCTGCGCCAAATATTCCTGAGTGTAATGACTTTGTGCGCCAGTGAGCACCAAAGATTAATTGATAACTATTGTCTAATAGAATGAGACATTGAATTGATTGCCCATTGCTTAGGCTTCTTTTACACCAGAAATGTGCACCAAAAACCAGATGAATTCTTAATCTTTCCCTGCGCCGAAGATCTTCCGAAAATAGGCACTCAGATTCACCCTGCTAGACATGCAGACATCATGATCACATGACATGAACCAAATTCTTGATTTTGAATTCTTACCAACATCTTCAAGGAATTTCAGTGGTGTCAAATGTTGCCAAACACTGCTTCCAAGTCTCGAAATAAGAGCCATTTTGAACAATCTACATTTTCATTTCTCAAACGTTCTTCTCTTGGTAAAAACTGGATCGCGCTGTACAAGTCTTTCTCAAAAATATCCACCTGAAAATAGAAAGTATTATTCTTTTTCGCGCCCTTTTCGTCTAACCTCAATTTGATGCTAGCCTCAAGAACCATTGCAATGTTACTGCGAAGGCGCATGGAACCTGCAGCGTCATTTTCGACTGATTCCCAGACTTCCATTTTCCGCTGTCATTGCAACAAAATCACTTGAGGAAAATGGCGGCGAGCACTTTGATATCAAATATTCCAACTGAAAGAAGCACATTGAAGAAACCAGATGGTAAACAACGAGTTAAGGATGTTGCACCAGTTCAGGTAAATGCGACTTTTTGTCAAATTTAAGGTTTTAAGAGGCCACAAAGGACTTTACATGTGTTACAAAACTTAGGCCAATCCCTTTTGAGAACCACCAACCAAATCGAGAATCCACCTTGTGAAAACAGCCACAGTTTACTTTTGGAGACACAGTTGCTTTATTAAACAAGAAACCCAGGTCAGACGCAATCATGCCCTGAAGCTATCTAAATAGAAAGTTTGTGCTCAAGCTTTAATTCATTTGAAATCTTTGCGTGGAAGAAAGGTCAATCAAACGTAGAAATTGAAAGCAATAACAACAATGGGTGTCAGTGAAATAGGCACAGATAATGGTGCTCATTTTGCTATTCGTAGATAACTATTCATATTCAAGTCTATTCAAGTTTGTTAGTTTTTTAGGTTTGGTTGGAATTGATTGGGCTATTCCAATTCCATTTAAAATCCATAAAAACTTGGTAAAATATATACCTAGAAACTTGATGTAGAGAGGTTGGACGACAAAAAATACTATAAGCTATGTTTTAACACACTGAGGCCTTTCGGACTTGTGTCCTCATCAGAGTATGATTTCGAATGAGGACACAAGAATAAAATCCAATTGCTTTTGAATAAAATCCATACATGTGTATGGAAAGTACTTTGTACCAACCTTTTGTACCCCAAAAATCCAGGGGGATCACAGAAATTTTAGCCCTGGAAAATGAGGTGTTTGCTAGGAGGATCCTGGAATCCAGGGTATGTTTACTGGAGTCCCTGGATTCCAGGGGGCTCTTCACAATGACCCTGGATATCCGGGGGGTTCTGCACAACAGCCCTGGATTTCCAGGGTGGTTGGAGTCCAAGTACCCTGCAAATTTTAAGTAATCTCACCCCAATTTGCCTTCCATATCCCTTGTACGGATTAAAAATGGAATAGCCCATTGCAGGCAGCCACTCAATACCAGACTGCAGAAGTACAGCAGTTTCCAACAAAATTTCGGGTGTGCAAGAGCAAAATATCAAGTGTGCACTTTATTCAAGTGTGCACTAGTGTGCAATTGAATTTTTATTTGTAAGAAAGTCTAACAAAAAAGATAAAAATTGATGTATTAATGTGAAAAACATATACCAATTCAAAGGCTTTTCTGTCCCTCATTCGGGCAGATGAGTTTGGGCCTAAAATCCCAAAAATGTTATTCCATGTGACATAATTTTGTAGACTTACTAAAATGAATCCAGGTGTCATTTATCAAAACGTGACCATGAATGAGACTGCTAACAGTGATAAATACAACAATTGTAGTAATTCTACAGATATCAGAAATTCCAAAATTTCTGTGGTAGTTTTCATCTGAAGCCCTTCAGCTGTCAGTGTGGCACAATAAAAGCATCAAAAAATAGAGCCACACCCAAAACACAGTGTCCCACACCCTTTCTAATGTGTGCAGTGAGATTCCAGGAAAAAAATCTCGGTTATTCACTTGCTGTACTCTGCAGTCTGAACTCAATATGAGTGAATACCTTATTGGGTGGTTCTTGGTGCCATTACGATGATCCCATATCAAACCTCTTCTCTGGACTGAAAAGTTCCCTTGCTTGCGCAGCAAGGAACACACTGTCTCAATGAAAACAATAATAAGGTACTGATATCTATTAAGGGTCATCAACAAAAGCTTTTCATCCCCGTTAACGGATTTTGTCCACTAGGGGGAGGGGGTCTCACCTGAATCCGTTAAAATTTTCGTTTTGGGAACAAAAATCCTATTACGAAAAGTTGCTAACTAAATAAAGGGTTAAGATCGTAAATAAGCTGCCTTCATCATATTTGTACTGACAACTTTTGACAATTTCTAAATCATAAACCAGAAGAGCGATAACATTTTGCTTGGCTTGGCACCATATTGTAGACATTTGTAAACTATGGGGTTCTTGCAAATTATTTCATGTTGTGATAAATAGTTTAGAGATTGCAATGGTTAAGTTTTTTTTGAAAATGTTTCTTGAATTCTTGAAAAAGAAGAAAAACATTCTAATTCTGAAAATATTGAAGATTTCAGAAAAGTCCAACAGTAGAATAGACCATTTCGCAATTTGGAGAAAGAGACTGAGGAGAGCGCGGCCCATTCTGACAGCCTTGGCAACAGGGAAATCTAGGGAATCCCCTCTTCTGCAGTGTAAAGTGTACGGTTGGCGGCTCACTCACATCTCTCTCCAAACTCGAGTTATTTTCGATTTATTTGCAACTTCCAAGAGTTATGTGATGCTTGTTTAGTATGGTAAGTGTTGTCTTTGGATTATTTAGCCATTTTGCAATCTTTTCGCTCATTTGTGAATGTATTTTGAGCCATTTTATTTCAGTTGTTTCCCTCGACTTTGAAACGGATCAGTTTAGGCCCAGCTGCAGAAGAGGGGATTTCCTAGATTTCCTACTTGTTGCCAAGGCTGTCAGAATCGGCCACGCTCTCCTTAGTCTCTTTCTCCAAATTGCGAAATGGTCTATTGTAACGAAATAGCTAAAGTTTCTTTGAAGTCATTCAGTTCAAAGACGTTGGTAATTAAATTTTACACCAGCCTTTTTAAAGATTTGGAACCTATGCTCCTATAGCCTCCCTCTTCTCTTTTTAACAGATGGAAGTTGAGGAGTCAATTAGCCATGATGGTTTGCAGCAATATTATGTCACCAAAATAGAAGAATTACAGGTAATTGAATGATTCACATCAATATGAATTAAAGGGGCCTATCAGCAATGTACGAAGAATTCCCGTATGTAAGCAAGATAGAAATTTTTGGCCTGTGTTGTTTTTACAAAATGAGAGGTTTAATTTAAATTTAGACCGTGGTGTTATTCAACTCTGGTCTAACAGAAGAAACGTTTCAGCATCATAAGCTGGAGCAGTTCCTTTAAAAAATCTCATCATATTGACACAGATTTTCTCTGTTCACTTTAGTTTGTGTCA
This sequence comes from Aurelia coerulea, assembly GCA_039566865.1. NCBI lineage: Eukaryota > Metazoa > Cnidaria > Scyphozoa > Semaeostomeae > Ulmaridae > Aurelia > Aurelia coerulea. The sequence continues at coordinate 31,496,147 of CM076944.1, forward strand.
CCCTTGTGAAAAAGTGAAATACGAAAATAGAAACAGAAGTAACTGGAAAACACTCCGAAAACTAAAGTCTGTCTCAAATTAGATGTCATTGTGATATTAGCAAGAAGAGAAAATTGCGATATTTCTGCCTTCAAACTTATTCATTAATTCCTCACCGCAAGCATCTTAGGATCCAACAATCGATGCTGCCTTTCCTTTTTCCAATTATTTTCAGAGCAAATTACCCATGCAAAATATACTTCCATTGTTTTTATTTGCAGACATTTTCAGGTGACAACTAATTTGAGATAAACTTTTATTGATTCCCTTGCAGAGCTGTATGCAGGTACAGTATGTGTACTTATTTTGCAACAAAATCATTATGACACTTTTGTATGTATTGTAGGTTGTTGTTTCTGAGAAAATGAAAAACCTTAGAAGGCTAGAAGCTCAAAGAAATGAACTGAATGCAAAAGGTATTTACATTTTATAGATGTTTACAGGACAGACGTTACACACATTGTCTCATGAACACTGTTTTCATGCCTAAGAACTCAAAGAGAATTTGCTTTGCAGTCTTAGAGAAGTCTTCAACATTCTCAACAATCAGTGAGAACTTTTATCATGTTTTTTTGCAAGGCCTTTGCACATTTTGTGCAATAGTGTAATTAGTTTTATTGGAGAGTAAATAAGTAAAATAGCGACTGAATTTACTTGAAACCATGCAACTGAAATCTTGGAGATTCTATTTACTGGAATTGTGATTTTGTCTTGATTGGAAATGCCAACAGCAAAACCACAGAGCATGAAAGGAATTTAATGAAAATTTACTAGGATTTTTTTTGAAAATTTTACCAGGAAATGGGACCCCAACTCGTGGGTGTTATACATCAGTATTTCTCCATTTTTGAGGGGCATATATAGCTCTCAGGGAGGGCCACTTTTTAGAACTGGAGTAGAACTTTCAGCCTTGGAGAAGGTGTTATGCTGCAGTGGTATAATCCTCAGACTTTGCAACCAGAACAGTCAGGCTGATAGGGTGAGATAGATGGTAGAGCCTAAAAATTGAACATCATGACAAGGGGTTGCGAACAAGATTAACACTTAGCTACTTCTGTGCTCCCAGTGCTTGGTGCTAAAAACCACAACTTCACCTTCACCAGAAGGCCAAGGAAAGGGCATTATGGGAAATAGGGCACTTTTGAAAACTTGCAGGGGGCTTGATGCTCCTTTCCTTGTGCCCTCTGGCTGTGTGTCTAACCTCCAACTGCACATTGAATCTTTATAAACAATTATGTACTACCTTAGCTCTGTATTATTTGCTGTTCTTGCTAGTACCTAATCACACTCATATCATGTGATGACCAGTCATGCAATTCTAGCTTGCCTTTTTCATTAACAAACTTGTTGTCCCATTTTAACTTCCTTCTTTCTCCTTTTTTGCTTGGCTTCTCTTTATCTGTTTTAATCCTGTTTTAAATCCTTGTGAGCTCTGGCAGGTTTTGCTCATATCAATTTTCAGTCTTTTGCTTCTTCATCCTTTCTGCTCTAATTGCTTCTGTGAATGTTGTAGTACGACTGCTGAGAGAAGAGCTTCAGCTGTTACAAGAACAAGAATCATATGTTGGTGAGGTGGTAAAGCCAATGGATAAGAAAAAGGTTCTTGTTAAGGTGTGTATTATTTTCTCTTGTTATTTGATCACTCCTTCCAGCTTTTAACTGTCAAAGTGAAGGTTTATGTAAACTCAATAAATGTTCATCATGCTACTTTCATCAAACCAGAGGTAAACATCTTGCAAACAAGGTCCTAGGCATTTTTACTGATTCCCAAGGAGATAGCCTGCGTGCAGTCTTTCTTTTGTAAAATTGAAAGAACTAGAAAGTAGAAAGACTGCGCAGCACCAAGAGATTTCTTGTATGAGTGACTCAGCAAAATGAAATCAATGAACGCTAATCTGTTTTATCAAACTGGTCAATTTCAAACAAACAAAAAACAAAGACGCTACGTAGGCTGATTGTGTTGCGGTTCGGAAAATCTCTAACCAAGTTCTAATTGGTCCATATCACAATGGATTTATTCATTAAAATACGAATAATCACTGACAAATGCGCAGTCTTTCTATTTCTCGTTCTTTCAATTTTACACTAAAGAAAGACTGCACGCAGGCTACAAGGAGGCTGTTTGTTGCAATACAAGGTGTTTCAGAAAAAACGCAACCCAACTGTAATCGAAAATCTTGACAAATTGATAAGATTTTAGTAGGTGTATTGTATACAATCTGAAAGTACAATCTTTCTTTCTAATGATATGCAGTTTGGATATATTGATGGAATTATTTATCATTTAATTGATATTTTAGTAGATATGACCGATTTCAAATGCAGCATGCTGTAAGAGCAAAATCAGTACCTTTTTTACTGTAAAAATTTCCAAACAGATTTTTGTCAAAACAGTTCAAGGCTGGAAACACTTCAGGTGATGCCCTAGTAGGGAAAAGGCAATTTTTTCCCATTGGATGCATTTATGAAGGATGATAAGATAAGTTCTCACTAAGATGGATTTTCATCTTCGTAAATGCCCTATCACTTTCCAGTATCTGAAATAGGCCTTATTTACAAAAATGTAACTTTAGTGATGAATAATTGAATTAATATGCCCAACCTGGATATAATTGGAAAGAAGATAGATCGTACTTTCAGATGGCATGCATCAAAAAGTTATTCAAATATCATTGTTTCCTGATGAATCTCGAATAAAGGAGGGTTACGTTTTTCTGAGACACCCTGTAGTGACTATTTGGTTGTTATGAAATTGGATTGCATTTTTGGTTTTCATCACTTTGTTATATAAAAGATACACTTTCATGCAACAGTTGCGGTTTCCATAGGGTTTTACAGACACTAGGAGGGTCATACCATGCTTCAAAGAGTGATTATAAAATCATGCAGTGAAAGGCCACTCATATTTAAAGGCCTACTATACTGACCTTCCGTCTTTGTGTGTCATATGAACACATCAAAGAAGCAATCAAAGAGGCTTACCAAGTGTATCAGCAGTTGTCATTAAAGAGCTACTGCTAACCATGATCCTTTGTGGCGCCAAAGTCCATTTTCGTATTATCTGAAAGTCGTGTCTGGCCTAAATTCTCTTTGCCTTGCTTTTAATTCGGCACACAAATAATCATGTTTGACAATCGGTATTTAGCGTAGAAAAAAGCATAGAGTCCAAAAGTTTATATTTCCCTTCCTCCAATTTCAAAGGGTCCTTCGCAATGGACATACCTCGCATACCTCGCACGTGCCATCTCTAGTTGCTGTAAGGCAATCATCAACAGTTATTTGCACTGCTTGTATCTTTGGATATGCAGCAGCAGAGGTAGGTGCATTGTGAACACAATCAGAAAAGGGTGTAAAAATACCTTACAACAAATTAATCAATGTGACCATATTCTTTTCTACTTCTAACTCATCCGGTGTGTGTTCATGATATTACCATTTATGTTTAGGTCCATCCTGAAGGAAAATATGTCGTGGACCTGGATAAAAGTATTGAAATGAGTCAGGTATTTATCACTTTTCAGTTTCAGTTTCTCATTTTAAAATTCCACTACATACAAACAATTTAAGTGTAAATAAAGATAAATGCTAACAATAACAATGATGTAGAAAAAAGAGAATAAATCTGTGTGCAGGGAATTTCTTAAGGAGGGCCCTGTCAATAGATAAACTAATGGAGGAGAGAGCACTTTTCCACTTTTAGTTGCTCTTGACAGTGTTGCATGTAGCTGCCAGTAGTATACAGTATATAGTAAGATGGTTTTGTTTTAGCAAGCTTGTTACAGTTGACACAATACTTTGAAGGTGGACAATATTGTTATTGTTGTATAATCATTCATTTGTGTATTGCGAAAAATCCCACAGTTTGCAAACAACTTGTTCATTGCTTAATAGTACAATAATCTATTACTTGCCTAACTTTTACAGGTGACTGCCAATTCAAGGGTGGCCCTCAGAAATTCCAGTTACACTTTGTATAAAATCCTACCAAATAAGGTAAGCGGCCAAATTTTTTACATCTATTTTCCATGTTTGCAGTTTAGTTATCTATTTCTCGCAGCTATATTTCTGGTAGATAGATTCATCTTTTGAATTTGTTATCTTTTCCTTCTGCCATATCTTATACCAGGTGGAGTTTGGCCTTTTTGGTGGAAATGGTCCGAAAGTTCAAGCTAGCGCTCCTACGAGGATTGTAAAAATGACACTTTTCTTCTGATACTCCTGGTAGTCTTCTGAAATCTTAGACAAACATTTAAAACAGGCAAACTTGGATCTGCTTTGATTCTTTGTTACCGGGTGTCCCATAAAAAAGTACTCCGGTTTGAAAAATCACCAAAAATTGATTATGAAACCTTTGATAAAATTTTCTTTTTTAATAGATTTTCAAAGATTCAAAAAATTCATAGAGCATCAAATGTTTGCTTTGGTTACAGCAAGGTAGACAAATTGCACGTATAAAAACCTTATTTTGAGTTATGGTTTTTAAGCAAAATGCTCAATCTTGCCTAAGACTCAAAATCTTCAGATTTTTTATCGTCAGTTTAGTCTGCAATGATAAGGCACATTCCATTTTGTCATTCATGACCAAATTAGAAGCTTTACATGCACAAAGAAATCGATCTGGTAATCATCAGTAGTTTTCTGCACTATGATTCAAAACCAACCAGCAATGAAAAGAGGTAACTTTGTTAATCATTAAACCAACTACAAGATCAGCTGTGTCAGGGAAAAGAATTTAGTCCTTGCTCTTTTTGAAAAAAAAAACAAATTTGAAGATCGACCGTGTAATCAAATTTTGGTGATTCTTCAAACGGGAGCACTTTTTTGGGACACCTAATTTGTTGAAGATTTCATTACATTTCTCATTCAGCAGCAACCTTGTTCTTTTGTACCATAGGTTGATCCATTGGTTAGTTTGATGATGGTTGAAAAGGTTCCTGATTCTACTTATGAAATGGTTGGAGGATTGGATAAGCAAATCAAAGAAATCAAAGAGGTAGGAAAAGTGGATCACTACGTCTCACTTATTGGTAAATTGATCGATGTTGGTTTGTATCTTCATGCCATTGAGATCAGTTTTGCCCGTACTTAGCACAGCATTAGCATAGGTTCCAAATCTTTAAAAAGGCTGGTGTAAATTTGAGTGACCTATTTCTTTGAAGTGAATGACTTCAAAGAAACTTTAGCTATTTCTCTATAATTCTACCGTTGGACGTTGGACTTTTCTGAAATCTTTGATATTTATAGAGTTAGTGTTTTTCTTCTCTTTCAAGACTTCAACAAAGATTTTCAAAAAAAAATTTAAACCATCGTAAATTCTGAACTGTTTGACGCATGATGAAATAATTTGGAAGAAAACCACAGTTTATGAATGCCTACAATATGGTATCAAGCAAAAGCCTGTCACTCATCAGGTTTATGATTTAGAAATTCGATGACGTCACATCCTCAAATGAGCTGAAATGTAAAATACGCTGTAATTTTGAAAAATAGTCAAAATTTCTGAAAAGTCCAACAACGGTAGAATTATAGATAAATTTCTAAAGTTTCTTTCAAGCCATTCAATTAGAAGAAATAGGTCATGGAATTTTACACCCACCTTTTTACGCCGAGTTAAATATTTGGAACCTATCTCACAGCATTATTAACCCTTTTCAAATCTTAAAAAAATTCCTTTGCAATCATTATTTGTCATTATCGGAGAACAAAAGAAATGCCGTTTTGGAAGCAACCACTTATTTAGGCTTCCTTGACAATCAATGCGGCAACCACACTTGTCAAATGGTCTCAAACCAATTATTAAAACTCTAAGTTGAAGCTAATGTATGAAAAACGAGACAATTGATGTAACAGCTGTTTGAGGCACCCTGTAAAGTCGAGATTGCAAGCCTATGGAATTGATAACCATGGCAAAGCAAGGATTAATGCTATATATCCAACATCTTGTTTGAATTTTTGGTATTCATCTGTTTTATAGGTTATAGAACTACCAGTGAAGCATCCTGAATTATTTGAAGCTTTAGGAATTGCACAACCAAAGGTAATTTTATATGAGTGTTTCAATTTTTATGCGTTCAGTATCTGTATTGATATTTTACCATATACTATGGAGGAGGCGGACGCAAAGAAACAGAGAATATTTTTGGCACACTGAGGCCTTTCAAACCTACGTTCTCATCAGAGTGTGACTTTTATGATTTTTGTGTGAGAAATATGTAAATATTTTATGTGTGAGAGATGAATTGTTCTTTCATAACTAACTGAAATCTGACAAAGGGTATTTAGAAGCACCGACCAGCATGATAAAGTGTTGCAAGAATTTAAGGTTTATTAATTTTAACCTTTTTCAGCTTAAGTTTTTCTCATCCTACCTTGGCATTTTCTTCCTGTCTTTAGCTAACACATATTCGTTGTCGTGCAGATATTCTTATCATGTCTTCCAAATAAACAATATTTTTCCTATCTTTTTGTATTGTTGAGATCAGCTCTGTTTTGAAGGGAATTGGCAGAATTAATTTGTAGACTCCGCCTCGTACTTGTTTGTTGAAGGAAATATTTTGACACTGGACAAAAATGTGCTCATCTCCAAATCGTTGCATGGTAGACTTATGACTTTCCGTCCCTTGTTTCCCTGCGCTCTTTGATTTGCCGATATCACTTGCTCAAAAGAGACTCATACCATTACTCTTTTAAAGTGGCCCCCCTGTTTCAAAATGGCCTAGACTAGCGGGAGTCTGGTTTAAAGTGCTTCAATATTGAAAAGAAAACTTTTAGTACAAAGAATAATGCTTTCCTGACGTACTAATCGCAAAATACATACCTTTCAAGCAGTAATCTTCCTCTGTAGAAACAAAATAGATCCATCGCAGCTACAAGAACTCTAGGCCGTATCAACCTTTTTTTGTATGCAACAACAACAACTGTCTAAATAGCGCCTAAATAGCGCCTAATAGATTGAAAACTAAATTCTAGCAATTTGATTGGCCTATACAGAACCACTCCATATAGGCCTAAAGGGACCCACTCTAGAAGATTAATGGTATGAATCCCAATTACCAAGTGATATCAGCAAATCAAAGAACACAGGGAAATAAGGCCCGAAAAGTCATAAGTCTAGTTGCATAGCAGATGTCCTTTTTGCCGCTTTGAGCAAAGTTTTTAGATTGACTTGCTCTTTATTTTACGCGAAATGCTTGCCAACAATTGTACAGGTTTTTTCCCATGATTTAACCTGGCAATTTCCCTACATTTGTTATGTCCATCTGCTAGGCTTTACTTTGTAACTCTTTCCAGTCATACTGGCAGGGATAGATATTTTCTGATTTTCTGTCCACAAATTCAGTTATAAATGCTGTGATTTTCGAAATAATCACAATCTCAAACAATTCAATGCAGGCTTCATTAATGTGCGCGAGCACGCAAGCACCGCTCGTAGGCATAAAATATCATTACACATTAGTTGCTGGCACCTCTTCTGTTTTTGTAGTGCTTTGATTCCAGGCACATTTTTCCCAATCATTTGCTCGTAGGTACAAAATACTTTTGATGAGGCCTGGTTAAACGGTAGAATAACAATATATTACCTTCGGATTCTTTCAAGCTATCCAATCTGAAGAAAGAGGTAATAGCTTCTTACACTATCTATTTTAAAGATTTTAAACCTATTCTCCAAATATGAGTAACTAGCAATTGATTCTGTATTTTCTCATAGGGTGTTTTACTGTATGGACCCCCTGGTACTGGAAAGACCCTGTTAGCACGTGCAGTGGCCCATCACACAGAGTGCACTTTTATCAGGGTGTCTGGTTCAGAACTTGTGCAAAAATTCATCGGAGAAGGCTCTAGGATGGTCAGGGAGCTCTTTGTTCTCGCCAGGTATTTAGACATTCTTTGAATTCTATTGTGTTTTACTGCTGCGCAGGTTGGGTCTAACTAGGACGTAATAGCGACAGTTTATTGATAAATGGCCTAAATTCGTAGCTTTTTTGCATACATTTCTACCTAGCATCCGAAGGTAGTTTTTGGATGCTGAGAAGCTGAGCTTACCGAAGCAGCTTCCTGGTCGTTCCTCTCGATGTGACCACACCTCGTGATTCCTTTTGCCTGGAATTACAGAGAGTTGGCGACTCTCCTCACACTTTCAAGCAGGCTCGGCAGGGCGAGGACTCGAACCACCAACCTTCAGATTGGTAGTCAAGCGTGCTACCACTGAGCCATTCCTTAGCTTTGAACTGTGAAAACTATAGTTATACTAGAAGGCTACACTAGATGGCTATCCTGGGTGCTCAAAAAAAGTGAGCAGAGAACTTAGGGCTCACATCTTTAAAAAGGTGGATGTAAAATTCCCATTACATATTTCTTTTAATTAAATGGCTTGAAACAAGTTCAGTGTACCGTAAATCTGCCGTGGAAATCTTCACATATCTTGGCTAGTTTTAAAATGACGGCATTTATTATATTTGAATGTCATATTGTACCGGGTGCGCCAAAGTAAACTATGCACTTTTGACAGGCCACGATAAATCGTATACTGGGCCGATTTTGTAGATTTATGAGCTAATCTTTAGCTAAGAACCTCAATTAGATGCCAGTAGTTTTTGTACATTTTTTAATCTTCTATTTATGGAGTTATGAGCGAGTTTCTTGAAATTTTTTATTTCAAAAACACTGAAAATTCCTTGTATGAATGGATTTGATACAGATAAGGCTAGGTAGATAAAGTTATTCTTTGCAATGAAATTGTGTCTTGGCTGAGTACGTGAAACCCTTGTTTTCTTATATTTGGCCTAAATTCCCGAAGATCTGTAATTAATTTTTTTGATAAGAACCTATTTAAGAACCTTCCATCCTGTTTTCAAGAATAGTATCATATTTATAGGAACCTAAACTGGGTGATTTCAAAATGTGAGGTTCTTATATGCGGGTTTTTACTGTATTAATGTTCAAGAGTAACTATCAAGGAAGGTTTTAAAAGGAACATCATCGCTAGGCCTCGTCAACTCTTTGTGTGCGAAGGCTCATTCGGAAACTTAAGTAACTATGAAATATGTGCACTGTTGTATTGTCATTTTTCTTCTTTTGAAGTTGGGCTACCAGAATCCGCAGAATATGTTCAAGAAATGATACTTTGCTTTAAATCTTTTATTTTCTCATGACAAAAATACACCCAAAATGCAGAAATGACTACAATCTACCTTCACAGAGAGCATTCCCCATCAATAATCTTCATGGACGAAATAGACTCAATAGGATCAACTAGGATGGATTCCGGTGGCTCCGGAGGAGGTATGTATTGCCAATTCTTATTATTGCTGCCAAAGGCAGCCTTACTATTCTGCTTCAATCAGCGAGCGAAATTAGCCTGTCTGCCTGCTGTCTGCCTGCCGTTTGGCTATGACGGCTTTTGAGCATTTATCCAACAAACAACGACAAAAGTTCTCCAACAAAAGATAATGAGTTCTTCCTACCCACTTAACTACCTAACTGCGTCAATGGACGACAAAGCTTTATTTCTGACAATGCATAACTCAATATTACGGACCACGGAACCATGGACTACAGAACTACGGAACTACGGAACCAAGAGCCTTGGACTCAGGAATTAGAAACCGGCGCAGGAGAGTAACTCAATATTCTAAATCATTTACCTTTTGAACCATTACCCAACTGTAAATTCAAACGTAATACACGTTTCCTTAGAGATAATCATTCAATTAATTTCTATAAAATTGACCTCGCTACAGTCGCATTTGGTACTAATCGGCAGCACTCGCTGATTGATGTTATATCTATAGTCTAAGTAATAGATAATACACAAGTAAATGAAACAGAAGTGCAGGAATTACCTCAACCGAAGTGAAATTCATTTAAAAATGCCAGGGTGGTATGCCCATAGGCTACGCAGCGAGGAGGCGCCACTTTAGCTGCAAGTAGATCAGGCAAAAATGCAGGGAAACTTTCTTAAAGACTGATTTTATTACTTCTTCAAGATCCTCTGAGATGGTCACTTTTACTGTACATCAACTGATATGCAGTTTTTGCATATAATAATAATAATAATAATAATAATATGAATATTTTAACAGGATTAAAGCTTCAACAAAAATTGTTGTTTTCAGTGCCTGTCCTGCCATTAACTTTTAATTACTTTACATCAACTGATGTGCAGTTTTTGTATTAACTGTTAATTACTGTACATCAACTGATGTGCAGTTTTTGCATTAACTGTTAATTACTGCTGAATAGCCTCAGTCAATGAAAAGATGTATGTACCTAGATGTAGTTTTGAATCAAAATCAACAGGCATTTTTACTTTGTTCGTCGTGGATTCAGATTTCCCTGACATCATTAGTTATTCAGTGATGGGGCATCGGTTCTGCTGTTCATTTAATAGCCATCTTTTTGGGGGTAATTCAAGCAAATTTTGTACTCCAGTTTTTGTAAACCGGAGATACTCGTACCGATTGCAGCATAGGTTCCAAATCTTTAAAAAGGCTGGTGCAAAGAAACTTTAGCTAATTCTCTATAATTCTACCGTTGGAATTTTCTGAAATCTTCAATATTTTTAAAAGTATAATGTTTATCTTCTTTTTCAAGAATTCAAGAAAAATTTTCAAAAAAACTTAATACCACCGTAATTTCTAAACTGTTTGACGTAACATGAAATAATTTCGAAGAAAACCATAGTTTATGAATGCCTACAATATGGTATCAAGCAAAAGTCTGTCACTCATCTGGTTTATGATTTAGAAATTTGATGACGTCACATCCTCAAATGAGTTGTAATGTAAGATACGCTGTAATTTCCAAAAATATTCAAAATTTCTGAAAAATCCAACGGTAGAATTATAGATAAGTATCTAAAGTTTCTTTCAAGCCATTCTATCAGAAGAAATAGGTCATTGAATTTTGCATCCACCTTTTTACGCCAAGATAAAGATTTGGAACCTATGCTACCGATTGCTGCTATTTTATGAATAATTTATACTGAGTAGGGATATCCTGTTTGACTTTTGTGCAGGTGACAGTGAAGTGCAAAGAACAATGTTAGAGCTTTTGAATCAACTAGATGGCTTTGAACCAACACAAAACATCAAAGTAATCATGGCAACAAATCGAATTGATATCCTTGATCAAGCTCTTCTGAGGCCTGGTAGAATCGACAGAAAGATCGAATTCCCTGCTCCAAACGAAGAGGTATTTTATTCTCACAATGCCCTTCATTCTATTCACTTGGCCATTTAGTAATCAAGGAAGCTAGCCTTTTTTTCATATTCATTTTTAATGTTTTAACCACGGTAGCCCCTGCAGAGACTGCTTTACATGGGGCCGTGCAAAATATTACAAACAAATTTAAAACCTTATTTACAGTTAATCTTATTAATAAATTTTAATACAAATAGAAATGTTCCAGAATTTATCAAAAGAAAAATAAAAGAAAAACCAAAAACCGTCTACAATTTCTTTTTTAGCCTCTTTTTGAAGGTTAGAAGGGAGGGTGCATGTTTGACATCTGAACTTAATTGGTTCCAAATCTTAGGCCCACTCGAAATGAAATAGGCTTCTGCCCATTTGACGTTTTGAAGAAAGGAACACGCAAGTCAGCTTCGGTATTTCTTAGTCTCATTGTGTTAAGAGCTGAATTTTTTATAAATAACTCAGACAGATATTCGGGCACAAGACTATTTGTTGAGTTGACTTGTACATTATAGTCGCTGTTACACTTTGAATAATGTCCGAGATAGTTAGCCATTTCAGCCTTTTAATCAGACCAGCTGCTGATACATCACAGCTGCTATTTGTAGCAATTCTGGCAGCTCGATTCAATGACTTTTTACAGCTGACACACGCTGTTGGGGATAAAGCTCCGATGAAACCAGACAAATTCACTGTTATTTTCTGTGTAATCATGTTCTTTTCCGAAACTTGAAATACGTTTGTGATTTCACAATGTGCAGCCTGATTTAGGAATGGTATTACTTGAGTAAGAGAACCAATCATGACTATGTTGGAATTGATGTATGCACGTTGAAATGGGTTTTTGTTTGTGTTAATTTCTTTTACTCCCGTTTAAAAAATCACCAAAAATTGATTATCAAACCTTTGATAAAATGTTCTTTTTGACTTGTTTTGTCACAGACCCAAAAATAATTATAGATGCTAAAATGTTTGCTTTTGATGCAACCAGGTACAAAAATTGCACGCCGAAAAACCTATTTTTTACTTTTTAAGCAAAATGCTTAATCTTGCCTAACAGTATTTTCAGATTTTTCATCGTCATCGAAGTCTCCAATGATAGTGTGCATTTCTTTCTGTCATTTTTCTTCACATCCATAGGGCTAAAAAATACCTTTTCTCTCTTAGGCTCGCTTAGACATATTACGAATTCACTCTCGCAAGATGAATTTGACACGTGGTATCAATCTCAGAAAAATAGCAGAAACAATGCCTGGTGCGTCTGGTGCAGAAATCAAGGTCTGTATCTTCAGCATTATTTCTACAGTGAATGTAAAAGGAATAGGTTACACCTATATACCTATATATGATACACCTATATATCATTGGTGCTCATCGGATCTAACAGGGTGTTTGCAATGCCCGGGGGTGAAGCTACCCAAAACCAGGGTACGGGGACTTGTGGACCCCGGTTTTGGGTCATAAATTCCGATCAGTCCCCAGTTTTGGGTCATAAATTTCTCACAATCCCCGGTTTTGGGTTATAAATTCATACCAACACCTTTTTTTCAGGAAGATCCTATCATCCTCAGTTTTGGGTAGGAATTCTACCACTCCTTACTTGTCCAATGCAAACTAAAGTTTAAGCTCATCTCTATAAGAGGTCTGATTAGTTACTGATGCTTATTGCTTGACAACTCATGCCAATTCATTTTTTGTTTTTACTAATAAAGCAGTTTTCGAAGTCTTTTGAAGTTCATAATATCACATGGTTTGACACTACTGGTGAAGTGGAGCATATATTCCCTGTTCTCTTTGATACAAAGTCTTTGCTGTAGTAACTTCTCCTGGAGCATTTCTGCTCTTGTTAATACACCACATTATATGCACTCTACTATAGATTAGTGACTGTTATCTGCCTGCTCTGTCTGATGCTTCGCCATCCATCGTTGTCATTCTACCATGGCATGAAATCATATCAATGCTGGATGGGATATGTGTGTTTCACACATACATACCCTAAAGGCCAAGCCAACAAGCCAAGCCAACCTGTGGTTTCAGGTTGATAGTATTATTAATCCACACTATTTTCAAGTTCATTGAAATATTCAAGATTACTCCATCAAATAACATCAGATGAGATGAAATCTTCAGTAAAAGCCTTCTTTCGTTGCTTTCAGACAATTGCCTCAATCAGTTGTGAAATATTCTGAAAAATTTTGCTCGGTCATTTTCGAATGACCTCGCTTTCGCCCTAAAGGGCGCGAAACTAAACTTGTTGTTGTTGTTGTTATGTTGTTGTAAATTTTGAAAACTTGAAAACTGGAGAGATGGCAAAATTACAAAAGGCGAAAGATAGCAATGCCACACACCAGGGAGGGTATGTCTCCGCTTTTATTGTATTATAAGTTCAAATTATGCCATAACTGAACAGGATTTTTGCTGTTACACTCACACTAAAGGGGAAGTATGTAAATTATTAGGCCTCCTCTACTGGCCTATAGGCCTTGGGCGTTACCTCAACCTCAGATTTCTTTGGCTGCCAGATCTTGCCTCATTATTGATTAAGCAAACAGAGAGGCGAGAGCTCAATAATTGTTGTCAAAATGGTATCACAGATGCTTATTATCTTGATCAGCAAAGGATGGTGAATCCCTCTCATCTCATCAAGCTTATTCATGAAAGGCATATTGATGATGTTTTCTTGTGCAGTTTTTGTACACACTTGGAATAATCTTGCAGGTTGCTGTGTTTGTTGTGATATTTAGACATTTAGATATGCACTAAAGCACTAAAGTAAATATTAATCAAGCAAATAGAAAAAACGAATACAGCATAGTGTTGACCAAAGTGGCCCACTGTCACTGATTAAGCTCTGCATTTGCTCATAATTATATTATTGTATATAGATTGGGATATACCTGTTGACCCAAGAATTTGCTGTTTTGTTCTATGTATGTATGTATTTTTTAGAATTTGGCCTTGCTATGAATTAAAAATTTGATGTAACATGAATTTAGGAAAAATAATCAGTTTAATTACAAGTGTACCATATAATATAAAAGTTAAAACTTGAACCTAAAAATACTCCCAATTGAAAATGGCAGGGATAAGCATTAAAAGATCAGTGCAACCTTGTTTCCATAATGGTCCCTCATAATGGTCCATAATAGTTTGGCTCCAGCACATTACTTTTTGTACAGAATACATTTGTAGAGCTTCTACACAGTTTGAATCTGTTTGAATTAGGAAGAAAGGTTTTTTCATATGAAATATGTTGCAGGTGTGGGATTACAGGAATTCCACAATTTTTGGTATTTCATCATAAAAGTTACCCCAGTTTTGGGTGGTCTTTTCAAAATATTCTCCCCGGTTTTGGGTACTCTTGCCTAGATGACCTACTCAAGTCCCCGTCCCCGGTTTTGGGTAGCTTCACCCCCGGGTTGCAATGATATAGATTTAAAATAAACAAGTAGCTAAGGAAGAGTGCAACACGACAAAAACATTTCTGTATTTCTCCATATCCTTATCATCATTAAATGGGTTGTACAAGCTAAACTTCCAAAAATCTTGAACTGCCTCCCCCTATTGCAGGCAAGTAGCAGCAGATACAGTGCAAAGGAAGATGTTTTTTACATGTTTGAACCCCGTAGAATTCGCCAGTGCAATCAGATATTTTATGCCATCAACGATTATAAAGATATAACTGGATTCTGAGCGACCAGTTTCAGATGTGTTTAGCCTAAACACACGAAAGGCAACAGGCAGGCTTAAGAAATCGTACGCCACGTAGCAATTAGAGAGGGATTTCTCATTGAATTTGATGATATTGCCCAGCTGATCTTTATCTTTGTTTACAAAAATCTTGTACAGCCCCTTTGAATAGCTACCGTAAAAGCTCTATTAAGCCCCATCTCTATTAAGCCCCCTCCCCCCACTTCCCGGGGGGGAGGTACTTCATTGTTAAGTTGTACTGGACGTGCCGCTCATATGGATGGGTTTTTCATCCGAAATTCTCTACATATGGGACTGTTTTTAACCACAGTTCTGGTAGATGGGTACTTCTTTGAGAATTTTCTTATCAATCGGCCCCATAATGATAATCCAGGCCAAAAAACTGAAATTTTCCTTTGTTTCAAATCGACAAATTCATGCACATGGGTCAAAAATTTCCTGATATTCATGCAAATGGGCTCGAAATTTTTGAATACTCCGTCATACGAATGGGTCCTTTTCTCCAAGTCCAGATTCAGGTCGAATCATGTTGACAATGAAGTACCCCCCCCCCCCCGGATTTGCGATGACCTTAATTTATTTCGATTTTTCCATGAATTCTATAAAAAAAACTAAAAACGCCCACTATTGTGAAAATAATCAAGATATAGAAAAATTGCCATGGCAGATTTCCAGCAAAGTACCCTTAGTTCCTTTCAAGCCATTCAATTCAAAGAAAAATTTCACAGAATTTTACACCCACCTTTTTAAAGATTTGAAAGATTTGAGCCCTGCGAGCTTATGTCCTTTCGTCAGGATTTCACATGTTGTCACCTTAGTGCAATCTAGGTTTATAGGTAGGCATCTGGATCATTGTAAGAACATTTACTGGTGAAGATAAAATGTAACTTCTGACAAAGTTATGGTACGGTAAAAACCCGCGTATAAGAACCTACAATTTTGCAAGTCAGCCTAACTAGGTTGTTATGTTTTGGGTATTTAGTGGGAAATGAGGCTGTTCAGGTTCTTAAATTGGTTCTTATTTTATTCATGGCTTTCAGGAATTTCTTTTCTTCAGATTCAAACTTCAGGCCTAATATTTACTGTCAGTTCACATCAGTTGAGTTTATGAGATATATTCCCCAACAGAAATTTGTGGAAGAATCAGAAATGTTCATATAATCCAGAGAAAATCTTTCAAAAACTTCTCATCGGGTAATATAAAAATTTTTTATTCTTCGACAAACTTCTGTTGTGAATAACACCCCATGCTCTCTAAAAATAAGAACCTATTTCAAATTCCAGGCTGAATGGGTTTTTATATAATTGGGGTTTAATTGCAAAATTTCAGCCTGCAGGTTCTTATTCCACTAGGTTCCTATACGCGGGTTTTTACTGTATTTATTTAATCTTGTGAAGAATAAATGCCTTTTTGTTGCATAGGGCGTGTGCACGGAGGCCGGAATGTATGCCCTGAGAGAAAGACGTGTACATGTAACACAAGAAGATTTTGAAATGGCAGTCGCCAAGGTATATTCTTGCTTTTATTTTCAGGCTATCATCTTCGTGCAGTTATAGGCACAAATAATTTTTATGGCATTATTCTTCGAAATCTTAGTCCGGTGAAAAGTTAGCCACGACCACTGGTTTTGCATCATCGGCAGTGCAAGGTCATTTTTCATTTCGGTGTTTTGGAATCTGTTTATATAGAAGCAAGAAACCCATTGCTGCTCAGGGAAAGGGTTCTTTTCCTTGCTGGAACTTAGCAGACAGATCATCCAGACGATATGTCACGTGACTTTATCAATTCTCGCTCGAAAATCTGAGTTAGGAAAATGAGGCCATGCCATTACAAGACATAGCGTCGTGATGAGGTTTTCGAAAGCGTCTCGTCTTTGTATAGAAATAGATCAATGTTAAAAGCTTGGAAGCGGATCAAATTAGTTAAGACTTGCTAACAGCTAGGCGAACGTCGAAAAAGAAAGCTGAATTCCAAGAAGCGACGAGCAAGTTGCAGCTGTTGAACTTTTCGGTGCTGTTTACAAATTATCTCCCAAAGGCACGTATTTTCTGACAAATTTCTTGGACTAAACTGTTGTTTGCTTTTAAGCACAGCATTTTCTTGCAATTATTTCATTTGTTAAGGCCCAGGTACAATTTCTGCCTGCCCTTCCATTTCTCACTATCGCAAGGGAAATTATCAGAACAACTTTTAGTGGGCTGTGTATCAGGCTAAGTAATGATGTGAACGCGTTGTAGCCCGTGTTGTTCTCTTGGGAGGATAGAATCGCGCAGAATAATTGTTTTATGCTTTCAGGGCTGGCATTTACATCCTCTCAAAGGAAGGAAACGTGCGGAAGCATGTACAGTAAGTCACTGTCTGTCTTTGTTTCTCCCACAGGTGATGCAAAAAGACTCAGAGAAGAACATGTCAATTAAAAAATTATGGAAGTAACTGTTGAAGGACAGAGTTCGAGGTAAACCTGACTGTATTGAGTTTTATGGCTAGAAAGGAATATTTTTACATCACTTGACAGACACCTTGTGACAGAAGTGAGGCTGTTTGCCTTTAAACGTTTGAGATTCCATCATATTTGCAATGCTTTGTCATGACATTTGTCAGAACTTTGATAAGTAGTAAGTGTCATGGCGAATGACTGGATCGTTGTTTGTTTTTCGTAGAGATGTTTGTCTTTCTTAACAAATTAATGCTGCAGTTCACTTATTAGGGACGAAAACGTGGTTTTGAGGGAGAGTGGAAGGGTAGCTTTTTGTAACTGAAGATACTCCAGAGTGCCCAAGGACCGCAGAGAAGAACTTAGGGTCCCTATTAAGGGTACTCTGAAGTACCTACTAAGGTTTAAAATACATGCGGAACTGGGAGGGATTCGAAAGTACATTAGACGCAAATAGATTCAGACAACCTACTTTCAAAATCAGGGGTGGAAAAAATATTTTAATTTCTGGGACCAAAAAACTCTTGAAAAAAATTCTGCGAGAACCAAATGTGCCAAAAAGGTCCACTTTGTGGGAGGTCATGATATGTAATACGAGTAATACATTGAACAGATTTTTGAGTATTGATTATCAATTTGTAGCCACCATTTCAATTGTACATTGGCAAATTTGGTTACTTTTTTAGCTGACTACTTTCTGAGTCATAAACAGTGACTCAAAACTTCCTTTGTCTAGAAACAGTGGTGGGAACAGTGGCTTCCTTTGGTTGAACAACGTCAAATTTTCCAGAGACTTAGTTTGAAATACAAAGATAAAATTTGGCATGTTTACATTGCGTTAGAAAATTAATTTTCCCACTTTTCTTTTATTTTCCTTCTTCTTTTCGTTCTTTCATTTCTTTCTGATGACCTGGAAAACTTTCTGGGACCATTGGTGCTGTGGTCCGCTATTTTCTCCACTCCTGTTCAAAATTTTCTGCCTTTTTTTCGCAGAATTTCACACAACTTTTAGAAATTGTCAATTTACGTTTTCCTTTGGTTGCTATTTGATGAAAATGTTAATCATGCTGATTTTGTTTTATTTTAAGTTTCCAAAGGGATCCTCATCAGCATAGGTTTCAAATCTTTAAAAAGGCTGGTGTAAAATTGAGTGACCTATTTCTTTGAACTGAATTACTTCAAAGAAACTTTAGCTAATTCTCTATAATTCTACCGTTGGAATTTTCTGAAATCTTCAATATTTTTAAAAGTATAATGTTTATCTTCTTTTTCAAGAATTCAAGAAAAATTTTCAAAAAAACTTAAAACCACCGTAATTTCTAAACTGTTTGACGTAACATGAAATAATGTCGAAGAAAACCATAGTTTATGAACGCGAGTGAAGCAAGGATGCGTCCTTGCTCCTGTTCTATTCAACATATATTTTTCTTACCTAATAAGACATGCTTTCGAAGGAAATGATGAAGGGATCTATCTCAGAACCAGACATGATGGCGGACTCTTTAACATCTCTAGATTTAGAGCAAAGACCAAAGTGAGAGAATCGACTGTACGGGAACTACTCTTTGCCGACGATGCGGCGCTAGTTGCTCACAGTGAAGAGTCTCTGCAAAGGCTTCTGGACAAATTTTCAGAGTCATGCAAGAGTTTTGGGCTCAGGATAAGTTTAAAGAAAACTGTGATAATGCATCAGGGATCAGCGGGATCCAATTCTGAAATTACTTTAGATGAAAATAGTCTTAGCAGTGTCGACAAATTCTGCTATCTTGGTTCCACAGTAACAAAGAACTTAGATCTAAACGATGAAATATCAAAACGAATCGGCAAAGCAGCTATGAATTTTGGGTTACTAAAGAAACGAGCGTGGGAAAATAATAAACTCTCTACCAAGGTTAAGATTCGCATATACGAGACTTGTGTGCTTTCTTCGTTGCTATATTGCTCAGAGACATGGACTACGTATGCTAGGAATATTAGAAGGCTAAATAGGTTTCACATGAGGTGCTTACGGAAGTTGCTGAAAATAAAATGGCAAGACAAGATACCCGATACAGAGGTACTAAAGCGAGCGGGGCTAACACACTTGGAAACTATGATAATGCAGAAACGGTTGAGATGGCTAGGGCATGTCAAAAGGATGGATGATAGTCGTATTCCAAAGACAATTCTTTTCAGCGAAGCTCGTGATGGCTCTAGGAAACAAGGACGCCCGTTGTTAAGATATCATGATAATTGCAAAAGTGACATGAAATCGTTTGATGTGAATGTAGATAGCTGGGAGATTTGCGCAACACAACGTTCATCATGGAAAGAAAATGTGACCATGGGAGCAAGAAGATATGAACAAGCCCTTATACAGAGAAAAGAGGAGAGCAGGAAAAGAAGAAAGCAGCCCTTGACAAACTTGGATGCGAACGATGATGCATTTATTTGCGAACACTGTAACAAGCGCTGCCGTTCAAGAATTGGATTGTTTAGTCATATCCGGACTCACCAGGACTAAAACTTTATTTAATGCGTACACCATGATCTTTAAGATCGAAGGTTGCCTACTACTACAATATGGTATCAAGCACAAGTCTATCATTCATCTGGTTATGATTTAGAAATTTGATGACGTCACATCCTCAAATGAGCTGAAATGTAAGATACGCTGTAATTTCCAAAAACAATCAAAATCCCTGAAAAGTCCAACGGTAGAATTATAGATAAGTATCTAAAGTTTCTCTCAAGCCATTCAATCGGAAGAAATAGGTCATTTAATTTTACACTCACCTTTTTACGCCGAGATAAAGATTTGGAACCTATGCTATCCTCATCGTGCGAAGAGAATGTTCTAGTATTAGAATGGTTGAAATGTGATTCACGATTCCCTTTGGTTTCAGCAAAAATGCTCGTTCCATTTGTTGCTCCATTTTAAAACGTCACCATATTGAAATATTAAGGTGGTATACTGGCACTACCTTTTTCCCTGAAGCAATATTCTTCGGGGGATTTCGATATTTTGCAGACAAATCATAGAAATGAATTGTGCATCGATTGGTGTAAAATCCAGCTAAGTAACACAACTTTTTGGGTCACACCCGCACCCCTTGTTGGCAGAACCACTGTAATTTCCGAGAATTCCTATAGATTTAATTGTGACGTCATAGCAAAATGGCGCTGAAATTCAAAAAATAACATCAAAATTTGGAATCTACATGGAAAGTTGATCTAAAATGAACTCCAAGAGAGTGAAATAGGCAGTGGCAGGGTTCCATATCGTTACGCCAAGAAACGTGGCACATTCCCTGTGACTCGAAAGCAATTTTCCCCGGAGTGCGGGGAAAATTAGCAGTCATATGCCCGGGGGCCGGGAATATTTCATGTGGAAATACCCAGGGGTGTCACGAGGGTGGGGTCGTCGGGGTGAGAATTGAACGACACATAATGCACATATGGGGTTAAACTTTCTGAGCCGATTATTTGTAACAATATGTAACCCAATACCATATTCTGTTGTCCTCTCACCCATGATTTGGTTTGCCGAATCATCTATCACATCGCTGTGTGCCCAGATCTGTAAACAATTAAAAAATCGATTTTTTCAAAAACGATTCCTTTAATTTTTCTCTTATTAAGGGGGTGTACCACTCGAAAAAGCAGTTTTTATCGTAAAATATTTTGTTCCTTCGTTGGGTTCTAAAATGCATACAGTATTTGTTCTGTGCTATTTAAGCACGATGATACCGGTAATTGCATGCAAAAAGCATTGCTTTTTACGTTGTAAAGCTACTTAGCAACTCCATAGCAACAGGATTTAGGCATCATATCAATCTAAAGCATGATAAACATAAATAAACGGCTTTGTTTTATAAGTAAAATCGTTTGAAAAATATTCACTATCATTTTCCCTCTGCGATGGTGCTCCAGTTATTCTGTGATTGGCATAAAATGAAACAACCTTGTCAATCAAATGAAACCTTCGAGCGTTCTGGCCTAAAAGTGGTTGAAAAACCACTTTTTTGTTCACGTGACCAAAAAGTCGCCTAACGGTGACAATCGATTGGAGGAGAATTGAAATTCAATGCACTTCAATCCATATTTGAATGCAAATTTTGATTTTGACGGTTGGCCTAAAATAGCAGAGCAGTTGGTGTACACACGATTTGCATGATGGAAGGACATTACAATTGCTGGTGCAAGCAAATGCAAACATCTTACCCACCTTGGATGCCAAGGGCGATCGCACACAGCAAAGCAAGTAGAAACTTCATTGCTCTGCTGATGATTTATGTACCTACGATAAAATGAAAAACAAACTTTGCAATTTTCGAATTTTGCAACCCGAATCAAGCTTTAAATTTTCGCCATTGAAATGTTTCAATTGAAAATCAAGGCCTTTTTAGCATACCGTACAGGCTTCGCACTCAAAATAAGGGTTTAGTGCTTAAAATCAAGCAAGCAAGGACAGTTCCTTAAAGGAATTGAGTCCATATAAATAGCTGAGCGTTAACGCTATGCTGACAAACTGCTGACGGCCCTTTGTTATAGCACAATTGTGCTAAAGTCATTAGTAGTGGAGATCAAAGACTTCTTAATCCTTGCTTTCTTAATCCTTGCTAATGACTTTAGCACAATTGTGCGATAACAAAGGGCCGTCAGCAGTTTGTCAGCATAGCCGTTAACGCTCAGCTATTTATATGGACTCAATTCCTTTAATCAACAAACGGAAACGCTCAGGTAGGTTACTGGATCCAGAAACTGTTCCTGGATACATGAAGAAATTCGGTCTATTCTATTTTCACTTCAAGTTTGAAAAATAAACAAAACCAATTGAATTAGAAAAGTTGACAATACAGCCAACAACGAACGGCAAATTTAAGTTTATTGCTGACCACGTGTTGAAAAGAGGTTCGTCACGTGATCAGTGTCTACCACTTTGAAAAAATGTCAAATTTGAATTTGTCTATGAAATTTTAGGAAAAGTCACACAAAGTTTCAGCTAGCTACTTCTCGAACTGACGACACTGCATCAAATAAACTTTCTTTGTGCCCCCCTCCCTGATAGTAATAGGGTTAACGAAGAGTGCCCTTGAAGTGTCGTGAAGTTTGATCTGCTTCCTACGAGCCGAGCATAGGTTCCAAATCTTCATCTCGGCATAAAAAGATGGGTGTAAAATTCAATGACTGAATGGCTTGAAAGAAACTTTAGATACTTATCTATAATTCTACCGTTGGACTTTTCAGAAATTTTGAATATTTTTGGAAATTACAGCGTATCTTACATTTCAACTCATTTGAGGATGTGACGTCATCAAATTTCTAAATCATAAACCAGATGAGTGACAGACTTTTGCTTGATACCATATTGTAGGCATTTATGAACTATGGTTTCAGGTTTCCTACGAAATTATTTCATGTTACGTCAAACTGTTTAGAAATTACGATGGTTTTGAGTTTTTTTGAAAATTTTTCTTGAATTCTTGAAAAAGAAAAACACTCTAATTCTGAAAATATTGACGATTTCAGAAAATTCCGACTGTAGAATTATAGAGAATTAGCTAAAGTTTCTTTGAAGTCATTCAGTTCAAAGAAATAGGTCACTCAATTTTACACCAGCCTTTTTAAAGATGTGGAACCTATGCTCTTCCTATGTCCCTGAACTGACGCTTCTTAGCTTTAAATGATCAAGAGCTGAGATTTGAATCTATGGAAGATCGTGCACTATAAACTGCAAACAATCACACCGGAGGCACCAGGCACTTACCTTTCTCTCTTGCAACCCTTCAGCTTTCCAGCGTCCAAAATGTGATGTGCAACTCACTTTTTAAAGGATTTTTTGATTGACAACATTAACATTAAAAGCCCATATTTGGATTTTCTATTCAGACTGAACTGGCCACACAGAAATTAAATGAACAAAAGGCGGAAAATTGTTTGTTCTATAATAATGGAGGAGATCTCTTTCGATGGAAATGCCCGCGCAAAACAAGGTGAACAAGAGTGGGAAATCTTTTTGTTATTTTATCATAATACCAATGAAATTTGCAACCAATAACAATACGAGGGACATCAAGTCAGCTCGTTGTTTATGAAAATTTGATATCGCTAGATTGTTGAATGGTTGAATCTTGCTTGCTTCATGTTTGAACGAAGCCAGGCGTCTAACCATTGAGAAAGATCTCCTACCAGATGCAGCAATAGACAATTACGCTAAAGATGGCGGCGAGGAACTTTTTAGCATAAAATCGTACAATGCATCTTGGTAAAAAGTTCCTTGCCGCCATCTTTAGCGTAATCGTCTATTGGCGAGGGTTGTATCACTCTTCCGAAAAGGCGTACAAGATCTTTTAAACTAGATGATCCTCAGGCCCGTAGGAAGCGGGGGGGGGCAGGGGGGCTCAAGCCCCCCCCAATAATTTTTCAAAACAATGGTGCTACGTCACATGACTTATTTAGATGTATTGTTCTCTATTGTTTTAAGAACAATTGCCCCCCCCCCCAATCCGAAGCTTCTTCCTACGGCCCTGATGATCCTTATAGATTTTTTACGGACTTTTCTTGAAAAGAAAAGGATTTTGAGCAAGTACGAGATTTTTACAGAGTGATGCGCCTCTCGGCAATTTGACCATATTTTACTTTATGTCTCTCACTCATGAGAAATTACTTTTTCTCTGTTGTTCTGAGCGAGGAGTCCTTTATGATTTGATCATGTATTTTAGGCCTTTGTGAGTCACTTTGCAACCACAAAGTTTTTCTAAATTTGAATTTACCAATCTTTCCAATGCTTGTAACAAAGCGAGAAAAATCACAAAAATACTTCGATCTTTTGGCTGTCAAGCAAATATTGATTCATTCCGATCCATCCAGTACTCTTGATGCTATAAATTTTCAAAAGTGGGAACTTGTTTCTGGTTCACCCGGTATATTGCCACTTCATTCAACCAATAGCATTATCACATCAAAATGATGCAGCCAAAGATAGGTTTTGACTTACATATGTATTAACCTCCCGATTAATGATCAGATTCGTTATCTACGCGAATAACATGTGTAAACCAGATGCTCTGTTTGAAAGAAAATGAACTATTTCATTTTGATGGTCTAAATATTTAGTGTCCGCCCCCCCCCCCCCCATAACTACTCCAATATATACTAATTCGAGAAAGTAATGTGGCCACCACCTTAATTTATTGCACCCGTTCCTCCACAACCTTCACTGCAATTTCTCATAAAAATTCACTCAAGTTCGAAAATCACGAAGTGTCTGCAATCTTCTTTTTGTTGCATGCAGCTACCCTAAGTGTCTTTTATAGCGGACAAAAACGCTGACTAATAGCATAATGCTTGGTGAAAACCTAACTAATTTCGTAACCCATTCCAGGTCTCCGCGTGGGTTCAAACTGACGTGTGGATAGGGGAAACACAATGTGGCATTGGGTGGTAAACTTTGTTGCAAAAGAATCACAATCATTAGGCCCTCCTTTGATCTCGATATTCTCCGCTGCCCTGTCCAATTTTGTGTGTCTGGAGGCAGATTCTCTTTCCTGAAGATCTGAACATGCAAAATGCACAAGAAAGAGAGCCCGTTCAATTCTTACCCCGACCATCCTATGGGCAGCCTGGTGGCCAAAACAATTCCTTGCACCAATGCCCGGGGCCGGGCACTGAAAAAATGCACATTCCCAGTAACTCTATAAGCAACACCTGCCAAAGGGGTGCCGCAGGGGGATCATCACGGTGATAATTGAACGAGACATTTTGCATAGAGGGGCTTAAACTTTCTGATCCAATTCTTTGCAACAATGTAACCCAATAACACATTCGGCTGTCCTCTCACCCATGATTTGGTTTGCGCCGCATCATCTTTCACATGTTAGCCTTCGTGCAGCCTCAAAGATGATTGTTGAGCCTGCATGCAAGCTATCACATGTCAGTGCCATAGCAGATTTGAGAGAATAAAGAAATCGTCACTGAAAATGCAGCATGATATAAATATAAAAATGAATCAGCAGCTAGCTAACTCTAAACAATGTCCTCAAACAGCAGAACGGCTGTCCATAGCAGTTACAAGTCTTCTTCACCTCGTCCTGAAATTACAAAAATCGATATAAATCTTTGGTAGCTTGCATCCCCTGGCATCTTTTTTTTATATGTATATTCAATCTAAAAATTTTACATGACAGATTACTACCTACACTACTTAATCTACTTTACAACACTACGACTACGATACCAAGAGGAGCAAAATACTATGTCAATCCCGAGGCCTTAAAAAGAAGAAAAACATTGAAAAAGTACATTTATATAAACCAGACAAACAGAGGTACAAGCTAAGGCATCTTGCAACCAAACGATTTCCCTGGCATCTCACAACATCGGTGGCATGCAAGCAAACGTTAAAATTCAATTCTCAGCTTTGTAAGTTTATCGACAATTGTATTCGACACGCTGCTGTTCTCGGGATGGGGTGTGGACCTAGGGCTAGAGACGTGTCATTTCTTGAGTATACTTTTTCAACAGACAATATACCTTTCATCCATTCTAAAAAGAATCAAAATCGAGCGATGTTTTCCTACATTTTGTAGAATTTTTGAATGTGCACAATAGCGATGGAAGCTCTAACGCCACTCGATCGATCCTCGCGTATACAAATGTATAGTGTTGTTGCTGTTGTCTCAGAAAAACTCAAAACAGTCGTTGGCCTAACGAATAGCAAAAATAGCAGTTCGAGTGGAGCAGATTCACAGAGAAATCAGACACATTTAACTGGCAAGAAAGGTTAGTTTTTACTAATTTCAGAACTGAACAATTCCATTTTGAAAATACTGAGCCATCTGTGGTTTTGCTGGGATTTTGATGGAAAGCGTAGTTACAAGAAGACGACATCGCTTTTGAAAACATAAAACAACAACAACAGCTTTGGGTCACTCGTCATTCCAGGTGTGAAATCAAGAAATCGCTCATACACAGCATTTGGATAGGCATAACACTTTTGCTTCTTACTGCAAAATTTAATGTTCAACAAGCAAGAACTGTCTTTAACCAAAAATGTTTCGATTATAAAATCCTCGTCTATTTAACTAAATCTGTTCATAATGATAATAATAATATTAAAGGCATTGAGTCCGCATAAATAGCGCGCTCATGACCAATATCAACTTCTTGTCAATCATAAAACAAAAGTTATGATTTAAGGTAACTCTGCTTTCCGCTCTAGTGCACAGCGAGATGCCGTTTCGCAAAATCACTCTCCTCAGATAACAGTTAATTTCTCCAATATTATTCGGCCTATCGAAAAGCGGTAAAAAGGATAATGTTCTGTATAATCTGGGCAATCGAAAGATGTATAAATCGCAATGTTTCCGTCAACCCTGGTTTCGCAAATCCTAGTTCAAATCTTTTTGCTAATTTCAGAAAAGTGGATTTATCTCCAAAACTACTCGAAAAATGTTCGATTTTTTTTCGTTCCATATTTAGCTAGGTTGTTGATCTACAACTTTGCCAAGTCTGATTGAAAAAGCTAGGCTAGATTTCCTGCAATCGAATTTCGTATTTCTGTTTACTTTTCGACAGCGAAATGGAGAAACCTTGGTCAACAGATTATGAAGCACGCTTGCAAAAGCTCAGGCTTGAAATAACTTTCAGAATTTTTTCCATTGGCTCATTGGCAAACAAATGAAGGTCATCTTCTGGGAATACCATACGCAGGTCTCAAAAGAAATCCTTAGTGCGCTTGTAAAAGTATCATTTGCATCTATTGATTAAAAATTACTGATTTTTACCAGCAACTTCACGAAACCATGGTTTGGGTGCCTTTCGAGACTTTCGTAAGCATTCACAGATTATCAATTTCTTTTAGAGTCCACAATGAGCATAGATCTTAGATTCAGAACTAATTTTTTTGCAAAAACATTCTACGGGCGTTCAAATCGTTCTGCATGGGCTAAACTGTTGACCAACGCTTTTCCCCTTCGATGTCGAAAAGTAAACAGAAATGTAAAATTCGATTGCAGGAAATCTAGCCTAGCTTTTTCAATCAGACTTGGCAGAGTTGTAGATCAACTACTTAGCTGAAGATTGAGCGAAAAAAAATCGAAACTTTTTCGAGTAGTTTTGAAGGAAAATCCACTTTTCTGAAATCAGCAAAAAGATTTGAGCAAGGATTTTCGAAGCCAGGGTTGACGGAAACATTGCGATTTATACATCTTTCGATTGCCCAGATTATACAGAACAACATCCTTTTTACCGCTTTTCGATAGAGCGAATAATATTGGAGAAATTAACTGTTTTCTGAGGAGAGTGGTTTTGCGAAACGGCATCTCGCTGTGCACTAGAGCGGAAAGCAGAGTTACCTTAATCGCTATTGAAATTAAACCAAAAAAATTTCTGAGGATAATGCAAGGATTAAGAAGCCTTTAGTCTCGACTGCTAATGACTTTAGCACTATTGTGCGATTACAAAGAGCCGTCAGCGGTTTGTCAGCAAAAATTCAGGACAGCATTAACGCTCAGCTATTTATATGGACTTAATAATGGAAATAATGATGATGATGATGATGATGATGATGATGATGATGATGATGATGATGATGATGATGATGATGATGATGATGATGATGATGATGATGATGATGATGAATGATGATGATAATGATCATAATTTCTTTATTCAAGGGTTGCGTCTTGCTTAACTAATATGCTAATTAATGACGAAGTTAATAGTTGATAATATATTAATTACCAGTTACTTTTAAAATGAAATCTAGATTGCAAATAAGTATACGATCAGGAATCAAACTACAACTGTAGGAATCCTAAATTATCAATGTATAATCTACATACATGGTCTACGGATGCTATCAAAATCGTAGCTTTTAAGTTTGTTTTTGTTTGAAAATCGCATACAGAGATAGTTGTTCAAATTTCGAAGATTTACTGACAAAAGCAAACACTGTCCGTTCACCACAAGAATTTACAGTTGCTTGCTACTGAAATTTTTAAAACTCAGAGGAATCTCAATCCAGGTTTCATGAATCAAAACTTTGTAGAGAAAGATACTAGATACACCCTTCGTAGTGGCAGAAATATTTTGGCACCAAAACCAAACACGACAGGGTATGGTATTGAAAATGCACGTTTCCTTGCATCTAAGATATGGCATGCAATGCCATCTTCCATAAAAGAGTTCCACACTTTGAACAGTTTCAAAAGAAACATTAAAAGCCACGAGTTTGCTTGCAACTGCAGATTATGTAAACAATATATTGATAATCTAGGGTTCCTGTAGTTGTAGCATATCCTTGTAACGTAGTTTTAACAATATCAACATGTATTTAAGTTTTGGTTGGCATTAATTAGCTTTAGCTAGACCAGAAGCTAACCTAAAATAAAGAAATTATTATCATTATTCGGGATACTATCAGTGAAAGTCTTACGGATTTTCTACAGAAGGGCTAGACCCCCGTTTAAGCGCTTTAAAATATGCGCACTAGCGATTGCAGGGTCATCATCCTTCATTTTTCTTTGTGAATTCGCGCATGCCCGAAAACGCTTCACCTATGTCATTGATCAGCGAACCAATCAGAGTTATCGACTTTTCCATTGTGATTTACAAAAGGGGAAGTTCGCAGTATCTCGAACAAATATAGTGAAAGGGGAGTGAAAGAAGGTAAAAAGGAAGACACTTACCATCATTTCCTGGTGTTCAACCGCGTCTGACGCAAAAGCACAAACGCTTTCCACGGATTTTATGGCACCTCTTATGTTTGCAACGGCGGCTGCAATAGCAACGAAGGAATTTACGGAAACGGTAGCACCTCTTTCTGTATCCACGTTTACAAGGGCGCATGCAAAAGCAACGACGACGTCCACGGAAACGGTAGCACTTCCTTCTGTATCCACGTTTACAAGGGCGTCTGCAAAAGCAACGAAGACGGCGTCCGTAACGCTTGCACTGCATTTTGTATCCACGTTTACAACGGCGGCGGCGGCTGCAGAAGCAACGAAGACGGCGTCCGTAACGCTTGCACTGCATTTTGTATCCACGTTTACAACCGCGGCGGTTGCAGAAGCAACGACGGCGTCCCAAGAAACGGATGCACTTCATTCTATATCCACGTTTACAAGTTCTTTTAGCTGTGAAGAAAGTTATTAGCAGTTACAAAACTGATATGAAACGTATTTCCGGTTACTTGCCATTTACACCCCGTTTACACGGTACCGGATGAATATTTGTATGGATGAATAGGCTATTCGTAGGGAAAGCCTTCCCGTTTACACGAGATCTGGCTATCCGCATGAAAATTTATATGGCTATCCGTACTAATTTTCGTCCACCTACGAAAGCGTACTAGTTTGAAACTAAGCCGGGTGAAAATTCGTATGGCACTGTGTAAACGCTTTTCCCGTACAACTATTAGTACGGATTCACAATGAAGGTGCTTTTCATTCAATACGAGGCATAATCATGATGACTGCCTGCCTGCTTTGTTTCTTTGTTGTTGCCCTTATTGTTGTACTAATTGGCCTAATTGGCGCGGTCTCTTTGTTACGAGCCTTCATCTTCATCATCATCATCATTTATTTATTTATTTACAAAGTACATAGGCTGAAACAATACAATAGCTAAAATTACAGCTAATTAAGGCCTGCTTATTTACAAAATTTACAAGTCTAATCCAAAAATAATATGTATATGTATAATGACAAGTATTTCAATAACTATCCTGTTATGAACCCAACCTGTTGTACATATGTTTTGCAAAGCCTACAGTTGCATTTGAGATAAAATTTAAAATAAGTCCCCTCTCTATTAAGCACCCCCCCCCCCCACACACACATTTATATCAAATGCCAGAGGCTACCAAAGCTTGCCATTTATTTGGCTAAATAAGTTTGCTGTTAATTTTGATATGCATTTGACTCATAAAATTATAAAATTGCATGTTGAATCCGAAAAAAATTTGGGGTAAAAGAACTGAAAGCTATCATGTCTTTCCTTGTAATCTGACTTGTGAAAGAACCACCCTCTCTAATAAGCGCCTCCTCTGGAGTGTCCCCAAGTAGATAAGCCCCGGGGGCTTAATAGAGCTTTTACGGTGTTCTCTGTCACCTCTTTCCAAGGGCACCTACCTTGCAGGAACGGTGTTTTGATACTGTTTTCGTGACAAAGTACACAAAGTAATTGCCTTCCTGTCAAGGTGACGTGAGAATAATTTTGTGGTTTCAAATTCTGGTGTTGACGTAATACGAGATCAACTGTTATACGAAATGACCACAGGGAGCGCTAGATAGCGTGAATTCCAAAAGGAAAATTCCTTTTCCTTTCGGAATTCGGTCTGCGACGCAGGCTTCATGAACCCCTACTACGTCTATCGGTATCCTGAATCACAACGCAGGCAACAGGGAGTTGAGCAAGAAGAGAAAAATAAACGAGGAAACCACTGGAAGCCGATGCTCGAAAGAATAATAACGATTGCCTAAATGAAAGATAGCAGCACTTTGGGAGTGAGGGGGTCTAGGGCGTGAC
Source organism: Aurelia coerulea (assembly GCA_039566865.1). Taxonomy (NCBI): domain Eukaryota; kingdom Metazoa; phylum Cnidaria; class Scyphozoa; order Semaeostomeae; family Ulmaridae; genus Aurelia; species Aurelia coerulea. Next base: position 31,527,040 of record CM076944.1, read on the forward strand.
CATTTTTTGTGACCACACCCTTCAGACGCCCGGAAAATGGGGGAAACGCCCTTTTTATGTTTGAAGAATGAAAACATTATGCAGGGGCTTTTGCTCCAACCGGAAGGAATACACCTATATAGACATATAGACATATAGACATATAGACATATAGACATATAGGTACATAGGAATCAGGAATGTTGTAACAATGGGCATTATTTATTGCACACAATCGAAACAATCAGCGAAGCATGTGAGATATTTATAGGCATTGTTAATGTATACAATCAAAACCATTCTGATATATTTGGGCCAACAATCAATTTTGGCGAAGTTGCCAATTCACATTTCCTCATTAAGGTTAATTACTACTTGTTCCTAACATTAATCCAGCTGCCAACTCATTACAAGGCAATTTTCAAAATTTGACCTCTTTGACCTGGCACACTGCCCTTACTGTTTGAAATCTTCCATATGGATAACTGTTGCCTTGGGAACCAACGAACCCATATAATACTACCAAGAAACAAATGTGACACTGCTATAGTGGCAACTCTTGTCAGGATAAGGTAAAAATTGTCAGTATTGTCGGCCATCCTTCAGTTTTACTCTGAGCAGTAGGAAGTACCTTAAACTTGGAGGGGCAAGGCAATTTAAAGGCACTTTTCTCGTAAAAATGGCACTGTAATATACAACAGATTTTTGAAGGGAAAAATGTGATATATAGAAGAAGATAGTATGAGTGCTGATAGATATCCGATTTCCTTCACAATGAAACAAACTGAGAAGTAAACATAACTACATCACGAAGTAAATAATATCATAATTAAACTACGTTCTGTCCGCATTGGTCTTTAAAAGGGGCACACCCTGAGACAAAAAGGGCACCTTTTGGTTTGTAGCAAAATCTTGGGGGCACGTTCCACGAGTGTATCCGGTTCCCTACGTCTTTGGACTCTTGCTACATTTAATTTAATAGTTCTGATGCATATCAAGAAATCTGGTCTGCTTCATCAAGTGTTCTCGTTATCAGGCTACAGCCATTTCGATATGAACTAAATCGTGCATTGCAATTGCAAATAGATATTCTACTACTTTGAGGCAAGCTATGTGCATGATCTCATTCTTCAAACATGGCTAATGGGGGCCTTTAATTATGTTTGAAGAATGAAAACATTATGGAGGGGCTTTTGAGCAAACCGGAAGGAATAGACCTAGACATATAGACATATAGGTACATAGGAATCAGGAATGTTGTAACAATGGGCATTATTTGTGCATACAATCGAAACGATCAGCGAAGCATCTGAGATATTTATAGGCATTGTTAATGTGTACAATCAAAACAATTCAGAGATCTTTTGGGCTAGCAATCAAATTTGGCCTAGTTGCCAATTCACATTTCCTCGTTAAGGCTAATTACTTCTTGCTCCTAACATTAATCGAGCTGCCAACTCGTTACAAGGCAATTTTCAAAATTTGACCTCTTTGACCTGGCACACTGCCCTTACTGTTTGAAATCTTCATTATCAGTAACTGTTAGCAAGGGAACCTACCAACCCATAAAATACTATCAAGAAACAAGTGTGGCACTGTTATAGTGGCAACTCTTGTCAGGATAAAGTAAACAATTTGCCAATACAATAGTGTCGGCCATCCTTCAGTTTTTATCAGAGCACTAGGAAGCATCTTAAACTTGGAGGGGCATGGCAATTTAAAGGCACTTTTTCATAAGAAGGGCATTTTAATGTACATCAGATTTTCGACGGGAAAATGTTATATATGGAAGAAAATAGTATGAATGCTGATAGATATCCGCTTTCCTTCGCAATGAAACAAAATGAGAAGTAAACATAACCAAATCAAGAAGTAAATAATAACATAATTAAACTACTTTATGTCTTTAAACTACATTAGTCTTTAAAAGGGGCCCATCCTGAGACATAAATTACACATTTTGGTTTGTTGCAAAATCTTGGGGAGCAGGTGCCCCCGGTGTCCCACTAGTTCCTACGTCTGTGGACTCTCGCTACATCTAATGTAATAGTTCTGATGCATATAAAGAAATCTGATCTGCTTCATCAAGTGGGCTCGTTATGAGGCTAAATCCATTTCGATATGAACTAAATCGTGCATTGCAATTGCAAATAGATATTCTATTACTGTGAGGCAAGCTATGTGCATGATCTCATTCTTCAAACATGGCTAATGGGGGCCTTTAATTAGTTATATCTCATCGTAAACAAGGCTGCAAGGAACAATTTTCATCGAGAATTTATACCCATTGTAGCAAGTTACTCTAGGAAAGTAAGCGAAAAACTATTCGGAACAAACAGTCCAGCATATCAAGTACGAATTACAAAATTTATTTTCTTAGCTCTATTGCGAAATGATTCGACTGGTTGCTCGATTTTGATATACGAGGAAATGCGTCTTTTCGCCACTTCATCATTGTCTTGTCTAGTCGGTCCATGCATGGCATCTTTTGCTAGAAGCTTTTTGCAAAAGAAGTTGTTGTGGCGATTTGAATTATTTTAAATAGCTAGGTAAGAGTACATAAGACAAATGGAGACCTCGAAATGAGTGGCTCCGAGAGCAAAGCCACCAGGAAGTTTTGAGAACGTGCATTTTACTCTGGCTTACAATGCCTCTCCCAACATCGTTAAAGCATTTCTTAGAAACCCAAAACCTTGCTCTATCAATCCTTGATAAAACCATTTCTCCTTGCTTTCAAGAATCTCAAGGACCACCGCTTTACGGATATGCCGACCCCCCCTGACGTACACTTTTTATTGCATTTTTGTGTGAATCTAGAGGACCATCTTTTTTTTAAAGTGGGGGTCCGGATCCCCCATTCCTCCCCCCTTTGGGTACGGTACGCCACTGGATATGAAGAAAGAAAGAATTATTCTTACGGTCAGCTTCATCAGATTCCAGAGTTTCATTGTCTGCATCTTCAGAGATCTCAGTTTCATCTTCAGCTGGCATTTCAGTGTCTTCTTCCTCTTCCGACAATGCAGTTTCGTCTTCCTCTGTCTCATCTTCTGCAGGTAGCTCTTCGGTCTCATCATCTGCAGGTATCACCTCGGTCTCTTCTTCTTCAGGGGTCTCATCCTCAAGAGGACTATCATCCACGGTGTCCGTTTCTAAAACATCCTCTGGGGCAGCAATTGCTGCCTCTTCCTCGTTCACAGGAACACCTGAAAGTAAATTAGAAACATACAAACGACTGCAGCAAACACCTGTGTTTAAGAACCAAGTGGATTAAGAGAATGCAGACTGAAATTGTCAAATTAGACCCTGGTTGTTTAGAACCCCTTCTTTGTATTCGTAAGTATTCATTGTTCAAGAACCCGGGATGCCTTCCAAAATTGTAGGTTCTTATAAAGTACAGCAACATTTACCATGCAATGCATCATTCAGCAAGCATAGCAACTTTGGCAGGGATGATGCAATATCAGTCGCGCGCCGCGAACCGCAGCCGTGAGATACCCACATAGTGGCCCCTCTACATTCATTTTTTCATTTTCATTTTTGATTATTTACCCAGGGTAATACATTCAGTTTATATATAAGAAAACTGTTTTACAATGTGCCCTGCTAAAAAAAACAATAAAATCTAATGTAATTACATGGTGTATCTATGATATAAACTCTACAATGAAAACAAGGAAGAAAATCTCAATTTGAAGAGAAAAGAAAAGAAAAATTGACCAAACACTGGTTTCGATGTAATAGTCTCCATCCGAGGATATATCTATGATTTTTCAAAAAGGTCTTCTTGACTCTGTTTTTGAAAATCGCCAGTGACGGGGCGGTTTTAATTTCGGGGCTCAATTGGTTCCAAACAGTCACTCCGCGATACGAAAAGCTTCGTTGCCCATTAGATGTTTTATAACGTGGGATCTCAAGATCTGTTTCAGTACTCCGTAGGACTCGGTTCCAACAATCAGACAGTTTGTGAAACATGTCCTGCATGTAAGGAGGAGCTAGTCCATGGAGCGATTTATAAACCATGGTAGCAGTTTCGAAATCAATCATTTCTTTTATATTTAGCCACCCAAATTGAGAAATCAACGGCAGTGATACTTTGTCAAAAGGACTGTTTGTAACGATGCGAGCAGCTCGATTCTGTATTTTTTGGAGCTTTTGTAGGACTGTATCGCCAGCGCAACCCCAGACCGAGCAACAATATCTGATATGTGGTTCTACAATGCCTAAATACATTTTTTGGACAGTCTCTAAAGACAGAAATTTTTTGGAATACTTCAGCATTCCTACTCCTCATACATAGCCAAACAGAAAGGCTAATCTTGCTCTTGGGATTGGAAAAGATTAGATGCTGAAGCTGCGCAGCAAAAACAAAACCAACAGAAATAAACACAAAGGGAGAAAAGGGAGAGGGGTTGCTGCTTGGCGTTATGATGACATTCTGGCTCGAGTCGAAAATGCGCGTGGACTGGCACATAAGACGATCCGAGTAATCAAGCCATTTCCACATGCCATGCACAGCAAAAATGTCCACCAAGATGCAAAGATCCACCCCACCGCATACTGTGAGAGAAAAACCTCGCATCCAGGCCAGCAACCCCACCACAGAGTGAGCCACAGCAAATGGAGAGGAAGCGCTTGGAGATAGGGGCGTATCCCAGTGGGAGTTAGTTTGCATATTTGTCCGACGGGGATGTATGTGCCGTTTTTAAGGGGATCATATTCACCAATTTCTTTCAGCACAGGGTGTCAAAATAAGGCAATTTTTCTAGAGTAGGTTTTCAAAACATGTCAAAAGGGGATATTTTATTAGATGGGTCGTTTTTCGGTCAAATCTTCATGTTTTGGAGTATACTTTTCACCAATTTTCTCTCGAATCGGTTATCATTTTAAGCGAAAAATTCTGGAGCAGGGGAAAAATTTTCATAGGCACACCCCGTACAAATTTAGGTCAAGTATCCCCCCCCAAGGGGGCATATCACTCTAATGAAAATCTGGTACATCTTTAGCAAACATTCTTTTTTCAAAAAAAAAATCCGTAGCAAATTCCTAAAAATCCTATTATTTTCAAGGATCTCGTATGCCATTGGGTAGAGTGATCCACCCCTCGGCTTTGAAGGTAACAATCGAACAGCTTCACAAACGCCGACATGCTGTTTTCTATTCGCTAAAAATTTTCGGATAGGATTCAGAAAGTCGCCAGATATGCCAATGCCTCTGAGCTTGCTTGATAAGCCTTCGTGCCACGCCCAGTCAAAAAGCATAGACAAATCAAGGAAAACAGACAAATCAAGGAAGACAGCCAAATCCGATGAACGCACGCTGGTTAGCCTGATAACCAGACCCTTTCAAACCAGGCTACATGCAGGTGACGTTAAACTCATTTCGGTTTTTCGGGTTGGTTCGCTTTCTAATCTTGACTTGGAATCTTCATGCGAACTTTCTCAATTCAGGGCGAAATGAATTTTCAACACAAGTGTGAATGAAACGAAATGAAAGGATTCAGGAAAAGTTCTATGATATAACCGGTCTGAAGGGTGAGGCAAAATAAGAGACAGACAAATTTGAAACTGATCTGAAACTTTTGATCTGATCTGAAACTTCGATCGGTGCGAGTTTTCTCAAGCGAGGGTAGCCTTACTGTGGTACTGTTGCTCGACCCAAAACCAATCTTTTTTATTTTTATAAAATCATGCCATTGTTAGCCTATTGTTCCATGCCTATTCGGTGCATCATTGCAGTGTTTGAACAGGTGAAAATCTGTGCTTGATAAAGAAACATAAAACCAACATAAATAGGGAGGGAGGTAGATGGTGCCCAGCCTGCGTGCAGACTCTACTGATTTCATTTCAGAGAGGTTTCCCCTCCAGTAGAGTCTGCGCATCAGCGACCACATCCTTGTTCTAGGTCACGTGCGGTTCGCAGGATTGAGGAACAAACTCATTGAACTAGCTGTTAACGCAGTTAAGTAAGTGCTGCTCATAGCATGGAGATTTCGGCGCTAAAATCAAGTTAAATTGCAGTTTTTCTGACGCAGAAACAATTTTTGAAGAACTAAAGAAACTGTTTGCAAATTCTAAAACTGCATTATGCGACAATAATATTCATAAAAAACTCAAAATGATGTTGGACTCAAATGAAGTGCAATTTTAAGAACAGTTGATTAATGTCAGTTCTTTTTGCATTTTCTTGGACAACAAGGCTTTCTTTTCCCCAGGTGGTACTTCACATGGTATGTTTTTTTATATTTTTCCGAAGATCGACATTGGCATTTGAAGTAAAGTAAAGTTCAATGTTTAATAGCATACCAGCTTTGATCATTTCTTTGTAATTAGCCCTGAATCTCAATTATCTGCTTCTATCTGCCTTGATCAGCATCTTCAATAATAGTCGAACAATTTGATCCCCGAGGGGGAGGGGGGGTGGTTAGCTTAAGTTCTCCTTGGTATGGGGTTGTGCCATTTTTAGGGAACCTTTTTTACCATGGAGTCGTCCAGATTCATGCGTATGGTTTTCAACGATTTTTTACATTATCTGGATTTATGGGTATGATTTTTGGTAAAACTTCATTGATGGGTCAACTTTTTCGGCTATTCCGGATTTATGGGTATTTGAGATTTTCCGGATCTATGGGTATACTTTTCAGAGATTTTCCGGATTTATGGGTATACTCTTCAGAAATTTTTCCGGATTTATGGGTGGTAGTTTTACGCTTTGAATGACACAACCCCGTACCATGTAAATTTAAGTTACCCCCACCCTCCCCCGGAACTTGATACAATATACCGGGTGACCCAGAAAAAAGTGACCCAACGCAATCTGTTATAGAAAAAAAAGTAAGTGACAGATTGAAATATTTCAAACGTTGTTTTGTCGCTAAAAGACCAGCCTACATTATGAGTATTTTTTGCAAATTTTTTGGGCACGGGAAGGTTTCCGAATGAAGGATTTGGAGGAAAAGGGCAGGCTTGAAATTCTCAAAAAGTCGTCAAAAACAAGGGATCGATTTGAAGCCATTTCAGATCTTCAAAAAAACGAGGAGCGTGTTTCATTCTGCCTGAGAATATTTTCAAGTACCTAGGGACTATAAACTTGCTCTGAAGACTTCCGACTGTGTTACCTATTCCCAGTTTGAAATGAAACACGCTCTTTGTTGTTTTGAAGATTTGAAATGGCTGTAAATCGATGCCCTGTTTTTGACGACTTTTTGAGGATTTCAGGCATGCTCTTTTCCTCAAAATCCTTAATTTTGGAAATTTACCATGCCGAAAAAATTGCGAAAAATACTCATGGCATAGGCTAGACTTTTAGCGACAGAACAACGTTTGAAGCATCTCAATCGGCCACTCAGTTAATTTTCTGTAACAGATTGCGTTGGGTCACTTTTTTCTGGGTCACCCGGTAGTACCATACAAAGTGCTCTCCCGTTCAATTCTGTATAAATAAGGGATTTTGTACTTTGGCTTGAATTGAAATCAGTCTTGAGAGCACATGATGCACAACAGTTAGCCACAACAGTTCTTCAAAGGTTCATCTGGTAACAGTTTGTATTATTGGTGGTCTTTTTTGTGGACCGTAAAAATGGCCGTGACAATTGTATTACAAACAATGCTATGAGCAGCACTTACTTAACTGCGTTAACAGCTTGTTAACAGCTTGTTTAAGTTAATCCACGGTCCACTGTCCGCCCTCAATCCTCAATCAAATCCCTCTAGAAGACTGCTTGCGCATGCGCGCTTCGCAGCAATTAGATTCAATAGAGCCGCCAATAAATAGGATAGACAAAATACCCATACACAAAATGTTTCCTTTGGCTTTTATTTGGCTAGCTTTGTTCATGCATATACCAATCTAATATCAGAAGACTCCAACAAAGACCAGACGCTACTCAAAGAAAAGGGAAGGCTTCAACCAATCAGGAAAGGTTTAGCGTTTCTCATAAACTGAGAACAAGGATTTGGTCGCTGATGCGCAGACTCTACTGGAGGAGAAACCTCTCTGTCTCCCTGAAAAGAAATCAGTAGAGTCTGCACGCAGGCTAGATGGTGCCAGTCTTCGAAATACACAAGATGTCATTTTTTTAGAGGCAACACACCAACTTTTTCGGTTGCACTTTTTATCCTATTCAGTGGCAGGCAAATGCCGATACAAAAATAGATTACCCGAATGAGTGCAAACATCTTACCCACCTTGGATGCCAAGGGCGATCGCACACAGCAAAACAAGTAGAAACTTCATTGCTCAGCTGATGATTTATGTACCTACGATAAAATGAAAAACGAACTTTACAATATTCGAATCTTGCAACCCGAATCAAGCTTTAAATGTTCACAGTTCCTGTGGAATACTGGTTTCTGTTTGTTTTCTTCTTTGCCAAGGCTCTTTTTCGGCTTCTCGCAGTCGCTTCTCGTCTTCACTATCGCTGGCAAGATCATGCGACATGTATTCGTCGACTGTTGCCCATTCCGCTGGCGACCTGTCTACAATCGGGATCATTTTGTTTCTCTTTTCAAGCTCCTCTTTTAGTTGTTCAATTTTCTTCTTGGCCTTTCTTATTGACCGGTCTTCCAGCAATTCGAGTGCTGTATCAGCTTTGTCACATTTGAATTCGCGATTCTCTTCGACTGTCAACTTCTTGTGGACGATCTCTGCAGCGTTTTCAAAGCGTTTGCTTTTTCAAAGCGTGCAGTACTTGCGATTTGAAAGCCAAAAACTTTTAGTCCTTCATATTAGTCCTTTTAGGCCTACATATATAAATATATTTATACGTATATTGCTCTGAAGATGCCCTAGTGGGCGAAACTAGTTCGCAGATAACTGAATAAATAACAAGGCGCAAAAGATAAACTCGATGCCTATGTTGTCCCTCTTCTTCAACGTTCACTATAAATACAAGGTGTCCCAAAAAAATGTATACAGATTTGGTTGACTCCAGCGATGTGAATTTAGCTTCAATCAATGTTTAATCACTCTTAAAATGTTCTTCGATAGAACTTGAACATAGGTACCTCGTTTGTTGGTATTTGTGCTTTGAGAGCAGATATGTTAATTTTGAAAGCTCAAATTTGCCTCTTCCTGCAAACCAGAGCTTTAGCCTTTTGGCCTAATAAAATTGAGCAATATTAGATCTTGAGTTATTTTGTTGTCAGAAGTCACCCCTAATCACCTATTGCGCAGTTTCTTAAGTTTCCATCAATTTCAGTTCTTAATTTCGATGGGCTTCAGGAATTTGCTTAGGCCAAAAGGCTAAAGCTCTGGTTTGTACGTGGACGCAAATTTGAGCTTGCAAAATTGATATTTCTGCTCTCAAAGCACCAATACCAACAAACGAGGTATCTATGTTTAAGTTAACTATCGAAGAACATTTTGAGAGTAATTAGTCATTGATTAAAGCTAAATTCACATCGCTGGAGTCAATCAAATCTGTATACTTTCTTTGGGGACACCCGGCATATATATAGGTCGAAACACAAAATATCAACAAGCCACTGAGAATCAAGTGGCTTGCTGATATTTTGTGTTTCGACCTATATTTTGCGATACCTAGACACTCTTCTTTTCGACCTATAAATATATATATATATATATATTGGCAATAAAGAAACAATAAAATGGATACAATAAGTGCGGATGAAGAACGAACGAGAAATAGACAAAAATTTGATGTTTTTTAGCACACATATATATATATATATACATACACATAACAATAGCTAATTCAACCCTACTATCTAAAAAAGTAAAATTTGTAAAAAAAATGTGTACCGAAGGCAGCTGCTATTTCCCACTTAGCGTAGGTGCTGCATAAATCACTCCATCACTGCAGGCTATCAAGTTTCGAGGGTAGGAGCGAGCTCTCTGATACCTACTTATCCAGAAATAGTCTTTATTTTAAGTTGTATTACAAATAACATAGGATAAACCTATACAAATATGCAAATACGTGCTAAAATACTAGAAACGTGCAACTGCCCCAAGCTTACTGAAGAAAACTGCAGATTCCTGTGCATTCGTGAGCATTTCACAACACTACGATCTTGACAGTACGGGTATGTGCTCTACAATATTTCTATCCCAGAGCTGATATTTCTTAGTTTTTAGTGATCTAGAGCTGAGATTTGAATCTGAATCTAATACAACTACAATTTAATTAAATTGAAGCTCATTCCTAACGTGAACTGTGAGATTCTACTCTATAAACTGCAAACAATCACACCTGAGATACTTACCTTTTTCTCTTGCAGATCTTCAGCTTTCCAGCGTCCAATCCAAAATGTGATGTGCCTTTCTCCAACGCTCTTTTTAAAGGGAATTTTTTGATTGACAACGTTGCCCATATTTGGATTTTCTATTCAGGCTGAGCACTGGCCATACAGAAAATAAATGAACAAAAGGCGGGAAAATTGTTGTTCTTTAAAAATGGAGGAGATGAATTTCTATCGAAATGCCCACGCAAAATAAGGTGAACAAGAGGCGGAAAAAGTTTTGTTCTTTTATGAAGGAGATCTTTTTCTGTCAAAATATGATTATTTAATTCAGCACAATACACACCTGGGCCGGGTTGTTCAAACCACGATTAGCGCTAATCTTGGATTAAAGACAAATGACGGAGATATAAGGTGACTTAAATCAGGGGCCTGGGCGATCTAAATATAACCTATTGAATTCCATTGTATCAAATCAATTAGACAAATGAAAGCACTAAGCCGTCTTTTGTTCTATTTTTAAATTAGGCGCTATATATCCGTCATTTGTCTTTAAAGGCATGATTCTGTAGTCATTTGCATAGACCTAATCCGGTATTAGCCTAATACCAGTTTTGAACGATTGTAAAACGTGGAGTGCGTAGATGGACTGGAGTGATGGGATGGAATAATGGAATTGAATGATGGAATGGAATGGTATAGAGATAGAATGGTAGAGATGGAATGGTAGAGAAACAACAACTGGTTGCTAAACAACCAAACAACCAAACAACAATAGCCAAATAACTGGTCGCTTTGGAAAGAATTTGCACCAATGTGTTTCTCAAGATCTCCTTAGCCTATTTTGCATATACTTTGATTGGTGTGAGTTTTGGGAAAAAATCTGTAAAATATGGAGTGATGGAAGGTAATGATCGAATAGAATGGTCGAGATGGAATAGCCAAACAATTATACCAATGTGTTCCTGTGATCAATATGAATGAAATGACCAAGCAGAAACCGGCAGAAACGAGCTGAGCAACACGCTGAAAATGTGTTCTTGGGTTTTACCAAAATAAATGGCCTTTGAAGTAGAATAGGCCTAATCGAGTCTGCGACACCTTGTCATGACGCTCAAATGGTGGGGCTCTACTTGGGATCGAACCCTGTCCGCCTGACTGTTCTGGCTGCAATGTCAGAGGATTATGCACCACTGCGCCACAAAACCTTCCGTATCCCGTCACCCTAACCGTATCTCGTCTCCCCAACGATGTGTCATCGCAATCATTAGGCATGATTAGGCCCTCCTTTAATCTTGTCGCGAAACCTTGTTGTTAGCAGGCTCCCGACGTTATAAATAGAGACAGATTCACCGACAAAAAGAACTCTGATAATAAGTAAGAGGACAATGTATAAACATGAAATAAATTTAACGTGAATAAATGTGAATGATACTGCTATTCTAAGGTCTAAAACTTAGAACCTTGTAGGTTTCATGTAAATAACAACGACTAAGCATACGATCAATTCGAACTGGTTGAAATGTTTCATTTGCTTTCAAGCATATGTCTGCCATCGACTCTTGCGCCTCTCTGGCCCGTAGGCCTGTTATCTGCCGTACCCTAAGGCTGCAACCTCTATTTATACGGGTTCCTAATTGAAAGGGGCTAATTCTCTAATGAGAATGAACTCACCCACGGTAGGAAAAAGTATACAAATTCTAATCTAATTACTTCGAGTATGCGTCAACATAAACAACGATTTACGTAATGTCCCGTAATGAGTGGTAATAAACTTCGAGCCTATTGAATGTTGATTTTTGAAGCTATTGCACATTTAGTTTCGAAGACGAGTCATAAAGAGGTCATTAAAAATACGGTTAAGTCCATTCATACCGTTAACCTTCTTCGTTACACCCTGGGGGTGGGGGTACTTGGTCTACGAAAATACGGGGAGGTGCCGCTGGAAAATCTGAAAAGGCACCCTTTCCTAGAGTAATATTCCAGAAAATGATACCCTGTCCCGGAGTAAGATTCTACTAACAATACCCTGTTCTCGAGTTTCTTGATACCAAACTGTAGGCTGCCCCGGAAAATTAATAGAAATATATCAGAAAGAGCGGAAAAGTTGCCATCCAAACGATTTAAATCACAATCGCGGAGTGCAAATGGCTTACAACGACGTTGTAGTCAATTATAGAAAATATAGACCCTGTCATGGAGCCGACTATACAAAAGTGATACCCTGTACCGGAGTAGAAAACCTGAAAATGATACACTGTTCTGCGGCACGGAAAAATATATGAGTACCCCTCCTCCTCCGGGGTTACACCGCGTCCAGCAAGGGAAAGTTATGGGGGCCACGCCCTTTATTTTTGCTTAAAACGTGACCACGCCCTTTGTTTACTTGAAAGTTTGAGTCTGCGCGCAGGCTACAACAATGGTGATTGGTGAAAGTGTTCAATAAACTGTGGAGGGATACAATCACTATTGCAGAGGCCCAGTCCCCCTACCTTCCAAAGCACAGAATACTCCACATATTAAAGGGCATATATCGCGATAGCAGTTGGTTGATACAACAAAGAAGTTTGGAGCGGAATTCCATTGTTTCGTGACTTTTAATTTCTGCTTCATGAATGTTTACTGCCGTAAAAATGCAGCCTCGGTCCCATGCTTTGTACTAAACAAAAGAGATAATTGTATTACATTAGCCAATCAGGTTCACGATACATGCCCTTTAATATTCAATTGCTAGCATTCCTCCACAGTTCCGACAGGTATCCATCTAGAGTACTGAACAGGCACTCTTTTGTATCATTGAATCCCTTACCATGTGTCCAAGCTGCCTTTTCATCAAAGTCAGCGGGCATGTCTGTTCACTTCTTATCTTTTTCAACTTCGAATGAAAGTTGTTATGCAATCGCTTTTGAAAACAACTCCACTTTCATTTCATCCCAGTTGAAGTTGTAATCCCCATGGCGCTACCTCTCCTGTGCTCTACAAAACTATACCATTTGTGAATGCTATTGTGCTTTCATCGCTGCCTCACTTAGTCCAAGCTGCCTGTTCATCAAAGTCTGCGGGTAGTTCCGCTCCCCATTGCTAATTCTCCCTTTCTTCAAATGTACATTGTTATGGTTATGCCATCATCTATGATGCCATCGCTTAGAAATGCGTTGTTCCCCGCAGCTTTTTACATTCCCACTATCGTGTTGTAACCTGTTTCTGGTGGTAACATATTTGTTGTTGTTTACACTAGTCAATATGATGTTCCGATCGTTCTCACGCGTGGGCAGCGGGCCAGAGGGTGGACAAAATTGAAAAATTAAAATGCAAGTTTTATCAATGGAATTTGATATCATATGCTTCATAGAAAAAGGAAATCACATTCAAAGTTACTATAAAAGCTCTACTATGCCCCCCTCTCTAATAGGCACCTCCCCTCTGCGCCAAAATTTTAAATAGGCCCCACTCTCTATTAAGCCCCCCCCCCCCACTTATATCAAATAGCAGAGGTTACCAAAGATTTTCCATTTATTGAGCTAAATAAGTTTGCATGTTAATTTACTTTAGATATGATTTGAGATAAAACTGTGTTGAAGTTATGTATTTGACTCGTAAAATTGTATGTTGAATCCGCAAAATATGGTGTGAATGAACTAAAAAGGTATTATATATATATGTCCTTGTCATTTTATTTTGTGAATACCCCCTCTCTAATGAGCCCCCTCTCTTTTAAGCCACTATCTGGAGTGTCCGAAAGCCTCAGCCTGCGTTTTACCCGAGGGGCGTATCACTCTGCAAAAATCTCGTACACCATTGGCAATAATCCTTTTGTTTTCACGAAAAATCCGTGAAAAATCCCTAAAGATCCTATTGTTATAAAAAATCTCGTACGCCTTTTCGGAAGAGTGATACACCCCTCGGTTTTACCAACCCACAAACCTGCGTTTTGCACTTGCCGTAGAATCTTGGCTCAATAGACCATTTTGACATATGAAAAAGAGTCTGGGGAGAGCAATATTTTTCTGGTAAATGGCTGCCACAGGGCTTTTACGAACGATAAGTTGAACTCTACAAATCTATTGATTCAAATTCACGATCAAAAATAAGGAAATAAATTGGCCAAATGTACCTGAAAAGCTGTCTTATGACCCATAAGCCTCGTAACAGAAGGGAGACTCTCTCTCCAACCCAGACCTCGAATCCAACGGCTTTTTGCGTTTGGCGGGAAAGTATTCGTCATTCTTTCTGTTTACCAAAATAAACGAAGGAAATCTTGCTACAAGTGCAAGATGAAAGTGTCGAGCCAATGAAAAGGGAGACTCATCAACCATTTGTGAAGGTGAAGGTGAAGGGGAAGTTGTGTTTTTCAGCGCCGAGCAATGGGATCGCAGAAATAGAAAGGATCTGATCGACTCCGCGACCCCTTGTCATGACGCTCATTCTGGCAACAAGGACAGATAATGTTACAATAGAACTTGCTACTTTTTATTGACACCTAGATACAAAGCAATTTGTGATTGCAGACAAAGGGAATTCCATGCTCGCTTGGTCAAGACATAAACAAAAACAAAGCAAGCCGCAAAGATTGCGCTGAAACTCGGGTCGCTAGCTCGGTCGTTGTGCATTCCAGAAATGGTTTTAAAGAGCAAATATTAGCACATATCGAATTAAGAAGGATATAGCTAAACTTCTGCCTCAGGCATTTCATTTTTGTCGTACAGAAGCGGAGCAATAAGTGTTTTAATTACACCTAAAAATTACGAGAATTGAATCCCCTCCCAATTGGCTTCTGCACAAAATAAATAAAATGCCCGAGGCAGAAGTTTAGAGATATTCTTCTTCTTTCGATATGTGCTAATATTTGCTCTTGAAAATCATTTCTGAAATGCACAACGAGCGCGCTAGCGACCCGAGTTTCAGGGCAATTTTTGCGGCTTACTTTGTTTTTGTTTATGTCTTAACCAACCGAGCATGGAATTCTCTTTGTCTGCAATCACAACTGCTTTGTATCTAGGTGTCAATGAAAAGTAGCGAGTTCTATTGTAACATTATCTGTCCTTGTTCATTCTGGCTGCAAAGTCATAGGGTTACACCACAGCGCCACAACACTTTCAAGTTGTTAACAAGATTTGACGCATATTGTGTAGTGTCATTGCGAGAGAAGTTGCAGAAAATTACCAGCCGGTAATATTGAGAATTACAAAATTTGCAAAATGATCGATAATGATAAATCAAATGTTTCGATTGATTATAAATGATTATAGCGACCAAAGATACACATGCAGCCTAATAGAATATCAACATTTAAAAACAAAAAAATATTCTTTATTCTATCTCAACCCTGGACTTCAATTTGGTTCATTTATTCTAAGCTTAAACATACTCATCTTCCATTTATCTACAATAATTAGCACATCAAGGATAAAACAAATTCAAATAAGAGAGAAACTAGAAAAAGAAAAGCAAGCACGCATATGACAAGCACTCGATCTGCAGAACGTAATTATCGCTTATGGATGGAACTTTCTTAAGGAAAGTGCAAAGTTTATTTATAACATGGCCGGTGCAAAACGTAACAGGGCAACTACTCTCTTTGAGCTTGTACAGAACTGGGTCAAAACTTTTTACAAAGCAAAATGGACGGGGCAGAAAGTTTTTATAGCTCAAGATGAAGTTTGAAATATAAAATGGCTCATTTTGAGGACAAAATTGTGAATGTTGCAAGTTTAGAAATGCTTGGAAGGATGTGTATGAAAATGACGCAAAATGTCCTTGTCAGTCGTTTGCAAGAACGATTCATCGATCATTTTCCTCATCTTCAAAGTCGGGTTTTTCGTTGACAAAGACTCGTAGGGGCAAGAATTGATATGGTCTTTGGCTAATTCATCGGTGGTACTTTACAACATCTGTTGTTCATGAATACGGGAGACACATTTTTTTAAGAAAAGGGTGACGGGGCAGTTAGGTTTTTTTGCAATAATTTCATACAGAGTGAGCAGGATTTTTTGCAAGAATTTTTGTTCTCCACTGGCCATGTAATATAATAAATTTTGCACTGTCCCTTATGAGCATATCGATAAAAACGCACTTTCTGCTGCTATAAAGACAGTGAGCTAGGCAATAATCATCATCCCAGAGAATCAATGTGCAGTACTGGTGATTGGCGAAAGTGTTCCGTACACTGTAGAGGGATACAATCACTATTGCGGAGGCCCACTCCCAGTCCCTGGACTTTCCACAGCACAGAACATTCTACATATTAATATTCAATTGCTAGCATTCCTCCACAGTTCCGAAAGGTATCCATCTAGAGTACTGACCAGGCATTCTTCCGCATCATTGAATACCTTCCAAAGTACAGTAAAAACCCGCGTATAAGAACCTACAATTTTGCAAGTAAGCCTAACTAGGTTCTTATGTTTTGGGTATTTAGTGGGAAATGAGGCTGTTCAGGTTCTTAAATTGGTTCTTATTTTATGCATGGCTTTCAGGAATTTCTTTTCTTCAGATTCAAACTTCAGGCCTATTATTTACTGTCAGCTTACATTAGTTGAGTTTATGAGATATGTCCCCCAACAGAAATTTGTGGAAGAATCAGAAATGTTTATATAATCCAGAGAAAATCTTTCAAAAGCTTCTCATCAGGTAATATAAGCATTTTTTATTCTTCCACAAACTTCTGTTGTGAATAAAAATAAGAACCTATTTCAAATTCCAGGCTGAATGGGTTCTTATATAATTCGGGTTTAATTGCAAAATTTCAGCCTGTAGGTTCTTAATCCACTAGGTTCTTATACGCGGGTTTTTACTGTACTGTACTGTACAGAGTTTCTTTGAGGTTGATAATTCCGAAATCTGTCATTCCAACAAATGATTGCAGATATCACCTCTAAAATTAATCCAACCGTTGACACTATGATAAAGACCTACAAAATCAAGAAAACAGCCCCTATGTATATCATTAAAATTCCAAAAGCTGCAAACACAACTAGATTGCACCGAGCACTACAGCAAGAACCCGCAAGATAGAAACATGCTTTTCAAAACAGCCTGTTGTTTAGTTTCTCTTTAAAAGGTCATTAATCTGGAAACAGGCTGAAAGGTTTCTTATCACATGGTTAAGAAACCTTCAGTGATTTCAACTTAAATATTTAAACAAACCCAGAGCAAACAGTATCAAACGGTATGCTCTTGTTACCTCTAAAATTACTCAGCCATATCATACATACCAAGTATATAGATAAAGATGCTTTTGGATAAAATCTCTAAAAAATGTTGGACACCTGATTTTAACAAAGATCATTAAATATGAATTTTTTTGGGTTCCTCATATAAGAAACCTTCCTAAAAATCAGGCTGAGAACTTTCTTATATGAAGGCACCATTTCTCAAAAAAATCAGCCTGATGTTTCTTATAAAATGGTTCCTATTTTGCGGGTTCTTACTGTATTACTTTCTACCTTAGTCACAAACATTGAAAGCTGTTCTTTCAATAACACGTGAAGAGGGACCGTTATGGAAACAAGGTCGTACTACCCTTTTAATCTTTGAATGCTATCTCTGCCAGTTTAAAAACCTACCGGGCTGGTAGGCAGTTTCTTAAATTTTTAGGCCATTCTGCTACCAAAAGGTTCTTACGTGTTTCTTATATTGTTAATGCCGAAAGTGTAGAGTTAATTTTGTTTTGTCTAAAGGGTTCCCAAATTACTTAAAAAATTCTCAAAACGAGCAAGTAACAGAATTCGCACTCAAAATAATGTCCAAACAGTTGCTACAACTGTACAGTGTCATAACATTTTTGAGTGCGATAGGAAAATTAAAATTGCAAATTACAAAAGTTTCTTAGCTTTTTAAATTCAGGTAGGGTTATTTCTTAACTTTCGAAAAATTGAGCCTACCGTTTCTCATAAGCGGTTTCTTATAAAAAAATACGTGTACTCGTGCCCAATTCGTCCAGCCGACATGGCACCAAGTTTCACAGAGCTTTTTGGGACTAAATTTCCGCTTGCTTTTCAGCTGAATATGTTCATGCAATCATCTTACTCGTTTGAGTCGGCTTGACAGTTACTGTCTTTCCTTTCTTCTCTCGGTATAGCAAGGGAACATGAAAAGGCACTCTTGGACTTGCCCAAGTCGTCTTGTAAGGAAGAAAGAGACGTCTCTTTCTTCCTTACAAGACGACTTGGGCAACTCCAGGGCACTCCTGAAGCAAATTTCCTATGGCAAGTAATCCAATGAAAACGCCATAAAATTTTCTCCAAAATAAGATGACGTCGCGTTGTCAATATTTTGGTAACGTCATACCGTCTGGACGAATAATATGGATGGAATTCTAACTAGTGAAACTCTTCTTGATAGAAACATGCGGAAATCTATCTTGCCATTCTGTTACAGTTTCTAAACTTATACAGCTGCAGAAAGATACATCTAAAAGTTTCATTTTCTTGCAGTTACATAGCAGCCTGTGAAAGAAAAATTAATCGTCAAAGGTGGTCTGAAGTGACATTATTGTTGATGCAAATGAATAGCACTGTTATATGTATTGTTGCAAGCATGGGACACATGGGAGTATTCTGAAAGCCATTCCTGGCTGTAATGTTATCAGAAACTTCTGAATATGAGTCCCGGGTAGAGTGTCCACATGGAATATTTCTATCTCAGCTGTGCGAGATTCATCAACGCATATAGGTGAAATCACATCTCACTGTTGCTAGCCCAGGCTCAGATGAATAATCGATAATATTGTAAAAAGAAACCCAGACTTGATAGCATGGGCCTAGTGTCTTCAGCGATGGGCAGGAAGCAGTGACAGCGGAAATCGTTTTCGTTGTTGTTCTCTCAGCTGGGGTTTCTGTTGTGTCAGCATTATCGCCTACGCTCGACTGACATAACCAGGCCTCGTTAAAAATGGTTTACGTATAGCCTTTTGTAGTTGTATATTTAGTTGTAATTTTAGTTGTATGTTCCCATGTAAATGCCATGGGGCAGTCATGATATTTTGTTCCTTTGCTCCCTGTGGTATCGTCCTTGCAGTGTTGTAAAGTAGTTCGTAAGTTGTCATTTTATTTTTTTCATTTCATTTTTAATTATTTATACACGGTGGCCCCATCAATCAACGACTGCTTTACAGGGGGCCGTGTTAAAAAGCTTACAAAATTAACAATACTTTACTAAAATAACCTAATTACAAGTGATAAAATCTAAAAAATCTAACTAGAATACTTATGATAAAAAATTAAAAAGAGTAAAATCAAAACTGGTGAATGGAACGAAAAATCACAATCAAATGGTCAAGCAGAAGGCTGCAGATGGTTTTTTAGTTGGCATTTAAACGAATTAAGCGAATTTGCTTGTTTTATATCCAACGGAAGCTGATTCCAAGTTCTAGCGCCACGAAAAGATATCGCTTTTTGTCCTTTGCAGGTTGTCATCATTGGGATATAGAGATCAGTGGCTGCATTTCGCAAGCTAATATCAATATTTCGGTCAGAATTTTTTGTGAACAAATCAGAAAGATAGCTAGGTGCAAGGCCAGTTATTGCTTTATACGTAACCGTAGCTGTTTCACTTTTAATCATATCACTGACAGTAAGCCATTTAAGGTTCTTAATCAAAAGGGTCGCAGATGTATCATAACTGCTATTTGAGACAATCCTTGCAGCTCGATTTTGCAATTTTTGCAGAGCTTGCAATCTAGCTTCGCCACAGCTTCCCCATACAGAGCAACAGTAGCGAAAGTGTGGCTCGACAATGCCTCGGTACATTTGTATCAGAGTAGGTTTCGGTATGAATTTCTTAGCATACTTGAGAAAACCCAAAGCACGAGATACTTTGCCACATAAGACTTTCATGTGCTGATTCCAGTCAAGATTACTGTCAAGTTGAACACCTAAATATTTCACATTGTTAACTAGATTTATGTCAGAGCCTCCAATAGAAAAAGTTGGAGAATCTACTTTCTTTTCAGCAATCTTCTTCAGGTTTGGTTGGGAACCTATAACCATCGCTTGCGTCTTTACAACATTTAACGACAGTTTGTTACCCTGCAACCATTTGTTTAGACAATCGAGATCCCTATTTAGTGTCGTATTAAGCTCTTCGATGTTTTTAGAGGCATATGAGATGCTAGTATCGTCAGCATACATTGTCAGATTACATTTATTGAGTGCCAAAGGAAGATCATTAATGTAGATTAGAAAAAGGAGTGGTCCTAAGCACGATCCCTGAGGAACACCACAATCAATATCGTGCAAATCAGAACATGCACCATTAACTTTACAGAACTGACATCTGTTTTCTAAGTAAGATTGGAACCATAAATATTCGAGGCCATCAATGCCATATTTCTTCAGTTTCGCGAGAAGAATTTGATGATTGACCGTGTCAAATGCTTTCTTAAGGTCGATGAAGACCATAGCAGTGTATTTTCCATTATCTATATTGACGTACCAATCATTTGTATTGTTTAAAAGGGATGTAACTACAGAATGCAAACTCCTAAAACCGGATTGATGCGAAAAAAGATGCTTATTTCCGTCCATATACTCATAAAGCTGATTGTAAACCAACTTTTGAAACACCCTTGATAAAACATAAGATCCTTTTGGATGATTACAAAGTACGACCTGAGCTAAGCAAGCATAAGAAAACTGAATATTGATTTCTCCATAAGCCAAAATGATCGTTGATGCTGCTACAGTCAGAGAGATGAGTGTTGCTGCTAAAGTTGCCTTCAATAGAAAATCAAGCGCCTTGTAAAAGGACAAGAATTGTTTGAAAGCAATATTTTGATCTTTATGTCAAACGAGGATGATACGCAAAAAATCAAAAGTCATTACCCCCAGTTTGCTTAGTTCGTGCATGAAACTATTGGTGCATCTGTCTCAAATTAGATGTCATGTGAGATTTACGATAACGCAAAAATGCTTATGCGGAACCCTGCAGGATGTTTCTATTCGCGGGCTTCTAATTTGAGGCAAGCAGTCACGAAGATAACCTCTGTGCAGAATCATATGCATGGAGATCTTTTGGTTCAGTGTGACCACGTGCCTTCTCCCAGTCAATGCGCCATTGTTTGCTGTAATTCTGCACCTTTCCTCTCAACTTCACCTGCGACATTTGCATCTGTAGCTGTGTAGGAGGGGGTTCCTTCTACCTTCGGTGATGCTGCGAATGCTAGCCTCTGTGCAGGCCGCCGGTTACATCATCCTCTAAACTTGACTTATTTGCATAATGAATACTATCAATAAGTGGCTAATGATGCGTTCGTTCTAGAAAACGATTGTTTCAACATAATTAAGCTGCTAATGAAGTCAAGAACGTGCCAATTCTGGGTAAATTTGTTGTTGTGCCAGGGTAAACATCGTGGTGATTTATCCATCTTATGGTGTCAAATCTGTCTAACATGAAATAAGCCGACGTCAAATGTTGCTATAGGATCGCGGGAAACTTCTGTCTTGTATGCGCTTTCTGTGCGCTTTCTTTATTTCAGTGCCAATTAGCAGAGATAAAACGTTAATCAATTGCTTTAACGAGCGTGACGGACTTTCTTTCTTTCTTTCTTTCTTTCTGACTGACCTGGAGCCCCCTCTTAGATTACAAAGTACTTTGTAATCAAACATAAGATCCTTTTGGATGATTACAAAGTCCGTCCTGAGCTAAGCAAGTATAAGAAAATCTGAAAATTGATTTCTTCATAACCCTAAATGATCGCTGATGTTGTTTTTAGCTACAGTGAGTGTTGCTCCTAAAGTCGACTTCCATACAAAGTTAAGCGCCTTGTATGTCTCAAAGTAGGATGTCATGTGAGATTTCCGATAATACAAAATTGCTTATGTTTATGCAGAACCCTGCAGAACGTTTCTATTTGCGGGCATCTAGTTTGAGACAAGTAGTCACGAAAATAACCTCTGTGCAGAATCATATGCATGAAGATTTTTGGTTCAGTGTGATCACGTGCCTTCCCCCAGTTAATGGGGCCATTGTTTGCCGGGATCCTGCACCTTGCCTCTCAACTTCACCTGCGACGTTTGCATACGTAGCTGTGTAGGAGGAGGGTCCTTCTACCTTCGGTGATGCTGCGAATACTAGCCTCTGTGCAGGCCGCCGGTTACATCATCCTCTAAACTTGACTTATTTGCATAATGAATACTATCAATAAGTGGCTAATGATGCATTCGTTCTAGAAAACGATTGTTTTAAAATAATTAAGCTGCTAATGAAGTCAAGAACGTGCCAATTCTGGGTAAATTTGTTGTTGTGCCAGGGTAAACATCATGGTAATTTATCCATCTTATGGTGTCAAATCTGTCTAACATGAAATAAGCCGACGTCAAGTTTTGCTATAGGATCGCGGGAAACTTCTGTCTTGTATGCGCTTTCTGTGCGCTTTCTTTATTCCAGTGCCAATTAGCAGAGATAAAACGTTAATCAATCGCTTTAACGAGCGTGACGGACTTTCTTTCTTTCTTTCTTTCTTTCTTTCTTTCTTTCTTACTTTCTTTCTTTCTGACTGACCTGGAGCCCCCTCTTAGATTACAAAGTTGGACTTTGTAATCAAAAAGGGAGAACTGATATGGGTCTGTAATTTGAGCGATCATTCTGTTGGCCACTTTTAAATATAGGGGCAACTCTTGCAATTTTCCAACTATCCGGGAAAACACCAGTAGCTAAAGAGAGATTAAACATGTCGCAAAGAGAATCGGCCAAGATTGGAAGTCCAGCTTTCAAGAAAAAGTTGGCAATGCCATCAGGCCCAGATCCCATAGATGATTTGAATTTTCCAAAGACCTTTTCGACCTGACGTGTATCCACGGGCTTAAAGTGGAACTTAGTATTTTCTTTATTGACAGAATATTCATTTCCCAAAAGTGGATTTACCGTATCCGGTATTTTGTCACTGAGTTTTTTACCAATGCCACAGAAAAAATTATTCATGGATTCAGCGATAGCCTTATTGTCAAGTATTGTTTCACCCTCAACACTTAGACATGAAACATGAGTAGTCTTGGATTTTTTGTTTAGAACTTGGTTAATAATTTTCCATGACCCCTTAACATCACCAGCATAAGACGAAATCTTCTTTGTGAAAAACTCACGCTTCAGGTCCAAGTTCAACTTGTTAACTCTGTTACGTAACTGCCTATAAGCTTGCATCAAAATTTGGGATTTGGATCTAACGGCCTGTTTACGTAGTCTGTCACGTGTGGCAGACATAGTCCTAGACATAGTTAACATAGTCCTAGACATAGACATAGTACTAGACATAGTTGTTTATTGATTAAGTAATTCTATTTTGTAAATCATCATCATCATCATCATCATCATCATTCAGTGACTGCTTCCTGTGTAAAGATTCACGTCCAGTTGTCACGGTCTTCAGTTCACTTAAGTTTTGTCAATCCCAAGATGTTCTTCATCCACGTTTTACGGAGAGGTACCGTGGATCTTCTTGCACCTACTCTTCCTTCCAAGAACAACTTTTGCATTTTTGCAAAATTTTCATACCGATGAAAAAATACTCGATTTTCAATCACACAGTTTTGACAATAGTTTTGCAAACAAATGAGATATCATAGTCAGCCGAGGCAGAGCCATCCGGGAGCCATCCTCCCCCGGGCCCCCGGGGGGTTACTTGACCAGGTTTTGGTCGGGGACGTGCCATCGAAGCTTCAAAAACATACCCGTTCCTTATACCAATTTTGCGAAAAAGTATACCCGACTTTATACCAATTTTGCGAAAAAGTATACCCGACCTTATACCAATTTTCCGAAAAAGTATACCAAAATCGTTCTTTAAACCAAAATCGCAAAAATCGATACCGTTCCTTATACCAAAATCGTGAAAATCGATACCGTTCCTTATAGCAAAATCGCGAAAATCGATACCCTTGCTGATGGCACGTCCCCGTACCCAAAATATGTGAAGTACCCCCCCCCCCGGGCCATCCTCGACTCATGTTGTAAAAAGTACGATCAAGTTCAAAGGAAGCATGTCCAGAGACCTTTTAGCTATTCTACAAAAGAGCCTGGTTCGAGCGTTATTTTTGTACATTTTTATACGCGAGATTCGATCGAGTGGCATTAGAGTTTCTATCACTATTGTGCACATTCGAAAATTCTACAAAATGTAGCAAATATTGTTCGATTCTGATTCTATTAAGAATAGCTATCAGAAGGTCTATTGTCCAAAGGCATACAAAGGCATTTCTTTTCATTCATTTTAAATCACTTTGAAAAAAAGGCTCACCTCTCTATCGACTCGAACGAAACTTGGCCCGTACCCAATATATCTAGTTGTTCCAGCTCCATAGAATGATTAGCTAACGCATTTATGTCATCGGTATCCGTAGATCTAGAAAAAAAATATTTTCCAATTAATTTATGGTCTTTAGTTTGCCACCCAATCAATTTCCCCATCCTCGTCTGTTAGTATGTGGACGGGGAGTGAAGCAAAGAAATCGAGTTTGTGATGACATCAACAAAACTGTTAAGATCAAAACTGGGTGAAAATAGATTACGAGGGAAGTGCAACTGCGGCAGTCAGAGAGACCTTGCTCGACGCACCGCGCGACGCACCTTGTTCGAAAGTTGGTACTTTCCTCGCCAGGGTAATCAGACTATGGTCTGCTACTTCACAATGTAATCACAAACAGCCTACTACTTTCCCTTTTGAGGTAATCCCAACGCCTCGTTCTCTGAGTAGAGGGTGATCATAAGCCACAAATGTTGGTACTTTCCTCGCCAGGGTAATCATAGAGACTATGGTCTGCTACTTCACAATGTAATCACAAACGGTACTACTTTCCCTTTTGAGATAATCCCAACGCCTCGTACTCTGAGGGTAATCATAAGCCACAAGCAGGTACTTTCCACGTCGGGTAATCCCTGCGACCTACTACTTTCCCTTTCCAGGCCCGTAGGAAGCGGGGGGGGGGTAGGGGGGCTCAAGCCCCCCCCCAATAATTTCTTAAAACAATGGTGCTACGTCACATGACTTAATTAGATGTATTGTTCTCTATTGTTTTAAGAACAATTGCCCCCCCCCCCAATCCGAAGCTTCTTCCTACGGCCCTGCCTCTCGGGCCTATGAATTTAAATTTGGAGCCGATGGAGAAGGTTTTCAAAATCCTTCCATTCCAGCTTCAATGGTTTATCAATGGTATAACCGCCGCAGTTGAACTTTGATGTGAAAAACAAGTAACGATTTGCCTCCCCCCCCCCCCCCAACCAAAATAGGACGTGTCAGAGAGCCCAACCACTATCGAGCCAATAAACAAATGTTTTGAATCAGTTGCCTGGTATCAAGTCTTTTCATGGTTCCAAGTGATTGGCGTTATATCTTCCCATAGTTATTAACTGTGTTTAAGCTTGTAAATTAGAAACAATCAAAATTTGTAGGCCCAATTAATACCACCTGGGCCTAAAATATTGAAATCTGCAACCACAGCTTGTGATCAAATTCCACCATTGCCAATTTTGACTCACTTTCTACTGGTTTCCACTTGTTTCTACTCGTTTCTTACTGGTTTCTACACGTTTTCTAATTGTTTCCTTCTCGTTTCCTACTCGTTTCTACTCGTTTCCTACTGGTTTCTACCCGTTTCTACTCGTTTCATGTTATAGTAACTACGTAAGCTGAAACAAACTATAACAAGAAGAGCCCAATTCATTGCAATCTATAACAAAACTCACCTCACAGCAGTCAAAAATAGTTTTTTCAAGTTCTTGCAGCTTTTAGCAATTTCAACAATACACACACTCTGATGTGACATGCCATTTGATTTTATATTTGAGCTGCAAAGACAATGAGCATATTTCAAGCTACAGAAAATCACGTATCTAAAAAACGACAAAGGTTTGGTCGGATTTGGTCGGGCTTAGCTAAGCAAATTTAGTTTTAATTAATCCGAAATCATTCTTACAACGTTTCTCAATAGTAAAAATTGAATACCAATGCCTTTCCTATTTTGTGAATGCATGAATTTTAAATCCACTTTAATTATCACTTTTCTTCAAAGTTTAGGGTCTTAGGATTTTGTCCAATTTTATCTGCCATGTGGAGTCTATGTTGAAAATACGACTTAGGTTGTTGAGATTTTGAAACTTTTCTCGTCTCCATATTCCCCATTTTAGTAATTTCGAGTAATTTTTCACAAACTGCATCTTTGATTGAATATTCTGACTAGATCCCATGGGGGATTCCGTTGATTTTTACGCAGCATGCTTGTATCAAATGGTTGTTGAATATACCACAAACTCCATACCGATATCTCTTACCGTTTCCATATTCCCCAATTGCCCGATCCCCTGATTTCCTGATTCTCCAGTTTCCCGTTCCCTATTTTAGTAATAGCCATCTTTATCGATTTTATTTTCATCTTGGAGGACATGAAGGGGACCGACAGTCTATTCTACAATGCCTCAGGGCCGGGTTGTTCAAAAAACGATTAGCGTTACGCGGCATGCTTCTTTAGTCATTTGTATAGTCCTTATCCGGTATTAGCCTAATACCAGTTTTGAACAACTGGGCCCAGAAGATATCTTTTGTTGCAGTATCGTTATTATCGATGCATTGTAGAACAATTGTTGGATTTTATTTGTTCACCTTTCAAATTAGATTTGACAGATTAAAAACACGTATCGACCAATCAAATCCTTTGTTATGATGGTCGCTAAGCAACCAAAATAATAAAATAAACAAATTGGTTGTTATTGTCTTTTCTGGTGATCCCCTGAAGAATACGATACACTGCACCGCACAGTGATCCAGGGAGTGGAAGAAATACCAAAACATGAAGTTTTAAAATTCCAATTTATTTCATGCCCATACCATCAAGTACACTCTGAATGTTTATGAAACGCAAACATTTTAAAAATTGGACTACGGATAGCCAAGAAAATGATTTTTGAAGTTGGGCCTAATTGCTTCATTTTTTTACATAGACACTTCCCGAATAACGCTGCCTGGATTGAATTTTCAAAGCAATATTGCTCTGCTCAGAAAGGTCCGACAATTTTCGTTTGGATCTTATTTCAATCCTCTAGTCATGTACTTTCAAGTAATTGCAACAATGATTGGAAATATTTATATTTTGGTTCATTTCTATGTGATTCATTATGGTGGAAATTTGAAAAATTCATATCTTTAAAAATCACTTTAAAAATTCAACAGTTGAAATGTAAAAAATGGGGCAAAATTTATTTACCAAAAAAAAATTGCAAAATTAAAACAACTATTTGTGCAAGTTTCTACCTAAGGGTTTGTTCTAAATCGTACCCAAAAAAGAATTATGTTCATTCTTATTTTTGTGGTACAATGGAGATTTTTGAGATTTGTTCGATGTTTTCTGCAATAAAAATAAATCAAGGCCTGCTAAGGCCTTCAAAACTGACTCAACTCCATCTCTTTGACATAGTGTCATGAAATTTAACCCTCAGAAAGCTTTGTGTTTCATTGATCTACATGAAATCACTGTTTTCAAGCATTTTTATTTGTCCTGTCAGCAGAAACAAAGAAAAACGTGTTTTCCATCATAACTACCGAAACATTTGAGGCTTGAAGAGACTTTGAGTGATGAAAATCATTCACTTTCATCATTCTAATAACAATTGTACACTGATTAAGTCTTAAAGTCCCTTATTGTGGTAGTTTTCATATAAAAAAAACACGTTTTTGGTCGTTTTCTGCTGTTGTGACAACTAAAAATGCTTGAAAACAACAATCTTATGTATAAAAATAAAAGCAAAGCTTTCTGAGGGTTAGATTTCATGACACTATATCAAAGAGATGGAGTTGAGTCAGTTGTGAAGGCTTTAGCAGGCCTTGATTTATTTTTATTGCAGAAAACATTGAACAAATCTTAAAAATCTCCATTGTACCACAAAAATAAGAATGAACATAATTCTTTTTTGGGACGATTCAGAACAAACCCTTTGGTAGAAACCTGCAAAAATAGTTCCTTTAATTTTGTAATTTTTTGGTAAATACATTTTGCCCCATTTTTTACATTTCAACTGTTGAATCTTTAAAATGATTTTTAGAGATATGAATTTTTCAAATTTCCACCATAATGAATCACATAGAAATCAACCAAAATGTAAATATTTCCAATCATTGTTGCAATTACTTAAAAGTACATGACAAGAGGATTGAAATAAGATCAAAACGAAAATTGTCGGACCTTTCTGAGCAGAGAAATATTGCTTTGAAAATTCAATCCAGGCAGCGTTATTCCGGAAGTGCTTATGTAAACAAATGAAGTAATTAGGCCCAACTTCAAAATTCATTTTCCTGGCTATCCGTTGTCCAATTTTTAAAATGTTTGCGTTTCATAAACATTCAGATTGTACTTGATGGTATGGGCATGAAATAAATTCAGATTTTGAAACTTCGTATTTTGGTATTTATTCCAAACTTTCTTTTGTTCCGGATCACTGTGCACCGTTGGGAAACACTCGTGCCATGCCGACATAGATAACTATACACAGGTGACACGAACAACGTTGGAGGTGAGATTGTGGTTTTTAACGCCAAACGCTGGGATCGCAGGAGGATATAGGCCTAATCAGCATAGGAATCGAATAATTCCGCCGATTTTTGCTCGTGGCACATGGCCGAAAACCTCCAAAGCCTCATTTTCACGAAGAGAAGAGAACAAAAGAAACCTGTGAAGATTTTTGTATATTTTACAAAAAATTTCTTCATAAAACGTAACCACGACAAAAATTGCTGGAAATTTCCCGAATTTTTTGAAGAAATCTAATGCTTGGTTATTCGCGGTTTTCGGCTTGTGTAAAATCCAGGTCATATTTTGGCAGCTCACCGCGGCAGGTCAATGTGAGGGCCAAGGGCTCATCGGCTGAACAAATGAATTCTGTTGTGTAGAAAATACGCCAACGAAGGCCATAGCTATAGCGGTGGACTGAAGGCCCTCCGCTACCTTCTTCCCTGAGGCAATATTATTCGTGGAGTTTCGATATTTTGCAGACAAATCATAGAAATGAATTGTGCTTAGATTGATGTAAAATCCAGCTGAGTAACACAATTTTTGGGTCACACCCCTTTTCGGCAGAAGCATTATAATTTCCGAGAATTTCTATAGATTTCATTGTGACGTCAACACAAAATGGTGCAGAAATTTAAAAAGAAACATCAAAATGCGGAATTTACATGGAAAGTTGATCTAAGCGAACTCCAAGAGAGTAAAATAGGCAGAGCGGCAGGGTTCCATCTCGTTACGCCAAGGAACCTTGTTGACAAAAATGTGGTCTTAAATTTTTGGCCACGACTGTAAAACGCCAAAAAAGCAGTTTTCCAGAACTGCTGTACCATAAAGCTTGCTATCAGAACTTAGATAAATGCAAAAACCGCCTTCCTCTAAGCCGTACTTTGATCACCACACGACGGCGCGACAGAAACTCGTCGCCGATTGGCATTTTTGTCTGGTTTTACAGCTCTGTCGTTATAAGGTCCTCAGTGGAGCGACAACAACAACAACAATTCAACTCAATGAGATGAGCGTAACTTGAGGGTCCTTATGAAATGAGACTACATTCCCCCTCATATGTCCCCCTATTCAATGACCTATGTAGACCTAAAATAGGATGAAATAAACCTACCACCACCCCAGGTCTAATTCTTCGATGTTTTTACATGACTGATATAATGCTGTGATGCCAGGCTCTGTAACGTGTTTGCATCTCCACAAATCTAATCCACGAAGATTTCTATATGAATAAATTAAAATTGAGTTACGGTCAAAGTGGAAACTTACTTCCTTATGAGCAGAGCCGTAGGAAGGAGCTTCGGATTGGGGGGGCAATTGTTCTTAAAACAATAGAGAACAATACATCTAATTAAGTCATGTGACGTAGCACCATTGTTTTAAGAAATTATTGGGGGGGGCTTGAGCCCCCCTACCCCCCCCCCCACTTCCTACGGGCCTGCTTATGAGAAAGTATAAGCCCTGACAAAGTGCGGTGGACAATGGATAAAATTGATTGCCAGAATCAATACCAAGCGTTTTGACATCGTTCTTGCTCAAGAATGAATACGACCACAGAAAAGTAGGGTAGGCAAGTCCACCCCAGTCCACCCTAGACTTATGATCCGGAGTCTCTTGTTTCCCTGTGCTCTTTGACTGGATGATGGCGCTTCGGTCAAGGTTTACCGCATGGATACAAGGGACTCATCGTCATAAGTCTAAGTCCACCCCCTGGTATCGCCCTTGAGTGTAACGAATAACTACCGGGTGAGCCAAAAAAAGTTCCCACTTTCGAAAATTCGTAGCACCACAAGTACTTCATGGATTTGAATGATTGAAATTCTTGTTAAAAGCCAAAAGATCAAACTATTTTTGCGATTTTTCTCGTCTTCTTACGAGCACTGCAAATATAGGTAAATGCAACTTGACAAAAATTTCATGTTTGTAAAATGGCTGAAAAAGGGCCCAAAACAGTTGATCAAATCGTTAGGACTCTCCTCACACAGAACACTACAAACGGGCGTTTCGTCACTAGCTACATCTGGCGTAATAATTTGATCATCGGTAGTTAGACACTGCTAGTGTGCTTCTATGGAGGAGCGCTGGATAATATATATCTGCGGGGGAAATTTTTTATAGTACTGCGGAGGAGATATCGAAAGAACAAAAATATTAAACTGATATCTCCTCCGCAGTACTATAACAAATTTCCCCCGCAGATACATATTATCCAGCGCTCCTCCATAGAAGCTCAGCAGCAGTGTCTAACTACCCATGATTTGATGCTAATTTGGGCAATTACATTACTTCTTGTAAAAAAAGGAAATTGAAGATTGGCCCTCTGGTCAAATTTTGGTGATCAAATCGGCCTTCTGATCAAATTTTGGTGATTTTATTAAAAAGGGATGCTTTTTGGGGACACCCAGTTGCAATGTTTTCTTGAAAAATAAATTTCAAAAATATATTCCTGAAACATCAAATTAGACCAGAGAACCCCTAAACATAATAAAGTGAACTTACGGGCAACTTTTTCCTAACTCTGACAGTACATTGTCTGCATCTTTGATGGCTGTATTGCTTCCCAGGTTCACAAACTCTAATTGCTTGCAGCTCCTACAATAAGAAAGTATCCCATCTTCCATAAATTTTCGGCCGTCTTGTCATCGGGGTTTTACCTAGGCAATCCGCCAATGCTATCAAATGGCTGTATGTGTATATGCAAAAAGTCGCAAAGTTAGTCCAATTTCTGTGTATCTATAATTATGAGTCGTAGTTCGGCGTCCGGCAGGTCTATCAAAGTCGATGACAACGATGTAGTAATCAGTCTAGGACGAAATTCGGAAACATTTGGGAACTATAGAAAGTGGACAATTTTGCAAAATCACGAAAATTTATCATGTTACCTGTTATCTTTCTGCGAATTTACATCGATTTGAAATGTCCCTGAATTATCTCGTTGGTCTTTGATGCAAAGAAACTGAAACTTCAGTGAAGGTCAACTTATATTAATACTGACTTCAGCAAAGATTTCCCGCGCAATGCCAATTTGTTTACTTGTTCCCAGTCTCCTGAAATCTAATTTCTCTTACTAAGCGGCCATAATGGGCGACCGGCCATAGTGGGCGACACTACTCTAGTTCGTAGTCTTCGGTTATTCGTTATCGTCAACTTTTACATAGAACTTATATTTGAAAAATGTATGAATGATTGTTACTGTTGTTTTACAAACTTACCTAAAAATTTGAATCAATACCCGGTCGGATACAGGAATACGATAGAGATTCAAAATTTTCAGCTCTGTAAGATTCTTCAGTGAAATAAGAGCATCTGGCACTTCAAAATTGCACGAACTTAAATTCAGTTCTGAAAAAGAAAAAAGATCAATTAATCCAAAAAAATTGCAAAGCCCTATAAACTACTTCACAATATTACAAGGGCGATACCACGAGGAGCAAAATACTATGACAATCCTATGGCATCACATAAAAAAACCTAAACAACATACGATTTTACATAAATGCGTCACGCAGTTAGAAAAGAAAAACGATAAATACTGTACTATTTAGCTCTTTAGTAACCTCGTCCCCAGGGCCTTTTGTCATATTGGGAATGGCCCTGGGGACGAGATTGTCTCTTTAGAGCAAAATCTCACCCAGAAGTCGGTTACTGTTGTAGCAATTTTCATTTCATTTCATTTTTTCATTTTATCATATTTAACCACAAAAACCCTATCAGCTAAAAAAGAACTATTCCTATACAAAATAAACATCTATTTACAAATAATATATTACAAATTTGCTGATCTTCCTAGGGATCGTGCTTCGGGAAGGATGCTAATTGTTTAGGAATTCCTTCAGTTTCCTTTTGAATATGCTCATTGTGGAACTCATTCTGATTTCTAATGGGATTTGATTCCACGTCTTAGCACCAGAGTAGAAAAAACTGCTTTTGGAGAATTCTAGGTTCTGTCTTGGGGTGTCCAGATCTAACTGATTTCTTGTTCGATAGTTAGATAATTGAGATCTGGTACGGAATGAGAAAAGCAACTCGAATAGCAATTCTCGTCAAACATTCGTATGTTTATTTCTTACCGATCAGATTTCTACAAGTATTTGCAATGATTCCAACTGAGTCCTCTTTCAGAAAATCACAAACAGCCAGCCTCAAATGGGTAAGCTCTTTTCCGCATTTGCATATGAACCTATTCAAAAGGAATAATATAAGTATTCAAAATGTATAGAACTTACCCAAAAAGAACACAGATATAAGCAGGGCAAAAGGTAGAGGCAAAATGAATCATCACTATGGAATCAGCATGGGGCATAGCATAATAGGTCATTAACAAATCCATAGATTTATTGTCATTGGGTGTTCACGGAGGGGCAAATCACTCAAAAAATTACGCCAAGATCTACAGAAAACCTTAGAAATCCCAAAGAAAATCCTAAGAAATCTTCGAGAATCTAAAAAATCCAAGAAATCTCCCTCAATAAATGACAAATACTCTCGAAAAGGCCTTCGAAATTTTTTTTTGAAAAGCTGACAAATCGTTTATATCCTTCAAAATCTTTCAAAATCTCGAAAATCTTTGAAAGCTTTGAAATCTCAGGCCCGTAGGAAGCGGGGGGGGTAGGAGGGGCTCAAGCCCCCCCAATAATTTCTTAAAACAATGGTGCTACGTCACACGCATTAACTAGATGTATTGTTCTCTATTGTTTTGAGAACAATTGCCCCCCCCCAATCTGAAGCTGCTTCCTACGGCCCTGTGAAATCTCAAACTATATTAAAAACCTTGAAAACTTTGAAATCTTTGAAATCTTTGAAATCTTTGAAAATCTCAGAAAAGATCTCAAAAATCTTTTAAAAATCAGAGAGATGTTTAAAATCCCAAAATCTTGTAAGCCATTTATGAAATGATTCACCCCGCGCTGTTTTCAGTACAATACATCATACTGTATTGCTTATTTCAATTCAGCAGTGATCACAGATCAAAACTTTTGATAAAATTTACAAGATTTTTGAACGTTCATTTACCTGGTAATAAGTGGCTCATACAAACTTAGCCTGATCACATGCGTACAGGCTAGTAATAACTTTACTCTGTTGGGTAGGCCACTGTGAAAACGCTATTGGCTTTTTGCTACTAAAATTGCATAGAAGCACGTTCGAAGGGCAAATATACGTTCATAGATATCACTATGATATCATATTCATAGATATACGTCAATTTTTCGATATCATAGCATCGTTCTGGAAGGCTGAGTTATATCTAGAATTCTAAGTTAGCCTTTTAGACATCCTCTAGAAGCACGTTCGAAGGGCAAATATACGTTCATAGATATCACTATGATATCATATTCATAGATATACGTCAATTTTTCGATATCATAGCATCGTTCTGGAAGGCTGAGTTACATCTAGAATTCTAAGTTAGCCTTTTAGACATCCTCTACAGCAATTTTAGTGGCAAAATACCCGGCCCATAACAGACTTTCAAGCAAAGTATATGTAACAGACGATTGCGCTAAAGATGACGGCAAGGGACTTTTTACCAAGATGCATTGCGTTCTTTAATCGAATCCCTATCGAACCGTTAAAGATTCGTTGGGACGCAATGCATCATGGTAAAAATCTCCTCCCCGCAATCTTTAGTGCAATCGTTTATTAGGCCACTCAGCAGTGTAACATTGGCCCAACTCAATCACCTGTTAAAAATCGGCGTACTTATTGATCCAAGTGGTCCAAGCCATGACATATCTAACTTCTCTGTTTGAACGCATTTGGTAGAAAGTGATTCAATGCTTACATTATTGATCTAGAAAGAAGAAAATATAACCAATTAATGCGCAAATTAATGTGTATAATTCTAACTTTGCCAGAATAATTCATGAATCCCTGTTTCTGCTTCTTCTTTGATGTAAGGGGTACCATTATGATTAAACGTTGAGCCAAATTAAACCAAACATAGGTAAAAAGCATACAATATATGACATCTAGCAAGTAATATTTTGCCAATAACAACTCAGATTGTGTTTTAAAGGTTTATAATATACAAGAAAGATCAAATCAATTACAGAAATATATTTTGTTTAATTCGGTCATTGTGTTCCATAACCAGCCATCATGTGCAAGAGGTAAACAAAAAGTAGTTATAACTCAGAGTATTTTATGCTATTCCAATTTTTCGGTAACAATACAGCATGCGTGTCATGGTTTAGAAGTCCACACGTGCATGACTACAAACCTAACTCAAGGCCTATTTCAGGAATTTCAGAAACCAAAATTTACGATGACGTATCTCAAAAACTTTTGTTGAAGCGGTCTCAGTCGGAGGATGATGCTTGAATTTCAAATGGATTGCAAGGTTTTAACGTTACGACTTTAAACGGCAGAAAAATTTTAATCAAAATGCAGGATAGAGTTGACGCCATATTAAGAAATTATATTTACCTTTGACCAAAATGGTTTCAAGTTCAATTCCTTGTACAAAACTGGATCGTTGCAAAGCAGTTTGAAGAACCTGGAAACAAAACAATTTGGTAATAATATCCAGCAACATAGGTGAAAGAGGATATAAAGCACGTGATTCTCGTTCCTTTAGATATCCTCCCGCAACTGGTATGTTTTCCTGTCAGTAAGAAGCTAGCGTTTTCATGACGCATTATTGCTTCATTGAATACTCAAACTTAATACCTAGATCATAGCATGATTTGCTTCGAGGGGCGTATCACTCTGTAAAAATCTCGTACACCTTTCGCAAAAATCCCTTTGTTTTCTAGAAAAAGCCGCAAAAAATCCCTAAAAATCCTATTGTTTAAAAAAATCTCGTACGCCATTTCGGA
Source organism: Aurelia coerulea (assembly GCA_039566865.1). Classification (NCBI taxonomy): domain Eukaryota; kingdom Metazoa; phylum Cnidaria; class Scyphozoa; order Semaeostomeae; family Ulmaridae; genus Aurelia; species Aurelia coerulea. The sequence goes on from CM076944.1 coordinate 31,562,530, forward strand.
AAAGTGATACACCCCTCGATTTGCTTTAGGAATTGTTGCAGCTACTTAAAAAGAACATAGCCTTCATTCCGGTAATAGCTAATGAAATACGATGAAATATGAAATATATACCGTACCTGCAACACTGTGTCAGAACTGCAATATCTTTGAAGTTGAGGAAAGTGAGGAGATAGCTAATGATCTCATCCTGAAAGAGAATGAATGAGAATGTTCAGGTTTTTTAAGTATACTTTTCACCAATTTTTTCTAGAATCGGTTATCATTTGCAGCGAAAAGTTCTGGAGCAGGGTAAGACAAATTTCGTGGGCACACCCCCGTACCAATTTAAGTCAAGTACCCCCCCCCCCTCTCTGGATCTAAGAATCAAGGATCTACAAATGAAAGCAATGCTACTCAAGCTTGGCTCTTAACTAGAACCCTTGGCCCCGGGGGGGGGGGGGTACTTGACTTAAATTTGTACGGGTGTGTGCCCACGAAAAAAATTTTTTTTACCCTGCTCCAGAATTTTTCGCTCAAAAGGATAACCTGTTCCAGAAAAAATTGATGAAAAGTATACTCAAAAACATGAAATTTGACCGAAAAACGACCTGATCTAGCAGAATATTCCCAATTGACATGTTTTGACAACCTGCTCTAGAAAAATTGCCTCATTTTGATACCCTGTTCTAGAAAAAATTGGTGAAAACGATACCCTTAAAAACGGCACATCCCCGTCGGACAAATATACTAAGTACCCCCCCCCGGGCCCTTGGCATTCATTGGTTTGAAAATCAATTAGTTACCCACAAATTCGAGAAGTTCCAACAAAGTATGTAAAAGCAAAGCGGTAGCTTAGATGCAGCAATAAGATCATATTTGTTAAATAACTAATTAAAACAACTCATCAACCTACAGTAAAAATCTCTCCATCTAGACGGAGTGATAATGCTTGTCCTTAAACATGTCTCAGCGATTACACTGATCTTGGCCTTTACCTGTACATCGTACCTGTTCTTTGTGGCAATCACATTCTGTGCAAAGATAAAAAAGGGATTAATTGCTTTATTACCGGCATGCATTGTAGATCTGCTTGTGAAGGCGAAGGTGGCCTAATTTCATTCATAACGTAAAGAGCTCATGATTTATGATGAACTTACAGGAAGCACTTGAAAGCTGCCACATGATTCGCGCTCCTCCACTGATGCTTGAGATTGCAAGGTTGCTGACCTTCTTTTACTTTCTGCATCCTCATCTGTGATTCTCAGTTTCCCAATATCTAGGTAATCTAATGAATTGTCAATTGCTCTTTGTAAAGCCTTATTTGAATTTGATGTAGTGCCAGTTAAGTATGCAGCATCCAGCTCAGTATAGTACTCGCAAAGAGACTGATTCAGCTCAATACGTATCAACCTGAGAGAAAAGGGTAACCGTAAGCATTGTTTTACCCCTAAGCTGCACAGTGATCCAGAGCATGGAATCAATTGAAAAAGAATGAATTTTTGAAAATGAAAAGAAGACCAGATTATATTTATAGAAGATACCCTGAGGATTAAAATGAAACAAACAGTTTTAAAACCGGCCACTGAGTGCAGAGGAATGTATTTTTGAAGTTGGCGTAAGTTTCACATGGTTGTTTACAGCGACATTTCCGTTACAAGTGTCATTTTTAAAATGTCAAAAGGTTAGCTTGCCTCCGTCCCATTTTATAATTTTTTCTTGTTAATTTGGAATGAAAGGTAAACGTTATTCGACAGTTGTACCGGAAATGTCAGTGTAAACAACTTCAAAAATACATTTCTCCGCATTCAGTGGTCTGAATTTGAAACTGTTTGTTTATGTTAATCCTCAGGATCCTCTATACAGAAAATAATGTATTTTTTGCATTTTCGCAAATTCTTTTTGTGAGGTCGTTAAAGTCCCTGGAGTCGTTGAAACAAACGACAATGATGTCCCAAAAGATCAAACCACCATGACCACCCTAACTAACAACTGAGTTAAGAGAAAAATATTCTTTGTCATGCGGGCACTTGTAAAGAGTTCTTTTTTATCTTGGATAATATGTTTCCAGGCGAAAAAAAGGTTTTATCTACCCGCTGCACCAACAAATATCCACTTTCGACAAGGCTCGATGTGAATCATGCACTAAAAATGATGATTCACACTACAGTAAAAATCACTAAGATCAATTATGAACGTTTCCCAAGTTTTTCGGTCACCTCCTCCTTCTTCTCCAAAGTTTTCGGTCGCCCAAATCTACCGAAAACGAAGTGTCGATCAGATTTTACAAGACTGAAACAGACAAGACAATAATAGCGAAACAAATATTCGTTCTTTGAAACGAATAGAAAGAAATGCTTTTTAGTGCTGTACAGTACGTCGTTTGTGTCAATAAAACAGTTATTTCTTTAAAAGCACAAAACTTCGTACTTACTGTACGACGTCATCTTATATAAAATTGATCGTTTTCATAGCCGTCGTCAACAGCTCAAAATTTTCAGGAAGGCAATAAGAGAAAATTGTACAAAAGTGTCTGCAAGCTCCACCTTTTCATATCGTATTTTGGGACATTTTAGGGGGTACTGCCCCTGCTACCCCCCCCCCATGTTAAAAGTGGATACTGTCGTTTGCACACCAAATATGCCTGGGTGTACTGTAACTGTACTGTAGAGTGATCAAATGGAAAATGACAAGAGTGTGCCCCAAGGTTTGTTGCTTAATTAAAGGAGGTGCCACTCACCTTGTTGCAAAAGGAGGCTCCTTTATCTGTGGTGAAAATATTCTTGATGCTGGTCTGGCCTTCATATGAGGTCCACTCCAAATTACAAACCAACTGGTGAAAAAAAGATGAATTGTCATTAAATAACAGATTTGTCATTGAATAGAAATATCGATTGACATGGACACGCTTTTCTTTAATGTGCTTACCCTCCAATAGTCAATTAATTATTCAGTAATGATTTAAACATTTCAATACTCAATCAATGATAAGTTATCAAGTAAAAGTCAAATCAATAGTATTGATTAAGTAAAGTAGCAATTAATCAATAATTAATAACTGTACAAATAAAATACTGTATAAAGTTGAAATATCAACCTTCTAGTCTAATCCTCACAACCCTAAGATGGAAAATGCCATTCAGAGCAGTCTATTTACCGAACTTGGTCACCATCAATGTAAGCTTCGTGGGGAGCTTTATTACATGCCAATATTCTAACAACAGCACCTGGGTTGTATGTCTCATAAATTTCAATCTGTGATGGATTGACGCTGTTTGGGTAGTACAAATCTAGAATCAGAGATACACAAAGAATTCACATTTCATTACAGGAAGGAATTACAGTAGATATGACTCACTGATTGCAAATTTCAAAAATTAGAATATACAATCAAAATGTAATTCAAAATGTTGGGCGAGGGGGGGGATCTTAGTATGATGGTGTTAAGGGGACATACCATTTTTTCAGGGTACTTTTTCAAAAAGTTGTGGAATCATGGGTATCATTTTAAGATATTTCATGTTCATTGTTTTTCAAAGAAAATGGGGAGCACCCAAACTTTAAACTTTTCATAACTTATTAATGTCAAGATAAAATACAATAGAAACTATATTTCTGAATCATCTTTTTTTCAAACAAAAATCTTTAAGAAACTGAAAATATTCTTAGGAATTCATATATGGATTCTTCGTAAGGAAGAAGATTATTTCAATGTGCGCAAGGCATGTACTGAGCATTTTTTTAACTCTATTTTTTGACTTTTGTAATTGATTATTGATTCTAAGTGTTGGTTTTAAACTTACTTACCAACAAAGTCTTCTGCCATAAACCAGGGCTCTTTACGCCCAATGGCTATTGGAGCTGAAGGACACATATTCCACCATGGGCCATATGATCTCTAGTAGTATAAAATGTAAATCAAAATGATAAGGCATTTCATTATAGGCAAGGGTGTTCTGTTGGTCTAGAGAAGGTTAAATTTTTGTAATTTTGATCTGAAAAGATCAATTTTGCAGTTTAGGTCTTGTATTTAGTTAAGGGCATGGGTATACAGTAGTATTTACAAACATTTGGTCCAGCCCTAGACTGCATTTGCTTGAGCATTTCAAATATATTCTATTTTGGTAAAACAATTTTTTCTAAGAATAGGACATCCCTGCACTACTGGCATGCAACTCTGAATTTCAAAATGAGTGTTCAATATTCCTACCCTGCACCCAGACTGGAACGTTTTCTGTGCACATGCAATAACTTGCACACACAAAAACTTCTACTGTATGTTGTTGCTTTTGGCAGTGCTTTGTCTTTTCAACAAAGATTACATCATTCTTCTGTAGTTTTCTTCCACTACTTTCACTGCAAATGTTTTTAAGTAGGGCATTAAATTCGCATGGGCAAAAAGCTAACTTTGCAGTCTGCAGAGTATGGCACTTTTCGACGAGATCTTCGGTGTGCAAGGAGAAATTTCTTTTGTTCTCTATCGTCTTTTTTGAAAAGCCTACCGGGTGCGCCAAAATAAAGTATGCACCTTTGGCTGGCCATGATAAATCGTACACTGGACCGATTTTGAAGATTTTATGACTTAATCTTTAGCAGAAAGCCTGAATAAGATTTTAGGATTTTTTGCAAATTTTTCTGTTTTCATGTTTTAGAGCTACAAGCGAGTTTCTTAAAATTTTTCTTTCGAAAAGATTTAAAACGATCAAAAAACTTTGATCAAATTTCTAAAGAATCAACATGTATGGACAAAAGAGAAAACTTTTTCGTGGTGATTTGGGATTTATGAATCGATTAATTGTAAGCTGCTGTATGAGAGTTCGTACTATCATGGGAGAAATGTAATTTCATTTTCAAGGATATAAAGAAATGTCTTTTTTTTGTAATTTCATTGAATTTATGCTTTATGGTGCAGGTTATGTTCCTGTGCCAAGGGGGTTAAAAAGACAAGTGGGGAAGCGTCATGAGGCCAGCAAAACGGCTTTTGGGGTGGCACTTTATTGTAACCATAGGCGTAGGAGACAGGGGGACAGGGGGGCTGCAGCCCCCCCCCCAACGTCAGAAAAATTTGCAAAAATCAGCCATAATCGGGCAGAAATCCGCCTCAAGTCGGGCAAAACTTTCTCAAACAATGGACTTTTTATCGGGCAGCCCCCCCAAATTTTATCTCCTACGCCGATGATTGTAACTACCACAGAATTTCCCAACAGACCAATCGTTGAAATAACGCTCGTGCAGAAGTTTACAATAATCAATTTCCAAATCCCCAAATGCAGTGGCGTCGTGGCCCAGGGGGGCCATGGCCCCCCTGTGAAAATGTTGTTGGAAAATTTGTCAGTTTTCCATTCTTGTCGGAAAAAACGAAAAAAATGTAAGTAATCCATTTTCCTTACATAGCTACTTTATGGCAATCGAAATGTATACATAAATATCACTTTTTCGATTGCAAAAACGTAGTTTATGATGAAAAAGTAGGTTTTTCGGCAAAAACTAGGTCCTTCGTTCGTTTTTCTGCAAAAAATTCCTTTTTCAATCGAAAGAAAAGTGTGTTTTCTATTGGAAAAATAGACACATTAGGCGCAAAAAGTTTCGGACGAATAAATTTCAGACAAATACTTTCGGTCAAAACATTCTTGGATTTTTTCCCCGAAAATTTGGTCGTTTTACCTACATTTTGGAGACTAAAAACGATAAATTTATAATTCATTTGCACGTTTCTTACTTAAAGAATGTCATGCATTTATGGTTTATGCATTAAGCTTTCAATGAGTTGCTCGTCAGAATTTGCACAAGTGAATTAAGCTTTCAATGAGTTGCTCGTCAGAATTTGCACAAGTGAATTAAGCTTTCAATGAGTTGCTCGTCAGAATTTGCACAAGTGAATTAAGCTTTCAATGAGTTGCTCGTCAGAATTTGCACAAGTGAATATTGTTGAGGAAGATGGAAATGATTACTAAGATGGGATTACTTTCAGTTTCTGTAAACGGATGCTTATAGAAATGAAGATTTATATCAAGCTATCACGTTGTTATCTAAAATTTGAAAAAGGTTTATTTTTCAGTGCTTTTGAGATCCTTTTTTCGAAGTTTCCCATGAAAAACAAATAGTAGATTCTTCAAAATAGGGGCGTTTTGCAACGATCTAAAGGGCGTGGTCACAGAAAATTTTCCCGGGGGGAAGCCCCCGGACCCCCAGTTTTCCTCCCTCCTTAATAATAATAATAATGGCAACCAATTCTCCATTCCGGAGCAGTTACAAGCTACAAAACATGGGTATTGCACCAGTAACACAGGTTTTTTTTGGGTGTTTTTCTTTTTCCTATTTATGATAAAAACATCTCAACCATTTTAAAAATCTTTCCGAGTTTTGTTGGGTCACTTTTCAGTAAATCATTTGTGTTCAAAGATCTTTCTTTAAAATTTTGGCACTGAAATAAGTGTTCAATGGTTTCTTCTTGAGCTCCACACCTTCTGCATAAGGCATTTTCATGTTTTCCCTTATAGTTAGCTTTTAAGTCAGTCATGTTTAGTTTCAAAGACAATAGGTTTGCTGCATGTTTATGATTAATGTATTCTTTTTTCCCAAAGCAATTGTTTTTTAGTAATCTTAATTTTGTTTTGTTACATTCCTTCATATCTTTTTGTATTATCGAAGTTATTCTATTTACTATCATATTTTTCCATTCTTTGCTTGTCAGCTTGCCTATTTGTTCCTCTGAGATATCTATGTTCAGCTCTTTTAAATCATTTTTTGTTTCTGAGTTCCAGCATTTATCTAGATTTAGACGTTTTTGCTCCTCATAAACCTTTTTCGTTAGTCGACTGTCTTTCATTTTTATCAACTTTCTAAGGTATACAAGTCTTTTCATTTTATCCTGTAAGTAATTGGCATAAGACCACATTCATATGTTATACCTTCATATGGTGTTGTACTTGGAATGGAATTAGTTTTTGTTACTGCATCTTTTTGTATTTTCTCTAGTATTTTTAATTGTTGTTTTGACACATTTGTCCATGTTTCACATCCATATAGTATTTTGGGAATTAGTATAGACTCAATAAGTTTTATACTGATCTCCATTTTTTGTTTTTTGAAAGTTGGTTGATCAACCAAAAATTTTATTTCATTAATTATACCCATTGCAGCTTTCTTTTTGTTTGAAATGTTATCATCTAATGTTCCTTTATTATTTTTCATGTCCCCAAGATATTTGTAGCTTTCTACCTCCTTTACTGTGCAGTTGTTTAATTTCAGTTCATTTGATTGGTTACCTCTTTTGAGCTTATTGAATTTCATTGTCAAACATTCACTTTTATCCATGTTAAAATTAAGTAAGTTTTGTTTCTGGTATATTTCAAGAATATTTAACATTTCTTGCATTTTGTTTGTTGAAATTGAAGCAAGCATGATATCATCTTGGTAAAGTAACGGGGGTATCAAGATATTTCCGTACCTTATTCCTAAATTTTGATCATATATTGGTTTTACTCCTTTATCAATGTGGTTGGCACATATGGGTGCTGCTAGAATTGTACCCTGTTTTAGGTTTTCCCCTATTCCTATCTCTGTTGTTGTTCCATTTGGGGAATCAATTCTTATGGAGCTTTCTTTGTTAAGTTCATATATGCTTTTCAAACATTTTCCTTTTACTCCACTTCTGTATAGGTCTATCAGACACGATTTTAAATGTAGTTTATCAAACGCTTTCTCCAAGTCAAGAAACATGAATTTTATATTACATCTTATATATTTGTAATAATCAATGATAGCCTGGCTAACAAATAAGTGGTCAAGTGTTGATCTACCTTTCCTTCCACCAGCCGCTGCCTCAGAAAAACCTTTATCTATGTTTGTAATCTGTCTATTTAAAACCATTTTTTCATAGATTTTACTGATGCTAGATGTGAGAAATATTCCACGCCAATTTTTTAGCTCTCTTCTGTTCCCTTTCTTTTTATATAACGTTTTAACAATTATTTTCTTCCATTTTTTTGGAATTATCCCTTTCTCAAAAGAAATGTTAAAAATTTTCAGCATGAAGTCTAAAAATCCTTGCACATCTAGTCCTTGCACATCTAGCTTCAGCCTCACCTCCAACACCAATCACGTCTCGACAACAGCCGCACCTCCAAACAAGAATCGCCTCTTACAAGGACTGCTGTATCCCTTTGAAAAATTCTTCGCTATTATGGAACTTTTATATGACAAAAGTTCTGAGACATTTTGCCACTTTTCATACGTTATATTCCTGCTTAATTTTTGTCGGAAAAATGTCTCTTTGTCGGAAAATTCTGACCCTCGGCCCCCCCTAAAATTATGCTCCCACGACGCCACTGCCCAAATGACGCTGAAAACGTTTTCTCTTTGTCCATTCATGTTGAGTCTTTAGAAAATTTGATCAACGTTTTTTGATCGTTTTTAGTGTTTTCGAAAATAAAAATTTTAAAGAAACTCGTTTGTAGCTCTAAAAACTGAAAACGGAAAAATTTGCAAAATATCCTTGAATCAAATTCAGGCTTAAGTCATAAATCTTCAAAATCGGTCCAGTGTACGAATTATGGTGGCCTGCCAAAAGTGCATAGTTTATTTTGGCGCACCTGGTATTGAAATCTCAAGTGTGAAAGTGCCATCTCTGTACACCTGCTGGCCTTGCCCCTTTCTTCTCGATCTTAGCATATGCCTGGTACATTTCCAAATCACAGCAAGTCCATGCAAGCTACCATGTTTTGTGACCGCATTAATACATTCACCACATTGTTCACTACGCTCCAGCACGGTTCACAACTCCCCTCTTCGAAATGCACAGTTGCAGAAACCGTTGTTAGGCAACCAAATATTTTGCAGTAGGATTATATGATGTGGTAGTTCATCTATGTTTATCTATCTTGACAATCGTACACAATGGCAAGGCTAATCAATCAATCAATTACCATGACACATGCATCAGTGAAATCTCCATATTTTGGATAGTTGTGTGCATTTCCAGCAAGATTAGCTGCAACATAACCTCGAGAAGTTTCCCCGCCATACTGGCTTGAAAATCTGTGGACGCTTTCAGCCGACATTTTGGCTGAGGATAAAGTTTCTTCGTTTTGTTTTTCATCTCCATTTTTATTTGAAGAAAACATCTGGCTTATTTTCTGCAACATATTTCGCTAGTTTCTGCCAAAGTTTTCCCGTCAAATTGAAAGTTTCATAAACTGTGCCACTGTGCTGCATTTCTCTTCTTCTTGATTCAACCAAAACATAAACAACCACAACAGCTTTCTCTATCCGCCAGCAAAAGCAGAGGTCAGCGGTTTTTGGCGCCAACAGCCTCGTAACTGCTTGACTGCAGAATCCTTCTTCTGGTAGTGAGGCTACTAATCCAATTCAATCAATTTCTCTTCACAATCAGAAAAGCAAAATGTCTGCCGATCGAAAGGTTGTTTTTCAAGAAACAGATTCACCAATTGATTGTAGCCAGTAGAAAGCGTGCCTGCCTTGCTGTAAAACATTGAACAATCGAAGTAACGAATGATGATCCTGTTTACGCAGTTTATCTGGGTTTTTATCTTACTTTATAACAAAAACTGCCTTGTCTTGTCAACACCAATTTTATCCGGTGAAACTGAACGTCAAGGAAGCACAGCCCTAAAACAGATGATTGAGGGAAGGCAAGAACATGCTGGCGTTTACAGACGAGAGAGACGATCTGCAATTTGTGATACTAATAAAGATAGTTTTACTAATTGCACAAAGAACCTCGGTTGGGATCTTTCAAAGCTATTCAAATCAAACACTGAGAATGTGGACAAGCTGGATAGCAACTACTGCAAACCCAAAAGTGGCTGCTTAGATGTAATCTCATCCTTTAAAGAAAATAAGTGTAATGGTGTAAGTAAATCTCCCAGCCCAGTGGATGGAGGCAAATTTTTTTGCGCAACTGAACTATCTGATGAGTTCTGTTGATACAGCTAGCTGTTGTGTTACGCATCCAGTAAAATGGAACTTTGATTCTTCCCGGATTGAAAATTAACAAGAAGTTTTACAAAGTCGCGCAGATATAACTGATCTTTGTTGGCACATAGATAAGATGTAATCTCACCTTTGATGAAACTGAAATTTGCAAAAGATTGATCCAGGTCCTCCTTATTGAAGTTATATAGTTTATTGGATAGTGTAAAGAGTTTAATTTTGTTAAATAAGCATTTTAAAAGGTGAGCATTTTGTGCGAGTCGGGAAATCATGCAACAAAACGGGATTTCGTCACCTTTTTCTTTTTGCTCGCTCTCAGCCAAAACATAACCCATCATTTTGATTTTGGAATCTATAAACGCAGAATGACCTGCGCTTTCACGCAAACGCAAAGACTGCATAGGGAACCAAAGCATGAATTGGCGATCACGCGATTTGTGCCTTTTGAACGCATCACCTGTGGTAGATATCGGAGTAGAAATGGAACCTGCAGACCGATAAGTGATTTAGCACCAAACTTTTCTTCGATTCATTGGTAATATATCTTTTAAATGTTAAGTGAATACAATATCAAAATGGAGCGCAACAGAGTTTTGTGAGCTGCAGTCAGCTAGGCCATGCGTTCTCTTTTGTTTCTTTTGATCTAATCCCTTTGTTCCGTCATGGAGGGGCTTTGTCACACAAGTAAACACCAAATCAATACAGGTTCCACTGTAATGGCTGTGTTGAAGTTGTCTTAAAAGTACTTTCTCAGCCTAATCTTTGTAAAAATTATGAGACCTTTCTTCTCCTTTGTTTTTACCCATACACTTTATCCATGGTAGAAATAAAAGATAGTTTTGCTATGCTTTAGTTTCAGGGCCTGATTACATTGAACAGGCTGGCCCGGTTAAGCGGGCTGGCTCTCCTAAGAGGCCTGAGATGATCAAACGATTACATGGAGAAAGCCAGCCCGGGCTGTAAAATATTTGGCGCTAATCTGTTCATAAAGCGCATGTGTTGCAGAATTCACAGCCCGCTTTGCCGGGCCAGCCCGGTCTGAAATCGATTACATCAGAAAAATGTGCAACTATCAGCCTGTTTTGCCAGGCTAGCCCGGTAGGCAGTAGACGGGATCTCGGCTAACCGGGCCAGCCCGCTTGCCATATAATCGAAAATATACGAAACATCGTAACTTCTATTGACCCCGGGATCCCGGGTGAAAACCTTCATCTCGGTTAACCAGGCTAGCCAACTCCATGTAATCGCCCCCTCAGTATATTAGTCATCTTGAAGGGGAAAATTTTGCTTTTTGTGTGATTTGATTCTTCAGAAACCTGCATAAAGCTGCTTTGCTGAGCTACTGTTCTGCAACATATACAACACAATATTTTGAAACTGATTTGGGTCTCCAGAGTGATTGATACTAAGGACCCCAAAATGGTTGAATCAGCATTCACAACACCAGCAGTTCAACTGAAATTTATTCACATTTTAGCCTTTACCAATTTTGTCCCATTCTATCCATTCGATTTCTCATAAAAACACAGTATCTACAGTCGTAGATGAATAACATTGTTGCATTATATATTAATTGATTGATTGATTGATTGATTGATTGGTTGGTTGATTGATTGATTAATTGATTCATACATCTATCCACAGGCTGCCAATCTGGATAGTGCAGCGCAGCTGTCAAAGTTACTGTGTCTTACGTCAAGCATCCCCAGTAAAACCTGCATCAGTGTGTTGTATGGACCTTATTCAAACTGGAAAAGTTTGAAAGATCTTGATGAAAATTCTACCAAGGTACAGTACATATGTACAATCCCCATACAGTATGTTAGTTATACTACCTGTATAAAAATAAAAGGCTAAACTTGGCCTTTGTAGCAGGGATTATGACATTGTTATAACCTTAGACTAACCTTTGAAGAAAATTACATGAAGGCTATCAGTAAGATTCCAAGTTACAACCTGTCTAACACAAGGCTTCTGCAAGGTTTCCAAGGCTAAGTAGCATTTTTCAAGCCATTTACTGTACAAGGTTACAGGAAGGCTTTTCTAGGCTAGAACCTAACAAGGTTACAAGGCCATAACTACAAGGCTCGTACATGGATATTACATGGCTTTGTATTTTTTACAGGTACTATGTTAAATATACTACTGTTAAATATGCATGTAAATCATAAATCTTTTAATGTACTGTATACACAAGTACATTAAACTTATCAAATTTACACAATGTAAGAATTTTTGGGAAATGCAGAAGAATTCTTGTTCAAAAATTTACAGTGAAATCTTTAATACTGTGCCTCTCAGGAACTGTTTATCTGCATTTTCTTGAGAATTCTTTCAGATTTACAATACGTACTGTATGTACAGTATAAGGCATGCACTGTGGCTATTTGTGAAATTTTAATCAGTCTTTCCTCTACATGTTGTTATTCTTCTGCCACCAAGTATTTTACCATTTGAAACACAAGAAACTAGTATTTTAGCCTGCAAAAATTGTGTGACGTTTTTGAAAAGCCATTCATTTATTGTACAGTATGTACAATAAGAAAGGCAAAGAAAACAGCTGGGTTCCTTTTCTATTTGAAAATTAAACAGAAAAATTAGAAGCAAGAATGTGCGTACCATAGTTATGAAATGCCACACAATGCTCTTTAATTGATACTTTTGATACCTACACTCAGTAAATATTGCTTTATCAATCTTTCAGTATCTTATGCAGTTCAATTCAGCCTCAGTAAGATGCTGCCTTGCTCCAGTGATACTTGCTTACAAGTAAGTTGAATTTTAATTAAATGCCAGGACAGTAAAGATCTTATCGAAAGTGAATCACTTTAAGATTACTCTCAACATGCATGTACATTTTTCCTTTGTGTGCTGCACATTATATGGCTACCATTGTTAATTGACTAAATTTGTTTGAGGAGAAAAGTGAAAAGAAAGAACACTAAATGGTTCATTAGAAAGCAAATTGAAATGTCAAGCAGATCTTCTATGGTTTAAAAGTTCATATTATTCATATATTTACAGTTTGTGAAATAAGAGGAGCTTGTGATTTATTTTAGGTACAGTAAATAGATGATAATGTTTGTAAGGTACTTTTATGTTTGACTCTCATCTGAAGAAATTATCTAAAAAGAGATTCTTGTGTCAGCACTCTTTTTCACATATACAATATGCTGTGGTTTGGTTTTTGCATTATGGATGCAGAAAACATTTTTCCTAGTACATGTTCATGTATGTACATGTTATTGCTTGTTTAATTGTATTTATGCTGTGGTCATTGTGAAGTTTTTTCCATTTGTTATGCAGCTCTTCAGGCAATGTTACAGAGTTATTACCAACGTCATGGAAACATGCTGGAATAATGGTACCCAGTAATTGCTCATCCAGTGTCCAGGTAACATATTGATACCCTAAAGAAGGCCTAAAGAACTCGTTCATGCTGTTGCCAATAGAAACAGACCATTTCGCAAATAGACATTTTTTTACTTCTTAAAAAAGAGGTTTGGATCGAGCGTCCAAATCTGGTAAATTTTGTCAAAGGAAATGGAAACGCGACCCCCGTTTTTGATAGATACCTGCTAGCTTTGGCAAGAAGTTCGGCCGGATCTCAGAAAATTTTTCAGAGAGTTAAGCAACGATACTTTTGCGCGAATTGCCTTACGACTGGTTCAGTTTAAATACACTAGCAAGTTTTATTTGCCTTCTGGCCTTGTTTCTCATTATTTTCATTAGTGTATTGATTTTGTTGTGTAACAGTGCGAGCATTACAGTACAAGGGTTTCATTTGCGACTTTGTAAATCGAAGTTTGCGTTTGAAATGAAATGAAAGAAAGAAAATTCAAATGAAAGAAAAGTCAGCTAAAAATGAATGAAAATAATGAGAACAAAGTAAAAAGACCAATAACACTTGCCTGTATGTAAACTAAACCATGGCTTACTCACTTTGCGCAAGTGGTCGATAACAAACTCTCTGAAAAGTTTTGAGATCCGAAGCAACTTCATACCACAGCTATGAGCTAGCAGTGCATTCAGTGCGAACAGGGGTCGTTCTTTTGTTTTCCTTCCGAAACTTTACCAGATTTGGACGCTCGATCCAAACCTCTTTTTTAAGATGTAAAAACGTTTAATAGACATTGCCATTTACCAGAACTAAATTGGCCATTTACCAGAACAAACCGCTCTCCCCAGTCTCAGATTTTAATTGTCGAAATGGTCTATGGTGAATTTTTTTAATCGAATGCAAACAACTAAGACTGAAGCTCCATAGAAGTGCTGCTTAGAGAATCATATCACTTCATAGAAATCTTACTGTACAATACATTTGTACAATTCTTCTGTTTTGAGAAAGAATCATGAACAGTTGACAGTGACTGAAAGGCTTCTGTGCTTTTTAGATGTTATACTGCAGGTTTTTTTCTTTTGTAGGTGACATCTAAAGCAGTGGTTACCCAAAAAACACTTCCAACAACCGCTGCTCAACAACGCAAAACCGAAAAGGTACTGTATGTTTTGAACTACCGGGTGAGCCAGAAAAAAGTTCCCACTTTTGAAAATTCACAGCTTCAAGAGTACTGGATAGATTGGAATGAATCAATATTTACTTAACAGCCAAAAGATTGAAGTATTTTTGTGATTTTTCTCGCCTTCTTATGAGCGCTGGAAAATTGATAAATTCAAGTTTGCAAGCACTGTGAGGTTGCAAAATGATTGAAAAAGGCCTAAAATACTTGATCAAATCATAAAGGACTCCTCACTTAGAAAGCAGAGAAAATGCAATTTCTCATGGGTGAGATATATCGTCTGCACATTTATTGCCATGGGATTGAAAATCTCTAGTGTCTGTTGGAGAATCTATGTCTTATAACTCTTGAGAGAGGTGAGACGCCCGTGCTTATTGTTCTGTGTGGGGAGAGCCCTAACGATTTGATTAATTGTTTTAGGCCCTTTTTCAGTCATTTTACAACCATGAAATTTTTGTAAAGTTTAATTTACCTACATTTGCAGTGCTCGCAAGAAGACAAGAAAAATCACAAAAATACTTCGATCTTTTCTCTTTCAACCAGAATTTGAATCATTCAAATCCATGAAGTGCTTGTGGTGCTACGAATTTTCGAAAGTAGGAACTTTTTTCTGGCTCATCTGGTATTTTGAATAAATCTTAGGTTTACTGTCACCAAACTTTTTTCGGGTACAGTAACATATGATGTGCCAGAAGAGTAAATAAGGTACCACCATCTTTTAGAATAGAGGGGCTAGCTTTTGCAATGACCTAGCAAAAAAGGACTATTGAATTACAGTTCTTTATATTTTTCAAGAATCTTTGATCATTTAACTTAAGCTGCAAATGAAATTTAGTAAAATAGATTTGAGAATAAAAACTCAGTAAAGCAGTTTGAAATGTTCATTGTGAAATGTTCACATGGGCAAGCAAGGGCCCCCAAGGGCACAAGGTGTACACGTCAAAAATTAGAGGAAACTCCTAAGAAACTCTTAAGAAACTTTGTGTACTCAAATACTGACACTGTTTAAGAAGCTTCTCTTGAATATGAAACTAGTTGCATTCCATTATATAAACTCTGAATATCTTAACCTCTTAATGGTTCATGTAATGTTTGGAAGCGTAGTTCATGCATTCCCTTTGTTTTATCGGTAGCCAAGCCAGGGAACAACGAAGGCTCCTGTGAAATCGACTCCACAATCAAGTAACAGATCTTCCACATTGATGCAAACAACTCAGGTAAATATCCCGGGGGGCACCAAGTATATTTGTCCAACGGGGATGTGCTGTTTTTCAGGGTATCGTTGTCACTAATTTTTACTAGCATGGGGTATCAAAATAAGGTCAAAACATGCCAAAGGGAATATTTTGTTAGATCGGGTCGTTTTTCGGTCAAATTTTCATGTTTTGGGGTATACTTTTTTACATTTCATCAGTTTTTTTAGAATCGGCCATCATTTGGAGCGAAAATTCTGGAGCAGGGAAAAAGAATGCTTTTTCGTGGGCACACACCCATATGAATTTAAGTCAACCCCCCCCCCACGGGTAAATAAACGGGGCTTTCTAACTTTTAATGTATAACTTTGCTGCTCGTTTCAAAGATCTTTTTGCAGGGGAAATCTTACTTTGTATTATTCGCCTGTTATGTGCCAAAAGCCTAATGATATCAATGTCATGATTCATGTCCATGGCAGCTACGCCAGGAGGCACCAGGATCGTGAACGGCGGTAAAAAGCGATATATCGTCGGTGAAGAGTTTAACATTACACCTCAGATTATCAATTAAATCACTTATGTGCACGAGAAAGAAAAGGGGCCCAAGGATTAAACCTTGAGGAACACCAACTGTAAAACGTCCCCAGTGTGACGCTTTGCTGTTTAGGACAATGCTTACGATCAGCTAAGAAGTTTTCAACTGTAATAACCTAACAAAAAGAAGGCTGTGTTTTGTTTCGCAATTCGGATATGTAATTCGACTTTGTATCGGAAAGAATGCCTGTGCTATTCAAAGAATGGGCAAGAAAATATGGCCAGTGTGGGTCTCGAACCCACGACCTTAGCGTTATTAGCACCACGCTCTACCGACTGAGCTAACCGGCCACGAACAAGAAGCGAGTAGTGGCAGATTGTGTTGATTTTCGTTTCTATTTGTAAAAATCCAGTTCATGAAGTTGATCGATGGTTTTTAAGACATCAAAAGACACTGAATTATACGCAAACTTAATTTCGAAAAAATGACATTTTTTGCAAAAAACGTTCAAGCTTTCAAATCACATGAAGATGATGGTGTTGATTGTTATTTTTGTTATGTTTTACGATGCTAGATTGCAAAGGATGTCCTTTCAGAGAGTCGATGAAGCAAACTTCCTGTATCAATTTTCCGTCTTTTTTAAACCATTTCAACTGATATTTATCGAAATACGTTGGAAATATATTTGATGGTCTTAAAATTTATGAAATTTCGACTCCAAAACCAGTATCAGAAATTGAAACAGCATCTTTAACTTTTCATGCCATTCTGTCCACTCTCGAATTGTGCTTCCAAACGAGGATATTTTCATCCCGGGGGGGGGGGGGGGGGGGGGGGGGGGGCGGGGGGTTACTTGACCAGGTTTTGGTCGGGGACGTGCCATCGAAGCTTCAAAAACATACCGTTCCTTATACCAATTTTGCGAAAAATTATACCCGACTTTACACCAATTTTGCGAAAAAGTATACCCGACCTTTTTCCAATTTTCCGAAAAATTATACTAAAATCGTTCCTTAAACCAAAATCGCGAAAATCGATACCGTTCCTTATACCAAAATCGTGAAAATCGATACCGTTCCTTATACCAAAATCGCGAAAATCGATGCCCTTCCCGATGGCACGTCCCCGCACACAAAATATGTGAAATACCCCCCCCCCCGGGATCTTCATTGTCTCGCCTTTTGCTTGCTATCCTTTTGGAAAAGCTACTTTGGAGAAACTTTAGTGCATAAAGTATGCCCGATCCGAACCCACCCATAACAGATTCAAATTCTTGACAATTACAGATTGCGCACAGTTCCAATGGAGGAAATTTCCCTCAGTCACCCAAGGCTGAAAAATTACGTCAGAATCCCTTCAGGCACCGCCACTGTTTTTGACCATTTATATAGGGTTGTTGACACTGTTTGCTTCATAGTTTGTAGATCCAAATAAGTTTTTCCTCGACAGTCTCAAGCATAGAAATAGTCTCAAGGTACATCATCATTCACATGAAATACAGCATGAATAATCTTATCAAATCAAAGTCAAGTCCAACAGCATTCAGTTCATGCCCCTCTCAGAGCAGCAATTCCTCCAACAGTCCAGTCCACGACACCACCAGCTTTTGAATGTAGCACGAAGACAGCATAAGATTGCATATGTTCCAAATCTTTAAAAGGCTTGTGTAAAATTCAGTGACCTATTTCTTTGAATGGAACGACTTCAAAGAAACTTTAGCTATTTCTCTATAATGGTACCACTGGACTTTTCTGAAATATTCAATATTTTCAGAATTAGAATGTTGTTCCCCTTTTTGAAGAATCCAAGAAAAATGTTCAAAAAAACTTATAATCATCGTAGGTTCTAAACTGTTTGACGCCACATGAAATATTTTTGAAGAAAACCATAGTTTATGGATGTTTACAATATGGTATCAAACAAGAGTTTGTCACTCATCTGGTTTCAGGCACCCCCCAGTAATGACCCCGCCGGACATTGAGAATACAGCGGGGAAAATATGAAATTAAACATTTTCAACGGGGATTAGAAATATAATGGCGGGGAAAGGAAATGATCGGCTATTATCTATGATGAAGCTTGTACAATTTTTGACGGGGAAACAAAAATTTCAACGGGGAACCAACAGAAACACGGCGGGCAAAGCGTTTGAACTCAAGCTTAGCGGGGAAACAAATTTTCTTGGCGGGTCATCCTTCTACCTTGGCGGGGCAATGTTTCAGCGGGGTCGTTACTGGGGGTGTTTTCAGATTTAGAAATTTGATGACGTCACATCCTCAAGTTAGTTGAAATGTCAGATACCCTGTAATTACGGAAAATAGGCAAAATTTCTCAAAAGTCCAACGGTAGAATTATAGATAGGTATCTAAAGTTTCTTTCAAGCCATTCAATCAGAAGAGATAGGTTGTATAATTTAGATAGGTTGTATAATTTTACACACGCCTTTTTACGCCGAGTTAAAGATTCGGAACCTATGCTGCATAAGATACAGTGTAAATCATCTAATCAAAATAGAATCAAGTTTAACAGCATTCAGTTGCTCTATCGCTTAAGAAGGCACCTCAAAACCCACACCACCAGCTTTTGCGTCTACCAAATCTCCCAAAGCAATGACAGGACCACGCTTTAGACGCCCATGGACATGTTGATTTGCTGATAACACAGCGTCCTCCATCTCGGCCCAAGCATTTACATCTGTCCGTGCAAGACTGCCATATAATGCCAGTTCCAGAGCGACTCCATTGAGTACATCTGCTCCATGTTTTCCAACATGATGCTTCTGTTGGGGCGGGCAATGTGCCAAGCACAATAAATGCAACGGTGGCAGCCAGCACAGTTAACATGAGTTTTGACATCGTGCCTACAAAATGATGATAACGAAGGATTATTCAAACACGTTAGTACCCGAAAAAAGTTAAACTGTTTTTGAAAATCTCCAAAATTTGATTCTGTTGCGGATCTTGAAAATCGCTTTACTAGATGTGTCGAATTTAATGACTTACAAAAGATTGTTGCTATTTTTGTCCAGTGGGAAAGAGACATCGAAAAAGAAGCAAAGATAATCACGTTCTGAACGAATTTGAAATTTCTTGCTTGAAGGCCTTAATGAAATATGAACTTGTGACTGTTCAACGTACTGTTACCTTTATATATCTTCGCGATTAAATGCATTAGCAACGAAGTTAAAATCCTCCTAGAGACTCAAACGCAACTGCCTAAAGTTGCTCTGTTCTGAGAATCAGACTAACTCAACATACCTTCTTTGACATGCACTAAAACAAGAGACAACAGTGATTTTTGCAGATCTGTTCTGAAACAGTGCCAAATTGCAAGTGTTAAAAAGTTGTCTGCGTTTGTTTTTAAAGAAAGCTCGTGTCATGTGACCATTATTATATGTTAATATGAAAACAACAAATTTTTTCAAAATTAGGTCATCAAACAGGAACAGGAAGTCTTTAAGCAGAAGTTCCATGAACTAATACGTCATTCTTATTAAGGGCACCGTGTCAGCGAATTTGCCAGGATCTAGAAGATGTGCAGAAGGTCATGAAAGGCAGAGTCCTCTTTGCTCCGTTCCGCCAGTCTTATTCTAAAATGAATTGACGGAGTGAAAAGGGACTGGGTCAGTCTAGATTTAGCCTAATGTATTCGATGTTCTCGATCGATGAAAACAATAGGAAGATAAATAGTGCGTGCCGTTCTTTTGTGCTATGTTTAGACTATGTTCCTATATCTCCGTTCATTTGCTTCAAGGGAAATTTTTTTGTAGATCTACCCTGATTTTGGCCAATTTTACCGCTTTTCTTGACCATACAAAGAAAAATACTGACGTGAGCAAGACTGATAGCTAATTTTAAGTTAATCTTTACATTTTTGATTAGAACATGCCTGCAACTATTAGCACAGCACATTTGGTTGCTCTACCTAACCTATTACCACGTCAAGAGTTAGGTAGGAGGGCTCCCCCCCCCCCCGAGGACGTGTCAGATAGCCCGACCACTATAGGGTTAAAACATTTTTTTGGGACACCTGGCAGATTACTGGGAGCACAGTGCTACAGGTTCCAAGAACTACTAAACATAATTTCCCCAGTGTTGTTTTGGCATGCCAATAAACGTAAACAACATAGGGATTTTCCTTATCTCAGCTTCCTTTTGATAAAGCAAAGGGGAAACTTCAACCTCCTAAAGTCCATCTACAAGGAAAATTCCCTGTGCTGAAACTGGATGAAGGCCATGCCGATTAACAGATCATTGTCAGGAAGGACTAGATCAGAAGTTCTTTTGATTTGTGATTGTGGTGTTTCAGTTGTCACATTAGGGGGTGGATTACACACAAGGGGGTGAGTTACACACAAGGGTATGCTTCTGAACCAGATAACAAATTCCAGCGTCAGATTTTGATTTATTCTTGTTTTTTATATGTTCTCAGGTTTTCTCCATTAAGTAAAACTTCCCATGTAGCACGAATGAGGTGGCCACCTAGGTTTCAGGATATTTTGTGTTGCTTGCTCTACTTTCTTTTGTAGATTGACTAATTGGTCGTAGAAATCCCATTGTTTTGTCAGGATGACCCCTTTTTGCTCATTCGTTTTTGATTTTCTTCTCCTTGATTTACTCGTTCGTCATTTACTTATTTTACCTCTTTGACTTTTAAGTCGAAGCCGCTTTTCCGTCTCAGCTCATGACTAACTTTTATTGCATCGTTTCAGTACTACTTACGTCTTTGCCTGATTTTTGGTAACCAACTAGTTGTTTTTCTTGTTTGATCTGCATACCTCTATGCTATTCTCACGTTAGTCACTTTCCTGTTTTTCTTATTTCTTATTGGTTAATTTTCCCAAATGGTTCCGCATAATTTTGTATTTAAACAGTAGAACTGTAGATAACTTTAACTTTCAATCACGTTAAGTTCCATATGTCTCACTGGAGTCATGTTATCGAATTCTATAAAAAGTTTGGAAAATGAATCTTCGCCCCATTCTTGAGGTTTGACCGCTTGAATCTTAAGCCTGGTTTCCATTAAATCGCAAAGTATCGCAAGTGTCGCATGTGTCGCAGAATTTGGTTCTGCAACACATTGCGACGAATGGAAACTGCTGTCTTAAAATGCTGCGACACTCTGTGACACTCGGCGATCGGTGTAACAGAGATAGAAAATTGTCTATCTCTGCGACACTTTGCGACACTTTGCGACACTCTGCGATCAATGGAAACACCTGTACTAAAGTTCTGCGACCAATTGCGATCCCAGAACAAAAGAGTCACGTGATGTTGATCTGTTTCCAAAATTCCCGCCCTATTGTCTTTGAAACATGGCACCGAAATTCTGCAACACTCTGCAACCAATAGAAACGTCCTGTCACAGAGAGTAGCAGAGTTCAGCAAACCAAAATTCTGCGACACTCTGCGACACTTGCGACACTTTGCGATTTAATGGAAACCAGGCTTTACTGCCGTCACAGTTTTGTGTCGCTGACCATTGTTAACGATATTAATTTCCTGACTGACACAATGTATTTCATCTTTTAGGCACCAACTGTGGCAGTAGTACCGACGACATCATCAAAAGCTTCATCAAAATTAGTGGCGAGTCTGGTAATTGCTTCAATAATATTTGTAGTAATGGTTATTATAATAAGTCGTTTTATATACCAAAGAGTACAGAGACGAAAACGAATGAAATACGAAGATTATGGGTATAGTCAATTAAAAGTAATCTTAGATGATAATTTATATGATGATGAGACGGATGATGACGAACAGTTATTATCTGCTACTTAGATTTTAGGGTTTTAGCGCACGGTATTGTAATAGCTAGGAAATAAGAACTGGTCATTTAAGAACTAGAGGACATAGGCGTAGGAGGTTGGGGGCTACAGCCCCGCCAACGTTGGAAAAATGTGCGTAAATCGGCCATAATCAGGCAGATGTTTGCCTTCAGTCGGGGAAAACTTTCGCAAACGATGAATTTTTCCATCAGGCAGCCCCCCCCCCATTTTATCTCCCCGTACGCTCATGCTACAGGGTTTTCTAGAGAAGATTCGACGAACCAGTGTGACAGTGTTTCTGATCAAGAACCAGTTACCCTGATTTTGCTGAAAGTGTCCCCTAAGTTAGAGCCTATGTCAGACTTGTATTACCCTGGGTACCAGAGCCTTATTGTATTGAAAATGGGCTGCTGAACGTTTTACTGTTCTTTTATTACTGAAATAAGTATGTGAAGGAGATGAAATCTTATTTTCACTGTGTTCCATGGAATTGAATTCCTCGCATAAACGATAGTTACTACTGGTTTTTGCTAGAGGAGGAGTTTTCGCTTTTGTGTTAAGTTTATTGGTCACCCAGTGGAAACCGAAAACCACAACTTACCAAGCTTGAAATGGATTATTTGCTGAGATCAAAATCGTTCTTGTTGATATTCCCTCGCAAATCGTTCAAGCTCTATGTTTCCTTAAGGCTAAAATTGATCAGCGAGACTTGTTACATTTTTGCATTTCCCTTCTGCTTGAAAGCTCAAACGCTGCAAAACAAACCGCCACTTTCATGTTGCACAGAAATTGACCAGAGTACCGGGTGTCCTGAAAAAAGTACTCCCGTTTTAAAAATGACCAAAATTTGATTACATGGCCGATCTTCGATTTTCTTTTTTTGCCACGTAGATCAAGGACCAAATTATTTTCTAAGACATAGCTGATCTTGTGATTGGTCTAAAAAATTAGCAAATTTAGCTCTTTTTAGGGCTACCTGGTTTTGAATCATACTGCAAAAAAGCATTGATGATTGCCAGATCGATTTCTTTGTGCACGTAAAACTTCTAGTTTGGTCATAAATGACAGAAATAAATGCGCACTATCATTGGAGACTCCATCCAATGATGATAACAAATCTGAAAATTTTGATTCTTAGGCAAGATTGGGTATTTTACTTAAACACTATAGCTCAAAATAAGGTTTTTCAACTTGTAATTTTTCTACCTTGCTGTATTTAAAGCAAGCATTTTATCATGTGTGAATATTTTTGGGTCTTTGACAAAGCAATTCAAAAAGGAAATTTGATCAAAGGTTTGATAATCAATTTTGGTTGATTTTTTAAACAGGAGTAATTTTTTTTGGAACACCCGGTAGTTGCTCGCGTTTTGTCATTGTAGGCAAGATCTCCTAAAAAGCAGATGTGGTGTTATTCTTTATTCAACAGAAAAATAGCTAAAGGAGCATAACCAAATGCTCAAAATTGATTACAGTAGAAACCCGCATAAAAGAACCTAGGTTTTTTCTGGGCAGCCTGAATTGGTTCTTAATTAAATGGCTGCTATTCTAAATTCCAGCCTGTATGGTTCTTAAAAAGGTTCTTATATACGAGCAGGCATTGCACACATTAACACTGTTTTCCAGCCCAAGAATTCTTGAGAATTCTTGAGAATTCTTGAGAACAAATCTTTTGTACCAATGAAGAAGTCTGATCAGGATGTGAAGAATTCTAAAAATTCTTGTCATTTTAATAATTTACATTAAAGCTATTATATAAGAACCTTTCCCAGTTTCAGCCTCTTAGGGGTTCTTATTTAGGGGGTTTTAAAGATTGAATTTCAGCCTCTAGGTTCTTATAAAAACAGGTTCTTTTATGCGGGTTTCTACTGTATAAGTCTTTCCAGAATGATCTTTCAAACGATGAATACAATTTCTTACTCACCATGTATATATTATTAATCGTTTTTCCCGGGTGACCCGAACATTAAAACGAGATTCTTCTGAGAATTTGACCAGCAATGCTCTTTCGAACTCATAAGATGAGATAACCAAGAACCATTTCTTGAGGATCTCACATCTATTCCTGGAACATTATCGTGCATTTCAACGCTCATACGCAATTCCAATTTTCTAATCCGGGACATCCAAGGCATATCAAGCTTTGCAAGATACCTTAGTCCCTTCAAATTTCGCCTGCCTTTAATTTTCGCTCCGGAGGGGGGCGAAAATTAAAGGGGGCGAATTGCAGAATCATTTTAGGGGGCGAAAATTAGAGGAGGTGAAAATTAAAGGAAGCGAAAAATCTATTTTCTTTTGTTTAGTTTTGATTGTAATACAAAATACAAGACATGCTTTACTCTTCGATAACAATGATATTGTCCTCCCCTGTGTTTAAGGGGTGATTTTGTTGTTCTGGTTCCACCGTGTTCTCTTCCTCGGGGCCATATCCATCCAAATTACGCCATATCAATCCAAACCAGGGGGGCCAAAATTAAAGGGAGCGAAACTCCCGCGAAACTTTTGCAAAAGGGGGGCGAAAATTAAAGGGACGAAAATTAAAGGGAGCCAAAATTGAAGGCAGGCGAAATTTGAAAGGACTAAGGTATAAATTTTTGCTTGTGGACCAAGTAGTGGTTTGTAGCTGAAGTTCTTAGGCCTAGTTGTAGAATTCTGTAACCATTTTATACTTATAATTTCTACCATATCTTTATATTTGGTTGGATTTGAAGCATTTCACGATTCTTGCTCAGTGAAATTAACTCATGTAGCAAGGCCAGATGTAAGTAACAAAAACGGAGTAACTGAGACAATGATTGGCAAAGGAGGCTAGGCAAGAACATTTATAATCTTTCTGTCCTTGAAGATTAGATGATTTTGTAACATAGGGCTCAAATCTTTAAAAAGGTCGATGTAAAATTCTATTGCAGTTTTCTTTGAAATAAATGGCTTGGAAGAAACTTAGAGTTTTTTGCTGTAAATCTACCCTGGCAATTTATTGAAATCTTCCTTAGTTTCAAGATGGCAGCATTTATTAAATTTGAGGCTATGACGTCATCAAATTTCTAAATCCTAAACTAGAAAAGCTACAGATTTCTGCTTGACACCATGTTTTAGGCCTTCATAAACTATGGTTTTCTTTTAGGTTATATAATGTTTCCTCTCTTAGTTTAGGATTTACGATGATTTAAATTCTTTCAAAATTTTCCATGATTTTTTCAAAAATAGTTAAATTGCCGCCATTTTGAAAAAAATCAAGATATCAAAAAATTTCCACGGTAGATTTACAGCAAAGTAACATAAGTTCCTTTCAAGCCATCCAATTCAAAGAAAAATGCCATAAAATTTTACATCGACCTTTTTAAAGATTTAAAAGATTTGAGCCCTATGCTGATTTTTGTATGTTTATTCTTTGGATAAATAATTCAGTAATATGGAGCAATTCTGCGTTGCTTTGTGTTGTAGTAATTGTAAATTTTTTTCAGTTCTTGTATTGATATAACTGCTTTCTGAAAATAATTTGTCACGCTGTACATTGTGCAGATGTTGTTAATTTCAAAATTAAAATCGAGCACTTTTAATGAGTCGTCATTCTCCTTGTACATCTCGATAAATTCTGCAGTATGGGTCAAGAAAATTGTCAGGCATTTATTTTGCAAACTTTCACCAAGAGGCCTTTCTAAAAGTTCTAAGGTATTCTGAATCAAACGATATTGTTAACCCTCAAAAGCGACAAATTAGACTTGTGACCTGGAATCCCTCATTTCCCTGTGCTCTTTGACTTGATGATGGCATCTCAGTCAACAGAAAGGTCCGGCAAGGTTTGCCGCAGGGATACCAGAGACTCATCGTGATCAGTCCAAGGACAAATCACTTTGGAAAGCTCCATTAAAGTATGGTATTGCCAAAAACACATACCCAAACCCTCACACGAGTCTTAAAACGAACCAATCAACGTTTACGTTTGTACAAATTTATCATTTGCAAATTGACGCTTATCCCCATTAAGTATCGGAAGCTACAACGCGCCTTCATGGTAAGGACAAATTTTCAACGTCCAACCGTCCGATTTTGTCCGTGTATTGGTTTGTTCATCCAGATGATATTTCGAAGAAGATTTGTTTTCTGCATGGAGAAGTCTTCAAAATTCCAACAGCATTCGTCTGCCTTCTACCGGATGAGTAAAAAAATTGCCCGGCGTTTGAAAGGCTAATGCCCCCTGAATAGATAAGCAATGATATTTTGAAATATCTCATTGAATAGCCAACATGTTCAATTATTTCAGAATTTTTCCTGGCTGAAATCGGTCACTCCGTTCAGATTTTACAAGGAATTTTCTGGAGAAAGTCCCTTCGAGAAACCTTTAAAAGCGAGCGAAAATCTCTTGCAAATTTCGCAAATATTGTTACCTTACAGCAATGACTTGAATACGCTTTAGCACCTTCTATCCTCTTGGGAGGATGAACAAGTTTTGCGGTAAGTTTGAATAACATTCGAGGGATTCCATTCTCCCAAGAGGACATAACAGACGAATGCATGTGTCATTGTTGTCAGGAAGGAAAGCAAGGAAATGCTCGCTCGCTGTTTTCAATAGTTTTTGCAGCTTTTTGAAAGGGGCTTTCTGCAGAAAATCTCCCATATCTACGGGAAGGAATGGCCGATTAAAGCCGGGTAAATTACTGAACCTAACTGAACATATGGGCAATGAAACAAGACAGTTTTTAGTATTATTGCTTTGATATTCATGGAGCACCTTTTTTCAAACGCCGGCCATTTTTTTACCCACACGGTGTTGTGAAAAGGGCTAATCCATGCCTTACTGAAATTGGCGAAGATTCACAATGCAGCAGTCGCCTAAATATTTGACTCAATCTTTAGACGAAAATACCCTCAGAAGAATGCCTCAAAAGTAAAACGATAAGATTCCACGATAAAACTCACTAAAGTTTCATATTTCCATAAATCACCATTTATACACAGAAAGGTTAGAAACATTCAAAATTCAAAACATCTAAACAACATACAATGAAAACGCTAAGAGATCACTATCCCCATCATGGAATAAAATAATGGCCGACGATCATTCTTTGTAAGTATCCTATAATTTTGTGTGCACCCTTTAACTGGCATGGTCGAAATGTTTTATATTTAAGGAAAACTTAAGAAAGGCAATTCTCACGGTTGAAATATGTTAATCAGTCAAACCTCAAATATCCGGACCGGACCTCGAATACCCGGAGCTCGATCATCCGGTACGATTTCTAGAAAGCGGATACAAAGCTGGGACTATCCGACTATCCCAGAATTCTCGCTTTGTGAAACTGAAATCTAATGTCAAAGCAGGAATGAAATCAGAACATCCTATCCTTGCTTTAAAGATATCTCGAGTGTTGCTAATTTTTGGAAGAAAATTCAGCACCCCAGATATGAAACACTTGAAATCCTGGTTAACCTCTAAGTACTCTAGTTGAATACTACCAGTCCTGCCTTGAAGCAAACATCTTTGAAGAAACAACTTTACTTCTGAATGAAGGATACCGTTGGAAACAGACTGATCGTTACCAGATACCATATCTTCAAAATGGCAATCCTGAAAGCTAATGGACTGACAGTATCTTATTTGAATTTCTGATAAAGTTAACTTCTTGTTTTCTTCAGGATTTAGTCTCTGTTTCTTTCTCACTGTGAAATTTTTCTACCTGAAAGGGTAATAATACAGTACTGAGTACATACTGCAGGTACAGCAATTGCATAATAATGTGAAGGTGAAGCTGTGGTTTTCAGTGCCAAGTGCTGGGATCACAGAAGTAGAATAGGCCTAATTGAGTACTGTACATGACCCCTTGTCATGACACTCAAGTGGTGGGGCTTTACCTGGGATCGAGCTCTGTCCACCTGACTGTTCTGGCTGCAAAGTCAGAGGATTACACCACTGCGCCACAACACCTTCTACTGTACTAATATCCAAGTGCAAACCTATCCTCTAACTAGACTTACTAGGGTCCCTGTTTCTACTTTGTTTTGTTTAATAGAAGTTTTCCAATATAGTTTTCAGTCCATGAACTTACTGTACGCTTCAAGTCCCAAAGGGTGTAAAGTAGACTGCAAAAAAGAGCTATCTAAACTGTGCTAACTTTTGAACAGCTTAGTGCACTGCTACTGATAATGCATGCAAGGAGAAGGAAACATTTACCATTCAAAGGAAGCGATAGGTTGCTCTTTTTGAAATCCCAGTTGAAGGTCACCAAAAAGATCTAAAAAGTCAATTGCAAGTGGTTGCATTTTTTTCTTACACTTCACTTTTTTGTAAACTTTGGTATCATTCTCACAAACTGGCAAACAATTATTCTCATGCTGTAGAAGGGTACTTCTCTTTTCCACATTTAGCCAAAACAGTTCTGTCAAGGGGAATGCATGAACTTAATTGGTGAAACCACATAATGGGACTGTGAACATGCATTGTTGTTTCTTACCTTCTTCCTTATTCGTTCTAAAGATTCCTTTTTCTCTCCAAAGCAATTCTCTGAGTTATAAGGAGGTGCTATCTTGACGTCATTCATCACTATTATAGCATCTCCATCCCAATGGCAATCAGGATAACTGCAAAGTAATTGAGACAGGATATCACAACAAGAGTTGAAGGTTTAAGGTGAAGGGTGTGCTTTAGCACCAAGCAAATGGAAGAACAACAATGCAGGTCACTCAAGTTGATGTCCGAGGTGATCTCATTGTTGTTGGTTTGGTGACAAGCAGCATTAAACCTGGAACCTGGCCCTAACTCTGCTTGCTGTCACCCAAAGGAATATACAGTATGTACCAAGCTCGCACTAAGTACTAGAAAAAATTCTTATGTAAAGATATTTCCAATATCTACTGTACACAGTATAAACGCTAGACACATACAGGTACAGTATGAATGTACAAACCATAATAATGCAAATTTTTTTTGAGTTCCTTGTTAATTATTCTTCAAATTTTGGTGCTTTTTTGTAGTCCAGACACCAACTTGACTGGTTTTATATTTTCTGTCCCACAACACAACTAAACAGATTCTAAACAGGGACCAACATCTGAAGAAAATGAAATGTCTTCTATCTTTAAAGTGAATGACCTGAGGTACAGTATATGTCATCCATCTATAAATAAGACAAAGAGAAACCTTCAACACTTTATTGTTTTCTTTGCCTTTCCTTCTTTTACCATGCATTGGATTATCAAATACAATAGCCTATTTATCATAAACCTACAGTATGTATGAAATCTCATCTTTTAACTCAGGTTATTCTCTTTAAATGTTGAACAAAAAGTTGAACATCACTTTAAATGTCATTCTGCTTCTAGTCAAGCTATGATCTACATAATCAGCCAGTCAAATGCTAAGAAGAGGCACATGGTCTAACCTTGTTACAAAAATGGAGATCTGATTGGATCCAGGGCTCAAAAAAATATTTTCCTACCTAAGCACCTTCATTTCTTCTTACGTAGTTTCTTCTTTTTTCCCTGTATACCGCCCAATTCTATCCCTTTTTTTCTTTCTTTCTTTTTCTTTCTTTCCCCTTCCTTTTCTCCTTTCTTTAATTTTTTCCCTTTTTTTCCCTTTCCTTCCGCTTCTTTTTCCTTTTTTCCCTTCTTCCTTCCTGGGAAATTGAAGCATTTCAGCTACCTCCCTGGTAGCGCTGCTACCATGCTACTTTCCTTTTTTAGCCCTGATTGTCTCCCTCCAAATTTGTGTGCCGATCACCTGTATTTTAAATGGTCACTATCTTGAAGCTGCATTGTCACAAGTCTCAGTCTGAACTCATGGTAGCTATCTTTCAATTCAATGTGGAAAACTGAGACTTATTGGTTTGGTATATACAGTACTACATAACAGCTATCTTATGTCATTTTTCAATCAATTTGGGTGTTGCATATTTGAAATGGGTGCATCTTCAAAGGAGAGAGTGGCTGACATACTGTATTTGGAATGTGATGTCTCTACAGGTACAGTATATTATACTTACAAATTGTACATTAAATCAAACAATTTCTGGGCCTCAATGGAAACATTTATCCCAACTTTATCAGCAGCTTTCATTTTGTCAATAATTGCATCTCTAACTCGTCTTGCTATTTTGCCATGGTCTAGTTCAGGTAGGTTTGGTGGACCTCCTTTTGATAGAGAGATCAGCTTGAAATTTGCCTTAGGCAAATGGTTTAAATTCACCATGTTCACATCATAGGAATTTGGTTTTGCATTTTTCTCTGTGCTCAAAGATTCTGTTCTTCAGTCAAGGAAAATTTTCAAAATAAGATACAAAGGCCTTTTGACATTTGAAAAACACGAGATTAATGTTTCAGTCATGGCATTTATTACCTGGGACAGCAGAGGGTGAAAATCTCACCCTTGGAGGGGTACTCCCATAGCAATGTTCATGGAAATATGCCACATAGACAAAAGATGGCTTGTGCCAGAATACCTCAGAAATTAAAAGTGAGAACATACCATATCTAAGATTGTTCCTTCTGTAGCAATACTTTAAACATTGTAATAAGTTTCAATGTTGTAGTGAATAGTTGTGGCAGTGCAAGAATTAATTTGGTCAATGCACACTTGTTCTGTAAATCTGATTTATTGAATGGACTTTGCTGTCAAGTCCTGGAATTTGGTGTTGAGTAACCCACACTGGAACTTTGGTGTGGAACAACGTCAGGGACAATAGTAAAACAATAGGTCTATCATCTTTAAACAATTGGCGTGGTGTAAAACTTTTGGCGTGGCAAAAACAAACGTTCCACCCAGGGTTTTAAGCTTTACTCTTTGAAAAATATTACCACTGCTGATTATATAGAAGTTTTGTCATTATTTCAATCTGTATGAGCCAACTGATATGAACCTAACGTGACCAAGCAATCAGTTAAAACTTCTATGAAAAAGAGGGTTCTCAATCAGTTTAACTACTGAGAGAACTCCTCTTCAAAAATTGCATGCATACAATATTATATAATTCCATCCTTACAGTTTTTTTGTATTTTTAGTTAAATTAGATTTAGTTTCCTTTTTTGTCATTTGTGGAGCAGAAATTAAATTGTATGTAGGGGAATTTTTAAATGACCATGAACTGAATGAAATGATTAATGAAGTCACATTAGTTCCATTGTTTTTACCAGTCATTGCATTATTCCATTCAAGATTCATTCATTACATTTTTATAGAAAGAACAATCCAATCCAGAAAAGAAAGTACAATAAGAAAAGCGAAGTATATTATTAATAACATAGCATCAAAAATTCTGTTAATGACGTGAAATCGTTAGACAATAACGATCAAGAGGCAGTGCGCAATATACCAGCAAACGGGAAAATCGAACACGAAGAAGGAGGAATAAAAAAACTGGGCCTAAAATAAAAACGCGGCATCAATCAATTTTAGAAAGGATACTGATAAACATTACACGATGAATACGGTCATAGGCAGTGACGATTCCTTGGATCTCTTCATTAAAATGCGTTTTACACCACACTTGACATCCTGGAGTGATTTCTACCTTGCCACTGTGTCTTTTCTCCGAGCTTTCTCCGTTCCCACCGGCGGCCATTTTCAGGTGTCGACCGCGTAGGGAACAGGAGTCTGGGTACAAATCATTCAGTTCATCTTTCATTCACTTCAATACAAATACAAGCTTGTTTTGCAGCTAGCTTCCTGCAAGAAGAAGAAACAAAGCAAGAAGGTGCTGAAAATAAAATGCAAAGGAAGTAAACGACGAGCAAATCTGGGTAAGGTATGAGAAAAATGATTCTTAGGTCGTACAAGAAATGAATGTAATATTTCCCGGTTATTGCAGGGGCAGCATTTTTCCATCATGCATGGAAATTGTTTACCTCTTTCTTATCAATATCAACCAATCATAGATAGGCCTAACTAAGGCCTAGATAGAATATTGTTGTTGTTAGTTCTAGAATGAAAATA
This sequence comes from Aurelia coerulea, assembly GCA_039566865.1. Classification (NCBI taxonomy): domain Eukaryota; kingdom Metazoa; phylum Cnidaria; class Scyphozoa; order Semaeostomeae; family Ulmaridae; genus Aurelia; species Aurelia coerulea. The sequence continues at coordinate 31,594,403 of CM076944.1, forward strand.
ATAATGCTTCTTTTTCTTGTTGTTTCCCTTGCAATCCATCTGTCTCTTCATCCACTATAAGGCCTTTCTCAAAATAAACCACCACCACATCAATTAAGTAAGGTCCCATCGTGTTATTACTGTTATTATATTGAGGTGGCGGTGTTTATTTTGAGATGGGCGTAGCAGCCTAAGCATAGGAATCAGATGTTGTCTTGGGCCAGACTGTAGAGTACGGCAAGTGAACACCCGAGATTTTTTTCCTGAAATCTCACTGCACACCTTAGAAAGGGTGTGGCACACTGTGATTTGGGTGTGGTTCTATTGTTTGATGCTTTTATTGGCGTTTTATTGTGCCACACTGACGACTGAAGGGCTTCAGATGAAAACTACAACACAGAAATTTCTGATATATTTGTAGACTTACTACAATTGTTGTATTTATCACTGTTAGCAGTTTCATTCATGGTCATATTTTCAAAAATGGCAACTGGGATTCATTGTAGTAAATCTACAAAATTGCGTCGCGTGGAATCAAATTTTTCGCCATTTTAGGCCCAAAACTCATCTGCCCGAATGCGCGACAGAAAAGCCTTTGAATTTGTATATGTTTTTCACATTTGTTTTCATCTTTTTTGTTAGACTTTCTTACAAATATAAAAGCAGAATTCATATGCACACTTGAAGTGCACACTTGAATAAAAGTGCACACTTGCACACTCGATATTTTGCTCTTGCACACCCGAGATCTCGTTGGAAACTGCCGTACTCTGCAGTCCGGGTCTTGGGCCGCATGCTCATGGCCCATGGCCGAAACCTCCATAAGGCCTCATTTTCACGGACTGATCAGACAGCGGAATAAGCGAAGAAGACAAAAGAACCTGTGAAGATTTTTCTAAATTCTACCTACCTTTTATAAAACACATATATATACAGTATAAACTATAGTTTAGAAGAATTTGCAGTTTTTATTGGCTCAAGAATTCTTGTGATGTTAATGTGCGCAAGGCCTGGTAGGCGGATCATTTACAACATTTCAGTGGCTGTTTTTCTTTCTCAGTTTTTTATATTGTCTGTAACTTTTTTGGGACTCCCAGAATGCCCTAGAGCCATGGGAACCCAATGTGCAAAATAAAGTATCAGTATGTACCGGTTGAGAAAAGAAGTTTACACGTCTGCAGTCCTTTTTGGGAATAAAACAACGCGCGTGCGGCAAAACACAGGCAAATTAATTTGCGCGTGCGATTCGCACTCGTAGTTATGCAAGACGGTATTTAAGAAGTGACACAAAAATAGGTCTTCAAGTCTCCCTTTACTGATAAAGATAATCACACTACCGATAAAATGAATATCATTGTTCATATGTTTATGTGTCAATGAAGTTTTTGTTTTTACAGGACTATACTCAGCAGTTTCTTCCTCAGTAAACTCAGACTCGTCAGTGTCTGATTCTTCCGAACTATCAATGTCAACAGGACAAATCCGTTGTCTGCTCGGTTCATTTTCTTCATGAACATCGGTATCGGTAACAACAACTACCTTCGCTCTATGAGCATCAAGTGTCGCAATTATTTCATATTGTGGAAATTGCCACTTGGGACTTTGTCGAAAGTGTTATAGGATTTGTCAGTAGTTGTATGGTTTATTGAACCACATGCTTTGACATTGGATGTGTCAAACATCAAAGTACCACTTTACTTAAGCAAACTAACACTTTGCGCGTGCAATGAAAAGCACTCGTGACTCAATTTGCGTGTGTGCCAACGTGTGCGTGTGCGATCGCACACGTCAAACGAAAAGGCCTGGTCTGGTGGGATATGGAATAAAAAGTATGTGGCCGACATTCAAAACTAAGAAGATGTTAATCTATCAGACAAAGGTTAACTTGGATGAGAAAATTTTGTTTGGTAAAATCATTCATCTTTAAGACCCAAAAATTAGAAAAATGCCTGTAAGGGGTTTGCGTGTACGGGAATCAAGAATTCCCCCCTCAATTCTGGTCCATGATTTACTGTATGTGCTATCGAAATAAAAACTTTATTTCTGAAGCTGACTATTGAATTGAATTTAAATTTGAATCCAAATAAATCATGGGCCAGAATGGAATGTGGAAGTCTGGATTTCCATACAAACCCCTTACAGGCATTTTTCTAATTTTGGGTCTTAAGATGAATGATTTTACCAAGTGAAATTTTCTTATCCACTGTAAGTTAACCTTTGACTGATAGATTACAATTTCAATTTTGAATATCAGCCACATATTTTTATTCCACAGCCCGTCAAACGTGTGAACTTTTTTTGACTCACTTGGTGCAAGATAAAATTGAAGATAAAAGTACTAAGTAAAATTTGCACCCACAGCACTTAATTCAATTTTTCCCTTTTTTATAGCACATACCAAAAAAAATGGACAACCTTGCAACTCTGGCTTCTATGGGGTTTGACATTGATGAATGTGAGGCTCTCCTACATATTGAGAACATGACTCTACAAGAAGCAGTTCAAAGGTACTGTATCTGACAGTAGATGTTGATTCATGATTCTGTACTCAAATGCTTTCTGTTTTAGAAATGGTGGCTCTATATTTTGATCTGTAATAGAAAGTGAACGATGAGAAGAAGAGGGACAACATCCACAGAGAGCAGGCATCGAGTTGATCTTTTGCGCTTTTATTTTTATTCAGTTATCTGCTAACTAGTTTCGCCCACTAGGGCATCTTCAGAGCAACTCCTTGCTCTGAAGATGCCCTAGTGGGCGAAACTAGTCAGCACTGAAATAAAGAATAAAAAGCGCAAAAGACCAATTGATGCCTGTTTTCTTTGCATGGTTAGGCCCTCTTCAACGGTACACTATATATTGATCTTGTTATTTAGCCTACTCCATTTTTGGAATTGTGTACGTACAAACTTTACAAGGTTCCAAATGAAACTTTTACTGTATTTTGGTTTGCACTAATTAAAATTCTGTTTTGATTAGATTTTCAAGCATTTTCATCATGTGCGGAGTCACAAACAAATTGTGCTCCATTGGTTTAGCTGTGATGGAGGAGCTTTTAGTTTTAATTGTCTTGGTTTTTACATGGTTGCATTGATAGGCTTCCATTTAAAGTTTGAGACCTTGTTTGAGTTAATCTGACCAAGTGGTTGCTGATACATGGCAGAGGAATGGGCAAAATACCGTATGAAATTGGTTCAAAAACATCACCTGTATAATTGTCAATGGCAAAAGCCTTTTTCGGAAAATATGCTGCTACTGCAGTAACAGGAATGGTGTACTATATACACACCAACAAATTAGATTTAAGAGCCTCAAAATACCTAGTACAATAAAAACGTAAATCTCCAATCATGTTGCACGAAAATACCAATGCCATCCCTCTGAGTACCTCATTAGCCATATACGTCTACAGTCTTAACTTTGCTTAGGTTGCTAGAATCACGAGGAAATGCGACTTCTTCAAACACCAGCTCAACGTGTTTGCACAATGTAACTGATTTATCAGAGGCTACCAAGACTTGCTCAGAAGCATCAGATAATCATGTGAAGGAAACACTTGAAAACCAATATGTAAGTACTGAATTTTTGTGCTGTTGTAGCTTTTATTCTGAAGGTGAGGTGCAGAATTGGTTTTGAATCATAGCCTAGCAGAGGCCGACAAAGTGTGGGAACAGGGGAACGCAGTCCCCAGGAAATTTTTGCCAGATTTTTAGGCTGCAGGAAATTTTTTGAACAGAAGCTGAATTTTATGTTGCCATGTGTTGCCATCAAAATACGGCAGAACCTGAATCTGTCCCTAATTGTTAGCTAGAAAACAAAATTGAATTGCTGCAGTAACTACTGTAATTAAGAAGAATCTTGATCAAGAGGCTTGGATCAAGAATTTGAAAAAATTGGTTGTTTTAAGTGGTAGATCTCATTTATGAATGTGTTCAGTTTCACTAAGTACTGTAGGTTTCAAACTATGCTCTACCTACAACTGGCACGAATTGCGCTAGTATTCAATCCACTAAATCAATGTAAAATCCCAAAAAGTTTCACAGGAAGTTTGGATGAAATTTTTTTCTGTTCCTGGGTAGAAAATAAAAAATGTGTCGGCCTCTGTGGCCTAATATGACAGCACCAAGTCATTGTTTTATACCTGCAATGTCACATAGTTTTTCCAATTTACCAAATATGATAATGGGTGCAACCCCCTAGACTGATTATATGTTCGTAGGTTATCGCTATTGATAGACTGATGGACGCTATGCGACAATAACAGCATCAATTCACTTCAATTAGATGAGCGTAAGTTAAGGGTCCTTGTGTAGTGAGGTTAGTAATCCCCATCGTTTGTTTTCTGGTGAAGAAAAGCTAAACGAAACAATAGCTTGAAGTTCCTAACTGCCTTCAAATGTAATAGAATTTCCATTTATGGTGTAATGAGTACAGAGTACAGTAATTCATCTTTTTGATGATAGGAGAGTGTAGTTAGCAGACTTGCAATGAGTGATCGTCAAAAGGAACTCAAAGAAGATTTTGAAAGAAAGGAAATAGCTGAAGCCCAAAGTGCTGTCAAGAAACGCAAGGTTCAAGACAGAGCTGTAAGTATACAGTAAAATTCATCAATCATTTATAACCTAACTGGACGTCGTTCATAAAAATTCTCTTGAAGTCGTAAGAGTTCGCACAATTTTCATGGATACAGTGACTTTTGATTTCATTGTTATATCGTGTGTACCAAAATAAACTATGCACTTTTGACAGGCCATGATAAACCATATACTGGACTGATTTTAAAGATTTATGAGCTAATCTTATTTTTTGTACATTTTTAGTATTCTCTTTATGGAGTGAAATTGAAGTGTTGGCAGGAAACCGTAATTTCACCAAAAATCGAAGAACCAAGATTGCGACGATAATCATTTTAAATTTCATTTCAAAGTCCAGAGAGCAGAGACAGAGACAAATTCAGTTTGACATTTCCATAAGATGTTGAGTTGACATTATTCGACGGATCCAGTGATAAAAAATTAATTAATTGTAAGACTAAGACATGTTTTGTTTTACGTTTCGAAGCAAACGCTGTGCTTCATCTTCAGAATACAGATTTTCAAAAGCACGAGGCTATATTTATATGCATAGAGACAAACAACAAACTACAAGCGATTTTCTTAAAATCTTCAATTTCGACGAATTTACTGTACGGTATGCTCTTTGAAAAAGTGGCACTCTTTACGCAACAGGGGATAAAACCCTTAATGGTGTTCAGAAATGGGGGTGTGAGTCAGAATAGAAGAACCCTATCAGCATGGGTAGCTTACCAAGTCTTAAAAATCCTTACAAGAATAGACCTTTCCTGTAACAGGACTATTCAATTATGACTTAAAAGAAATCAACCCATTGCCTCTCGCTGAGGTTGGTACTTGTTTCCCTGTTGCATGCTTTAAAAGTAACAATGCACAAAATTTTTTCAACAGTCAGTAAAATTTCCACCGCTCTCTTTGTTTTGCTGTCTACTTCCCTTGGGACTTGCAGCCTCTTGCCTCGGACTGAAAATTACATTACATATCTAATTATCTAATTACGTACTAAATGACTAAACATCTCCGAAGAGGCTCTACCTCAAAAATCCCTGAATATGGGTCTCAAAATGTAACTATTCTATTAGAAATTGATAGCTTTCTAGATCGTAACGAAACCGTGTAGAGTCTTTGTTTCTAAGGTGGACATTTTCGTACTGGTTCTGAAACTTTGTTGGTGGTAACTTTATCATCATGATTATATGTTCAAAATGGGGTGAAAATTGATTTCTGGTGAGTTCAACCGGCTTTTTTCTTAAGAATCCTTCAAAGTAGGTACTAAAATTGACCGAGAATGCCTATGGATGGGTCTTTCTCTAAAGGTTGGCAGGCACTTCCCCGTCATCCCAAGACTCAAGTTATCCCCCTTCCCCCCGGATGCCGTGTGAGAGGGCGTCAGTATACAACTACAATCTCACTGCATTTCAACCACGGCTTGCTTTGGCACATTGAATGCTAGGTTGCTGACTGGAAATCTTTGTTATGTTGCAGGCAAAAACTTTGGTATTGCAAGAGATTGAGGCAAACAAAAAACGAATACGAGATCTGAAATGCGTTAAGAAACCTACAACGCAACACGAGCCAGTTCAAAATGAAACTACAGTTGTGTCTGAGTCATTGTTATCTAATGAAAGTAAAGAAAAATTGTGCAGAATCCAAGTAAGTTTCCTGTAAGTATGCTGATTGATAAAAAGGAGATCTAAATCCTGTGTGATGATGTCAGAGTACTGTATACGAAGAACATAAAAGTAGTCCTGCTTGCATACAGTCATTAAGTACAGTCACTCAAAAGAAGAACGCAAAATGCACAACAAATTTCACCTGCTTCTTAAATATCCTCTTGTAGTACTGGGTACAATAGCCTAAGCATAGACCCATCATTCAAAAGAAGATTTGGGTGGACGAAGCAAAGAGCAACAGCTTGCTAATTAATTATTTCTAATGATTTTAATCCTCTATTCAAAAAATGCGTGAAACACGTCTCGACTAAAGCAGCATAAATTAAGTGTCAAGAAATTTGGAAACCGCGGTAGCAAGCTTTTGCTCTTTGTTTGATGGACCCCATTTTCTCTTGAATAATGGGTCTACGTGTATGTTATTGTTATAGCAAACTTGACCTATGTTGTTAGAAAAGTAGAACCAAGATGTACCTGGAAATTTCTCCTAAGTTGACAAAACAGTTTTCTTACTGAGGGAAAGCAATGCTTCTACCGGGTGAGTCAGAAAAAAGAATCCCCGTTTGGAAGGCCACTGCTCCCTGAATATAAAAGCAATAATATTGAAAACTGTCTTGTTTCATTGCCAATATGTTCAATTAGGGTCAGTAATTTACCTGGCTTTAATCGGCCTTTCCTTCCTGTCGATAGGGGAGATTTTCTGCAGAAAGCCCCTTCCAAAAACCTGCAAAAACGAGTGAAAACAATGAGCAAATTTCCTTGGTTTTCTTTCCTAAAAATTGATGACACTCACATGTATTCATGTATTCTATCCTCTTGGGAGAATGGAATCCCCCTGAATAGGTTATTGATACCAGGGGGGAAGCCTTGTTCATCCTCCTAAGAGGATAGCATGTGCTAAAGCGTGCAGAAGCCATTGCTGCAAGGTTCGTGTAAGGCAGAAATGTTAGGGAAATTTGTTCATGATTTTGGGCACGTTTTGAAGGTTCTTGTAGAGGCTTTCTCGAGAAAATCCCTCATAATTTCAGAACGGAGTGGCCGATTTAAGTCAAGTAAATTTTAAAATGGATTTGAACATGTCTACCATTAAACTATATATTTGCCGATATCTTTGTCTTGATATCAAGGGCACCGTGACGTTTCAAACAGGGATTCTTTTTATTGACTCACCCGGTATCTTCTGTTCTGTATTGTTATTAATATTTGCTTTTTCTCACGATTATTCCTCCAATGGCAACATTGAATCTCTTATTTCCTGGAGAATGCTAATCATTGTACATGTCTGGAGTTATTCAGGGCTACTTTTGATGAATGATGAAGTGAGTAGACTGTCAAAATGCTGTCCACTTAAAAAGAGAATACAGTTCATGTGCAGTGTCTCATAAAATTTGCCAGTGCATTGATTTAGTAGCCTGTTTTCTTTCTGTTCATCAGATTCGGCTTCCATCTGCAAAAAGCATCGTCAGTCAGTTTCCAGAACAAACTCTTTTGAGCAATGTACTTGCATTTGCTTGCAGTAGTATGGAGGAGTCTACAACAGAGCCAGATAATCCTATTCTTATGCAGGTGAGCTTTGAATTCCTATCAGTACCTTTTGAGGGTTTGTGCAGTATAGGGCTCAAATCTTTAAAAAGGTCGGTGTAAAATTCTTTTGCAGTTTTCCTTGAATTGGATGGCTTGAAAGGAACTTATGGTACTTTGCTGTAAATCTGCCGTGGAATTTTTTTGATATCTTGATTTTTTTTCAAAATGGTGGCAATTTCATTATTTTTGAAAAATTCATGGAAAATTTTGAAAACTCCTAAACTAAACGAGGAAATATTATATAACCTTCAAGGGGACCATAGTTTATGAAGGTCTACAATATGGTGGCAAGCAAAAATATGTAGCTTTTCTAGTTTAGCATTTAGAAATTTGATGACGTCATAGCCTCAAATTTAATAAATGCCGCAATATTGAAACTAATCACGATATCAATAAATTGCCACGGCAGATTTACAGCAAAAAACCAGAAGTTTCTTCCAAGCTATTTATTTCAAAGAAGACTGCAATAGAATTTTACACCGACCTTTTTAAAGATATGAGCCCTATGTTTGGTTTGTGCAAGGTTATAAGCTTGGATCTGCGAAGAGCAAAAACATCTAAAAATGGCCTATTCAAATTGATGTCCTACACGTGCTGTGAACAGTTGATAGCCAAAGAAACAATGTTGTGTCTGAATGTTTTCTTTTTTCTATTCACGGAGGAGCCTATGTACAATTACAAACTCCTTTTAACTATTACGCTTTTTGAAGATGAATGGTTGAATTGAATCCCATTTATCGTACGGCAGACTGCAGAACGAAAGTATATTTTATGCTTACTTGTTATGTTATTTTTATTCGTGACAAAATCTTTTGGTGATATTCCTGTTTGTAGCCATTTCCAAGACTTGAATTCAATCAGAAAGATCTCAACGAATCTTTAAACTCAGTAGGACTATGCCCAAATGCATCATTGGTTTTAATACATCATCAATCGTACGGCAGACTGCAGAACATATTGTTGTGTTTTCTTTATTTGTGACAAATTTTTTGGGTCAAATTCCTGTTTGTAGCCATTTCCAAGACTTGAATTCAATCGGAAAGATCTCAACGAACCTTTAAACTCAGTAGGACTATGCCCAAATGCATCATTGATTTTAATACATCATCAATCGCACGGCCGACTGCAGAACAAAAGTACACTCTTTTTTTATAAGAATATTCTAGATTTTGTCCAGCCTCGATATTCTTAAAAAAGTTTCGTTTTTGAGCCTGAACATATTCTTAAAATATTTATGTCAGTCATGCGATTCTCTGTTATGAACATCACAAAACAGGCAACTGCTGAAAAATGAGACACAAATATGCCAGCTGAGGCTGGCAATATTCTAATATTATTCTTAAAGATTGGATGATTCTGAGCCTGAATATTCTTATAAGCATTATTCTTATAAAAAGAAAAGATTGTATATTTTAGGCATATTTCTTGTGCTATTTTCATTTGTGACAAAATCTTTGATGATATTCTTATTTGTAGCCATTTCCAAGGCGTGAATTCAATCAGGAAGATCTCAACGAATCATTAAACTCGTTAGGACTATGCCCAAATGCATCATTGGTCCTAATACGTCGTCGACATACAAATCAACAAGGAAGAAGCCACATCATCCAAAAGGAAGACAATCAAGCCCAAACAAGCCATGATTATGATGGTGCGTCTACAAATGTCCACTCTGTCCATTTTTCCCAATCAAATCCCCAACGTGAATGGGGTCAAGGAGCTCGGCTAACTGGCAAGGATGAGCTGCCAGTGGAACCCTCAGAACTTATGGATTTACCAGAGGAACAGAGAGACAGAAGAGTTAATATAAACCGAAGTGCATTTTTGCGTGGTGTCTTGGAAAACCAAGCTGGTTCCGGGGAATTTCGAGAAACAAGGGACTTAAGCAATCAGGAGCTTAGTGCAGCTAGTCATAATGAAAACCAGAGTTCGTCTAGTGATTCCATGGGACCTCGTCAAAGAAAAATTGCCATGATGGAAGCTATTGAAAAGAGAGCTAATTTACTGGCAGCGAAGAGAGGTAAATATGATGTGATTTGATGTTGAAATCTATAGCATAAAGCCAACTCCTTTGCAATAGACCATTATCCTAAAGGTGGTGGCATGTAACTTTTTACCAAGATTGATAACAACATTCCAATTACGAATCTTTTACGATTCTTTGAAGGATTTGAATGAAGAACTGATTGCATCTTGGTAAAAAGTTCCTTGCCGCCATCTTTAGCGTAATCGTCTATCGCAACATCTGCTATGAACCGCAAACTTTGATATTTTGAAAATATTCTTCGCACAGTTGTGTAGAAGTTCAAATCGTAATGTCAGAGATAACTGATAATTTGTTCTTAGGCTAAAGAGACGATGAAATAACTGCTTAAAAACTTTTTTTAGCATATAGTATTTCAGTCGCAAGGCATATGGTTTAATTTCATGAATATTTTCGTCACTTGATTGTTAGCAGACCAGTAAAGGCGAGGGGCAAATCACTGATTTTTTTTTCGTACACCTTCCTTAAAATCACAAAAAAATCACATACAAAAATCACATACAAAAATCACAAAAATCACAAAATCACCATACAAAAATCACAAAAATCACAAAATCATAGAAAAATCACAAGAAAAAATGGCGGACACTTTCACAAATATTGGGGGGGGGGCGAAGCTATTGTTTCAGCAAAAATGCATTGTTTATTTCTATTGGTTTCAAGCAAAATATCTTTGTTCTAGCCAACATGGGGGGGGGCGATCGCACCCCCTCGCCCCCTGCCAAAGTGTACTGTCATGCAAGACTTGAATTATAATGAAAAATCACACAAGTGAGGCTGTCAGTTGAGAAGTACAATCTCTTTTGAATAGTATGGATCAACATCAACCTCGATTCCTGGGCTATCATCGTCTTCAGCCTCCCTTCAGCGCAAATTGTAACCCTCGTTTCGTTCCCATCTGACGTTTTATGGTTAACGTATGATAATTTATGCAAAAAGCCAGTTGTTTGACATTAGCCAATGAAAACCAAGAAAGAGTCAGGTAGGCACTAGGGTAACATCTCTTTCCGACCATTTTTACCCTGGTTCGAGATTGTTACTATCTAGTTCGAGACTGTTACTATAAATCTTATCGTTTTAATATTCCATTATATAGCCTATAGATGATGACAACGATTCAACAGCGAAACTGAGCGAAAATAAATGATAATAAACAGAAAGTTTAGTGAGAGAAATTTGATCATTTCTAGTTCTGGATTTTTTTAATCTGATGCGTTTTGATTTCAGAATTACAGCCTAAGAAGGAACATGTCAGCATAAAAAGAGATATTCAACCATTAATAGAAATATGTGCAAACTGTGTTGCAAAAGATCTCGCTGCCCAACATGGTCCTGTTTTGTCTTTCATTGGCAAGACATTGTCACAACAAGCTGCCACTCAAGTTATTCATGCATTGAAAAATCGAAAATTGCTAACTGGGAAATTACTGCAGTTGTTCCATCCATGGTAAGATTGCCACGCACTTTTTCAGTCAAAGGCAAATGAAATTATGAAATGAAGTTGCTGAAAAATTTAGAAATGTTTATGCTGGACTGGAGTTAGTGTGGCATTTACAAATAATTAAAGGTGATGTGCCCATGTAAGTACAGCAGCTTTGCGGGGGGGGGGGCATGCCAATTTTACGTGATATTTCATGTGATTAGTTTGGTTAAAGAGCTCACAACGTGGGAAGGAGTGATCTAAGCAGACTGATGACTTACTTGCGGTTGCGCTTTCGGAGCTGAAATTTTAGTTTGCATGTGATCAGTTAAATTCTGCCAATCACTGCACGCTCTTCGAGGCTATTCGTCAGCATCGTGTCAGCATATTTTGACTAGAGTGTTTTCCCGGCTGTACTTACATGGACACTTTGCCTTTTAAAAAAGAAACATCTTAAGACTTATGATGTGATGGAAATCTGATCTTATTCACTTGATCATGATTTTTCATGTTTCTCAAAAGGCTAAACATAGAAACTCATAACATTGATGAAGAACATGAAATGCACTTATATACTTTTTAGTGTCTCTTCAGTTCAGGGATACATGCTTCCCTTCCAAACGTTTTTGGTATGAATTTTTGAACAGATGACTGCTGTTCTTTTGTTAGTAAGTGTGTTATAGACTGACGACGTGATTCCTTGTTTCAATATCTTTAATCTTATATTTTATTTTCACTCATGCAAGTGAAAGGTTTATAGTTTTCAGTTTTAGTTTGAAGCCCAAGCACTCATTCATTTTAATGCGGAAGACTGAGACTCATGTAGACAGTCTAAATGTGTTCCAGTTGATACGCCATGAACTAATACCTTCCACGTTGTGATTTTGTCAATATCCTATTTTCTTGCAGTAAACTATCACAACTAAATCTGAATTGTTATCATTTGACGTCTAACGAAATACTTGAAGCAGCAAGGTAAGCTATGATATATCCTCATTATTTCAAACTAATTATACAGGGTGTCCCAAAAAACTGTCCCCCATTTGCCTAAAGATTGTGACAAAACGGCAAAAGATTCTTGCCAAACTCGCACATGATGTTGCTCTTCAGATGTTCAAATAAAGTTTGCTGCCATCCCCGTGAAAATCCGTTGAAAAATGATGGAGCTATGACATTCAGAATACCAAATTTGCCTGATGATTGAAACCAGCGTTCGGCCACTTTGTCCTACTATTTTGCAGTGATAAGTATCTTGAAGTGAGGTAAGAAATAATTCCTGTGAGGTCAGAAATAGTGGAACTCTCTGAGGATTATCGGAATTTTCACGAGAGCTATGCCATTGGAGGCTGCTGTTTCATTTTCAATCCATGAAGATATTTATCGCTGCAAAAAAGTGAGACAAAATGGCCGACCGCTGGTTTCAGTCATCGGGCAAATTTGATCTCCTGAAGGTCATAGCTCCATGATTTGTCAACGGATTTTATGGGGATGGTGGCAAACTTTGATTGAATATCTGAAGAGCACCATCATGCAAAAGTTTGGCGAGAATCTTTTGCCATTTTGTTGCAATCTTCAGACAAACGGGGCACAATCTTTTTGGCACACCCGGTACACTGCATGAAGATTCTTGTGTGTGATTCTTTTGCGTTATTACTATTCTGCTAAAAATTTTTTTTGGAACGATATTCCAATTTGATATTAGAGAACTCCCGACTGTTTTGCCGCTTTGAAAAACATCTCAAGGTAAAGGAGTACTTGAAGAGCTGACTCAAAACGTCAATTTAAAAACATGACCCCCTGGAAGAACAGTATCTTAGGTTATTTATTCTATTTTTACTTTATGTGTCGATGTATTTACTTATTGTATTTATTCTATCTAATATCGTAGCTGAAGGGTGCATAGTGTATAAATAAATAACTAACATATCATTATCATATCATCTTTGTCTTTTCGAATTGTCCCAGTACCGAAGCCGAACAATCCGACCCTACGGCAACGACATCCCATGACACATTGATTAAGCTTTTCCTCGAGGAGAGATTCGTATAGAACATAGAAGATTGAATGTCCAGGTGGAGCGTAGTACACAAATTCAGTACCTTCTTCCCAGAGGGAAAACATGGGAATACTGATCACCAATTCACTTTGTCACTTTTGGTAAAATGAGGTATCAATTTCTTGGGAAGTCTAATCTTATGCCGGGAATCTCAAAGATATATCCCAGAGATATACAGTGATGAGCAAAGAAGGCTTGCACATTTAGGAACATTGTGAAAATTAATTTGATAAACTGATATAAAAGATTGTTGCTTTTTTCTCTATCTTGATTAAATCCATGAGATAGTGTGAATGACAACTATAGTGTGAATGACAACTCATCCACGCAAACCCAAATTTTCAAATCCACAATATTGCGAACTATGAACCTCGAACCGACAGCACATGCGCAATGTTTTTGAGCGGTGGAGACCCTGGGGGGGGGGGAAACAGCAGCGGCGGCAGTTGTTGTCGGTGGTGTTTTCTCGGTCGGGGTTCCTGCTGTTCAGCATTATCGCCTGTGCTAGCCATGACCTCCAATGTGAAACAGATCCTAGTATGTATCCATATTTGGTAGTTTATGTGTAGCTCTTTGTAAATGTATATTTTATAGTATTTAGTTGTATGATGTTCTTTTTATGGAATGGCCAGGGAGTTGTCATGGTCTTTTGCTCTCCCTGGCATCGTCCTCGTAGTGTTGTACAGTAGCTCATATGTAATGTCTTAGGTACCTTCTGTATGTAAACGTTTTAACTGATTATATAAAAAAAAAAATCCATGAGATAATATTGGCTGATCGAGCTCCTTTCGTGAACTTCTTGAAAGTTTACATACTGATTTTAATGAGCTTATAAACAAAAACTAATTGGGGAATGTTTCTCTTTTGCAGGTTACATGTAACTTTGACTTGTCTCACACTTTCTCAATGCGCTCTGATAACAGACATTGGTGTTATTATTGCAGTCAGAGGTATTTTGACGGGTATTTACTTGTTTGCAACAAACAACCAAATGAACTAGACTTGCCCCAAGTATTTCCTGAAGTCTGTCTGACCGATCGTAGTCCCACATTTCCTGGATCCGCAATGGACGATTACGCTAAAGATGGCGGCGAGGAACTTTCTACCAAGATGCATTGCGTCTTTAATCGAATTCCTATAGAATCGTTAAAGATTCATAATTCGAGCGCAATGTATCTTGGTAAAAACTTCCTCGCCGCCATCTTTAGCGTAATCGTCTATTCCGCGGACCCAGGAACTACCGCAACGTGGAGCATGGAAAGAAGTGAGGAAATAGACCTGGGGTAAATCTACCAAATGAACAAATAAACAGTGTTTCTGAACGTTTCTAAGCACACACCAGGAAACTCTCTTGGTTTTCATTGAAACTTAGTTAATGCTGAACATATTTCCATGGACTTTATTAGATCTTGACTGATGGAAGGATAGCGAGTCTGGTGGGACAAACATTGCCCTTAGTCCCCACATAACTTTTTGAGGTATCGAAAAATTTTCTTGCTTCAACAAGATTTCTTGCATAAAATCTTACTCATTGTGACAGTCGTTGTCTTGAAAAAGTTGCAGATTTTAAAAAACACGAATTTCAAGAACATCAAGCCATTTCACTAAGTTGCCAAGCATGCAAAGAACAGCATATCTTCTGTGCTTACCGCTGAGAGGCAGCTCCCATGGCAAAACTGCATAAATATATATTGCTTTTCAGTCATTACTGTTTCCTTAGTTGCGTCTTGTTTAGCAAACCCCAGAAAGTTCTATGTGACCCTAAACTACGCTTTTGTCTGTCTTTATTTGTTTAAGCTTTGTTATTTTTCTTTCTTTCGATAATAGGTCTAAAGCACTTGCAAGTATTGGATCTAAGTGGCTGTGTGCAAGTTACAGATAAAGCTTTGTCAGAGATCAAGGGTAATTGAGTTCTTTAGCTTATAGTTTCCAGGAAGGTTATGAAGGCTATGATATTAGTCATTTAAACTTACGGACTAACCATTGAAGCAGCATTTGCAAATGCAAGCATAGGTTCCAAATCTTTAGAAAGGCTGGTGTAAAATTGAGTGACCTATTTCTTTGAGCTGAATGACTTCAAAGAAACTTTAGCTATTTCTCTATAAACTTACGAACTAACCATTGAAGCAGCATTTGCAAATGCATTGTTCATGAAAGGGCCTAATATTTAAATTTTCAAAGCAAAGAAGACTTGAAGATTTTGTGTTTCACCGGTTGTCTTAGCAAATTATTGTATGAACTATTAGTTGCAATATTTGAAAGAGATATAACGTTTGGTATAAAATTGAGTTCCTCTTTCAAATTCTAGAGTTGCAACAACTGCGGTCACTTAAGCTTGACAATACGAAGGTATGTGCAATTGATTTTTCTTCCACAAGTTCGTCCATTCCTTTATTTGTTTTGAGTTTCTATTCACAACTCATTTATTCAAAAAGTCATTTGGTTACATTAAGAAACCGCAAAATAGAAACCTCTTTATAAGAAACCTCAGGCTGATTTTTTTAGAAATGGTGCCCTCTTATAAGAAACTTCTCAGCCTGATTTTAGGAAGTTTTCTCATAGGAGGATCCCAAATAAATTCATATTCAATCATCTTTGTTAAAATCAGGTGCCAAATATTTTGTAGAGATTTCATCTCCATCTATATACTTGGCACGTATGCTATGGTGGAGTAAATTTAGAGACAATGCTAGGTAACAAGAACGTACTCCTTGATAGTTTTTACTCTGTGTTTTCTTTAAAGATTCAAGTTGAAATCACGGAAGGTTTAAGGCGGTTTAAAGAATTCTTTTTGACAGCGATCGCTAATCGATTTGAAATGGCGTATAAATCAAAGGAACGGATGCTATTATTACAAATTCTGCCCCTTTTGCTTGTCACATCTGAGTTCAGAAGAAACGTGACTTTGCTTTGTTTATTTCCATAGATAAAGGATGGTGGATTGCGTGATTTCCTCTGTCATAAAGATAGAACCTCGCTTCTGGAGCTCAGTGCTAATGCAACGGGCATTACAGCAAATGCTTTTCCAACGATTGACTCAGGTAAAAGCTTTATAGTGAACCTTGCTGCTCTATGGTTCGGGCGCATCATTGATATTCCAAACGAAGTATCGACCTAAAGTCTGTCTCAAATTAGATGCCACGTGAAAATGCCTGTAAATAACCACAATAGACCCTTTAGCTATTCTGAAAAGAATCAAAATCGAACAGCATTTTGCTGCATTTTGTAGAATTTTCGAATGTGCACAATAGTGATAGAAGCTCTAACGCCACTCAATCGAGCGTTGCGTGTCAAAATGTATAAAAATAACGCTCGATCCAATGTAGAATAGCTAAAAGGTCTATTGAAGAATTTTTCAGGAGCAATAGACCTTTCAACTATTCTAAGAAAGAATCTGAACCGAACGATATTTTGATGCAGTTTGAAGAATTTTCGAATGCGCACAATAGTGGTAGAAGCGCTCTCGATCGAACCTGGCGTATAAAAATGTATAAAAATAACGCTCGATCCAGGCTCTTTTGTAGAATACCTAAAAGGTGTATTATGGCAAATCTCGCGTGATATTTCATTTAGACTTTACAAAAGGCAGACTTCAGCTCAGTCTGTTTCTCGTTGGTTTATTTGAAAATGCAGCTGGGTATGAAATTGTCATTTCGTCCTATTATCTGCCTTTCTATTCTTATAAGACCCCGTTTATACTATGCCGGTACGAAATGAAAACGGCATGAAACTGTTCCGTATTGGTTTTTCTGTCAAAACGGAATCTCCGTTTACACTATACCGGCACGAAATGAATGCGATAGGTTTTGACCATGCGCAGAGTGAGGACTGATCAAGGCGCATGCTCTCATTTGCCAGATTATCGCCTCGATGTGAATCCTACATGAAATGATGCCGTATTCGCCGTTTACACTGTGCCGGTAGAGCGACGAAGCCAGTTAGCATGCCGTATTCATTTCGTGCCGTATTCAAGTAAAAACTATGCCGCCATAGTGTAAACGGGAGGCCAATACGGCACAGTTTCATGCCGTATTCATTTCATACCGGCATAGTGTAAATGGGGTCTAAGTTTCGAGAAAAAAGAAAACGTGCTGTATGTTTTATGATGGATTCACTGTTAAAAGCAACGTCATTGTTGGTTAAGAAGAAATTCTGACCTGGGAGATATTCACCCCTAAAGGCACCGTCCCTGAAATCAGTTGCTAAAATTGCCTAATCCACATTCGTAGTACTTTAAATACCACCACATATGCATGCGAACTTTCCTTTTTTTTCTTAGGAATTACCTTCAACGTAACTGCTCTTTGTTTGGATCGTACTAAGGTAGGATCACATGTGATGTGAAATATGCTTTATTCTAACTTGATATAGATTTATCGTGGATCATATGCCTAAAATGCAAATTTTGTTTTGATTTCAGGGGTAAATATTCACCCAACTTTGTAATATGAGAACAAAAATATTCACCCCTCTGTGTAACAGATGAAAGTTGATATGGAGGAAAGTTTTGAGCATGTTTTGTCTTTAAGAGAGTTAAAACAGTTTCGTTATAGTTGGATGTCAGAAAATTGAAATAAATTTTGGCGTACCCTGCATACCATCGACTTGTTAACATCGACTTATACTTGCCTACAAGAAAAGTTTTTTAATTGCTTACCTGATAGACCATGGGTAACTAGACACTGCTGGTGTGCTTCTATGGAGGAGCGTTGCAACTAATATGTACCTGCAGAGGAATAGTTTAGAGGAATAGTCTAACTGCCCATTGATAGACCGTCCTTATGAAATTGAAAATTGATTTTTGTCTTGGCATTACACGCCATATTCAGTTACGCTTTTCAACCATCAAAGAAATAAACAAGCGTTCTTCATGGATATGAGAACTGAAAGATTGTCGTTTCTTAAAAATCTCTATTTCTTTGTCGTAGGTCGCATCATTGGAGTTCTTGTGCTGTTTTCCATTGTTGCGTCATTTGAGCTTGTCGGGAGCTCCTATTATTTCAGAGACAGTTCAATGTTTGCAACAGACACGAAAGCTCGAAGATTTGAATTTGAGCCATACTAGTATCTCAAATGATTCACTTCAACATATAGCAGGTGAGTCCTTTCTGTCAACATATACCTATTAACACAGATGTGTTGCGAGGCTTACATTCTTTGTTAAAAATATGTTCGTTGTGTGTGGTACTATAGCAATTAAACGATAATATAATAGATAAATTATTTTAGTTCCAAAAATAGCTGAGATACTAAAAAACACGACGTTTTGAGCGTATACTCGTTATCAGGTCAAAGTTTAACTTGATAACAAGTATACGCTCGAAACGTCGTGTTTTTTAACATCTCAGCTATTTTTGGTACTAAAATCATTTATTTATTATATTATCGTTATATTCTTTGTGCTTTCCGCTGCGTTGTGTTTCTTACAGGGAGCTGTTTTTTTTCTTGGTCCTTTTGTCCTCTGAAACATTTTTAATCTGCTTGTTTTATTCTCAACCGTATTTGTACATCATTTACCAAACAATAGAACCCATAGTTTTGGAGTAGGACGATTTTCTGGTGAAATTCTAGTCATTTTAGTGGAATTCCTGATCGTTTGTGAAATGATTAAAATTTCCTGGTCCTAACTTCATACCTGATATAAAGCATAACGTTCATTCTTTAAAGTTGTTTTTAGAATTTTTGCTTTAATTTTAAGAATTCTTATTCACAACCCCTCCCTCTCTTTCCAACTTTCCGGAATATTTTTCTTAGTGCTTTAAATGTGTTTATGCAGAACTGTTCTTCATGAAAGTATGAGATGATTGTACAAGGATAAGAGATTTATTGGACACATTCCTCGTTGATGGCTCTGAAGAAATTACGTTTTTCATTTATTGTACATCTTGATACTATTAAAGTTGTATGACCAAAAAGATCTTGAGGCAGTAAAATGTTGGGAATTTTCCCAAAACTTTATCGTACCATAATGCTATGCTGAGATGTAATGTAACTGTGTTTGGGCAAGGGTTATTTATGAAGCCTAATGCCCCATTCACAATGGGAATTTAAACCAGCGTAAAGAAAACCAGGTTATCAATTGTCGCGTTCTAATTGGCCAGTCCTACAAATCGAACTCATATGGTTGGTTAGAAGTTAAGGAGTGTCAATGAAGATGAAGACCCCGTGCGGAAGGAGTCTGGGTATTCTATTTTTACCCTATTGTATTTGATGATTTTGACACGTGCATGGATAACGTTTTACTGGAGGAACAATAATGTGCGTAGGAGTTTTTTGTCCTAGTTATAGATTGCCTCAACTTGGCTCCGTTTATTCATTTTAACCTCGTTTAGAGATATAGCTGGTTTGATTGTGTCAATGTGAATAGGGTATAAGATGATATAAGAAGCTAGAAGATTGGATGCTACAATACGACATCAACATTTAAGATTTTATCCACGTCTTCGAGAAACTCCAGGTTTACGCAAATAATAATTTTTTGATAATTTCTCGCTCAGGCAAGTCTTTCAGATATTGACATAGATTCGATCATTTCTCTCTTTGCGACTGATTTTATCTGATTCTTTTTAGGGTTACCAGTTCGAAGCCTTAGTCTTCCGGACAGACTCAAGATTACTGATGCTGCTTTGAAGTTCATTGAAGGTTTATATACATACAAATCACATCACTACGGTTGTGCTGTACCATAATGTAGGATTTGTTTCATTCAAAGGAAGGAAATTTGTTCATGCATAGATATATTCATGCATTCATGCATTTATTCATGCATGGCCAGAAAATTATGCATGAATGACCTTACCCTTGTTGAATAAAGGAAATAAACGGGAATTTGTGGAATATTCAATAGAGATCTTTGTCGATTCTTTCTCATTCATCAAGGGGACAGACTACCTTTAAGAGAATTATTTTGTACAGAGCGCCCAATGAGAGCATTGCTTTAATTTTTTTTCTAAATTCGCAAGTTATCTTGAAAGTTTTCTCTGACAAATGCAGTCTTAAAAAGTATTCAACTATTCACTGTATATTCTCAGCAAATTTAAAACTAATACATTTCAACTGGTGTAGTGTATAATAGAAAGCTAAATTATATAAAACAAATAATGACATTAATATGCATACAATTAACAACAAAATATTGCTGAAGGAAAAATGAAAAGAACTCAAATGAGCTTTCGAGCCATATGCCCCTCTTGTGAATTACAATTTTAAGAACAGCAGTTTGAATATACTATGAAAGTAATGCATTGCTACAGGTTATAGAAAAAACTAGGAGAATAATTATCTATCAATCTACTTTAATCTTAATGAAGGGGTTAAAAAAAAATTAAAAGAATTAAGAAAAAACAAGTGGAATAAAAATTCAAATACTAACATGTTTTAAACTAAATAATAAACCTAAGAAATAAGTTTTCGTAGTTGATCTTATTACATATCGAGTATATTTTACGCAAATCCTGGAGCTGTAGAATTCACGTCCGCACGCCACGATTGACGACGTGATTTTTTAAAAAATGGTATTTGATTTTTTTACTGTTAGGCTGTTTGTTCTGTTGAATAACTTATAACTCAGGACTGGACCGAAACATTTACAAAAATCTGCAAGAAATATTGAACTGTTAATCTTCAAAATCAGTCTAGTGAATTATTCATAAACATTTTAGATGTTACCTTTTTCGTACCCTTTATACTTAGTGTCTCACATATTTCATCCTTATTCAGGTCTGCCCCTAACAAGTCTTAATCTGGCTGATTACATTCACATAACTGATGTCGGCTTGGCTTCTGTTGGAAAAATTACGAGGTAAATATTTTGGAGGAAATTTTATCGACATTACCAGCCGTTTTGAAGTTTTTTTTAAAGTGATTTTGTCGTGAAGATCGAATGATATCTTTTACATTTTATAGAACTTTCGAACGTGCACAATACTGACAGAAGCTCTAACGCCACTCAATCTAACCATGCGTATAGAAATGTATAAAAATATCGCTCGATCCAGACTCTTTTTTGTAAAATAGCTAAAAGGTATATTGCTATTTCAGAAAAGTTCACCACTGAGATTTATTTGAATAGACCTTTTAGCTATTCTACAAAAGAACCTGGATCGAGCGTTATTTTTATACATTTTGATACGCGACGTTCGATCGAGTGGCGATAGAGCTTCTATCACTGTTGTGCACATTCGAAAATTCTACAAAATTTAGCAAAATATCGTTCGATTCTGATTCTATTTAGAATAGCTAAAAGGTCTATTGTTGCCATATATTTTTGTTTTGGTACATTGAGCATGTATGGTGATACCACATTAGTTGCATGAGTTTTAGTGAGGTAGAAGATGGATTACTTCGTTAGCCTTTCTGCTGGGGAGCTTATTTACTTACTCTCCTGAATGATATAAAATGATCAAATTAGCCAGCTTTTCACGGATATGCCATTCCTGTAAGTTGTCATTAATAATGCTATTGATGCTCTTTCTTAGTTTGAATTCATTGTCATTAGCAAATACCAAAATATCCGATGATGGCCTACGGAACTTACAAGGTAAGGTCGCTAGATGACATATTGAATGAGTAAGGAAAGTGGCACATTTGACAACTTTTGTGACTGCCATTTATGTCACTCATATTTCTATTTGTTAAAGGTGGTACGATAAAATATGGTACACTCTTTTTTTTATAAGAATATTGTTTATAAGAATATTCAGGCTCAGAATCATCCAAATTTTAAGAATATTATAAGAATATTGCTCAGCCTCAGCTCGCATATTTGTGTCTCATTTTCCTGCAGTTGCCTGTTTTGCGATGTCATAACATTCTTATTGTTACAATTGCTTAAATTTTTCTTTCGTTCGACCATTTCTTCATAATGATATGACACTTGTTTGAATTATGTTCCCCTGAAACCATACCAGATTTGAAAAAATAAGAATACTTCAAGAATATGTTAAGGCTCAAAACGAAAAATTACTTAAGAATATTGAGACTGGAAAATATTTATAGTATTCTTATAAAAAAAGAGTGTATTAAAATGGCAGATGCAACGAACGAAACAAGTCTAAATAATTGGCACACTGAGGCCTTTCAAACTTATGTTATCATCAGAGAGTGTGTTATGTCACTCACATTGTTTTAAATTTGCTACATGGAAGAAAAAAGCACATCAATATGAAAATGAATTCTGTTGAAATTTGCGTAAGCGTTTAACCAATTATGAGGGATTTACTAAAAGCGTTTGTCGAATGATTCCTGACGTAGTCCTAGAATTTGAATCGTTTTTCATGCACGGATGTTTTTGAAAATAACGACAAAGATCCCATTTCTCTAGCCATAAACTGAAAAAATATTAAACAAGAAACATCCATTGTATTTATTATATATCCCTAGAGCGCTGCTCATTCATTGACAGAAAGTGCACTTGACATACTTTATGACAAAGTTTCCTTTTTCAAATTTGCCTCGGCCTATATTACAGACCATTTACAGGTCTTGAACACGGGCTAAGTTGCCAATAACTATGGAAAGGAAAAGCTAAATTTTTAGATAGATCCTCCTGCTTCATAAAGTTTGGTTCACACCAGAATAAAAACGCGTTGTAAAATACATTAGAAATGCGACGGAAAAAGTGTCAACATTATTTTCCCTCAATTTGAAATTATGTCATGGAATCAAAACTTTTTTATTCCACTTGGAAACAGTGACTTGCTAGAAATCCGTTAAGAATGACTTTAGAAATTATGTTGTCCCAATACTAACGCGTTTTTGCTCCAGTTTTGACCAAGCTTAAAGCTTCGAGAAAGTCTAATATGTGGTTTTTTTGCCAAAAACATTACCTGAAAAGCACAACACGCTATTGTGGAATCATTTAGTGCAAGAACAGTTATTTTCGACAAGCTCGCATATGCTAGGTAATAGGATATTCCAAATGATGCAAGAAAAAGTCTGTGTTATATCATATATTACCAATAACGATCTATTTATTGACTTTCATGGGGTTTTCTTTTAGGTCTGTGCCAACTGCAAGAACTTGATTTGGCCAAAGCTCCTATCAGTGACGATGGTGTCAGAATGATTACAGGTATTTCAGAAACGACAGTTGATATGTTTATTCTAGTTCTTAAAAAAGCAGTCTAAGGGCCATTTTGAGAAATTCTACCTGGAACATACTCAAGGATCAGTTAGCTGCAGGGTGTGACGTAAAGCCTATTGCCTTTTGGACACCATCCCAAACAATTTACTCTACCTATCTTCAAAAATGCTTCCATTTTCCTGAAGTTAAGTGTGCTTTGATTTGTAAACAAAAACAATTTTGAAAATGTGTCAATAGTTTTTAACAGCTGATGTTTGTTCTCAGCCTTTTTACAAGAATGCTATAAATTATAGTCTGGGGTCTTTGTAATCTTTCACCGTCACCATGTAACGATAATTGTTGGGATTGTGAACAAGATAAGTTGTGAGCCTCGAGGAGTCCCCTTGAAAGGGCTCACGATTGCATGCGCAGCAAGGAGTAATTTCACTTATGTGATACAGTAAAAACCTGCGTATAAGAACCTACAATTTTGCAAGTCAGCCTAACTAGGTTCTTATGTTTTGGGTATTTAGTGGGAAATGAGGCTGTTCAGGTTCTTAAATTGGTTCTTATTTTATTCATGGCTTTCAGGAATTTCTTTTCTTCGGATTCAAAGTTCAGGCCTATTCTTTACTGTCAGTTCACATCAGTTGAGTTTATGAGATATATTCCCCAACAGAAATTTGCGGAAGAATCAGAAATGTTTATATAATCCAGAGAAAATCTTTCAAAAACTTCTCATCGGGTAATATAAAAAATTGTTATTCTTCCACAAACTTCTGTTGTGAATAAAACCCCATCCTCTCTAAAAATAAGAACCTATTTCAAATTCCAGGCTGAATGGGTTCTTATATAATAGGGGTTTAATTGCAGGTTCTTAATCCACTAGGTTCTTATACGCGGGTTTTTACTGTATGCAAATTAGCTTGACTGTTGAGAACAAGAGAAGATACAATGGCAAAAAATGCGCTTGCGATCTTGAGTCCTAACGTTGATTCACTCCAGCACGTTGTATCCAAAAAAATAATGTTTTTTTACTCTTGTTTGGCAATGCTGCCTCATCAGAGCCATGCTCACATCTATGTCGGTATTCTACATTTTGCTTTTTACAATTTACTGAGATCAGAGCATGATATTCATTTTCCTTTTACAGGTCTCAAGTCAATTCACACACTCAGTTTAGCATCCACACGGATCACAAATAAGATATTTGAAGATGGCACGATGAATCTATTTTGCAATTTATTCAAGCTGAATGTCAGTCGAAATAAAATTTCAGATGCTGGACTCTGTCATCTTCATTTGGGATTTCTTGAAATGATCAATGCTGACCAGACATATACGAGTCCAGCTGCCTTTGCCACCATAGTGGGTTAGTGAACATTTAGTGATTTTTGTACTGGGTGCCCAAAAAGGTTAACGGATTTTGCTTCACCTAGCAATGAAAATTTAGCTTTTATCAATAGACCTAATCGGCTAAGGTTTGTTTTACCCATTTCAAATCATGTGACCGTACTCTTTGGAAGTTTTAGTATTATGCTATATTTTGCACTTATGGCACAACTTTGCATGGCACGAAATATGTTAGAGAAATCAAAAGATGTTTTATCAAGAGATTGGTCACGTAGCTTGAAATGGGTGCAAACAAACCTTAGCCAATTTTGTCTATGGCAAATCAGTTTTTAAATTTTCCTTGATAGCTAACTTGAACATAGATACAATGCATGTAGCCTACAAGTTGAGAGCCATTATTCCAAATCATAGGCTACCTTATCTGTTGACATTGGCGCTTTGAGTGTTGGAATATTGTTGTCGAAAGTTCACAGTTGCCTCCATGTTCAAACCAGAGCTTTGGCCTTTTGGCCTAAGAAAATTCTTCAAGCATATCGAAATTCAAAACTAAAATTAACGCAAATTGAAAAACTGCGGAATGGGTGACGTCTAGCAAACAGAATTTAATTTGACCTTTGTTTTGTTCAAATTTTATCAAGGATATTGATTTATGATTCTTCAAGCAGGGCTTTTGTAGCTTATATAATTAATGATGTATTATTTAACGAACCTTGTTTTATTTAACAGGCTGTCCAAGGCTGAAAGTACTCCGAGCACAGAACTGCAGATTGGCCGCAGAGCTTGAAGAAATGCAATAAATTGGTCTTGACCCTTTAAGTTTAGTTTGCTGACGCTGTGTGGTATTATGTTTATATTCTGTTGAAATCTAAAGAGTTATTCTTCTGTTATTTTATGCCAAATCAAAAATGATGTTTTTATAGGGAATTTTTAAGTGAAAATTCTAAATTTCTCTTCGAGTTTATTGAGTTTGGATTTATTGCGGATTTACTCTTCAGGCTGGACATTGGAAATAACTAATTTGTCATGAAGTAAGATTGCAAAACCTTGTGATACCGGGTGAGTCAATAGAAAGAATCCCCGTTTGAAAGGCCACGTCTCCCTGGATATCAAGACGCTGGTATCGGCAAATATATCATTTAATGGTAGACATTTTAAATCTACTTTAAAATTTTCGTGACTGACATCGGCCGCTTCGTTCTGATTTTATAACGGATTTTCTCGAGAAAGCCTCTTCAAGAAACCTTCACAATGTGCCCAAAATCACGAAAAAATTTTTCCTTAACATTTCTGCCTTACACCGGCCTTAAGGCTAATTTCCAGTCAGTGGAATTTTCCGAGCGGGCGGAATTTTAGACAATAAAAGGTCACTCAGCCGTAACTTTCTGTTCAATTCCAGAGCGACATTTTCTCTCGCATACAATAGAATTTCCGCCCGCTCGGAAAATTCCACTGACTGGAAATCAGCCTATACAACAATGACTTCTGCGCGCCTTAGCACGTGCTATCCCCTTGGGAGGATGAACAAGTCTTCTCCTTGGTATGAATAACCTATTCAGGGGGATTCCATTCTCCCAAATTCTCCCAAGTGTCATCATTTTTAGGAAAAACTTTTTGCGGGTTTTGGAAGGGGCTTGCTACAGAAAATCTCCCATATCTACGGGAAGGAATGGTTGATTAAAGCAGGGTAAATTACTGAACCTAATTGAACTTACTGGCAAGAAAAAAAGACAGCTCTCAATATTATTGCTTTGATACTCAGGCAGAGGGAGTAGTGGCCTTTCAAACAGAGATTCTTTTTTAGACTCACCTGGTACCTTGTTGAATCTGTCAGAGGGAATGTAAGCATATAAAAGTGGAAGTGGCTCAAGCCACTTGCGGTCAAACTCTAGCCTATCAGATATCAAGATTTCCTGTTGTATCGGACTATCGGACTGTATCGGACACGTGTATCGGACTATTGTCTTTGCAAGGTTATTTCTATCGAAGGCTAGGCTTTCCCCAAGACTCGTCAAAAAAGTTTCGTCAAAATCGAAGGCTTATATATGCTTAGATTCTCTTCAAGGTCACACGGTTCTTGAATGTGAGGAAAGCTTAGAAGAACAAAGTTATGTTTCGCTCCAGCACAAATTTCAAAAAAGTCATATGAAGCCACTAGCGATTATCAAGCTTAAAGTTTCTTATAAAGCGTGTAAGCGTGAAGGAGAAGGGAAGCGTGTAAAGGATGGATTTTAAATGTGTTCTGGTTGATCAGACGCCCGGGGGGAGGTACTCCCATTATGGCCTAACAGTGGGTCCAGTCGGTTTGAGGGTCTTATGAAATGGCTACCTAATGGACTAAATGGCCCTTTTTGTGAAACACATACTACCAGTTGGGGGTATTCCAAGATTCCTGGCACTGATTCCTGGCCCGTTATAAGATTTCAACTCACTAGGCTCCTCCGCATGGCAATATTGTCGTTGCACCAATAATTATCAATGAATTTTGAAGTTTTCTTCCCTTGTTCAATCAGTTTTCAAAATAGAAAATTTTGAAAAACTGCAGAAAATGTTCACTACACGTTTTTTCTTTTATAAGAAACTTGGATAAGCCCCTAGTACTAAAAGTTTCTTAATTTCACGTGAAAATTTCATCTTTTTAGTACTAAAAGTTTCTTAATGTGTTTCTTATTTCAAAATGCATTTAGGATGCATGTAGTTTCTACCCACTGCCATGTATTCGTTTCTTGACAGACAGCACAATTTTTAGCGAGAAGGAGAGTTCTATTTGATTCAAAACATAAATCTATCATCAATAATACTAAAATATAAAGGCTCAACCACAATTATCCCATGATTTCCTCGTATTTGGCTTTAAAAGTTCTTAGCAATTCTCAAGCATAGTAGTAGAGTTTCTTAATTTTTTCGCCATCCTAGTACTAGTTTCTTATAAACCAGTTTCTTATAAAAGAAAAAACGTGTACTAAATGCTACCAAATGGCCCAATTTTAGATTCACGAACTACCATTTGGGGGTTTCTGTAAAAAGATACTACAATTTGAGGTTATTTTCCAAAATTTTTGCTTTGGCCCTCTTTAACCCTGACTGTCAAGTCACAATCAGAGTACCCCCTGGGATCAGACGTAAGTCTGCGAGCTGCTGGGCTGCGGTTTCTCAGGTAGTCTCTTTTCCATTTTGGGCAGTAAAAGGAGGTAATTGCATAAGGATCACTTCACTTATTTGGGCCTAAAATTTAAATTTGGGACGCACGAATTGCGAAGTAACAAGCAAGAAAATAGCAAGAAAATTTCACCCAACGAGCGTCGAGAAGTAGATGTCAAATGCTGATCAGTGAATAATCCGAGGAAAGCGTAATATTTGGTGCTTCAGCATAAAGTATGCCGAGTTTGAACGTGCTAGCAAACTATGCACAGAAATCAGTGACACTTGCCTTGTTTGGGGCAACTTGTTATTATGGGACGATCTTGGTTAATGCTGCTTATACCCGCCGCAAAAAGAGAAAAGAAAGACAACTGGAAGCAATTAAATCGGTAAAATGGTCTTCGCTCGTGTTTAATGCTGTTATAGAGCTGCATCCATTATCCATTACATGTATTCTGCTTGTGCAATTGAACTTTGCTGCTTTTTTGTTTTATTTATTACTAGCTAGACTACTTACTTTAGAAAGTTTGAGTAAAAGAGTTTGTTGGCTCGTAGTAAGTATCCATTTTTATAGCCTACGAGTAGACCCATTATTCTGAAGAATAAAGGGTCTACGAAATAAAGAGATAAAAAAGCTTGCTACGGCTGCCCAATTAATTAATTATGTTAATCTTCTATTCAAATAATGTATCAAACCCGTCTAAACAAAGGCTGCATAAATTAAGTTCTAGAAATCTGGAACTGTAGTAGCAAGCTTTTGCTCATTAATTCATAGACCCTTTCTCCAGTTGGATAATGGGTCTACACGTAGGCTGCCATTTTTATTGTCAACCTACAAATTTAATGAACTCCTCAGTTCTGATAAAAAGGAAGTGGCTGCAAGAATAATACCATAGATTGAAAAGGGATGAAGTAATGGATAGTTTCCAGCCTCAATCCCATTAAAAAAACTCTCTTGTTGAAGGCCCTAATTTAAATTAAATTCTTTTATCATTTCTCAGGTAGAAGGAGAATAAAGATGTGATTGGCTGAGAATGGCGACTTGACATTTACTCTAAAGAAGTGAAAGGGTGCTTGTTTTTGGCAAAATGTCTTTATTTAAGTGACTGATCATTGGTGCAAATCTTATCCAGACTTGCCAATAGAATTGGCACAAGACATGTTTGTTGCAATAGAAAATGAAAATTTAAACTAGAAAATGAAACAACTTGTTCTGTGTAAAATCTACTTGTGCAATTGAATCAGACATGTCTCAGTCATCAACATATTCACCCTAGGTTGGCCCATACTGGGTGTGCAGAAAAGAAGTTTTACAGAGAATACTTGATAAATTCACATCCAATCAGAATCGAAGTTTAGTCAGCTGAAAGCTGCTGTATTTTTTGTGATTTTCTTATATATCTCTCAACATTAGCAAAAAAGGTAAAATTTAATTCAATAGAAGATTGTTACTTCAAAATGTTTAGGAAAAGGCTGACAGTTCTCCATAAAGATTATAAAGAATCTTCTCACTGAAACAAGTTACAGTCAATACTCCTCAATAGTTAAGAATTGAATCTTTATGAAAGTAGTACAATGTACTGTAATACTTTCATAAAGATCAAATGTTAACTTTGAGAGAATGAAAGTAGCAATTTTTCAATTCTATAATGCTCTACTTCTCCATATGTAACAAATTTTCAAACATGTGAACTGCACTAAAAACCTTGTACTAAAAACCCTGGGTAGTTTGCCAGATTTTTTACGAGTCTACTTATGAGGTAGCTAGCAGTCAAGAATAGACCTTTTAGCTGTTCTACAAAAGAGCCAGGATCAAGCGTCATTTTGATACACTTTTATATGTGAGGTTCGATCGAGTGGCATCAGGACTTCTATCACCATTGTGCACATTCGAAAATTCTACAAAATGTAGCAAAATACTGTTTGATTCTGATTATTTTCAGAATAGCTAAATGGTCTATTGCTTGATCAGTTTGACTGGTTTGACTGTGTGCAGTTTACTGTAAAATATAAAAGTGCAATTTCATATCAAGCGTTTATTGATTAATAAATATATCAGTCTTTCCATTACAAGCAAAACAAAAACTACAAAAACCAATGGAGTAGGAAATGCTCTGACAACAGGAGCTATCAATTTGATGATGCATTGACAGGTGACACCAGTGAAAATGAATGGCGAGATATGATATATGTCTGCTAGAAGAGCACTAGTCAAGTAATTACAGTTAAGCCCAAAATTATTCACACCTATGCCAAATTTGGAGTATTTTCAATCGTCATATTTGCTAACCAATTCACAAGATATTTCATTCCTTGAAATGTCTCTTGTAGCACTTGTTTCAGCCTTTTATAAATTTCTTACGAAACTTCAGCCACAGTAAAATTGGTCCTCAGATAGAACGATGCAAAATACTCAGAATTTGGCATAGGTATGAATAATTTCGTGCTTAACTGTAAGAGCATCGTACAGTACTAGCCTTGTGCCCATTAACATACTGTAATGAACAGTTTTCTAAAATTCTTCAGATTCTGGCAAGGATTCTTGCATGGTATGAAAGTAAGTAGAAATTCTTAAACAAGAATTAAATTTCGCAAAAATTTTTGCAAATCCTCAAGCCAGAAAACAATGCTAATGTGCACAAGGCCTTACCGTTTTTAAGAGAGAGCGTACTTACAGTAGTTTCTAATATTAATCTTAAAATTGAGGTTTCAACATAGCAGATTTATTACAGGAGATCCTGTCATTTTATCAAACATTTGGTTAATACTGTACGTTTTACGTTTACCAAGAAGACTTTTTTAATCATTTCACAGCAAAGCAGGTATTAAATTGAACTACAATACAGCTACAGTATGGTACTCACTACTGAATGAGGTCACAAAACAAATTTCTAACTTTGTTGTTTACTTGGGATCCATGGGCAGGAACACAAGAAGCAGTTCTTTCGTGGGTAGCACAGTGCTCAGAAGGCCACCCTTTAGAGCTGAACATGCACCCTTAACTTAAAAAGGCTGCAGAAAAGAGCACTGTAAGAGTAAATAGGACTTTTCACAAACTCGTTGGTATGGTGCCCATTGTGCCTCCTGGCTCCTACAGTATGCCTACGTTTGGGACGTTTGGGGCAGTACAAACAATATTCTGTGAACTGGTATGTACAGCCAATTTGGATAGCTTGAAAGGTGAACATTTGAGCTGGTAAGAACGGCTCTAGACATGGCTATGATTTTAAACAAACATCTTTATGTATGACTAGAGGTATCATTGCAATTAAAAGCCTCCCTGTATGGCCACACCACTGCTGAAGTTTTTGAAAGATCAAAACTGAGAACATTGTCATGCTCACTTGTAGGAGTTGGGCCAAACTATTTACTAGCTTTTTTACAATCTTTCCACTGAAATGCCAAAAAACTGTTTGAAGTTTGATTTAATAAAGAAAAATTATGATGAAATGAATGGGCTCCTTGGTGAGATAGCCTAGTCTCTAAGATCTTAAATTGATTTTAAATACAAGAATTTTGCAAATCCACTGAGTTGAGGTCTTTTAAAGATCACATTTATGCGACAGCTTAACCAAAGACCCGTACATTACTTGTGATACAAATAACTCCAAAATTCACGTAAAAGAAGGTTAATATCAGAGCGAACCAAACAAGACTTCGAAAGTAATTAAATTCTTGTAACCTGGCTGTCTAAATCTACTTCGGAATGCAAGCATGCGAAAAACATAATCGATTAGAGATTGATCAATTTTCAAACTTTGCTCAACGGACTTCTGCAAAGCATCCATGAGCTATGTTAGAGAAAGTTAGGTTATCAAAATCCTTTCCAAATCCCAGTTGGTTTGCTCTGAAATATACGGTAAACAAAGACGATAGCCTGATGCTACTTTCACTACAAGTGCTATCGAGATTCGAGAAGCCTCCTGGATTCAGCTTTTGCACATATTTGAACTTCAAAGGGTACAGTAAAAACCAACATAAGGCAACCAATGATTTCCTGTAACAGGCTATAATGGTTTCATATATATACCGTAGGATGCATTAGAGGAAAACAGCCTTGATTGGTTCATAAATCCGCTCTTAACTTATTCTTGGTGTTGGCTGGACAAAAAATGTCTTTCTACACTTATGAAATTGGTGAAAAATGATTGCCTGCCTAATAGTACTCTACAACTGTGCATAGGTTTAAATTATCTAGCACATATATAAGTGGTTCTTGTACCGGGTGAGCCAGAAAGAAGTTCCCACTTCCGATAGGCCAGCATAAATCATACATTGGACCAATTTCAAATATTTTTGAATTTTTGTCGATTTTTCAGATGCCTACTTTTCGATAAATTTACGATTTCTTGAAATGTTTACATCTGCAGACTGCCCAAAAAGATCGAAGAAAGCCATTAAATTCTATAAAGACCAAATTTGACAAAACAAAGGGAATGCTCCTAAAAATGACGAGGGAATTTTGAAATGAATTATGTCGCACGAGCGGTCATTTTACGATTGCACAACTTTAGTATCATTTTCATTAATACAAAGACTGCAAGTTTTCTATCATTTCTTTGAAATGATACTTGCTAGCCGCCGTAGTTTGTGCATTTAGGGAATTAAAAAATATTTCTAACAAGCGTCTAGATTTAGGACTTTTGATACAAAGACCTACTAACTAATTCCCTACATGCACAAACTACAGTAGGTAGCAAGTATCATTTCAAAGTACTGAAAAACTGAAAGTCTTTGAAATGATGAAAGTAATATTAAAGTTGTTCAAACATTAACCTACTGCTCGTACGACATAATCCATTCCCGAATTCCCTAGTCATTGCGAGGAGCACTCCCTTTGTTCTGCCAATTTCAGTCTTTTGAGCGTTTGCTGGCTGTTTTTTTTATCTTTTTGGGCAGTCTGCAGACGACAAAATTTCAAGAAATCAAAAATATATCGATAAATCGGCATCCAAAAAATCGAGAAAAAATAACCAAGAATGGTATAGGATATTGACAAAAGATTAAATCAAAAGCATTTGAAATTGGTCCAGTGTATGATTTATCCTTGTCTGTCTGAAGTGGGAACTTTTTTCTGGCTCATCCGGTATATGAAGTGATTAGCTAAATTGACAAAAAATCAGTCTGGAGGTCCTTAATCTGTAGTTTCTTCCATGCGAGTTTTTACTGTAGTTACTCCATGAATAATCAGTGGATTTGCAAGATTCTGGAGTCTAAAACTAATGTACGATCTTTTTGGACCCCGGAGGGGGGGTACTTGACTCAAATTTGTACGGGGGTGTGCCCACGAAAAATTTTTATTTTACCCTGCTCCAGAATTTTTCGCTCAAAATGATAGCCTGTTCTAGAAAAATTGGTGAAAAGTATACTCTAAAACATGAAATTTGACCGAAAAGCGACCCGATCTAACAGAATATTCCCTTTTGACATTCTTTGACAACCTGCTCTAGAAAACTTGCCTCATTTTGATACCCTATGCAAGAAAAAATTGGTGAAAACGATACCCTTAAAAACGGCACATCCCCGTCAGACAAATATACTAAGTACCCCCTCCCCGGGCTTAGGACAGGGTTATCTTACCATGGAGCTCGTTCATATATCGTTATATTTTAATATTAAATCAAACGTCAAATAGTTTCAACCTTTGAAATATTGAAACAAACAAAACAAAAATCAGACTTCGAAACATTGAAGCACAAAATTTTGGCAGTTCTTTCTATCTTCAATATTCCACAAAGCATGATCACAAGAGGGGATAGTTTTGGGACACTTGTTACAATCTTGACTTCTCAGACCTCATGTTTGGATTGTTTTATACCCTCCTAAGTCATACTGCAAAAAGCATTAATGATTGCCAGATCAATTTCTTTGTGCATGTAACGCTTCTGGTTTGGTCATAAATCACAGAAAGAAATGCGCACTATCATTGGAGACTTCAATAATGATAAAACATCTGAAAAATTTGACTCTTACGCAAGATTGAGTATTTTGCTTCAAAACTATAGCTCAAAATAAGGTTTTTCAACGTGTGATTTCTCTTCCTTGCTGTATCAAAGGCAAACATTTTATCATCTACGAATATTGTTGGGTCTTTGACAAAATAAGTCAAAAAGAAAATTTTATCAAAGGTTTGATAATCAATTTTTGGTGATTTTTCAAACAGGAGTACCTTTTTGTGGGACACCCGGTAGTTCTAAAAATATTTATTTAGCATTCAGTTTAGGTGGCAACATGAATTTCCTACAATCGCTGCTATCATAGTAAAAAAGACTCACTTGTCCTCTCTAAGAAATTTGAAAACAGATGAAAAGTCTAATTTTGCATAACCTCGATTGCACATGATTCTGTATATTTGATGAGCCAGAGATCCAAGAGGTGTTGCTGATTTTGTTGCAGTTGATGCATTCTGAGCAAGACCAAGATCCTGAAAAATAAAACAAGGCATGAAATACACTATCGACGCCTGGTGAGCCAGAAAAAAAGCGTACACTGGATGAGCCAAAACAAAGTCCCCACTTTCGAAAATCATAGCA
The DNA here is from genome assembly GCA_039566865.1 of Aurelia coerulea. Taxonomy (NCBI): domain Eukaryota; kingdom Metazoa; phylum Cnidaria; class Scyphozoa; order Semaeostomeae; family Ulmaridae; genus Aurelia; species Aurelia coerulea. The sequence continues at coordinate 31,628,812 of CM076944.1, forward strand.
CCAAGAGAACTTGATGGATTGGAAAGCATATGACTCAAATCTTTAAAATCTTGAAAAAGGTTGGTGTAAAATTCTTTGACATTGTTCTTTGAATTGAATGGCTTGAAAGGAACTTATGGTACTTTTGGGTAAATCTGCCGTGGAAATGTTTGATATCTTGATTTTTGCCAAAATGGCAGCAATCTAATTATTTTTCAAACCAATAGACATTTGAGGATTTGAGAACTTTTAAAAAAACAAAATTTCCCCGGACGAAATCAAATCCATCGCTACGTTGAGGATTTGAAAACTCAACGTAACGATGGATTTGATTTCGTCCGGGGAAATTCGTTTTTTTTTTTGCAAAATGATTGACCTCTGTTCCTCATTCAAATTTCGGGCTTCAAGCCAATTTAAAATTTGGCTTTTTCGCATTTTCCAAAACATGGACTGGAAAAGGAGGGAACTGTCCGAGAAATGAATGAATTGCCCTATTTTTGAAACTACTTTTTCGGATGGAAGGCATGACTTAATCTAACCAAACAAAATCTCAAAAAATAGCATAGATTTTCAGCTACATGCTAATACCTTGTTTGTTTTAATAACATTTTCTTTCAGAAAACTACCGGGTGCCCCACAAAAAAGTACTCCCGTTTGAAAAATCACCAAAATTTGATTACACGACCGATCTTCCATCTTCTTTTTTCGTCAAGTAGATCAAGGACCAAATTATTTTCCCAGATAAAGCTGATTTTGTAATTGCTTTAAAAAGTCGCAAATTTAGCTCTTTTCGGGGCTACCTGGTTTTGGATCATACTGCAAAAAAAGCATTGATGATTGCCAGATCAATTTCTTTGTGCATGTAAAGCTTCCCGCTTGGTCATAAATGATAGAAAGAAATGCACACTATCATTAGAGACTTAAATGATGATAAAAAATCTGAAATTTTGACTCTTAGGCACGATTGAGTATTTTAATTAAAAACCATAGCTCAAAATAAAGTTTTCCAACCTGTAATTTCTCTATCTTGTTGAATCAAAAGAAAAAATTTCATAATCTAGAAATGTTTTTGGGTCCTTGACAAAACGATTCCAAGAGAAAATTTTTGTCAAAGGTTGAAAATTGATTTTTGGTGATTTTTTAAACGGGAGTACTTTTTTTGGGACACCCGGTATGTGCGATCTAGCTCGTGAGATTGATTGGGTCACCCAACATTAATCATTCCATTGACGTTGTATTACCGATGCAGGGAAATGCTACGACATTTGTACGTGAAATTTTAATTCGTAAGAGACTATTTTATAATTTGATAAATGCTTCTCGTGGGGCTAAAATTGTACATTTTTTCAAAAATCACGACAAGAGCTTCCAGGCCTTAAACCTATTAACAAAATTTTATTTCAAAAGTCGTTTCAGGTAGCGAAACTCTTGATTTTGCTCTTACAGCATTCTGCATTTGAAATAGGCCATACATACTAAAATGTCATTTACAAGACAGAAAACTCCAGTAATGCACAAACTGGACAGAAGATAGCTTCTGTTTTCAGATGATTTCAATCTTCTCAGTTGCTGAAAATTTTTCAGTTTGAGTTGGCGGGACTCCTTCGTCTTCGTGTAAAGCACACTGTTTCGATATGAACTATCTTACAGACCTTTAGCAAATGCAAATATGTTTTGTCACGTATCTGGTAGTTCTATAAAATTCCCATAGGTCCCAAGCTTAAGTACCACATGTGCTAATATTTACGGAAATAAAATCGTCTAAGTGTGAATTAAATAGGTCTTAACTAAACTCGACAATTCTTACTGTTTTGAGGTTGACATCATGCCAAGAACATCAAGCAGTAGATTATCCCGTTCAAACTGTTATGTTTATTATTTAATCTTACCAAAAGTCACTCAGCAAGTTTAAATGACTAAACTAGACATTCTCACAATGTTGAGAGAGGCAGCAAGCCAAGAACATCGAACAGTAGATTATCCTATTCAACCTGATATTTAATCTCATCGAAAGTCACTCACCAAATTTAAATGAGTGCATGCGACTACCAAGGCAACAATAATATACTCAGTTTCAAGGTGATTTCAGAATGTAATCCTCTTAGCAAAAGGAGACTTACCTACGACTTAGACATCGTTCACACCACACCGGCAAAATGTGAAAATGGCAAAATTTGAAAATGGTGAAAAATGTGACGGCAGCAAAGTTTTAGCTAGCGTTCACACGATACCGAAACATATTGAAAACACAAGGAAATTTGATGGTAACAGACTCGTTGCAATCTACCAAGTATTTGATGCCAAAGAAATGTACTTCCACCAAAAGAATCAAGCCCCGTTTTGAAAGCGTCGAAAAATGTTCCATTTTCATCGTTTTCGAGTGCGAACTGCTTGTGGATAAAATCCCTACCCCATTGGTCCCTATAAATCATAACGAAAAAACGTTCCTTCTTCTGGTGGAGAAGCATCACTGAAAATACCAGAACAAAACTCAATTAATATCATAAATCAGTACAATATCAAGGACACTTGTATCAAGCAATCTGATTGGCTGTTATTCAAACTGCACACATGGTACTGTAACCAAGCAATGGGTTAAGCTTAGCCGACGTAGCCTCGTATTTATGAAGTTGATGTCTGATCACATGTAAACAAACTGATCACATGAAAGCAGACAGACCCGTAGCGGAATTGCTATTTACCATGACTCAATGCCTTTAATCTTACCTTTGCCATTAGCTGACTGCCAAAGCCTCCTTGATAATTATTGCTTGACGGAACGCCTTCAAAAACACCCGGGTATGGGTTGTAGGTGTCACTGCTCCAACAACGACCTGTGCTTGTATTTAGGATTTTTGCCAACATTTTGCTGTCAAGTCCAAGTCTGTAAGACAGATAAATAGTCTAGCATCTTGATTGGTTTGAATAATACATTACAATATTCAAAAATACGAATAGAAACTGAAATTATATTCATGTTAAAAAAGCTAGCTTAACGCTTGCAGTAATTTGGTGCAAAATATCATAATTTGGTGCAAAATATCATAATTAACAAAATCCCCCGGTAGCATCAAAGAGCAGTCTCATAGTCCTGTATAGTATCTAGTCTTTGCCAATTTTCATCCATGATTCTAGAGTAGATCAATAGAGCAAACAATGAACAATATATCAACAATTTCAATCGTGACTAAGGAAATGAATCATCAGTTTTTAAAACTGGACAAATGTGCCTTTCATCATAGCCTTTAAATAGTGGATACTCTCTGTCACACCCAGTACAGTGGTACCGTTGCTGGTAGGGACTGACTGCATATAACAAACAAGCTTTACCTTGTGCCCAGGTTCATAGCTTCTGCAGTTCCAATCATTGAGATAGCTAGCAGCATGTTGTTGCATATCTTTGCAGCCTAGAATAAAGCAAGCAATCATATTAATTCTTTCGTTACAAGCACGTAGCTTTTCGTAAAACCCATCTTTCGCTTGCACAAGGCGAGAGTTTGCCTTACTAGTTTCGGGGAGACTTTTGCGGCTTTGTTTTTTTTTTCAATTACTGGTTGAGAGAATTTCCTTTGTTTGCAGTCGCTAATCGCTTTGAATCGAGGTGTCAATCAAACGCAACTGTTTGCTATTGAATTACAAAATCTGTTCTTGTTCTTCGAATTGAGGTGTCAATCAAACGCAACTGTTGCTATTGTATTGCAAAATCTGTCCTTCTTCTTCGAATTGAGGTGTCAATCAAACGCAACTGTTGCTATTGTATTGTAAAATCTTCCCTTGTTCTTCGAATTGAGGTGTCAATCAAACGCAACTGTTGCTATTGTATTACAAAATCTGCCCTTGTTCTTCGAATTGAGGTGTCAATCAAACGCAACTGTTGCTATTGTATTACAAAATCTGCCCTTGTTCTTCGAATTGAGGTGTCAATCAAATGCAACTGTCACTATTGCATTACAAAATCTGCCCTTGTTCTTCGAATTGAGGTGTCAATCAAACGCAACTGTTGCTATTGTATTACAAAATCTGCCCTTGTTCTTCGAATTGAGGTGTCAATCAAACGCAACTGTTGCTATTGTATTACAAAATCTGCCCTTGTTCTTCGAATTGAGGTGTCAATCAAACGCAACTGTTGCTATTGCATTACAAAATCTGCCCTTGTTGCCAGGAGCGCAAAATATTCGCATTTTTACTCCATACCCAGTTAACCGATCCTCCTGGTATAAGTTTTGAAATATCTTAATCGTGAAAATTGAAATAAAAAATCCAATCAAAATGACTGATTTCTAGTTAGATAATCCATGCTTTGGAACATCTTATGATTATCAATGAGGCACCATTTCGTCATGAGCATAGGTTCCAAATCTTTATTTCGGCGTAAAAAGGTGGATGTAAAATTCAATGACCTAGTATTTCTTCTGATTGAATGGCTTGAAAGAAACTTTAGATACTTATCTATAATTCTACCGTTGGACTTTTCTGAAATTTTGAATATTTTTGGAAATTACAGCGTATCTTACATTTCAGCTCATTTGAGTATGTGAATCAAATTTCTAAATCATAAACGAGATGAGTGACAGACCTTTGCTTGATACCATATTGTAGGCATTCATAAATTATGGTTTTCTTCGAAAATATTTCATGTTACGTCAAACAGTTTAGAAATTACGATGGTTTTAAGTTTTTTCGAAAATTTTTCTTGAATTCTTGAAAAAGAAGAAAAACACTCTAATTGTCTAATCTAATCTAAGTTTCTTTGAAGTCATTCAGTTCAAAGAAATAGGTCACTAAATTTTACACCAGCCTTTTTAAAGATTTGGAACCTATGCTTTCGTCCATTTTGAAAGATCAAGTGGCAGTAAAAACATCCTCGTTTGAATGGTCTCTGTTGAACGTACATCAAAGCGATTTTCTTAATCATAGAAGACAAATCTTTACCATCAATGCAATGGAACATGTGAGATATTAAACAAAGATATTAACCAAAATGTATACTTTGATAGTCAAGGTAATGTAGCCAGAGGCCGACAAAATTTTTTCTTCCTAGGAACGGCAAAAATTTCGTGCAAACTTCCTGCGAAAATTATTTTATTCTACATTGATTTAGTGGACTGTACAACACAGTTCGTGTAAGTTATAGGTAAAAATAGTTCAAACTTTGTCGGCCTCTGACAAACAGGTAGTTATTTAGAGACCTGATAAAAACATTGTATATTTGCTTTTTAAAGTTGACAGACGAATTATGTCCTCACCTGCCCTGTCCCAACTGCACCACAGTGAACAACATTTTTCCCCATGTGTTTCAAAATCTCTTCGGCTTTTGGGAAACTCTCCTCTTCACCACCTACCATGAACGTCAAAGTTCCATCCCTTGCAGCGATCACACCTGTGGGTGAATAGTAATATTATTATTATCAATTTGTTTACAGTAGGCATACATACAAATGACTACAAAATAAAGGCTAATTCATGTCTACTATCTTACAAAGTAAAAAGAAAGTGAAAAATTATTATCAAAAATTATACAAAATAAATAGCTATAAATATATATATACAGATTTCTACAATGTTCGAAATTTGTTTCTTTTGTGGTATTTGCAATGCAATGCAATGCAATATGCACATAACAACCGGTTTTGTGTTGTACAGGAAAATATAAAGCCCCAAGACCGAGGGCTATATATTTTCCTGTACAACGATAAAACCGGTTAGTATGAGTTTTATTACCTGATAGCTTCCAATTTTGACTGATATCATCTGGTCAAAAGCATTTTGTTACTTTTATGTCACTTAAGTTTTTGTAAATCTCACAGGCTTAAAGCAGTTGATCTGGCCACAAAAACCTGTCCTTGTATCAATTATACAAGGCTGGGCTGAGGGATGACCGCGGGAAATGTGCGATTAATCAATGGGTTTGGCGGGATTCTTGTATTGCTTCATTTTTGAAACGTCAGTCAGGTAATAATGTGTGATATTATAATTATAATAATCTTTCATATTTATACAGGTTAATTTGTTCAGTAAATAAGATTACTGTTATCAATCAAAGACCTGTATTTTACAAAATAAAAGTTGATATCTACAAGAATAAAGTTAAAAATTTACAAGAATAAAAGTTCTATATTACAAGATTAAAATTACAATTGATAAATGGCTAAAAGTCTAGTACATGAATTCTTGTTCTTCTACAATCTTCTTGTTCCTTCAGTACATGAATAATTGAAAAGGCAGTCAACCTTGTTAGCGACATTTACACTACATACCTCCTGAAACAGGTGCGTCCATATAAACTGCACCTTTAGTTGAACTCATCTTCGCAACTTCCTTTGAGACTGTTGGGTCTATTGTACTGCTGTCAATCATTACTGTTCCTTCCTTTACTGTACTGAAGGGTAAAAGAAAAATAAAATAGGCGAATAAAAAGTTATTCCAAGTTTGACAATCATACTGTTAAAATTTTGCAAATTTACAAATTTGACAAATTTATAATTCGTCATGTCACAGACACTTTATCCTACTTTCAGAGGTTCCACCCTCAATTTTCGATTGAATTTTTCACTGCAAAAGAGCACCCCTACCAGCAGAAGTGATACTGTATACAGTAGCATAGGTTCCAAATCTTTATCTCGGCGTAAAAAGGTGGGTGTAAAATTCAATGACCTATTTCTTCTGATCGAATGGCTTGAAAGAAACTTTAGACATTTATCTATAATTCTACCGTTGGACTTTTCAGAAATTTTGAATATTTTTGGAAATTACAGCGTATCTTACATTTAAACTAATTTGAGGATGTGACGTCATCAAATTTCTAAATCATAAACCAGATGAGTGACAGACTTTTGCTTGATACCATATTGTAGACATCCATAAACTGTGGTTTTCTTCGAAATTATTTCGTGTTACGTCTAACAGTTTAGAAATTACGAAGGTTTTAAGTTTTTTTGAAAATTTTTCTTGAATTCTTGAAAAAAAAGAAAAACACTCTAATTCTGAAAATATTGAAGATTTCAGAAAAGTCCAACGGTAGAATTATAGCGAAGTAGCTAAAGTTTCTTTGAAGTCATTCAGTTCAAAGAAATAGGTCACTCAATTTTACACCAGCCTTTTTAAAGATTTGGAACCTACTGTATGCTGTATACAGTTATTGCCTCTTTGACTGGCTACAGAATTCTTAAATCATTTCTCAGCATAATCAGATGCATGTGTCTGAGTCAATTTTGTACTGTATGGAAATGAAGTTATTTTGAGAACAGGCATACTGAAGAGCGTTCAGTCAGCAAGGAACCTTTTGGCAACACCTGACAAAGTACTAAAATGATATATCTAAACAAAATATCAAGAGTTTGAAAATCATGCTACAAAAATCTGCCAATAAACAGATAAGGTGAGTACAACAAAGTTAACATGTTTGGCGGGCTTTGGAATAAAAAGTATGTGGCTAATATTCAAAACTAAAATGGTCATCTATTAGTCTAAGGCTAACTTAAAGGGAATGTAAGCATATTAAAGTGGCTCAAGTCACTTGCGGTCAAATTCTAGCCTATGAGATATCAGTATTTCCTGTTGATGTAGATCAGTTACCCAAATATGGTGCGGCACGTGTATCGGCCTATTGTCTTTGCAAGGCTATTTTTATCGAAGATATATGCTTAGATTCCCTCTAAGTTGAACATTTTGTTGGCTAAAATCACTCACCATCAGATTTACCTGCCAAAGATAAATTCAATACAGTTGTCACTTTCAGAAATATGATTTAACTGCAAATGGCAGATAAACCATGGACCAAGGGTCGAACGTGGAATTCCCGTTCCCATACAAATCCTTTACTGGCATTTTTCTAATTTCTGGGTCAAAAAGATAAGTGACTTTAACAAACAAAATTGTTCATCTGAGTTAGAATTTGAACTAACAATGTCTAAGGCTTAACAGAGCTAACAATGATTTTGATTTGCTCATTCATGAAAGTTTATTAATTTTGCGCGATCGTCCGTAACTTAACTCTCAGCAATCTTCTATTCCCTCTGTTTTAGGTATTGTCCTCCGGGCTTACCCCGTTATTTTTCACATAGGATTTGTAAAAAACGCATTTTTGGTGGTTTATTGTCTTTATGGATATAAATTTAGTCTCGTGCTTTTGGAACTTGGTATTCTGATGATGAAGCATAGCTTTGCTTCGAAACGTCAATAATAATTTAACATGGCCTAGTCTTTTAATTAACTTCTCGGATTTGTCACACATGGATTTGTCGTAATTATTAACTTGGATTTGTCTTGGATTTGTCTTGGAATGAAATATTAACAATGAACATGAGTATCGTCGCAATCCTTGCTCTTCGCTTCCTCATTAAAGTTAGAATTTGACTGATAAATCAACAAGTAAATTTTCCACAGTAGGCCAAAAAATTTATTGATAAAATTTAACATCCCTCATCTCACTGATCTTTCAACTTCGTTTTCTAAATTTTGCTCTTACTTTTTTACCGATTATTTTGCTCTGATAGTATTTATAATGAATCAAACAAAATTTGGAATAAGAATGGTTTCTGCTTTTGTTGCTGGAGAAATGTGCTTGATCATAACTCTTGTGGTACAGTTGTGTAAATCATATTGTGATCGCATTGTATCATGTTGTGATCGTGTTGTTGATGCAATTTATGTTATATCAGCATAGGTTCCAAATCTTTAACTCGGCAGATAAAGGTGGGTGAAAAATTCTATGACCTATTTCTTCTAAATGAATAGCTTAAAAGGAAATTTAGCTACCTATCTATAATTCTACCGTTAAACTTTCCAGAAATTTTAAATATTTCTTTAAATTACAGCGTATCTTACATTTCAACTCATTCATAAACCAAATGAGTGACAGACTCTTGCTTCATACCATATTGTAAGCATTCATAAACTATGGTTTTCTTTGAAAATATTTCATGCTGCTTCAAACAGTTTAGAAATTACGATGGTTTTAAGTTTTATGGAAAATTTTTCTTGAATTCTTGAAAAAGAAGAAAACACTCTAACTCTGAAAATATTAAAGATTTCAGAAGAGTCCAACGGTAGAATTATAGAGAAATAGCTAAAGTTTCTTTGAAATCATTCAGTTCAACGAAATAGGCCACTGACTTTTACACCCAGCCCTTTTAAAGATTTAGAACTTATGCTTGCTATATCATAAGTTTCTTGTAAAATGTTAAAAAATATGTTTCCTGTACTTCATTGATGTTGAATTATTTGTAGTTTTTGTAATAATTCATTAGCCAACTTCACTTCTCTTCAGGGAATCAGTAGAGTCTGCACACAGGCTATTATTCCTTGATATATATATTTAAAAAATGCATCAAAATCAGTTCCTTTATCTTCCGAACAAAGAAATAATTTAATGAAAATTGCATTAATAATGTTACTCAAACAAGTTATCTACATGCACACCCAAATGTTAGTTAGCATACTTTGCAGCAAAATAGCTAAAAAAATTAGTAAAAAAATGGAAGGAAAATACTGTAAAAATATATGTAAAAATGAATGTAAAAAGATCGAATTGATGCCTGCTATCTCATGTTGTTGCACCTCTTCTTTTATCATACACTAATAGGAATACAAATACTGTAAATACCTGAATATACCATCATCTCCTGTGTAAACTTCTTTCACTTCTGGACTGAATATTGTAACAAGAAGATGTAGTTGAGAAATATTAGAAAGATACAGTCAAGGCCAAGACATGATACACTACATAAGTCAAGAAAGCATCAATGTTTGTCTAAATCTACTATTTAATACCGTAATGTCTCGTTCAATTCCTACCCTGACCATCCCCCCCAGGCATCCCGGGGGTCAACAAAAATTCCTTGCTCAAATGCCCGGGGGCCGGGGAAAAATTGATGATCAAATGTCCGGGGGCCGGGCACTGAAAAAATGCCATATTCCTAGTTACTGTATAAGCAAAAGCTCCTGTTTTTGCCAAATGCTACTCAAATGCCTGGGGGGGCCGGGGAAAAATGTACGGTCAAATGCCCGGGCGCCGGGAAATTTTTTGTGCAAATGCCCGGGGGGATGGTCAGGGTAGGAATTGAACGAGACATCATATAATATGTTAACGAATGATGATATTATGCCAATAAATTATCAATAATCATGGAAGAGTATGATCATTTTAGAAATGTTTTGATTTCCGATATACACTGTGGCCAGTGCTGCATCAGCCAGGATAAAGTTTTGAAACTTTTGAAATCAAGCAAATAAAAAATTTCAACTTCTTCTCAGTAATATTAACAATCACAGTTCTACTCTTGCTGGAAAAATAACTTAAATAATTCAATAGAATGTTGAGAGCCATATCATAAGATACTCAGTAGTGTTCTTTTTTTAATTTTTTTTTTCTATCAAATCTTAAAAAGCTAAAAGAACTACAACTACAATTCAACTGTGCCAATCATAGCGGAAAAAGACACAAGGTCATCGAGTTTCCACTATGACTGGCACTTACAATATTTCTTAGAATTAAATACAATAACAAAAAACAAAAATGAAAACGGTTAAGGAAAAACAAAATACAAGACATAACGGACAGAAGACATAAGCTCAGTAGTGTAAACCTTTTACAAAGAATCGTAAATCATATAATTTCAAATCAACCTTTTTCTTTGATCATACTCACCAGAATATTTTCCATCATAAAGTAAATATGCTTTGCAATTCTATAAAATTCTTCAAAAACCTTAGAATTCAATATCTGTCTATAGTTTCAAAGATACCCAATATTGGTAGATACCACATTTCAAAAAGAGGATTTTAACTCAAATTAAAATTTTATATAGCTGTTGTAAAATTTTCATATATTCATCCCACTCAACAGTTTTCAATAATAAACAAATTCCTTAATTAATTCCTTACCTGGATGGCAACATAGTGATAATTCTGTCCACATCTTTGGCAACTTCTGCTGGTGTTAGTACTGTTTGTGCTCCAAGCTCTTTCAAAGCAGCCATTGCTTCTGGGTACACATCATTCACAACCAGCTTGTACCCATTTTTTAAGAGATTTTGAGCCATGAAGGATCCCATATTTCCCAAGCCAATAAAACCAATGGTTCCCTATGGTAGAGAAGAACGAAGCAGTTATGAACTATTGATCAAAAATGCCGTTCTTTTTCCAATGCAAATTTCCATTGAGAAGTATTTTATGCTACAGTATGAGGTAGCTTTTATTTACACAATGTACAGTATGACTTCCTAGCAGGTATCACTGTCTACTGGTATGTTGCAGTTAGATTTCACACCAAGGGGTTTTCCGCAAAGGATTGCGGGATATTAAGCACTTAGCCTGCAAATTGATACTGTATGGTGGCTTTTACTATCAGTGTCACAATGAATAGTTTCATATTTGTTGAGCAAGATGACAAATGAAAGACTTGGACTAAACCAGTGAAAATATGATTGACAAATCCCAATTAGTAACAAATTATGGTGAATTTCATTCAAATGAATTTCCCTTAAATCAAAGCTACAGTCTGATAGTAATGCATGCATGATTTCATTTACAGGCCCAATATACTCATGAACAAGAATTCTTTACATGATGATAAGAATTCTTGAGCTGCATAAAAGATTGCAAATTTGTCTAAATTCTTAGGCAGGAAAACCATATCCATGTGTGCAAGGCCTGCAACGTATACTCCAATTTTTCTGAGCTCTTTTTACTGCAAAATGTAAACCACAGCAGTTTATTTCATTTCAGATCAAATAACCCCCAACTTGCCCAATGGAAAAGAAAACCATCAACCCTGAAATCTGATGCTGAGTTCATTTTGAAGTCCATCTTTCTCCCATTCAAGGGAGTTTGATACCATTTTATTTTCTTGATTCAATTCAATATCAATACGTAACACAAACTTCCATAGACACGATGAACAACCAACTTATTTGAATCAAGAGAAGTTCCAATGATTGAATGCAAATCTACATAGAGTACCGTAAAAGCTCTATTTAGGGGGCTTATTTAATTTCGGACACTCCAGAGGGGGGCTTAACAGAGAAGGGGGCTTATTAGATAGGGGGCTTATTCGCAAAATCAAAGGACAAGATATGATAGCTTTTTAGTTCTTTTTTACACCATATTTTGCGGATTCAACATACAATTTTACGAGTCTAATCACATCAATTTGACACAATTTTATCTCAAACCATATCAAAATTAAAATGCAAAGTTATTAGTTCAGTCAATGGAAAATCTTTGGTAAACTCTGGAATTTGATATAAGTGGTGGGAGGGGGCTAATTTTCAAAATTTTGGCTCAGAGTGGGAGGGGCTTATTAGAGAGGGGGGCTTAATAGAGACGGGGGCTTGATAGAGAGGGGGCTTGATAGAGAGGGGGCTTAATAGAGTTTTATGGTATACAGCCTTCGATATCGCACAAGGAATTTGTTTCCAGAATTTTAAGAATTCTTCAAAATTCTTGTCGTGTTTACTGTATATGTGCAAGGCCTGTACTGTATGGAAAGAGACATGACTTGCTGCTTGGATACACCATTGCCAGTTCAATTAAGATTACACAATTTCAATACACAAGTAAAGAAAGTCATCAAGTCTTATTGTGCAAAGGTTTGGCAATTGAAAAGAATGTCGTACTTGCCAATACATGTTCAAGAAGAAATCTATTTTAAAACAATCATCGCGGCTGTATCATACGGTATGACTGTTTGGTGGACCTGCTCTTCTGCTCATACTGCAGATCTAGAGAGAATTCATGTACGAGCAGCAAGAATCATTCATAGGCTACCCAGAGACATTCCAGATGAAGAGATTCTACGATTAGCCAAATGGGACAGACTCGATTATATATATAAAAGAAAGATATTGAGTATCATGCACAAAGTTTACCAGCAAACAGCCCCCGAAGCACTAGAAAGACATTTCAGTCGAAAATTGACACGCTCAAGAGACAACTTGTCATTCGAGTTACCAAGATGCTCCAGAGAAATAGGAAGAACGTCGGTAAGATGGAGAGGTCCGTTGTTATGGAACACATTACCCATTAACTTAAGAAGTATCAAAGGAATAGACACTTTCAAGAACCAGTTGAAAAGTATGAAGGAACATTTAAATGCAGTCTCATTTAACAAAGAAGCCTGTTTGATACAGAAAAAACAGAGGGATTTTATTTATTATTAAATCTTTAAAATTCATATTTTAGTAAGAGTATTTAACTTTAAAATTTGAAACACGATCTTTAAAACTATTAGAATTTTCTTTCTTTTTTTGTAAAATGTTTTATTTCTATTTTAGTAGACAGCAGGTCCACATCAGCTTTATAGTTGCGTTTATAGGCAACCTGCTTTAAAAAATAGCAAATGTATGTATGTATGTATGTATTATGCATTTAGCACATACCTTGCCACTATCATTTTCACTGTCTGATAAATACCTCTGACCTGGAAAACGAACAATAAAATATGTTCAAAAACTGATCAGAAACATGCAATGCCTTTAGACCACAGTTCAATCATGCAGAAAATCAACAGACCAAAATTCCATTCTTTATAACGTTTACAGCGTTCAAGGAAAGTTCTTTAATATTTCATTTTATTTTAATCAATGATTTCAAGAAAGTATCTTACGTTCTTTTATTTTTAGTAATAATATTTTTGTAAAGTTTTGACATTAAATGCACATTTTGGGATTTTAAGATTTGAGAAAATGAAGATTTACATGACAGAAAACTGCGAGGAGGGAGTCCAGCTCAAATCTATTAAGAATTTTACTTTTGTGATGAAAATTGAAAGTAAGTAATATTTCATTATCAAACTTTAAAGAATAACTTGCAGCAGTAAATTTCTCGGCGTCATGCTACTTAATTTTGATGTCCCAATCTAGACAAAAAAGTAATTATGGTAGGCTTTCTAACCATACAACCATCAAGACACATAATAGTTCTATAATGAGAGGGGTAGGTCCACGACAAAAGAAAATCTAGTGGTCCTTTAAGAGGGGGAGGGGGGTCAGCCGTTAATGTCAACGGCCCAATTCTGTTAACTGTGACAAAATTGTTTGTTGATGACACCTTGGAAATTTTGCATGAAAGAGTTGATTTGTGTGTTGTCCCTAGCCTAGCTAGGCAATAAAGTTGGACACACAGAAAAAACAACCATTCAATCTGCTCATTTAAATTGACCTAAAGAATAGCCCTAGAAAATCCCACCTCATACCACACATCACCTTGCCTAATTTCAAAAGACCTTGCTCCTACCTACACTAAAATCTCAACTCCTTAGACCTTGCCTAGGCCTAACTAACGAATTAAAAACTTAAAGTATATACTTTGACATGGCAAGCCCTCCGACAACTCACTCAGATTATAGGCCCACACTCACTTTTGAATTTGTTACTTATATATATGTATATATAATTATAATAATTCGCCCAAAAGATGGTGGTACAATCATTACTCAACGGAACGCAACGCCTCTCCTATTATTATATATAGGGCAAGGATAATAGAATTGCAAAGAATCTTTTATGTCCATAGAGCAGGACTTGTGTGGATTCTCATCAGGCTCTAGGACGGGATGAGGTCATGTTTTTGTTTCTCCCCATAACAGCCTTCATATTCCAGAGGCAAAAAAGGCCTAAATTTTAATTAAGTCTCGAGTCAATTGCCCTACTATCAGAAAACCAAAGGCAAGGCATGACAAGTAAAACTGACGATTTCTGGTCGTTTAAACATACTAGGACTCTGTATTTCTTTCAACTTACCAGCAGAAAAGGTTCTTATGGTTGGTTTAATCGAGCAGAAATGAGCACGGGTGCCAACCAGACGGATAAACACGGCCGCCATCTTGATTACATGTGGAGTACGAGGCTGCAGAATAAGCCTCGTCCCCAGGAATGAATGTCTTATCCAGTCCTCCAGTCCAGCATTTATGCACCACTTTTTTACTATGTTTAAACTATATTTTTATCATTTCTATGTGTTTACTTATATTGAAGAGAAAATTTCCATTTTCAAACCAACTTGTAAGCAAATCAAGGAGAATTTTCTATATGGACCGCTTAGCGCTTGAGATTTGTTATCTCGGAAAAAATGAAGAAAAGACGGTTTATATCAGGATCAAGATTGCAATTTTCAACCTCCTTCTATTTTCACTTTGACAAGGCTTTGAGAAGAAGCGAGAAGAAGGCACGCATGTACATAGGGGGAATCAAAAAGTATATCTGTCGGCGTTTGCCCAACTGTACAATTATAACTGATTTATCTTTTCAGGTACAGTAGTTTTATATCTTTCAGAAAGATTAACATAGATGCTCAATATTATTACATTTAAATAGGTTCTATTGTTCCAGCGTTGTGAGAGATTTAATCCGGAACTGCGTGGGAAACTGTTTCTGAAAATACTTAAAGGAGGTCTAGAAATGTTTATCACGTTTGCCGTATTTTCATCTTTAAAACACTGATGGCAAAAATTCAGATCTGTGTGTGCCTTGTTTCTACCTACCCGGTGGAAACACGCCAGAGCCTTCAGCTGAGCTTATTTTCAAAATTCCGAGGCACACAGAGAAACCCAACAGAGATTAAAAGGATCACAGAATTTTGCAGAAAGCTGAAAAAGAGAGGAAGGTATTAGAAGTTCCAGTAACTTACTTCTTTTGCTTGAGGAAAACCGATCTTGTTAGTTAAAGCCTTGATTGAGATTTAAATCACAATATTTCACATGCATTTGAATCTCTTTAAATATTAATATTCTTTACCTTTCTTCTTAGCTTCTAAAATTCATCCTGTTTCTAATCCTCATTGTGCATCGTTTTTGACGCCTAAAACACGATTTAGTGCATCATAACTGAAAACAACATAGAACATCTGTTCTATCAACTTCCATAGCATGAATATGTGAGCTCTAAAATCTAATTAAGACTCTGATAATTTGCTTTGGTTGATTTACTTAGCGAAGAGTGCAGAGAGATTCTTGCATTTTTCAAATTTTATTTTTATGCGCCATAAAGAAGTATCAGCGCCGGAATGATAGCCCCATAGCTCTCCTTCGCAGTGGAAAGTAAAGTCTGCACGCAGTCTATCTGAATGACGGAACATGAATAATCTTGCACTGGCATAAAAGAAGGCACGATTGTATCAAAAGATAAATCAACCAATCAATCAAAATTCTTTAAAACGCATTGGATTATGGTAGAATGTTCTCTGCTGCCATCAAGATTGTCCATAGTTGACATATAAACGTCGTAATTTTCTGATTTCATTTGTATTTCTACAGTATTTAAGTGTAACTCTGTAGATCGAAGAGTATTGAGCGCTTACAACAAAATCAGGATTTATAACACTTGCAATAACTCTCTTGATTAAAATTTAAAACAACATTCAACACATTTCAAAGCTTCAATTCTATAAGAAAGCTGCACTGTTCTTTGATCTGAGAAGAATTCAAAAATCGAAAGAACGAAAGAGCCCTGAGGAAGCGACAATGAAATAACAACTTTATTCAACAAAATTTGATACATCTAATGAAAGCTAAATCACTGTATTTGCCAGAAGATATCCTTCTATTAATATCAATGTCAAACACAGTGAAACTGTATGGTTTAGCAAAGATTTTGCAGGTCTTTAGGCTCACTACATTTGTTATTGATGTCACCTCTCAAAATGGCAGAATAACATTTTCTACGCAATGTGCATTAAACTGAAGTACCTTTGTATGAATTGATGTGATTTATCTAACTCATAACAGTTTTAGAATATTGGTAGCATTTTATGAGATTTCTCTCTCATCCTCATTTATATTTGACATATTTTGGTTATGAAGGTGCAAAAGTATTGCAATGAGTATTGTATTGTTACACTCTTTTTTTTATAAGAATATTGTTTATAAGAATATTCAGGCTCAGAATCATCCAAATTTTAAGAATATTATAAGAATATTGCTCAGCCTCAGCCCGCATATTTGTGTCTCATTTTCCAGCAGTTGCCTGTTTTGCGATGTTCATAATATTCTTATTGTTGCAATTGCTTAAATTTTTCTTTCGTTCAACCATTTTTTCATAATGATATGACACTTGTTTGAATTATGTTCCCCTCAAACCATACCAGATTTGAAAAAATAAGAATACTTTAAGAATATGTTAAGGCTCAAAATGAAAAATTACTTAAGAATATTGAGGCTGGAAAAAAGTTATAGTATTCTTATAAAAAAAAGAGTGTATTGCAATGAATGTATAAATTACAATAATAAGTGTAGCGTAAGTGTAGCAAGTCTAGTAGATATCTGGCAGCTATTACGTAGCACTACCCCCATCTCCTGCACGGAAATACCTTGATATACAAGGATTACTCTCTTCTGAACGATACTCCAAATTTAACTTATCACTCTTGATGTTTGAATATTTTCGAATCACTGTTTAATCAGTCCCTTTCGGCTGCAGACTATTCTTAGTTCACATTCATCCCGATGGCTACGCATGGATTTAGCTGGATGCAAAATCTGTATAGAGGGATTACAGTTGCGCTTTCTGCTCTTTTGCGACGTCATTTGTTTCTGAAAGCAACACGACGGGTATTCCATAGAGTTTTAGCTATTCGAGAGGAAAACCCCATTCGTTGATAAATATAAATGTTTAGAAACAACTTCGTACTTTTGTGGTAGACATATAGATTTATATTAAAATTTTAAAAATTGCCTATGACTGCAGAATGTTGCCACAAATTGTAACAAAATTGTTTTCATACTTAAGGTAACTTTGTCACAACAAAATGATCTATAGTGCAATAGTGCATCAACAATAACAACGGTGGATAACTTTTTGTGCGTTTCAGATTTTTCAGCTTACATAAACAATTTGGTAAACAGAAGTTCCCTTACTTCATGGGTTCATGCAAGTTAAAATGGCCGGTTTTCTCACAAATAAATTAGTAAACACCCAAAATTTGTTTTCATTGCGATTAACAAGGACAGATTTGGAACACAATAGCATCAGTTACTTTAATTGACACCCCAATTCACAGCGATTAGCGACTGCAGACAATGGAACTCTCTCAACAAGACATAACTAGAGTCTACCCTTAAAAACCATATTTCGCGTGCACAAGGCGAGAGTTTGCCCTACTGGTTTCGGAGCAACTTTTGCAGCTTTGTTTGTTTTGAATTACTGGTTGAGAGAATTGATTTTGTCTGCAGTCGCTAATCGCTTTGAATTGAGGTGTCAATCAAAAGCAACTGATGCTATTGTATTATGATATCTGCTTTTCTTTCCTTTATTGTGACTAGTATCTAGAGACCACCACGACAGCAAGCTGTGCGTCGGATCTTGTTCGATGAAGCAAGGACGAATTTTGTGAAACAAAGTAGAGTAGCGTCGCCCTGGTCAGTCCACTAATGGATTCCGTGTTGTGCAACCGCCTTGCATAATACTTTGAAATCAAAGGGAGCTTGAGCCTAGCTTTTCCAAACAGCGCCGAAAGTTGTTTGCTGATGTCATCTCTCTGTTTATTTTTATTTGATTGAGTGCACTAACTGCACTAGGAGATGTGAAATTTATTCTTCAGAATGGCAAACTGCTTTGTCTTCTCAGAAACCTGAATCTTTTGTTGACAAAATTTGCTCTCGCTACCATTGATAGCTTTGTAATTACACAGCAGATTTTATTGAAACACTTCAGGCCAAGAAGCACTTGACGTGTGATGTCCAAAGGTAGGAAAAAGACAAATTTATTTTCACGAGATGCCTTTATAAAAGTGATAAAATAGGCTCTCCCAAAGATGTATACACAAAATATCTTTAAATGAATGAATACATAGCCTAGAGCTAAATTTGCTAAACGTTTCGGGCTTAACTCTTCATCAGTAGTAACGAGAAAAGGGTACGTTAAAACAAAACGTGTAGCCGCACCATGAGCGATAGGACACCAAGTGTGTGCCACCTTAACGTTATTTTGGTAGCGAGCCACCTTAATCAATTGTTTTTAGTGTTTTTGCCTATTTTTACATCTGCACTTAAGGTGGCTCACTACCAAAAATTTCAAAATGGCGAAACCCCGATAAGGTGGCTCACTACCAAGTAAAAATAGGAAAAAACACTAAAAACAATTGATTAAGGTGGCTCGCTACCAAAATAACGTTAAGGTGGCACACACTTGGTGTCCTATCGCTCATGGCCGCACGTGCAAACAAAAAACTCATATCTCCCAAAGATGTGTTTTTGTTTGTGTAAACGAAATCTCATATCACTTTCCTGCATCTGAAATAGGCCATACTTGCGAATACGTCAATCAAGTGATGAAAAATTCAATTAATACGCCCAACCTGGATATCATTGGAAAGAACAACAATTGTGCGTTTAGAAGATGTGCGTCAAATGGATTGAAATATTATTATCAATTTCTTTAAAAGTTGGCTAAGAAATACAGTAGCTATACTAAAGCTAATTTAGGCCAACTAAAAATTACAATATACATGAATACACGGTTAAATAAATACATAAATAAACATAAATAAACGGTTAAAAGTAGTAAAATATTGTTCTCTCCTGAAGAATTTCGACTAAAGTTGGGTTACGTTTTTTCTGGAACACCTTGCATGCTTTGCTTGCAATACAATAAAGTAGCTTTAGCAGATTTTCATTTTCAATGATTGTGTAGCAGCTAAAATATCCAAACAACTTTCTTAATCCTTATGAAAACATTGAAACTTATATTGATGTGGCTAGTCTAAGCTTAGAATAAGCTCCTTTACTTCTTTGAAACGAATTCAAGGATATCTTTAAGACCAAACTACTCAGCTAACGTCAATTTCTGAGTCTTGAGATGCGAAGTTTGTAACATGTCAATTAAGAGTCTTGATTTTAGAGGATTGTACCAAGCCTCAAAATCACAAGATTATCGCCTCATAGGCCTCATAGGTTAACAGGTGAGATTCAAATGCTTTTTGAAAATGCAGAGCCAACTGATGAGACAATATTGCTTTCAAAACTACGGCTCTACAAGGTACATTCTGTGATACTGTAGACCTTTTAGCTATTCTACAACAGGGTTTCGATCACGTGGAATTTTTGAAAATTTTGCAGAAATCTGAATTATATCCGAAAGTGCACAATAGGATCGAGACTATTTCCATTGATCACTTACCTATCGAATAGGTCACGTTTGAATTTCTCTCCAAGCAGCCCTCCATCCAGGCAAAAAGGGCCTGAATGTCCAGTAGGGGTCCAGGATTCGTCAGTTTTACTTTTCATGCCTTGCCTTTGGCTTCCTGATAGGGCAATTGATTCAAGACTTTTACATGACAATATTGCTCGATAGACACCTTGATAGTGAGAGGCTAATTAGGAAACATCGGCTAATCTGCAAAAGCTAGGAATTATGAAACGCGAGTAAAGCGAGCGATTTTACTTCCTGGTACTATCATATAGAAATGGCTCTAGTGCGTACAACCATAAAACCATAGTATTGATCTCGAACAAAATATGTTGTTATTTAATTGTATGTATGCTGCCATCTAGTAGATGATGTAATTTGTGTGATTTTGCATCTAAAATCTTTTTCACTAACTGTCACTTCAAACAAGTATGAATGTTGTTTTCTTGCACTGTTAACAACAGTTTTTAAGCGTTATTAACGAGTGTTTCTAAAGGAGATTCACAAGAGACTGCTTGCCAGAAAGCTTTGAAAGATTTTAGATGCTTGTTGACAAGAATGACCAACCTCGTTACCAGTGCCTTTTGTCATATTGGAACGGAGACGAACAGGCCCTGGGGACGAGGTTCTTTTCGTCTTGGTCTTAATATGACAAAAGGCTCTGGGGACGAGGTTGCAGAATGACTTCTGCTGCTACCAACGAAACAAACAAACGATTCCACACATCAAATGAAAAACTGAAAAGTAGAAACGAAGAGAAAAGAGAATTACTGTCATTGAGAGTTTGATGCCTTATTTGAGTTTCTTAAAAACGAAATCCTTCATTTATAGCAATACCCGGGGGACACATGAACTCATAAATACGTATGTGACGCTTTTTTACTTGAATAATGTATAAAGAGTGGCTCGGTCTATAAAACTGGGCTATGAAATGCTTACGAATGCACAGTTATTGACTGCACCAGTTTCTTGGTTCTTATTGAACAATACTTGCAGGTATGCCTCGCCTAATGGACCAACACGTTTTTGAATAAAATTCATGATGGGGCTATCTGTTCGACAAATATTGCAATTTGCTTTACAATAAGCTTTGAGATACCCAGTACCGGAAAGTAAAATAATGCGAGCAAGTGAAGGTGAAGGTAACAAGGGCAAATTTTGTAATAAAATAGCATGAATTGCTTTAGTTGACACCTCGATTCAAAGCGATTAGCGATTGCAGACAAAGGAAACTCTCTCAACCAGCAATTCAAAACAAACAAAGCCGCAAAAGTTTCTTTGAAACCCAGGTAGCTAGCTCGCTCGTTGTGCATTCCAAAAACTGTTTTTAAGGGCAAACATGAGCGTAGATCGAAAGAAGAAGGATGCATCTACACATTTGCCGCGGGCATTTTATTTGTTTGGTTCAAAAGCCGTTTAGGAGGCGATTCAATTCTCTTATTTTTTTGGGTGTTATCAAAATATTTACTGCTTAGCTTCTGGACCAAAGAAATAAACTGCCCGCTGCAGATGTGTAGATATATCCTTCTTCTTTCGATCTATGCTCATGTTTGTCCTTAAAAATAATTTCTGGAATGCACAGCGAGCGAGCTAGCTGCCTGGGTTTCAGAGAAAGTTTTGCGGCTTTGTTTGTTTTGAATTGCTGGTTGAGACAATGTCCTTTGTCTGTGTTCGCTAATCGCTTTGAATTGAGGTGTCAACAAAGGCAACTCGTGCTATTGTATTACAAAATCTGCCCTTGTTGGTGAAGGTGAAGTCGCGGTTTTTAGTGCCAAGCACTGGGATCGCAGAAATAGAATAGGCCTAATCCTGTCCATGATCCCTTGTCATGACACTCAAGTGGTGGTGCTCCGCCTGGGATCGAACCCTATTCGCCTGACTCTTCTGGCTGCAATGCCTGAGGATTACACCACTGCACCACAACACCTCAGCAAAACCTTTGAAGTGAGACTCGTCTCGATCAGTTGTGTAAATGATGCTTTATGGCAACCAGTAAAAACTTAGACGTTCTTTGTCACATTTGTGAACCGTCAGCTATTTAAAAAGCATGACAAATTTCGCTTGTGATAATGTTTGACCACGAAGGCATTCCCAGCTAACAAAACTGAACAAAAAATTAACAGAATCAATTTCTAAATCTGCACTAACATTTAATCCACTATTTCACAAGACAAATTCTCTTTCTGGTCCATCCCTTAAATAGATAAGATAAATTTAATTAAAAACTTACGCAAAAAAGTATACAGTGGAGACTAACTTGTCAAAATGAAGAGATATTTTCAATTGGATAAAAATAGAGATATACCAAAGCCGTTTTAGCTTGCACCTGTCGCGATTAGATGACCAATAATGCTCATGCAGCTATATAGCAATTGAACTATCGACACCATTAGCTATTCCTACAGAGCCTGCAATGATGTAATCCACTGACTTTGCAGCCAGAACAGTCAGGCGGACAGGCTTCGATCCCAAGTAGAGCCCCAACACTTGAGCGTCATGACAAGGGGTTGCGGACTCGATTAGGCCTATTCTACTTCTGCGATCCCAGCGCTTGGCGCTAAAAGCCGCAACTTCACATTTACTTTAGACAGGGTTTTTTCTCAAACTGTCTATGTTCACCAAGTATCATGCTTTTATCACAACAATCTGCTGTACTATTGCTACTTATTCATAAACATGGATGACGTCGTAAATGAATGATGACGTCATACCTATAAATCAAAAGTGAGCAAAAATAGTAAATATATACGTCATTCGAAAGCGCTGACTATGTGCTATTCAAATATGCAATTTGTTTGGCAGTAGTAGTTACGAGAAAAAATTTAGAGCGGTTATAAGTGCATTTTCTCGAAGTTGATGACGTCACCAAATAAGTTGACTTCCGGTCAAAATTTTTTTTGGCCCATCTTGGATTTGAAATCTCCATAGTCAATTTAGTGAAAATACGAAATAAAATTTGAGGTTAGCCACTTTGCCAGTTTTTTTGCGAAAAACCCCTGTCTATTCACCTTCAGTGGTTTTCAGGTGCCTCCTGACAAGGATCAATGAAGCTTTTCGCTACAAAATTTGAGTGCCTCGACATTTTCATAGAATGGCTACTGCTGGTTGTTCTGAAGTTCGATTGGCCCATTTTGAAGAAAAATAGCTCTACATCAAAGCAGGGGTGGCGCCAGAGGGAGGGGGCACGGGGGGCAGGGGCCCCCCAACATTTCATTGGGCCCGCATCGGCACTTAAATTTTCGACAATTTCTATGCAGTGTCGGCATTTTCATAACATGCACCTCCAGATTTCTTTGGTGCATTTTCATCTCAGTGAACTCATAAAAATGTTCTCGCTTCGCTCACTGTCGGCACTCTGACCGTATTTGCCCCCCTAGAATTTCTTCCCTGGCACCATCTCTGCATCAAAGCAAGTTAATGTAGCGATTAGATTATCACTAATGCTCGAGCTGCTCAAGTAACTAACTATCATATGTAAAGTCTGTCTCAAATTATATATGAGGTGATATTTGCGATAGTGCAAAATTACCCATAACTACAGTCAACATCTTGTCTGCTGTTATTCGCGAACAATTTTCACCTGATGTCTAATTTGAGAGAATGTAGTGTTCTTTGCTTGGGTTTCTTATCATGTCTTGTTGTTTTTCCTCAGATTATTCATATGTATGTCGTCTTTGTTTTTTTGTGATGCCACGGAATAGTCAAGGTATTTTGCATCTAATGGCATCGTCCTTGTAGTGTAGTTAAGTATTTTATAAGTAGCGTAACTAGTAGATTTGTATTGAAAATTTTTATTGAAATGTAAAAAAATGGTTTAGTATTAGGAGGAGGTATGGACCAGTGGTTTATTCTTTTGAATTTGCAGTCGTACAGAGTTCGAACCCATCCACCAAGGCCACCAGTAAAGGATCATGACATGGGGCCGCAGACTCGATCAAGTCTTCTCTACTTCTAAAAATCACAATAGACTACAAAGCTATCTTCGGTCCAGAAAATCTATTTTTGAGAATTGCAGATCACTTGAATCTTTAGTTTAAAGGGAATAGACATAGCTATATCGACAAGCTGCTATAAATCGGCTCAAGAAACGCCCACATACCCATTGTTTCCTTCGCCACACAATGAAACCGCAGGCGTCAAAGTTGTTGAATACAATAGATTATATTTTTTGACTTGGCCCGGGCCAGCTTTTAACTATGTCGATTCCCTTTAACAAAAGTCTCCTTAACAGTTTTTTCAAGGCTATCTTTTCGAGACTCGCCATGATGACCACGGATATCTTTGTTAAAAAGGTTGCAAATTAGCATTTTTGCCACGGGCAGGCGCCTGGATAAGGGAAAGGCAGGAAAGCATGTTCCACCTACGTATGATTTTTTGATGTCTAGCCTGCTACCGGTATCGTCCTTTCTCGAGGAGCCGAGATCAGATAATCAAGATGATGCATGTCTTTTGTAAAAGGTGGTCGCTAGATGGTAACGTAAAATGGCTACCATCTGGATAAAATTGGATCCTGCTATAGCTATAATCAGGTTTAAAAGGTCTATAAATGGAAAGTTTATCAACATGATCATCATGATCAATATCAGGATTGATAACGACGAGGAAATTATGACGTCATCTTACAAGAATCTGGCGTGAAATTGATATCATAAGAAAGTTTACAGAAGATTGCAGATTTCATCAACGAATCAAGATTGTGACGAAAATAGCAAGGTAAAGTGTTCTTAAACAAATGTCCGATATGACAAAGCGATTTGCTGTTCCCAAAATAGATTTCATGCCTGTTCAAGCCACTGCAATTAAAGGCCCAAGTAGGCCGCATAACCGTAAAAGCTCTATTAAGCCTTCTTCTCTATTTAACCCCCCCCCCCCTTATATAAAATCCCAGTGGTTACTAAAGATTTCCCATTTATTGAGATAGATAAGCTTGTATGTTAATTTTGATATGGTTTGAGATAAAACTGTATCGAATTTATGTATTGACTTGTAAAATTGCATCTTGAATCTGCAAAATATGCCGTAATAGAACCAAAAAGCTGTCATCTGTATCCCTGTCATTTGACTTTAATAACGCCCCTCTCTAATAAGCCCCCCTCTCTGGAGGGTCTGAAATTAAATAAGCCCCCGGGGGCTTAATAGAGCTTTTACGGTATTCTGTTTTAGGTTGTTCTTTGTAGCTGCAACCAAGGAAATACAGATCAATTCTCTAACGATTCCTTCCTGCAGCTACTACGATTATGGCCCAAACAAGCTTGGACATAGGCAAATCTCAGTGTTTTCGTCATGTTTCTTGAAGAATTGAGGCAAAAACATACCTGATCCTCTTTCCCTCTTATTAAGTGCGGAGAGGACCAAATGGCGTTTGATTCGAGCAACATTGAAACAGGGAAAGCACGGGGCACGTGATCAAAGACCGATGTACTGCAATTTTGTGGCTTTTCCAAGTACACCAAGCTTGTTGTTAACTGATGTAGCCGTTCTGTAGCGTAAAACTGCCTGCGATGTCAGGCCAACGCACGGTCAATAGGGTGAAGGAGGTCTTTGCAAGAAGAATTAAATCAAAAATAAACGTCAGTAAAGCTTGGTTTTCTTCCTACCAGAGGGAGACCAGAATAGAAACGTCTTAGAATTGGGACCAAGCAGTTTCCAAACTAGTTATAAACGCGCTTTTAATGAGTTAAGGTGCCAACAAAGTATCATAATTGGGACAAAAGTAATTTTGATAAGTTTTTCCGCTACATAATTAAAACGATCGTAAATTATAAATCAATGAAGGAATTAAGTTAGAATTTTCAGGGAAATCACAGTTCATGAAGATCTGCAATATGGTAGTAGGCCACATTTCATGGTTTTTTTGGTTACGCTTTAGAAAATTTGATCACGTCGTAACCTCAAAACTAGCAGAAAATAAAAAGAACTGTGATTTGAAACTTTGCATGACCATGTTGACTGATTGTATGCCTATGCTATCGGTGTTTGAAAATGTCTTTACTGAATTTTTATCAAGCGTCCCAAATTCAAGGCATTGAGATAGGGCAAACATCTTTTTATAGATCACACCTGCTAAGTTTCCGAAATATTCATACATATCAATCATTGACGAGATAGCAGTTCTATTTATATCAAAAGTAAGATTTGTAAGTTTGCTCAGCGCATTTTCACAGCACGTAGCTTTTGCTTACTATCTGATGTACCGCAAGGATCTTTTCTTGGTCCAGTCTTGTTCAGCTCATACATAAACGATATTTACCTTTATATAAGAAAGCTACAATGCACAATCATGCATACGATAATACCCTAATAGCTTTCTCCAATTCATTCCCTAGCCTAGTTAGTATCTTGGAACAAGAATCAAATGTCGGCAAAGATTGGCTTGAAAGGAACCAAAAGAATGCAAATCGAAACAAATCGTATCAAATTTCATGCCATATTAGCTACAATGGGGAGAGATAATACAACTGGGGGGGGGATTAATCATACCAGGCAAACAAGTAGACAAATTACATCTGAAAATGTAGTAAGACTTCATGGGGCTAAAATCGATCACACGTGAACTTTTGATGTACACATCTCCGATTGATATAGAAAATCCACTGCGCAGCTAAACGTCCTGAAAAGTTTGTAGGGCTTAAAGCTACAAAATTTCATTTTGTCGAATTTTAACTACTGCCCTTTTGTTTGGCATTTTTCCTCTGAAGAGCCAGTGAAAAAGTTGAAAAGATCCATGCGAGGGTTCCCAGATTTCTTTACAAAGATTCTACAAGCTGTGAAATGTAGCTACAATGAGAATTAGCCGTCCCAGGACTCTTTTTTATGTCGAAATATATAAAACTGTAAGTTACTTTCATATCGATAAGTCTCCTATCTTTAGGACCACCAGTTTGGAATGCTTTGTCCAAAGAAGCAATTGTATTTCAGAGAGTCTGGTAGCCAGGGTGCCAAAGAGATCAAACAAACCGAAAATATTCAAACGTTTGCGATACTGATAAAGCAATAGGATGGGGCATTCAACTTGCAGCTGTAGTGTACGTAGCTAGCAACGAAATTTGTGTGTAATATGATTTGTTAGTAGTATTACATCTTCGATTTTGATGATTTTCTTTAGAAGCTAGTAGATATATATTCGAATTAGAATAAGATGACATACAAAACACAGTTTTCCATTCATTTCCTGTTGTTGTTATTCAATAATACTTTTGCTAGCATAGGCATTAAATCTTTAAAAAAATTAAGAAAGGTGTTCTTGAATTTTCCAAATGATTTAATGACTTGAAAGGAACTTCAGGTACCTTGCTATTCATTGCTTATTGGCGGTTTTTGATATCTTGAATATTTTTGAAAATTACAGCGTCTTATGTCATCAAATTACTAACGGTTGGTTAGACGCCTCAGTTGTGCTTGATTGCCGCATCTTCGTTCTTTTGCGGAGGAAATAATTATTTACTACCATGGAGGAGCTACTAATGCCGGAAGCATAGAGTTAATTTAGGTTTGTCTCTTGACTGGAAATAGATAGAGCAACCAAATTTGGTGTACTAATAGCCCTAAGCATGTACTTTATGAAAATATAAAAATTAACCTAAAATTAGCCATCATTATTGCTTGCGTCAGCATTTTTCTTTGTGTGGTCAAGAAAAGTGGCAAAATCGGTCAAAAACGGGAAAAATGCGATAAAATTTAATTTGGAACTCAATTTCCATCCAAACATGAAAATTATGATAGAATACATTGGATAGCACTACCCTGCAAAATATCTTTGCAAAATATAGCAATTTTGCTACTTTTTTCGCAAAAATTAATATTTGAGTATTGGCAATTTTGACAGAGTCAGTTTCGGAAAATTGTCTCCCTCCCCCTCATTTGTCAAAATATTTTTATGAAACTTCTTGAGTCATTGCACAATACGTATTAGCAAAAAGTCAGAAAGTTTCCGGGCCATAATTGTTATCCTGACAGAGTTATAACAAAAAGTCTACCAGGGGGGGCAAATTTGCCCTCCCAAATTACTTTAAGATTTATAAGCAAGTAATAACATAAATCACACTCACTCAAAACAATGCCAAAATGGTTGCTATAACTGTACAATGTCAAAAACATTTTGAGAAAATTTCTGGGAAAATTAAAGCTGCAAATAACAAAAGTTCATAGGCTCATTTAATTCAGGTAGGGTAGTTTCTTAAGTTTCGAAAAATCCTATAAGCTTCTTATATTCAGGAAAAGGAAGTTTCTTAAATTTCGAGAAATTGAGCCTACCGTTTCTTATAAGCTGTATCTTACAAAAAAATGAGTGTATCGCTCCTAATGTGTGTTTACTGTCTCGTAATGCTGCAACGAGAGCTAGTTTGCAATTTATCATGGTACACCTTTAAGCTGTAAAGCATGCACACTGCTTTCTCATTCCATCCTAGTGTTTTATGCCAAAGTTTCGTTCTCGGTAAAAGTTGCTAGAATTTTGCTTGCAAACCATATCTCAGTCACATTATAGCTTGAAGAAAGGAGGTAGGTTAAAAGGCTAACAAACGGTCACAGTCAATTCTATTGAACATAGTGAAGTGTACGTTCTAGGTCAACTAGCCTATAATTAAATCAACCCCCGTCTTTTTGAAAGGTTGCATGCTATTTCTCATCGGTCGTTATGATTCAAAAATTTCATAATCAAATACGTTAAGAAGCAAACTCCAATTAAATTGCTAGTGCAGGGCAATTTTGGTTAGCAAACGCAACTCAATTGCAATCAAATTATTATTATTTTTGCGGTGGAGAGATTAGGGCGCTATCTTTTATTGAGCTTGGACACCTTAGCTTCGCATAACACCATATCAGTTGTTTTCAAGAGACATCTGTTCCTGTGTTCTTTGAGTGCTAAGCAAGGATCCTTTGTCATCAAACATGATCAAGTTGCGATGAAGTTGATACGCATTTTAGTCCTGCTCTTCCCAATCATCTTCTTTGCTAAAGGAACGAGAACAAAAGATTGTCAAGAACTCTGCTTTGACAAGGTAAGCAAAACATAGTTAGTTAACTCTACTCAATTTTTTCATGACAAAATTTTATAATTTCTTCAGCGTCAGATAGTTTTTGTAGAACCAAGGTTTAATAAACTCGAACAAATGTTTGTCAAGATCTCTTCTTTGAGAGGTGAGGAAAGCAGCGTTTTAATCAATAGTTAACTATATCACGACAAAAGTTTTATAATTACTTCAACAAAAGACACTCTTCATAGAACGGAAACATTATTTATCATACCGAACACAGCTATCGCAGCAAGAATTTTTGAACGAAACTCAAGCAAATGTTTATTCTTCTTTGAGAAGGTGAGGAAAACAGCGTTTTAATTAATAGTTAACTGTAAACAATTAATTCATGACAAAAATTTATCATTACCTATGCAAGACAGTTTTCATAAAAAGGAAAACATAATTATGATACCCAATACAGTTTTTGCAGCTAGAATTTTTAAACGAAACTCAAGAAAAGGCATATTTTTCTTTGAGAAGGTAAGGAAAACAGCGTTTTAATCCATTGTTAACTATACACAATTAATTCATGAGAAAAAGTTATCATTACTTACGCAAGACAGTTTTCATGGGAAGGAAAACATTATTATGATACCCAACACAGTTATCGCAGCAAGAATTTTAAACAAAACTCAAGAAAATGTTTATTCTTCTTTGAGAAGGTAAGGAAAACAGCGTTTTAATTAATAGTTAACTGTAAACAATTAATTCATGACAAAAATTTATCATTACTTATGCCAGACAGTTTTCATAAAAAGGAAAACATCATTATGATACCCAATACAGTTTCTGCAGCTAGAATTTTTAAACGAAAATCAAACAAATCTTTGTCAAGATCTCTGCTTTGGGAAGGCAAGGAAAGAGACACTTTGATTACGAATTCACTGCACTTGACTATTTCATACAGACATATCTGTGAATTCAGCAGGAAACACATTTGCTGATACCAACTACAGTTTTGGTTGAAAGAATTTTTAATGAAACTCCAAAAAATGTTTAAATACTTCCCCACTTCCAGAAGTACCTAAGTGAGACGAAATTTTGATTAAGACAAGAATCAACTATCACTCGATACCCTCGACTCTCGAATTACACTCGACTATCATGTCATGTAAGATAGCTTTTGTGACTGTAGCAGAAAACATTTTTAAACTACCTAACAGTTTTTGTTGGCAAGGATTCCGACCAAAACTAGAATAAAAGTATGTCGAGATCTCTCTTTCGAAGATGTAAATGAAGCAACATTTTAATTACCTGTTAACAAAACTGAATCTCTTCATGCAAACAATTATACCAAACATACTTCAAAATTTTGATTGTAAGTTCAGCAGTTATCCAAAAGACAAAATTCACTGTCTTTTCCTCTATCATAAAGAAAACAACTTCTTAATTGATAGCTAACATAACTCCTTGCCGTCATTGCAAACATTTGAGTGATCATTCTGTGCATCTTATTCATAGTTCTTGAGTCACTTTGTGTTGCAAAGACTTTCTTGTAATTTTACATCATGCATCTTTGCAATTTCTTTGGAAACAAACTTAAAATCGAAGAAATCCTTCTTTGATTCATGAAAAAAATTTTCAAACGATTTATCCCAGAGCACTTTTAATACAGAAGACATGAAAACTCTTCGTTTCAGAGAAGGTTTTAATCAAAACCGGAGACAACTCAGAGTTATTTAATTTTCTATAGATGAAGCAAATCAACTTCTTTTGGAGAAAATCAAAGCTTCGCTTGTGAAATTCCAGATTTTTAGAACTCATTTGTTTGTCTCCTTTTCGAATAATTCAGTATGTCATTTTGCAGCCTCCGATATCAATTAAAAACTCACTAGAGTCTCATCAAAATATATGAATTTCTGCATACACAAACGACAAGGGCTTTGGACTCAGCAGAAGCTATTCATCTGATCTATAGAATGAAGCCCAATCTAACGATTTCGTAGATTTGTTGATTTCCTTCTCGAAGTTACTCAAAACTTTTATCATCTAGTTTACGAAACTTCGCTGATGGTTAACTTCAACTGCAACACAATATTATAGATGCATTGTTATTCTTGTGAATTCGCTGTCCTTGAGAGACTACGAAGTTTCTGTTCAATTGCACAACTTGAAAATGCAATTTTGTTCGTTCTTTACTTCGGATCTTAGCCTCAAAAGTAAATATCGCTAAATAACAGGCTAATTTTCAAAGAGAAAAGACTCGTCTCATGCATTTAATGGAAATGCAACTGTAGAAGGATGTTTCTATTGGCCTTTTGCATGATAGCCCGGGGGGAGGTACTTGATTTACGAAAATACGGGGACGTGCCGATGGAAAATCTGAAAAGGCACCCTGTCCCGGAGTAAAATTCCCAAAAATGATACCCTGTCCCGGAGTAAAACTTTAAAAACAATACCCTATTCTTGGGTTTCTTCATACAAACTGGAGCCTGCCCTGGGAATTTGATAGAAATTTGATAGAAATCTATCAGAAAATGCGGAAATGTTGCCATCCAAACGATTTAAATCATATTCGCGGAGTGCAAATGGCTTACAACGGCGATACGTAGTCAATTATACAAAATATGGACCCTGTCATGGAGCCGACCATACAAAAGTGATACCCTGTCCCGGAGTAGGAATCCTGAAAATGATACCCTGTTCGGCGGCACGTCCCCGTACTGAAAAATATATGAGTACCCCCCCCCCCGGGCATGATAGAGACTTTACAAAACCATGATGACAATGCCAGCCAGAGCCAAATATTGGTTTTTAGATATGCTACCCTCTACTACATATTTTTCAAAAGGTCGAGACAAAATCTGCTTCTTCAGTTAAATGCCTGACAACCATCTTTGGTGTGAAATCTATTCTCAAAAAGGCAAGTCTGTTCGGAAACCTTAAACTTTTGTTGCACAAAGTTTGCCCTTGGTAGTCACTCAAGGGAAAAAAATTCACACGAAAACAGGGAATCTGGGGAATCTATTAAAGCCAGCAAGGACAGATTTCGAAAGACGATAACATGAGTTGCTTTTGATTGACACCGCAATTCAAAGCGATTAGCGATCGCAGACAAAGGAAATTCCTTCAACCAGTAATTCAAAACAAACAAAGCCGCAAAAGTTTCTCTGAAACCCAGGTAGCTAGCTTGCTCGTTGTGCATTCCAGAAATTGTTTTTAAGAGCAAATATGAGCATATATCAAAAGAAGAAGGATATATCTACACATCTACCTCGGGCATTTTATTTATATGGTTCAAAAGCTGATTGGGAGGAGATTCAATTCTCTTATTTTTTGGGTGTAATAAAAACACTTACTGCTCAGCTTTTGAATCAAATAAATAAAATGCCGGAGGTAGATGTGTAGATATATTCTTCTTCTTTCGATATATACTCATGTTTCTTCTTAAAAACAATTCCTGGGATGCACAACGAGCGCGCTAGCTACCTGGGTCTCAGAGAAACTTTTGCGGCTTTGTTTGTTTTGAATTACTGGTTGAGGGAATTTCCTTTGTCTGCGAGGTGCCAGCAAAACAAACTCATGCTGTTGTATTACAACATCTGCCCTTGTCATTAAAGCCGAACTTCTGAAACAAAAGTAACATTGCTTGAAGTTGAAGTTGATGTTTTGGTCTTCGTATACTCCCTTAGGCCTGCTTTATTAGTCGTGCCGCGCCGTGCCGAACCATACAAATTTGAGTTCGACTGAGGTTCGACTTGGAGCACCTCTGTTTTATAAGGAAAAGATTTTGCTGTACCGTGCCGCGCCGCACCGCACCGCACCGCACCGCACCGAACAACAGTGACGCATGCGCATGTTGGGTATGGTTGGGCTGCACATCCACAACAAACAATGGCTTTTGTCGTTGTGCGCACGTGTGAAAATGCTGTGGCACGGCGCGACTGAAATTTGGTCTTATAAGTCGCACCGGGTCGACCCAGTCGAGAAGCCGTTGGCATATGGGTCAATTTGGCTTTATAAGAGTCACGCCGCGCCGAACCAGACAAAATTGTTCGAAATTCAGTCGATTCGGCACGGCACGGCACGACTTATAAAACGGGCCTCACGTAAAAGATGGTGTATCGAAAACGTTTGGTAGATGATATGGTAGATGACGTTTCGACGTGCATTTGGTTGGTTTCGTAAACGCTCTATTGACTTTGTCGAAGTGTATGCTTATGAATTCTCGGTTAACAAATATTAAACTTTCATGTGTGTGGATTATTCACTAAGTCTTGTTCAAACTTGCAAACATTCTTCGATAAAGATATACAAAATCTGTTTGCAAAGGAACGTTCTTGATTTGATCATACTTTCAACACCATATCGATAGGCAAGAGATCTGGCAGCTGTTTTGACAGTCCAAAGACTGTAAAGAACATTTTCTGCGTCTTGTACAAAATGTTGTCGAAAGGATTTTGCGAATTAGGTAAAAGGACGAACATTTCACGAGCAAACGCTAAGTTCAAAATTGATGTTATTCTGTTATCATGAAGATTATAGTTTTGGAAAGTTAGATCATGAACTACGCATGCTAGAGAGATTCAGAATAAACAAGCACTTCACGATATCGATATCAAGCAAAAATATTGAATTGCAAGTAAAAATTATGTCTGATCTTGAAATGTGTTGACTATGCCTTCAACAGAATTTCATACCGGTTGTTTTCTTCAATACATTTTAGCTATTCTACAAAAGAGCCTGGATCGAGCGTTACTTTTATACATTTTTACACTCGATGCTCGATCGAGTGGTGATAGAGCTTCTATATTGTGCACATTCGAAAAGTCTACAAAATGTAGCAAACATCGTTCGATTCTGATTCTTTTCAGGATAGCTAAACGGTCTATTTTCCACCTCAGTGCAAATAATAGACGTAAGGCGATACAAGGACCGCGGATTTGATCGAGTGCACCAGGCCCGGAGGAAGCGGGGGGGGGGGGGGCAGGGGGGCTCAAGCCCCCCTAATAATTTCTTAAAACAATGGTGCTACGTCACATGACTTAATTAGATGTATTGTTCTCTATTGTTTTAAGAACAATTGCCCCCCAATCCGAAGCTTCTTCCTACTGCCCTGGAGTGCACTTAGAGTTGTTAAATCTATTCTTCAGAAGGGAAAATCGCTTTGTCTTTTCAGAAACCTGAATCTCCTGTTTCACAAAATTTGCCTTTGCTTGTCCCAGGGCGTTATTTCTCTGAACTCCTGTAATCTGAATATACAATTTCTCGATTTCTTCCATCAATTAAAAACATCATACAGCCCATCTGAGCTAAATGAATTTCTTTGTTAAAAGGAGCGAAATTTATTATTCAATCAAGTTATCAGCCTGACTCTGAAAGTCAAGATGAAAATATCAACAAGATAATCTGAGAAATGAAACACTGCTGTGGATACTTCGAATTTCAAACTTGAATTACAAGGGTGTCTTACGGGATTTAGAAGTTGTTTCCTTTGTCAGTGGTAAATCCCGCGTGTGAATAAGTAAATCAAAGCTATGGCAAAAAGCATAGCACCGCATCTTTTCTTTATTTCTGAGGTACGTACCCCCGTCCACCGACATCTTGACGGACCAATAAGAAATCGAAAGCGCAAAAAGTAATGGTGATCTTAGAATTTTGCAAAATTTACAACTCTTCATAAAATGCAAAGAGGACACTAGGTTACATAAAATTTTCAAATACTTTTGAAGGAACCTACTTTACAAATGTTTGTTTATTCAAACCCAAATAGACGTCCAAAATATCTCAACGTTTTGGGAATTATGGCGTCTGCTATTTACTACTAACAATATTCTAGATTTTTATTGCTTGGCTAAGGAAGGAAGAATACTGAATATAGGGCTGCACAGATATGGCAACTTGAACGGAAGTTAAAACTAAGGAGAATTTGAAAATCGACGCATTAATATCTGACATATCACCTTTTCAAGTGCCTCTCCAGTCATAAATAAACTCTTTCTAATGATCCATTCATACTTGCAAGACAAATCAGGTTGACAAGGTTACCAAATGTTGCGTTCTAATTGGTTAATGTCACAAATTGCACATATGTGATCAAGGGCAACTACCTTGTAGGAACTGTGTTTATTGCCAGTACTGTTTTCGTGACCCAATACACAGAGTAATTAGTGCCCCGTTAATCCGTGATGGATTTTCAAATTCTAACGTCTGTTAGTGTTGACCAATCAAAAATCATGCTGTCTAGTTCCCTGTGGTCATCTCGTATAACAGTTTATCTCGTATTACATCAACACCGGAATTTGAAATCACAAAGTTCTTCATACGTCATCTTGACCTTGACAGGACTGACTCTGTGTACTGGGTCACGAAAACAGCGCTGGGAATAAACACAGTTCCTACAAGGCAGGCGCCCTTGATTTGATTGGTTAAGATTCAACCGTTTGTAGATAAAGCTGGTTAAGTGTGTCAATGTGAATGCATGTATTACGGTACTCCTTACACTAAATTCATAAAACGTACTCAGAAGTTTAGGGCAAGACAAAACCTTGGTTAAAATTACAATAGTTTACGGAATTAAGTCTGTAATTTACCCGTATATGGCCGATTTTCGTACAATTTTCCCACTTTTTGGGGTTGTTACCCCAAGCCTCGCACTTCCTACGCCTAAGAACCTACCCAAGTTCCTCAGCTTGTCATTAAAGGTTCCTAGCCCTGAAAAAGAAATTTAGCAATTTCATCTTTTGCTATCTAATATCTTCCATTTCTAAGCATTTGCAACAAAGACATGATGAATTAATACAAGGATAAACTCTTACAATTTTGCAATGAAAGCATTGAAAAAAGTTTTGAAATTGATGTTTGAATTGTTGCTTGCTTCTTTGTTTGTTAAATTTAAGCCGATATTGATACTTTGAGAGCTTGCAGCTTAAGGAAAGCAGAAATGTAGTGTTGTTCATCTCGTCTGTTGATCTTGTTTACTGTTGCATTATAAAGGATTCCCACGAGTGACCATAAACGCATCTTTTCAAAATTTGGTAGCATCATGACGTCAATGTGCGTCTCTGTCTCACCACGGGCTGAAATCCTTGGCCGTAATTGCAAAATGTTAACGATCTAAGTTTATGCGTTAGAACTTCACGAAGAGAGGTTGGAACACGAGGCTTTCTTGCATTGTATCAAATGCTTTCAAAGTTTTGAATTTAGTCGACAAAAATGTTGTCGAAGATTCTGTGTAATGCAAAGATTCCTTGTCAAACTATGTCACGTCCCTTGAAATGCAGTCCTTTCCTTTATACAATGTGCAGCAGCTAAATCTTGACAGCATTGAACGGCTTTTAAGCAACAAGGACAGATTTTGTAAGACAATAGCAGGAGTCGGTTTTGATTGACACCGCAATTCAAAGCGATTAGCGATCACAGACAAAGGGAATTCTCTCAATCAGTAATTCAAAACGAGCAAAGCCGCAAAAGTTTCTCTGAAACCCAGGTAGCTAGCTTGCTTGTTTTGCATCCCAGAAATGGTTTCTGATAGCTAATGTGAGCATGAATCGAAAGAAGAAGGATATATCTACACATCTGCCACGGGCATTTAATTCGTTTGATTCAAAAGCTGATTGGGAGGCGATTCAATTCTCTTATTTTTTGGGTGTAATAAAAACACTTACTGCTGAGCTTCTGAACCAAAGAAATAAAATACCCGAGGTAGATGTGTAGATATATCCTTTTCCTTTTGATATATGCTCATGTTTGCTCTTCAAAAACCATTTATGGAATGCACAACGAGTGCGCTAGCTACTTGGGTTTCAGAGAAACTTTTGCGGCTTTGTTTGTTTTGAATTTATGGATCAGATAATTTTCTTTGTCTGCAATTGCTAATCGCTTTTTTCATTTTCATTTCATTTCATTTAATACATTTAAGGAGGGTTGCCCTTCAACAAGTTGATTTTCAAGGGGCCCACCGATAAAAACATTTAATTACAATTTAGAAAACAAAGTAAAAAGCTATTAAATAAATTAAACCATAAAACCTTATTTACAATGTTCAAAACCTAATTACAGTGAAGTTAAAAATTCAAACCTAAAATAAAAATGAAAGGAAAGGAAACAGTTTTCAACAGTCTTTGAATTCAGTTCTCAACAAAAGTATCTCATGGTATTGTGTTACAAAATCTGTCCTTGTTCTTTTAAGCAGAAAACAATGGAGAACACTGGGTACATACGGTGTTTACGGATTTGCTTACAGTTTGGTGACGGAGCCCCTTTAAACAGCAAATAATGCATGTCGCGACGTCCTTTCCATGCTTTCATGCATCAACGCGAGCATCAATGGAGTTTACGCATAAAAGAACGAAGAAGCATTAAGTTCTTGCTACTGAAGACAAACGAAAACAATAACAAAAAGATGTGGGGTGCGGCGAAGTCGCATCGAGTAGACCTAGTATTTCAAGTATCATGATTATTTGGTGGCAATTTACAACAACCTGCAATTCAATCTGACTACCAATGCAGCTCTGGAGAGCAGTACCCCTCCTGCTGGGGCTCAAATATGGATGGCACAATTTAAGTCAGCACAGAATACGGAAACATCGTTACTGCGTCATTTTGGTTCGCAACGAGCGATAACTACGTTACGTGGATTGTCTAGATCTAATCAAAAATCAGTTTTGCATTTGTGGTAACTCCGTGACAAGCCATGCTAAAGAACAAATGTGATCATTTGATTAGATTCCAATCTTTACAGGCGAGGCATTTTACTGTCTACCATGTAAATCAATCAGTGTTGGAATGATTAGATAATCGTCTGGGTTTTCATCTAAATTCAAACAAGATACAGATATCAATCTCAATTTATGTTTGATATCAACCATTGATAGTAAATCTGGTGCATTTCACGTCATTAAACTTTTTCATGAGGAATTAAACTCATGCCAAACAGATTTCAGTATGATTTGAAACATAAGAGTTGCTGGAATTCTCAGGGGAGAAAATTCCCTTTTCTGAGCTTAAATTTAAAAAATTCTCTCAAAATTCTATCTCCGCTCTTTAATAACTTCTATTTAGTGTCGATTTGATACGTGCATGAAACAGCAGACCAGTTAGCTATTTTAAGAAGGAATCTGGATGAAACAACATTTGCATTATTCTTTGGAAGGATGTTCGAAGGTACACAGCAGTTTGAAGCTTTAACGCCGCTTCATCCAACCTTTCATATAAAAATGCATAAAATAGTACTCGATCCAGACTCTTTTGGTAGAATAGCTAAAAGGTCTATTGCTAAAAGTAAAAATTGCCTGCTTAAATTTTGGGAATACTGTAGGATGATCGCTTAAATCTAGCCAAAAACTCAGATTTACATTTTTGAAAATCTCTGAAAAGCGGTGTTGCTGACGAACAAATTTGATGCTTTGATTAGATAATAGCCAACTCTTGCAAGGATTCATTTTAACGTATCGCCAGATGATGAAACTTTCTCAGCTACCCACCACTCAAATGAAGCAGGCTGAAAGATGATTAGATTATCGTCTGGGTTTTTCATACCAATTCAAATTAAATCCTAGATAGAAATCTCAGTTTTATGTTTGATATTAGCAAATTCATAATGCATCTGGCTTTTTTGACGTCATTAGGCTTACCAACTGACTGTTCATTGATTTCAAAGCAGGAACGTTGAACGAAAGAGATGTTGAATGAAGGAGAAAATGGAAATACTAAAAGAAGTAAAGGAAATATTTAAAATGAGTGACCTATGCTTAATGACATCATCTATCGGGTTAGTCAGAAAAAACGCACACAGTTTGAAATGCTACTGCTCCCTAAAAATCAAAGCACCTATATTTTGCAATATCAGATTGAATAGCCAACATGTTGAATTACTTTTGAAAAATTCCCTCTGTTCCGATTTTACAAGGGATTTTATCAAGGGACTTTATCGGTCGCTTCGAGAAATCCTTGGAAACCGTCAAAACATTCTAAAATCACGACTGAATTTCCCAAATATTTCTACCTTTCAGCAATGACTTAGAAGCGCTTTAGCATGTGCAATCTTCTTGGGAGAACAAAAATTCTTCCCCCTGGTATGACGAACATATTCAGGGGGCTTTCATCTCCTAAGAGAACAAAATATATGCTATTACATATAAATATCATTGTTGTTAGGAAGGAAAAACGGTGAAATTTTGATCGTCGTTTTCACTCGTTTTTGTAGGACATTCGAAACGGGCTTTTTGTAGGATATCTCCACGGGGGGGGGGGGGGGGGGGGGGGGGGGTGGGGGGTTCTTCCATAGTAAAGGTACTTGGGGATGTGCCGCGAGCAAGGTTATACTTTTTCGGAGGACTTCTAGTCTAGCCAAGGGTATCCTTTTTTGCAATTTTGGCCTTGCAACGGTCTAGCCAAGGGTATCATTTTTGAAAATATTGGTCTAGCGGACGGTCATAATATCATATTTGGTACAAATTTGACAAATTCGTCCAGGAAATGGTCAAAATTGGTCTAGCCAAGGGTACCATTTTCGTAAAAATTGGTTCAGACAATGGTCAAATTGGTCTAGCCAAGGGTACCATTTTCGTAAAAATTAGTCTAGCCAACGGTACCCTTTTGAAGATGCTCGCGGCAGACCCCTACCCAAAATTTGGCCAAGAACCCCCCCCCCCCCCCCGTGGATATCTCCTACATCAACCGGAAGGAATGACCGATTAAAGCTGGGTAAATTACCAAATCTAATTGAATGTACCAGCAATGAAACAACACTACTTTCAATATCATTGCTTTCATATTCGGGGAGCAGTATTTTTCAAATACAGGGCGTTCCTTGGTTTTGACTCGCCTGGTATGAATAGGACAATGAAAAGCCATGGCATACCACGGAACAGTGGTTGGTTGGCGCCTGGGAGATACTGGTTGGTTTGCGCTTACTGTAAATAGCGGCGAAGTTAGTATTATCATTATATTAATGACGGCAAGATCAAATGATTCAAGCGATTTCTATCGAAACAAGTCTTGTGGTGACAATAGCTCCCGCACAGTCTTTGACGACAATGAGGAACGTCAAAGGACTATTTAAAGTTTCTGTCTTTAATAACTTCGACCAGATTGCATAAACACTTTGTGTTGAACTAATTATAGGAATTCAAACCATTTTAAAATGAACAAGATGTCTTTGCGTTACCACAATAGTTGTTGTGAATTTATTTCCTGATATTCAAGACGATATGACCAACTTTAATGAAAAAAAACCTTCACAGCTAAGTTGGTCTTTTCATTATGAAGTAACTTTACGTATATTGAAAATTGATAGATGAATCATAATTAAAATCATAATCGAAATATTATATTATATTATATTATATTATATTGTATTATATTATATTATATTGTATTGTATTGTATTATATTATATTGTATTGTATTATATTATATTATATTGCATTGTATTGTATTATATTATATTGTATTATATTATATCATATTATATTATATTATATTATATTATATTGTATTGTATTGTATTATATTATATTATATTATATTATATTGTATTATATTGTATTGTATTGTATTATATTATATTGTATTGTATTATATTATATTGCATTGTATTGTATTATATTATATTATATCATATTATATCATATTATATTATATTATATTATATCATATACTATTATATCTTGGCAAACACCAATACCTTGTTGACTCTTCCAGAATATCATACATCGCCTTATTACAGCCATGTTACAACCAAAAACAACACAAGTGTATTTAAGAAATCGGCACAAGCTGACAAGCTAAATAAATTATTTCCAGGTGATTTCCTGTTCCAATGATGAAAATTCTTCGTCCATGCCTGGAATTGAACCGAAATCTTCAGATGTAAACAATTATCACCACTTACCAAGCCATCACACTTCTAATTGAGGTGCTGGAAAAGTGACAAATGCAATAGTAGGCTTTGCAAAGTGTATGCGCCTCAAGTTGGGTTTCACACAGGATAGTCATTTGTGGCTTTACTCTCATGCGTTTTGTGCTGTCATGATGCAAAGTAAGCTTAAAGTAGCTGTGATTATAGCTATCAATATTTCTTTCGCTTGTTGTAGAAATATAATGAGATTTAAAGTTGCCTTTGACTTTAGTCAACGAACGGCAAGTTCTTGTCAAGGAATGAAATGGTTTAATAGAGCTCTGTGCGACAAGAAGCAGAGGCATGAAGGAACATGGGAATAACGAAGAAAGAAAGAAAGTTGTCCCGCGTTAAATCTTTTGGAGACCTTTAAAAGTTTAGAAAGCGATGCTAAAAGCATCGTCAATATAACCTCCCATAAAGATTGCTTTTGGTTTTGAGAGTCGATTGATAGATGGAACACTAATTTACAACACAAATAAGCATGAATCAATGTGAAGCTAAATTAAAGTAAATGGCTAAATGTGAAGACTAAATATTGCTGATTTATAGGCTGCCATCTACCAGTGAAGCTTGAATGTACTGTTAGCAAATAATCATTTACTCTGATTGTTGTGTCATGATTGAATTTATACGGTAGTGCCGATTAGCTTTGATGAAGGAATTATCATAGCCGTAGAAACCGGGGGATCAGGGAGCACGTGCCCCCAAGACTGTGCAATGAACAAAGAAGTGCCCATTTGATTTTCAGGAAGTACCCCTTTAGCTTTATGAAAAAGTGCCCTTGAAGCTCAGTGCCCCTCCCCCCATCCAGTTTGAGATGCTTCCTAATTATACCGAAGTACGAATTATCTTTAAATGTGGCAACGGCGGCGGTTAGAAATCTGAAAGACCTCTGATCTCTCAGACAAATTATTGTGCTGAGTGGCGCATCATCATGATCATGATCATGATCATCGTCATCGTTATCATCATCATCATTGTAGTCATCATAATCATCATCATTTAGATGTTCATTTACAGTAGCCATAATTATGAGTTGCATCAACTATGAATTTTAGAAGAGTGAGCGAAGCGAGCGATTTACTTTCTAGTACGTAACACAAACGTAATATCTGGTACGTAACTACTTTCTAAGTACACTAATACAAAATAAAAAATTCAGGAACATTTTAGTGCATTATCTATAAAGTTTTCGGAGCGAAATCTTCGGCACAACCAAAGTCTGTCTCACATTGGATGTGGATTGGTATTGTGGTATTAGGGATTTAAAGGCCAAGTCCGGGGTTGGAATAATTGTTCATAAAATGAAAGATCACACAATGTTGTGAATGATGTGTCGTACTTGTTTCCAACCTTCTCTGTCTTTTCTCTGCAAAATTTCGTATTTCAATATGTGAAATGAGCGAAATGACGTCATTCTTCATGACGCAATTTCACCCATTTTGCCTTCGACCTGTACGAGGCTGTTTTCGCAAAGAACTCTCGTACGAATTTACAACAGAAAAAGACATCAAAACCCGGAAAAAAGCTACAAGCGATGCTTGGCAGTTGGTGAGGTTGCTTTTTGACATTAATTGTAGAAACCCCGGACTTGTCCTTTAAGTTGTTTGGCCACAAATCAAACAGGTGCAGATTGAATAACCTTGAGAGAAAAAGTGGATTCTAGTTTGCCTTCATTTCACTTAGCAAGAAATTTGTAGGGATAATAAACTAATTTTTTGTGCAAAGGAATCATAGCTGCTCGCTAGGTCGCAGGAGATCGTTAACATAATAAATTTTGGTGATATACTGCTTCTCAAAATTTCAAAATCTCAAAATTTCAAAATCTCAAAATTTCAAAATCTCAAAATTTCAGCTCATATAAAACTTAGACTTTCGGGTATATCACATCACTGTATATGAATAAATGTAATACTGGTCACAAAATATTTTAATATTTTACAAAGAACAATGATAAAACAGATATTTTATCATTCCAGATAACTTTATCAATAACCATCAAATTTTTTCCTGCTATCTATGATAGAGTTTGATTGCTCCTTTTGAACTCTCCGACATTGCTACTTGAGGCTCTGGCTGTTTAATTTGTCAAAGGTCGTTTGCTTTTATTTGCAAAATATAGAGATATCTATCCAGTTATTTACTAAGAAGATATTGATATGATTAATGATGCAATGATACCAAGCCTTCCCAAAGGATTTTGTCCTGCAATAGATTTAATTTATAATTTTGAATCTTTATATTCATACCGGGTGTCTCAATAAAAAGTACCCCCTTTTGACTAAACAAAGGAACGAAACGATAAGATATCGGGACTTTCTGATTACTTAGCTACATTTGTCAATCTTTAACTCAAATGCATATACGTTGAATCATCCACCAAACACAGGAGATACTAGTTCAGAAAGTCAAAAGTTAGAGTGTACTAAGAAACCAGAGGTTATGAAAAAGGGCCTGGCCATGATGATTTGAAATCACCACGGTTATCTTCCAAAGGAATTTTCAACTTCGCTTTTTAGATTTTACTTTTGAAAAGAATTATATTTTGAGATGTTTCAATTGTTCTTGAAGTTACTTTCTTTTGGGGAATAGGTCCTTTGCATTGCATTGCAAAAGTTATTTGTATCAAAGAATAGGAAAAGGGGGACAGCACGCTTATTTAAAGAGGTGGCACAAGTTTATCTTTTTTAGCACATTTTTATTCTATTCGCTTAACCTGCGTCATGGTCATGTGTTTGTAATTCATTTCAACAGCGAAACTAAAATCTAAAGTTCAAAGGTCTTTTGGATAGCCCATGATATCAAATCATGGTTAGGCCCCTTCTAGACTTTCCCCAAGTCTGTTTTGTCAACTGTAATAAGTCTACCGGACGAAATAGACTTGGGGCAAGTCTAGGCCCCTTCTCAAAACCTTTGGTTTCAGGTCAACTCCAAATTTTCACTTTGTGAGCTCGCATCTCCGGTGTTTGATGGATAATTTTTAAATGTAAGGTACGTGCATTCAAGTTCAAGATTAACAAATTTAGCTGTGGACTCGGAAAGTCCCAATATCTTATCTTGCTATTTCTTCCTCCAGTCAAAAAGGGTACTT
Organism: Aurelia coerulea; assembly: GCA_039566865.1. Lineage (NCBI taxonomy): Eukaryota > Metazoa > Cnidaria > Scyphozoa > Semaeostomeae > Ulmaridae > Aurelia > Aurelia coerulea. The sequence goes on from CM076944.1 coordinate 31,672,864, forward strand.
TTTTCTGGGACACCCAGTAGTTCAAACAGTTGATTCAAGATCAATCTTTACTTAGAAGGCATCTTTCCACTATTGGTCGTTTAGGGGCCGTTTGAACAAGATATGATATCAGCTACGGCCTTAATAAGATATTGGGTGACCCAAGGTATCTTGCCAATCATAACAAATTATTTTTGCGCCTTTAAAATCAAAGATCAATTTAATATCTGGAATTATCTTCATTTCATTTCCAAGACAAAAAAAAAACGAAATCGTTGCCTGAAAACCCCTCTTTTGGGCTATAACATTGCACAAACTGGTGGATTTTCACGATGAAGCCATTCTTTGCGATTTCATATGAAATTTAAGTGCTAGATTTGAAAAGAGCTCACTCACATTCGTTGAAGAACAAATTGAGTGGTTGCACGATCAAGAATGTAATTTTATGACCAACTTCTGCAGTTTGAGAGTATTGCATCCAAACCAAGGAACCCTTAGGAGCAGGAATACCCACATCATTAACAACCTCTAAAACTTTTTTTCGAAGCGGATTTTAGCGCATTTTGGATATATTGTAGAGAGAAAAATTCTGCATCGAATGATCAGAGCTTCGTAGTTTATCCGTACGGGTAGACGTGACTATCAATATTTCCAAGTTTTCTATAAACTTCCTCATGACGTCGCAAGTAAATGGCGCATAATAGAATTAAATCAATTTTCGGAAGCTACATGAAAAACTGACCTCAGACAATAGCGAATGACAAACTAGCCATATCAGATGTACCAGTAAAAATTCATTGTTAAAGGTTGAAGTTTATGAAGGATGGCCGGATAATTTTGGACAGTAGTGTCTAAAGTTAAGAATGCAGCAAGAATATAAGAAGGAGCGATTTTTTGCATTTGAATACCCTACTAACAAAGTTTTTTATCACTGAAATTAGCCGGCATTAGCACCTGATGTTCAAGTCGTATTTCACATTCTTCATTCAAATAAAAAGGCGGCATCTTGTCTCCAAAAAAAGAATTCTTTTGCCAAACAACGTGCTGATTCTCTACAAAATTTAAATCTCCCGAGGCCGCTGTTACAGTAAGATAGTCCTAGATTATGGATTTGTACTGTCAATATCAAAGCAAAGAGGCAATGGTATCTATCGAGTTCAATTATACTACATAGCAAAATGAGCCCGGACAGAACGGGGTGACTGTTGATTATTCGGCAAGTTTAGCCACAACACGCGAATGCCACTGAAAATGAGGATACTTAAACGCCTTTTGCAGCTTCTCAACCAAAAACAGCCTATTACGCAAAAGAACATCTTCATTCCTATGTACATCGATCTTATCTATTATAGAAAAACATAGGCTCCAAATCTTGTAAAAGGCTGGTGTAAAATTCAATGACCTATTTCTTTGAACTGAATGGCTTCAAAGAAACTTCAGCTATTTTACTATGATTCTGCCGTTGGACTTTTCTAAAACCTTCAGTATTTTTAGAATAAGAGTGTTTTTCTTCTTTTTCGAGAATTCAAGAAAAATGTTCAAAAAAACTTAAAACCATCGTTATTTCTAAACTGTTTGACGCAATATGAAATCATTTTCAAGAAAAACGTAGTTTATGAATGTCTACAATTGGTATCAAGCAAAAGTCTGTCACTCCTTTGGTTTATGATTTAGATTTTTGATGACGTCACATCCTCAAATGAGCTGAAATATAACATATGCTGTAATTTCAAAAAAATATTCAAGCTTTCTGAAAAGTCCAACGGTAGAATTATAGATAGGTAGCTAAAGTTTCTTTTAAGCCATTCAGTTAGAAGAAATAGGTCATAGAATTTTACACCCACCTTTTTATGCCGACTTAAAGATTTTGGAACCTATGCTTTATAGAAAAGTTTTCTAACGATTAAACTAGCTCGCTGGTATTGTATGTTAAAAATCTATTCCCTGTTCATTTAATCAAACACTAAGACTGATGAAATCAGAAGTGCAATAATTTTATCTAAATCTACAGATTTCTGAAATAGAACAAAATGTGCGTCGCTGAAATTGTTATAAATTTACAGTTATGTGCTTGATAACAAGTTACATGCTGTGTATTTTGAAGATATGGCGCACAAGGTCACTGCTGTGGAGAATTTTTACAATACAAACTTCACGAAAATTTTGAGATAATTATTCTTATCAGTTTGGGCTGATAACTACCGAGGGAGAAGGTGGGGTTAAAAAATGTAGATTTTACTTCAAATCTAAACATTTACTCCGTACTAGGAATGCATTGCACGTCTAACCACGTTAATGGACTTCGTTCAAAAATAGATAGGGCGTGATCGTTCATTACAAGAAAAAATAGCTTCAGATGGTGATAACAGTTTGTCTAAGTGGTAAGTAGCATTTCAAATAGAAGCCAAATGCCAATCCCAAATAGAAGGACAGTATGATAAGTAAAAGTACCGGGTCGGTAAAAAAGTTATCACATTTTAGACCAGGCTAGGAATGAGGTACGGGTCACTTCTAAGCGGAGAAATTTAGATGGGTATTTTGAGGTACCTATGACCCTAGGCATCTTGGAACGTGATGGTGATCAGCGATCTGTTGGGGTTTAGGGTTAGGGTTAAATCGGGGGTTAAAGTTTGACCACTCTGAGCAAGCACCTCTGCGGAGGAGAACCAAGGTTTTCCTTTTAAATGGCGCACAGGATGGCTTAGATCTGACCAAATTAAGCTAAAAACCACTTTATAAAGAAGTTAGATGCTGAAGGATAATTAGTAGCTTCTTCAAACAATGGTCACGTGACATGAGATCACCCTTTTCCTTATATGGTAACTATCAATAAATGGCCAAAAATGTGTTACGAAAAGAGGAAAATGCGACTGGTGTTACTTTTATGTTTTACTTGGAAGTACTTGCACCATGGTCAACGTACCAAATACTACGTTATAATTTAAAAGAAAGTATCCCTGATACTCCGTGTCACTATTAACGTGATTTTCGTCGCAATCATCAAAGGAAATGTCATCTTCTATGCTACCAGCAATTCTTCAATGTCTTCTGGGAATGCACTTTCAGTCCACTTGATTTCAAATGTTCTTTCCCATCCATGCTGAGATATATCGCATATAAGCATTCTTTGGGCTGAGAGGTTCCTAGATTCTTGCGATAACATTTGCACGTAAAGTATGCATTGGTATGCAGGAAGCAATGATGTATGGACTACTTTGTTTTGAATGAGGTATTTCTGTCAAAAAGCTTCTTACAAGCGATATTCACATTATTCTGACAACATCCATATAAAATGTCAGCAAATTTAGCAATTCTTCTATTAATCTTTCTTTGATACGCAACGAGATGACCCAAAGGCAATAAAAGTACTGATAAATTTTAGTTTTTAACAACCCCTTTGCAATATGCTAATTTGCAATTTCGAAGAGAAGGAAGAGATGTAATCGTTGCCCGTAAATGCGTGGTGGAGTTCTGCTAACATGAAAGTTCCTAAAAACTTTACCAAGTAGATATGAAAGTGTAGATATAGTCACAGACACATGCCAAGAGCACCCTGTCAAATCAAATGAAAAAAGTAAGAGAAGTTGTTTTGGCAGGATAATTAGTCAGCCAGCTAAATCAAAAAGGGCTTTTAAAAATGAAAGAAACAAAGGTCGACTGATCAATTTGATTTTCTAGACGATCTCTACAAATCGTCAAAAAGCCCTCAATATTATTTGTTGCACAGAACTTTTTTCCTCACAATAGCTCCAAAATAATGTCGTCGAATGAAACGAATGCAAAAATGCTGACTACCAACCAAGAAGAAGCTGAAACTTACTTTTGCATTGCCTTCATGCTTTGGAAAAGAAGCCAAAGGAAACCATCAAGTCACAATCAGCTAATATACACATCTTGGTGATAGTTTTGTCAAAAGTTCAAAGAAAGACAAATGTATACTTGGCTTTTGAAATAGGATTCCACAGAAAAGGAGTCAAACTCCAGTGATATATCGATGCCTGAGTGTCAAAATAAATGTTTACTTGGATCCCAAGCATTTACAGTCGACGATTACTTCTTTAGCATGCTGGAAAGTGGTTGTTGAAAAGTAAAAAAAATCCGTATTTTTACTGCCCTTGGCTCATCTCGTTCCGTATCAAAGAAAGAGTAATAGAAGATCTTGCTAAATGTACTTAAATTTTATATGTTGTCAGAGTAATGCGAATATCGCTTGTAAGAAGCTTTTCGACAGAAATTACATCATTCAAAACAAAGTAGTAGAAACATTGTTGCCTCCTGCATACCAATCATCTTTGCGACTGCATACTTTACGTGCAAATGTTATCGCGAGAATCCAGGAACCTCTCAGCCAAAAGAATGCTTATACGCGTTATATCTCAGCATAGATGGGAAAGAACATTTGAAATCAAGTGGACTGAAAGTGCATTCCCAGAAGACATTGAAGAATTGCTGGTAGCGTGGAAGATGACATTTCCTTTGATGATTGCGACGAAAATCACGTTAATAGTGACACGGAGTATCAAGGATACTTTCTTTTAAATTATTACGTAGTATTTGGTACGTTGACCATGGTGCAAGTACTTCCAAGTAAAACATAAAAGTAACACCAGTCGCATTTTCCTCTTTTCGTAACACAGTTTTGGCCATTTATTAATAGTTGCCATATAAGGAAAAGGGTGATTTCATGTCACGTGACCATTGTTTGAGGAAGCTACTAATTATCCTTCAGCATCTAACTTCTTTATAAAGTGGTTTTTAGCTTAATTTGGTCAGATCTAAGCCATCCTGTGCGCCATTTAAAAGGAAAACCTTGGTTCTCCTCCGCAGAGGTGCTTGCTCAGAGTGGTCAAACTTTAACCCCCGATTTAACCCTAACCCTAAACCCCAACAGATCGCTGATCACCATCACGTTCCAAGATGCCTAGGGTCATAGGTACCTCAAAATACCCATCTAAATTTCTCCGCTTAGAAGTGACCCGTACCTCATTCCTAGCCTGGTCTATTTAGCCAGCCTGTGAAATGATAGTATGTGTCCGATATTCAAAACTAAAATGTCAATCTACCAGTCAAAGACTAAGTTAAATGTGAACACCAAAAGTAAGTTTGTCGAACTCCATATTCGAAGATCATTTGCTTAAAGTTCAATTCTTTGATAGAATACTAATTTTTTAGGTTCTTTCTTTTGGGATATTTTTCAATTTTTTAGCCCTATGTCGTTATTTCAGCAATTTGCTGCTACTTAAAAGATGTCCATGTGCCGAAGTTAGCCTATCTATTAGGACGGTGCCTTTTCATTGCCAAATAAATCTGATAATGAAAAACAGGCAATGATTAATTTCTAGCCGCCATTAAACTTCTCAGTAGAGATTCTCCAGTTTTTGTGTCAAATTAATAAAACAAATCTGCGTTTTTAATTAAATTCTTAACTGGCAAAAGAGCAAATTACTTGCAATGTGAGAAAGCTGGTTTAAACTGTCCCCTTGTCACACGATTATCAATTACTTATTGATACATTCACTTCATTCCTACTAAAATCACTCAAATCTCAAATTTAGAATCAAAGCTGTATCTATTTTAATTGAAAAATTTATTATTTAATGAGGAAATTAAATAAAGCTGTGTTTGATCATCAAAGATTCCAAACCTGCTGAATTCATGAACAGCAATCTAAGAATTCGGAACAATCTGCAGTTAAAAAATGTCTACAGTTATAATAAACATTTACAAAGGGTACTTTCACTGCAGCTTTAAACAAACTGCACACACAATTTCTTCATTAGAAACAGTTTATAAGAAATTCCGACTCTCAGATCACCAAAAATTAATAACTCGAGAACCAGAAAGCTTTAACTGCAAGGTGTCCCTGGAAAATGTCTGTTTGGTTAAATGCTAAAAAATAACGAGAAAATTGTACCATGGTAGCCACAGGGCTGGTACCGTAACCCTGTACCTAAGACCTTAAATTTATCTTAGAAACCACTAACTTGCAAATCTGCTGAATATCCATCGAGTTAGAAGTTTCTGAAGTTTAGTTTTGTGCGAATGCTGAAACCAGAGGCTTCTCGATTGCATTTATAGTGAAAGTAGCATTGCGTAACATTTGTTCTGCTTCTCGTTTATTTCAGAGCAAAAGAAATAGGAATTGTAAGGTTTTGATTTGATGTTCTTAGAGCACCTGCATTCTTCAGAAAATTTTGACAATAGTTAGAAGAATTTCGAAGTCCTATTTGGTTCGCTCTAATATCCACGAGAGGTATGATGCTCGATAAACTTCTTTTATCTCGAATTTGGAGCTTTTCTGCACATCAAACCATTTACGAGTCTCTGGCTTGTCACACAAACTTTACATTTAAAAGCTTGCAACCCGTTGAATTCTCAATAAATTTGCAAGATTCTGGTGCCTAAAATAAATTCAAGGTCTTGTCTTAATGATATGGTTATCTTACCAAAGTGCCAATTTATTTTATCGCAATCAAACGTCGAACAAGTTTTTGGGACAGATACCTTGTACATGAAAATAGTGTTGTAAGTGTTGAAAAGAAATTGAGGAGCAAAACAGAAACTGAAAGTTAAAGGGGCTCCGTCGTCAAACAGTAAACAAATCTGTAAACTCGCACGTGTCGGGGATTATCCATTGTTCATCCATTATTCTCTGCAATTTGTTTGGTGGCTTCACCCAAGCCACACAAAAGTGACCGTTAAATATCCACTTAAATCCGAGCAATCGTAGGCGATATGAATGTTTGGTTTGTTCCTTAGTGAAGTACAAGGAATAATGCCCAAACAGCAACTTTCATTTTGAAAAAAATACGAAAATCCTGTGTGATATCACCTTTCAAAAAACTGCAAAAATCATCGTTTTGTTTACATTTTGACGACGGAGCCCCTTTAAGGCCTGCGATCACATAATGTGATTCACATTGTTGGAAATTCAATATTTCATTGAGGATGTTACTGTGCAGATGATGAGGTGATGTCAAGTCCCTTATTTTTTCATTTTTCATTTTGAATTCTCTATACAAAGTGGATGCATCAGCCAAGAACGGCTGCTTTTCATACAGCTGTGGCAAAAATCTAATTACAATCTTATGATTAAAGTAAAGAACGAAAATTCAGAATGCCAAGCTAGAATAAAATGAAAAATTAGGAGCTATTTATTGCGTAATCTGCATTTAAGAGCAGACAGAGACGCAACTAAGCTTGACCTCATGTTCTAAATTAATTCCAGGCCGTTGATCCATGGAACGAAAATGCTTTTTGGCCATTGCACGTTTTCATTCGTGGAGCACGCATGTCAGTCTCAGAATTTCTTAAAATTAGGATCTGTGGAGTTGAGTTTCTCGTGAACATGTCTTCATTTCTTTTACTGCAGATCTCCAGTTTCGCTTTAGCAAAGATTCTGATAACTAATACGCTCTATATGCATACCGCTCATGCCGCGCGAAAAGTTTGACTCAAACACCGCCTTATCGCCGCCCCGATAAGAGAGTCTAATATCATAGACTCACGCTGATAGAGCAGCTGGTGAGACGCGGAATCCGTCTACGCAAGCTTTGATTTCATGATAAAAATGCAAACAAACTCCACGTGTTTAAGGTAATTAGCATATCAGAGTCCATAACTTCGAGCGTCTCGCTTGATAAGAATTCCTCGAAATCCTTCAATTGCTAAATCAAGTTAGAAAAACCACTTTTGAGGGAAACCTGCTTCAGATAAGACGTAAAAGGAAGGATATCTGCAATCTTTGAAGAAAGTTAAATGAAATTTCCTTCACAACTAAAGAACCGCTTTTACTCCAGTTAAACAAGAACATAAGTGATTTATTAAAGTATAAAACTGGTGACTTTGGTGAACTGAAATTTATTATGATTGACGGGTTACGATATCCAGCAACACTCCGTAAAGTGTCGACGAATAGCAAACATGATCAAGTTAATAACAGCAAGGACAGATTTTGTAATACAATAGCAAGAAATACTTTTTTGACACCTGAATTCAAAGCGATTAGTGGCTGCAGACAAAGGAAATTCTCTCAACCAGAATCCAAAACAAACAAAACCGTAAATTTTCCCTGAAACCCAGGTAGCTATCGCGCTCGTTGTGCATTCCAGAAATTGTTTTTAAGAGCAAATGTGAGCGTATATCGAAAGAAGAAAGATATATCTAAACATCTACCTCGGGCGTTCTATTTCTTTGGTTCAGAAGCTGAGCAGTAGGTGTTTTAATTACACCCAAAAAATAAGATAATTTAATCGCCTCCCAATCGGCTTTTGAATCAAATGAGTTAAATGCCCGTGGCAGATATGTAGATGTATCCTTCTTGTTTCGATCTATCCTCGTGTTTGTTCTTAAAAACGATTTCTGGAATGCACAACGAGTGAGCTAGCTACCTGGGTTTCAGAGAAACTTTTGCGGCTTTACTTGTTTTGAATTACTGGTTGAGATAATTTCCTTTGTCTGCGATCGCTAATCGCTTTGAATCGCGGTGTCAATACAATCAAAACCAACTAGTGCTATTGCCTTACCAAATCTGTCCTTGTTTGTTAAAAACATGAAAAACTAGACATATTACACTTCGTCCCTAGTTTTCGCTCGCTATTGAGTAGAATTACTGATTGAATTGAATGGAATTGCTCACTCAAACAGCGAAAGGTTAAAATCAAAAATATAAAAAACGAGCGAAATTTACGACGAATTGTAATCAGTCTAATGAAAAACGTTAAACAGATAATCAATTCTTAATAAAAATGCATCCTGTGAGTGTGATAATAAAAATGCATCTTGTGACACCTCAATTCAAAGCGATTAGCGATTGCAGACAAAGGGAATTCTCTCAACCAGTAATTCAAACGAAACAAGGCCGCAAAAGTTGCCCCGCAACCAGTAGCGCAAACTCTCGCCTTGTGCACGCGAAAGGTGGTTTTTAAGAGATGTGCTTATTGTAAAACAACAAGGGTAAATTTAAAGATCTGCCTGGCGGATTTTATTTATTTGATTCAGAAGCTGAGCAGAAGGCATTACAATTCTCACATATTTAGGGCTGAAGTGAAATAATTACTGAATCAAAAAACAAACAAAATCCGCCAGACAAATCTTTAGATTAAACTTTAAAATTGTTTAATTTTAATTTCATCCGATTTAGATTAGTTAACTTTGAATGTATTGTATAGATTGTTAGCTATGTAAATATCGAGTGAAGATAAATCAACAGCAACAACAAGAACTCAGCATTGCTTACTGAATTGGATGGTTATCAGCTCATCAAAGGTTTGATTGTTAGGTTGAAAAGGTGCAAAGAGATTCGTTGTTCCCTTTGGTCTCTCGTGCCTTTCCCGCTGACAAAATCAAAACTCTATCGAGCTTTCTGACTGGATAATTTGAATGATCATCCTCGTTACGCCTGTGCGTGGTCACGCCATCATTCGGCAAGCAGAATGTTTATCTTGATAAATCAAGCATTCTCTTTATCTTGTTATACAGGACATAGAAACAAGCGCACGTCCTTATTAGACTCTTAACTTGAATTGTATAGACGATAAAACTAAAGACATGGTTACCACAATAACCTCCATCTGTTTTCTCCTAACAGTTTTAGCGATATCATAATTAAAACGAGACGTGCTGATGAGGTCTTTTGCAATTTAGGCCACTCTAAGCGGAATAGGGTGAAGATAAGGACGGAAAGCATGCCGCTAAGAAGTCTGTCTTATGTTGCATTTGGATAGCAAACGAATAAGTGCATGCTTTAATAAATGATTTGGTCTTATTGAGCGCTTGTATATTTAAATATTAATGAAACCATTAGGAAATCTTGTCCTGCTCAGTCAACTCCAAACAGCTGTTAACAGTACTGGCTGTGTCTTCTAACTCAATGCTTAGCTGCTGCTTAATCGCTTTAGCAACAAAATCAGTCTTTTGCAATGCATGGAAACTTGTAGCATAAAAATACTGTTTTCGTAGGCTTTGTAAATTTAGTTACTTCATAACTACTGTTCCAGACTGCCTTTTTTTCTATTCCATTAAGAATTTACAACCATATTACTAATTGCAATACCTACAAGCTACGCTACAATACTACAAAGACGATGCCATTGGGAGCGAAATACTATGTCTACCCTGCGGCCATTCTGAAGATAATTAAAAGCTACATAAAACTACATGTAACTGCTATCACAAATAAAAGGAATGTTTAAATACAAACGGAATTCTAAGGTGCAAGCGAAGGTAGCTCGCAATCAAATACGGTAATTGCAAGTGTAGGTTTGAAAGTTAGAGCCAAACATGGAACAAACAGAGCCAAACAGACTGCAAATCGAAAATTTGACTATTCAGTTAGATCTCTGGTGAAGTAAAGGAATCTTAACGTGCGAGCGAAGCGAGTAATTTATCGTACTAGTAAGTTAAGCTACTTTTACTGTTATCTGAAGCGTGCTAACTTTTACAAAGTCACACAAGAAGATTTTCTAGCAATGAAAAGACTTACTGAATTTCTAAGGCTCTAAACACTCTCTGTTTTAATTTCAGATTCAGTTGTCAAGAGAATGTAAAAATGCGTGTGACTCATTCAAGTGGCACCAAAATTCAACACACACAAATGGTTTGTTACGTTTTGTTGGAAATAGCATCTTTAAATTAATGCGAGCTTTCAGGAGGAAGAAAGATCTTGTGAAGTCTACTCAAATTGGGATTCAAGATATTCTCAGGAACAAAAACTGAAAACAACCTTCGCTTGTTACAGAAAGATACGAGATAAGGGAGGAAGATGTGTCATTTGACATTTTTCTTGGCGACAATGTGCATATATTGTTTTGTTGAGTTGAAATCGAAGAAACATCTTGTTGAATTTTTGAGAGATTCAATATTTTCTTTACTTCGATAGTTTTCGTGCATTCTATGATTCTGTGGCAACAAGGCTTCATATGAGTCTGAGTGAATGACTGTTCAGTACTCGTATAGATAGACCATCTTCGATTGATTTAAAAGCAGTCTGTCCCCTATTGTTCTGATCTTAGTTACTGCTTTATTTACCTTATTTACGCTGGAGCTAAATTCATGCATCACTGAGTCCCTATGACCCTGATTTCTTTGGATAAAGCGAATTAGCACAAACTTCTGGAATATACAATAGAGATCTTTATCGATGTTATTTTCATTCATTGAAGGGGACAGATTGCCTTTAATTCTGTTTCTTTGAAAGCAAACCCATTCTTTGAATCATAAATACAGTAAATCCCCGCATATAAGAACCTACAAAAACAAGAACCCAGAGGCTGTTCTTCCTAATTATGCACTTTGTAATTAAGAACCTGTTTTAGTTTGATGAACAATGTGTTCTTACTGCAGTGGTAGCAAAGTTGATTTTCGATTTTCGTTAATAAGTTCAGTTTTCTCTCAGTTGGCTGTTAAAGTTTGAATCTCCTCCTTTGCTGTTCGTAAGCCAAGGATTAGTTATTAGGTCCATAATAACTTTGCCAAATTAAATAACAGGGCTGAACATCTTTGGTGAAGATTCTAAAACGGCCTACGCAAGGCACTCTTCAAATAAGAACCTTTATACCTTGAAATTAGTCTTAGTACCTTTAAAATATGAACCTATTTCAGCTTGGCTCTCAAAAAGTAGGTTCTTGTATTCGGGGATTTATTCTATATGTTATTCTACCGATTTTGACGATATTATTTCCTACTGGAGCAGCTTTTGGGGAATGATATCTTGAATAAAACAAGTCAAATGAATGATTTTTCTCTACTATGCCAAATCCCATCAACCTTGAAGGGGCTCCGTCGTCAAACAGTAAACAAATCCGTAAAATCGCACGTGTCGGGGATTATCCATTGTTCATCCATTGTTCTCTGCAGTTTGTTTGGTGGCTATGTTAAAAATCCAAATCCCATCAACCTTAATGTAACCTAGCCTTTATGCTAACAGTTCCTATGATATCTGTTCAATTAGGGTCCCTGGACACACCACCTGCTCCGGTCCAAGTCGGCAAAACCATCAGCAGTATAACGATGCTAGTAGCTTACCAGAGAAAAGACAGTGCTTCTACTACGCAGGCGTACATCATGGAAATGAAGCCGGTGAATAGAAGTTCGATGGATAATATCTTGTTGCCGGATCTACAGAAGTTTACAGTGGTAAGTAAAAGACCTTTAAACAGAGCCAAAGTAAAGGATATTTTTTCAAAAATTTTCTTCGTGCTCTGATTTATAGGATAACTGTCACAAAAACTATCAAAGTTTCCTTGTCGCTAATGGCAAGCATGATATTGGGAGATGCATTCTAAGCCAAAGTAAAGGGCTTGGCCCCAAAAAATTTCCTGGGGGGGGGGGGTTCGCCCGCAGACCCTCTCATTTCAATGCTGCCCACTTAATTTATCCTGGCCACGCTGCTGCCCATGAAGTGTTTTGCTGTTGTTGTTGTTTAAAGGGCACAGGGATACAAGGGGTAATGAACACAAGGGCACAAGGAGGCACAAAACTGCTGTAGAGAAGGAAAATTCACGTTTTGTAAGGGCCCTGGTCAACCATCCTTTGCATTCTTTAGCTATATGCATGAATCGACTGAAGCGTCTCTCACTGAACAACTACACAGGCCAATACCCTGATGGCTTAAAAACATTTTATAAGCCGTTGCAATTTGCTAGCTTGCTTTCATTCTCCAAACCATTAAAAATCCTTGCCAGATTACTGTACTGAGTAGCTATGAGCGATCTTTTCTGCCCGGCAGGAACTCTTAATGACAGGGAAACAAGGAAGGAAAAGGTGTAAGGCATGGATGTTGATCAAGCTTTTTAAAGCCCATGGTAAATCATGCTATAACAATCATTTCATGAAATCCAACTGCCTGCCCAAAACACATCTTTCAGACCATCGCACACGTACAGGCATATGCAGTCTTCTTTCCATATGCAAGGCTTTCTATAAATATATATTTTACAAGATATTTTGTGCTCTTTGAATGATTTTACTGTGATCATTTAGAAAATCATCTGCCAAGGTAATATATCTCTACGAAGCAAGCTTGATTTTTTTATTCATTGTGAAATCTGCCTTTTCCGAAATAACTGTTACTGAGTACTTGCGGAACATTGACGGCTGCAAAGCAGTTCTTTTTTCGTAATGCACTCAAAGAACCTTCTCTACCGCAGTGTACAGAGCGAGGCAAGGATATATCTGATTATAGCTTCTATTTATAGTATTAAAAGATGCGGCAGTAAAAAACACCCACCTATCTTTGACTGGCTTAGCCTGTGGATTGACCGAGAAAAAGTGCTGCTTTTTGCTTTGGTAATGTAGATTTCTGTGAATATTTCGCAAAATGTTTTCTTCTGTTGCAAGCATAGAAAATCTCAAAGTCAGGTCATTTTCATTCAATTTTTATAGAACTTGTGGTTGGAAGTTTCAAACATATTAGGTGGCATTAGAAAATTCAACAATCAAACAATTGCTTCATTCGTTCACTCGCTCATTCGTTCATTCATTCACCCATTCCTTCGTTAGTTCATTCATGTTTTCATTTATCCATCATTCATTTATTCATTCTTTCGTTCGACTGTACTCCTATAAATTTACTTATTTACTCATTAATTCATTCAATTCTTTATCTATTCATTCAAACATTCTCACATCTGCTATTCATTCATTCATTCATTCATTCATTCATCCATTCATTCATTCATTCATTCATTCATTCATTCATTCATTCATTCATTCATTCATTCATTCAAGCATCATTTAATTTGTTCATTTATCCATCTGAGACTCGAATCCAAGGTTTGACTTTCCATCTTTTGCTATCAAATTGTTTATTTCTCATACCGTAAAGTTCAATCCAGTATACCCATTTGAAATATCTAAATTTTATCATATCTACCGGGTGACCCAAAGAAGTGAAACTTTTTGAAAAATCATCAAAATTTGATTATATTACTGGTCATGAAAATTTCTTCACGTGCATTTATATCAAAGATCAAATCAATTTTAGAAATATTATGAAGTCTTGAAACGGCTTTGAATTTGTTGTAATTTGTGCTTTTACAAGCTGCCTGGTTTTGAAGCATACTTCAAAATCAAAAGAAATTATTACAAAATAAGAGTTGTGTCCCCCTAATACCACTTAAATTAGTTTGTTTGACCTTGAGGAAGCCTCCTATATCATTTAAAACTCAAGAATTAATGTGCAATCACAAGAGGTATGTCTTTGGCTACAAATTCAATATTTTGTAAAATACTATTGCTAAAAACACGCTTTTTCACATAGCAATTTCTCTCCTCTCTCCTACAAAAGAATAGATAGCTTTCTTGACCTTGAGGAAGCTCTTATATCATTTAAAACTCAAGAATTCATGTGAAATCACAAGAGGTATGTTTTTGGCTAACACGTTTTTTCACAGAAATTTCATCATCTCTCCTAGACTTACGACATAATTCCTTGCATTCGTTCAACGTTTTTAATTTGATTTTTTATTCTCTCTCATATAACCATATAAGCGATTTTCTGCCAGTATGAGCGATAGCCATCCAATTCAATGAGCGATACTGAGACTTATGTAATGGGTCTACATCTCTCTCACAAAATAATAAGAAAACAATCATGTTTAAAAATAATTTGATCTTTGATGCGAATCAGGCCCGTAGGAAGCGGGGGGGGGGGCAAGGGGGGCTTGAGCCCCCCCAATAATTTTGAAAACAATGGTGCTACGTCACACGAATTGATTAGATGTATTGTTCTCTATAGTTTTAAGAACAATTGCCCCCCCCCCAATCCGAAGCTTCTTCCTACGGCCCTGCGAATACGTGTAAAAAATTCAGAGACAATGACAAAATAACATTTTGGTGATTTTTTAAAAATGTTTCACTTTTCATTGGGTCACCCTTCATCTTTCAGCACTTCGATCCTAAAATGACAATCAATAATCTGGAAGCTGCAACTTCTTACAAATATCGGGTGGCTGTAATGACAAAGAAACAAATCTCTGAGTTCAGTGACTGGAGTGAGACAATTACAACCACTGGTAAGTTAGTAATAGTGTTGATTGAACAGATAGGCTGTCATATTTGTCTAGACTTAGGACGTGATTTCTTGTATTCGTTCAACATATTCAATTGGATTTTTATTTTCTCTTATACTGTACAACTCAGTACGAGTCTAAATGAGTCTAATTGTCTTCAAAAATAATTTCCAAAATCACGCGTTTCGGAAAGGCATCAATGGAATTTTAACTGTTGTTCTCGTGTGAAAAAAGTGCCTATAGTTCCTTCGTTTGTTTGCCATTTATTTCAAAATTCTCAATACACTTACATCTTTTATAGTGTTGAAGTTTGCACCTCACTTCTAAGGCTTCTAAAATCAGCAACTTTTTTTATTAATTTATTTCAAGTGGGTTGGAAGTATTTCTAGCTACTTAAAGCTAATTTAGGCCCACTATGCATGCCGCAGCCAGGCATGGGCGCATAACGCCTTAGTGTAACGTCCCTTCCGCAGGATGGAAGTTTCAGTTTCAGTTTCATATGTTTTATCGATCATTTCTAATTACAGTAGTACATTTCTACACTACAGCTACACTTACAAATACACATCTACAGAAAAAACTTATAAATACACATCTACAAAAAACAAACTACAATAAAACTACAATAAGAGAAAAAAATAAAGGACATTACTAAATTTTATTTAGAAATGACTGACTAAGGAAATTAAATATTGTTCGAAGTTGAGTTGGACTTCAGTTTGTAGATTTGTTCCATAAGGTAGGGCGAAAGCTCCATAATTCTAAAACAATGTAAATTTATCAAGTGTTTGAAAAACTTGGCAAAACAAACAAACAAACAAACAAACAAACAAACAAACAAAAAAACAAACTATTGTTTATGTTAACACTCAGGATCGAATCGAATGAAAGCTTTAGCAGATTCTGCTAAAAGAAGCAATATGTGAACAAATATTTCCCGTCTGAGAAAAGCCCGTTTTCATAGTTTTCAAAGTTCTAGGCATTTCATCTAACGCATTGCAAAGCATCAAGGAAGCAGTGCGATTTGAAAATATTGAATTCAATTGTGTTACATCAATGATGACAATTTGAAAACACGCTAATATGATGTAAAGATGGACTTCTTCCATTGGCTCCTTGAACAAATATGGATGAAGAACTGAAGCAAACTATAATATCATTGTCGTGCTCACGAAAAAAAACTAAATCAACAAGTTATAAAAGCTCATGCTCACAATGATATTTCAACCAACCATAAACTCCTTCTTTATCACAGATAGATGCCAACCAACAAATTGCGGCTATTCTCCACACATTGAATATTGTCCATGCCCACCATTCTCCACACATTGAGTATTGTCCAACTCCTTCTTTATCACAGATAGATGCCAGCCAACAAATTGCGGGTATTCTCCACACATTGAATATTGTCCATGCCCACCAACAAACTTGCAACTTCAGCCATCTATCATCAGAGGGAAATATTATTACGTCATCCTTCTCAAACTGCTTTGGAGACCTCCAAGAGGTAAGTCAATTGTAGTCTGTCTCAAATTATATATCATCTACAAATGTACGCGAAAAACAACAATAGAAGTGTTTTGCAAAGGAATTTTGCGTTATCGCAAATCTGTCTCAAATTAGATGTCGCCTGCAAATGCCCACGAATAACAACAATAGAAGTGTTTTGCAAAGGAATTTTGCGTTATCGCAAATCTGTCTCAAATTAGATGTCACCTGCAAATGCCCGCGAATAACAACAATAGAAGTGTTTTGCAAAGGAATTTTGCGTTATCGCAAATCTGTCTCAAATTAGATGTCGCCTGCAAATGCCCGCGAATAACAACAATAGAAGTGTTTTGCAAAGGAATTTTGCGTTATCGCAAATCTAAGGTAACATCTCATTTGAGACGGACATTAGGGCAGTTTTCTTTATTTCGAAGCCTACTCTCCAAGCCCAGGCAAAATAAGATAAAATGATCCAACCAAACACAAACTCTAATTGCAATTACAGTAAATCTACAGCATATGAACAACCTGTTTGCAAGAATGGCAGAATTTACGAAGGTTAAAGTTGGAGAGAAAATGAAGCATTGATGCACCGGGTGAGTCAAAAAAAGTTTACCTGTTTGATGGGCTATGAAATAGAAAGTAAGTGGCCGATATAGAAAATTAAGTGTTAATCTACCAGTCAAAGGCCAACTTAGACGAGAAACGTTTTGTTTGGTAAAATCACTCATCTTCAAGACCCAAAAATTGGCAAAATGCCTGTAAGGGGTTTGTATGGGAATCAAGAATTCCTTGTTCCATTCTGGTCCATGATTTATTTGGGCATGGAAATTTAAGCTCACTTATCAGTTTCAGAAATAGAACTTTGATTTCAATAGCAAGTAAATTATAGACCAGAATGGAATGTGGAATTCTCGTTCCCATACATAACCCTTACAGACATTTTTCTAATTTTTGGGTCTTAGAGATGAGTAATTTACCAAACAAAATTTCCTCATCTAAGTTAGCCTTTGCATGATAGATTAACATTTCAGTTTTGAATATCAGCCGCATACATATTATTCCACAGCCCGCCAAACGGGTAGACTTTTTTTTTACTCACCAGGTACATAGTCAGTGGTCATAGGTTCTATCCTAACCTTATACATTTAATTGTTTGCACTTTTCTTTTGAAACTGCAGTAAAATAAAAGGGCGGAAAAATAAAGTGCAAATTTACGTAAATAGTCAGTGGTCGTCGGCTAATAGCCCCTCTTGTAGATTTGACTGCCTGCAAACTTCGCAAGAGCCTGGAGCAAGGTGATCGTTAACTAAGCAAAGTGCTGATTTGATAGGTTGAATAGTCGGAACACGATTGAGAATAAGCCAACTGTAGACTGGCAAACCCAGGCAATTTTACATCAAAAGGTAGCTTGCGTTGATGGTTTTCACTGCAGAGGAAAAGGAACTCATTTAAGAGGACAGATAATTCCTAGCAGCCTCATCAGATGGACTGTTCCCTTGGAAACTAATAAACTTTTCAACGTATATTCCTAGCAGTAGTCATGAATTTTTATCAGCCTTGTTCCTAGAAACAGCGAGGTTTTATCTCCTCTAAGCAGAGATTTACAGGAAAGGGTCCCATTTTAATAAGATTAAAGAGTAAAATCACTGACCAAAGATGACATATTGTGACCACGAATCAGTTTCTTAAATAATCGCGATCAAACTTTTGTAAACATCGTGTGTTTCTTGATGCGTCTAAATTAGGGAACCCTGTGAATCACGAACTCAGAATAATCGGATTTAATAAACCCACTAGGCTTGCCGCGCGTCGCCTACGGCGCCGCGCTGGCCCGCCGTCGTAATTGGTATTCAAGTGTATGGAAAGTGAAGTTTACGTTACCCTGGGTACCAGAGCCTCAAAATCAAAAGGAAATTGAAAAATTTCGCAAAGGAAGAGAGAAGGAAGAAAGGAGATAAGAAAGAAACTTTCTTTCTTTCCTTCCTTACTCTTTTTTATTTTTCTATTTTATTATTTTTTGGCTCTGGTACCCAGAGTAAGTTTACGTGCGCCAGTTACTAAGAAAGAGATGTTTATATATATAAATATTCTATCTATTTTCCCAAGTTGGGGGGGGGGGGGTTCTGTTCTGTTTGGTTCCTCAAATTCTAGATTACCTTTTTGGGTCTCAAATATGGGAGACAGTAAAACGACAGGTAAAATATTATTTACAACCAAAGTAAGATCAAGTAACATTACTAAAATCAAAATATTGAAGTTTCCAAATAAATTATGAACCATCTAATCAGTTGGGGCACTTGTCCGTGGATTTAAGATGCTGACTTCATAAATTTTAGTAGTGTTGGGTCAGAGAAAATATTTTTCGACATCTATTTGCATGCTGGGAATTATCATGTTGGGTTGATGCTTGGTACCCCAGCCTAAGCACAAATATCCTGAATATACTTTAGAATGGGGTCTATTTGGTACTCTCTATCCCTCTGTTAACTGTTTATATCTTCTCCATGCTGAATACTTTCAATAATTCTGCAGACCCTTAAGAGCTCCTCGATCTATCCAGTTGACACGTTGGCCAACATCTTCTCTCCTTGCTCTCATTATCGTATTTTTTCTCACTCCTTCACTATCTTTCGTTTGCCTGCTTTGCTCTTACTGCCTTCTGTGCGCTCTCTGCTTGTTTTCTTTTTCTCTTAGTTTTAACTGTGTACTCTAAATGATTTAGATGCCCACATTGCGCTCTCGTGCCTTCGCTACTCTCGTTGATTTAGCTCCCCCTTTTTTGCTGTGTTGTTCTTTGCTCACCTGGGATAGGGAGACGTGTTTGTATCAACTGTTCAATTGTTATCATAGTTACCGTCTCAGCCATGGTTAATGTTTAATTGGGTCATGTTGTAGCTACGAATCTTATTTTCATTCAGGTACGTATGAAGCATCTCAAATGGGGTGGGGGGGGCACAACACTTCAAGGGCATTTTTCATCAAGCTAAATGGGCACTTCCTATAAATAAAAAGGGAACGTATTTGTTTATTGCAAACTCTTAGGCGGGCACGTGCCCCCAGTGCCCCCGGTTCATACGTCTCTGTTTTCAGTTTGCCGGGAAAGTCTTCCACTGACATGGCGCTTAGCATTGATCCCATATTGAATTTTCAAAACAACCGATGCCAGGGCCTATGCTCAACCTCTCGATAAGAGTTCATAAAAATGGTTTTTTTGGTATTTTATGTATCAATTTGCCACAATGAATATTTAGATGTTTTATAACAAAAATAGATACAATGCAAAATTAAATGTTCAAAACGTAAAGATAAACACTGCTATTTACAGTGGCAAGGATAGCATTGAAAGGCGAAGCTGACCTTATTTTCATAATGGTCCCCTTAGAGGACGCTTTTTAACGGAAATACGTAGGAGAAAAGGAAGTACAGAGCTACATATGTGTTTTCAATATGGTCCTCAGTAGAAGACATATATGTCATTTTCCTCTTTCTGTATATTTTAGAAAAAGTTCTCTTTGGTCTTATGTTTGAATGCATTGATATTGTTTGTTGATTTCAACTCAGATGGAAGACTATTCCATGTTGTGGCCCCGGATAAGATAGGCATTTGTTTCCAGTTTAATTTTGCGGATTGGAAATTCTAACTTGAAGTTGGACCTTCACGTTGTTAGGCCTTGGTTGACTGGAAGGATCAGCACTGTATACCGGGGCAGTTTCTTTGAGAAAATTACAGCTCTCTAAAGGGTAGCATATGACTTTATATAATTTTCATTATTTTCTTTCCAAGAGCTTGTTACAATTTCTAATAAGAATTTACTTCAACCTGCTTGCAAATCAATAGTTGAAAATGGGGAAATTCAAAAGCAGAGAAAATACACTTCCATCTAAGTGGCGTATGCTGAGATCCATTGCAGTCTCTCTTACATGTCTCATGTTCAAACGGATATGTCTCTGGTGTCATTTCTCCTTTTCAAAACCCAGTATAATCCTGTTTTATCAGCTCTGGTCAGCTCTTTGCACCAGCCTTGCACCAAATTCAATTCCACTCCGTCTCGCCTGTCTACTCTGAGACATTTTTGCACTGTTAGTTGATTTACCTGCATTTGATATATGCACCCTGTATCTTAAAACTTCATCCGTTTCGTTTCTCGCAGCCGTCTCTATTCTTGTTGTCTTTCCTTCTGCATAGCTACTCATTTTTTGAAATACGAAGTTTTATCACATATAGGCACGGTTTAATCGATGTTCATTTCCGTCGATGCTTGCCAACGTTCTTTATAATTCCAAAGATAGAGGCAAGATGAACCTGTTCGTTGTTGTTCCTCTATTTCTCCCCATTGCTTCCTCTTTTTACTGCTTATGTATATCCTTTCCTTGCTAAACGTTCATGCAATTTAAAGTCCTTCAAGATTTTTTCAATCTATCCTGCTTAGTTGCGCTGCCTAATTTGCCCAAATTTCCCATCGTTGCAGTCATTGCTCTTGTTCGGTTAGGGAGCACTCATTTTTTATCCTGGGTTACCAAGGCGGAGGATTTTTGACAGGGGTATGAGAATCTTTCCCATTACTGTTTGGGGTATCCAAATATCAAGGGAAATTGGTATGAGGTGCAAAACTATTTTACTTGAAAACTATTTATGTGAAGTCATCAGTTAACATTTAACCCTAATCCTATCGGGCTTTTTTTTTTATCTAACATAGCCGGGTGGGGGGGGGGGGGTGCTTTCCACCCCCTTTATAAATAGCCGTAGACTAAGGGGAAATCATTGAAACTTGGCAAGGGCGTAGTCCCAACTATTCTTAGCTGATTGGTAGTTTTGGGCGTGGCCAACTCATTAGGTGACATAACTATGACGTCATAATGTTGGAAAATGTCAAAATTTATGCTTTTCCGGCTTATTTGTTCAAAAAACGGAATAAAGGTAATCTGAATGACTTTTTCCATTCTTATTTGGCGTATTATTCATTTCCAATTCAAATATAATGCATATGGGTGTTTTTAGACCGTTATTTTGGAAGAAAATGAAAAAAATTGAAGACGTCATAACTAAAAACTGTGTTTTTCTGCCAAGAATTGATAACAATTGGCTCAAAATGCTTTTAAAGTATTGCATAACGCAATTCTGTGCATTTCTAACAAAATCTGCTGGGAAAAACTTCAAAATTTGCCAAAATGACCCAAAATGGCGGCTCGAGTGACGTCATCATTTCAGAATGCTGACGTCAGCAAATTCCATTGTTATTGACAACAATAGAAAGCTAATTGTTTGCTGATTCTTTAAAAGTACAATAGTCAACATTTGGAACTAATTCCGGGAGTAAAAATATCAAAATCATTATCTTTTCGAATACCTTGCTCCAAATATGGTAGTGTCACCTGTCACGTGACACCATTGTTCAAAAATTTAATTGTCAAAATGTAGCTAATAGATAATTAGTAATTGTCAGAGAGTTTGAGGGTCATAGCTTTTGTCGTTAAAGAATGATCTGCAAAAAACCGACAGGGGTGGAAAACACCCCCCCCCCCCTGGTAGGATTAGGGTTAAAAGTAAAACTGAAAGACAACCGGAAAGGATGAATCACTGCTGTATGCAAATTGCCTGGAATAAATTGGCATGCATGTGTATAAATTTGATACATCACATCCTGGAAGGCTTCTTGATTGGGTACAAAACCATTTCGCTGAAAGGTGGTGGGGTATAAGACTTTTTCCAAATTCAAGATGGGGTATAAAAATGAAATTTTGTCTAATTCTGTTAAAGTATCTTCAGCGCTGGTACCCAGGATTAAAATAATCGCTCCCTTACTTTCCATCGTTTACCTTTTTAATCTTTGCTCTTCTGAAATTTACATACTAATGCTCCTCCGTTGTACCCAAATTAACAACATATATCAACCGTGTAAGTGAGGAAATATTTGGATAATCTGTGATTTGGATAAGCCTAGGCCTCCGTCGTTACCTGCAAATGTGACATTGAATAAGAAACTGCTAGCAATACCCCAGGGGGACGGTTACTTATTACATCTGTTTTCAGGGTATCGTTTTCACCAATTTTTTCTAGCACGGGGTATCAAGATAAAGAAATTTTTCTAGAGCAGGTTGTCAAAAGACCAACATGCCAAAAAGGGATCTTTTGCTAGACCCCCTTCCCCCCGGAAAAAAACGTAAGCTTCATTGAAAAGAATAGCTTCTGACTGATTAACGAACGAACGAAACTGTCAATCGTTATCGCACCCCTTCACCCTTTCAGCAAATTCCTCGTTCAATTCACTAACTGTTTAGAATAGACTTCTTAACTCTCCTTCCCCAAATATGCTCCTTTGCAGCGAGCATATTTATATCCTCTCCTCTAGAACGTGCGAAAGTAAGAGGAACTATGAGTAAGACATCTACTTTTAGCATCTCAGTGCCCATTTGTATCCAGTACTCTCTTTTTAGCAACTATGCCCCTCAGAATAAATCTCCCTCTCATTCGACCCGCCCCCCCTTCTTCTCTGAAGCCTTCCTTTGTAAGGATGCACTCATGATCTTATTTATGGCATGATTCTTTTTTCGTGACATTACCAAAATCACACAAACAGGAAATCGTTGACAGCATTTTCTGCTTTGTATCATCCGATGTAGGTGTATAATCCGGAGCAGTGGAACCAGAGTATGGAACGATAGGAGCCTTGGATCTCCGGTCCCGTGCTGCTAAGGATCCTTGGGGGGGGGGGGGGGACACTCAGCACATGCACATACGGGGATGTAAGTCGATATTTTTGGGTCAGAATATTGCTGAAAATGATATTCTTCGGTCCAAATAAACTAAAATTATGTTTTCGATATTTTTGGTCATCAAATATTTGACAATCCTGGTCTCAATTTGCACTGTTTCCAGATCTTTTATGCTCGTTTACAGATGTCAAGGTATAACATGAGCTGCTTTTTTTGGTTGTAATGAAGCTAAACTGATATTTGTTGGGTTTCCTGAAAATTCCTCGGCGTATATGAAGACCCATCTGTGTATATGAAGAGTTTCCCCCCTGGGCTAAGAATGGTCTCCCTTTCTCCAGAGATTCAAAAATACTGCACACCCACACACCTGGTTTGGAAGAAGCTTGGAGCAAAAGTTGAGGATGGTTATTTCAAAAGATAAGAACAGGGGCGGATCCAGCCCGAAGTTGAAGGGGGGCAACTTGCACAGAGGGCGCCAAAAATACTATGGAAAATGAGCGCGCTGAAGGCGCGCGAAAATTTTTTGACACTTTTTAAAGAAAATTCTTTGATTTACTACTAAATAAAGCCTTGATTTATTCGTTTCGCTTGCATTTGAATCAAAACAGGTAGAGAATTGTTTGTTAGAGTCAGGATGAGGGGCGCTTTTCTCGCTAAAAAGGGGGCGCCAAGCTGAGTTTTCATCGTGAAGGGGGGGTTGTTGCCCCCACTTGCCCCCCCCTAAATCCGCCACTGGATAAGAATATTGGGAAATTGAATTTGCAAGGCTGGGAGAGTGGTTCTAAGCCAACGTAAAGGTTGATTTTCCGAAAAGTTTGTAACTGATGTTAATTCATATAAGAAATGTCACGAAATTGTAACATTTTTCATTTTAGCATTAGCAAAAATTGGATCGAGAGAGGCATTCTGAGCCAACCAAAGGAATATTTACTCAAACTTTTTCTGAAGATTGTGGTGATTCATATAAAATTATTACACATTTTTCAAAGTTCCCACTCTTGCGCTGGCAAACATGAGGTCAGGAGAGCTGTTCTAAGCCAAAATAAAAGACGTGTCCTCAAAAATTTCCCCTGGAATAATAGACCCTTCATTCCAACGTCCTTGGTTAATTTACCCTGGCTACGCCACTGCACAATCCACTGACATTCTTGAAAAAATCATGAAAAATAGTTCTGGTTAAAGCTTTGACTGGGTGTGCGAACCACCTTTTAAATTTCTATCCAGTAGGCAAAAGATTATAAGACATGCAATAGTTCTGATAAATCATGGAAAAATCAATCAATACTTTTCTTGACACATAAAGGCTCTTTCCCCTTTTATCGCAAAACTTTGAAATGAGGAAGGTCAGTCCTTAAAATCCAGGTTCGGAGGAAGGTCAAAGACTTTTTGCAACTCTGCTTTTCTCATTCAACCCTCTCCTATACTCTCCTCTCGGGCCAACAAAATTTATGCTGGAAAAATAAGTCGATCTGTATAACTCTGCCCTCTCCTCCTTTCAAAAAGAGAGTCTGAGTAAAATAAAGCTCCAATAATTTCTATGGCTCGTTTACAGATGTCAAGGTATAAAATAAGCTGCTTGTTTTGGTTGTAATGAAGCTAAACTGATATTTTGTGGGTTTCCTGAAAATTCCTCGGCGTATATGAAGATCCATCTGCGTATATGAAGAGTTTCCCCCCTTGGCTAAGAATGGTCTCCCTTCCTCATTCAAACCTCTCCTATACTCTCCTCTCGGGCCAACAAAATTTATGCTGGAAAAATAAATCGATCTGTATAACTCTGCCCTCTTCTCCTTTCAAAAAGAGAGTCCGAGTAAAATAAAGCTCCAATCATTTCTATGGCTCCAATCTATCATTTAGTCCGGCAATTGTGATATGTCTAAAGATCATTCCCTTGTACACAGAAAACTGAAAGGGATTCCGCCAAGCCTTTGATGTCACCGAATTCACCCCTTACCCTGATTTGGGGGCGAATTTGAGAAAATAAAATCTCTATTGCACCCCGTAGAGGGAAGACGAAGATATTTGGAAAGTTTCGCGAGGATCAGCGCAACGGTGCTCGAGTTTTACGCCGCACAAAATTCGCTTCACGTTTTAATAATATAGATAGTAAAACCCATTTAGTTTGCATTTAATTTGCATTTAGTTTCCAGCCAATTTGTACAAAGTTTATTTTGAGTTTTTTTTAGCATGTTTTAGATTTAGGAGTTTGTAAATTGTTTGCTAATAGTATAAAATTTGGCACCAGATCAGTTTGCAACGGTTTGTTTGAAGAGTCCTGCAAACATGCAACTTTGCACATACTCCATACAAACTTGCAAACCACAAAAGGACAAGATGAGTGGCCGAGTGGTTTGTGGCAACAGTGGCCCAGTGGCCGATTGGCAAAAGAACAAAATGAGTGGCCGAGATGAGTGGCCGAGATGAGTGGCCGAGATGAGTGGCCGAGATGAGTGGCCGATATGAGGGGCCGAGGTGAGTGACCGAGTGGCTTAAACAGTTTCCGTCAAGTGACTGAAATTAAGCTCGGTCGAGTGAGGTCAAACTCCAGATGGCTTACTTCTCGGAGGCCTGACCTCGCAACTCACCTCACCGTCCTTCGGAAGGGATGTTAAATTAGGGGTCCCATGGCTGGATGCGGCATGTATGGTGGGCCTAAATTAGCTTTAAATAGCTAAAAATCCTTTCCACCCACTTGAAATAAATTACTAAAAAAACGAAAAAGTAAAAAAGAGCAACAAAAGAGAATGCTCAATGCAAAAAGATTGCAAAGTTTTAGCAATTGTATTTTTACTAAGGGAAGACCTAAGCAGTGAAGTTACTCACCATAAATGAGCAAGATACCCGGCTTTCAAATATCAATGAATTCAGATTAAAAAAAGTTGCAATATTGTTGCAGTGAAAGGAAATGGAACGCTGACACTACAAAGTTACAGTATTGACATGCGGTTATCAAAAGAGTCCAAAGAATCAAGTTGTTTGATGATGTGGAGAAATTTTCATGTTGGTGTTTTTCACTCTGTTTCAATCCGTAACGAGGTAGCTTGATGAAATCTTCTACTTACTTCATGGGCAGTAATGCAGCGTTGATGTGGCCTATATTATGATCAAAATTGGGCTAGTTTGCACTTTAGCGGACACACTTTTAACATTTCTCCGTGTGTGAATTTTGTACCGATTTTGGATGGAAAATGTATCAGTACTAAGACTAAAGTATACCTATTGAACCAGCGGGGGCTTGGGGGCGGCAGCCCCCAAAAATTTGCAGCGAAACGAATTCATTGATTGCCGGTTCCTGCTGCAGTTTTAGGCCATATTTAAGTCATGTTGACGTTCTCCAGTAATTGCGAATTAGTTGAATCACGTTCGAATCTTGCATTATCCAATCAGATGATAGGATTTACATCACTATTGTTTAGAAAGCCAATCAGCAGTTAGTTCTAACAATACACTTCAATTCAACCTCTGTTTTCCTTGGAAACTGTGTCCGCCAAAGTGCATTTGTCCCCAAAATTGTATTCATACTCACTATGTGTTGTTTCTCTTCCACGGGATTCTTTTCTCGTCACAACAAGGATCGAATGCCGCCATTATTCAAATACAATTGAAACCGTTCGAGCTCCTACGCAGGCGCCGAGTACCCTCACGCGAACGCTGTCAAATTGACGCACAGGGAACCAGGTTGTTAGGTGCATAGCATCCAAATCTTTAACTCAGCGTAACAGGTGGGTGTAAACTTCTATGAACTATTTCTTTCAATTGAATGGTTTGAAAGAATCTTCAGCTGCTTGACTATAATTCTACCGTTGGACTTTTCAGATGTTTTGAATAATTGTGGAAATTACAGCGTATCTTACATTTCAACTCATTTGGGGATGTGACGTCATCAAATTTCTAAATCATAAACCAGATGAGTGACAGACTTTTGCTTGATACCGCATTGTAGACATCCATAAACATGGTTTTCTTCGAAATTACTTCATGCTGCATGAAGCAGTTTAGAAACTACGATGATTTTAAGTTTTTTTGAAAATTTTTCTTAAATTCTTCAAAAAGAAGAAAAACCCTCTAATTCTGAAACTATTGCAGATTTTTGAAAAGTCCAACAGTAGAATTATGGCAAAGTAGTTCAAATTTCTTTGAAGTTATTCAGTTCAAAGGAATAGGTCATTAAATTTTACACCAACCTTTTTAAAAGATTTGGAACCTATGCTCGTCTTAGGTGCTATAACAGTTTCAACTGTATTTGAATAATGGCGGCATTCGATCCTTGTTGTGACGCGAGAAGAATCCCATGGAAAAGAAACAACACACAGTGAGTACGAATGCAATTTTGATCATATAGGCCACATAAACGGTGCATTATTGCTTATACTTACTTACCAATATCTTAACTACCGGGTGTCCAAAAAAGTACTCCGGTTATAAAAATCACTGAAACTCGCTTACCAAATCTATGATTTAATTTTCTTTTGATGTTTTATCGATGACCCAAAAATGTTTGAAGATGATAAAATATTTGTTTTCGATATCTAAAGGTTAAAACATTGCACGCTGAAAAACCTTATTTTGTGCTATATTTTTTAAACTATATGATTTTTCATCATCCTCAAGTCTGTAATGATGGTGTGCATCTCTTTCTGTCATTTATTAGAAGCTTAATTTAAACAAAGAAATTGACCAAGTAATCATCAGTGCTTTTTGCAGTATACTTGAAAACCAGCAAGACTAAAAAAAGAGTTAAATTTCCTAATTTTGTTTACTAATTTGATTTACTTGCAGAATATAGATTGGAAAACAAGCCTCATAAGCAAAATTTGGTGATTTTTCAAAGAGAGGGGACTTTTTTGGGACATCCGCTTCTATTTACATCTTTGCTCCAGATATCAAATTGCTAAGAAGTTTCAGCAGTTTCAAAGATGAATGTGGGCACAGTGTTTGTGTTCCTCCAAGATTTTCAAAATTGCTCTATTTTGACCTTGAAGTGCCCTTCCATTTTTGGCATTTTTGATGGTTTAAAAGTATTCCTCATTCTCACTTCTTCCCCTTCGGATATTATTTGAAGATTTGCTGCTACCAGCGTCCAGATGAATATATTTAGCAAATGCTTCCTTTTTTCTCAACGCGATTCTTAAGTTCTATACCGCATTAAGTATCTAAAGGAATTCACTATTTGAAGGTATATAGAGTACCCGCTATAACTAGAGCTAAAGAGAACGCCTAAACATCCATTGTTTCTTTAGCTACACAATAAAAAGGCACGTGTGAAAGTCGTCAAATAAAATAGGCCTTTTTAAATTCCCGCAAAAGCTTATGGAATTTTTCATCAAGAGAATTGGAATAGTATTAATCAATTTTCTCTTGCAGAGTGTTACAAGTCAAAATTTGATCAATGGAGAGGATTTTCTCAACAATCAAGCGCAATCCATACATGGGGGACCGTTTTGGCAAGGCTGCTCCTATGAAATAAGGGTGCGTACATCTTGTCCATTTTTAACCCTATCAAGCCTAGGGGGGGGGGGCTGAGTCAGCTCCCCTTGTTGTTTATCTTCTGCAGATTCTTACCAACAACACTTACAACGTCGAGACTTTCTGACATTTAGTTTTTATCCTTCTTAAAATCAAAATTGATATTTCTGAAAATTAAATTCACTCCAGGAGGTAAACACTCACTTCGGAGAGATATTGAGTAAAATTTGGAATAAATCATAACAAAATCTACGGCTTAAGTGGCAAAATGATGAAAGACGAGAATTATATGCTATTTTCATCCTCTATGCAACAAACTAATTTTTTTGTAATTGAACGTATAATTGTGCGTATTTTGGCTCTACCTTAGTTCCTTCAAATTTCACCTGCCCGTAATTTTCGCCCCGGAGGGGGGCGAAAATTAAAGGGGGCAAATTGCAGAAATATTTTAGGGGGCGAAAATTAGAGGGAGCGAAAATTAAAGGAAGCGAAAAATCTATTTTCTATGAAAAAACTTTAGTTTTGATTGTAATAAAAAATACAAGACATTCATTAATCTTCGATAACAATGATATTGTCCTCCCCCGTGTCTGAGGGGTGATTTTGTTGTTCTAGTTCCACCGTGCTCTCTTCCTCAGGGTCATATCCATCCAAATTACGTCATATCAACCCAAACCAGGGGGGCGAAAATTAAAGGGAGCGAAACTCCCACGAAACTTCTGCACAAGGGGGGCAAAAAATTAAAGGGGCGAAAATTAAAGGGAGCCAAAATTGAAGGCAGGCGAAATTCTAAAGGACTAAGGTATGCATGTTCAAATTCTTTGAATTCTTATGTGATGACGTCATCACTTTCTTAATTCAATTTTTTACAAAGCAAATGCTCTTAAACCACAGAATACATACAAATTGGACTAATGTTCCTATTGCTTTCCGTTTTTCTCACAATCAACGATTGAAGGTCTTTAGTACTGAGCCCTATTGACTTTGACAATGCAACGTTGTGACGTCATGAGCAAGTCATGCGATATAAATAATACAATTTCGTTTTGGGTTCACCTCTTGATGCACTATACATATGGCAAGTTGCAAGGCTCTAGGTTGTCCAGAACAGAAATAAAATAGAGGGAGGAGGGAGCTGAAAATTGACCACTAGATAACAATTTTACAAAATAGCTCATGGTCAAATGGTTGTTCGGCTTCATATTAGCTCAGAAATGTTGAAGTCCCTTTGATACTGTAGTGTTCAAGTAGAATTTTCCATTATCAGATATCGATAATAGGTTCCTAGTTTCATGAAACAATACCGAAATTTCATTTCAGATGTGCGGTAAACCCCATGGGTGTAACATCCATCTAAAAACAACAGCAAAATTCACTTTGCCAGGTAAAACATTACTTTCCTAATGTTTGTCTCAAATGTAGATGTCACGTGAAAATGTCCGCGAATAAAACAGGGAAAGTGTCTTCTATGATTATAATTTGATGCTTTCGCAAATCTCACGTGTCTCAAATCTCATTTGAGAAAGACTTCAGCTTTAGATTTCAGGAGTTGTGTCTTCAACGTTTAGCTAAGTAAAGTACGTTTTGATTGATCTCAAATTATGTCAATAGGCAAATTCAGCTAACGTTGTTTATACTCACTTCAGGTCAAGTGACCATACATTCGGGAAATCAAACATACGGCTCAAATCTTTGAAAAGGTTGGTGTAAAATGCTATTACAGTTTTCTTCAAATTAAATGGTTTGGAAGGAACTCAGGGTTTTGTGCCATAAATCTGCAGCGGAAATTTGTTATATTTTGATTAGTTTCAAAATGGCGGTATTTATCAAATTTGAGGTTATGACGTCATCAAATTTATAAATCCTAAACCAGAAAAGCTATAGATTTCTGCTTGCCACCGTATTGTAGACCTTCATAAGATTTGGTTTCCTTGAATGTTATATCATTTGTCCTCTATTGGTTTAGGACTTACGATGATTGAAATGTTTTCAAAATTATCCATGAATTTTGTCAAAAATAACTAAATTGCCACCATTATTTGAAAAAAATTAAGATATCAAAAAATGCCCACGGAAGATCTACAGCAAAGTACCAAAAGTTCCTTTCAAGCCATTCAATTTAAAGAAAAGTGTCATGGAATTTTACACCCACCTTTTTTAAAGATTTGAAAGATTTGAGCCCTATGTTGAAAATTCATCTCTTTTTTCTTGATATAGTTGCCCGCACGACGCTATTCAGGGTAAAAATTTTCAATTGGAAACAAAAGATAGTGGGTGTAGACAACGATAACAGAATTTGCCTATTTTCTAGAAAAAGGCAACTAAATTCAAGTTGACGCATCAACAAATCAATGATAATGAATTCAAAGTTGATGCCCTCTAATACCATCCAAAATTTTTGCACAAACAATCTTCTTGTATGCGTGTTGCACGATGTTTTATCAAACACAAGTAAATAACAGTACACGTTTTTTATAAGAAACTTGGATCAGCACTTGGTACTAAAAGTTTCTTAATTTCGCATGAAAATTTTGGTGTTTTAGTAGTAAAAGTTTCTTAATTTTCTCGACAAAGGGCTTCCATTTTGCATTGACATTATCATCAAAAAGAAGCCAGGCACATTAAGTCAATATTTACCAATTTTGTAGTCAAGAAAAGATGAAGGTGCCTTTGTTAGAGAGACATAGAATAAGAGAGACATCCAGAAATAGAGTTTTAGAGTTTCTTAACTGTTCTTGAGCGTAGTACTAGAGTTTCTTAAATTTTTGGTCATCGTAGTACTAGTTTCTTATAAACCAGTTTCTTATATAAAAAAACGTGTATAAAGGATTGTGCTTTGAACAGAGTTTTATTATGCATGACGTTTCAGGCTTAAACCCATTATCACGTCAAACTTTTGTATTTGTTTAGATGCTACTTAGTGTGGTTAAATGTTTACACGGTTGAGCATGTATGAAACAGTATTGAGACTGCCTTTTATTTCGTTGTAGATTGCATTCAGGGCTACTGCAAATGTAAAAGTGAGTAGCAATGTTTGTTTATGAAGTCTTCAAAGGCTGAAAGACACACAAGGAAATGCATCCAAGATTTGACAACCCTGCCTTGTCTCCCCAACACGTTAATTTTTCTTGTATCATTAAGGGAGACAAAATCGGATGACAGTTCTTTTTGGACGGTATAAAAGGAGCATGAAAATGATATGTATCCCATGATATGACGATAGACGATAAAAATAGCAAAGTATGTGAAATAAAAGTAAAAATAGTACCTTCCTGGTGAATTCTTGAACGGTCCTAGTCCACTCGACAGTTTTTCAATAAATATTGTGTACAAACTACACCACTAATCTGTGTGTCAGTTCGTTTCATCTCTGACAGCAACTCTTCAGCTATGAACCCATGGGAGACATTTCGGGGCACATTTGATCTCTTTTTGAGAAAGCCTGCAGAAAAGAATGACTGGTAAAGTTCCTTTGAGAATAACAAATACAATAATAATGCAAACAGTTAAACTTGAAATCTTGAATTCTAAGCTCTCAAAATTAAATCAGTTCCTAAGTTAGACAAAGGGGCTAGAACAATTTCTAAAATTAGCAATTTGGAATGAATAACAAGGGCAGATTTTGTAATACAATAGCGTGAGTTGCTTTTGTTGACACCTCAATTGAAAGCGATTAGCGATTGCAGACAAAGGAAATTCTCTCAACCAGCAATTCAAAACAAACAAAGCCGCAAAAGTTTCTTTGAAACCCAAGTAGCTAAGTCGCTCGTTGTGCATTCCAGAAACTGTTTTTAAGGGCAAACATGAGCATAGATCGAAAGAAGAAGGATATATCTACACATCTGCCACGGGCATTTTATTTCTTTGGTCCAGAAGCTGAGCTGTAAATGTATAGATAGCACCCAAAAAATAAGAGAATTGAATCACCTCCTAAACGGCTTTTGAACCAAACAAATAAAATGCCCGCGGCAGATGTGTAGATGCATCTTTCTTCTTTCGATCTATGCTCATGTTTGCCCTTAAAAATAATTTCTGGAATGCACAGCGAGCGAGCTACGCGAGCTAACTACCTGGGTTTCAGAGAAACTTTTGCGGCTTTGTTTGTTTTGAATTACTGGTTGCGAGAATTTCCTTTGTCTGTGATCGCTAATCGCTTTGAATTGAGGTGTCAACAAAAGTATTGTATTACAAAATCTGCCCTTGTTGGAATGAATAGCTAATCAAACAACAGCTCATCAATTTTTGATCATTATTAGCCGGAACAGGTACATATTCTTACGGTAAACCGGTGATTAACTTTGATTTAATTGTTTGCAGGATACCAAAGACCAAGTCTGATCCGCAGAAACGATTCTTCTTTGGAAGTTTACGATAAACACCCTTCACTTTTGGTTGAATGGAACACGAGTTCCTGGCTCAATAAGTTGGAGAAAATAGATTTCTTTGAAGTAGATATCGAAGGGACAATGAACAAGGATGAAAAAGAACATCTTGACCCTTATGATCTCTTGATACCTTACACCAGAGAGAAAATCAAATTTGACATCAAGGTAAATTTATTGTATTAGATTCTATATTAGCTCTAAATGCAGTCAAGGCACAGGGGGTCCAGGAGTGCCAGTAAAGACTGTAGTTTTAGTATCTTCGGTTCCCTGTGATCTGGTTTATGAAAACAACAGCTGTGTAATTTGATACAGTTTACTTCATCGTTGCGGTCGGCCTGCTAATGTTACAGTAGAAAAAACTTCCGTTATCTCATTGGCTGCGGTTTGAACCTGCGGTTTTTTTCAAATCCTGCCCATCATAAATTCTACTGTAACAATAGCAGGCAGACCACAACGATAATGTAGCCTGCATCAAATTACACAGCTGTTGTTTTCAAAATCCGGATCACAGGGTACCAAAGAAACAGAACTCGTCCAACGAAAAGCATGCAACAAACATTTTGAAAATAGAAATCATTTAACTCACTAGAGGCTTCAATTTAATCATTCAGCTTTTCTTAACCATTTAGGTGCGTTATTTCTCTGTTAAATCAGGCTTTTACCAAACATCAGACTCCTCTTAATTGCCCAGAAGAAGTCAGAAATGGGCTGCTCACTTTCAGAAGTTCTTAGTAAAGAAACTCTTATTTTGATGCTGATCAAAGATGGAGAATTACTTATATCAAACAGTTTCTTCTCCGTCAGAAAGTAATACTTGAGCTGAGGAAAATATAATCTTACAACTTTGATAGTTGAGAAATGAATTAAGTTAAGCCACTACTACCTACTATCGTAAGACAAAATACGTAATAGGCATTGGCAAATTCCTCATTTTTGAGCAAAACAGTGCTTTGTAAATCTTAAATGAATTCTCAAAACTAAACTTTAGCCAAGCCATGAAGCTAGAATTTTACAAATCGCCTGAATGGTTCTTGCTGTGCGATTATTTGCAGTACAACAGAGGGCATATTTTCTCATTTGCCTGTTATAATAATTTTGTTATAGATACAAAGTACACAGCATCTCTCATATTTTGAATTTTACAAGGATTTGGAACTTTCAAGAGCATACAATCTTCATGATAACTAACTTTTGATTTCTTTGGTAATTCTTCTAGAGAACGAAATACCACATACTGATTGCAAACACAACAAGATATTTTTCTGTAAAGGTAATCAATATTGATAGTTTGACAATTAATATAAAAGCTATCATCTTCTTCATTTATGACATTCATCTTAATTATTTCAATAATATTATCCGAATTTTCGCAATGGCTTCGAGTTTTCCCGATACAAGACGATTCCTTCTTTTGGGGCGATCTTAGAGCTATGTCACCTTTTGCATACAATTTTCTCTTTAAAGTTAAATGGTTTTTAGACATTTTAGATGTCCAACAGATTTCATTTAGGTTTTCTAAGAACTCTTTTGCAGGAAGCTGAAGTCTCATATCTTAAATCAAACAAGCTATGAGCAAGCAATTACTATTTTTCGAGCAGACAGACAAGTTGTAATTTGCACCAAGTTAAATATGAGGCCATTTAATCAAATAGATAAACATTTTAAGAATTTTTCAGTTTTATTAAAGCTTCCCTACTTTCTTAGAAAATTATGAGTATGCATGAGCCTCACATCATATCAAATCGTATCAAAACATATCAAATCATATCGAATCACCTCAAATCATTTCAAATCATTTCAAATCATATCATGTCATTTCAAATAATATCAAATCAAATCATATCAAATCACAGGAAAATTACACCAAATCATATCAAGTCAGCTCAAGTCATTCAAATCATATAAAATAAGCTCAAATCATTTCAAATCACCTCTAATCATATCAAATCATATCAAATCAAATCATATCAAATCATATTCATGCAGGTAACAGTAATCGCAAGAGAAAAATCATATTGCAACGTCGAACCATTGCTTAGCAAGTTGATTGATATTGGTGGTAAGTAAAGAACGAATTTTCCTATAATACATATAAGAAACCATAAATTGCATTTTTCAAATATTAACAAACCATGCTGCCGGTTTAAAGAGCCAGTGTCACCAGGGTCCTTTGCGGGCACGCTATTTCAGACTATCTGAAAAACAAATTTGGCCTCAGCAGAAAATATGGTTTTACACTGCAGCAGTTGAACGGATAAAAAAGTCAAGGGAAGTCAAACTCTTCCATCATTTCAACTCCTGCATTGTTGTTGTTGTTTGGATGTTCGAAATTAGCCTTTTTCACACAACAAGACCATTATATCGTCTGGGCAAGTCTCTTCTAATGAAAAATATCTAATTTTCTATTCCTTTCAGAGTTTTATAAAAAGCAAACAGTGCTCCCTGAAATGATACCAATGAAAATATCCAAGCATGGTACGAGTAAGTTTGTCGATATTTTACATATACTTAATAGATGAGTAAAATGCTGACCAAGTTGAGTCCATATGTAGGAAGCGTTTTTTGCTGCCACCCAAATAAGGCTCGCGTTCTATGACGCACAGCCTGCTTAAAATTGTGTGGCGTTTGTTTTTGCTGCTTCTGCTGCATTACGACAGCACAGAACTGCATTCTCTGGTGTGAATTCAGCTTAATGATCTTTATGATCTTGTCAGATTTGTAATACTACGAGCCTTATGATCTGATGTGTAGCTCTATTGTGCAAGCCAATCGTTTGGATGGGGGTGGCGTAAGAATCTAGTACTACGCCTACAAGCAAACTTTCACCACCAAAAGCTCAGGAAAGATAAGCTGAAAAGAAATGCACATCAAAGTTGAAAATCCTTCACTTGCCGTTGACAAAGAGCATAGGCTCAAAATCCTTTAACAAATGGTGTAGTGTTCTGTGACATATTTCTTTGAACTGAATAGCTTCAAAGAAAGTTTAGCTATTTTGCTATAATTCTACCTTTGGATTTATCTGAAATCCTAAACATTTTCAGAAATAACGTGTTTTCTCCTTTTTTAAGAATTCAAGGAATTTTTTTAAAAATCTTAAAACTATTGTAATTTCTAAACCTTTTGATGAAAGAAGAAATGATTTCAAGAAAACCATAGGTTATGTCAACTAACTGGTATCAAGCAAAGGTCTGTCACTCTTCTGGTTTACAATTCAGAAATTTGATGATGTCATATCCTGAAATGAGTTGAATTATAAAATAAGCTGTAATTTCGAAAAATATTCAAGATTTCTGAAAAGTCCAACGGTAGAATTATAGCAAAGTAGCTAAATGTTCTTTCAAGCCATTCAATGAAGAGAAATAGGTCATAGAATTTTACATCAGCTCCTTACACCGATTTAAAGATTTGGAATCAATGCTGTGACAAAGACCTTGTATTTCCTCTTATGCTTTTCCTTTGATCAATAATATTCTTATATTTTACCAGGTAGAAAAGATCTACTCAAAGTAGTTTTAATTGCGTTGGCATTGTTCATGGTATTATTAGCAGCAACTGGTATTTTGTTGTTGAAGCATCTTCGAGATAAGAATGCAGCAAGGCAGCGGAATCTAAGCATGATTTATGCTACACAGAATTTGACTATTAATCAATATAATGATGATAGGAACAGCCAAAATGGGTGAGTCTCTAAAAGATTCTATTTTGCTCTGACTGTTTTGAGTATATGTCAAGACTTTCCGGTTGACAATTCACGTGTAGCAACGAATTAATGCCCTCACAACTCCTCTCACTGCTCTATGCGTAGCTAAAGTTGTTTTGTTTGTGCCTATACCTTTATATGTTGCGTTCTGTTTAGTTCCGGAGTATCCTTTAAGCATTTAGCCTATAGTTTTTTATAACTCCGGCGTTTGCATTGATAATAATAATCATCATTATTCGTCATCATTATCATTATTATAAAAATCCATTGTAATTGTATTTGAAATCAGCCAATCGCCAAGTCCCAATAATATTTTCCTTTTGATAGGGTGACGCTTCATGATGAAAGCAAATCATCAGATATGGAACACAACCCATTGTATGTATCCCATGATGCATCTGATACATTTGAATTTCCATATTCAAGACTGCGATTTGTCAAGGTAGGCTGCATGACAGGGACTACATAATTTAATTTGAAGCTTGATTCCTTGTACAGTAGATATAATTATTTGATATTACTGAATTTCAGTCAAAAACAATCTACAGGGATATCTCAAGCTTTTAAATGGACCTTTCAGAGCTTCTGAGCAATCAGTCATGTGCAAAAAATCAACATTTAGTGACAGAAAATCCAGGTTCTCATGAGAAACGATATAAAACCTTTGAATAAAGTTTTCTGTATATGTTGAGCAATACGACCTTTGATACGGCGTAAAATCGTCTTCCTCAACAAAGATACTATGCAAAGACTCTGTTCCAAAGATCAAGGAAATTTTTTTATGACTATTTTAAGAAGGGGGTGAAGAGGCTCTCTTTGATCTGGTATACTCTGGCATAGATATCAATCAAGCAATTAAGGTGCTACAAATTACAAAATAAAACTTCAAAACTACAGAATTGCACTTCAAATTTTAGATTCTCGGGAAAGGTGCGTTTGGGAAAGTTTGCTTGGCGTATGCACAGGGAATTCTTGGAAAAGATGAAGACATACCAGTTGCTGTTAAACAGTTGAAAGGTAAGAAAGAGCTACAAAACCGATTAGGCGTGGTACATGACAGAACAGAAAAATGGACGCATGGATGCAAGTAGCAGGATGATTGCTCAAAGGGGCTCCGTCGTCAAATTTAAACAAAACGATGATTTTTGCAATTTTTTGAAAGGTGATATCACACAGGATTTTCGTATTTTTTTTGGTGGCTTGAGTGAAGCCACCAAACAAACTGCGGAGAACAATGGATGAACAATGGATATTCCCCGACACGTGCGAGTTTACGGATTTGTTTACTGTTTGACGACTGAGCCCCTTCAATACAGTAGTGTCCCGCATATAAGAAACGCAAATTCAAGAAGCACAGACCTTGACTTTCAAACTAATACCCTATTTTATAAGAAACTAGGACAGGTCTGAAAAAACCTTGGGTTTCTGACGTAAAATTTAAGTTGAATTGAACTGTACCTATTCAAATGAAAACAAGAAGAATTTTGCATGCAAACTAAGCAAAACGTATCCTGGAATTGCAGCATTTTCCTGAAAGTGAAAATTTACAAATACAAATCAAATGTTTTGTATCACAATCATCGAGCTCGTGTCTGAGTAGTTGATTAATAGTACATGATTTTTCAAATAAGAAACTTTATCCTGATTTTAAGTTCATCTCATTTTAAAAGGAACGCATCAGACCTAAGTTGAAAAGGTTGTTTCTCATATGCAGGACACCACTATATATTGCTTTATGGTAGAAAGTGTCCTGTGGCTAGACCTATCACAACACAGTCGTAAGTGTCTGACAAATGTACCTTCAAACGTACAACTGTACCTTCTAACAAGATGTTGAAAGCGAGAACTAATGTCTACTTTAATGCACTTCTTCCATAATTGGTCACAGGTGTAAAAACATTTTCGGGTACAATTTTTCAGGATGTCTTTGGACTCATGGTTGAATTATTTCCTAAGATCTCTCTCACAAACAACGTTTGAATGAAGCTGATGAAGGATGGATCTGATCATGATTTAGATGGGTCAATTGGAATGCTTTCCTTGTTGAAATGGAGCATGCCACAGTAATAGCAATGGCATATTCTCTAGAAAAGAGCCCCAAATGAGTAATAGCTTTGGCAGCAAATCGGTAGTAAGCAACGTTATTTTCAAGGGATTTCTTTTGCCCCAAATCTCGGGCAACTGGGTCTGGCTCCAATTAAACTTCCAAATTTACATCTACAGTTAAGCCCGAAATTATTCATACCTATGCCAAATTCTGAGTATTTTGCATCGTTCTATTTGAGGACCAATTTTACTGTGGCTGAAATTTCGTAAGAATGTGATAAAAGGCTGAAACAAGTGCTACAAGAGGTATTTCAAGGAATGAAATATCTTGTGAAATGGTTAGCAAATATAACGATTGAAAATACTCCAAATTTGGCATAGGTATGAAAAATTTCGGGCTTAACTGTATATCTCGAGTCATGGGATTCTACCATTTTCTTTAAACTTACCACGAAAGAATCAATTTTGACCTGAGATTTGTAATCTCTTTCAACAGAGAGCCCATCAGAGGAAGAAGCTTGTGAATTTATGCAAGAAATAGAATTTATGAAATCAATCGGATTTCATGAAAATGTTCTCGCGATACTTGGATGTTGTACACATCATTGGCCATTATGTCTGATTTCTGAATATGTACCAAATGGAGATTTACAAACATATTTGAGAAAATTAAGGAAACAGGTAAGAAGAGATCTCTAGTAAATCTGATCAGAGTTCCGCATTTGTGTGAACAGAGGCATGCAAAGTTGCACTGCAAAATAATGCATCCGTGCTTTAAAGGCAGTCTGTCACGCATCTGATTGGGTGATAAGGACAATACAAGGAATAGAAGAATTGGATGGCTGGTGATCCTACTGACTTTTTACGGCCGTAGAAAGTGATAACGATTAGCCATCCTTTGTTTTCAGTGCACAGATTCACAAAGACATCAGTTGTGTTGAGCTATGACTTTATTGCAGCCAATCAGATACGTGACAGAGTGCCTTTAATACCTTTGCAGATGGCCTTGGGAAGTCATTGACCATGCAGTGCTGTAAAGTAATTCATATGCATTTTCTAAGCTCTAAAGTAGCTTGTTCTTGCAAACGTTTTAATTGAATATAAAAAGGCAAGTAAAAGCGCTCGCTTCGCTCGCATCTCAATACACCTAGTTTCTGGAGAGAGATTATCAAGCAATCATTTCTTAGGAAAGGTTGACAGATGTTGAAAGATGTTAACATTTAGATCCTTTCTACAGACTAAAACGTTCTAAAAACGTTGATCTACATTATTACCATATCGACTTCTGAAGCGAGGTTCTCATTAGAGAGAAAATGCGTTAGAAATGAACTACAAATGCCATAGCAAAAAACTGAGAAAAAATACCGAAGTGATTTTTTGTACGACTTGAGATTTTGTTTGTGTATTTAAAGATGTGCTAGCATGTTTTGATGGGAGCAAAATAATTTCATCCCAAAGCGATAGCTCACCAAATATGTGGCAATGAATATCATATACATTCTATAATTGCATACTTATGGCAGTTCAAACATCTTTCATTCGGATAAGAACCAAACCTAACAATCAAATTATCACTTTTCTCCAGTTTGAAAGAGACAGTAGAGCTTACCTGGAAACCATGGCAACAGCAAGGCACGCACCAGTGCCAGCATCACCAAGAGTCAGTTATGATTATGATTCTGCACGACCTCTTCTGTCACGTGGCTCTTTGGTAAGTTCTATAAACAATAAGCAAGATAAAATCATTTGTCAATTCGGCTATAAGGTAATCAACAGCGTTAAAAGGTGTGTCCATGAACAAGAACATGGGGGGAAGAGTGAAAAATGTATTGAAACTGGCACGTATACGTGCTACAGAAACACAGAATGCGTTGGCGTATCTTTCCTCTTTTTATACATGGACGTATGTCTGTATGTCTGTATGTCTGTATGTCTGTATGTCTGTATGTCTGTATGTTTGTCTGTCACCTTTAACAACGGCAGATTATATTTGACATGCCAGCATAGGAAGATTCTTGACTGTAAACAAAGGAATTTCTGCTACCGAATAGTCATGTGAATGTAAACAAAGATGACAGCAAAATTTGAGTGGAAACCTACGTAGCCAACTCACTCGTTGTGATGGCAAATGGGGTTGCTACGAGAAGACATGAGTATACATCGAAAGGAGAAGAAAACATCTAAACATTCACCATCAAAACTTTGTAATTCAGAGAGTTAACATAAATAGCTTGAATTAAACACAAACAATACGAGGATTGAAAAATGTTTGCGTAGTTATCAATCATACCAAACTAGTAATGAAATTGTATCAAACAGCTGATTATGAGAAAGTTCTCAAAGAGATGAGTGTGCATCATATCTATCGTTAGTGAGTACAACATTTTGCAGAGATCTTGCACATCATTGATTTTTAGAGATACGCAGATGATTGAAACCCAGCTGACGTCTTTTAATAACATCCTTATCTAATTTCTTACTATGAAACTTATATTTCAGGATACCACTTCGCAAAATGGATACCCAACGCCACCACACGCTTCGTCGCATTTGAGAGGTACATTTTTAAAGAAATCTTCAATTTTATCACAGGAAATTAACGGTGCATGACATTGACGCAAACTTTGAAAACTATAATAAAAAAGGGAACTATAAAATGCAAACCTGCGTTCCTACGAACACTTTGAAACTAGGACTCAAAAGTACGATAGATGATATATCTGTATCAAATTGAATAGTTCATCCTAATTATTAATTATCAATTATTTCAGGGAGAATAATGCAGCGGAAACTAAAAATCAAATCTTTGAAAAGTTTGACTGAATACATGGTCAGTGAGACATTTGTCTCATATCTTTATTTTAGAAGAAGAGAAACAAAAGGAGGCATGCTCATTTGACGATATTTTAACTTCCCAAGATCTGCAACATTTTGCAAGTCAAATTGCTTCAGGAATGGTGAGATTTAAATGATTTATGAACATTTTTTATAACTGATCTTCAAAGTTTTGTTGTTATCAAAAACACATCATAAGCTAATGTTATTCTCAATCATGCTAACAACTGCCTTCATTTGACCAACGGCCATATGAAAACATTTGGTGGGGATACTTTGCAGCATGTTCCTTATATTGGGACAACAATAGCAAATCCTGTTTACCTTTGAATCCTTGAATCAATATCTTTAGCAATGGGATTGTCTTCCTCTTGCTCTTCCATAGGCGAAAGCCTTTATTGTTGTCATGTTCTGAAGCTAAAATTGGACAAAATTTGATTTTGTAATCCATTTTCAAGTATTCCTGACAATAAAACCGAAGCAAAATTCTCCCAAAATTTAAAACGGCTAAACAAACATCAGTGAAAAATAATTGCTCAATTTACATAAAACAATCTATGATTTGTGATAACTGAAGTGAAAGTTACCCACAAAACATCTAGGGATTTCAGTACTCACCCAATATTGTTTATCATTAAATTCAAATCAAAGTATCATCAAACGAACATCAATCGAGACTTCTCTCAAACAGAATGCTTTGCAAATATTTCTGAATTTGATCTTAAACTCCCGGGGGGGGGGGGGGGGGTTACTTGACCAGGTTTTGGTCGGGAACGTGCCATCAAAGCTTCAAAAACATACCCTTATACCAATTTTCCGAAAAAGCATACCCGACTTTATACCGATTTTTCGAAAAGTACACCCGACCTTATACCAATTTTCCGAAAATGTATATCCGATCTTATACTTTAACCAAAATCGTGAAAATCGATACCGTTCCTGTACCAAAATCGTGAAAATTGATACCGTTCCTTATACCAAAATCGCGAAAATCGATACCCTTCCCGATGGCACGTCCCCGTACCCAAAATATGTGAAGTACCCCCCCCCCCCCCCCGCTTAAAGTTCTAAGAGCTGTTTTTTGACAGAGCAGAAATTTTTCATAATGTTCCAAAAAGGAAACTATTTTAGGTCAGACAGATCTTACTCAACATCAACAACTGACTAACTCTCCCTTTCATTCGTTTATGCTAGGAATACCTTTCATCAAAAGGCATAGTTCACCGAGATCTGGCTGCAAGGAATATTCTTGTTGGTGACAGCAAAGTGTTAAAAATTTCTGACTTTGGTCTATCAAGAAGTGGTGAAATTTATGTGAAATTAGGGCAAGGGAAGATCCCATTGAGATGGATGTCAATCGAAGCGATAAAGGATCAAATTTATTCAAAACATAGTGATGTGTAAGTAAAGTTGCATTTTAAAGGGAATAGCCATAGCATATCGAATGGCCGCTACAATAGGCTTAAGGCTGATTTCCAGTCAGTGGAATTTTCCGAGCGGGCGGAATTTCTATTGTATTCGAGAGAAAATGTCGCTCTGGCATTGAATAGAAAGTTACGGCTGAGCGACCTTTTATTGTCTAAAATTCCGCCCGCTCGGAAAATTCCACTGACTGGAAATTAGCCTTAAAGGAAATGCCTCGATGATTTCGTCATGAGCGCATACATTGTTTAGCAAGAGAAGAGCCTTTGGGATAAGTACCAATACAGATCCGCGTACTCAAATTACGAAACAAGGAACTGTAAGGATCTCCAGATCCCCTGCCTAGTCCAGCTAATATTGATATTCACACTTGACGAGCTAAAAACGCCAAAAGA
Source organism: Aurelia coerulea (assembly GCA_039566865.1). NCBI lineage: Eukaryota > Metazoa > Cnidaria > Scyphozoa > Semaeostomeae > Ulmaridae > Aurelia > Aurelia coerulea. The sequence continues at coordinate 31,716,308 of CM076944.1, forward strand.
AACACATTGATACACGACCTTCTGGAAGAACAGCCCATTTTTTAACCATTGGCATTATTTTCTCTACAATGATAACAACTTGTATTAGGTTTTTAAATAGCTGAAGAGGTACCGTGTATAAATAACAGTAATGTATGTATGTATGCATGTAGGAACGATAGCTTGTGCACACGTTTCTTTGTCCTATTCATAGCTAACCTCCATTTGTCTCTGTCAACTAACTATATAAAATGGTAAAGAAATCGAAATTTATAATTTAATGCACCCTAAAAATAAGAAACGAATAAAGAAATTTTCGGTACCAAAATGCAGAAATTTTCATGCAAAACGGAGAAACTTATAGTGAGGTGGGTTTATCCACATTTGTTAAGCATAGCATGTACAGATAATTGCGGGTAAGGGGTACATGAGATACTTGCTCTACAGTCTTAAAGGGGCTCCGTCGTCAAAATGTAAACAAAACGATGATTTTTGCAGTTTTTTGAAAGGTGATATCACACACGATTTACGTATTTTTTTTAAAAATGAGAGTTGCAGTTTGGGCATTAATCCTTGTACTTCAATAAGGAACAAACCAAACATTCATATCTTCTACGATTGCTCGGATATAAGTGGATTTTGAACGGTCACTTTTTGGTGGCTTGGGTGAAGCCACCGAACAAGCAGCAGAGAACAATGGACGAACAATGGATAATCGGCGACACGTGCGAGTTTACGGATTTGTTTAGTGTTTGACGACGGAGCCCCTTTAAAATGGCTGCAAAAAAGGGCAAAAGGCCTCCATTTTGACTCTGGAAGTTAACTCTATCATATCTTAATCTTAAGCACACAAGATTCGCTGTTCAGTAGATTTGAAGTGCATTTTAAGGCAAAATCACTTTCCGCGTTCCTTCTTGAAAGATCTTTTACACGGTTTTGATTAATTATTTTTTCTCTCTATTTCAGATGGGCATTTGGAGTAGTTATCTGGGAAATCTGTACTCTAGGTAAGGTTTTTCATATTTGATCGCATTGTAAACAAATTTCTGCTGATAGTAAAATAGTTTTCTGTTTGCCTGGAAGAAAATTTTACTTTTTACGTTTTTTTATATAGGATTGTCACAAATGGTTCCAGAGAATTAACGAAAAAATTTGGAACTCCTAAAGGCACACTATCCCCTTGATGAATGAAATAAATCGATAAAGATCTTTTTGGAATATTCCACAAATTTACGCTAATTTCCTTTATTCAACTAAGGCAGGATCATTCATGCGTAATTTTCATGGCCATGAAAATTATGCTTGAATGACTTTGCTTTCTTTGGATAAAGCAAATTATGGAGGGGACAGTGTGCCTTTAATGCTGCATCAATGCAATAATATTCAATATTGAACCATTTAATTTTCCACACCAGTATTACAGATAGACTTGATTACTTCACTTCATAGACTTGTTTTTGTGCCTTTTCAAATTCTGTTCTCTGTGTGGAAGTAAATCTGTTATTATTTTGTTAATCGAGATATTTCAATTTCTACCAGGAGGATATCCATACCCTACTGTTTCAGACAAGGACATTTTACGGTATCTCCTCAACGGAAAACGCCTTGAAAAACCAGAAAATTGTACAGATCAAATGTAAGTGAATATTTCTCAATGAAACAATTAAATCCTTAAATATTAGTCTCGAAATCCAGGTAACAACTCAGTTGTGGGGTGATAAAGTCCTGAGACTTAGAGAAAGATCCCGCGATTGTTCGCGACTCTTTAAAGTTTCAAGTTATGAGATCAAATCTAGTACATGCTTAAAGTGTCAGTAAACCCAAAAGTTTTTTATTTGCATTTATGACACCACAATCATATGAATAGTCAAATGAAAAATCAAAAATAGCGAAATCTCGTTGATACCCCGTTTTATTGATGTTTGAAAACCGCTATTTTGGAGAGAAAAATGCGCGGTGAGAAGTCTGGGTCGAGCCTGGTCATGACGTAGATCCCGGAATGAACCATTCGTGATCACTATAACTTAATTGTTGAGGAGACGAGATACGGTTTGTCCGAGGAAACGTAAGTGTCCCCCCGTGCAGTAGGTTAAAGCCCATTAGCGTTTTGGATTATAGCTCTGCCGGGAGCATGAGCATTGACGTACTGCACGGGGGGACACATACGTTTCCTCGTACAAACCGTATCTCGTCTCTCCAACGATTGAAAAGTTCAACTGGTTTCAATGTTTGTCGAAGTGACGCTTGCATCGGATATTCTCTAAAGTAACGATCATCAATGAAACCAACGTGATTGCGGAATTAAGTCACGCTGCAATCGACTCAAAATATAGCCTAAGAATTTGGAAAAAAAGTTTGATGTCTCAAATTAGATGTCACGTAAAAATGCCCGCGAATAAAAACAATCGAAGAGTTGTCAATAAGCAATTTTGCGCAATCTTATGTGGCATTTAATTGGAGACTGACTTACTCCACTGTGAATAACTGCAAATGATGGCGGCTTGTCTTCACGATTTTCTTGCCTTTTAGTTACGAAATAATGTTATACTGTTGGAGTCATTTCCCAGAAGATCGCCCATCATTCACACATTTGCGAGAGACGCTCACTGAAATGAACAAGGAACCAAATGCATACGTGAATTTCTATTCAGTTGATCGAGTGATGCTACCTCCAACAAATGAAGACATTGCAGGTAAAATCTACTACGCCGCCATCAAATAATCTAGCAATTAAAGGAACCTTTCCAGTGACTCACGTTGTTCTGACAACATTTTTGCAACAATGTTCCCCAACAGTCTTCTGTGAATATATGCCCGGTCTTACGTTTATTTCATGAACTAAGAAGTACTTTTGGTGGCCCAGGATGTGCCAACTTACTTTATTTGCATTATGTATCAAACACATGTCTCAATACAATCAAAGGAACCTTTTCGTAACTCACTGAAGATAGCGTGACAGTACCTAAAAGCTAACAGCTCTTTTACAATTGCGTCTTGAAGGGTCTTGAAGGACTCTTGTGCATTTCCTGGAAACTCCCCAAATAATGCTGAACTCTTACTGCAACTGATCATCAGTAATTCATCTATCGCTAGTTGGACCAGTGTTTCTAACCATTCCCTTCTTCAGAATATTTGAACTTCTCCAAAGTCACTTCGTTTATTTTTGGAACTCGGGGACGATTTTGTTGTGTTATCTGCAATTTAAAAAAGCAACAAAATTGCCTTGGCTGTCTCGAAAGCACCACTTGAATTTAGAAATTCAATCTAGATTTGCCATCTAAATTTTTTTGTTTCGTGGGCCTCTTAAATGGATGAGATGATTGACCAGTTTCTATATCTTTGCAGGTTTCAAAACAAATTCAGAGCCTATTCGCAAAGTAAGGTATGCGACCAACTTGATACAATTTAGCGATGGATCACACTCTAATGAAGCTACAGACTGGGACACGTTTAATAAAGCAGATAATGATGAAAGTACTCAAGCCATGGTAAGTCCAGATGCTCTCGCAAATTTAATGAATCTATGAAAGACAAATCATGCAGGTAGAACCTAAGCATTTGTATCGATTTTCCTGTTAAAAGCTTGCTTTTCCTTGAAGCCATGTGGTTATTGAGGTAAAGAGTATTCATAGCACACGATTAATGTTCCACCTGGTGCCCACTTGAGATCTTGGAAAGGATGCACATTAAAGGCACACGGTCGTATGGCTGTAATTGGCTGGTTGTGATGTTGAAATCCCTAACAAAAGACTTGGCCTCTGGATCATTATAAAGCCTTTATGCTCTCAGATCATACTTTGCTTAGAGAATAAAGGGAGTCTGATCGTTATCATCTTCGTGAGTTTCAGCGTACAGCGAAATTACTGAAGCCTGCCTAATTCTATTCTTTCATATTGTCTTGTTCATCCAATCAGTGCCACGACAGTGTGCCTTTAAGGCTAAAGGACCCATTCTTTTCCAATAAAACGAATTCGTTTACTTCCTGTACCTTTGCCGTTGATAAAGAGTATATGGTCGAAACATCGTGCTTCTTAAATATACGCTATTGATACTCAAATCATTTATTCATTGTATTTTCGCTTACGTTTTATGGTACATATTTTTATTTGGACCTTTGGTTTTATGGAACATATTTTTATTTGGACCTTTTCCCACTGACGACATAAAAACTTTAATTGGCTCTCTTAACTGGCTACTGTCAAAATATTAGCAAGACCATTTGGTGGTGGCACATTATTTGACACTGCTTTTAAAAGGCAAAGCCAAAATTAACGAGACATCTAAGTTCTATTTCTGAAACAGACAAATGTGTTGAATTTATATTTCAATGACAAAAAATCATGGACCAGAATCGAACATGGTATTTTTGTGCCTATAAAAACCCCTTAAAGGCATTTTTCAAATTTCTGGGTCTGAAAGATAAGTGATTTTACAAAACAAAATTTTCACATCTAAGTTGGCCTTTGATTGATAGATTAACATTTTAGTTTTGAATATCAGTAACATACATACATACATACATACATGTTTTATATTAAACAGGTTAATCTATGGCAGCTGTGCAGCTGATGTAGACCTGTAATCTAAAATTCTTTAACGGAAAATAAGTTAAAAAGTCCAAAAATTAAATAATATTGTGTCCATAACTAAGAAATACAAGATTTTACAATGTTAATGGTATAAAAAGTTACTAGATCTATTCCTATTTACAAATGTTCCCTTTTTAAAATCAATCTGGTTTATTGTGTTCTTCTCCATTATTGCTTTCTTCTTCAATTGCATGTAACTGAGATCCTTCCATGAGTCATCAAGTGAATTCCATATGACTGGTCCTCTCAATCTTGTTGAATTTCTGGCATTTTCAGTTTTGACTCTTTGGATATTAAAGTTCATTTTCTGTCTCAGACTGTAACCGTTTCGATTCTTCTCAAAAAGGTCAGAGACTTGGTTTACTGTCTTATTATTATAGACTTTGTGCATATACAAAATGAGTCTCTTCTTGTACATATAAAATATAGAATCCCATTTTGCAACTTCCAGTACCCTTTCTGCTGGTATATGTTTGTCGATCTTATGTATCGTCTTTGCAGCACATACATCTACCTTTTCAATTTCATTCCACATGCTTGGGGAGCAATTTCCCCAGACTAATATTGTATACAGTACTGCCGGTATATTATCTATTCCACAGCCCACCAAACGTGCTAACTTTGTTTGACTCACCCGGTACAAGGCAAAACCTTTCTCCTTTGAGGCGACGTAGTAAATGTTTACCCATCACAGCTTCTGTTATCATCTTAACAGGAGAGGAAATATTCTGATGGCAAAGTTCATTCAGTTACCACAAGTCCATCAGCAACAATCATTGGTGCAAGTTGTACACAAAAAGAAATTGTGGCGCCATCGGTCCATGAGACGGACAAACAACTGAAAACAATATTCGAAGAAAAACATAAAGACATTGAGGGGAAAGAAAACGGCATTTTAGAAGACCTAGAAGAGGATTTGGCAGATAATGCTAGACATTGCACAGCTATGTCAGGTGAGAGGGTATTGTTCTGCGCCTCTAAAGGTGTGCCAAAGATAACAATATCTAAAGACAGAGTTTCTGTTTAAAGGCAGTCTGTCATGCAGCTGATTAGTTGATAAGGGCAATACAATGAATAGGGTAATTCAATGGCACTTGATCCTGATCGCTTTCTACGGCCGAAGAAAGTAATAACGATCTTACTATTTTGCAGCGATAAATAGCTTCATGGATGAAATGAAACAGCAGCCTCCAATGTCATAGCTCTCGTGAAAATTCCGATAATCCTCAGAAAGTTCCACTATTTCTGACCTCACAGAAACGATTTCTTACCTCACGTGAAGCTATTTATCACTGCAAAATAGTAAGACAAAATGGCTGACCGCTGGCTTCAGTCATCAGGCAAATTTGGTCTTCTGAAGGTCATAGCTCCGTCATTTTTCAGCGGATTTTTCCGGGGATGGCAGCAAACTTCATTTGAACATCTGAAGAGCGACATCATGCAAAAGGTTGGCGAGAATCTTTTGCCGTTTTGTCGCAATCTTTTAGGCAAACGGGGCACAATTTTTGGGACACCTCAAGGTAAAATAGGGAAACATGGAATGTTTAGAATACATTGTTTCAAAATGACTAAATAAACAAAATGAAATTTATCTCAGTTTTCTTATTTTCAATCATTTTCCATTTTTCTATCATTTTTCATTTTCTATCATTTTTCTGCCGGCAAAAATTAGAACTATCAACCCAACGCGAAATAACTTATGGATAGCAGTAAAGACAAGACTTTTAGCTCAGCACTAGAATAAACTGAATTTTTATCATTTTCTTAAAAATTAGCTTTCATGTTGTAAATAATTCTAATTAGATTCTTCTTTTTAAATATATGTAAAGTAGCTTGTAGCGACCAGGTGAAGAGCCATTCTATGGAGAAACTGGTCTTGATTGTTTCATTATTATTATTATTATTATTATTTTTATCCTTATAAAAACAAAAACTGTTGAGATCACTTAACGTTTCGATTAAAAATCTTCATCAGAATGAAACAGTGCAGCCGAGAGTTTATAGCAAATACCCTGTTTACTGTTTACGATATACATGAACATGATAAGACAATATTTACAACTGCTCTATCTAAAAACGTAATGCTTGTAAAAACGATAAACAACTGCTTTACAAAGTAGAGGTATTGTTTATGTACAGTTAACCCCGAAATTATTCATACCTATGCTGAATTCTGAGTATTTTGCATCGCTCTATTTGAGGACCAATTTTCCTGTGGCTGAAGTTTCGCAAGAATGTGAAAAAGGCTAAAAGAAATGCTACAAGAGACATTTCAAGGAATGAAATATCTTGTGAATTGGTTAGCAAATATAACGATTGAAAATCCTCCAAATTTGGCATAGGTATGAATAATTTCGGGCTTAACTGTATCCTTTATGAATTTGAGATGGGATCGGAAGCATTTTAAACAATTACTGAATCCTTTGAGGCTACGGTGACAACTTTGCGGCTACCCCACGTGACCCTCCGAAAGATTCGCATGCTGTCTATCTAATATTTGCATCATTATCATTATCATTTCAAGTTAAAAGTTTTTCACGGGAAATTACATGGTTCGAATATTACGTACATGTTGAATTTGATTCAAAATTTCAATTTGCAAAGCAAACGAACTTCGTTATGCAAAGGCAAATCATACCATCCCCTAATCTGCAATTTGCCTTCACCTTAACTTAACTTATATAGCGACGTGTATGTAAGTTGTAAATTTCAATTGGAAGGATAATATACCGGTCCCTCAAAAATGGTATGTGTTTGAACAATTCCTGGGAAGGAGACTCATTCTCAAGAGTTGTCATTTCAATTAACATCATGGCATAGATGAGAACGTAAGTGCAATTTGTGACCTCGCATGTCCAAATTGAATGTATATTAGCCGAGTAATTCACTGCTTAAAGGAATTGAGTCCATATGAAAAGCTGAGCGTTAACGCTATTCTGAATTTTTGCTGACAAACCGCTGACGGCCCTATGTTATTGTACAATAGTGCTAAAGTTATTAGCAGTGGAGACCAAAGGCTTCTTAATCCTTGCATTATCCTTAGGAATTTCTTTCCTTTAATTTTAAAATCACAACTTTCGTTTTATGATTGAAAAGAAGTGGATATTGGTCATGAGCCCGCTATTTATGCGGACTCAATTCCTTTAAGGTTACGAAACGCTTGTAGGCCAAAAATGTCGATTTTCGTTCTTGAAGCACCGTATAAAACACAGATGGCTGTCTCAAAACCACTTTCAAATTACGCATAAATAGTAGTAGCATAATTCGACAGCCATTTGTCTTTGGCTGCCCCAGAAATTTTGCGCGTTTAATTGCATTACTTGCGTAGTACACAGCAGATTTGGACATGCGAGGTAGCATATTTCAAGTTGAGATCTCATCTATACCGTGAAGCTCGAATAAAAACTTTTGAGATTGAGGCTCCTTCACAGAAACTGTTCAAACTTTTTGGGACACCCGGTATACTTCGTTGTATAAATTTAGGTAACTAATTATTGGGTTGTTATTGGTTACTTTAATCAAAAATTTCTTTAGGACATTGTAAAAATCGTACTGCTGTATATTTGTAAAATTTAAGAATGGAATCAAAGTACATTACATATATGAAATTAATATATAATAATTCAGCTCAATTCTGTTTCATTTCTCTACAACCATCTAAAAATTGTGCTGGTGAATTTTTGCAGGCAGAACATGAGACCGGTAGAATTTACGCAAATACACGAGGTTGCAGAACGTTTAAAAAACGCCAGTTCTGTCTGTGGGGGCGCAAGAATTTCTGCAGGCTATTTTGCAAGTTTTCTGAAGCCGATTCTTACATGAGGGTACTGGTTTTCTATTCGGGTATGAGGGAATGCTCTTATATACTAAATCTGATGATACCCTTGTGCCCGCATCTGTACCGAATGCATGTTAATTCACTCAATATTAAACACTTCTCCAAGGAGCCACTGATAAATACACTGATAAATGATGCATAATACACTGATACACATAATACACAGGGTGTCCAAAATACACTGATAAATCATGCATAACCGTAAAGGCTGCACCAAGCCCACCTCTATCAAGTCCCATTCTCTAATAAGCCCTTCCCCTCTAAGCCAATATTTCAAATAAGCCTCATCTCTATTAAGCCCCCCCCCCCCCATGGTATTTTGCTCCCCATGGTATCTCGTCCTGGTAGTGTAGTAAAGTAGCTCGTAAGTGTTGTTATAAGTAATCCCGTTTTTGTAAATTTTTATACTGAATATATATAAAAAGAGCCCCCCCACAACTTGTATCAAATTCCAGAGGTTACCAAAGATTTTCCATTTAATGCGCTAAATAAGTTTTCATGTTAATTTTTATATGGTTTGAGATAAAACTGTGTCGAAGTTATGTATTTGACTCGAAAAATCGTATGTTGAATCGGCAAAATATCGTCTAAAAGAACTAAAAAGTTATCATGTTATCCGTGTCATTCTATTTTGTGAATAAGCCTCCCTCTCTAATAAGCCCCTCTCTAATAAGCCCCCTCTCTTTTAAGCCCAAGGTGGTGTGAAGCGAAAATTTTTATTGATGCAAATGAATAGTGCAGTTGAATGATAAAGAATGTCGTTTAAATTTTTTTGATACCTCATTTCGTTTTCAAGTTATCCACTGATATTAAGTTGCAGCTGATGACGTCATTTTGTTTGCAAGTTACTAGGATAACATATGGAAATATAACTGTATCTGATTTTTGAAAGATTACAGTGGTAAGAAATATTTCAGCTGAGCTGAATAGATGTTATATAAATTGCCTCATGACTTAATATGATGTTTAGAAAGGCATGTTGATTGTACAAAGTTTTTTAATTAGATTTCTCTTTGGAAACATGGCCAACCTTGTATACTTTCTTTACATTTTGCAAACAAAATGACGTCATCAGCAAATCGTACAAAACAGTGGATAACTCTAAAATGAAAGAAGGTATCAACAAAATTTAAACGACATTCTTTATCATTCAACTGCGCTATTCATTTGCATCAATAAAATTGGTCGCTTCACACCACCTTTAAGCTCCCCTCTAGAGTGTCCGAAATTAGATAACCTCCGGAGTCCTTACGGTATTTACAATATCTTTCATCAAATCAAACAAATGAAAGTGTAACTTTAGAAATTCTGCTCCGGGAGTCATAGGAGGACAAACCTGGGATGAAACTCCTGCCATCTCGTGTGTTTGCCTCGTTTTATGTCTGCTTTCATTTGGGGTTCTTCTCTTGGAAGAATCTTCTCGCAGATTTTGATCCCTAAGAACTTGCTTCAAATTTTGCACCCACTTCGTTTTCGCTTCTTACTCCTTTTTCTGCGACTCTCTACCTCTCGCTTGAAATCCATTAAAGTGTCTGCTCTCTGGGAACTCGCTTCCAGCCTAGGCTCACTTCGCTTTCGTCTTAATGTATCCAATGTTTTTAAAATGAAACTGGCTCCTATCATTTTCTTTCGGTCGAAGTCACCTGACGTTGAGACTTCAAGGAAACTTAAACCGCTTCTTGTATTACCTTGCATTTCTTTGATTTTACGATGTAACATGAACCCGGCCTGCAAAGCAAGAATAGCTTAAGGTTACTGTAACTGTTCAGACGACAAATTTTCGATTTTCCGTTTTTGTCATAATCTGATGGTATAAGTATTTGAGGACTGTTTAAACCAACTCACTTCCAGAAATAGTCACAATTACTTAGAAATTTGAGCATTTTAAAAGGAGCAATCCTGTTTCTCAAAAATTGCGGGAATATACATTAAGGGATTAAAGTAAAAAGTAAACTCACTTAACCTTGCAGCTGTGTTCATGATATCCCGTGCTGCTTTGTTATTGAAATAATGCTTTACCAAAACCGCGCTTAAGCCTTATTGCTTGACCTTTCATGCATAATCGTATTTCCCGCAATTTTTGCTTCATTTTGATAGAAGCCTGATTTCTCGAAACAGGATTCTGGAGTACTGGTGGGTAATAAAAATCTTTGTGTACCCAACAGGCCAATCGAATCGCTTGAAACTTGGCACACAGAGTCACAATGCATATAACTACGAAACCGTGTCAGCGATTTGTGATAGATCCACTGGTCCGATTTTTACAAGGGTCTGAAAGTTAAAAACGACATTTAAGACATTTTCATTTATTTAAAATGATATCATTTCAAGACAATACCTTTTATCAAAAATTCCTGACACAGTTTTGCAGTTCAGGGCCTTAAGTCTTTGGTAAACAGATAATCGTGGTCCAACGATTATCATTGGGGTACACAAAGATTTTTTTGCAAGGGTGATCGACTTTGCCTTAAATCTAGAATAAATCATTCGTGATTGTATTGAATCAACTGAATATATTTTTATGATATCCTACGTTTAATTCTGCGTCGAATGATGCACAAGTTTGTTTGGTATATTTTAACGAACGGCCGTGGTAAACGGAGTTTCTTAATCGCCGCCTGAACGGTTACAGTAACCTTAAGGTTACTGTACCCCTTATCAGGACGATAAAATGTTTTATCCGATCACGTTTTGGATCTTTAGACCATTGGATAGCATACACATCTGCCTACAATTTCTAATAATTTCAAGGGATTTTACTGTATTTTGCAGCGATTTAAAGCAAGGTCTTTCCAGCTAGGAACATGATGTTTATATTACCAGGAAAATTTGAGAACTATAGGTTAAAGGTTTCAAGTGCCTTTGATTTCCTGTTGAATGGATTTTGCGGTTAAAGGACAAGTCCGGGGTTGGAATAATTGTTCATAAAATGAAAGATCACAATGTTTAGAATAGTGTGTCGTACCTTTTTCTAACCATCTCTATCTTTTCTCTGCGAAATTACGTATCTCAATATGTGAAATGAGCGAGATGACGTCATTATTCATGACGTAATTTCACCCATTTTGCCTTCGACCTGAACGAGGCTGTTTTCTTATAGAACTCTCATAGTACTTTCCGACGTCACAATCGAACCTCCAAACCGAGGCTAGCTATTTCATCGCGTTTTGCAAAATGGCGTCGACATTGGGCCTAACTTACGAAAAATGTCGTACGAATTTACAACAGAAACCCCAGGGGGGGTACTCATTGACTTTTAGTACGGGGCGGGTCCGTGCCAATATTTGGGGTCCGAAATTTTACATCAAATCAATATTTGGGGTCTGTGAATTACAACATGGACAACAATTGAATATTTGGGGTCAACAAATCTGAGGAAAGGAAGAATCCTGCAATTTGGCCCTGAAGTTGCGAATCACGAAATAAATGCTTTGGTATTATTCAAAAACTGAGAAAAATCAAGAGGCTCAAATTGAAATCATTCAAAAACATGTAAGGGGCCCCAGAAATAGATAACAATATTTGGGGTCTCCAAAACATTAGACTCAATATTTGGGGTCCCCAAATCATTAGGCTTAATATTTAGGGGTCAGCAAAGAAAAAGTGGCATGGACCCCCCCGTATTGAAAGTTAGGGAGTACCCCCCCCTGGGACAGAAACACATCTCAAAACGTCGAAAGAAGTAACAAGTGATGTTTGGCAGTTGGTAAGGTTGCTTTTTGACATTAATTGTAGAAACCCCGGACTTGTCCTTTAAAATACCAATAATGTCATTGTAAACTCTCCACTAAATACATGAAGGATTACTCTGTTTACTCTTGTGGCCAGATTAATGTTAATCATTTACAACAGTTACAACACTCTCCTTTAACTCGACACCGAGGAATTAAATTGTTGTTCCTTTAACGAAGTATCAAATTTTTACTTACGAATGCATCCGTTGCAGCGTACATTAATTGTTCTGTAGTAAGTTGCTGTTCCCAATTGCTCATTGTCGCCCGTTGGTTCTTCCAAAAGCGATTGTCCAGCTAGAAAAAATGAAAGAGTTGTGGACGGTTAAAAGCTTGCATTTGCAAAGGGCAAAACAGTTAAAAAATACAGCAAAAACCCACACATAAGAAACTCATTTTTGCATAAAGCTGTACAGTTTCTTATAAAAGAATAAATTTTGAAAAACAGGCTGATGAGTTTTTTATAAGAAAATCTAATAAAATTGCAGGACCTTTCTAGAAAGGCAAAAACTCCATGATTGATGCTGTGCCATACAATATTTTACTTTTCTACAACCAGGTGAGTGAAAAGAAAGATCCCCATTTGGAAGGCCACTGCTCTTGAATATCAAATCAATAATATCGAAAATTTTCTTGTTTTATTGACAATATGTTCAACTAGGTTCAGCAATTTACGTTGCTTTAATCGGTCATTCCATCCCAAGGATATGGGAGATTTCTGCAGAAAACACCTTCCAAAAACCTGCAAAAGCGAGTCAAAACAATGAGCTCCTTGGTTTTTTTTCCTAAAATGGATGACACTCACTTGTATTAATGTATTTTGTCCTCTTGGGAGAATGGAATCCCCCTCAATAGGTTATTGGTACCATTGGGAAGACTTGTTCATCTTCCCCAAGAAGATAGCACAAGCAAAAGCGAGCTGAAGTCATCGCTGTAAGGCCTGTGTAAGGCAGACATATTAAAGAAATTTGTTCGTGATTTTGGGCACGTTTTGAGGGTTTCTTGAACAATTTTTCTCCCTGGTATCAATAACCTATTCAGGGGGATTCTATTTTCCCAAGAGGACAAAATACATGAATAATGTGAGTGTCCTCATCTTTAGGAAGGAAAACCAAGGACAATTTGCTCATTGTTTTCCATGGCCTTGCTATGCAACTGATCGCTTTTCAGGCAGAATGATTTTGTCGAAAAATATTATGAAGATCAATAGATCTTTTAGCTATTCTACAAAAGAGCCTGGATCGAACGTTAATTGTATACATTTTCATACGAGACGTTCGATCGAGCAGCGATAAAGCTTTAATCAATATTGTGCACATTCGAAAATTCTACAAAATGCAGCGAAATATCGTTCGATTCTGATTCTTTTCAGAATAGATAAAAGGTCTATTGCTTCAAAAACAGTGCTCACCACTTCCTCGACCATTGATTTCAAGCCCCAGTTTCTTGTGGAACCCATGACTCTGTTGTACATCACAGAAAGATCAACTTCTCCACCTGGTACCAATCCAAAATCTGAACGGAGCTTCTTCATGTCTCTGAAACATTAAAAGATATGTTTTGTGAGATGGAATACATTAATGTCCCACTTTCGATCGTGCTACCCAAGCACACCAATTGCCCAAGATATTGTATAGCCAAATTGATTAATAATAACAATAATAATATAATGATAATAATATAATAATAATAATAATAATAATAATAATAATAATAATAATAATAATAATAATGTATAAACTAAACCACCAAACCATCATGTATAAACAGAAAATAAAATATAAAAACACCACTGTTTATTTTAAAACGTTTCGATAAAAATCTTCTTCAGTTAAGCTAAACCAGAGGACAGCCGAGTATTTATACATTTTAAAAATCTTATTTACAATAATAATATTTATATTTACAATAATAATAATAATAATAATAATAATAATAATAATAATAATAATAATAATAATATAATAATAATAATATAATGATAACAAAATAACAAATTATCATGTTATTATTATTATGTTATGTTATGTTATGAACTGAAGAAGATTTTTATCGAAACGTATTCATATAAACAGTTGTGTTTTTATATTCTATTTTCTGTTTATGCCAGATGATGATTTAGTTTACATAAATTATTATGTTATTATTATTATATATTATATATATTATATGTATTATTATATATTATTAGACGGATGAAGATTTTATGATCGAAAAGTTTGTTTTTAAAAGTTTAGTTTTCTTATATTTTGTTTTCTGTTATCTTTGATAGTGGTTTATTTTTATAATAATAATAATAATAATAATAATACATAATAGTAAATAACAATATGTAAACAATTTATTTAAAATTGGCAGAGACAATAGCGTTAAGCCAACCAAGGCCAACTATGCAAAATATACACAAAAGTCTAATTATAAAAAACTTAGATTTGAAATAAAAATTTTGCACAATTTACAGCTGCAGTCAAAAGTTTTGATGGACTTAATATTTCCTTTAAAAATCTCCAATTATTGGGACTCTTTGATTTCTCTTGGCAGAGCAGAAACTGCCATAATTTTTGACCAACAAACCTGATGGTATCAATGCCTTATAAATTCGTCCTAGATCTAAGCAAAACAAGATCATCACTGCCACGAAGGTTATATGGCACAACTTTGGTAACAAATACTTCTGCCATAAAAGACCGATTCAAGTTGTTTACGGTTTTATAAATCTCTGCCAGGGAGCAGCTGAAAATTCCTCTGGTGAGCAGATACTGAGTTACTTTTAATTAATAGTTCCTCAAAATTGGAAGTACTATCTTTGTGTATGGTTCTCAGGGCTCTTTCGTGGATCTTGTTGATCTTATTATTCGATTTCCATTGAAATTTGGTCCACAAATAAAACGATTCAATATACTAGAAACTTAGTAAGGGTATGAATAATGTTAGGCTTAACTGAATGTGTAGAATAGTATAAAAATTCCAACGATAAAGTAACTCACGATTTTATTCCAATGCCAGCTTTTATGATATCTTTGTCTTCTATAAGACACCTTAATGCAGCTGGAATACCTAAAACATAAACATCATACATAATCAGAATCTATGCATTAGCTCAGGCTTCAAATATTTGAAAAATATGGTGCAAATGGTCATGACATCTTTCTTCGGATTGAAAAGGGGTTGAAATGAAGTTGCGGTCTCGGTCTTGTGTAATAGTCTCGTTTTGAATAGCGATTACTGGGACTCATCGTAATCAGACTATGGATCGGGCAACATTTTGGTACATTCTTATGCGAGATGTTCGATATAGTGGCATTAGAGCTCCTGTCGCTATTTTGCACATTCACATTCGAAAATTCTTCAAAATTTACGAAAATATCATTGAATTCAGGTTCTTCCTAGAATAGCTAGAAGGTCTATATTTCAGTTTATGGCCAGAAGGTCTATATTTCAGTTTATGGCCACGTCCACACGCATCCAGAAGATCCGCATCCATACGGGAAGCGTTTTTGAATATATCCCCGTCCACACGAAAACGCTGTGATACTCGAAATTCGACCTTTCAAAGCCAGTGTGCTTGTTTCCTGAGTCCAGTTCTGCCCGGAAGGGATGAATATCGATAAAAAAGTTGACAAGTAAGTAACTTCTTAGACTTACATCCAATAGCAGGTATTTGAAAAATGTAACAATCTTCTTCTGAAGGACAAATCTGAATCACTGCGGTTTTGTTGTTTTGTCCTTTTTCAAAGTTTGGTCTCCATTCAATATCAAATCCACAAATGACAGGTTTATCAGATCTGTGAAAAATAAACAGGTATCATAAGGTAAGGTTCTAAATCAGAAGCACACATCACGGATTAAGGATTTTGATCCCGGGGGGGGGGGGGAGGGGTGTGCCGACGAAAAAATATTTTTACCCTGCTCCAGACTGTCTCGCTTCAAATGATAACCCATTCTAGAAAACATTGGTGAAAGGTATATTCCAAAAGATAAGAATTTGACCAAAAAACGACCCGATCTAACAAAATATCCCCTTCTGAGATGTTTTGACAACCAGCTCTAGAAAAATTGCCTTCTTTTGATACCCTGCGCCAGAAAAATAGGAGAAAACGATACCCTGAAAAACGGCACATCCCCGTTGGACAAATATACTAAGTACCTCCCCCCCGGAATTTTGAGATTTAAATCTGTAATTTTCATGATTTAGATTCAAAGGATGAGGACCACAGTTATGCTTCAGTGTTTGCAGAAAAAAATAAAAATTGTTCTGTGGATTCTCTAGCTCCTCCATGGCAGTATAGACATTTTTCCTCCACAAAAGCATAAAGCTGCGGCAATCAAACAAAATTGCGGTGTCTAACCACCCATGATCAAAGGAAGCCCAAAAGAATGAACCTCTTCTAGACCTTTAATACTCATATAAGAGGTTTCTTGAGGTCATACAGTACCTTTCCATAATATCTCTACAAGCATGAGCACACTGATCCTGACTCTGAATGTAATGAATTTCACCTTGGAATTTAAAGTCTGGCATCAGAGCACTTTGCTGGCTTGATGCTAAGTTTGGCATCATTCTTTGTCTTTTTCCATCTTGTGGCTGTATGAGTAAAATAAAAAAATCAAAAGGTTTCATGTACTATTCAGAATTCAAAAATTTTGATGGGTAATTCTCTGCTTATTCATATCCAGGCCACAAATGAATAAGTTTTCTGCAGTGAAATCTTTACTGGCTAGATATAAATAAGAGGGCTTAGGGCCATCTCAATGGAAGGACATCAGCCAAAGCATGCAATATCATGCTATTTGGCAGCAAAAGTAAAGCTTTTCACCCAAGAATAAACTTACATTTTAGGTCTTAATTTTGCTGCAATGTACGCTAACAGCAATTCTGATAGCAAGCCAGATAGGGGTGGTGGAGGTCAATCAGACCTCAATGCACCTTATGGTAACAGACGTAACAAGGGTTGAATAAGAAGCTGTCAAAAAACCCAGTCAGCACATGCATTTGTTTTTACTTGAATTTAAAAACACAGCACATGGTGAGGTCACAGAATTCAAAGCTGTAAATTGGCTCCCCAAAAAGAACAGGATTGATCAATGTGCCTGTGTCAACATACTTAAATTTTTCAAGGGAGGACCTTTCAGAAGTTTGCAACATTTTTCGGAATTTCAGTTTGTTACATTTTAACTCATTTGAGGGTGTGACATCATCAAATTTCCAAATCATAAACCAGAAAAGTGACAGACTTCTGTTTGATACCATAATGTAGACATCCATAAACTATGGTTTCTTCGAAATCATTTCATGTTGCGTCAAACAATTTAAAAATCACGATCATGGTTTCAAGTTTTTTTGAAAATTTTTCTTGAATTCTTGAAAGTGTAGAAAAACACTCTAATTCTGAAAATGTTGAAGATTTCAGAAAAGTCCAACGGTAGAATTATAGAGAAATAATTGAAGTTTCTTTGAAATCATTCAGTTCAAAGGAATAGGTAACTGAATTTCACACCAGCGTCTTTAAAGATTTAGAACCTATGCTATCTTAACTAGGACCCAAAGTATGGAATAGTCTTCCATCTGAATTCAAATCAACAAACAATATTAATACGTTCGAAGATAAGGTCAAAGAGAATTTTTTCAAAAAGATACAGAAAGAGGAGGATGACATACTGTATATGTCTTCTACTAGACCTTATATCATCGCTCCCGTTTTGTATTGAATTGAAAACACCAACAGTCCTGCATTTTTCTTTTCCCGTTAGTTATACTGGCACCTCTATGGGGACCATTGTGGCAATAAGATCAGCTTGACCTTTTAGTGCTATCCCTGCAATTTGTAATTCTTTACATTCTTAACTTTGATTATTGCATTGTATCTATTTTCATATTATAAAACTTTTAAATATTTTTGAAATGTAGCAAATATACAAAACACTACATACATATTAGAATTTCCAAAATTGGCAGCAAAAATCAGACAAGGGCAAGTTTAGGGTGGAGGAGGCAGTGATTACTTAACAGCTCAATGTTAAAACAGTGCAGACAAAATCTGAATTGGAAAAAATTGCTTTGTGGTCTTTACCTGTTTGCCATGGTTTAGAAACAATCGAACAAGTTCACAATAAAATGACTTGAAGCATAAAATCTAAATAGAATAAGCGTTGAATGTATTTTCACCTGTGGATTCTCTGCAAGTCTCCTTTTATTTGCTTTTAGTATGGCATCTGTCTTCTCTGTTGCCGAAATTATGATTTCTCTTCTCTTTGCATCACTGACTATTTGATCTAGCAGGGCTTCAGCAGCCTCTCGCTTTGAAACCTTCTTTTGACGACTGCTAGCTTTTGCTTGATAACCAGGAAAACGAACATCACAAGTGTAGAAATTATGGGCATATGGTTCATAGGACTTTGATATGGAATATCTTGCGGCAACATGTAATTTTTGTCCTATCTCTTCGAGCAATGAAATAGGGTTCTTCGTCTCATGTGAGGAAGACTTTTTAATGTGTGCAAATGCCACAAATAGTTGATCATCTGTTAACCGAGTCATTTTTAACAAAACCATGTGAGCTGCAGAAGGAATAACATCACAGCATTAAAAGGGAATTGACATGGTTCAATTGGCCTTGTGGCACATCTACAGTATTTTCATTGGTCCGATGAATAAGATGATGTTTTGAAAGCGAGGTCCACTCAGATGGTGCATCATCTCTTTTATTCTTAACTCAATTCACAAGATTCGTGGTGCAAAATTCTTATTTGAAATCAGACCTGACAGCTGTACAAAAGTAGTGAAATGCGCTTTGAATTGTGCCCTAAAATTAGCCATGAAATCTTCCACACTGTAGGGAATACTGTGTGAAATTAATTGTGGTGAAATCGTCCAGCAAAGCGGAAGATTATGCAAACCGTTGAAATACTCCACTGCAGACTTCACAGCCAATTTCAAATTGCATTTCTTTCAATTTTCTGTAACAAAGTAAGGTGCCCCTTAGCAAAATATTGAGCATGTTTGCTGTATGCTTCATGAAGCATGCTACAAGCATACTCAATATTTTGCTAAGGGACACCTTACTTTATCACCCCAAGTGAACAATGTCTGCCTGTTGCATCCAATACTTTGTCACCCTGAACCTGAGTGAAAAATGTCTGCCTGTTTGTTGTGAAAAATGTGCGAGCATTGATCATGTGATCATTCATTTGGATTTTACATGCATTTCACTGGACCACAGAAACATATAGAATATGCACCACATTCATTGACTGTTGTTATTGCTGGTACGTTTTTATCTTTCCAATACCACTAACTAACTCAAATTTCAAGCCCACTCAATTATAGTGCTCAATACCACTCAACAGAAAGAAGCCTACTTCTAGAAGTATCTTGTTACAATTACAAGCTTAGCTAATATTACAGTAAGTTTAGCCTGTAGGCCATGATGCTGCTGGCCACCGCCAGGATGTCAGAGGCTACTTTACCCCACCATAGAAGGCAGGGTCTCCATACCGGCATACTTACCGCTGCCGCTTCTATGTTCAGATTTTCATGTCTTGTTTCGATGTGTTTGTTTTTCTCTTTCGCGTTCGAACCATTTGCTTCCTTGCTTCCAAGAAATCCACCAGTTCAGTACATGTAATGCGCATGCGCTAAGCTGGCTTCCCGGTGACATCTATGGCGCTTCACAGGTGGGGTCTTTAGAAAGGCAGTTTTGATGTTCAGTCAAATAAAAATAGTTGAATCACAGACGGCACCACACTGATTTCAATTAGTTGTCTTTGTCAGTTACTTTTTTCGATTTGAAAATCACCAATCTATTTTGCTTGGAACATGCATTGATAAAACAAGGTCTTTAAAGGTATGGTTTTTATATTGTATTTATTTGATCTATTCCTTAGTAATTTTATATTGCAAGTAATGTTTCTATGTGGAGGGCCCCTTTTAAAAGTAACAGCTCCGGCTGAAGGGCAACCCTCCGTAATAGAATCAAATATCAAAATACAATATATATAAAAATAAAATCAAACTTCATTGATTGAATCACACAAAATGTTTGGGTTTGGCCGTTATTATTTTTGAACATTTTCAAAAGAATGCTCAATAGATTCTACTTAATTCTGCTCATCAAGCAATGTTTTGCCATGGGCAATACTTCTGGGCTCTAGGCTTCGAGGCTCTTGGGCTCCTGGGCTCTGAGGGCTCTTGGCTCTTGGGCTCTAACGTTAGCAACACTCCAATAATCATATGAGGACGAAACAGAAAAGAAAACAAGAATCAAGACAAGGTAAATAAATATTGAATCAAATTATCCGTGTCCTAACACCCTTGGTCGGTCAGTAAGTTTTGAATTGTAGACTTTACATTACATAAAATGTTTAAAATCAAATTAATCAAATCAAAAGCCAATCGTATTTGGAATACCACGCAGAACTGCTTAAAATCAGCGCGAACTTTAGAAGAAGAATTCTTTCCTCACAGCAATGGTTCTCTGGATTTCTGTGCTGTGTTAAATTCAACCAGTTTACATCGGCAATGCCTGGACTCTTCAGTAACTTGGAATTTTTATTAGATTTCACTACTCTATGCTGCTGATTTCACGTGGCTCTGATTAGTCCCCGAAACACCACACACATTGTTCAAATTTGATCATAACATTTTTCCTTGTCTTCGCAAAAGGGTTACAATGCTAACTCTACCATTTCCGTTTCTTCTGTTGGGCTTCACATTTCCACCTGCTCTCATTTTGTTACCACCTGGCATCTCCTTGATTTTTTTGTACAGCAGCAACCCAGCCTGCAAACAATACTATTTTCAATATTTTCATTGGGAGGAGGGAGGGGGGAGTTCATCATTACTTGTATCTTTGTACAGGCTATTCATTATATGGTGGATTTGCTTGATTGCTTTGTGAGCGGAAGGTCATGGGCTGACATCTCAGATGAGTGATAAAAAAGACGTTTAAAGGGAGTACAAAGACCAGCAGCCTTTGCCATCGTTTGTTTCTATTTTTGTGTATTTCGTACAGTCAGATATTCTGGAAGCTGTGCAGAGCAAGTCGCTGATTTTGCGCAAAGCATGCTGGCCTTCGTACTCTCTTTAAAATTGCACTGAATGCCTCTCTGCTTATCGCACTTATCATCAAGAGTTGGGCTCAAGTTGAGTGGTCTTCGGACAAGGGACAGGAGTCGCACCCACTCCTACGTTTGGGTAGCACCTGAAGAAAGAGGAGCCATCGGGCTGCCTTTCATATGAGCCGACTTATATTTGACGCTCAATCCATCGGACCCAATTCGTATCTACAGTGAAAATTTTGATTGTTACTCACATAAGCATCGGTTGCAGCATACATGAGCTGTTCTCTTGTCAGAGGAAAATCTTCCCAGTTACTCAATTTCTCACTGTCGTCTTTACTCTTATTCAACTATAAGAAAGATAAAAGATTACCAACATCCTAAATCAATGTGGTAACATACTGTAGTCAATGTGGCAACCATTTTCTTGAGGTCTTTTTAGGGCAGATTTTCGTTAAACATGAATCCCTTTCAGCTGAAATCAGGAAAAATCGGTAAAAATGGGCATTTTTCAGTCAGATCCCTAAAGTGGTGACAAAGACAAATTTTGGCAAATATGAGTGGCTATCTTTCTGATAACTTTCTGATAACGGAGCGGCAGACCCCCTTCCGAACGCAAGTCATGTACCCATCCCGCCAGGGCTACATCTTCTCGCATATTGCGGCACAGTCTGCACTGTTGATATTTTGGCCCTGCAATATCTTTTTACAGGGAGAGTAAAATCCCCGTATGAAAGGTCACTGCTTCCTTTATATCAAGGCAATAACCTTGGCAAGAATATCACTCAATAGTGGACTTGTTCCAATATATTTTAAAATTCACCCGACTGAAATCGACTGCTCCATTCTGAAATTGTAAGGGACTTTCTCAACAAAGTTCCTCCAAGAAACCTTCAAAACAGGCCTAAAATCTAGCAACGTAATTCCGAGAAATCATTGCTGTCAGGCACAAATATTAGGGAAGTTTGGTCCAAAAGTCTGTTTCACATTGGATGTGAGGTTCGACAATTTATCTACACAAATTCAAACATCTAAATATCTACGTTATTGTGATCAATAAACCCAGACAACATACAGGCGCTATGTCTTGGGCAGTAGGGACTCTGGAGGGGGTCAGTAACAACAGCAATTGTTGCTGTTGTTGGTTGTTCTCTCAGCCGGGGATTCTATTGTTCAGCATCAGGCGCCTCCGTCACTGACCTGACAACCAATGTGAAACAGACTCCAGTATATATCAGTATCTTATCGTATGTATATCATTTTGTAGGTGTTTATGTAGTTACTTAGTTGTATGTTTTTATGTGTTGGCCATGGGGTAGACATTGTCTTTTGCTCCTCATGGTATCGTCCTTGTAGTGTTGCATAGTAGTTAAAGTATAGTAGAATGTAGCATATCTTGTAATATTTTATATTGATAAAAAAAATAAAAATATATTAGAGAAATTTGTTAGTGGCTTTAGGCCTGTTTTGAAGATTTCTTGGAGGTGCTTTCTTGAGAAAATCGACCACAATTTCCGGACGCATTGGCAGAGATAAGTAAGGCATATTTTAAAATGGACTAAACATGTCCACCATTTAATAACACATTTGCCTATACTACCGTATCAATATCCAGGGAACAAGGACGGATTTTTCAAGACAATAGCATGAGTTGCTTTTGCTTGACATCGAAATTCAAAGCAATTAGCAATCGCAGACAAAGGAAATTCTCTAAACCAGTAATTCAAAGCAAGCAAAGCCGCAAAAATTTCTCTGAAACCCAGGTAGCTGGCTCGCTCGTTGTGCATCCTAGAAGAGCAAATATGAGCATATATCGAAAGAAGACGGATATATCTACACATCTGCTACGGGCATTTAATTTTTTTGGTTCAATAGCCGATTGAGAGGCGATTCAATTCTCTTATTTTTTCCATGCAATTAAAACACTTGCTGCTCAGCTTCTGAACCAAAGAAATAAAATACCCGAGGTAGATGTGGAGATATATCCTTCTTCTTTCGATATGCTCATGTTTACTCTTAAAACACTTTCTGAGATGCACAACGAGCGCGATAGCTACCTAGGTTTCAGGGAAACTTTTGTGGCTTTTTTTGTTTGTTTTGAATTACTGATCGAGAGAATTCCCAATTTGTCTGCGATCGCAAATCGCTTTGAATTCAGGTGTCAACAAAGCAACCAATACCATTGTGTTACAAATCTGTCCTAGGGAGCAGTGGCCTTTCGAACGGGATTGTTTTCTGACTCACTCAGCATAACGTAAAACAAAAACGTAGTTGACGCAGTAGCACTTACCAGCTGCTGTAGCATTGACTTGATGCCCCAAATGCGTCTTGAACCGATAACTCGATTGTACATGTTAGACAAATCAACCGTATTGGCCAGCCTTATACCAAAATCTGCACGGATCTTTGAAATATCACTAAAAATATCAAGAAGGAAAACACATCAGAAAATGAGTTCAATCAAATGCACCCACTGTTTGAAATATCTTACAGAAAAACTATATATAGAGTTTGTCTTAGATTTGATTCCACGGTCAAAGACTTTATGAATTCAAATTATTTATATCGCTGTAATTTCAAAATAAAGATTCATATCAATGTGAAATTTGCCCAGGGGGGCACTCAGGTATATTTAGGATAGGGATGCTCAGGTTACTTTTTGGATCTAAAAATTTGGGCAATACCGGGTGCGCCAAAATAAACTATGCACGTTTGGCAGGCCACAATAAATCGTATATTGGACCGATTTTGAACATAATTAGATACTGGGAGTTTTTGAAGATTTTTTCATATTCAGTTTTTAGAGCTAGAAGCGAGTTTCTTGAAATTGTAGTTTTCGAAAGACTGAAAACGATCAAAAACATCGATCAAGTTTTCTAAAGTATCGACATATATGGACAAAGAGATAACTTGTTCGTGGTGATTTGAGATTTAGAAATCGACTAATTGTAATCTGCTGCACGAGAGTTCGTACTAAACTCCCAAATCACCCTGAAAATGTTTTCTCTTTGATCATTCATGTTGACTCTTTTAAAATTTGATCGACGTTTTTTGATCGTTTTCAGTGTTTTCGAAAACGAAAATTTTAAGAAACTCGCTTCTAGCTCTAAAAACTGAAAACGGAAAAATTCACAAAAAAGTCCTGGAATCTCATTCAGGCTTTCTGCTAAGTCATAAATCGTCAAAATCGGTCCAGTGTACGATTTATTGTGGCCTGCCAAACGTGCATAGTTTATTTTGGCGCACCCGGTAGATATTTTTTGTGTCAATGATTTGCACAGTTATTTTTAGGGTCCCTGGAATTCTGGCTTACTTTTTTGGGTCTCAAATACGGGAAGAATTGAAAAATTGGGGAAAATATAATTTACAACCAAAATTGATATCAAGTAACATTTTCAAATAAAAAATGAGAAATCTAATCAGTTAGGGCACTTTTCTACAGATTTAAGAGACTGATTTCATAAATGTGGGGTTGGGGTCAGAAAAATTGCTTTTTGGATCTATTTTCATGCTAGGAATTTTTCTTTTGGGTTAATGTGCTGTACCCCAGCCTGAGCACCCCTATCATAAATGTACCTACGTACTCCCTGGGGAAATTTGTTGGTATGCTACACTTTGTATGCAGAACAAGACTCTGGACTCAACAAGCAAAATATCAAACAACAAAAATTCTGCGTTGGTGCTCCTATCTTGAAAAGATGGATTCGGTTTCTTTCGTATGATGAATCAAAATGATTGGAACATTTTTACACGTTCAGAGCAATGCAAAAAAAGCTCCCTATTTTTCTCAAAAAGCACAATAGCTGCTAGTTGACCAAGTGCTTAAACATGCAAATTTTGAAGGGCATATCTTTTTGCGAAAACAATAATGGAACAAAATCATTGAAAAGGAAAGTGCGTCTAAACTATTTTGTCAACTAAGAATACAAATACTAATCTGGGAAATAGACCTATTAGCTATTCTAAAAAGAATCTGAATCGAAAAATATTTCTATACATTTTGTAGCATTTTCGAACATGAACAACAGTAAAAGAAGCTATAACGGCACTCGATCGAGATGTATAAAAATATCGCTCGATCCAGGCTCTTTTGTAGAATAGCTAAAAGGTGAAGGTGAAGTTGCGGTTATTAGCGTCAAGCGCTGGGATCGCAGAAGTAGAATAGGCCTAATTGAGCACACGACCCCTTGACGCTCAAGTGATGGGGCTCTACCGGGTATCAACCCCTGTTCGCCTGACTGTTCTGGCTGCATTGAAGTCAGTGGATTACACCACTGCGCCACAACACCTTCAAAAAGCTCTATGGCATAGTAGGTATAATCGAATGGCAGATACAATCGAAAGGTATAATCGTATGGAAGCTCTTTTTCACTGACACGGTATAATACACTTGCATGTGAAGATGAGTATGCATAAGCAGAATATCATGGATCCTTGACCCGACATACAGGAAAAATTCTCTGCCATATTGAAATACTACCGGGTGTCCCAAAACCCATGTATACAGATTTGGTTGACTCCAACGATGTGAATTTAGCTTCAATCAATGTCTAATCACTCTAAAAATGTTCCTCGATAGTTAACTTGAACATAGGTACCTCGTTTGTTGGTATTTGTGCTTTGAGAGCAGACCTGTTAATCTCGAAAGCTCAAATTTGCCTCTTCCTGCAAACCAGAGCTTTAGCCTTTTGGCCTAAGCAAATTCTTAAGGCACAGCGTATAAATGAACGATAGCCTTGATGAAATTTGAGTAATATTAGATCTTGAGTTATTTTGTTGTCCAGAAGTCACCCTCTAGTCACCCACTGGGCAGTTTCTTAATTTTTCATCAGTTTTAGTTCTTAATTTCGATGTGCTACAGGAATTTGCTTAGGCCAATAGGCCAAAGCTCTGGTTTGCAGGGGGAGACAAATTTGAGCTTTCAAGATTGATATTTCTACTCTCAAAGCACCAATACCAACAAACGAGGTATCTATGTTCAAGTTAACTATCGAGGAACATTTTGAGAGTGATTATCCATTGATTAATGCTAAATTCACATTGCTGGAGTCAACCAAATCTGTATACATTTTTTTGGGACACCCGGTAGAAGCAAGTGTTGTTTCACCTTACATCAATAACTGTGAATATATCAATGAAAAGTAAATCAGTAAATCAAAAAGAAACTCGCCCACTGATTCCTAAACCAGCTTTAATTATGTCATTGTCTTCAAGGAGATTCTTCAATGAAGTTGGAATGTCTGAAATGACCAAAAAATCTCATCAAAGACAGCCCGTCTGAAACAGTCACTACAGGCCTCTGGAGGGCATCTATAAAATTTCCTGATTTTCAGACCATCTGTACAATTTTTTAATACAGTAAAGCCCGTATAAAGAACCTATAGTTCAGCCCAAAATTATTCATACCCACGCCAACTCCGCAGTATTTTGAAGTGTGAATTTGCGGATCAACTACCCAAGATATTGTATTTCTTGAAACTTTTCTTGCAGTGCTTCTGTCAAGCTAAATAGTTTTCAATCGATGTTGAAATAGCAAAAGAGAAGGAGATCAATGTAAAAACAGAACTCGCCATGTTTTTGCGTGTGCTAAAAGACAAACTAAGTACTTACATTTAAGAGCAGATACTTGGAAAATGTAACAATCTTTTTCTGAAGGACAAATCTGAATCACTGCAGTTTTGTTGTTTTGTCCTTTCATACAGTTTGGTTTCCATTCAATGTCAAATCCACAAATAACTGGTCCATCAGAGCTGCGGAAGATTAAGATCATTAGTAAGGACAATTTTGATGTGAAACGCAAACAAGGCCTTGAGGCGGGCAACCAGAATTAAGAAAGCAGGAGGGTGTTTAGTATGACACTATTGGGTCTCCTAAAAAATGTTGTGCTAAGGGCCTGTTTATATGAGCCGGCTCGGTAAGCGATTTGATTTTAGTCAGGTCCTTATACCTGAGAAACTCCAGCCCGCTTACCGAGACAGAAATTGGCCACGTGCCTAAAATTGAGCAGTAGCGACACTTCCCTCTCGGTAGCCGGGATGGAGTGTTTACGAGGGAAAATGTTCAATGAGGTTTGCCTTTCCGAGATGGTTCGTTTCTTTATATAAACGGAATTCAATTTTCCTATTGATTCCTTTAAGAAAAGGTATTGACAGGTGCAACGGTCGGTGTCAACCTAAACGAAAATGTAAAGCTGGTGCGGCTAAACAAGAAAGTGATTCTGCCATTGGTCCCGGGGGGGGGAGGTACAAAGCATATTTAAGAATACTATAAATTTTTTCCAGCCTCGATATTCTTAAGTAATTTTTCGTTTTGAGCCTTAACATATTCTTAAAGTATTCTTATTTTTTCAAATCTGATATGGTTTCAGGGGAACATAGTTCAAAGAAGTGTCATATCATTATGAAGAAATGGTCGAACAAAAGAACAATTTAAGCAATTGTAACAATAATAATGTTCTGAACATCGCAAAACAGGCAACAGCTGGAAAATGAGACACAAACATGCGAGCTGAGGCTGAGCAATATTCTTATAATATTCTTAAAATTTGGATGATTCTGAGCCTGAATATTCTTATAGACAATATTCTTATAAAAAAAAAGAGTGTATGGGTGGGTTCTTGGGCCCAAAACTTTTCGGCAGATTTTCCATAAACAAGGGTGGAGTTTTGCTGAGATTCGCAAAAAATGGTTAAAATGGGCAGTTTTCCGCCAAAATTCATCATAAAAGTGGGTATCAAAAGCAAGTTTGGGTAATTAGAAGAGGGTAGCTTTCTGAAAACCGGGCGGCAGACCCCCGTTCATCCTCAAGTCATGTACCCCCCCCCCAGGTCATTGGTACTCATTTACTGAGCAGTAATGAGTGTGGTAACAACTATAGCGAGGATTGTTTCCGAATTTTGAGTAGGGTAAGGTCTGCCTTCCACCTCAAGGTTTTAGAAGCGGTGTCTATCAAACTTCGAGATCCCTCCCTCTGCCGACAGAAGGAGTTTGTGTTTGTTTTCACGTTGCAATTGTTCTAATTTGCGCCAAAGGCTTTGATCTTTGGTGGCTGTTGGTTGCGTTTAGCCAATAAGTGGCTTAGGTGTTATTGGCGTATGATTTTCAATTTTCTTTTGCTCATCTGCTAATAAAAATGGACTGTTTTATTGTTAATTTGTCGCACGAACCAAACTGATGAGAGTGCGACGAAACGCGTTTTTGGTTTTTGGTGATTCAAGTTGATCTTTATCACAGTTACTGGTGAGTTACTAACTTATTTCTTTCCTTTCAGGCTTAAAGATTAATTCATTTTTCTCTCACAGGATTTAACAGTTTTTTCTCTTGTTACAGGTTTATTTTGGTTGTAGTTTCTTTTACAGGAGTTAACAGTCTTCTTTCTACTGATTTCGGTGTCTTTGTTGCGTTTAAGGGTTTGACATGATGAGTCCATTATTTCAGGCTATTTTCAGATTCCTTCAAGGGAATCGACGTACTTAAAAAGATTGTCAGGGCAAAGTTAAAAATATAATCTATTGTATTTGATAACTTTGACACGTGCCGTTTCATTGTTTAGCCAAAGAAACAATGGGCGTGTGGGCGTTTCTTTAGCGTATTTATAGCGGTTAGTTGAGCGGGTAGACCCATTACCGGGCTCTTATATAGGCCCCCCATAGGCCCTAAGTCACGGAAAATTTTGCTCACATTTTTAATGAAATGAAGTAGGGTGGGCGGGGGCTAATAAGGTTCGGGGGTGGGAAAATTTTCAAAGATTTAACAAACGAGGGGGACGTCGACTAAAATCAGATGTTCAACACAGTATCTGGAGAAAGATACATAAATCGATAAATTGATATGATAAATTGTTAAATTCAAATTGGTACAACATTAAGACAGCATAGCAATTAAAATAAGGTATCAAACCTTTGCATGATCTTCTTACATGCAGCAAGACAATCTTTTCCGTTAAGAATGTAATGGATTTCACCTGTGAATTGGAGACACGGTATAACTCCATCAAAACGTGGACTTTGACTCATACTTCTCATACTCATACTTGTACTTCTAGGCACCAAGCTTTGTATTTTCATGGATCCTCCTAAGAACTCTGGCTATATGGTAAAAAGGAGAAATTATTCAACAACACCTTTATGTGTATCGAACTCCTACTGACATCTTCTATTTTTCTACATTTCTACCTAGCATCCGAAGGCAGTTTTAGGACACTGAAAAGCTAAGCTTATCGAAGCAGTGTCCTGGTTCTCCCTCTCCATGTGACCACACGTCGATTCCTTTAGCCTAAAATTACAGAGAGTGGGCGACTCTCCTGAAACTTTGTTGCAGGTTCAGCAGAACGGGGACTGACATCTACAAACAGGAAATTTTTTTTCTTACAATTCTATAAAATTCCATTGTTAACTGTGACAAAATGCTGAATCTCTTGTGACATCGATAACTAAACTTTGTGAACCAATGGGTCTTTATCGATCAAGGGTTGGATGAAATGTGTGGATTGCTTTGGGGTATTCATTGTTATTTGCTCCCCTTAGTATCGTCCCTGTGGTGTTGTATAGTAATTAGATAGGTGTAGCCCCTAACAATGTCCTTGGAGCCTGTTGTTCTTACCTAAAGCAAATAAACCTTGCCCAAAGCATGTAGCAAATATTCTAACCCACAGCATTTAAACCTAAAATAGCTTATCAAATAATCTTAAACAGCTGTCAAATATACTTGGACATTTGTTTACCAGCTCTGATGTTCTCGTGGCATCTTTGACTATTTGATCCAGCAAATCTTTAGCAGCGTCTTGCTTTGAAATCTTCTTCCAGTTGCTGCTTCCTTTTGCTTTATATCCATAAAAACGAACTTCACAAGTGTAGATACTCGAGTGCTTGGACTTGGATACAAAATACCTTGGGGTGACATGTAGTTTCTGCCCTACCTCTAGGAGCAATGAGATAGGGTTCTTTGGCTCTGGACGACAAGGAGCAAACCCAAAGTTCTGGATATGCTCGTGTGCCTTTGACAGTTCTTTGGCAGTTGGCCCTCGCACATCTTCTTCAGGATAATCTTCTTCAAACTGCAGGAAAAGTAAAATTAGAGTCATCATTGATAGATTGTTGTGCTGTGCTAAAGATGGTTGTGAGGAGTTTTTGAAACTACATTTTTGTTTAGTTCTCAGCCATTAGGATTCTATGGTGATCAATCAAAACAAGAAGCAAAGCCAGAGGCCGGTATGAGGGGGTAAATACACTTGAAAACTGTAATGAAAATGTTTGGATATGCTTTTTTACCCCCCCCCCCCTCAATCGGAAAATTTTAGACTTTTAAACGTTCACTATTTTGGTCTGGCATTTTTTGTATTTCTATATAGGGACTCAATGATAGAATGCACAAATGGGAACTGCTTTATCTCTGACATGGCCTCCACTCTGTTGATAATGATGAAGAAATTTGTTCAGTCAAATACAGTTACAAGCTTTCTTAATAATCCAAGCCCTGTGTCACAGTTTCTTTATTTTTAAAACCAAGCTTTCTATCAAAGGATTTCTTATCGAATAAACTGCATCAGACCAGTTCACTCATTTTTCACAAAAAAACTTAGCTCATGGCAGGTAGGTAGTTTCTAAAATTCTGGTTTAGGACATTGTTGTTACAAAAAGGTTTTATGAGCTTATTTTTTTCAGTACCCTAGTACAGGCCTTGGGCATATTATGGTTTTCCTGCTTTAGAATCATGAATATACAGTACAGTACTGTACACTCTCCATCATAGAAAGTTGGTTTTTTTTAAATGAAATACAACACCGCTGTCATGCAGTGGAAAATTTGAAGAGGAAAACATGACCTTTCCCATATTTCACCCATTTTTATCATGCTGCAGGAAGCCTCCTGCAACAGAGAGTGGGTAACATTGATTGAAACAAATCCACCAGATGTTTTTCCTTCTTCCAAGCATATTCTTGATTGCTTTGATGACCTGAGTTCATCTTCAGGCAGCTTATTGAACACATATTGCACAACACTAGGGGGACCTCAAAGGGGACCAATTTGGAAATAAGGTCAGCTTGACCTTGTTTTTCTTTACATTTTTAACCATATTTATTGCATTGTATCTATTTTTATATTAGAAAGGGGTGGGGTATTTGACCAGATTTTGATCGGGAACGTGCCACTTAAAAACATACCCGTTCCTTGTACCAATTTTCCGAAAAAGTATAACCGACCTTGTAATACCAAAATCGCGAAAATTGATACCGTTCCTTATGCCAAAATCGTGAAAATTGATACCGTTCCTTATACCAAAGGTGCTAAAATTGATACCCTTCCCAATGGCATGTCCCATTACCCAAAATGTGTGTGGTGCCCCCTGGGGGATTTGAAAAGGTTTTTTGGCAAAATCACTTTGATTTGGCGCACTTTAAACCAATTTTTTTACATTTGCATAAATATATTTTTCATAGATTAACTGCACCCCAAAGTTCTTTGGCACACAGCAAAGATTCCAGACTGCCCAACGCGGGTCTATGCTGCTTACCACCTCAAGGCTAATGGATCATATTGCGCAGCTGACTCTCAAAAATTTTACAAGGCAGCACGAAGACGAATTTGAAAATAAAGCATTACTGTCTCAATTTTTCTCTCCACAACTGCTGTGTCAATATTTTAGCTCACACCTTCACCTTCAGTACACCTTCCAGTCACCCTCCCTCCTTTGTATCAGTAATAACATGAAATACTGCAATGCGAAATACCTTACTAGGGTAGCTTTTGCTCTTACATATTTGTTTATAAAAAAAGATAATAGATTTTAGCATAGGAATCATTCGTCGTACATAGCCGATTGCTCGTGGCCCATGGTCGAAACCGCCAAAGCCTCATTTTCACGGATCAATCAGACGGCAAAAAAGCGAGGGTGAGAAAAGAAACCCGTGAAGATTTTCCTAAATTTTACCTACCTTCATAAAACGCAACCAGGACAAAAAACTGCTTGAGATTTCTCGAATTTTTTTAAAGCAATCTACTCTCCAGATGTTTGGGAGTAAAAGTTTGGATGCCGGTTAAAATATCTCCAGGATTGGTGGAGTTATGGCCACAATACAAACCGATAAGGCACTGAACCTTGAACAATAGAAATTCTGGCCGGGAGACAATAGTAATAACAATAGTGATTGTTGTAAGAACAACCCGAAAAAGCCACAATCTGCGTTTTCAATTGTTCTTGCTATTGCCTTTCGCTAAATTATCTTTTATTAAAGATTCGATGCCCCTACGGTTTCTATGTGAATTGAAAAAGTCTACAAAGGCTTGTTCGCGCATTTCAAGTCATGTGGCAATACTCTAGGGAAGT
The DNA here is from genome assembly GCA_039566865.1 of Aurelia coerulea. Classification (NCBI taxonomy): domain Eukaryota; kingdom Metazoa; phylum Cnidaria; class Scyphozoa; order Semaeostomeae; family Ulmaridae; genus Aurelia; species Aurelia coerulea. Next base: position 31,748,826 of record CM076944.1, read on the forward strand.
TAGCATAGGTTCCAAATCTTTAAAAAGGTGGGTGTAAAATTATATGCCCTATTTCTTTAAACTGAACGGCTCCAAAGAAACTTTATCTACTTTGCTATAATTCTACCGTTGGACTTTTGAAAAAATTTTAATATTTTCAGAATTAGAGTGTTTTTCTTCTTTTCTAAGAATTCAAGAAAAAAATTTTAAAAATCTTAAAACCATCGTTACGTCTAACTTTGTTGATGAAACATGAAATACTTTAAAGAAAACCATAGTTTTTGAATGTCTACAATGTGGTAGCAAGCAAAAGTCTGTCACTCTTCTAGTTTACGATTTAGAAATTTGATGACGTCACATCCTCAAATGAGTTGAAATATAAAATACGCAGTAATTTCGAAAGAATGGAAGATTTCTGAAAAGTCCAACGGTAGAATTATAGATAAGTAGCCAAAGTTCCTTTCAAGCCTTTCAATTAAACGAAATAGATCATACAATTTTACACCCACCTTTTTACACCGATTTAAAGATTTGGAACCTATGCTCTTTAGGCCAGCCGACCCTTCTATTCTTATTTGCATTCGACAGCCAAATTATTAGAGCAAAACACGATTCTACATACCATTACTGAATTTTGCCTGTTGTTTCCGTCGTTTGCCCTTCAACGTCCAACAATTTTGCATTGATTGAGATCCAACTTTGACACCAAACAAGAAAGCATCAACTTTTATCAACTTGTTGAATTCCGAGAAATCGGACGCTTGCGTGGCACCGCCTTCCCAGCGGCATCAGTAGACTCGTCAAGCTTCATGTTGTGTTGTTCCGTTCCAAATGAACTATTGAATGGGTCACTGCCCGGGAAGGGGGGGGGGGGTACTTTATATATTTTGCTGACGGTATGTCCACTCCTTCCCGGGTATCGTTTTCACCTCTTTTTCTTACGCCGGGTATCAAAAGAAGGCAATTTTCCTAAAGTCCAAAGTGTTCGTTCATTGTTTTTTGACGATTTTTTAGGTTTTGGTGTATACTTTTTGCAGATTTTTCTAAAGCTGACTATCATTTCGAGGGAAAAATTCTGAAGCTGGGTGACATTTTTTCTTTGAGTGCACACCCCCGTAAAATTGAAAGTCAAGTACCCTCCGGGGGCGGGGTCACTTTTATAATGAATCCCTTCAAATTACACTATTTTCCCTTCTTCAGATTCGTGGACCCCAAATATTGAATTATGCAAGTTACCCCCCTTGGTGGGTCCACAGTGTTTTTTTGCGGAAGGTGGTCCTTGCTAAGCCTGGTTCTCATGAGCTGGTTGAAGTCACTGGAGTCTGTCAATGTCGTTGACAACAAGAAATTCAAAAGACCCAGAAGACTGAATGTGGACGGCAAAAACTCAGTAATTGGGTGGGGTCACCAGGTCGTTGAGAAGTGATTTTTCTAATGGGTCTGCACGCAGGCTATGATGTTCCCCGTTCACATGCATAATTTGGGTGTTTTTTGGATGCCATGGTTGATCGTTGATCATTCATACGACTCCAACAACTACAACGACCCTGCATATGTTCCAAATCTTTAAAAAGGCTGGTGTAAAATTGAATGACCTCTTTGAACTGAATGACTTCAAAGAAACTTTAGCTATTTCTCTATAATTCTACCGTTGGACTTTTCTGAATTCTTCAATATTTTCAGAATTAGAGAGTTTTTCTTCTTTTTCAAGGATTCAAGAAAGATTTTCAAAAAAACTTAAAACCATCATAATTTCAAAACTGTTTGACGCAACATGAAACAATTTCAAAGAAAACCATAATTCATGAATGCCGATAATATAGTATCAAGCAAAAATCTGTCACTCATTTGGTTTATGATTTAGAAATTTGACGACGTCACATCCTCAAATGAGTTGATATGTAAGATACGCTGTAATTTTGAAAAACATTCTAACTTTCTGGAAAGTCTAACGGTAGAATTATAGAGAAGTATCTAAAGTTTCTTTGAAGCCATTCAATCAGAAGAAATGGGTCATTGAATTTTACACCCACCTTTTTACGCCAGGTCAAAGATTTGGAACCTATGCTACAACGACCCAGTGTGAACAAAGCTCAGGCGTAATGGCAATTACTTTGAGTTAATGTGAAATATATCTTGATTTGCTTTTCAGGCGTATTTTAATGGACTTCTACTTAAAAGTGGAAGGTGGCTTTCTTCTGCTGCCAATATGTTTTCATTTAACAAATTCAGAAGCTGAGGAGAAAGCAATGTAAATTTAGTATATTTTGATGTGAAATTCAAACACTTATAATTCAGCTTTTGAGTTAGTTAGATAAACAAAATTCAGGGCCCATGAATTCTTTAACAACCCCCTTTCACTTGGCACAAGGCCTTGGGCCACTTGGGCTTCTTAGGAATAGTCTTTGCCGCCTTGTTTGCTTACACTAATACCTTGATTAATCGGTCGCAGAATTATTTTTGCAGTCATCAATCACTTTGTCAATCACAATTGAATAACATTTTAAGGTTGAATATTTCGCCCGTTCGGAAAATTCCACTGATTGGAAAACAGCAATTAGGTGGTTTTATATGAACGCAAAATCCGCCAGTCATCATTTTCAGTCTATTACATATGTTGATGTAGACTGATTACGATGAGTCCCAGTAATCGCTATTCATAACGAGACTATTACACCAGACCGAGACCGCTCATACTGGAGTTAGGAGCGTCCGGCAGTATTTCAATAGCGATAACTACGACCATATCATGAGTCTAATGTTGATGGTCAATAGACGATTACGATATAGATTGCGGCAAGGAACTCTTTACCAAGACGCATTGCATTCTTTGATCGAATTCCTATAGGAACGTTAAAGATTCGTAATTCGAACGCAATACATCATGGTAAAAAGTTCCTCACTGCCATCTTTAGCGTAATCGTCTATTGCAATCCTGTTCCTAATCCAAGACAGTACTCTGTTAAAAACTTTAATCAAAGAATGAAATGCTCTTTTGTACAAAAATCCAAAAGCTTTATAAATATTTACCTAATGTAGTATGAATACAGGAAATGGCCAAAATCCTAGACAACATATTCATAGTTTCTTTATTTCACAATACAAGAGCCAGCTTGCCTGAAAAATTTAGAAATGCAGGTTGAGTGAAAAACTTTTTAGACGTTTAAAAAACCGCCAAACAAGATTTTGCCACTGAAATTTCGAGTCAATTTTGTTTTGTTATATTGAAATCAAATCATTTTTAAAAATGCCAAAGATTATGCTCGGGCCGTCGAAACATGTTTGAAATTGCAGTTTCAATTACTATATTTTAAGCCACAGGTTTTTCAGGCACCGCGAATCTTGTACACGAGCCTCTCTTTAAAAAATCGAACCGGTGTAATATGCGTTTGCGTACCCTTATGCAAAAGGGTCCGGGTACACAAACGCATAGCAAAATTTGACTATGCGAAAGTGTCCCCCCATTGTTTTAGGAAGGGTACGCAAACGCATGGCCAATTTAGCGAGTAGTAGATCTTGCTCCCAAACCCATTCATGAGTCAGTGCTTCTAATGGCTTTTGTGCATGGTCACTAAACGCTAATGCGTTTCAGTTCCTGGTTATTGTCTTTACAGTCATGAAACGCATACCGTTGAGGTCACACAAAATAGAGTCACGAAACGCATTGCGTTTCAGGTGGGTACACTTCCGCATAGGGGACACTTTAGCATACTACACCGGCACAAAGATGAACCTGCTGGAATTATAGGCAGTTTTGTAATATGCTTTAAAACCAGGTAGCTCAAACACCCTCAGAATTTCAGTTATTTACAGCGATAGCAAATCTGCATTACTACAGCTAATGAAAATTTTTATGTAATATCTTTTTATGTAATATATTATGTAAGATTTGTACGATCTTTAAAATTCTAATTTTTCCAATCTATTTTGATCAATAATGTCAGTTCAGTGATTTTCAATGTCAACATTTGTTTACGAAATTTTCAAGTTCTTTGGGGTAACTGGTTTTGAAGCGTGTCACAAAATTGCAAAGAATTTTCATCAAGTCTATTTTTTCTACTCCATCCTGTCCTTGATAATACAATGCAAGATAGTAATCCTGTCATCAGTTATGAAGCGAACGCTGATTTGAGATTGTAAAGCAACTGTGAACGAATAGCCATATGCAGATCGATGTTTTGATAAGGCAGAAGATAAAATGATAACAAATAGTCAAAACTGATACTGAGAAATAAGAATAATATTAAAAAAAGATAACAAGGGGGGATGAGTGCAGTTTTTGGGGGATGAGTGTAGTTTAGCGGGCAGCGCTAAATGTTATATTCCTTATGCAAACATTGAACTGAACAAACCCCTAACCCTAACTTACCCTAACTAACCCCAAATATCTCAACAAACCGTAACTTACCCTTATTTACCACAACTAACCCTTACTTGCCCTTCACTAACCCTAGCTTACCCAAAGTTACCCTTACAACCCTTTTCTGAAACCGTGTGACATACAATAACACAACATTCGAATGCCGCCCGCTAAACTGCACTCTAGCTTTTTTTGGTCTCAGGTTCCAAATGGATGGTCCGCGATATAAGCAAATCATAAAGTAAACTAACTTACGTATGCATCTGTAGCTGCATATTCTAATTGGTCATGGGTCAGCGGATATCTTTCCCAATTGCTACATCGGATTGTAGGGTCTTTGTTTAATCTTTTCTTCAACTGCAAGTATATCAAAAGGAACACATTAAAGGGGCTCCGTCGTCAAAATGTAAACAAAACGACGATTTTTGCAGTTTTTTGAAAGGTGATATCACACAGTATTTTCGTATTTTTTTTTAAATGAAAGTTGCTGATCGGGCATTAATCCTTGTACTTTACTAAGGAATAAACCAAACATTCATATCTTCTACGATTGCTCTGATATAAGTGGATTTTTAACGGTCACTTTTTTGTGGCTTGGGTGAAGCCACCAAACAAACTGCAGAGAACAATGGATGAACAATGGATAATTCCCGACACGTATGAATTTACGGATTTGTTTACTGTTTGACAACTGAGTCCCTAGACGATATGGCGACAAGTTGGATTTCACAACTTCGAAGACAGCTGACATCCAATTACCTGTATTCGCTCTTTTCACCTTTTATGAAGGTTGTTCCTGATCTTTCGTTGAAACTGACGAAGGAAATCTAGTATGTGCAAGGACTAATATGGCTTGTGAAACGTACATACTTTTTGGTACGCCGGTAAAAAAACGAGGAAAGAAATACTTACAAGATGCACCAACATTCCATTTAAACTCCAGTTTTCGTTAATTGATTTGATTTCATTTAGCATTGTCGAAAGATCTGCAACTCCATCTGGCTTTAACTTATATTCAAGGCTGATCTTGGACATATCCCTGCAAGATGATTGAAAATAAATGCAATGATTTTTGCTGGTTGAGTTATGTTAAAGCTGTGAAGGAACCCTAGGGGAATCAGAGAACTGAACAACTGACGATTATCCTAAAGATGGCAGTGATGAACAAGGACATATTTTTTAAGACAATAGCATGAGTTCCTTTTGTTGACACCTGAATTCAAAGCGATTAGCGATCGCAGACAAAGGAAATTCCCTCAACCAGTAATTCAAAACAAACAAAGCCGCAAAAGTTTCTCTAAAACCCAGGTAGCTAGCTCGCTCGTTGTGCATTCCAAAAATTGTTTTCAAGAGCAAATATGAGTATATATCGAAAGAAAACGGATATATCCACACATCTACCTCGGGCATTTTATTTATTTGGTTCAAAAGCTGAGCAGTAAGTGTTTTAATTACACCCAAAACAATAAGAGAATTGAATCGCCTCCCAATCGGTTTTTGGACCAAATAAATAAAATGCCCGCGGTAGATGTGTAGATATATCCTTTTTCTTTCGATATATACTCATGTTTGCGCTTAAAAACAATTTCTGGAATGCACAACGACCGAGCTAGCTACCTGGGTTTCAGAGAAAATTTTGCGGATTCGTTTGCTTTGAATTACTGGTTGAGAGAATTTCCTTTGTCTGTGATCGCTAATCGCTTAGAAATTGCGGTGTCAATCAAAAGCAACTCATGCTATTGTCTTACAAAATCTGTTCTTGTTGCAGTGATGAACATTTTACCAAGATGCATTGCTTTAATCGAATCCCTTTAGAACTGTTAAAGATTCATAATTTAAACACAATGCATCTTAGCATCAAAATCGGCGGTGTTTTCAACTGCGTAAAGGTGGCCAGAAGCGAAAATTTTCATTGACGCAAATGAATAACACTCGTTCAATGACGAAAAATGTTGTTAAAATATTTTGAAATCTTATTTCATTTTCGAATTCTTATTTAATCCACTATTTTGTACGATTGACTGATGACATCACTTTGTTTGCAAAAAGTCAAGAAACTATACGAGGTTGACTATTTTTCCAACGGGAAATCTGATTAAAAAATTTTTTCAAGAACCATACCTAAACATCATATCGATTCGTTCAAAAAATGTATATTCTATTTTACTGAAAAATTTCTTGCAAGTGTGACCTTTCAAAGATTAGATACAGCTATACTTCCATACGTTCCCCTGGTAATTTGCAAACAAAATGACGTCATCAGTTGATGTTTAAAAATCAGTGCATAACTCGAACACGAAATTAATGGGAAGGCATGGCCGATTAAAGTGGGGGTAAATTACTGAACCTAATTGAATATATTGGTAGTAAAACATGACAATTTACAATATCATGACTTTGATATTCAGGGAGTAATGGCCTTTTAAACGTAGCCTGCATGCAGACTCTTGGAAAGGACAAGAAATTTTCTGACAGAGTCTGCACGCAGGCTATTTAAACGAGGATTCTTTTTTTGGATTGACCCAATACAATTTACAACCAGCAGATATCACAGCTTACCCTTGAATACCAACACCAGCTTTTATAATAGTTGCATCTTCCACAAGACATTTCAATGCAATGGGAAACCCTGGAAGATTAAAATCATTTTGATTTGAAATTTATCCAGAGCGCTTTGAAATACTTCTGAACTTTAAGGTTACTGTACCCCTTCAGGATAATAAAGATTTTAGCCGATCAATTTTGGGATTTTTTTATGGTTGTATAGTACACCCATCAACTTACAATTTCTTTAAGAAAGGCAACTGAACTGTAAAAACATGAGTTTAGTTTATCAAATTTGTTCATTTCTCTGCAGTTAGAAAACAAGCTAAGAAATGGAGATTCAATGAAAACTAGCTACATTTGGGCGGAAATTTTCTGGCAAATAAACTTTTGCAAATTAACTTCAGCAAATTTACTTTGACTAAAAGTTTTGGTTTTTCAGGAAAATATTTTTGGTCAAGGAATTCTGGAATTTTGACCAAATTCAGCAACTTTAGAACACCTAGAATAATTGATATCACTCACAAACTAGCAAAACAAAATGTCTACGCTTAATTTGACAATCGACTTCTTCATGTAAGTCTTCAAATTTGCAAACATGTTTGTGGTACATGTTGTACTCACCAGCATACTGTAGGAATAAAACCTCTGAAACATTGAATTATTATTTGATGTATCTTGGGTTTTTGACTTGATGGCTTGAAAGGAACATCTGGGTTTTCATTATCAGTGTTCATTAGCAATCTTTGTTATTTTGATAATTTTCAGAATTATTGAGTTTTTCTTTTCATTGAAAGAATTCATGCAAACTTCCGAAAAATAAAAAATTTTATGAATCCTAAATCAATGGAGGAAGAACCGTACAATCTTCAAGAAAACCATGAGTATATGACAGTCTTATGGTGGTAAGCGGAAATCCGTAGCTTTTGTGGTTTACGATTTAGCAATTTGATGACTTCACAGTCAGAAAACTGTTTGAAACCAAGAAGACGCTGTAATTCTAAAAATGTTCTAGATATAAAAGATTGCCAATGAACACTACAGTATAAGCAAATACACAAAGTTCCTTTTAAGCCATTGAAGCAATGAAAGTGCATTGGCCCATTGTGCAATGTTTTCTTAAAGATTTGATATGTATGCTACACTCACCATTCATAGCAGATACTTGAAAAACATAACAGTCAATTTCTGATGAACAAATTTGGAATACAGCTGTATCTCTCATTCCTTCTCCAGCTTTATAGCTCACTTTCCATTCAATATCAAATCCACATGCTGTTTGTTTACTTGGGTTGAAATAAATGATAAAATTTTACAACGTCAGAAGTGAGAAGATGGGGACAAAGTTTCACATACCTAGTGGACCAAAAAGAACTTCAACTGTTTAATGATTCATTAACATTATATTTTTACGTATAAATAGAAGGGGATAGGGGTGATTGTTCCATTGTTGGACAGTATTCCTTGTTTAAAAATTTCTTACTCAGAGGGGTATACAGTATCAGATCACATCATTAATTGCTCTCATTTATTTTTCTCTTATTATTTCATTTTTTATATGCAATAACTTTCATCTTGTCGAAGTTAGCATTATGTGGCAGATAGACAGATAGATAAGGCTACTTGAAGCATTGGACTGAATCAATGTTTTGTTTGTAGCCAAAAGTTCACTGATTTTGGTTCTTTTCTTGAGCATGGGAAATATTAGGTGAAATCATAAGTTTACAAAAAACCATAAAGTTGAAATGTGTGAAAAGAGGCCTAAAACCCTTGATCAAAAATTAAAACATTTAAAAAATTATTTATCTCATCACTGAATCAAAATGCGTCAGGCAAGCAAGCCTGCATAACTGTCAAAGTTATGCCTCTTTTGAAATAATGCAGATCTGATCCAGCTGAGATAAATTTTATGTAATTAAGAAATGCCAAGCTTAGCTAGCTTGGCAAGGTGATCTTGTATTTTTTCAAACAAACGTTGAAAATTTTCCAATTTTGATTTTGCATGCTTTATATTGGCTTTGCAAATGTAGAAACTTACTGTATTTTGCTGCAAGATAATCAATAAAAAAATAAAGAGTTCTTACCTCTCAATAATGTTTTGACAAATGAAATTGCAATCATGTTTGTTGTCAATGTAGTGAATTCTGCCTTGAAATTTCAGGAATGGCATTGACTTCTCATGAAGGTTTGGATCTGTCAGAGAAGCAGTAAAGAATTTTTGTCTGTACTTTCCTGTAATCCTGCTCTTTGATATCTTGATTACTTTCAGTACTGGCCCAAATTGTTACTAGTTTCTTAAGAAAAAAATTGTGTATGAGAAAACTTTTACCAACTCAAAGATGTTCCTTTCCCTCATTAGATGGACACAGCTCTGGCCTACCAGTCCGGCACAAGGTACCAAACAGGTAACGGATACCCGATCAAGTAACGGATACTCAGCAACAAATTCACTTCCCCATTCGGCAACTGATTCCCGTTTGGGTAACTAACAAGAGACTATTTTGTGCGCCCAAAACCGGTTGAATGCTACCCATAACCTTCATACTATTGGATTCAGCAACTGAAAAAACGTATTCTGACCAGACAAGGTAACTTTAAATTTGACCATTGCACCAAATTGGTTACCCGAATGGGAAGCAGATGCCAATTCGGGAAGCGAATTTGTTACCCGAGCGGGCAACGGATACTTGTTCAACTATCCGTTACTTGATCGGGATCCGTTACGCGTTTGGTACCTTGTGCCAGACTGCTGCCAATCCCCAGCCCAATTTCACGCTACCAAAATTCATGTATTTATTGCAGTGAGTCCCAGAAATCGATTGTCCAAACAAGAAGACTGCCAACAACAGCAATTAAACACGACAAACGTAGTAAGTCTACAGATAAACAGGGAATTCCAAAATTTCTGTCTCATTCAGTTTCTCTAAAGTTCTCCAGTGTGGCAAAATAAAATTTCCAAATAATGATGCCATCCGACATGGACCCAAACCACGCAGTGATACCTAGGCTACACCATTTCCCTACCAGTGCATGCAGTGTAATTTATGTTGGCACAACTTGTTGTAATTTCATGCTGTGACAAAAAGGCTACAAATACAGGATTATTATTGAATTGAAGAGTATGCAACCAACAGTAGGCTAATTAAAAATACAAGATTTAATTAATTGCATAGTGGGCAGTTGAAGATTTTGTCAGGGGCAGTGTTGTTCATTTTGGCAGGACAACATTTGGTAAAAAATAGCTAATTACCTGCTCCTTTCACCATCCACGCTGGCAAGGTTCTTGTTTTTGACATGATTCATCAAAAAAGCTGTTCTTCCTTCATCTTCGTCCTGCTGCACGGCATCGACTGCATCCGTCGCTCTTCCGAAATTCAAGTGACAATCTCCCGCAAATCTCCCGCGCTTTTTGCATTTCGAATACGAGGCTATAGACTTACTGTAGACTGTAGACTTACAATTACTGTAGACTTGCCCCAAATCTATTTGTTCAACTGTAATAAGTCTTTCTGAAACTTTTCCTTTCAGTTTTTTGACGAATTTTTTTTGACAAAATAGACTTGGGGCAAGTCTATAAGGCCCAATATATCTTGTATGTAGCTATTCTTGAAGAGATTCCAAATAGAACGAATTTTGTGGAATGTTCGAAAGTACACAATAGTGCCACTTGATCGAACCTTTTTGTATCATAGCGAGAAGGTCTATTAGAATCAGTACGGAGCTACTCCGATTCTACAAGCGTAGGGAAATGAGTCGTAGTTATAGCGTCCATCAGTCTATCAATAGTGAAAACTACGAACTTGTAATCAGTCTAGTAATTGAACTGACTGCAACCCAAATCAACAAGAGTCAAAACTTTCTCTCAGTTCAACTGCAGCAGTGTATATTTTCCGCTTTGGCCAAATTTGATTTTCATACAGTCTGAAATTGCAGCGTGCCTGCAAAAGACCCTGGGTAACAGTGAACCCAACGAAGTTTGTGTGAATGTTTGCCCTTGTCGTGTTTTGCCCCATCTTTCATTGCAGCAATGTAGCTGTCAACAAATGTGCCGCAAGACTGATGGTTCCTCAATTTTTCTGTTGTTGTATTTGATGGCAATCTAAAATTTTCTGGTGGTCAGCTCTGAATTAAACATAATATAATATACAATAATATTAATAACACTAATAGATCAAGAGCGTCTGGATCTAGCGATATTCTTACACGAAAAGTTTGATCGAATAGCGTTAGAGCTTCGATCAATTCTGTTCACATTCGAAAATTCTACAAAATGTATAAAATATCCTTCGATTCGGACTTTCCTTTTGCTAAAAAAAAGGTCGGTCACTTCAATGTCTATCACTTCTTGACCAAGTGTTCGATTACCGATTCGAATGATTAATGTGGACACATGTTCAAAACAGAAAATTCAAAACCAGTTCAAGAAACTCTTTACAAGAAACTCTTCTTTCACATCATCAACAAATTAAGAAACTCGAGTACAGGGAAAATATTACGTAAGAAACTGATTTCATTTGTCTAGAAATCTAAAGAATATTTCAACTCGTCCTGCCAAGTCTAGACATGGGTACCTAGACACTGATAGTGTGCTTCTATGGAGGAGCGTTGCAACTAATATGTGTCTGCGGAGGAATAATTTATATAGTTCTGCGGAGGAGACAAGCTCCACCATAGTAGTAAATAATGTTTTCCTCCGCAAAAAAGAACAAAGCTGTGGGAATCAAGCATAACTGTGCCGTCTAACTACCCATGGTCTAGACTGAGGCATGGTTTCATAAAACTGGCTGTGAAAACGTAAAAAGCATAAGATCCTCCCAGCTGTAAAAACATTGGGAATTTGAGGAACCTTCTCAATCAAGAAACTCTCACAACTCAAAATCTGATGGTTTTAACAAACTTTCAGTACTGCTAGGTCAATTCCTTAGTTTCTCACAGAAAAGCACGTGTGTTACGATTCTAATTTGAGCCTTACGAAAAGGTTCTTATTATAGACAGAGACGTAGGAACCGGGGAGGCACTGGGGGCACGTGCCCTCCCAAGATCTTACGCAAAAATTTCAAGGTAGAACGATTTAAAATTACATCTAGAACAACTAAAAACACATTCATCTAAGACAGTATCTTGCAAATATAACTAGTTAAACTGACAAATTAAAGGAAGTCCATATACAACCGGTGAAGCCCCAATAAGGTACGGCAAAAAACATTCATCTCTGGCAGTTGCTACATAATTCAGAATATTACCTCTTTGTTCCATCCATTCTTTCAGAAGCTTTGTAAGGAATCGGTCGATATCTTTATCTGTCACATCCCACAAGTTTGCCACAATAGCAGGGCTACAAAACACGAAGCTTCGTTTTAAAGCCTTTTGGTACTTTGTACATACATACAAATTAGAAGAAGCGGGCTAATTATTCAGGGAATTTTTCTGAAAAATCAAAAAGAATGTCGAGAACACTGCTTGAAAATATTAATCAAAACCAAACAATTCATTTCTAGTGCAGCAAATACTGGATCTATATGCCTGCTGTGACATTATTAGTAGGGCCAAGCTTATGGGAATTTGACGAAATTTCAAGAGCCTGGCTTCCAAGACCGCGTTTACACGATACCCGTTCAAGTTGAAACAGCTTAAAATGGTCACAGATAGCTCTCCCATTCACACGAAAACGGCAAATTTTTTCAAAAAATCTACAATTTGAAAACGGAACTCTAACCAGGACTATTTGAACACGGCATCATGTGAAAACTTGAAAAGGACGACAACGGAACATTGGTAGTGGAACATTTCTCAACGCTTTCAAAACGAGGTTAAGGCCTAGATGGATTTCTTTGTTATCAAGATCCAGCCTCTTTGTCGCAGAGATTACGAAGAGAACCAATGCATTCGTTCTTCAAAATAAGAACCCATGAACAACCAGGGTGAAAAGGTTCTTAAATAAACGAGTAAATATTGAAGATTTCAGGTTGTAGGTTCTTATGCGATGAAGGTTCTTACATCAAAGGGCACGTGTAGCAAGTCTACAGGACTTGCGCCCAACTCCATGTATTCATTATCAATTCTAATTGACAAATTACACTGTAGAGAAAGCCACTTACCAGCCAGCCATCAGATAATTTAGTGCCATGCCCCTTGCATCAAGCCTCCCTTTAACCTAAAAGAGACAAGGACATTTGAGCCAATCATCACCTGAGGCTCATTTGAGTAAGGATGTAAGCTAATGTTTGATAAATGAAACGAGCGTATTATTCCCAGCTCTGTTTCAAAATAAGCCAATCAGTGTTTACTGTGATGAACAGAATTTTAAAACTCAAAATAGGTATGAAGCTACCAAATAAAATTTGTCATATAACACACGGGATTACATCAAATCATTGGCTCAAGACACAAAAGACCAAAAACAAGAAAATATTCTTTTCTTCATTACATTTACAGTATTTAGAGACAATTAAAAACTGACGTTTTCAAAAGATCAGAAGATAAGGCTTTTCTTTTACCTGTAACTTTCCACTGCTACATCCCATCAACAATGTGACAGCTCTGCACGTGATTCGCTGTATATCATCACCACGCAAAAATTCTCTTCCATTCCCATGCCCACAGTAACTAGAAAATAAATCAAATTGATCGCAATGCAAACCTTTGAATCACTATAATGCAAAAACAGGCTTGGTACCACATTGCAGGAACAAGGACAAATTTTGTAACAAAATAGCATCGTAGCTTTATAATTGACACCTAAATTCAAAGCGATTAGCAATTGCAGACAAAGGAAATTCTCTTGAAACAAGTGGGGCAAACTCTCGCCTTGTTCACGCGAAAGGTGGTTTTTAAGAAAATTTATGTGCTTATAACGAAAGAAGAAGGGTAAATCTAAAGACCTGCCTGGCGTAGTTTGCTTATTTGATCCAGAAGCCGAGCAGAAGGCATTGCAATTCTCGTTCATTTCGGAAAAGAAATAATTACAAAACAGCTCCTGAATTAAATAATGAAAATCCCCCAGGCAGAACTTTAGACTTACTCTTCTTTTCTCGTTATAAGTACATAACTTCTCTTAAAAACCAACTTTCGCGTGCACAAGGCGAGAGTTTGCCCAGCTAGTTTGGCGCAACTTTTGTGGCTTTTGAATTTCTGGTTGAGAGAATTTCCTTTATTTGCAGTCGCTAATCGCTTTGAATCGAGTTGTCAATCAAAAGCAACTGATGTCATTGTACTACAAAATCTGCCCTTGTTCATTGCAGGTGAATCTCTCTTGGTGATATAGTTGCCTTAAAATTAAGTATGCTTACCATCCAATGTAAAATTGAAATTTTACGAAACTTAGCGAAACTTCAGGCAAGCAGCATAAATCAGCTTATACCAAGCTACATCTACTGACATGTAATAGTTAACAAAAATATGAAAAGATAATTACCGACAGATGAAAAAATAAAAATCAAACCATACATACATGAACAAATCATGGTCTTCCAATGCACTTTTATATTCAACTTCTGAAGGAGCTCGTCCGCTGATTCCATTCCAGCCTTGCTCCCTGGATAGAAATGAAGAGAACAAATCTAACTAGTAAATATCTACAGTAATTTATCATGTTTATCCAACCCTAGAAAACCCAGCGAATCACTTGACAGATAGATTTATCAAATGCTCAAAATTAAAAGTTGAAAATCTTTCTTTTTTTCTGGGTTGAAAATTTTCTTGCTGTGATGGAGATCAGGGCATGAAAAAAAACCCACCCGACCATGCGACCGGGTGATTGCAGGAAATGTTCCATGCATAATGTCCTGCAGGAAATTTTCAAAATATATCCTGTTCATTCATGCTCTGATGCTCATTTGTTGGTAAAAAATGGAAAGGGTAACATATGAATTCAAGCAAAATTTACTGATCTGGATTGCTTCTCATTTGTTAGTAATATTTGCAGTGTATAACAACAAATATGAGATCAGTAAAGAAATCAACTGAACCCAATCATAATATTTTCTGCATTTGGGTTCAAATCTATTTCAGATCAAATATTTAACAAACACTATGGAGATGGGGATTTAAAAACAGTCATTTGGAATCTTTGAAAGTTGACTTCTTTTCAAGAAAGCTGAACGTACTAATTCTTCTGGCAGGACATTTAAATTTAATTTCTCTCCGGTCGCAGGAAGGAAATATTTTTTCATGCCCTGATGGAGACAACGTTTGAATATGGTTATTATGCAGCAAAATTACCTTAATGATGCGACTCCAGGGGTGTGCATTCTTACCGCAACGCCCTCGATACCCCCAATGTTGGGGGTAGCCAAATGACTGACTGGTACGGGATATAAGTTAAAATTTGGCTGACAGGCAGCATATCTTTGTTTCCAAAAAAGGTAGCTTGGAGGGGCATTCCATAGGCAAGCTGGCAAGAGTGTAAACACCAGCGGCAATTCATTTCTGACAGACAGGATATGCGATATGTAGATTATGTCGAAAAAATGATTTTGAAAGTCATTTCGATAACTTCTATGTCAAACGATTTACTTTCAAAGAAACGAAGCTAAGAGCTCTTTGGGGATATCAAGTAAATTCTATTTTGCTCGCAATTCTTACTATTCCATTCCTCTCTTGGAATCAAACATAAATAAAGTGCATAAAAATGGGAGTAAAAGACATCAGAAGAGCCATTCAAGACCATTTCTTTCAAAGAAGATTTCAAGGAAACATAAAAATGATTCAAACCTCTGAAACCATTTCTCGAAAGTCTTTTGTGTGTTTTGCAGGTCGTTTCTTGGGTTTAGGATGTAAAAGGTTTTTGTAACATCGACACCATTTTGTACCAATTCCTAAAACGAGAAACAATACATTAAGGACTCTCATTCATGAAAATTTCAAATCTGAACGTAAAAGAAAAGATGGGTATGAGCATCATCATAAATTTTGTTATTTCATCACGTTGTTTTTCTCATTAAATAATGTATGAATATTGCCTAAACCAATCATCTGATCATCTTTATCTTTGTAAGTTTCCTTTAAAGGATAAGTCCAGGGTTGGTATGATTGAAAATAAAATGAAAGATTATACCGTTAAGACTGGTGTATCATAGTTTTTTCTAACTTTTTGTTCTTTCTCTGCGAAATTACATACCGTGAAAGCTCTATTAAAGTAAATGATCTAAACACAGCACAAAAGAACGGCAGGCGCCACTTACGTTTCTACTGTTTTCATCGATCGAGAACATCAAATAAAATAGGTTATATTTAGACTGACCCATTCCCCCTAGCTAAGTTGCTTTTGATTCCGTTGATTTACTTTAAGTCCCCTTCTCTATTAAGCCCCCTCTCCAATAAGCCCCTCCCCTCTGAGCCAATACTTTAAATAAGCCCCCTCTCTATTAAGCCCCGCCCACTTGTATCAAATTCCGGAGGTTACCAAAGATTTTCCACTTATTGAGCTAAATAAGTTTGCATGTTAAGTTATATATGGTTTGATATAAAATTGTGTCGAATCATGTGTTTGACTTGTAAAAATCGTATATTGAATCCGCAGTATATGGTGCGAAAGAACTAAAAAGCTATCATATATATCCTTGCCACTTGATCTTGTGAATAAGCCCCCCTCTAATAAGTCCCGTCTCTTTTAAGCCCCCCCCCACTCCGAAATGTCCGAAATCAAATAAGAATTCAATTAGTTTCTTTTTACTTGTAATAGAAGCTAGATTTATTTATTCGAATCAAAAGAAGTTGACAACCCCGGGGGGTTTAATAGAGCTTTTACGGTATTACAATCTGCGACAAGTGCGTAGTTGCACGTAACATCTGTCATCGCATCATCAATCATACCAATCTTCAGTTTCTCCTTCAAGTTACAGCGCTGAAAAGTGGAATGTATTAAAATCAATCTGTATGGAAATTTACCTTGGACGTAAGTAGACCTAGTCTTGTCAAGACCAGTGATGGCATTCTTGACACAATTTGATTACGGAGAACTGGCATACTTTCCCAGGGGATTCTCTGTAACTCCTACAAGATAAAGAACACATTATAAGAAATTGTCAGCTGTGGACATCTGACAGTATACAAACGAGGTAGTGTGCGTGCGTTAAATTTAAAATAATCTGCTTTCAAACTTTGGACCTCCAGGTTCTTTGTTCAAACTTTCAACGAGATCATGATCTCTCCAATGTATTTTACTAGGACAGAAGATAGGAAATATCCACTCTACTTTTTGATGTAGCAACTTGCTTCCTGACCTTCGAAGAACATCTTCAAGGCTAACGTAACCTTCCTAACTAACCTTGCATGGTGAGACGAAATACAGTAAAAACACGCACATAAGAACCTAAGATTTTGAACTCAGCCTGTTTAGGTTCTTATGCAATGAGGCACATCCAGTAATCAGGGTGTAGGTTCTTAACAAAGTGAATCTAAATCTTAGCCAAACTTATTTACATTCTTGGCCGTGTCCATTTCAACCCAATCTTACCCAGTTTACCCCTGCAGGCCCTGCTTATCTGTAAATAATGTTTTGGAGCTCACGAAAGAGGTTGATTGGCAAACAGATTGCCTTCATTTCCCAATGAATGAATGAAGCCCTTTCTTAAGAACCTAGTTATGATATCAGACTGAAATAGTTCTTATCAAGTGGGTACAAAATATATGATTTCAGGCTGTAGGTTCTCAATAAATGAAGGTTCTTATGTGCGGGTTTTACTGTATTGGGGATAAACATGATCAAATTTAACAGTATTCGTTGCTTTTCATCGTCTTGCTCCAGCTTTCCTGCACACCAGTGCACGAAATGTACCAGTTCAATTTATTTGGGAATCTCAAACTGACAAGAAAGGATACATTTCTTTTAGTTTGATCATCTTATTTGGTCATGTCAGAGTTGCAAGATAGGATACAACATAACAAGTCTTACTTCATCTAAAATGAGAATGACTGGGCCTCGCTTAGCTTGTTTTACTTCTTCGCATGTTGCTGGAGCTTTCCTGTCAAAGAATCGTCAAGATAGAAAGATATCAATTCTAAAGCCGACGATAATAAATCAGCAAATACATATAGTTACCCTACAGTGTTATTTAAAGCCCTAGCAAAATGAGCACACATTGTCTGCCAAACAGTTGGGATGATATGATATACCGGGTGTCTCAAAAAAATAACCTCCCTTAAAATAATTACGGCAATTTCCTGGGTTCCTTCTATTTATTCCTCTGAAGAAAAAGGAAATACCATTAGCAGCTTATATCATAAATTACCTTGATTTTCTTCCTTTGACTGGTGTGCAAAGTGACTCTGACTTTGGTCTTCCGACTCCAAACTCTTCAGCCTTTTCAATAAACACCTACAAAAAAGATTTCTTTCATAAAAATTTATATCTGAATTCTATTCAGTCACAAACATTTTTTATCTAGTCACATTTAATTTGGGCTTGATGAATGAAACAGTATACAAAGGTAAGACTGATCTGGTGGATTGAATTTAGCCCTATAATTTATCGCAGATCTTGGCAAATGCAGAGCCAGAAAAAGTTCCAACTTTTGAAAATTCATAGCACCAAGAGTACTGAATTGATTGGAATGAACCGACTTTTATTTGATAGCCAACAGATTCAAATATTGTCCTAATTTTTCACCGTTGTAAGTAAATTCGACTTAAAGAAAGTTGTTTGGTTGCACAATGCTTGAAGGACCTAAAGCACTTGATCAAATCGCAGAGCAACTCCTAGCACAGAAAAATATCGAAAATTCTAATTACAAAGGTGGGAGATATCGTCAGCAGTTATTGCCATATGAGTGAAAGGCTGTGGCATTTGCTTAGAAATCCACTCTCTGTGACTCTTGAAAGGAATGAAATGCCCTATGAATTGTGCTGTGTGAAGAGAATACTAAGAATTCGATCAAATATTTTTTCAGCCCTATTTCATGCATTTTGCAACAAAGGAATCTTCGTAAAGTCCAATCTACCAATATTTCCATGCTCGTAAAAACCCGAGATGAATCACAAAATACTTTGGTTACTTAGCTTTTAAATAGACTTTGGTTAATTCAAATCCATTTGGTACTCTTGGTGTTATGAATTTTAAAATAGTAAACTGTTTCTTGGCTTACCAAGTATATTGGGTTAATCAAGCATATTAATAAAGTCCTTCAAGAGGCAGTGACTGCAAATTAACTCCTTTGACAACCACAATAGTTAGTCTCGGCATGCCTATCACCCAGGGACGCAGGAAGCATCTCAAACTTGGAGGGGCACGACACTTCGAGGGCACTTTTTCCATTAAGCTAAAGGGGCATTTCCTGAAAACAAGAAGGGCACTTCTTTGTTTATTTCAAAATCTTGGGGGGGCACGTGCCCCCAGTGCCCCCCCGGTTCCTACGTCTCTGCTATCACCTTGGTAGCACTAGCTAGTATTTCAAAGTCGAATTGTTTACCTCAAGAACAGACTCAGTGAAATGTGCTCCAAGTAAAGTCTGGAAGGCCTTGTTCACTTGTATTCGATCTAAGGAAGGATAACTATCCAACAGTATCTGCAAAAAGATGACAACTTATTATCTGATAGGTAAATTCAATCAAATAACATTTGAAGCAAAAGCAATGAATCAGACATACAAAAACACAAGCAATTATCTAAAATTAAGATTTTCATCCTGTTTATCGCTACTATTACCATGGGCTGTTAGACACCGCCACCGTTGTGCTTGATTACCGCAGCTTTATGCCTCTGCGGAGGAAACTTTCTTCATTGCAACCTCCTCCGCAGACCGATATAAATTTTCCTCCGCATGAGCATACAAACTGAAGCCTAACTGCTGCGGTATCTAGCCACCCCATGCCATTACCTTAACCATTACTTCTTACAACACAAACTGGGAATCAGATAAAATGTTCAGCTTCGATCTTGTTTCTACGTCAGTCAGTCGAACTATCATAGCAGTTGAAAGAGGTCGAAAGAAATTTCCATCTATAATATTATGGATTACAATTTGAGCGGTGGCAGTGGCGACAAGTAGGACGAAAATCATAAGTCTAGGCATCATCTACCACATGAAGTTTTTTTTTATATTCAAGATGAAAATTTACAATACAATGATACCTCCTACTATACTCTCTAATTACAACTATACGACACTACAGAGACGATACCAAGAGGAGCGAAGTGGCACGACTACCCCAAGGCCATAACATGAAACAAAAAACAAGGACAATACCAGGACAGTGTGTAAAGGGGACAAAGAACAGAACGAACAGCATACAAACATCAAACTAAGCTACAAGTCAGGACAGCCTGCAACCAAATAATTTGAATTTAATGAAGAGCCTGAACTTCAGACCAAGACATCATGAAGTTTTGTAGGTTTACCTGGTATGTTTAGCCTAAGTTCCACACAGGAAAAGAAAACACAGGCTAGGTTGAAGTTGAAGAAATTCAATTCAATTTGGTTGTTATCTTGCGGCAAGCGCCGCGTCCAAAAATTAGTATCAAAACAAGTTTTTGATGATTTCACGTACCATACGTTCGCGAATGAAGCGTCACTTGATCGAGCTGTGCTGTGCAGTTCTCACGGTCAATCAGAACAAAGCAGTTCACGCATGCGCCTTAAGACCAATAAAACTATTTCACAATAAATTGATTACAAAAATATTCAAAATTCTTTGATACAAAATTTCAGAGGCCGAATTCGGATTTAGCACTCAAACCTTAGTCTAACTGCTAGTTTTTATGCTGCTATCGGTAGTAATTTTGACTTTATGGCGATGCAAAGTTTGAAAACCTGTAAGGGATTTGACCGTGAAAATGACTCAGGGTGTAAAGTTTCACCCTGAACGATTTTGCATAGTCAAATCCCTTATAAGTTTTAAAACTTTAAATCGCCATAAAATGAACATCACAATCGCCAGCAGTTCAAAAACACGAAGCTAGACTAAAGTTTGAGTGCTAAATCCGAATCTGGGCTTGAAATTTTCATATGAACAAAAGAAAGAAATTTTGATACATTTCCAAAACGAGGCTGCTATATTGAAGAGGTGTATTAGACCGTGGAAGATACCTTAGAGGCTCTATCAAGCACCCGGCGGGGGGGGGGGGTTACTCAATCTTGTGGACTCCAAAGGGGGCTTAAAAGATGGGTGACTTATTAAAGAGGAGGGATTATTCACAAAATCAACTGACAGGGACATAAATGATAGCCTTCTAGCTCTTAACCTCATATTTTGCGGGGAAAAACCACACAACTTGACGAGTCAAATACACAAATTCGACACAGCTTTTATCCCAAAACCTACCAAAATCAATACGCAAAATTGCTCAGCGAATAATAAACGGAAAATCCTTGGTAGCCACGGGTAACTTATATAAAATTTTGGCTTGGACCATGCAGCGCGCCTATTTTTACCAAACTGAAACGGAACCATCTTTGAAATTGTAGCCCATTAGGTCCAAGCTGGATACAGTAAGTACCCGCAAATAAGAAACCCCCTTGCATAAGAAACAGGTCTCGTTTTCTTCAGAGGGGGCTCAGTTATTAAGAAGCGATTTCAGGTCTGAAATTAAAATGTTTCTTATTTTCAAGTTTCTCATAGTTAACTCCTAAATGCCACAAAATATTCCCATTTTTGTTCGTTTGTTTGTCATTTTATTTAATATCGATCACAATGATAGGTTTGTTTGAAATGAATGCTGCAATGCAATGTAGGGTTCTAAACAGAATGCAAATTTAACCTAGAAGGGCCTAACCAGAAAACAGTCAAACTTCTGAAGGTCAGCAAAAGTCATGCTCTTAATCTCGCTTTCATGTTGATTAAACAACAACAATAACAATTCTTGATGAGGCCTAAAGTGATCAAAGAAACAACTGAAACTACAAAACCACCAGTAATGTTCAATACACATGCATGCATGATACTGTCATATACCTTGGCTTAACTTGATTTGACTTGACGGTACCTATGTATAAGAAACTTTGACCCTGATTCCGAAAAAGTCGCTGTCAATAAGAAACTTGATGAGGCCTCAATTTAAAAAGTGGTATCTTATTTGAGGGTACTTGCTGTAACACTTGAATCAACACGGTGAGGTGCAACGTCGCGGAAACACCAAAGACATTTTTCAAATACTAGTGGCGTTCTTCGGTGTCAAATTTTTGAATTTTGTTTGAAATTGGTAGTACATTTCAGTAAACTTCAAAATCTTTCTGTGACTGACCAGTAAATACAAACTACAACATAGGTATCAAAATAAATCACCTTGACGATGCTCCTCCGCAAATCCACACAGAAATCTTCTTTGATCTTTTTACATATCTCTTTTGTGAATAAATCGACTTTTGCTTCTTCATTAATTTCTAAATGAGTACCTAGAAGAACTCCTTTCCAATGCCCAAGCCATGTGTTCTCTATCTTTGCCAATGTACGCTAAAATATACAAATTTGCACTGGTAGTTCATAGGATAGTCACACGACAACGGGTAAAGTGAAAATAGATCGTAAAATGCTCTCCACAAAGTTACTCCTGCAAATTTGGAACTGTGTGTTACAAAAACCGAAAAAATACCAGATGACAGTGAAACCTTTAAGAACTAGAGTCAACATTTTAAGAAGGAAATACCAAGGTTCCAATAAAAATCTTAGAGATATACATACCGGGTGAGTCAGAAAAAAGTTCCCACTTTCGAAAATTCGTAGCACAACCAGTACTTCGTGGATTTGAATGATTCAAATTCTAGTTAAAAGCCAAAAGATCGAAGTTTTTTTGTAATTTTTCTCGTCTTCTTACGAGCACTGCAAATATAGGTAAATTCAACTTTACAAAAGCTTCATGTTTTCAACAAGACTGAAAAGGGGCCTGAAACACTGGATTAAATCGTTAGGACTCTCCTCGCACAGAACAATACACACGGGCGATTCACCTCTCCTAAGAGTAATAAGATATAAGATTCTCAAACAGATCCTAAAGATTTTCAATCCCATGGCAATAAATGAGAGACGATATCTCTTACCCACGAGAACTAGTTTATCTCTGTTGTTCTGAGCGAGGAGTCCTTTATGATTTGATCATGTATTTTAGGCATTTTCACTCATTTTGGAACCATAAATATTTTCTAAATTTGAATTTACCAATATTTCCAATGCTTGTAAGAAGGCGATAAAAATCAGAAAAATACTTTGATCTTTTGGCTGTCAAGCAAATATTGATTCATTCCAATCCAATCAATCCAATCCAATCCAATCCATCTCTTGATGATATGAATCTTTAAAAGTGGGAACTTTTTCCTGATACATCCGGTAGATACGCAATCTATATTCTGCGATGCAAAAGTGTACAGGAAAGATTTTAAAATGAACAAACCTTTAATCTGGCATCTAACTTTTTGCGATTGTTCCACCATGATTTGACATCTTCTGTCTCCAAACTTCGTAAACTTTGTTCGAGTATTTCTTCGAGCTCTTCGAGAGGATCTGTTACAAATGCTGACGCCAGATCACGCACCAGTCCTCCTACTGCTGAATCCTGCAAGAAACAATTTGTTTATATAAAACCTTTTCCATACAGCAGCCATTTCCTCATAACATCAACGGTTACTGAAGGTCGTCTCACATTGGAAACCAGGTGTCATTTAATCGCACGCAACTCTAATATTCTATGTTTTACTTCAAAGGGGTTCCATCTCCAGATTTCGTTCAAGATAATGATTTTGCAGATTTTTGAATGGTAATAGCGCACATGATTTTCATCTTTTTTCAAAATAAAAGCGTTGTTTGAAGAAATATTCTTGCACTTCAAAGAGAAACAAACAAAACGTTCATACCTTTTACGATGGCTCAGATATAAGTGGATTTTACACAGTCACTGTTTGATGGTTTGGGTGAAGCCAACAACCAAATTGTAGAAAACATTAGATGAACAATGGACACGTGCGGTGTTTATAGGTTTGCTTACAGTTTGGCGACGGAGCCCCTTTAACGAACTTGGCATCAACCAATCCATAGCAAAGAAGCTGCACCATTCTGACAGTGTTTCCAAAGTTTAAAAACACATTCATTGGATTTCCAATGATTTTTGGAAGTTTGACAACATATTCCGTATTGAAGTAATAATATTGAATTTACGCCCATGGAAACATCAATCGTTGAAATGCCGATATTTCTGCAACCCGCTCCTGTACTTGAAACGAATAAATTACAAAAAATCAGGTAATTTATCCTAACTGGTGATAACTTCTGCGATTGCTAAGTTCTTGCTAAACCAGGGGCTTGTCTAATTTCGCACATTTCAAAGTCAAGGATCCTTCAAAAATTCTTCGTATTTCTTAAGAGAAGTGCAATCGTAAAAAACTCGCTTTTTCGACAATCAACCAGAGATCAATGCATTCAAACTTCGAAACTATTGGGAATTCTATGCAATACGAATTTTCAAGCACCTCAGCTTGTAGTTATTAAAATCCAAATTTTTCGGACGGAAAATTTCGACCCTTCGGGCAGAGACATTTTGGACACTTTTCAAAATTTAGACACAAATTCCTTGTTCATTGATACAATATTTCTTTGAAATGAGTTAAATCTTTCCAATTGAAGCAAGGCAGTTGCATTTAAAAGAGTTCAAACGTCCGAAACTCTTGGATTTCAACGTAGCAACAAGGATAGATTTGGTAAGAGTTGGCTTTGATTGACACCGCAGTTCAAAGCAATTAGCCATCGCAGACAAAGGAAATTCTCTCAACCAGTAATTCAAAACAAGCAAAGCCGCAAAAGTTTCTCTGAAACCCAGGTAGCTAGCTCGTTCGTTGTGCATTCCAGAAATTGTTTTTAAGAGCAAACACGAGGATAGATCGAAAGAAGAAGGATATATCTATACATCTACCTCGGACATTTTACTTTTTTGGTTCAGAAGCCGATTGGAAGGCGATTCAATTCTCAATGAAAACACTTAATGTTCGGCTTCTGAACCAAAAAAATAAAATGACTGAGGTAGATGTGTAGATATATCCTTCTTCTTTCGATATATGCTCATGTTTGCTCTTAAAAACAATTTCTGGAATGCACGACGAGCGCGCTAGCTACTTGGGTTTCAGAGAAACTTTTGCGGCTTTGTTTGTTTTGAATTTATGGTTGAGAGAACTTTCATTGTCTGCAGTCGCTAATCGCTTTGAATTCAGGTGTCAACAAAAGCATCTCATGCTAGTGTGTTAAAAAATCTGTTCTTGTTCAGCGTAGCACAAAAACGTAGATTTAACGTAGATTTCAAACGTCCGAAACTCTTGGATTTCAACGTAGCACAAAAACAAACCTCCAATTCATCATCTTCTTGATCAATGATTGGAATCCTCAATAACAATGGTTCTTTTCCTGCTTGCATTCTTGTTATGATTAAACATCTCTTTCCGATGTTTGAAAGTCGTAAAGAACAGATTCGCCAATCTGAAGAAAAACAATATTTGGTAAATATTTTCATCCTCGCAACCAATCTTTGTGAAGTACTATCTATGTGATGTGCTCTAAACAAGCAAGAAGATGCTGAACGTCAACAGCTAAATTTTTTAATGGGCTATGCTTTTGAAAGGATTGCAAGATTTTCCTTTTGACATTGAAGGCTCCTGAGAAACAGCATGCATTGTAACCATATTTGTACTGGGTGTCCCAAAAAAGAACTCCCGTTTAAAAATTAATCAAAAATTGATTATCAAACCTTTTTTGATAAAATTTTCTTTTTGAGTTGCTTTGTCAAATACCCAAAAATATTCACAGAGGATAAAATGTTTGCTTTTGATACAGCGAGGTAGAAAAATTACACGTTGAAAAGTCGTATTTTGAGCTACAGTTTTTAAGCAAAATACTCAATCTTGTATTGGAGTCAAAATTTTCAGATTTTGTATTATTAATTGAAGTCTCCAATGTTAGTGCGCATTTTTTTCTGTCACTTATGACCAAACTAGAAGGTTTACATGCACAAAGAAATTGATCTCGCAATCATATGCGCTTTTTTGCAGTATGATTCAAAACCAGGTAGCCCTAAAAACAGCTAATTTGCTAATTTCTAAACCAATTGCAAGGCCAGCTATGTCTTGGAAAATAATTTGGTCCTTGATCTACTAGCCAAAAGAGAAAATTGAAGATCGGCCGTGTAATCAAATTGTGATGATTTTTCAAATGGGGGTACTTTTTTGGGACACCCGATATTTATAAAGGCGGGCAAATTTCATCCTGCATGAAAATAATTTTGTGATGTCACTCAAGTCAGCAACATGACTTGAGCAAGTCCAGCAGAACGTCACTGCAGCTCCTGGTGCAACCATATTTCTATTTACATGTGTTAAAGTTGCATTTAAATTGAGTTAAATCTACGAAAAACAAAACAAACAGTGGCAATGCTTGTCAGTTTCCAAAGAGAGTACGAGGTTTAATAATTCTTTTTTACTATTCATAATAAATAATAAACTAACTAATCTGAATACGTAAATACTGTACCGCTCTTGGCGTAGGAAGAGATAAGGACATCTGGCCTCCACCAAGAACGGTACTTAATACTATTGCTCCTAACCCCACCAACCCCCAACCCCTAACCCCTAACCCTACCCCACCAAGAACGGCAATAATACTTTGAAATCCTTTAACTAATCAATTCAAATATTTTTCACGTGTAAAGTAAACAGAAAAAAGCGTACAATAAATGTATAAGATTGCAAAGAAAAACTTTATACCTTTCGGTAAGTTGTCTGCCAGTTGTTGGTTAAGAATCTGGTGATTTTTGAAAGCAAATACGTCACTGGTGTTTTGAAGAATGCTGGACGCCATTTCCAGTTGATCGTCATTAGTAGCAGCAGGTTTCTCAGTCTAGCAGATAAATAAATCCACAGGTAATAATCACACAGATTGTCCACTTCTGTGGAAAGAAGACTATCATAATACAGCCGTCACCTTACTCTGAAATACTTTCAATGGAGAAAACTTAGAAGTTGCCTTTTTAGAGGTTAGAACAAAGGTACGAGAAGCTTCCATTCGACCAGCTGTACCAGTACCTCATTAAAAATGGGCTTTTTTCCTTGATCTGTAAGGCTTCAGGTTTCTTTCATCGTGCGCAAGAGTCAACATATAATTTACTCACCTAATGTGTGTGCTTTTGAACAATGTGTTGTTTGACCCCCTCCTAAACCGCTTGCGCATAGTGCCTCGCAGTGCACCGTGTTATCACAGGGAAACAAAGGAGTAAAAGCAACTTTATTTCCCTGCGATAACACAGTGCATTGCGAAGCACTATCCGCAGGCGGTTTAGGGGGCAGTCAAAACAAGATATTGCACAAAACAACACACATTAGATGAGCAAATTATATGTTTCTTTTTGAGCATGCTTTAATCTATTGTCTATTACGTTGTAACTTATCTCTGCAAAAAAGAGTGGACCATTTAAGAAAATACACTGCAATATAAGATAACTGAAATACGTGTGCGATCAATGTCCTTATACATCAACGACACGATGTTACATCAACAAGAAGCTAGTTTACTGGCAGGAAATTCAAACTTAACTTCTCTATTGTAGGAAATAGGAAGGTACTTACTGTTGGTTTCTCTTTGGTCTTTTTCCTATGAAGGAGAATATGGCTAATTAAGATATAGTATCATTTTAATTAGTTCTTGTAATGCGTGTTTTTATTGTAGAGCCTTTTCTAAAACGGCTTCTGCCGTAGGAAAAACCGTCCTTCATATATGAAGTGTTAGTCTTGCGTGAGAATCAACTAAAATCTTGCTTCAACGATTTTCGAATGTCAACATTTTTCATATAAGAATGAGTTGCGCTCGTGACATCATTAAATTCATCGCAACCCTAACCTGACATCTGATATGAGACAGAATCTAGTATAGTATCCATTAATCTTTAATCGTTCGTAGTGTGACTGTATACAGCTTAACATTTCGTGTCTTTGTATATTGGTCATGGGGTAGTCATTGTCTTTCGCTCCTCATGGTATCGCATCTTTAGTGTTGTATAGTAATTAGAAAGGTATATTAGAATGTTAGATATATTGTAAAATGTTATAGTTCAATAAAAAAAACTTCAAATACTGAACTGGATGGACCAAAGAGTAATTCAACTGTTTGCAATGCGGAGAATATTTGAGGTATTAGAATGAATCGAAGTTTGATTGACAGCTGAAAGTCTGCAGTATTTTTTGCGATTTTGCTTCTTTTTTGTGCATTCAAGATATAGGTAAGATTGGACTTTTGCAATTTTGATTGAGGGTTCTAGGCCACTATTCACGCATTTCGAAGTTACGGATTTTCCGTGAACAAATTAGAGAAACAGATTGAAAATAAAAAAAGACTTCCACCTTTCCGCATCAACTAAACTTTGATTCATTCCGATACCTCGCATATTCTCCGCATAACATATTTTCAAACAGTAATAATAGAAATAATAATAATACTTTATTTTTACAGGTAAGTCAATCAGTTATAACGTAAGCTGCTATCAAGAACAGCACTGTCAAAATTTAAAGAAAACAATGCGTAATACTTAATGAGGAAGTTACAAAAAATTCAAGTTGAAGTTGAAGACTTTTTTGGCTCACCAGGTATACTAACTTCTTGAAACTCACCTCATGTTCTTTAGTGTCCGCACAAGTAACTGCTGATGCAGCGACCTCGAAAACGCAAGTTGTTCTAGATAAACTGTTTGATGAAAATCTCGATAGCCAGAGACGAGACTCAATATTTGATAGAATTTCTTGATTAACATACAGTCAAGATCAGAAACAAGGACAGATAATGCTTCTGCGCAAATCTCATTGAGTTTCTTGATCATTTCATCTGAAATACAAAACAAATCAGATAGCAATCTTTGGAACCAGATCTTTCTTGTCCTTCTCAAAGCTAAAGATTGGTAAATACTCATAGCTAATGCAAGTGCTCAAAAGCAATACCTCATTTTCCAGATTTAAAATCTGTAAATCATGATAGCTACCACAACACAGGGGACTTAATTACCAAATTCTTCGTGTCAAATGTTGTATAATTGTTGAGATGATAAAAGTAAAAAAGCGCAAAATTGCTGCCAGGTTTCTTTGAGTAGTTGGTCCTCACAAACAGTACAGTATCATCATCATCATCATCATCATCATCATCATCATCATCATCATCATCATCATCATCATCATCAGTCATCATCATCATCATCATCATCATCATCATCATCATCATCATCATCATCATCATCATCATCATCATCATCATCATCATCATCATCATCATCATCATCATCATCATCATCATCATCATCATCATCATCATCATCATCATCATCATCATCATCAATTTATTGTTCGTGGGCTAAATTAAAAATAGCCAAATCACAGTTAACGATGGCCTAAGATATTTCCAGCTTTTCAATGTCAGGTCGCCCTAAACTGGTTTTCAGCAAACAAACCATATTAGTTTGGGAAAAAAAACTGTCTTTTTGACATAAACAAGATTTTCATCGATCTAAAATGATAGAATTTCATTAAAAATACCTTTCCCCTGGATCTCGTCTTTCATAGAAACACAGCTCCTTCCATTATGCAGTTCACCGTGTTCTTCATTTTGACAAGATGACTTGGCAGTTTTCTTCGTTCCCTTTGCTTTCCTTCCACGTGTGCTTTTCTTCTGGCTTCTCTTTGGTTTCTGACAAGCAGCTTCACCATCAGCTTCTGTCCTTTCGCTTTCACAACTTCCATCAACTTTGCAATCCTGCTTCGATGCATCCATCGACACTTTATCGCTGCTAACATTCCAAAGCGAGTCAATTGCATTTATCCCTCTCTCAGTTTTTAGCAGTAAGTCAGCTTTATGTTGCAAAATCATAACGACGAAGCCCCTAAAATTTCGGCATATTAGCGTCCAGTATTTACTCGATCTTATTTCTCGTAAAGCCATGTCAAGTTTCTCAAGCATTTTATCTTCAGCGCTACGAACAGCATCTTTGCAATCAAGGCAGATCAACTCAATATTCTCTGCAGAATAAATCAACTTCGTTATTTCAACTGCATCTAGATCAAACACACTGCTATCCTTAAGCAATTCTTTCATATTCAAGTCATTGTCTTTCACATCCTGATTCTCAAAAGTCACTTTCTTTTTCTTTTTACTCATCCCTAATGTCAACACAGCTCTGAGATCTTTGACAGAAGATTTCGCTTTCTCCATGGCTGATTTCAACACTACTTCAATAGATACTCTCTTTGCTTGACAATCTACATTTCCAGTCTTGATATGCCTTAGCTTTCGTCTTAAAATCAAACAATTCAAGCAGACTTTCGGCAGAAAAACGTCCGCACAAAATTCACATGTGCAACCAAGTGCATGACGATGAAACGGTGGTATTTCATACTTATTACTGTTGTCCATGGTTTTGTCTAGTAACATTTGTGAAACCTCTTTCAATGCCTTCTCTGTTTTATCTGCTTCATCAGATATAATTCCAGCTTCTGCTTCTTCGATCAGGAACTCTGATTTTCTGCTCATAGAAAAGAAATATATAAATAAATAAACTCACAGAGAGAAGGTGATTTCCAGAAGTACTCTAGAGTACCTCGGCCTCGGGGATAGTTGAATACCAACCTTTTTTCTATAGAGTACACTGGAGCACCTTATCAGGTATCATTAGGGTACCTTAGAAAGTAGGAAAGGCACGGCTCCCTGAAAAGCAGCCATTCTCGACTAATAGGGCAACAGTGGTTAAAGAATGTAAAATGAATGAATGAATGAATGAATGAATGAATGAATGAATGGATAAATGGATGGATGGATGAATAGATGAATATGGTGCTGAAAGCCAAAAGGGGTGCTCCAGAGTACCTTTAGGAGATAAAATTGAGACCTGTTCCGTGCTAGTCTCAAATTATTTACTGAGTGTCGACAAAAATGTAGACAAGTTTGCAAAATTAATAAAATTTGATTACAAGATCAATCTTCAAAATGTCTTTTTTGGGCTGATAGATGAAAGGCCAACTAGTATTTCCACCTACTGCTTATCTTTTTGAAAGGCTAAAATTGGCAAATAAGGCTGTTTAAAGCTGCCTACATACCTTTCCTGCAATGAAAACTCATCGCAAAGCATCAGTCCTTCTTTGACATGACATCTTGCCTCCGGGATACACCCTTGCATCTTGTATCTTTGTGCAATGTAAAGCAGGCAGTCCAGTAGTCGATCAAGCACTATCCAGGGGGTCACAGACATCAATTCTACGAAATGTGAGATGCTGTCATCTTCTGATATCAGATCAGGCCGTAAACAGGGTGTTCGAAAAGCTTAGAGTTCAAGACATTGTTTAAGCCAGTCGGATAAGTGGTTACTGATTTGTGGCAAATAAAAGTCGAAAAAATGACTGCTTCAGAAACACTACCGTACAACCGTACAGCATTTTTTTTCTCCAAAAATGTCAAAATCACATGAATTTTGAAAGAATTTTAAAGAAGAAAATGTTAAAGTTCTTGCGTTGTTTTCGCATTTTTCCTACATTTGAAAATGGCTCATGTTATTGTGTTATCAGAAAAGACAATACATGTAACCCTTTTCTAGCCTACGCGTAGACCCATTATCCCAAAGGAGGAAAGGGTCTACGAAACAAAGAGCAAAAGCTTGCTACTGAGGTTTCTAGATTTCTGGAAACTTAATTCATGCAGCCTTTGTTTCAACCATGGAAATATTTCTATTTCAATGGTTTCAACGCATTTCACAAATCATTTGAAAAGGGGATTAGGATGATTAATTGGGCGACCGTAGCAAGCCTTTGCTCTTTGTTTCGTAGACCCTTTCCTCCTTTGGGATAATGGGTCTACGCATAGGCTACCCTTTTCAGAGTGTGAAATAAAATACAAAATATCAGCAGAACCCTTTCCGGCAGTATTTTCTTGACTTTGGTAATTTATGAACTTGAAGTTTTCCAGTTAAGAATTAAAACAATAAAGAAATTTAATAACAATAGAATCGAAAGAAAATTTGAACAAGCCCCTTTCTGCAAACCATTTTCCATTTCCATATAATTTTACATTGTCACAATCTTCTAGAATGCTCTACCAGTATTCACATAATTGTGTGACTTCAGCACAAGAAGTGGCACAATCTCCATCGCAGTCATTAATTGTAAAATTAAACAAATCAAGTCTCAATGAAATATTCATTGCGCTCTATCCCTTTTAATTTATATATAATATATTCCAAATAAAATTTACAATACACATTACGCTCTATCCCTGAGTACATGCAAGACAATTAGCATGCCTGAGAAATTCAAATTACCTTGCTTTTCATTCTTGTGTTTGCTGGATGAAGGCTCCCTTCCCAACAGACTTTCATCTTTAGTATCAAGATACAAGGCCAGCAAATTTCGCAAGATCTTCAAAGCTTCTTGGGCAATGACCAAAGGATGGTGATCTTGAGATGAAGAAGAAAAATACAAACTACACCAAAAAAATTGTGCCCTGTTTGCCTGAAGATTGCGACAAAACGGCAAAAGATTCTCGCAAAATTTTTGCATGATGTTGCTCTTCAGATATTCAAATAAAGTTTGCTACCATCCCTATCAAAATCCGTTGAAAAATGATGGAGCTATGATCTTCAGGAGACAAAATTTGCCCAATGACTGAAACCAGCGGTCTTACTATTTTGCAGCGATAAATAGCTTCATGGATGGTGTATTTAACCCTTAAATCAACTATGATGACCACCATTAAGAACATCTGATGTCCTCTCAATAATCCTTGATATCTGGACAACTTTTCCACGTATATTGGATAATTAACACGAGGATTGGTGATAAGCTGTATGAAGTCTTTATGTTTGAAATAACATATTGTTAGGAAGCAAATAAATACGAAACCTGCATTCAATAAAATCATTAAAAACGCACTAAGTGTGATTTCAGCTGAATTTCTGATCTTGAAAAAATTTCAAATTGCCCATGCGCTAATATGTGATCGGCCAAAACAGGAAGCACTTTCGGGTAGCAATCAGTAACTGAATTATTGCATTAATTTCAACAGACAAGAATCGCGGTAGAGAATTGACAAATGGATTAACATTGTCTCGAAAGACACTGCGGACAGACAAAGAATATACCTTGAACATCGGATGTATTTCCAGGGTATTCTTGACACAAAGCAAAGACCAGCAACGCATCTGCCTTTAACAAGAATGATTTCGGTGTCTTTTGCAAAACCATCTTGTCACATAGAGTATTTTCTAGAATACTCTGTGCTTTATGATGCTAAAATAAAAACCAGAGATATCTTTAGAGATTTTTCGAACTTTGTTTGGGTCAAAATCAGCATACACCCTAGCTTTCCAACGAGATAATATTTTCACACAGCTGGTTTTCTTTTTTGGTTGGAAATTGTCAACATTCCTCTATTCTATTTTTCTACGCTTTTCCTAAGCTAGTTCAACTAGCATTTGTTGTTTATAGCAAGCTTAACTCAGTTTAATAAGATCATGCCAGGTGATTCAAACATTTGGCGAGCTGTAAAATAACACATTGTAACCATTGCAAAATAAAACGTAAGTAGCCGATAGTCAAAACTAAAGCGTTAATCTAACTAACAGCCAAAGAACTAGATATCTATCAATATCATTCTTGTATTAAATTGTTACAGGTGTCGTTCGTAATGGAAACTCAATGACCTTGTGTCCTTTCTCACTACAAACGACACATGTTTTCTCCTTTATTTCAGTTTAACTGTTGTTCTTACTTTGGACATTCTCATAATTTATTATTATACACAGAAGAAAACAAAGATGAATTGCGGCTCATACCTCACCAGCTCTTATAAGCAGAGATGCTTCTGTAATTTGCCACTGGATAAAGCAAGACGAGTTTTTTGTCGTCGAAGCAGTGACCTTGCTCAGTACATTGATGGCACTTGGAAAGTCAAACAGTTCAGCAAGCAAACGAGACATTTCAAATGACGCATTCAATCTTGTATCCACTGAATCTGGAGTGTTGTCGGCTTGCACTGCACTGAGTTCTGCAAGGAGAGCTGTTAAATGGAGGGCATGGATTGCATTGAGCCTCTACGAAAAAAACGAGAACCTTTGTGACGCATATGCTGACTTAAAATAAGTATTCAAGCCAAGTCTATTCTTGAATAGCAGTCTCTAGGAGGCAATGCTGCTTCTTTTCATGGCTTCTCAGTAAATTCTACGGATTTCGATTACCGTGGCAAGAGCAATTGTTTTACACCAAAGAAAGCAACATGTGCAATGTCGCGTTTAATTCCTACCCTGACCACCCCCCCCCCCGTGACACCTCCGGGTAATTGCTCAAACATATTCCCTTACCCCTGGGCATTTGAACGTGAATTTGTTGCCGGCCCCTGGGCCACTTGATTGTCAAATTTGACAATATCAGGAGCTCTTGCTTATAAAGTTAAAGGGGATATGGCATGTTCTCAGTGCCCGGCACCTGAGCATTCGCTGACAATATTTCCCCCGCTCCCAGGCCTTTGCGCCTAACAATATAGTTGACCCATGGGCTGCCCGAGGGGGTATGGTCAGGGTAGGGCTTGAATGAGACATAATTTCATTTATTGGACCTTGTGCATGTACAAAAAATGGTTATGACCTCATTTAAATTCGAGAAAATTCAAGAGCAGTTTAACGTGACAGAATCTTGTTTGAATGAGAGAATTTTGAGGATTAAAATGAAATGAAATATCTGAAATAAAATGGAGCTGATACAGCCATAGTGGTGTGATGGGGAGGGGAATCCTGCAAACGAGTGCCACATCATCATCAAGAAGACATAGTTGAGTGTATGGTTTATGATACAAAACTAGAAAATTGCGTATAGAAACGAAGCCATTCGATTTTCTCTGATACTTTTTAATAATGGCGGTTTATACGAAATGCGAAAGAGAAACAACAAGCCAAATCCAAAATAATTGGCATGTTTCTTTGCGGAATAGATCAGATGCTTTACTGCGAGGTGACCAAAAAACCATTGGGAGATGGTTACTTTGTATGACAGTTTATGTGTCCAAGCGTAATTGAGGCCGATCTACAGTAATTTTGGTCGGAATCAAGCACGTTTGTCTAGTGCGCAACAGAGTATATATACCCTAGACAAACGTGCTGGTCACCTACAAAAAGTATGGTAAATAATGGACGTAGGCCTTTAGTTCCTTACCTGTCGATTTAGAGAATAAACGATACCAATATACAATAGACAGTTTGATGCCTTGTGCAATGAGCTAAATGTCTCTTCGACCTGAAAATAAAGATCAAATATTTTGATAAGATTACGGCACACTGATGTAAAGAAAAACAGTTTTAACAGGTAAAGTTTGACCTTCTTACTTACATATCTCGTTCACGCGTTTTCATGCCTTATAAAATACAGTTAGGACAGCTGTTGGTGACTTTAAAAAACACACTCCTTGCAAAGGTTTCAGTGTGCCTTAGCAATTTCAAGCTTTGGAGAAATATGTTCGG
Organism: Aurelia coerulea; assembly: GCA_039566865.1. Classification (NCBI taxonomy): domain Eukaryota; kingdom Metazoa; phylum Cnidaria; class Scyphozoa; order Semaeostomeae; family Ulmaridae; genus Aurelia; species Aurelia coerulea. The sequence goes on from CM076944.1 coordinate 31,784,144, forward strand.
TTGTGCTTATAGTGCACAGTTTAAAACATGAGGTCGACATTAGCTTAAATTTTTATATTTGATTTGACCTTGAGCCAACTGGAGTCAACCGATGCTTTTGAATGGTAAGGTGTATGAAAAATCAACAAAACACTAATACGTCAATAGTCCTCGAAATAAAATATCTAATAGAGGATGATCACTGAGGGAGGGCTTAATCAGATTCAAAATAACCTGAACCATAATAATATAATAAATAATAATAATAATAATAATAATAATAAATAATAAAAGCACTTATATTGCGCCATTTATCCGCAGGGCTCATAGGCGTATTACAATCAAAAACACAAAGACTAATTAAAATATGATTAAAAATACAAAAGTTTACAAAGTTTCATTAAAAATCCAAGTTAAACAATTCATTCAATAAAATACTGTTCAAATAAATGGGTCTTCAAACGAGATTTAAAAGTTTCAACTGTGTTACAAGCTCTAACCGAATAGGGGAGTCTGTTCCAAAGGAAAGGGGCAACATTTACAAAAGCACGATCACCAGCCGTTGCTAATCTGGTCTTCCCTACTTCTAGTAATAGTTCATCACATGCAGATCTAGTGCAACGAGAAGCCTTACGCAATTTCAATAATTCTTTAAGATATTTTGATGCTAGATCTTTTAAACATTTAAAGACCATAACATTTATCACCAGACAAAATTCATTGCGCACAAATAGCAAATTTAAAACAGGTACCAAGCGCTAGATTATCTTTATTCTCTAACATGGGGATAGCATAGCAAAATATTTTGTAACTGCAACGAAATGAGCAAAGTCACCAAAGGACTTGCAACAAATTTAAAATTGAACGAGTTATTTCAATATTTGCAAGGATTTTCTAGTGAAAATAAGATTTCTTTGAATTTCTCCAACTACTGTGCATACGGTCAGGTGTTCCTTGACTTTGCCCACTGAAACATTCCCATGTTGACGAATGCTCCAAGAAAACATATACATGCAAACTTCATCAGTAATAGCATACTTTGTGAACTTTTTTTTCCTATGCGTTTCTACCTACAATCCTGGCCATAAGGGTTGAGAATATTTTGCAGATTGCTAAATTTTCCATTTAGCGACCCCCTGCTCCCCCAATTCAATGTTGTTTGCAGAGATACTGTAAAATCTGATTCCTGCAATGACTACTCATCACAAAGAACCAACATTGAGATGGGGGGAGGGGGAAAAGTTAACATTTTCACGGAATTTTGGTAGCGAGGTCTAAAAAATGAAGGAAAATTGCTTTTTTCTCAACACCTTTTGTCCAGAATTGTAGCATCCGAAGGTAGTTTGGGGATGCTGAGAAGCTGAGCTTATCGAAGCAGCATCCTGGTCGTTCCTCTCGATGTGACCACACCTCGCGATTCCTTTAGCCTGGAATTACAGATAGTTGGCGACTCTCCTCACACTTTGTAGTAGGTTCGGCAGAGCGGGGACTCGAACCACCAACCTTAAGATTGGTAGTCAAGCTTGCTACCACTGAGCCATCCCCGCTTGCATATGTTTTCCAACATTAACTGTGTCATACAACAACCAATACAATGCCACTTATAAACTACAAACTTACCATGGAAGGATTTTTGTCAGTGAAAATTGCTTGAATCAAAAGTGTCCATATATCCATCGATGTATTGAACGAAGCTATGAAATCAATCGACTCCGGTTCTTCTGACTAGAAAAGTAACGAGAGCAAATAGTAAAAAGAAACTGAAATGCACACTAATAGATCCACATCTCATCAAATAAATCCACATTTAAAAACACATCTCAGCTATTTTTGGTACTCAAATCAGTTTAGTTATAAAATTATCATCCCCCAAAGTGCCTATAGACCTGAAAAGTTTTCACGAAATCTGTTTCGTAATTTTTCATGTTAAAAAGGGTGTTGATTTTGTTCTTACAGCAAGGTGCATTGAAATAAGCCATACGTACTAAATATTAATTAAATGATGAATAAATCTGCATATCACTAGAGAAAAAGGGGGAAAGATTGTACTTTCAGACAGTATACATCACATCTACCCAAATCTTATCATTTTTTTTAAGATTCTAAATTATATTTGGGGTTGCGTTTTTCTGAAACACCCTGTAGATTTGGTCAATATCATCAAAGTTGAAAAACCACAGATGAGAAATATGATTGTTCAATTACATTTTATTTGATTGCTGAAGAAACGTTTTACACAAAAACAAACCTTGGAAGGACGACCATTTGAATCATCAGGTTCACACAGTTCAAAATCGTTATTCTCTTGTTTGGCACTTCTTGATTTAACAACAATACTTTTATGCTGAAAAGATCCCAGATAGAAATAGGCCATTGCAAGTAGATCTTGGCTACAATTTGTGACATCATCTTTTGCTGTTTCCTCTTCCAAAAGTACAATTGCTTCGTTGCAAAGCTTCATCCTTGGTAAAAAATGATACATTTTGTGAATATTTTTGAAGAAATGAAATGAGATGATAAAATCGTATAGCGTTGGTATCTAATTTGCGCGAAAAATTGTATAAAAATCAAAATATGCCTCTGAGGAAAAGCTTTCATATGAATTCCCCTAACATTTCTAATGATTGCAATAGCATAAAATTGATCATAAGTTCGTTCCAAGAAATTCTAACTCTTGTTTCAGCATAGCGAGTGCTTATGGGTGAATCGCTTACCTTTTGAGAGAGACCCTCCTTTGAGAACTTCCCTAATTGTAGAGGCAGCCCTAAAATGTACTAAATAAATCCTCTCCCTTGTATGTCATAAGTGAATAGTATTACGACTTTCAAAACATGATCTGAACTGGAAAAAGTGAATTGTGTTCGGGAAAGTCTTAACTCTAAGTGTTAGAACTTGAAATTTTGCAAAATTTTTAATGGCAAACAGCTCATAGCACGCTAGAAAAAGACAACAAAATTTACTCTTTAAACAGATTGCACTTCATACCAGTGCAAACTCCTTGTTAATTCCTGTTTTCTTTGGTGCCATATTTCTTTCTTCTGTTATGAAGAAAGCATAATCGGGAAACCAAATCTTGTGGTTACTTACCTTTTGCTTAGGCTAATGATATCAGCAGGCAACGAAGCATATTCAAGCAACGCCCATGAAACAAACACGTTGTCAGTTTCCTCAAATCTTTCAATGATAAAACTGAGTAGGTCTTTTACGTCAGTGCTCCAGCTTGGATTTCTGAAACAAAGCAAAACGTGGTTTTATAAATGGAGAAGATATTTCAATTTCATCTAATGTTACATTAAACATTAAGGTGTTTCGGACGGAAAAGTTTCGACTCAATATTTCAGACAAAAGAGTTTAGGATGCTCTTGAAAAATCCAAAACAATTTCCATTACTACATACAGCTTACAGATAAAACCTTTTGCTTGAAATATGGGTTCTAATCACACATGAATTCTGACTTTAAACAAGGTCAGTACTGAGTGCCTCAGTGGAATTCTCGAACGTGCACAATAGTAATAGAAGCTCTAACGCCACTCGATCGAACGTCGCGCATAAAAATGTACAAAAATAACGCTAGATCCAGGCTCTTTTGCAGAATAGTTAAAAGGTACATTACCCCTTTGCTTTGATTTCTGTTATTTCAATCTCGGAGATTAGCTTCAAATACAAGTCTGCACTCTCTTCCAATTCTTTCGAAAGGAGGCTGTTAAAAAAGAGGTTATAAAAGAGTAAGAAGAGATGCGATCAAATATGGCGAATATTTTACTTTCAAAAACTTACGAAAAAAACATTCTTGTCTAATACAACTTTCACACTGACATAGATAAACCAGCTTTATCTAAACCAAGTTTTCTTTCAACCAATCACATGCATTCAATTTTTTGGATTGGCCAATAAGAAGGCCCCATTTGATAACCTGGTTTACTTTAAGCTGGTTTACCTGGCAAGTGTTAATGGGGCATGAGTAGTAGAGTCATTACGAAAACTGTTTTGCCGCAAAAATCAATAGAAATTCTGATTTTCCTGATCATCTTTAGGATGAACCCAACATAGTACATATACTCATCAATGCAATGGCCGAAAAATAGTTTATTTACTAACTTGTATCACACATTTTAAAAAAATCCCTGCGATAAGGCTTGTAAAAACTAAATTCGAATATGTTGAATATGTGTGCCGTCAAAAAAAATTTAATACTTTCAGGGAATTACAAACTATTCTCATTCATTGCAAAAAACAGTGCAAAAACTTATCATGAGTTATAATATAATTTTTTCACAAGGAACAAGACTTTTTTTTTTTTTATATACTCCTTAAAATCAACTACATTTAACAGATAAACTAAACATAAGATAGAGTGTGCCACTCACAGTGAAAATGGACACATGGTCATCGAGTTCCCACTGTGAATAGCACTTACAATAGATAATTAATAAATAGTATAGTTTATCAACACAACATTACCACAAAAAACACTACATTACGAAGACGTAAACGAATGGGCGCTGCGATTTACTCAAAAAATTTAAGGTAACTCTGCCCCCATCCCAACCAGAGCAGAGAGCAGAGCCACCCTAACTGAATCTTTTTGTTGCTTTCAAATATGCCATCGACGCTTCTAAAATTATACGATTTGCAACAACGGATAAGTTGTTGCTTCCAAACAGTAACAGTTGGCATAAGGATTTTGAATCCATTGATGTAATATCAATCCCGGGAATGTCAGAAAGTTGACCAAGGAGATCTCTTCGCATCGTGTCAAAACGAGGGCAGTGCAGGAGAAAGTGTTCATTATCCTCTACCGCTTCGCCACAGGCGCAGCAAGGGTTTATACAGTCAAATCTATGTCTGAATTTATGTTCATTAAGAGCACTAAATTTCAATCGAATTTTAGTCAGGTATCTAACACCATCTATATCAGAAATGTTGTACATGGAGTTTGTCACAGGTTTTATAATTTGAAGCAATTTTTGTTTAAACTCAGAAATGGACCTTGAATTTTTGATCTCGTCGTCGAGTAAATTCCACTCATGGAGTGTGCTCTGGAAATACGTGTTTGAAAAGCGAACAGTTCGTACAATATTTTGATCGTAAACCCGCGGATTTCTAAGATTGTACAATATTTGACGCTCCGGAGGGATTTCAGAAAACAAATACTCGGGTGAATGGGACCCTACTAATTTAAAGAAATGACACAAACGTCTATACCATCGCCTATGGTAAAGGGTTTCCCAGCCTAGTTCATCATAGAGCCTGTTCCTACTTGTACCTCTCCATGCTCCAGTCACAGCTAATGCAGCCAAATACTGAGTCTGCTCAAGTCTCCGGGTAAAGTTCAGCTGCATCCCAGGATCATCTCTATGATAGATTATATCGCCATAGTCCAAATGGGGCCTCACATATAACTTATAAATCTGATCCAGTACAGCTCTGGAAACATATTTAGAAAGATATCGTATCATACCAATACCTCGCCTAGCCTTGACAATAGCCTCTTTGATATGACTCTGAAAATCTAGCTTAGAATCGAGAATCATGCCTAGATGCTTATGCTCTGCTTTTACTGTGACCTCATCATTCCCTAAGAATAGAGGAGGGTGAGTGGGCTTGAGTCTTTTTGAAGAGAAAATAACTTCTTCCGTTTTATCTGCATTGAATTTCATCTTCCATTGCCATGCCCAAAGTCGAACCCTTTCAAGATCTCTATTTAAATCATCAGCAGTTTTGTTTTCATCCTTCACAACAGAAAAAAGAGATGTGTCATCGGCAAAAATTTTTACATCGCAATTTAAGTTCTCCACAATGTCGTTAATGTATACAAGGAAGAACAAAGGACCCAAGACCGAACCTTGTGGCACTCCAGCAGATATTTGTGCCCATTGAGAACTTTTTCCATTCAACACAACACGCTGCCTGCGATTTTCTAGAAAGTTACCAAGTAATGACAAGAGATGACCAGAAATTCCGTTGCACTCAAGTTTGTAAAGATATTTGCCTTCTTCCAGATTGAGGGATAAATTCCTACCTCAAGGCATTTTTCAAAGATTTGGCACAATGGCTCTACTACAGAAACATCACACATCTTTATCATAAAAATTGATACATTATCGCAGCCATGAGCTTTGCTGGTATCGAGAGAACGAATTAATCTTAAAACTTTTGCTCTGTCTATAACAAGACTTTGCAAAAGCACATTGCATCGAGGTCGGAAGTTTGGAAGGGTGCTCCCAGTTGATACCGCACAACACTGTTCCACAAAATAATCATTTAAAACATTAGCTTTTTCTTGTACGTTGGTTAGGAATAAACCATTTTCTAACAATGGCGGTATGTTAAACGTCTTCTTGTTGATTATTAATCTGTTTAGAGTTGACCAATACTCTTTCAAGCCTTGTTTTGGATCGGACAATTTTCTACCTAATTTCAAAAAATAGCTTTCCTTGGCCTTGACAATGAGTTTTGAAGTAGCATTGCGAACATTTTTAACTTTCCTGGAAACGGTGCCCATGGGATCTCAAGTTCTCTACCCCAGCCTCGGTGTAAGGACTAACTAAAAAACATTCATACCTTACTCTGACACCATTTTTCGCGCCAGCCTTGATTTTCTCCTTCGTATTAATCCACAAGTTCACCTGATCTCGAATCAACTCTTTCATAGTCTTGGAATCAATATCCAAAACATCCATATCCAAGAGAAATCGAACAAACTCAGCAATTTGTGACAATGCTTTGTCAGCATGGCCAGCTTTCACCAAAATATCAACCAGCAATTTATTCTTGGTCACTAGGTTTACCTGGAAAAGAAATAAAGAAGTTTGATTAATATTGAGGCCACACTAACTGTTCTCTGGGCCTGTACGGGAAAATAGTAAGCTTTCCATCTTTGCCCCATTCAATAACTGAGTAAGAAAAATAATTGCATCGTTTCTTTGGAGAACTTTTATATTTGCATGGGAATTCATTACGAGCAAGATAACTGTTGAATGATACGCATAGAAAAAGATAGATTGAAAATAATAAAATTGAAAAAACATATAAAAAAGATAGATTGCACAGTCTAGGTATGCATTAGCCATTACATCTATTTAAATCCTATCATGTTCCTTAATTTTCAATAATAGATGGGTTGCGTTTTTTCTGAAAGAAAATTAGCACAAAATGTGAAACAAAAGAGAAAGATTTGGAAGAAGAAAAAGCAGACCTGTTGAATTCTTGCCAGACTGTCACTTTGATCTGTTCCATTATTCGCAATCTGCACAAAAACTTTCAGATTCTCAAATGATATTCCTAACAACTTGATCGCAATTTTCAATGATGTTTCCTTTTGTGCCATGATTGCAAAGTTGTATGATGCCACACCAACCCATTTATGCTCTGATTCTCGATACTCAATTTCTGAGTCTTTCATCAGTTGAAGCGTTCTGGATGCACTTTCAGTTAGATTACAGCAGTATTCAAACAGGTCTGCTCTGAAATGCAAAGGATAAAAATAGCATTTCCGTTTTTCTAATAATAATAATAATAATAATAATAATAATAATAATAATAATAACACACAACTGTTTCAGGGCCCTGAAACAGTCTGCCCTGAAACAGTTGTGCGCTTTTATCATTTTATTTCTGTTTTACTTTGAATGAGGTTTAGTTTATAACAATAATAAAATCAAGACCAGTTTCTCCACAGTGTGGCTCTTCATCTGGTCGCTACAAACTACTTTACATTTTTCTGACATAAGGGCTCAAATCATTAAAATCGTCCACGTAAAATTCTATTACATTTTCTTTTAAATAAATGGCTTGGAGGAACTTAGGGTTTTTGCTGTAAATCTACCGTGGAAATTTATTGATATCTTGATTGGTTTCAAAATGGCAGCATTTATTAAATTTGAGTATATGACATCATCAAATTTCTAAAACCTAAACCAGAAAAGCTACATATGTCTGCTAGCCACAATATTGTAGACCTTCCACTTGAAGGTTATATCATATTGTTTAGGATTTACAATGACCTTCATAAAATGTTCATTTTGACAAAAATTTCTTGAAGGTTATATCATCTTTTCTCAAAGATTCAAGGATTTAGGATTTACAATCCAAAGGCAGTCTTTTAAACATTTTTCAAAAGTGTGCTTTTCCATGACTACACCTTGTGGTTCCTTCCCCAACTTTTTCATATTAAAATAATTAAATTGTCTTAAGAAAGAAAAGAACTGTTCATTTTGACAGCAAAATCAGTGAGATATCTAGTGAAAGAAACAAATGGTAAATATCAGTCCTAGATAGGTGTAAAAATAGAGTGTCTTCCTTCAGAACATGAATTATGTAACTGGTTTCATCCTAAAGAGATAATAGAACAAACTTTTATTGCAGTTTCTACTATTTTCTGAGTCATAGAACACCTTCCAAATAAAATTGCCAAGAGCTCTAGAAAGTTATGACCGATCTTAGTGAAATAAAGTTCAGATCAATGCCAGCTTTTCCAATGCCGAAAAATCTACAATTCACATACACTGAGGCTTAATTCAAGACTGTGCATTTGGTACATGCTGTTACATTGCAGCTACTCCGTAAAAAATTCTCCACTTACCTGTGATGACTTGATTTTGTTGTACATGAACATTTAGCATCAGGTTTTGACTTTCCGTCCTTGCTCAGCCACAACTGAAATACTTGTAAACACCAGCAACAAAACGAATACCATTGTGTTAAAAGAATCCCTAAAACGTTTTTCATTTCTCCAGAAATTTTATTAGTAGCATCATCTTGAGCCTCAGTACAAATATTCATCTGCAACAACTCTATATGTTTCTTCAGTGAAGTTGCAACCTTTGCTAGTTCAATCAATACATCCCAACAGAGAACTTCTTTGAAAGATAGCAGCATCTTTAAGAGATCATAAACCAATGTGATCTTTGGGTTTGCTATAAGCAATTTTGACTTAACCAGCTCTTCATGAATCGTCTCAAAACCTTTCAAGTATTGTTTTACGGAATTGGCTTGCTTGCATAATTCCTTCTTCAGCTTATGATTTGTACATGCACGCAATGAAAAGTTAGTCCTATATGCTTCAATTAGTACAATGAACAAGTTCTTAATGGCCCCATTTGCTTTGCTATTGACATGTTGTGATAGGCCTTGGAGACAGTCTTTTGAGTCACTATGAACCAGCAGGAGCTTATAGGACAATAGAATAGCATATGTTGACAAACCCTTAATTTGCACAGGTTCACTACTGTTTGGAGACAGCCCACAGCCATACAAGCACTTTATCACCTCAACCATCAGCAAACTCGTCGCTGGATCGATCATTTGATTCCCATCTTTGTTTCCTTGCATAAAGTTCAGAATGCAATTTTCCAGATATTTGTTAACTTTCGCTAAATCTTTGTTCATTTCCAAGACAAATAATATTCCATGTACTCTCATATAGAAAGCTTCAGAGTGTTGTTTACTTTTTATCATTTTGCCACCAAGTGTCCAATGCATTTCAAAGATTTTTTCATATATTTTTGACAGTTCCTGATCAGGAACTTCATTTTTCTTTCCTTGAAGCTTACAGAAATTCATCATCTTTCCAGCAAACCACAAGAACCTCTCAAAATCTTCAACTTTATTGAGATAAGCGAGAAAGTGGTACAGCAATTTGATGAGTCTTTCAAGCTGGCATGATTCAATGTTGTTTACTTTGGTCAAGTAGTTGCAAGTTATTCCAAGACATGTCACAGCTGTTGGTTAGGAAGTTTTTGCATTAGGTTCTGGTTCCAGAATTGTATGATATTACATAAAATTTATCAAACATGAAAGTATCACAATAAAGCCTTGAAAGAGGTCAACAATAATTTCTATTACAATTATATTAAAGACGATTTATCAATCACAGTAAATCTGCTTAAAACATTCAGTTACACAGATTAATTGCAACAATTTTAGCCAGTTTGCACATATGATTAAAGCTTGATCAAGCATGATAATTATACCATTAGAATTATTCTCAAACATACTACAACCGAGCATGATTGAGTTTGTCTTCAGTTCAAAAGATGCATGCTGCAAGTGATGCAAAAATTCTTACTTGAATCAAGTGCTCAAACATACTCAAATCATACTCAAAACAAGTTAGTATCAGGCTTGAAGCATGCTGCAAGCATACTCAACATCTTGCTGAGGGGTTATCGACCTGATTATAGTAGGTTCTCTACTTTATGATCATGGCACCTTGTCAAAAATGACCATTTCACTTTCACATTTATCAGAACATAAAGCAGCATAAATTGTGTCATAAACAATGGCTTCTGTAGTATATAGCTATATTAGTCTTACCAACTTTGCAAATTTCCAGCAGATGAACAACCTCACTCTTACTGTTTTCAAATCCTTGAATGCAACACCTCAGAAGTTTCAGAGAAAATGCATGGTACTTCATCGCACTTGTAGCATCCTGCTGTTTCAACAGAGACGTTTCCATTGGTGATAGATAATTCTGGTAGAAAATGGGAAATAAAAATTGGAGCAATCAGTATATTTGTGTGGCTAAACAACAGGCCTATTCAGGGTTAAAGCAACAGCTGAGATCTAAAATGCATGGTGGAGAAATCTACCACACAAGGCAAACTTTCCAACCAAGTGCAATGGACATGTTATTAATTCTTGCCCAAAAGGTGGCTTTTACATTGTACTTGATGCAGCACAAATTTCACCATAGTCTTGTATGCAAAGAGCTTTCAGAAGTATTGGAATATTTGTGGCCAGGATGGAAAGTTGGCTATTTGTGTGCCGACTGCTATGAGACTGATCAAATATTTGCACAACAAAAATATATATGAAACTCACTCAAAATCGACTTTCTGATAAGGTTTGTAACATTTTGAGCTGAACTTTTTGCAGTAATATTCCTTTTAGCTATTCTGCAAAGGAATCTGGATCAAGTAACATTTTTATATGGAAGGTATAATGTTCAATTGAGTGGCGTTGGGTAGCTTCTATACCTGTTGTTGGTCACATTCAAAAATTCTGCAAGATGTATCAAAATATTGTTTGATTCAGATTCTTTAAAATTGTTTCCCGCACGCGCCGGCACGCGCCCATTGTGTTCTGCACAGATTTTGGTGGATGGGGTGAATCCACAATAAAGTTACTTCTAAAAACCCACCAATATCTCTGCAATCTTTCAACATACAAGTGTTCCGTTTGTTTCTCAGCGAAGTTAAAGAGTTCATCTTCAAAATAATACTTTCATTTTGAGAAAATAGTGGAAGATCTGTGTGATATGGCCTGTCAAAAAAATTGCAAAATTGTCGTTTCGAAAGAAGTTTGTTTACTTTATGTGACCCAGCCCCTTTAAACATAGAATAGCTCAAAGGTCTATTCATCTTGATTATGTGCACTATTGCAAACAAACAAGCTTTTCAAAATTTGCACCCCAAGCCAAGGGTAACTGTGGCCATGCAGTACAAAGATTCCAAAACCTGGCCATTGGGCTTGGTGTTGGTAGCATTTTTTGGCCCATCACCCACCCTTGCCTGTTTGCTTCACACTTCATTTTCTTCACACTTCATCTACAACATTATGCAAAATGTTTGCAAAAAGTTTCTCATCTGTCTGGCACAAATTAATTGCTATAGACTATAGTAGTTTCGGGTATTATGAGATGTCGGGTATTTTGGGACATTATTCAGGAAATGAAGCTCAGGGGCCTGGGGATGAGAAAGAAACTTGATGCAAGTCTCCATGCCTCTTTTCGTCATATTTTTGTTGATGTTAGGCTGCTGTAAATGTTGCATTTCATGTATTCTCCCTATCGCTGATAATAATGAAGGACATCAGACAAAGATGATTTCTGGCTGCCATTCTCTATCTATTGAGATATCTCAAAAATTAGCTAGTGTACAAACAATAGAAATTTTCCGAAATACCCAACAGTGTTCCATAATGCCCAACTCAACACACATTAGGCTATTAGGTTCAGTTGTCTGTTTATTACTAACAATCAACGTTTCAGAATCATCAGAGTCAGAGCGTACTGATGAAACATTAGAGCATGCTTAGGCCTAATTGCTAGTACCAATTGTGCCCAAGTGTGTCATGAATTATGCTGACATTTATTTTTTTCCGTTAAGTGTTCCATAATACCCGAAACTGCTCCACTAGGCCTAGGGCCTATAGACTATTCCATTTTGACAACAATTTCATTCCACAGCTTTGACCCAAAACAATTGTCTTGTCTTTCAAGCAACACATACCTCCACATCTTTTGCGAGCGAGGGGCAAACAGCCTTGTTCAGAATCGTTCGAAGAATGAGATCTCCCTCCATCGTTCTACTGCAAACTGAGCAGCAAAAAACTATCTGTGTCAGCTTCCCATATTGCGGCTTAGGCCTATTCCATTATCGTTGTCAGTCTGAAATGCGCGCCAAAGAGAAACGGGTAGAAACGGCTATTTCCAGACCCCTTGAATTCAGAATTTTTTTTTTTTTCAGAATTTTTCTTTCTTGTAATAGCCTAACACAAAAATACATTTGTATGCCTAATTCGAGCTATTACAAGAATAAACAAAACAGAAACTATTACTAATATAAGAACAGCAACACAAAACGAAAACTAAAAATACGCAGTCAAATAAAGCTATTTCGGATCTAATAATGTTTGTTTCACCCTGTCCACATTATCTAAACATTTTTCAATAAACTTTGGTATTATAGTTGACAGCTGTTTATCATTTGTTTGCATTAAAAATTCAAATCGCTGTTTATCATCCATGAATCTGAAAGATGGTTTTCGTTGAAAGGTAGCATTAAAAAGCTTTGCCCTATCTTCTTTGTTTATTTTACATGTCACAAGACAGTGTATTTCACTTTCAACTTCGTTACATACAGAGCACAGGCGATCATCTACGTTCTTTTTAGGCCGATGATACCTGCCAGTCTCTATCTCTAGACGATGGTCGGAGAGTCTAAACTTGCTGACAGCAATGCGTGTTTTCAAATCTTTGACGTTAAGCAAGTAATTTTCAATCATGACTTGTGTCTTAAAGGTGCAATATGTGCGCATTTTTGGCTGTTTCTTCAAGGCTGCTAATGTCCTCTGGTTATTGCAATCATTGATTCTCGTTACAATTTGGTTCACTAAACGGTTGTTTAAGAATTGGTTTTGCAGGAACTGGGATTCCCAGATATATCCTAACCCATGTCTGAACAAGATTTCTTTCATATAAGTTGTCCAAGGCAACTGGATACCCCTGTTTAAAATGTATACTTTTCGAAGAATGCTGTTGATTTGCCCCTTTGCAAGACGTATCCAGTTCTTTGCAGTAGATTTGAAACCCACGATAAACAGCTGTTGTCTGCCTAGTTCACATCTAGACCCAATATTTGACGTTGTTTTTTTAACTCCTAAAATATCTTTACACAGTTTAAGATTGAGCTTTTCTATAGGGTTTTGGTCGTTGAACGCTATCTTAAAACAACCCCAAAAATCAACACCATACAGTAAAATAGGTTTAACGAGGCTGTCGAAAAGATTCAAAGTTACTTCTATTTGCTGTTTAAATGTTTCTCCAAGACAATTCTTCATCTTGAAATAAGCTTTTAGACCACGCCTGTATAGATCTTTCAATATTTCCTTAATATTCATGGACGGGGTAATTAAGAAACCTAAGTAGCTAAAATTCCTAACAGTTTCTAGTTCTTCATTACCGAAACGGAGTTTAGTGCTATGTATCATTCTTCCACCTTTGTTAAATACCATACACTTAGTTTTACTCACGTTGACTCTCATCTCATTAATAGTGCAATAATGTTCCAACTTATCTAACGAGTGTTGTAAACCTTCTTTACTTTCGGAGATAATCACCAAGTCATCCGCCCAGAATAACGATCCAATGACAGTATCATCTAATTTTGCTGGCCTACTTTCAACTTGATTAAAGATTGAAGGTAAATCACTGAGGAATATGTTAAATAAGCAGGGACTAAGGATACAGCCTTGCTTGACCCCTTGGTTTACCTCAAAGAACTCGGTTCTCTTATCAGCAATTCTGATGCACGTCTGGTCATTTTTGTACATGTCTTTGATAACGTTAAAAACCTTCCCCCTTATCCCCCTATCATATAGTTTTCTAAGCAGTAACTTTCTTGAGACCTTATCGTACGCCTTTTCGAAGTCTACGAATGCTGCAAATAACTTTTTTCCTTTATGATTGCAATAGCTAGACACGATGGAGTTTAAGATAAACAGATTATCGGATGTTCTATTACCTTTAACAAAACCAAGTTGTTCTGGTTTAATAATTTCATTTGAGATAGCAAACGAAGTCAACCGTTCATTGATTATGATGTTAAAGAACTTCCCAAGACACGAAAGCAATGCAATTCCCCTGTAGTTTTTCTCCGAAGTTTTATTGCCTTTTTGATTACAAAGTTAACTTTGTAATCTAAGAAGGGGCTTCGATGTCAGGCTGTCAGGAAGAAAGAAAGTAAGTAACCCACTTCCGTCACGCTCGTTAAAGCGATTGATTAACGTTTTATCTCTGCTAATTGGCACTGAAATAGAGAAAGCGCACATAAAGCGCACACAAGACAGAAGTTTCCCGCGATCCTATAGCAACATTTGACGTCGGCTTATTTCATGTCAGACAGATTTGACACCATAAGATGGATAAATTACCATGATGTTTACCCTGGCACAACAACAAATTTACCCAGAATTGGCACGTTCTTGACTTCATTAGCAGCTTAATTATGTCAAAACAATCGTTTTCTAGAACGAACGAATCATTAGCCACTTATTGATAGTACTCATTATGCAAATAAGTCAACTTTAGAGGATGATGTAACTGGTGGCCTGCACAGAGGCTAGCACTCGCAGCATCACCGAAGATAGAAGGATCCCCTTCGGGTCCCCTTCCTACACAGCTACAGAAAGGTGCAGAATCCCAGCAAACAATAGACCTTTTAGCTATTCTAAAAGGAGCCTGGATCGAACGTTAGTTTTATACATTTTTATACGTTACGTTCGATCGAGTGGCGTTAGAGCTTCTATCACTATTGTGCACATTCGAAAATTCTACAAAGTGTAGCAAAAGTTTGTTCGATTCTGATTCTTTCCTGAATAGCTAAAAGGTCTATGGCGCCATTGACTGGGGGAAGACACGAGACCACACTGAACCAAAACATCTTCATGCATATCATTCTGCACAGAGGTTATCTTCGTGGCTGCTTGTCTCAAATTAGATGCCCACGAATAGCAACAATTGAAACGTTCTGTAGGGTTCTGCATAAGTAATTTTGCGTTATCGTAAATCTCACATGACATCTCATTTGACACAGATGCACCAATAGTTTCTTGCACGAACTATAAGCAAACTAGGGGTAATGACTTTTGATTTTTGCGTATCATTCTCGTTTGACATAAAGACCAAAATATTGCCTTTGAGGCGATTCTTAACCTTATACAAGGCGCTCGATTTTCCATTGAAGGCGACTTTAGCAGCAACACTCATCTCTCTGACTGTAGCAAAAAACAGAATCAACGATCATTTGGGGTTATGAAGAAATCAATAATCAGATATTCTTATGCTTGTTTAGCTCAGGACGGACTTTGTAATCATCCAAAAGGATCTTATGTTTTGTGCAATGGAATGATCATGCTCTTTGTCCAGCACGAAGGAAATATTCCGTTGTTGAGTAGATTGTTGAATAAATCAAGGAATGTTCCAGGATATCTATCTATACTACAAATTATCATTTCGTTCAGTATTTGATCTATACCAGATGACTTCCCTTTTTTTAACTTTTTAGTTGCCTCTTGGAGCTCGTTTAGTGTTATCTCACACATCATTAAATCATCGACGTGGTCTGGGTAATTTAACATTTCGTCCATGTCTTGTACATCTGGGTTGTACAGTAAAGCCTTGTTTCCGTTAAATCGTAGAGCGATCGTAAGGAGATCGGCGACAGTCTGCGATCGTCTGCGTTGCGTTCCCGATTTAATGGAAACACTTGCTTACGATCCTTAAGACCGTCGGCAATCGTGGATCGTAAGCGTCGGGAAAGTTGAACTAAGTTCAACTTTCCCGATCGTTACGACTGTCCCGATCTGGGAAAATGTTTATGGAAACACACATCGCAGACGATCGGCGATCATCGCAGACGCGCTTTTGTTAAACTATGGTCACGTGGATCTGATTAGCCAATTAGATGATAGTAGTCATTGTTGCTACGCTTGCGCGCTATCTTGTGGGTTTGAAAAGGATCATGGTATAAGTGCGTCGCAGACTGTCGCCGACTGGTCGCCGACGAATGGAAACACTCTGCTGAAATCGCAGATGGAAGATGCTGGAAGATGGAAGATAGGGATCGCTGACGATCGCAGACTGTCGCCGATCCCCTTACCATTTAATGGAAACCAGGCTTAAGGACTTAAACATGTTAATCCATCTTTGAGGCTCTATAGATGCAACATAATCATTTTTTTGTGAACTGCCATTCTTAAAAGTATCTAATAACTTCCAAAACTTTTTAGGATCATTCCGACAAACTTGCATTTGTTGCAAAAGCTGTTGTTTTTGGTTTAGCTTTTTTGTTTTGATGGTTTTTTTGAAATCTTTCTTTTTTATGGAAAGTTCATCCCTAAGGGCTGAATTTTTAGGTTCTCGAGAGACAGACTTGCCTAGAATGCGAACTATTTTTCTCTTTTCGTCGCATTCCTTATCAAACCAGACTTTATTTTTTAATTTGGAATTACGTCTTCTCTTTTTTGTCCTTATACCACTAATCTTGGATATAAAATTCAGTAGGTTCGTCAACTGATTAACGCTATCCATGCAAGATTCAGAGGAACTTGGATGTGTCCAAAAATCTGAAGACGGGGGTGTCATTTTTCTACAGTGAGATGTACCTTTCCCATGTTTAGACATCACTCAAGTACGTTTGGAGTTCTAGGATACAAGAAATGGGGGAAACACAGAGACGTAGGAACCGGGGGGGCACTGGGGGCACGTGCCCCCAAGATTTTGAAATAAACAAAGAAGTGCCCTCTTTGTTTTCAGGAAATGCCCCTTTGGCTTAATGGAAAAAGTGCCCTCGAAGTGTCATGCCCCTCCAAGTTTCAGATGCTTCCTACGTCCCTGGGGAAACAGTATTGTATTGTATTTCAAAAAATGTATTTCTTATCGTTCTTGTTTCGTTAACTGTGGGTAGGTTAAACCTTCTTTTTAGTCATTGTTCTATCATTAGCTTTGGCGTACACTCTTTTTATATAAAAATACTACAAATTTTTTTGTCCAGTCTCGATACCTGAGTATATTCTCAAAGTATTCTTATTTTTTCAAATCTGATCTGATGTCGTTTCGAATAGAAAAAAACCATTTCCCAGTACTGGATTCTTAATCTTTGGGGATTTGAGGGTTGCGAAGAGCTGAGCTTCTCATACGGTGTTTCTAAGGAAAACTACGTGTACAGCCAATTGCCTAGGGGCACTTCATTCCTAAGAAAAAGAGTGCGAGATTTGTTCAGAACAAAAGGACTTTTCTTGAAAACAAAAGAATTTTTGCCAAAGGTGTACGAGATCTTTCGGAAGGCGCAATGAAGGAACATTTCCACAAAGCATGCTCAAAGTGAGCAAGATCTCTGTAATTTCCACCTCTAGGTAGAGTAGCGTCGCCCATTATGGCCAGTCGCTCATTATGGCCGGCTAGCCAGAGAAATTAAATTTCAGGGGATTGACGACTAGTAATAAAATTGTAATTGCGCGGAAAATCTTCGCTGACATCTGTTTTATGATGATTTGACCTTCATTGAAGTTTCAGTTCTTTTGCATTGAAACCTGACGAGATGGTTTGAGCATATCTTCAATTGATTCTTTCAAGTATTGCAAATTTCATGACTCTATTTACATTCCGTCCTTCTTTTTTGTTCGCTCGGCACCTTGCGGTTTGAAATTTTTGAAATATGTTTTGATTTTTCAGAAGTCCTGTCTCTAGAGAGGAAATCTACAATGAAACCAAAGCAAAGTGACTTCTGATTCAGATTGAAGGTTATGAAGTCTCAGTGCTGCTAATTGCTATTTTCGTCGCCCATTATGCCCATCAGTTTACCAGAGAAGTTCCAATCGCTTCAAAATATAAACATAAGATCCTTTTGGATGATTACAAAGTCCGTCCTGAGCTAAGCAAGCATAAGAAAATCTGAATATTGATTTCTTCATAACCCCAAATGATCGTTGTGATGCTGTTTTTAGCAACAGTCAGAGAGATGAGTGTTGCTGCTTAAGTCGCCTTCAATAGCAAATCAAGCGCCATGAATAACGACAAGAATCGCCCGAAAAGTGATATTTTGATCTTCATGTCAAACGAAGATGATACGCAACAAATAAAAATATATTACCCCCAGTTCGCTTGGTTCATACATGATGCATCTGTCTCAAATTAGATCTCATGTGAGATTAACGATAACGCAAAATTACCTATGCAGGACTCTGCAGAACGTCTCTATTCGCGGACATCTAATTTGAGACAAGCAGTCACGAAGATAACATCTGTGCAGAATCATATGCATGAAGATGTTTTGGTTCAGTGTGATCATGTGCCTTCCCCCAGTCAATGGCGCCATTGTTTGCTGGGATTCTGCACCTTTCCTCTCAACTTCACCTACGACGTTTGCATCTTTGCATCTGTAGCTGTGTAGGAGGGGGTCCTTCTACCTGATGGTGATGCTGCGAATGCTAGCCTCTGTGCAGGCCGCCTGTTACATCATTCTCTAAAGTTGACTTATTTGCATAATGAGTACTATTAACAAGTGGCTAATGATGCGTTCGTTCTAGATAACAATTGTTTTAACATAATTAGGCTGCTAATGAAGTCAAGAACGTGCCAATTCTGGTTAAATTTGTTGCTGTGCCAGGATAAACATCACGGTAATTTATCCATCTTACGGTGTCAAATCTGTCTAACATGAAATATGCCGACGTCAAATTTTTCTATCGGATCGCGGGAAACTTCTGTCTTGTGTGCGCTTTATGTGCGCTTTCTTTATTTCAGTGCCAATTAGCAGCGGTAAAACGTTAATCAATTGCTTTAACGAGCGTGCCCGGGGGGGTTACTTGACCAGGTTTTGGTCGGGGACGTGCCATCGAAGCTTTAAAAACATACCCGTTCCTTATACCAATTTTCCGAAAAAGCATACCCGACTTTATACCAATTTTCAGAAAAAGTACACCCGACCTTATACCAATTTTCCGAAAATGTATATCCGATCTTATACTTTAACCAAAACAGAGGCGTAGCTAGGAATTTTCGGCGGGGGGGCAAAGCCCATTAATAATCCGACAGACGAGCATGGTAAGTTGGGGTATAAGTTGCCTGTGTTTGGTTCCTGGGGGGGTGGTACCTGGTATAACGTGCCATATTTTGCTGACGGGATGTGCACTCCCATAAGCGTCCGGAAAGAAAAAATTTACGGCTGCCCCACACAAATTCCATTGTTTACCATAATTTCTGGGCGATTGAGGGCATTTTTTTGCCCGATAAAGGTGGTTCGCACACCCAGTTAAAGCTTTATCCATAACGATTATTGATGATTTTTTCAAGAATTTCAGTGAATTTTCCATTGGTGTAGCCAGTTTAGATTAACTAGGGACATTGAAATTAGGGGTCTTTTACCCCTGGGAAAATTCTTGAGGACGCGTCTTTTACTTTGGCTTAGAACAGCTCTCCTGATCTCATTTTTGCCAATGCTAGAGTGGCAACTTTGAACAATTTGTAATAGCTTTATATGAACCACCACCATCTTCAGAAAAATTTTGAGTAAACACTACCTAGCTTGGCTCAGAATGTTTCTCTCGATCCAATGTTTGCTAATGCGAAAATGGGAAATATTACAATTTTGTGATATTTCTTCTATTATCAACGTCAGTTAGAAAATTTTTGGGACATCAACCTTTACGTTGGCTTGGACTCTTCCTGCCTTGCAAATTGAATTTTCCCATATTCTTATCTTTTAAAATAACCTTCCTCGATATTTTGCTCAAAACTTCCACCAAACCAGGTTTGTGGTTGTGTAGCGTTTTTGCATCTCTAACCTTTGAGCAGGGCTCAAAATCAAAAAAGTTAGCAAGCTAAGCACACCATCGTTTCTTCTCACGCACTTTCCTCTCCCTGTATACCGCCCAATCATATCCCTTTTTCTTCTTCTATCTGTCCATTTTCCCTTTTCCCTTCTTCCTTCCTGAGAAATTTAAGCATTTCAGTTACCTCCCTCGGAGCGCTGCTACCATGCTACTTCATTTTTTTAGCCCTGTGCACGAGCATGAGAAACAAAGAGATTTACCTGCAACCGTGAGTGGAGAGAACATACGCGTTGGTAGCTGCAATAAATTGCAACGAACAGTGTCCGTTTGGTGTTCTTTTAGGAGCCTAACAAATTTTCCTTCTTCGACTGCTGGTCATTTTAAGTGTCTAATGTTGCATCTGTAATTTATAACGATGAGTCCGTTTTAAAGGCTATTTTGAACTTCTCTACCGCAAATCATTTGCTCAAATATCCTGCAGCAACTGGAGAAGCATTCAAAAAAGAGACCTGTCTTTTCTCTTCAAAGTGTATCAGTCATCCTTTTCAGGCAAAAGTGAAAATCTTATCGTGCAGAAATCTTTCTCAATTTTTGCTATAAACTGTATTTTGCAGTTCTCTGATGTCAATATTAGTAACTACTTCTCTGTTGATTGAAATGCATGCTTGAGTCTCTTTTCAGATATTATGCTGCGCAAATAAGTCTTGATCATTGCGCTAAGAGTCTGGAACACAAGCTGAATTGTGTTGTGCTCGTAGTTCTACAGGTATTTTCAACAGGCAGCAATTTCAATGAAAGTTTTTATTTCAGATCTTCCGATAGCTTTCCGACAGTCGTTTCCAAGCAAGAAAAATTTCCGACAAATTTTCCGACAATCATCTTTTGAGTCGCTGTGGGGGGGCCACCGACCCCCCTGACCCCCCTCTATCTCCGCTACTGAACCAAAATCGTGAAAATCGATACCGTTCCTTATACCAAAATCGTGAAAATCGATACCCTTCCTTATACCAAAATCGCGAAAATCGATACCCTTCCCGATGGCACGTCCCCGTACCCAAAATATGTGAAGTACCCCCCCCCGGGCGAGCGTGACGGACTTTCTTTCTTTCTTTCTTTCTTTCTTTCTTTCTGACTTTCTGACTGACCCGAAGCCCCCTCTTAGATTACAAAGTTGGACTTTGTAATCAAAAATGCAACATTTATTTAAAAAAAACACCAATTTGGGTTAAAATCTTACTTACTGACTTGGAAAATCATCGAAACCCAGAAAAACGCAGCATTATATCAAGTCTATTTTCATTTTTAGAAACTATGCCAAAACTCATCCATCCATGCACAAGAGATAAGGCAGGATTTAGAAAAACTCGAAGCATGTATTTCAATTGCCAAAACTCGAAGTTTAGGTTAATTCTTATAGATATTTTTGGGTTTACCACCTTTAGGTATACGATAAGATTTCGAGAAGCTCTGGGGGCAACTTCTGGCTGTGAATTGTACAAGCCATACGTACAAGCCTCTTCAAATTTCTATTTAATTCTTGAATAGGTTAGAACATAACACGATGGTGTTATACATTTTCTCATACCGCATGTATCCGCAAGTCGCAAGTCGGAAGTATGCCTTTCTTTCTTTCCGATGACGTTGTCAAAAGTCTTAGGCAATCGCCCCCGTGTAAATCTGTTGAGAAGCAGACTTACAACTTCCGCGGCGCAGGAGGATATCACAAGACAACAGACTGCTGCTTTGCTGCTTACTTCTGCTGCTTTGCTTGTGCTGTGGAGGAACTTGAACGTGGTGGATAGAAAAAAGGCAAGATAAGATGGTAGTGCTCAAAAACATCCCTCGTATTCTCTCTCCAGAATTACTATCAGTCCTTGCAAGAATGGGACATGGTGACGAGATTGTCCTTGCAGATGCCAATTTTCCAAGTGCTTCTGTTGCCAAAGCAGGCCCGGAGTTGGTAAGCATGCCATTTTAATGGGCTACAGAGGCCAAGCCAAAAAGGGCCTAAATAATAGTTTCTGTCACGTAGAGACGTGCATGGGCTTAACCCTTTTTTCAAACGGAAATTCATAATTTTCATTGGTAAGAAATGTTGCAAAAGATAGTCCTAGATGTTCATGTGTACGTTACTGAGCTGCACTCTTGACAGAAAAAGTTATATCGCAAATGTGTACATGTTTGACCACCTTACCATGCAAATTGTCTATGACATTTGGTCCAGTCATACGAGTGCCACGCCCCAATGTCCTTTCCCTTGTTTAGTTTGTAGCTTGTAACCCCTTGATACAGCTGATTGTAGCATTGTGGTATATTCTCTTGCGTTGTACTTATTTAAAATTGTATGCAGGGTTGATTGTTAATCAAATGAAAAACTTAATCCTGTCTTGAAGCAAAGCTTTTTTAAACATTACTCTTTCTTTCAGGTTAGAGCTGATGGTCACAACATTCCAAGTTTATTGAAAGGTGTGCTGCACTTATTTCCTCTCGATACCTATGTTGCTCACCCTGTTGCCTTGATGGATCCTGTTCCTAACGACAAAGCACGAGGCCTGAAAACACCCATATGGGATGAATACAAGAAGATTGTCAATGAAGCTGAGGGAAAGACCATTGATGTTGAATTAGTAGAAAGATTTGCATTTTATGAAAGAGCCAAGACTGCTTTTGCAGTTGTGGCAACTGGAGAAGGTGCTTTGTATGGAAATATTATTTTGAAGAAAGGAGCATTGCCACCTGAATGAATTTTTAGTAGCTTTGAATAATTTATTTTGAATTTATCTGAAAGGGCATATTGTGAAATCCGTAGTTTGGAGATTCCTAGCTTTCTTTAAAACCTAACTGAAGGAGGGAACACACTTTGAACTGGTTAAAATGATTGATACTTTAAAATTGAAAACTTTCAGATTATCAAACCTTCAGACAAATTTTTGACTGAAAGTTTTAAAATTCTTTAGAAATGGAAGAAAACACAAATTTATCGCATGCCACTGTTTAAAGGTGGTGTACTGTCATCAGAATCTAACTTCTAAAGTGAGTTTCCACATTGTGGTTGTCAGTAACAATGTTCTTGAGTCACTATAGGAGGTACTGTACCTCTTTTTTCATCTGCAATCTTGAAAACTGCTTTCAGGACCATTTCCTTCATTAAATATTCTTGCTTCATCTATTATTGTTATAGTTAAAGTTGCACATGATCAATTAACATAAAAATTACAACCAGTTTTTAACATATATTTTGGTATTATGCAAAATTTGTTTGTCCGAAAGTTCCTCTTTTATCCAAAATTCTTGAAAAAAGCGTCCGAAAGTTTGTTGTCCAAACTTTTCTGTTCGAAAGTTTTCAACTTTAATAACCAATCAGGAATCACTCCAGAACCACCCATACACATCATTTCCATACACCTAATAGTGTATACATATGATGTACCATTTTTGTAGGATGTAGATGTATCATTTTCTGATTTGTTTTTATTAATGAAGCTAAGAAATTGTGAGAATTGTGTCAATTAATCAACTGCTCTCAGACATCTTATTCAATGCCACAAAAAACTTTCTGCATCCAGCTACTCTGCAAATAAATCTGGATTAAGCAAATTTTTTTACAATAATATTCCACATGTTTAATTTGTGGTCTTTCAGCTTTTATCTTTGTCATGGACATTCAAAATTTTATCAATCCAGACCCATTTGTAGTATAGCTCCTGCAAAGGTCAGTGGTTATTTTTTACTTGCTCCAAGTCTATTCAGTGGGTCAGTTTCGTTCTCACTTCTCCTTCACAGCGTCACCTTAGTAGCTTACGCCCCCGCAGAAGAAATTATATTCTTTTATTGCTGATGGTCCACTGAATAGACTTGGAGCAAGTCTAGTGGTTATTAGATGCAACTCTAGATCCAGGTAACAAATTTTGAAAATATGCTTCAAGGCCAAAATCCTACTATTTTGCAGAGCTAAGGTTTTTTCAATGTCAGCTCCTGATTTAATCTTGCAAATAATTACAGGTGAAATGGGCACAATAGTACATGGCTAATGATATATTTTCCTGTTTCTGTTTTTATTCATATCTTGTCTGGCCAATTCCTTGAACAATTGCATGACTTCTGCAGTTAGTATTGCAAAATTTCAAGCCTTTTTAGTCAATTTCAAGCCTCTGTTTGTTTCTTTTTACTTGTTTATTGTTCTTCACTTAAAAAATGCCAAAGCTTCTCATCTGTTTAGCAATGAAACTGACAACTTCTTTGCTTGCCATTCCTAGACCACAGAAAGCATCAACAAAAATTACACACATGACTCAAATACACATTTTCTATTCATATCAACTTATTGGATACTGCCAGCGTTTGAGGCTATCCTGGGCCAAAGTTCTGCGCATTCTTTAGAAACAGGGCCAGTGATTGCAGATCCTGTGAAAGCAAAAACAAGATTGTTAAACAAGGAAAAGAAATCACACAAAATTTTCCATCACACAAAATTAGAAAAGGAACATGTTTACAGCGTATACAATCAAGTATAACATTCTTTATCCAAAAAAGGATTGGCATTGAAAAATAATTTTGATCATGATTTGAAAGAAAGAGAAGTTGAACTACACTCATTTTCTTTTATAAGGTCTGGTGCTGGTAGGCAGTTTCTTAATTTATTGGGCCATTTTGCTACCAAAAGTTTCTTATGTGTTTCTTATATTTTTAATGCTGGAAGTGTAGAGTTAATTTTGTTTTGTCTAAAGGTCTAAAGGGTTCTCAAATTACTTAGTAAGATATCAAAACACGAAAATAACATAATTCGCACTCAAAATATTGTCCAAGTTGCCATTAACTGTACTGTGTCAAAACATTTTTGGGTGTGATAGAAATTTAAATTACAAATGTTTCTTAGCTTTTTCAATTCAGGTAGGGTTGTTTCTTAATTTTCGAAAACTTGAGACTACCGTTTCTAATAAAAAAAATATGTGTACAAACCTTTCATCTCTCCCTTTACATTGACAATGACTCCTGCATTATCTAAAAATCAAAGACATTTAATGAGAATCATATTGACAAGCTATGAATTGCTTTGCTGTGATAATTCAAACTGGATAAACAAGAGCTGATTTGAATCATCCAAGCCCCTTGGTTTTCCACAACCACTAAAATTTGGGCTGGGATTTTCCAGACTGAAAGTTTGAACTTTTTGGGAACAAAAAAGTTGCACCTTCAATTTCTCTGCACATCTAGATCTATTTGCAGCTCACACCTTCAAATTCGTTTTACTCACTATGCGTAGGCCAAATCACGCATGTTTTCCAACCTGGCACATCATCTCTTCTGATGCGTTACCCAGACCTGCATCATCAAATAAATATATGTATGTACATATAATTTAAAGACTCAACAGGCTTCTTTGAACACATACAGATCTGTATGATGCTGTTCAGTACCAAAAGCAAGAAAGCTCAAGGGAAATTCTGAACTACATAAAAAGTATTGCTGTTGGCAACAGGGAACGAGAGAAGAGACATGAACAGGCCTAATCCCTAGCAAGGTTGCCTAGAAAATCGCTTGCACTTTCAAAGCTGTGTGACTGCTTTGCAAAGTATACATTAAGCTTATACCTTCAAAGTATATGAAAACACCATTCTTTCTTCTGTATGGTTTTCTTTGGCGAATGACAACAGCAGGCATGACTAAAAAGCAATGAAGACTGTCAATAATTGTACCTTTAGGATGGCCAAAAAAACGTTGAAATAAATGCACCAGACATACTACAATGACCTTTGCTTTGCAGAAGATAAATTCACAGATAGATTGAAGGGTAGTTTCTGCAGTATAGGTACAATTAAT
The DNA here is from genome assembly GCA_039566865.1 of Aurelia coerulea. Lineage (NCBI taxonomy): Eukaryota > Metazoa > Cnidaria > Scyphozoa > Semaeostomeae > Ulmaridae > Aurelia > Aurelia coerulea. Next base: position 31,810,002 of record CM076944.1, read on the forward strand.
AGGTACAACGGTGCATGAAAATTGAACTTTCCATATGGGGGTACATTGATATTATCAATTTGCACACTCATGAACCAGTTGGTTATGGACATCTTATTGATAGACTATTCCAATATTAGATCAGATTTTCAATTCTATGGGTTTCTCGCAAGTTTCATAATGTGAATGATATGAAGCATGCTACTTCCTGAGCTCCCGGGAAATTTAAAAACACATTTTTGAAGCACTTCCAATGTTTAGACATCTGGTATTTCCAGAGAATTATGATACTAGAAACAAGTGAAAAATAAATCAGAAATATGCTAGCTTTCCTTGCCTAAATATAGATCGTTCAAGCTTGAATATAACTTTTCCCAATACTGGAGTTTCCTAATGTTTTAGCAATCTGAGAGTTAAATTTTTCATAGAGAGTTTCTAATAAAAAATAAATACAGGCAGCTTTAATGGAATGTTCAACCTGTGGTTAACCCTATCAACTGTTGATCTGTTTGACTTAAATCATTTAAACAGAGTTGTTTGCAAAACATGTTTTTGGGCATTACAAACCTAGTGAAACATTAAAAGAGTAACATTATTTTCATATTTACCCTTTTTTCGGAGTTCAGGCTTTCCTTTCTTTACACTTGCCATGAACATATCACCACTTGCAGCAGCTGGCAACCTGTTCAAACGGCCTCTGATTGCTTTGACAGCAATACAAAAGAGGTTTTTGGCTCCAGTATTATCAGCACAATTTATAACAGCTCCCACAGGGACTGCTGTGGAAATCTTGAATTTGCTACCTGCTCCACCTCCAGCTACAAAAAACAAATAAAACAGCTAGAGGGCAATCTAATCTCACAATCCCTATGGAAAGAAAGGCTTCTGTGCTGGACATGTCCAGTGCCCAGAGCACTTGGTTAGTTTCTATAGTTTTCATTGTTTATCGGTGAATGTCTCACAAATATTTCCTATTTATAACTTTGGCTCAGTTTTCTAAATATTTATACATCTTATTGCTCTTTGTTGGACAAAGTCACAGGATTTGCATCAGGTATGCACAAAGCACTGATTGTTGTGCAACTCCATTGGAAGCTTTTATTTTCTGAGTCTGATGTTTGAAGCATTTATTCTCCAGTTTGCAGAGTATGGCAGTTCTCTACAAGATCTCAAGTGCAAAGCAGCAAACCACATGTATGTGCAAACCAATAAAGCAGTGGCATGCCCGCGTGCAAGGTCTTTGGTTCCTTTGATTTCAAAGTAGTGAACAAAAGATCTGGTTCAAAATTGGCATGCACATGAGGATTTGTAGAAAATAATGCGCATCCAGCAGCATGCAGTTCAATTGCCATACTCTGCGTGCAGACTGGCTATTCTTTGTGAACTGTGAGTTTTATGAGACTAATTTTTGTGCATTTTGAAGTGAGCATGCAAACTTATTTTAGATGTCCTGAGTGAGGTATTGCCCTTTTGGAACATCCCCTCCTCCACCTACCCAAAATAAATTTCCTGCTTCAAAAAAAAGATCTTCTCTTGTTGGGTCCAAAACATTCTTATTCTAACGAATAGGATAAAATTCCGACCTCTACGAAATAGTCAAGTACACAACTGGTAGAAATGACCCAAACTATTGGAGTTAAAAAAACCAAACTGAGCGCGAGACAAGGATTTAGGCCAAGCAAGAGATTCGTCACCAGTGCCTCATCAAATGTATGGAAAACAAAATAATCACGAAGAGCACCAGATTACATTTAGGTTTATCGAAAGCTGTCCTTTTGGTGCTATTTTTATTAAAGATGCTAAGGATACAGAGTGATTTTCCAACTTACCTCTTTTGGCCGACATGTTTGCGGAGTTTTTTGAGAAAGGAAAAACCAAACCTCGTTGGCAAAATAGTAGCCTCTCTTCCTCAGTGTGACAAACAACAGCAACAACAACAACCAAACGTTCTGCAAACGAAAATTTTTTCCACATGAGTTTCCGCATCGCGCGTCATTCCAGAAGTTACAAAAGCTGAAAAGGCAACAATAAGGTAAGTTAGCAATCGTTTTGCTTTTCTTTTCCGTCGAGCAACTTCAGTATTATCTAGATACGTACCATAATAGATAGTCCCCCCATACAGCAGCAGCGAGCTGATGATCGAGGTTTGTTCGTTTGGATGGCGGCCAAAAAGCAAAAAAACAGAACTATTTTCTGCAAACAGGCAAAGTAAATGGCGCATTATCCAAAATAGAAATTTGGATTTTGTTGATAACAAAAATTAAGTGGATGGAAAAATGATACTGGAAGTAACTCCTTTTTAGCTTTGTTTGTAAAATGCAGCACACTCAGTCATCAGTATGTTTTATTTAATGAAGGCCGTCAGCTTAATCTCGTGAGTTAGTAGTTGTATAGGCCTAGTAATTATGTTAGAAATGCATTTAGGATTGATTGATAAATAAATAGATGAAATGAAGGCCGTCAGCTTAATCTTGTGAGTTAGTAGTTGTACAGGCCTAGTAATTATGTTAGAAATGCATTTAGGTTAGGATTGATTGATAAATAGACAGGCCCGTAGGAAGCGGGGGGGGGGGGGGCAGGGGGGGCTCAAACCCCCCCAATAATTTTTTAAAACAATGGTGCTACGTCACATGAATTAATTAGATGTATTGTTCTCTATTGTTTTGAGAACAATTGCCCCCCCCCAATCCGAAGCTCCTTCCTACGGCCCTGTAAATAGATGAAACTGAAACAGCCATATCAGTTCAAGAATATCACAGGCCATATTAAAGTCACATTTTATTTCTATAGTGATGGAAGAATCAACTATTTCAAGCTATGTCTGCATACACTGTGGAAACATTTCAATCAGCCTTTGTGATGATGATGTAAGAGAGCAAATGTGCAATTACTGTGGAATGAGTGAATTTGATACAACTGATGATGGGGATGATGAAAATAAAACCAGTTTATCCTTACTTGAGAACTTCAATGCTGAAAATAATGCAGAAAAAGTTATGGTGGATGGAGCAGACACTTTCAAAGACCAAGAAGAAGTTAGTTTGATTGAAGAGGACAACTCAGCAGGACCTAGAGAAGAGCTGCCAAGTTTGGATGAAAGACCCCAGGGAACAGAAGGGATAGATTACTGCCTATCATGCTCCAGTACTTCAATTTCACTTGAAACTAATGATGAAATCAGCACAAGAATTTGCCAAGATTGTGGAACAATGCAAACAAAAGATGAAGCCAATTTTGACAGCACTAAAGAGCTTCTTGAAAGCACAAGATGTTTTGAGGATAAAGATTATGAAAATCAACACAAATACCGCAAATTTCTTGCGCAGACTTGCGCTGTAGCTAACATGCTGAATCTGCCTGCTGAGATGATTGACCAGGTTACGGAGCTTGCTGGTAAAAGCTGGACTTGTACACAAATAAAGAGATTGAGAACTAAGTCAAGAATTGCTGCAGTTATCTACTATGTCACAAGAAAAAGTCAATGCTCAACAGTAACATTATCAAAGATATCAAGAATGGTTCAAGTACCAATCCATAATATATTTCGTTCTTTCAATTTGCTCATAAAGTTCCTAAACCTAGCTCCTTTGCCGTATGTTGATTACACAGTGAAACTGGAGCAATTCTCCTCATTTATACTAGGGAAGTATCAAAAGAAAGTTGTACAGTGTGCTATTGATATAGAGTCCGTTGTCAAGATCGACTATTCTGGAGTAAGCCCAAACCATATGGCAGCTGTGCTTCTTAAAGTTGCATCAGAAGTGTATGACTTGAAATTCAGCCTTTCAAAATTATGTGAGAAGTTTTCTATCAGTTACCAATATATTTCAACTCTGAAATCAGAAGTTTTGGTACGTCTGTTTGATATTTCACAGAAGATACCCTGGAGGCCAAGGAATCTCAAGCAGAGGTCAATACCAAAATTTTTCCCAGAAATCTTGCGATATCATAGACAGTTTGGAAATGATGATGCCGATGATAATGATTTGTTTAAATCAAAAGATGCCATTTTTAGAGAAAAGGTTAAGTATGTGATCAAGATGCAGAAAGAGGGTAAGAAATGTGATGGAAAGAATTCAAATGATCCTGTGATAACATTGATTGAAGATCTTTTGGGGAAGGGTTGCACAGAAGAGGAACTATGTTCAGAGAGTTTGGTCAGTCTTTCAAAGACTTATATCGACTATGCAAATGATAGTGATTATGATGATGATGAAATTGCAGATGAAGAAGTTGAGTCAATGCTCAAGTCACAAGATGAACTATTGTCTTCAGATTCTTAGGAAATACTAACTTCAGAATATACCACGTGTCCCAATAAAAGTTGGCTTATTCGAAAAGCTGCAGAAAACGACGACTGATTTATTTTATATTATTTAAACAGCTTTCCTCTCCTAAAAGACTAACTAAGATGAAAATGGTGTTTTTGTTTTTACTGATTAAAGGACCACAAAAATATTGATCTTGGAATACCTTATGCTCCCGAAACATCCGAACAGCATTAAGACTGTAGTCTGTCTCAAAGATGTCTTGTGCAAATGCCAGCGAATAACAACAGTAGAAGTGTTTTGCAAAGGAACTTTGCATTCCCGCAAATCTTAGGTGAAATCAAGTTGAGATGGGCGTCAGGAACCATCTAGTAGCTAAGAACAATAGGAAGGAACGTTATAGCTGTGTTCAGGATCTCTGCCATTGATATTTATCAAAAAGTTTGATTCCTTTTGAATAAGAGCAGTAGGTTTGAAAATCTTATTGGTGAATCATTTCCAGTTGTTTACGGAGCAATCAGGGACGTAGGAAGCATCTCAAACTTGAGGGGGCACGACACTTTAAGGGCACGTTTTTCACTAAGCTAAAGGGGCACTTCCTGAAAATAGAAAGGGCACTTCTTTGTTTATTGCAAAATCTTGGGGGGGGCACGTGCCCCCAGTGCCCCCTCGGTTCCTACGTCTCTGGGAGCAATTCAGCTACCCCGTTTCTTTCAAGAAAATATCAGCAACAGCAGGCAGACGATAATAGGATAACTACAGTACAAGGTGACCCAAAAAAATCTTCACCAGCTAGATCTAATTAGCTGTCCTAAATTGCGAGCCATATTGAAAAATGCTTTGAAGGCTTGGCTAACAAGGACAGATAATGTTACAATAGAACTCGCTACTTTTCATTGACACCTAGATACAAAGCAATTTGTGATTGCAGACAAAGGGAATTCCATGATCGGTTGGTCAACACATAAACAAAAACAAAGCAAGCCGCAAAAATTGCCCTGAAACTCGGGTCGCTAGCGCGCTCGTTGTGCATTTCAGAAATGGTTTTCAAGAGCAAATATTAGCACATATCGAAAGAAGAAGGATATATCTAAACTTCTGCCTCGGGCATTTTATTTATTCTGTGCAGAAGCCAATTGAGAGGGGATTCAATTCTCGTACTTTTTAGGTGTAATCAAAACACTTCGATACTCAGCTTCGATACGAAAAAAATAAAATGCCCGAGGCAGAAGTTTAGATATATCCTTCTTCTTTCGATATGTGCTAATATTTGCTCTTTAAAACCATTGCTGAAATGCACAACGACCGAGCTAGCGACCCGGGTTTCAGGGCAATTTTTGCGGCTTGCTTTGTTTTTGTTTATGTCTTGGCCAACCGATCATGGAATTCCCTTTGTCTGCAATCACAAATTGCTTTGTATCTAGGTGTCAATGAAAAGTAGCGAGTTCTATTGTAACATTATCTGTCATTGTTGGCTTGGCTATCTTTTCAGATGCTGCATGGTCACATGGGCAATGATTACCGTCCGAAAAACGAGCTTGAAACAAAACTTCGAATCCTACATACATTTCTCATCATATGGACAAGAAAAAGACGGGAAACGTCCGAGCAATGAATGGATTGCCACATTTTGAAACTGATTTTTCGGAGCGTGGCTATGGCTTAAACTGATCCAGCAACATCTCAAAGTAGCCGTGAAGTTTTTTTGGGACACCCGAAACAGTACACAGATCTTGGGTGGGCAGTGCAACATTATGTGTTCGTTTAGTTTTATAGCTGCCATGCCTGTAATATGGTAGAGCTTTCATGCTATTATGATGATGAATAGACTTGTTTGAATTTTTATCACCAAACAAGCAATTTGCTCTTCTGACAGTTCAAATTGTCAAACTTTTTCGGACATGTGGTACATATTACGTTATTGCAACCATCTTTCAACATACATTTTTCTAAGAATTACCTGTATTTATTATCTATTTTTAGTGTTCATGGGAATGTGAGATTTTTCTGTCATTTTTCGTCATATCTCGCGATAATCGATACCGCTGATGCCAAAAGTTGCGAAAATGATTCACGGTCAGCATCACATAAAATGTGATGCATAATTGTAGCTCTTTCGTAACTTTTAACATCCCTGAAGGTTCCCAAACCAGATGCTGTTAAAAATAATTCAAGCACATCCATACACGTTTTTTTTTTATAAGAAACTGGTTTATAAGAAACTAGTACTAAGATGGCCAAAATTTTAAGAAACTCTAGTACTATGTCTGAAAAGGCGTAAGAAACTTTTAAATCTTAAATTCAAGTATATTATGGCAAATACGTCGTTGAATCCTTATTCTTGAGTAATACCAACTAGCTTTTGATGTTTTCAACGTAATCGAACACTGTTTATTCCTATCTGATGTTTTAAATGTCAAGAAACATATCTCCAGAAGTATTAGAGACTTTATGACAATTCGTGCATTCAAAAAATAAGAAACAAATTAAGAAACTTTTAGTACTAAAATACGGAAATTTTCATGTTGAATTAAGAAACTTTTAGTACTATGGCCTGATCCAAGTTTCTTATAAAAAAAAAACGTGTATTGCAACATTGGGACTATCATTTTGGTGGGTACTGTTATCTTTGTGGGGACCTTGATAACCAGGGCGGGTTCTTGACAAATAAAAAGACAAATAAGCTAGATTTCGCAGATTTCGCAGAAAGCAGATTTAGCAAGAGAAGAAACAAACTTCACAATTCAACGTTCTCATTTATTTTATAGATTTACTGAAACACTACCGAAAGTATTTCAGACAACCAACTTGCTTAGTAGGTAGACAATAAAAAGTATACAAAAATCATACTATCACTTACAAGTATTCGATGAGCACCATACCAAAAAAATGTCGTATATTTTCATCGAAACAACATACACTCGTTTCTATCTCAGGGAAAATATTAGTGGTCAATATTCTACATTTTAACAATACAGTTATGTCCCGCATATAGGTAACGTGAGTTGTTTAAAGAGCCAATGTCACCCAGAATCCTTTGCGGGCACACTACCCAATTTTAGACTGTCTCGAAATCAAAGTTGGCCTAAATGGAAAACGAATTCCACATTTGCAGTGGTTTAACTGGTAGAGAGAGCAATTCAACTTAAGTAAAACTTTCCTATCACTTCAACTACTGCATTGTGGGTCCATGCTTTCCGCTTATGCCAGATTTGGTATTTTTTTTTTTTTTTTTATATCCAATATAAAATTTTACAAAGACGAGATTACCTAAAACAACACTTACAAACTACTTTACTACACTACAAGGACGAAGCCATGAGGAGCAGAAGACCATGACTACCCCATGGCTATAACATAGAAAACAGGTAACTAAAAACTAAATCTAAATATACAAACAAGTACTAATACATAGGGCTACGCATATACAATTTCTACTATAAATACTAGAGTAGGGTTCACATTGGATGTAGGGCAACTTCTGTGTTTTGGATGTATCAGTTTAGTGTCACCTTGGACAGACGCTATTCAGACTTGGTATTTGGTATTCAGACAGCCTAAAACTTTTGGTATTCAGACAGCCTAAAATTTCAGGTGCCCGCAAAGGACCCTGGGTGACAATGGGTCTTTAAATTAGCTTAGAAGTATTTTATTCTTTTGGTATCGATCACGACGACAACGAAAGGGCAACGTTCAGAAAATTCATCCGTTTCCGTTGATCGAGACCCCCAGTATGAAGCGATTCGCGATGGCATACAAAGGGATTTCTACAGCAGATTAGTCGTGCAGCATATAAATTAAAGTAAGTTGCAAAAATAATAAAAACCTGGATGGCCACCTCACACGCCGTGCATGCAAAAGGAGCCGTTGAGGGAAAACTTGAGTATGTACATCATCGTCGTCTACAGAAGGAGAAACCCTGGTAACACTGGTATTTCAAGTTAGCATTACGGTTGAAATGCACGATGGCCACCTCATTCCCCGTGCATGCAAAGGGAGGGGGGCTGGTAAGGGAAGACTTGAGTATGACCTCAATCACAATTACTATCATCATCTACAGAGCGAGAAAGGACAGACTTATACATCTGCTTCTGGTATTTCAAGTTAGCAATCCGGTTATCGAGGCATATTTTGGGCCCACTTACATTAGCTGTAGAAGTCAGTTTTCGTTGCAATCGCTAATACCCTTGCATTTAATCATTTTTTTCATTGCAGGATTTTACTGCCTTCGTCCGTTAAATAAACTAAATATGGCCGGACCAAATGTGTCGTTCCGGCCATTCTCAGGCGTCCAGCACTCTTACTCTACACTTCCAAAGAGACCAACACTCAGATTAGCATTGTCTAAGATCTCCCCTCCCTTCAGTTAGCCCTCCCATTCGTAACTGAAACTTCGCAACTTTGGGCCTGAAAACATATAACTACTTGCACTTCTCATTATACAGCAAATCCGAATTCGCAAGTAACTAAACAACCATCTGGCAAACCCTTGCCTACTAAAGGGTCCCACAGCTAGTATTACCCAAATATGCAAACGAACAAGCATACAAAACTCTGGCTCACACCAGAGTCACGCGAAAATATCCGCAAAAAGAACAGTTTAGCATGACATATACAGGCCCAAATAGCCTTGCTATCACCAGATCGACTTTACTCGAAATTATCCACAATTCATAGAATTTATGCAACTGGAATGCAGATCGGCTAAAAATTTATATGGCTGCTTCGTTAACGTATCACACAGCTCAGGAACAAATCATAGTGTTGTGTACAAAGAAACTCGAAGAAAATGTTCAACTAAAAACGTTATTTTACGTGGTAGGGTAAATTGGGTACAACTTCTCCAGACATGACGGTTCGAATCGTTTCAACCGGTACATCTCAGCAACCGTTCAGACTTTTCGGGCCTGGAACACCCATTTGCACCGGGGGTGGGTAAGTGAAGACAATGTGACGAGCTTGCAAATGTATAAGACGGCGATAAACTGATGGCTTCATTTTGAAAAAAAAATATGCTGACTTGCACGTGAAAATCTATTCGATTGAAATCGGCCACAATGTCACACTGTTAACGAGCAATTTTACGAAAATTGTTCGGTGAGATTACTAAAATATGCATGAATTAATTTTCTATCCTTGCACACAAACATCAGGACAACAACAAATACACTGCTTCCCAAGAGAAACAAAGCATATGCATTAATTCTTAGAAAATGATTGCATGGATGGTTTTGGATCTGCCATTTGATTTAATAGACCATTTCGCAATTTGGAAAAGGGACTGAGGATAGCGCGGCCGATTCTGACAGCCTTGGCAACAAGTAGGAAATCTAGGAAATCCCCTCTTCTGCAGCTGGGCCTAAACTGAGCCGTTTCAAAGTCGAGGGAAACAACTGAAATAAAATGGCTCAAAATACACTCACAAATGAGCAAAAAGATTGCAAAATGGCTAAATAATCCAAAGACAACACTTACCATACTAAACAAGCATCACATAACTCTTGGAAGTTGCAAATGAATCGAAAATAACTCGAGTTTGGAGAGAGATGTGAGTGAACCGCCAACCGTACACTTTACACTGCAGAAGAGGGGAGTCCCTAGATTTCCCTGTTGCCAAGGCTGTCAGAATGGGCCGCGCTCTCCTCAGTCTCTTTCTCCAAATTGCGAAATGGTCTATGGCCGAAAAGGAACTTTAGGTACTGTGCTAGTATTTTTTCATTGAAGATCTTTGATATCTTCATTATTTTCGAAATTACAGCGCTTTTCTTTTTTGGAAAAATTTATAAGAAATTTGAAAAAAAGCATCGCAAGTCATAAATTGATAATGGAAAAATGGTACTATCTTCAAGAAAAGCAAAAGATGCAAAACCATGCGTGTGCAATCATTTCTGAAGATTTGAGTCATATGCTGTGAAAAAAAGAAGACACGTATTGCGTTGTCGTTTTGAAGCAAATGAAACAACCACTGCTATTTTTCTTTCCCTTGTGCACTGCTAATTGTGACGCAGAATATTCGTCAAATATCTCCATCGTCTTGACAAAACTGCTTTATGAAAAAGTATCCCTAATTTCAAAAAGGCATTGCTGATAAAGTAAATTTTCACAATTCACTTCAGTGAAATAATGTTTTCTCTCGCCAAAATAAAACCTGAAAATCGCATCATGCTATTTCTTGATTCAACCGGTGTAACTAGCCTAGCCTGTGTCCCAGACCCTTCCTGAAACACACGCTAAATAAAACGTTTACAAATAAAGCCCACTGAACCTAACACGGTCACACGCTTCAAATTCCCAACAGAATCTCGCCTTCTGGCCTTTCAATATTATCGGCATGGCATACTCTAGGATACGTTATACTAACCAGAATCAAACTATACTAAAATCCAAAAGTTTCAGAAGGAAAAATTTCGGGGAAAAATTTGTTCGACTCCTCTTTGTCCGACTCCTTTTTGTCCGAATTACCTTCAACACGTCCCAAATTTGGCTGAATATTTTGCTTATGATACTTCTATGTGAAGCATTCAGTAAGAATTATTGGTTATGATTATGTTAAATCTACGCAAATAGACCCATTTCATGCGAAAGATGGGTTATACTGAGAATTAGCTTTATGCAGATCTGACCTATGCAACTGTGTAAAAACCGAGACGATTAAGCTATAGCTCCTCCCAAGCAGCCACACAAACGGAGCACAATTTTTCGGGATACCCTATATAAAGGGAAAACTGTAGCTACAAGAAACACACTTTTTCGGAAGGATGCGACACTTCTTAGTCCGAAACTTTTCCGTCCGAAACATTTCGATGTCACTGTATTATCAAAATACTACGCTACTACTGACTACGTTGGAGGGTGGGGAAAACCCAAGGGCAAGGTCAGGGGTGGTGGGGGAGGAAGACCAACAATTTGCTGCAGGACTAAACCTTCCGGCGGTCTTGGCGGTTGAGCTAGCACGTTCATGTTCGAAGGAGTAAACATATTATTCGTGTTCAAAGGCTGTCCGTACGTTTCTGTGCTGCCTGATTGATCCTGCTGTCCTTGGTAATACAACTGAGGTATACCATAGTTATTAGCGGAAGTTACAGCAAACTGATGTTGCTGCTGCTGTTGATAACTTTGCGGTGCAAGACCAGGCGTTTGTGGCAAGACTTGCTGATGCATAGAATACACACCTTGTTGTAACTGCCCTTGGTGAGATTGATTTTGAATCAGCCCCCCTTGTTGAACTGATTGCTGCACTGTCAGGCCATATTGTGATGACAGGGAATTGCTGGGAGGCGCAGGGTTTCGTTTTTGGTCTGGCTCAGGGGGTCCTGTAGGTAACGGAGGCTGTGAATTCAAAAATGAGGATACTTCAACTGAGGGAGGTGGTGGTGGCGGGGGTAGCAATGGCTCGCTCGATAACGCATCTTTCTTAAACGGGGTTGCCTTCGAGTGTCCGTTCTTATTTGGCTTTGAACCTGAATGCGATCGCTTTTCTCCAGTCGAAGCTTTCTTATGAGTAGGTAGCGGCTTTTGAGGCATCAACTTTGTGTCCCCATCAGAAAGCCTTGGACTCTCGTCTGGCATCTTAAATGATGATGCAGTATTTTCGGATTTGACTTTCGAAGAATGCCTGTGGGTGCCTTCAAGCCCGGGCACACCAGATGATTTCTGATGTCCTGGTTTTGCAATCTTTTCCTTGCCGTGTTTACTAGAAACGTTCGAATGATGTTTCTGGCCATGTGCTGATTTTTCAGAAGTCTGTTGTTTATGCTTATGTGACGCAACATGTTTGTCTGTGTGAATTTTCATTTTATGCTTCTCCGTTCCCTCTTTGCTGTGATGTGATTTGTGTTTTCGATGACCACTACTACTGCTACTGCCAGTGATTTGTCCATCACTCTGCACGCTAACTTTACTAGAATCAAGCTCCGGTTTCGTCTTTTTAGGCGGACTAGTTTCTACTCTTTGTCTCTTTGCTGGACTCTCAGATGATGATAAACGATCCGACTCTGGAAGACTATGTTTGTGCTGTAATGGCGGCAGTGACATGATAAGTTTAGCTGCCGACGAAAGTTCTTCGCTTTGAGTTACTTTTGGTTTGCTAACAACATCTGAAGGCCTACTTGCAGTAGCGGTTGCCTTTGCATCCGGGACTTTAACTTTGTCCGGCCTATCAGGTCTTGTTATACCAGGTAGTTTTTGGGATTGGTCTTCAGATTGTTTGCTACGTTCACTGGGATGTTTACTTTGATGACTACTATGTTTGTGATGTTTACTATGCTCGATATTTTTTCTATCAAGCTCGCTTTGTTTTGTTTTCGAGTGTTTATGTGCACTTGTAGGAGCATTAGAATGTTCTTTCTTCGCATCATGCGTTTGCTCTGGTTTCTTTGCATGTTTATGCGATTGCTTTTCAAGGCTTTGGCCACTTCGTGATGCATTTGAAGATGCAGTAGGATTTTTACTATCACCCTTATCAAGAACTTTGAAAGAACTGGTCTCTATTGCTTTGTCGGGTTTGCTTGTTTCATCTTCATCTTCCCTTTTCAACTGTAATGCACCACCCTAAAAGTGAGAAGCTCAAATTCACATTTTTTGTAAATGTGAGTAGAACAGCAAATTTCCGTAGATACTACGGTAACTGCCAAATAATTCCGATGAACTGTGAATAGCTTTACAAGTCACAGTGACATGTTGCCATATTGCCGTGGATCAGTGAAGGAGATTTATGAGAGACATATATTTTTATCAATATATTTATACATGGAATCTCTCCAAGATTTGTTGAACAACCAGCTATTGGAATCATACAGTAGGGTACATTAATTTGTCTCAAAATCGGCTAACAGATATACAAACTGGAGAAACAAAGCAAAACGATCTGCACTTGCTTAGGCCGAAAGGCCAAAGCTCTGGTTTGCAGATGGACGCAATTTTCAGCTTTCAAGATCGATATTTCAGCTCTCAAAGCACCAATACCAACAAACAAGTTTTCTATGTTCAAGTCAACGATCGAAGAACACTATGAGAGTGATTAGCCCATGATTAAGGCTAAATTCACATCGCTAAAGTCAACCAAATCTGTATACTTTTTTTGGGACACCCGGTAGAAAGTTTCCAAATCAAATTCTGCCAACAGGCTTCCTTGATTACGAGTTTGATATCTTGCTTTCAGAATTACACTCTGGGTAAAATAATCATGCAGAAAGAATACCAACACTTGACTAAGGTACTGTTGCCAACGATTGGAAGGAAAATTCAATGAAATTGAATGCTTTTCTACTGACCTTGTAAATCACCGGTCCAGTTGATATCTTCTTCTTCAGTCGTGTTGGACAACTGTCCAGTATCTTGATGAAGTAAGTACTCATCTCTACAATAACAAAAATTTTAAAATAAAACAAATTTACAGTTTGGTATAGATAACAAATGATTGAAAAGTCCCTTTGTTTGAATTATTGCTTTATTGCTGCCCAAGGCAGCCTTACTATTCTTCTTCAATCAGCGAGCGAAATTAGCCTGCCTGCTGTCTGTCTGTCTGCCTGCCATCAGGCTTTGTAGATGGGCCAGCTCACGGCTGCGGGTCTCGGGCTTGCGGCTTGTGCGCATTTATCCAACAAACAACAACAAAAGTTCTCCAACAAAAGATATTGAGTTCTTCCTACTTACTTAACTACCTAACTACGTCAATGGACGACAAAGGTTTATTTCTGACAATGCAGAACTCAATATTACGGACCACGGAACCATGGACTACAGAACTAGGGAACCAAGAGCATTGGACTCAAGAACTAGAAACCGGCGGAGGAGAATAACTCAATATTCTAAATCATTTACCTTTTGAACCATTACCCAACTGTAAATTCAAACGTAATACACATTTCCTTAGCGATGATTATTCTATTAATTTCTATAAAATTGACCTTGCTACAGTTGCATTTGGTACAAATACTAATCGGCAGCACTCGCTGATTTATGGTATATCTAGTTTCTATAAAATAAGATGTTTAAAACAACTAAAGATAAAAACGTTCACGTGATTCTTTACAACCTTCAACCAATAGTTTTTCGTTATTTCAGACTTTACCATGACTTTCAGACTTACAGATAAGCAGAAACATGTTCAAAAAAAGAATCACAGAAAGGGAAGCCAGATTTTGTTGCTTTCAAATTTTGATATTTTGAAAAAACATGTTATGCGGTACACGGTATTTGGGGACAGACAAAAATAATAAAGTTCATACCTTCTATTTTGGCTATAGTTGTATTACTGTCCATATACTCCCACCAATGTTTCTTATCATGTGTTTCAGGAATCTGAAAAAATGAATAATGTCTTACTCAATAGAAATTATACAGAAGCACAAGTACAAGTTGCTAACAAACAAATTAAGGATAGAGAATCACGAGTTTAAACTTGACTGGGAATTTTCCATCTCAGCATTCAAGCATCTATCACTGTTGTTGTGTATATTTGAAAATGTGAAACCTTCCAACATTGTTACAAATGTTAGAACTTCTTCACATTTGTACAAAATGCAGGAAACAGACTTGTTCAAGGCTCTTTTGATGAAGAGTTGAAAAGTTCATTAGCACAAAAGGGCAATTCTTTGGTAACGGAATTACGTTTCAGAGCTACCAGCACATATTTAAAATAATTTTTAGGGAGACAATATGTAAGGAAGTTCGCGGAAGTAAGTAGATTAACGTTGTCAATATTGAAGAAAATCATGGAAAGATCATCTGAATTCACCAATGAGCAGATCCCTAGTTTTTTTCAAAACTCTAGTCCGGGGATCTGTGCAACAGAATTGCAGATTAAAGAAGTTTTGGCGAAGGAAGAAGACGAATGTTCTACAAGGCCTAAGGTCAACATGGTCAAAGGCGATGAGGTTATAGAGGAAGCAAGAACAAATAGAGAGGGCTGGACAAGGTCCCTTGAACTCTTACCGAACTTTGATAACGAGAAATTGGACAACAAATTGATAAAGAATTCAGTTACGATGCCCAATACTGGTACTGCACCAAAGGCATTTCGAAACAAGAAACATGGCTATAGACTGTGGAAAGAGGGATATGTTCGTGGCATCTTAGTTAAACCTAACATAAAGACAAGCCAGACATTGTTCCTTGTCAAAGCGAAAGTACATGCCTCTATGAAGAATGTACAGTATCATGTTTATGTTCATTTGAATCAATGTGATGGGGAGGTGCTGTTTGCAAAGTGCACATGTAAAGCTGGTCAAGGTGGTTGCTGCAAGCATGTTGCTGCTCTCCTCTACACCATTATTGACTTCATCAACATGGATGTCAAAGAAGTTCCTATGGATCTTACCTGCACCCAAACAGGACAGAAATGGCATGTTCCCTCTGCAACAAATAGCCAGGCAGTCAAGGCTTTTAAATTTAAAGATCTTGTTTTTGAAAAAGCAGAGGAAAGCAAAAAGAGGAAAAGGCCATTCGTGACTGGGAACAGGGATGCCTACTGTGCTACACCATCATTTGCGCAAGAGACTACCAGTGAAGAACTTGAAGAGTTAGTTAGCAAATTGAGGCTAGCAGGGAAGGCATCCCTGTTTTGTGAATCATTGGAATCAAATGAATTTAAGCCTTGCACTGATTTTGAGACATCATGTCAAAAAGCTATTGACCGAAGAAACTGCCAATCTGATGATGGTAGTGTTGACGAGAGTAAAGCCTTCATGAGTCAACTGTATGAGACTATACCCAAAGAATGTAGTGCTGTTAATCTCAACAAGGATGTTCACAATGCCATCTTGAGCAAGGTAGGAATCACAGTTGAAGAATCAATCAACATTTGTCGTGAAACTTTAACTCAGAGTGAACAGCCAATTTGGTACCTGGAACGTTCAAAGCGGATTACAGCATCTCTCTTTGGAAAAGTGATGAATAGGAGACCAAATATCCATCCAAAGTCACTGATAGACGCAATCATGCACAAGAAACAAAATGCGAGGGGCTCTATGCCTGCAGCCTTGAGATGGGGCATTGATAATGAAGATGTTGCCATTGAGAAATACATGGAAATTGTCAATGATGCTGAAGTAAAAAAATGTGGGCTAGTTGTTAGCCCTCAATGGCCATGGTTAGGGTGTAGCCCAGATGGAATTATTTTGAAGAATTCCATCCCTGTTGGATGTATTGAAGTAAAATGTCCATATTCAAAGAGAGACATGAAACTTGAAGAAGCCAGTGCCAGTGACAAAACCTTTTTCTTGAAGTCTTTTGAAGGCAAACTCAAACTCAAAAGGAATCACATGTATTTTTACCAGTGCCAGGGAGTATTGAATATTCTAGGACTTAACTGGATTGATTTCATCGTTTACACTCCAAAGGACATTCATATTGAAAGAATTCAAGTGGACAAAAACTTGTGGCAATCAAGAATTCTTCCAGAATTAACAAAATTTTATGCAGCCTATATACTGCCAAAAGTGTAATTTTAGTATAAACTGGTCATCAAAGTGGTGTTTTGTAAAAAGTTTGATTTTATTGTCCAATCTACAAATTCTGTGTTGATCTCATTATAGGCTTGATTTTGATGTTTTCAGTGAAACGCTTGTATAGAATGAGTTTCTTACAATCATGCACAACAAGAAGTGAAACAATTATGAAGCTTGGACAGAGAAAGAAAGCTTGTAGGGGTAAAATGGGAGGCTAGGGCAAAATGGGTATTGTTCTTTTCCAAAGAATGGGGGATCATTGACCACAATCAATATTAATATAGCCTGCACGCAACCTCAACTCCTCCAAGTTGAGGCTGCACACAGGCTACATAAATAACCATATTCAATATTCAGTACTTCAAGGAGAGTAGAGTCAAGTTACTGTATCTGAAGATTTCCATAAAATCATTCTCAGTTTTTGCCTTTACCCATTTTGAGGTCAGAAGACCTTACATGGGCTTTGTGAAAATTAACATGGTTTTCCTGCTAATTCCTTGAGAATTTTTTTAGTTCCTCAGGAATTCTGGCTTGTTTAAAATTTACAATCTCACATCACTAAAGAATTCCTATTAGAATTTGAAGAAAAAAAGAAAATTCCCAAGTCTTTTTGAGGATTCTGGATCATACTGGAAAGTCAGGCTTATCCATTAATAAAAAGCACTTTAAACTCAGATGTCACTAATAGCATGTTCAAAAGTTTATGCATTGTTTTCTACAATAAGAGGTGGAAGAAAATTAGTTAGATAAGAACATATTATCCAGATTTTGTTAAGTTCTGCACCCATATTGATGGGGAAAACTGACTTCAAAATTCGAAAAGTTTTTATTCTTGAAATAGCACGCTCAACATGAATACGCACAGCTGCAATTTGCCGAGTCTCAACTTCCTCCTTGATGGACAAATGTTCTTTACCCCTCAGAAAGGGGGGGATGTTCAAGCTGACACCTTTTGGGAGGTCTACTTCTACGTCAAAGCCCTTGTCAGCCATAACTGAGTCTCCTTCTTCAAGTAGCTGGTAAATTCCACATTCAGAAGTTGCTCTCTTATCACTTGTTCTTCCCGTAAATAGGTCTGAGACATATGAGACAGCACCAGCAGGTGTTATACCAACAAGCCCTTTTGCTGTATTGTAATGTTTATAGTTCGAGTAAGTTGCAGCTTGAGACCTCACTGAGCTCGGCTTCTCAATGTATATTTCTGTGCAATCTATGATAACTCTGGTGGTTGGGTACATCTCCTTGAAAGAATTTGGCATTGTTTTCATTATTGCTGATTTGGAAGGCCAGATTGGGTAAGTTCTGAACTTGCTGTGTAGAAAGTCCAGCCAGGTTATCCAGATCCTTGAAAACTGAGAGCAAGAAATTCCAGCTCTGAAGGCTATGTCTTCTTCCAGCAGACCAAGGCGTAGTCTCACAAGTACATAGAAAAACTCTTGTTCTGCTGTCAAAGCTCTCTTTGGTCCTCGTTTCATGTACCCTGGTGAGTTTATATTTTCAGGGTTAGCCTTTGTTCCATGATAAACGAGGTTATTTACAGCTGGACCAAAGGAATCAAAAATGATCTTGAAAGTTTCATAATCTGTAAATCCAGTATAAAATCTGAATGCTTTCGGATTGGATTTGATATCATCCAATGAAAAACTATTTTTTTGTTTGCTGTCCACTTCAGTTAATCTTTGGATCTTATCTTTCAAACGCACATTTTCACGTTCAAGCTCTACTATTCTGGCAGTAAGATTGTCCTCTTGACTTTTCATTGGTCCTTGCTGTTGGTTACTCTCATTGTCCTCTTCTAGTTGAAGCTCACTTATTCCCTGGCTCACTTCGTCATCGACATTCAACCCACTCCATTGCTGGTCAAGTTCTGTTGCATCTTGCACCTCAGCTTGGCTTAATGTCCCGTTTTGGTTTAAGGGCTTTTTACAACATTTTGGCACAAATTCTCTGTTCCTTGATTTAAGTGTGGCCCTCTCTTTCTGCTCTTTCTTGTGTTTTGTTTTTGGGACAATAGTGGGGATATTATTCATGTATGTTTTTTGCCCCCCAACAAAATGTTTTGAGCACACTCTGTGTCCCAACCCTGGGTCCTTGAAATCCTTTCTCGAAATCATGTGTAACCATTTCCTTCGCAGTTCTTGTTTTTCTGCACTCTTTCCGTTCGGAAAATTATAAAATGAGAGTTCTGGATTCCGTTTGCTATTGCTGAAGCAGTCAGGAACACAGCATGTAAATCCTCCAACGAGAGCTTTCCCTTCTCTTCGCCTGTTTTCCTTCCCGTTGACCATGTTGACCTTAGGCCTTGTAGAACATTCGTCTTCTTCCTTCGCCAAAACTTCTTTAATCTGCAATTCTGTTGCACAGATCCCTGGACTAGAGTTTTGAAAAAAACTAGGGATCTGCTCATTGGTGAATTCAGATGATCTTTCCATGATTTTCTTTAATATTGACAACGTTAATCTACTTACTTCCGCGAACTTCCTTACAATTCTATACAAATCACAACACGAGATCAGATTTTTAACTACTAGTCCCGCAATGCAATGCGCGCCGCACGGGTGATGACGTAATTATGGGAAAGGCCTATTATCTTGTTTCAACCTCCATGATTATAATCCAAAAACAGAAGGTTGTTGTCAACATTTTTACAGAAATTTGGCTTTGTTGCTATTTTCCAAATCTCATTTGGAGCATTTTTAAGGCTGGTAACGGAATTACATCAATTGTACCAATATTTCGAGGTAGATTGTCAAACATTCAAACTTCTGTGAAATGAGCAGAAGCCTGGCTTAGACATTTTTGGTGCTTAAAAACAAAAGGTGAAGGAATTGGAAAATGTCAGATACTTTCTAAAGATTAGTCTGAAAATTGTTTTCTATGCTTAAATTTCATGGTAACGGAATTACAGGTCACGGTAACGGAATTACACTTTGTGATTTCCAATGCAAAAAGCTGCTGCAAATGAAAAAAAGGAACTCCAAATTTCATGAACAGTCAAACCAAACTAAAAGCTTCCTAAATGTCACTGTTATATTTTGTAAATCTCTCTGAACAACGCATTTGTTCTTTGAAAAAAGTCAATGTCACTCATTTGAGGATATTTGGCCTTGAATTGAGAAGAACGAGGCTTTGGCGCATCATCAAGCTCATAAACACATCTTTTTCTTCTGCAATATCTTGGTCACCAGGATCTTTGAATTGATTAACATCTGGGCTTATTTGGTCTAAAAACTGAAATTTGTATCCCCTTGGCTCTTTGCAGGCCGACATTTTTGTACAGGGTTTACATTAAAGGGAATAGACATAGCTATATCTCGTAGCCGCTATAAATAGGCTGAAGAAACGCCCACAAACCTATTGTTTCTTCAGCTACACAATGAGACCGGATGCGTCAAAGTGGTCGAGTATAATAGAATATATTTTTGACCTGGCCCGGGCCAGCTTTTAACTATGTCGATTCCCTTTAAACGAAATCGATTGAAGAAGCCAAGACAAATGAAACCCTCATAACAATGGGGTTTTGCTATGGGTGATTTTGCCACAATATTTCATAACTTACTGTCTATTTAATCTGAACTGATCTGAACAATATTCCAATTCCATTATTTTTTACATATATCCCAAAATTATTTGGTTTCTTCAGGTCTACCCAAATGGACTTTCTGTATGCAAAATATATGAGAGCCCCACTAGAACTATAATGTTGCAAACAATAAAATACTGAGCAAAACTAAAATTGAAATTAGATTGCTCCAAGGAACTCATCAAGAGAAACTATCAAAAGTGTAATTCCGTTACTGACAGTAATTCCGTTACCGATGTAATTATGTTACCATCGTTACACAAAGCAGGTTATGAAATTATTTTTTTCCGGATGTTTTCTTGAGACTTTGGCCCCTAACAATGATAGAAATGTAGATTTTCATTCAAAATAATTGACACCTTTATAGCAAGAAAACTTTTTTGTGTTATATGGTAACGGAATTACATCCCTTTGTGCTTCGTGAAAAATTGACCAGAAATGTTTAAGAATGCAAAAATTAATGTTCAAAGTCATGTATTTTTTAAAAGAATGTTTTGCATGGATATTCTAACCAGTTATAGCTGCATAACTTAGCAACAAAATGATGTTTGGATTGAAGTTTCCAACCCATAAGTTTTTTTCAAGATTTTATCTTGTGCGTGTCTGTCCAAAGCTACCATTTTGAATGAAAATGGTACGTTGAAATAAATTTTTTTCTCTTAATTCGAAATTTTCATGGTATTTTCCATTAGAAAAGTTGTTTTCTTAATCAATCTGTAAACATTGAAATTTCTGAAAAAAAATTTTCCCATGAAGAATTGCCCAAAATTAACTGCCCATTCATCAGCAGAGCCACTCCTTAAACAATGGTTTCCACTCGCTGCGACTTCGCCTTCAGGCATACTATTGTTCAATGGACGTTTAATTTTCCTCGATATCATAAACATTTTCATGTTTGGCCTAATCTAATCTAGACAAAATTGGCAGATTTGGTAAACACTAGAGTAAAGATAGAGGGACTTGTTACTTGTATACTAATTGTTCCCCGATACCTGTGACTCAGATAACCCAAGTTAATAATTATGTGCCACCGAAAGGCATATTAATCAATCTTACCTCATAACTTGTCCATTTGCAAGCCACAAATATGCAAACACATGCAACAACAGTTGGCTTCTGTTCAATACAGAATGTTGTTAAATGCAGGCTGAAATACAAAAGTATCTTAAGTTTTATTACTTCATAGATTAGGTTCAAGCAACCGGCTTTCTCACAATAACCTTTTGAATTACGTGTCTCACTGTAGTAAAGCATGGCTCTATTAAGCAATTGTGATGATCTACTACCCCTATGAATATATGAACATGCATCAAACAGAGATGTAATAACTTGTAACTCCTTTTATGTATGGGCCCTTAAAATTCTCTTGTTTACTGCAATATTTGGAATCTGCTGCAGGTCTTTGTAAAAGCATCATCTTTCCATTCAATTGGTTATCTTATGACCAATGAACAGAATATACCCAAAAAAAGCTCTCTCTCTACCAAGCACAGAATACCTTATAAATCAAAATATGATTATGATCATTACTTACGTTTAGGTAACATCCTTTTTATGTCTTGTTCAATTACTGCTATGACCATTCCCCTCAAGCAGCCCAAAAAATGATCAGAGGCAGGGTAAATTTCTCCCAAGGATGGGGACTGAGAACGTGCCATATTCCCAGCAAATGTATAATGCGACTGGTCCTGGTGTTGCTCTGGGGCCAGGGGAAAATTTACAGTCAAATGACCTAGGGCCAGGCATATTTTCTGGGCAAATTTCCATGGCGTCCTGGGGGATGGTCAGTGTAGGAATTCAACAAGACATTACCTCAAAGGTTTCCATTCCGCCAATTTGGTTCACTCATACTTACTTTGCAAGACACAACAAACTACAATGATAATTCAAAAATAGCAACCAAGAGTAGCTTGTAGTCTCACCTATTTGTTGCTAGAAAATAGGAAGTCTGAGCCAATTCCTTGGCAGCTAAAATAGAATGAACAACTCAATGACGAGGAGTTACTTCAAAACTTCATAAAATGAAAGACTTCCTACATGCTGAAATGTTTAAAAAGAAACCATGAGCAAAATGGAAATGAAAATATTTGCATGAAAGATTGATCTTGTAAACAAAGCCTTCACAGAACATGATTCCTACATGAATATCAGCTTATCAGTTTGCTAATGTGACACCAAACCTTCTGCAAAATGAATCTGAAGGAAAGATTGTGGCAGCAGATCATCCAAAACTTTAACGAAAATCAACTTCCAGTCTAATTGCAGCATTGTTGAAATACCATAAGAGAAACAAGAGAAACTCTCAACAATCTAAGTAAGACCACCATCAAATTTTTAACATTTTATATGAAATCTGATAACTATATGAAATACTGCATAACAGTTACCTTTCACCATCTGTGCACATTTGACAACATAAGTATGGGGATGCTCCACTGACAAATCAAACCCTGAAAGATGGTATCTACATTATGCATACTGAGCTGTCAATATGATATGACTTTACACTATTTCACTGGAGAGGGGACTAGCTGTGAAACAAAGGGTACAACAGCGGTTTGCATTAAAAGAAGTGAAGAGGACAATTAAAATAAGCTTCATTTAATCTTTCTATAGCATGCACAGTATTTTTCCAAAACATTTTAAGAAGTGTTTCCCTTAATTCAGTCTTTCTGTTGCATGTACTGTTTTTTTCCAAAGAAGGTTTAGAAGCCTTGCACTTTTACAATAACTATCAAAACATTTGTTGCATGTTGCTCACCTAATGTTTGCAGAAGAATGCTTTCGTTATCAACAAGATCTTGTGACATCTGCATATATTCCTGGAATATGGAAATTAGACTTTGATGTCACAATAGATAATAAGGGTGCACAACAAGATACCATTCTCATCCCCCCAACACCTTGAACCATATCATGCTTGCAGCGTATCCTATTTCTTATGATGCAGACTTCTTCAATTTCAATCCCACTGCTCTTTGCTATCCCACATCCCGTTAGGCAGGTTTTGCATAAACCTCAGCAAACTCATCAAAAATGGCCAATCCAGCATGACATACAGTATTCCACACCCTCAATAACTGCAAGTTTTACAAAGAGCATGGTTCTAACTACAAACAAAATTAAAGATGAATCTAAAATTTGAAGACATATGAGATGAGTTCAATAGCCATGAAGGCTTAGGTTATAAAGCCCAACTTTTGTCGCATTAAGCTTAATTGTTATTTAAGTCCGGCAAACAAGCGACATATGACCTGGACTTTTCAATTAAGCTAGAGCTTTTTAAAAAGTACGGCAGGATTTGCCGAACGAAAAGGCAAAAGTGTGGGTTCAGGTTATACGCCACTCTTTTGCTTTGCTAAACTTAACGATTCCATCGCCCTCTTGGGAGGCCCCGTTTTCGAAATGGCTGGCAAAGAAGAAGCTCCTTCACAGCAACGAAACGTTGTTTTTCCAATCAATTCTAATGGCCAATTTAGTTTAGTGCGACAACAGTGCAACGCATAACCCGAGTCTGCAATCAGCGTTGGCTTTTTGCCAAACGAAATGAATTAAGTTTAGCACGACAAAAAGTGGGCTTTATAAATTAACCTAAGCCTAAAGTATAACTGTAAATCTGCCTTTTTCCCAAAGGTTTGTTGTCTACTTTCATCTGTAAATATCTACTGTATATCTCTTGTTTCGATTTTCTATATCATCATTCCAGCACCTAACATTGCATAATACTGACTAAAATTAAAACAGGAGGATGCTAATTTTTGCATTTGAAATTATAACACACTTACATCACTTTGTACATCCAATTGTGCATCAGAATCTTTGTGCAAGCATCGATACGCTACTTTGAGAACATGTTCTAATTTCCTTGGCTGTTCTTCCACTTTAGCACCAAGGAATATGAAGCATGGCGCCATGGTCTGCAAGAAAAATTAGTCATACAAATTTGATTGAGCAGGATAAATGTAATTTTGTAAAACAAGAATGAATGAAAGATTCCTTCCTGCAATGCAAAGTGCAAAATAATTCATTTCATTTAAAGATGATGGAAATGAACTCAGTAGCAAATCAAAGAAACCTCAGGTATGTTACTATTTTCATCAATTTGGAAGCATTTGGCATTTCTAAAATCCTTGAGACATGTCCCCTACTCATTCAATCACCAAACCAGTCAAATGCTTGCCACAGGCTTATCGCCTAATAATAATAAATAATCTTTCATATTCATGCACAGTAAGGTTAATTTGTTCAGTAAATAAGATTACTGAATATCAATCAAAGACCTGTATTTTACAAAAGTTAATATTTACAAGAATAAAAGTTAAATATTATAAGATTAAAAATTACAACTCATAAATGACTAAAAGTCTAAGTTTGTGTCCTTGCTGGATGCTTTAAATTTCAAAAGTAACATTTTAGTTTTTGTAAGCTTATTGAGTAGTTATCAGACCTTGTCCTTAGAGGCGCCTGGCAGCGCGCCTGCGCCTCATCAGGCACCAATGTCTTTCCAGATCCATGATTCTTCACTCCCCTCATTTTGTAGTTCTCATAAAATCTGGGGCCTTGAGTGTTTGTTCATTTCATTAAACTTTGCAATCTTTGGGTTTCCTTTTGCAAATTATTAAAGGATTCATACTAATTCAAGAAGATATAACAAGGAAGTGAAATGATATCAAACTACCAGGTGAGCCAGAAAAAAGTTCCCACTTTCGACAGGCCACGATAAATCATATACTGGACCAATTTGAAATAGTTTATATTTAATCCTTTGTCAATATCCAATATTATTCTTGGTTATTTTTTGTTGATTTTTCAAATGCCTACTTATTGATATATTTACGATTTCTTGAAATTTTTTTGCCAGCGGACAGCCCAAAAAGATCGAAAAACAGTGATCAAATTTTCTAAAGACTGAACTTGGCAGAATGAAGGAAGTGCTTCTCGAAATGACTAGGGAATTTGAAATGGATTATGTCGCACGAGCGGTCGTTTAATGATTGCACAACATTAGTATCACTTTTATCAATACAAAGACTTTCAGTTTTTTACCATTTCTTTGAAAGGATGCTTACTAGCTATTGTAGTTCGTGCCTGTAGGGAATTAGAAATATTTCCAACAAGCGTGTGGATTCAGGAATTTTTGATGTGAAGACCTACTACCTAATTCCCTACAGGCACAAACTACATTAGCTAGCAAGTATCATTTCAAAGAAATGATAAAAAACCGAAAGTCTTTGTATTGATAAAAGTGATACTAATGTTGTGCAATCATTAAACGACCGCTCGTGCGACATAATCCATTTCAAATTCCCTAGTCATTTCGAGAAGCACTTCCTTCATTCTGCCAAGTTCAGTCTTTAGAAAATTTGATCACTGTTTTTCGATCTCTTTGGGCTGTCCGCTGGCAAAAAAATTTCAAGAAATCGTAAATATATCAATAAGTAGGCATCTGAAAAATCAATTAAAAATAACCAAGAATGATATAGGATATTGACAAAAGATTAAATGAAAAATATTTGAAATTGGTCCAGTGTATGATTTATCGTGGCCTGTCGAAAGTGGGAACTTTTTTCTGGCTCACCCGGTATTTCATATATGGACAATATTAAAATTCACAGGTAATTTTCCATATTGGCCTCTCATAACAAAAGAGCGAAAATGTAGGTCATGAAGATACAGTAGGTCAACAAGCAAACAGCTTCCTGGGGCTTTCCCACAGAGTATTCTGGAGCCCTCAAAAGAAGAAACAGTGTCTTTTTGAGCAAGATGTTATGTCGATATCACCATCTCTCACTCTTTGATTGAATCAAAAGAAGATTGGATCGAAATAAATATTCTCAGAAAGCTATGATGGACAAAAGCTACGTTTTATAGATGCCCACATTTTTGTATACCACAGAATACTGAAGATAATACATACCACAACTTTATCGAAATCTTAACATATCCCTGATGGTCAAGTATGGTGCTTAAAAATCAATCGCTACGTTACTTCTGTCATTTACAGTGCTATTCTTATGAATCAAATATCACGTGCCTCATTTCATATGGTGCGTGATCGGTCACGCACCAACTGAAAATCAAACAACAAGGCCTGAGTTACGATTTACAAGTCTGCACAGCCAAGGCCACAAGGTGATCTCATTATTTCCAAGGATTTTTCTTAGCCTAAAACTTAGCTAAAACAATAAGCACTTGGAAGCACTTTAATTGATACCATAGTTACCAAAATGTTCATAAATAAAAAATGTAAGCAAACACTTTATTCTCCAATGATGGCTGCAATGCTTGGACTTTGCATGACAAAGAGCTTTCCTTTCCTGTTTATAAGATGCAGTCCTTTCCTCCTTGTTGAATCATAAGTTATTCATTCCTTTATCATCTTAACCAAATTCATTCCTTTATCATCTTAACTCATCTTAAAGGGGCTGGGTCATGTAACCGTAAACAAATCTGTTATCTTTATAATCTATATTGTTGCCCGCACGCGCCGGCACGCGCCCATTGTGTTCTGCACAGATTTTGGTGGATGGGGTGAATCCACAATAAAGTTACTTATCAAAATCCATAAATATCTTTCCAATCTTACAACATATGGTTGTTTCGTTTGTTTCTCTCTGAAGTTCAAGAGTTTATCTTCAAAATAGCACTTTCATTTTGAGAAAAATAGTGGAAATTTGTGTGATATGGCCTGTCAAAAAAACTGCAAAATCGTCGTTTCGAAAGAAGTTTGTTTACTTTACGTGACCCAGCCCCTTTAACTACAATGATAAAGACTGCAACAAAAAAGTGCTCAGCTGCATTTTCATAAGTCATTTGTCAACATTTTTTACTTCTGGTTATGGAAAGATGAAAAAGTAACAATGACAGTTACACTTACATTTCTATGGAACTGCTTGAACGAATGAAACATGTAAAATCTGTGCATGTAGACAATAGATGTATTGATGCATAGTTGACTCCTGGTGAAGAGAACAAATCAGTAAATTAGGAAAGTCTGTCTGAAAACAAATGTCCCTCTAGCAATGGTCAGGCAAAAGTAGATCATCCTTAGCAAACACCGGACAAGCAGTTTTATATGGTTGTCATTTGATCTGGTATTCTTCTGAGGAATGTTAGATGTGGGGATGTTAGTTAGATGGGGCATATTTCTAGAGCATAAAACTACAAATTTGTAGGAGAAACAACAAGAAAACAAATACCTTTTTCAAGGACAGATCCTAATCTCACATGGGGTCTGCTAGGATAAAAAAGGTAGACTAGGGGTAAGATGGGTAATACTGATTGCCAGAAACACTGGAGGGGGGAGTGTGCGTGGCATGGCCCTTCCTGCCCTCTTGAAAATGGCCTAAATATGTTCTTTTCTATTGTTTTCCCCTCAAATTTGCAGTTCTGGCATCCCTGCTGATTGCAGAGAACCGGCAGATCATGAACTGTTCAATCAACATCCAATGCTTCAAGTAAGGTTGTGGCAAATGAAGCTGAATAAATTGCTCACAGAGATTTTACCCCAAGTTTACCCATTCTACCCTAGTCAACCCTATATCATTTGTGCATGACTGGTCAGCTTTGTTTTCAATTATTGAGAACGAGTCAGGATCTTAGCTGAAAGCCACTTTCCTATCCACTGATACTTGTCCCATCCCACGGGGGGGGGGTGTTCTTGGCCAAATTTTGGGTAGGGGTCTGCCGCAAGCACATTCAAATGGGTACTGTTGGCTAGACTAATTTTCATGAAAATGGTACCCTTGGCTAGACCAATTTGACCATTTTCTGAACCAATTTTTTACGAAAATGGTACCCTTGGCTAGACCAATTTTGACTATTTCCCGGACAAATATTGTCAAATTTGTGCCAAATATCATATCCTGACCGTTCGCTTGACCAATATTGTCAAAAATGATACCCTTGGCTAGATTGTTGCTAGGCCAAAATTGCAAAAAAGTATACCCTTGGCTAGACTACAAGTCCGAAAAAGTATACCCTTGGCTAGACTACAACTCCGAAAAAGTATACCCTTGCTCGCAGCACATCCCCAGGTACCTTTACTGTGGAAGAACCCCCCCCTCCCCCCGTGCCCAATCCAACCTTCTGCTGCGATTGCCAATTAAAAAAATTTGCATCCCTCCCAAAGTGCCTTGGCTTCCTGTACAAAAATATACGGCCATGTACAAGCCTTGTAGTTATGGCCTTGTAACCTTGTTCTAGCCTAGAAAAGCCTTGCTTTAACCTTGTAAATGGTTCAAAAAATGCTTATAAGTTTAACCTAGGCTAGCACAAGGTTGATCTTAGACTGTGGAAACCTTGTGTTAGACTGGTTGCAACTTGGAATCTTACTGACAGCCTCGTAACTTTCTTAGCCTTGTATTTTTGTACCCGTTTCTACAATGATAGTTTTCCTCATTAGAGTGCAGCAAAAAGAAGTCCTTGGGGTGGGGTAAAGAGAAATCGCACTACAAAACTCCAGATTTCCAAGTTCCCACTTTGCTTGCACGAGCTTGGCTTGCACATGTATAACTGTCATCAGGGATGGATCCAGCCAAAACTAAGATGGGGGCAACTTGGGGATGGGGTACCACCAACTCTAAGCAAATTCCAGCCTGTAACATATCACTGAGTTGGACATGTGCCATTGGTCAGAAGACAATACAGAATTCGAAACTTAGCAACTGCCCAGTCAAGCTTTGGAAAAAGGACAAGAGAATCTTTTGGTTATTTCATTTTGCGCTTAGCAAGATCTTGGGCACATGATGGAAGGAAAACTCTCTAATCCAGTGGCGGCACCAGACAAAAAATAGTGAGGGGGGGCAAAATTCCAAAATTTTCTGAATGTGGGATGTAGAAAGGTTTGCCAGACACATTTTTACACTTTAGAATTACAATCTTGGCCACATTTTTGAAAGTGGGGGTGTATTTACCCCCTCATACCCTTCCTGGCCCCACCCTGCTCCAATCTGTTGGATAACAGACTGGCAACTAAGTTGGGAAATAGTTTGAGCATTTGAAAGCTTCTTATTGCAATATATTGCTTACAAACAAGTTGAATTACACTGCACAGAAACCAAAATTTGGAATAAATGGTTTACTTCAGGCTCCAAAATATTTGGCTGAATGAAACAACGTTTTTCCTGGCCAGTAATTCGAAAATAAATTCAACAAGCATTACAAAGCTTGCTAATTTTCAATATCATGAGAGATAAGCAACAGTAAGAAAGTCAAATTTGGTAGAGAATAGTGCCAAAATTATGTAACGCTTCACCAAGCGTGCTGATGGTGGATTCCGGCCTGGTTTAGGCCACTTTGTTCGACAATATTTTAGACTTGTTATATCCAGCTTTACAGCTGTAATATGCTTGGTAAATATCACTTCCTAGCAATAATGTAAACAAAGTAACATCGAAGTAGTAAACATTGAAGGAAAAACCACAAATGCTGGGTGAAATCGTGATGTGATGATGAGCGTGGCGCCACAATGGACGAGGAAGACATCAATCAGTGTGCATCACAAAATCGAATGCGTCGTACTGTACAGGGGAAGGTACGTACACCGCTAGCCTTTGTCCAATATCTTGCACAAAATTTGCACACTGCTGTCTATATCCAAGCTCTTTCGCACTATCTATTCCGTCCCGAACTGACGGAGAATTCCGTATTTGTTCCCGAGCAAAGTACCATCTATCGGCCATTTTTTCAAGAGATTTCAACAAGGTGAACGCTCGCAATGAATGCTGGGGGAACGTTTGAAAGGTTTAAAATATTTCCTGACGTCAAAGGATTGCGCGGATCTGATTGGTCGATCATAAATTATGATTAATTTATTCCAAAAACACCATGAAAACATGGCGGAAAGAAAACCAAAGCACTGCAAAACAAAACTGCAAACAAATGTTTTCCAAACTTACCAATTTTCCAAATTTCCAAATGATTCTTCGTTAGATAACTTTCAGGATTCATGAAATAGGCAGAGTTTGTAAAGTATTTGTTTGAGCAGGATCTCTGTGAAATCATCTTGCTGTCCTCATCCACGTCGCCCGCCACTGCCGTTTCAAAATTCATCGAACGCCAGCTGTCACAAAATTGAGTTCGTTCTTCTTCATGCATCAGTGCTGACGATTGGCAAGCCTCCATAACTAATTTTATCTCAATTTTCTTATAATAGCCTTTACGAACGACTATTTATGACTTTTGGTATGGTTTAGCAAATTTTAATGCAATTTTATACTGCAAAGTTTTGCAACGCCTATCCACTGCTGTGGAAATTTGTTGACTGATGTCCTTGCATCGCTCCATCTTCATAAAGCACTCAACTTATTTACCTGTATCCCATAATGCATAGCGAGTCTGCAGGTAAGAAAAGAAAAAGGACCAAAGGCCAGCGAAAAAAATTGAAAAAAAGGCGGCTAAATTATTTTGTTAGATCAGATCGTTATTTCATCCAATTTTTATGATTTTGAGTATGCTTTTTACCGATTTCCCCTGGAGTCCACTATTGTTTTGAGGAAAAAATCTGGAGCCGAGTAAAAAGTTTTCGGGGGCACACCCCGTACAAATTTAGGTCAAGTACCCCCTGGTTTCTGGCGCTCCTAACTAACTGCACACAAATTATTGCAATTCAAATTAGGAAATTTCGGAGAAGCAGGATGAGATAAGAGGATGTTATAATTGCTTGGTATCTTTTGGATGGAGGCTATTTTGGGTACCAGGATCTCTTTTCACACTCTCAACTTTTTTGCAGAGTCTGGTACCCAGGGATATTTTGACAGGAAGATTTGCTGGTATTTGTAATAGTTTGATATGAATCACCGGAATCACCACTTCTTCAGGAAAATTTGGAGTAAACACTCCTTAGTTTGGCTCAAAGTGCCTCTCTCAATCCAATGTTTGCCAATGCGAAAATGGAAACTACAGAAAGAACCCGCAACAAAGAAACCATTTTAGAAGAAACATCAGGCTGAATTTTTTTGAGAAATGGTGCCCTCATACAAGAAACTTCTCAGCCTAAATTAGGAAAGTTTCTTAAAGGAGGGATCCCAAATAAACTCATATCTTTAACAATCTTTGTTAAAATCAGGTGCCAAACATTTTTAAAGATTTCATCAAAAGCATCTCATCTACGTATCTACTAGGCAATAGGCATGCATGCTAAAGTTGACTAAATTTCGAGCGAATGCCAGGTACGATAGTGTTTGCTCTGGGTTTTCTTTAAAGATTTTAAGTTGATAAGAAACCTTTCAGCCTGTTTCAAGATTAATGCCCCTATAATAGGAAACTAAGCAGGCTGTTTTAAAAAACCTGGTTTCTATTTTGCGGGTTCTGACTGTATTACAATTTTGTATTTCTTCTATGAATTCACGTTTCTCAGTGGCGTCGCCACGGGGTGGACTGGGGTGGACATGTCCACCCCAGTTTTCCCAGGGCTCGATTTTCTAATTTCTCAAAATCCGTAAAAAAAACTTTGTGGGGGGGGAGCGGTACATTTTTATTCACTTGGAACTTCTATGATAACTGGTTTTCCTCTTGAAGTTTCATTATTGAAAATTTCGAGAAATGTCTTAAATTTCAATTTCAAATCACATATTTTCCTTCCACGTAAATTGATATATCATGTACTTTTCTGTTTTCGTTGTGCAAAAATGCCCTCTGTTACGAAAGATGCTGCTTGCGATAATTGCTTTTCCAAAAATATCAAAAACGATCATAATGATAAAAAGGGCGTCTCCCACGTTTTCCGAGAGTCTGAAGGGCGTGGTCAGG
This sequence comes from Aurelia coerulea, assembly GCA_039566865.1. Classification (NCBI taxonomy): domain Eukaryota; kingdom Metazoa; phylum Cnidaria; class Scyphozoa; order Semaeostomeae; family Ulmaridae; genus Aurelia; species Aurelia coerulea. The sequence goes on from CM076944.1 coordinate 31,842,032, forward strand.
AGAATTTTTTCTGGGGGCTTTGCCCCCAGACCCCTGAAGCATGTCCACCCCAGATTTTCTGGGCTGGCGACGCCCCTGACGTTTCTAGGAAGTTTTTGAGGAAATGAACCTTTACATTGGCTTAGATCGACTCTCCTAGCCTTGTGTAGTATCAAAGTTCCCCGTGTGACGATATTAGATACTTATAAATTCTCATTTTTTCAAGTAAAACCTTCCTCCATTTTTTTCTCGAACGTTTTGTTTTTGCAAATTTCAACTTCTTCTTCATGAAACAAACAATTAAAGGCCCCCATTAGCCATGTTTGAAGAATGAGATCATGCACATAGCTTGCCTCAAAGTAGTAGAATATCTATTTGCAATTGCAATGCACGATTTAGTTCATATCGAAATGGCTGTAGCCTAATAACGAACCCACTTGATGAAGCAGACCAGATTTCTTGATATGCATCAAAACTATCAAATTCGATGTAGCGAGAGTCCAAAGACGTAGGGAACTGGGGGCACTGGTGGCATGTGCCCCCTAAGATTTTGCAACAAACCAAAAGGTGCCATTTTTGCCTCAGAATGAGCCTCTTTTAAAGACCAATGCGGACAGAAAGTAGTTTAATTTTGTTATTATTTACTTCGTGATTTAGTTATGTTTACTTCTCAATTTGTTTCATTGTGAAGGAAATCGGATATCTATCAGCACTCATACTATTTTCTGCTATATATCACATTTTTCCCGTCAAAAATCTGTTGTATATTACAGTGCCATTCTTACGAAAAAAGTGCCTTTAAATTGCCGTGCCCCTCCAAGTTTAAGATGCTTCCTACTGCTCTGAGTAAAACTGAAGGATGACCGACAATATTGACAATCTTTTTTACCCTATCCTGACAAGAGTTGCCACTATAACAGTGCCACATTTGTTTCTTGATAGTATTATATGGGTTTGTTGGTTCCCTTGGCAACAGTTAACCATATCGAAGATTTCAAACAGTAAGAGCAGTGTGCCAGGTCAAAGAGGTCAAATTTTGAAAATTGCCTTGTAATGAGTTGGCCGCTGGATTAATGTTAGGAGCAAGTAGTGATTAGCCTTAATGAGGAAATGTGAATTGGCAACTTCGCGAAACTTCATTGTTGGCCGAAATATATCAGAATTGTTTTGATTGTATACTTTAACAATGCCTATAAATATCTCAGATGCTTCGCTGATTGTTTCGATTGTGTGCACAAATAATGCCCATTGTTACAACATTCCTGATTCCTATGTACCTATATGTCTAGGTGTATTCCTTCCGGTTGGAGCAAAAGCCCCTCCATAATGTTTTCATTCTTCAAACATAACAAGAGTCCAGAGACGTAGGGAACCGGGGGGCACTAGGGCCACATGCCCCCAAGATTTGGCAACAAACCGAACGGTCACCCTTTTGTCTCAGGATATGCCCCTTTTAAAGACCAATGCAGACAGAAAGTACTTTAATTATGTTATTATTCACTTCGTGATTTAGTTGCATTTACTTCTCACTGTTTCATTGTGGAGGAAATCTGATATCTATCAGCATTCATACTATTTTCTTCTATGTATCACATTTTTACCACCAAAAATCTGATGTATATTAAAGTACCCTTCTTACAAAAAAAGTGCCATTGAAATGATGTGCCCCTCCAAGTTTAAGATGCTTTCTACTGCCCAGAGTGAAACGAAAGGATGGCCGCCAATATTGACAAATTTTTTACTTTATCCTGACAAGAGTTGCCACTATAACAGTGCCACAATTGTTTCTTGATAGTATTATATGGGTTGGTAGGTTCCATTGTTAACAGTTATCGATATTGAAGATTTTTCAAACAGTAAGGGCAGTGTGCCAGGTCAAAGAGGTCAAATTTTGAAGATTGCCTTGTAATGATTTGGCAGCTCCATTAATTTTGGGAGCAAGTAGTAATTAGTCTTAATGAGGAAATATCAATTGGCAACTACGCCAAATTTCATTGTTAGCCCAAATATCTCAGAATTGTTTTGATTCTTTCCATTTACAATGCCTATAAATATCTCAGATGCTTCGCTGATTGTTTCGATTGTGTGCACAAATAATGCCCATTGTTACAACATTCCTGATTCCTATGTACCTATCTATATGTCTATATATATAGGTGTATTCCTTCCGGTTGGAGCAAAAGCCCCTGCATAATGTTTTCATTCTTCAAACATAAAAATGCTGCCACGCATTGTAGATCTGTGAAGGAGCACAACAACAGCACGAGAGCAGGAGAACTCAGGAAGAGGCAGCAAGTCACAATGGCGGACGGCCTAACTCGCTGCTGATAAACACTGACCAATCAAAGTTCAAATAAATGAGGAAAAAACAAACGAATGGCGAATCAACATAACTTCCAGCAGAGTCATGGCTTTCGAGCACCCTTAGGTGATGGTGGAATGAGGCAAAATCAAGGAAGAGGCGGATACAAAGGCAATTTTTACAACCGGCCTGTTAGTGTTAGGCCTTCAGTGGGAACACATCCCATGTTTCCTCCTGAAGGCCAACACAGACAATATTTCAATCCCAATAGACCTTTTTTCAGCCCACCTAGAGTACCACATCAAAACTTTGGTGAATTCAGGCCACCAAGGCACCCAAGGATAACACATGGTAACATGAATAATAGGTTTAATATGCAGGGTAAAAATACAAGCTATGATAGACAGTGGAAAGGGCAAAAACACAATTTTCAGGTCAGTATTTTAGGCTGCAGTGTGGCATTTTTTGCTAAGACCTTGGATTATCAGTTCAATCCATCAATTTCTAATGTCTTCTTAAGTTAGAAATAAAGTGTTGTTGGGCTTAGTCATCAGCTAAAAAGTTAGAAATTTATCCTGAAGAAAGAAGACACGTTTGCCAAGATCTTTGCTGCTTACCAGCTGGTGTTTTTACTTCATTATTTTCCAAGTGTGCACAAATTGTTTTCAGTAATTTTTCAGGTGTGCCAGTACAATACTCTCCAGATTGCGGATACCGTTCCTTAAAAATCTGGGACAGCTTTGGAAAATATCCATTCGTTTTGAAGAATCTATCTTTCCTTTCTTCTATTTGCAACAATCTGCATAAATGCTTGCTCAAATTTGTGTGTATTTTGAAAATCTCTGAGTGCTGCAGGAGAGATCTCAGAGGAAATTAGTGAAAACCTTTTGCAGACATTGTGACTGGTGGCTTGGTTGGGAAAAGCCTTCATTGGATAAAAGAAACTACTGTTTGTATGATATTTGTATTTATCATAAGGTGAAACGAAGAAATGTCTAGATTGTACAGATTCTAGAATTTCCAGCACTGATACCTACCCCTCTCAACAATGAACTTTGGTTTTCTTCTAGAAAGGTGATTCTAAATTTGATGCAAAAAAGTACTTCAAAGAGTCAATGCTGGAAGACCCTTGGAAGGAACTTATTTCACAAAGAAACATGAAAGAAAAGCTTGAAGTAGCAAAATAAGGTCAATTTGCCCGATTTGCAGAAGTTGTAACATTTGGAATACCAAATATACAGTTTTATCTTGTGTAAAGAAAGAAATTTCTGGATTTTTGTTGTATTTTAACAATTTTTACATGACTTGACATTTTCAAAAGCAGATGTACATATGGTTTGAAAAACTAGTCAGTTTACTTTACGAATTTGGAATTTGTTAACAAATTTTCACTTTTACCCAAATTCCTAATTATTCATGATACCCCTCGTAATTCATTTTTGTATTTCTTGGTTGCTCGCAGCGGTACAAAATGATTTGTTTGACAGAAGCCAACTTTAACTTGCCAGACTTGTTATTTTTTTTTTTTTTATATAATCATTTAAAATGTTACAATACGTGTTACATCTACATCCTACCATACTTTCTAATTACTTTACAGACTATACAACACTACAGGGACGGGACCACAAGGAGCAAAAGACAATGACTACCCCGTGGACATTAACATAAAGACATGCAAAAAATAGCAACTAAATAAACAACTACAAAAAGCTACAAATACGATAAATTACTGATGAATACTAGAATCCGTTTCACATTGGATGTCAGGCCAGCATGGCATGATGCTGAGCAATAAGAACCCCAGACGAGAGAACAACAATGACAGCAGTTGCTACCGCTACTGATCCCCCTCCAGAGTCCCCAACTCTCAACACATTGCGCATATGCTGTCAGCTCTGGGTTTCTGATTCGCAATATCAATGGTCCGAAATACTGTCGATTTTGTGTGGATGAATTTTCATTCACCCTTGATGTGCCTAACATCAAATGTGAAACAGACTTACAAAATATACGGGGAAAAGTGTACATAGTGGTTGTGTGGCGTAAAACGATTGTTTGAAGTTATCCAAGCCGACCTGTTTTGTGGATGAAACTTAGAGTCTTTTCGAGTATATTTTTATTCACTTCGTCAGAAAGTTCTTCATGACCATACAATAAGTATTGAACCAGAACATTGTTTGGAAGCGCGTCGATTTGGACAAATGGTCGCAACAATTCTGAAACTCCAGCGAGAAGATCTTGTCGTTGAATGTCGAATGAAGGGCAAAGCAACAAGAAGTGCTCCGTATCCTCAATGCCATCATTCGTTGGGCACATTGGGTTCACTGTATCCCTAAAATTGTGCTTGAATTTGTGAAAATTCAATTTGCTGAGACCGACCCTGATTTGTAAAAGATAACCTAAGCCCATTGGGTCATGAATACCGAAAACAGACTTTGCACGGGGACGAATTATTGACAGAAGCTTTGTTTTAAAGACAGCGACAGAAGGTGCAAGTCTGATTGCTGGATCAAGTTTATTCCATTCAGAGATGCAATTGGGATAGAAACTTGATAGAAATTTCTCTGTTCTTGCCCTTATTCGCCCAATAACATCCTGGTTGCGAAGAGAGTAGTTTGACTGTTGAAGGAGTGGGACTTGTTATCAGACACTGGTTATCAAAAGTAGCACAAAAAATAAGATAAGAATATTTACAGTAGATCGAGGAAGGCTTTTTCAGAAGAAAGTCCCAATGTTTGTGAAATGAAATGTAGACATTCCTGACAGGCCATAACTATACATCTTTTTATTCAACTTAATCGTTGGCTGTGTGATATCAAAAATCAAAATTATTTACAAATTTCTTGAAACAAACATCTAAAGTCTTTTTAATAGTGAGTTCTCGTAACTTGCATCATCAATGAGGAAACTAAAAAAGAATTTAAAGTTTAATATATTAATTATTCATTGAAAAACATTTGAAGAAATTATCATTTCAAAATCACTCTACCAGATTGGTCAAAACTGTTTTAATTGGTTACCGCAGAGACCTTGAAATTATTTTTGATATTTAATTGTAAGATGCGCTTCTGTACATAGAAATGAGGTTCATGGTGAAAGGCTATAAGCCCTGTTATTATTTAACAAATGGCCACCCCCATCCGCCCAAGCATAGCACAGCGCACCACCACGAGGAGGCCCCATGGTAACACAGTGCCCTGTGAAGCACCAAGCACAAGCAGCCATGAGGGCAGCCACCCAAAACAACACCAATTTGGCAAGGACAAGCCAAGAAACTTGGTAAGTTTGAACAGCCAACAAACTTTGAGGGTATTCGTTTTGCTGTCTATTAACAAACAACAAACAGTTATTTTTGGTTTTCACTATATGGTTGCTCAAGTCAGAAAGATTAATGGATGGTTGAAAGAAATGCTTACCTGTACCAGAAGTAGCAAAATGGTATCGTAGCTAAATGCCATAAAGAGTGTGCATCAAATGTCCACCATATTGGAGGAAAGTCAAACAACTGAAAGGAAAGTAGTAGATATGTAATGATAGCTTGCTTAATACAAATCAGAAGTCTTGTGTCCCACAAAAAATATACAGATATGGTTGAGTCCAGCGATGAGAAGTTAACTGTAATCAATGGCTAATCAGTTTCAAATGTTCCTTGATAGTTAACTTGAACATTTAGATACCTCTCTAATGGATATTGATGCTTAAAATGTTTCTGGGACACCTGGTATGGATAATATAATAGATATTGCATGGAATAACAGGATCATTTTTAAACGCTGTAATCAGATCAGTAATCTAATCGGTGATCCAAGAAGAGTATTACAATTTCAAAATACCAATATTTAATGGGAAGCTCAATTTTAAAATTTTGCTTTTATGTGCAGAGACCGAAATTACATGGGATGTAGCCCAATTATCACCAAAAGCGGGAAAATTAGCAAAAGCAATGGATTTATGTCTATATGAAGAATAATGAAATATACAATGATTGTCGTCGCTTGTCTCATCCTTCGATTTCTGGTCAAACTGCGCTTTCCACCCGAATGTTCTACAGCAATGGATTTGTCAAAAAATTTAGGCTCGAGTCAGAGAATTTGGCCATTTTCTCAATGTTTGTCCTCCCCTCCCCCCCCATGGGGAAGAGGAGGACATCCCCATCTAAGAATTGAATTTCAACCACAACTGGTCTGGACACGAAAATCACTTTAAGCAATGAAAAAATTTCATCCAGGTAAACCACAAGAGACGTTAAATTTATTACCTATCAGTTGTGTTATTTTTCATCAATGGGGTTTTACTTAGCCTGTGTGCAACCTCAACTCCTGAGGAGGAGTTGAGGCTGCACACAGGCTAGCTTTACTAAGAAATTAAACCAATAATCAAGTGTGCATGACTTTGCTATTCGAAAAAACCAAATATGCTCTGCCTGAAACAATAATTTGGTTTGACAATATTTAATAATCTATGAAAAGTTTAGAATTTCTTTAAAGGTAGTGTGCAATGGTAAATGGACTTGTCTTTAAATAGAACAAAGCAAACACTGAGATACCGCACTGTTCTTTGGCTGTCCATTCCTTTGTTCAGGGTGCGTGTGTAACATAAATTTGAATGGGATATTTTTAGACAGTTTTGCGCTTTGCAAACGCAAGCTTTAAAGTGAAGGGAATAACCTGAGTTAAAAGATGAGATCTCATAGGTTTATAAATAGCCTATTGTATTTGATAATCCAACGAGAGGTGAAAGAAAGCAAAGCCAAAGAAAACACTGGAGGGATTAGGTGTTTCTTTGTCCTATTTATAGACGAGCGCTATATATGTCAGGTCATTCACTTTAACCTTGCACAAACCATTTAAAAGAGTCTGGATCGAGCGATCTTATTACACATCTTTATACGCGACGTTCGACCAAGTTGCATTGGAGCTTTTATCACTATTGTGGACATTCGAAAATTCTGTCAAACGTAGCAAAATGTTGTTCGATTCTGATTCTTTTATGAAAAGCTAAGCTAAGAGGTCCATTCAGTTGTATTTCATGGCAAATGAATCTTTAACTACAAAATGTCAAATTAACGCTACAAACCTCCAGACCGACGCACAGGAATACTGATACTACGATGAAAGCGCATTTCCAAACGTATGGTCTCTCGTGGCGTTTCTGTAAACAATTAAAAGTGGTGTGATCAACAAGGGCAGATTTTGCAACAATAGCTGCTGTTTTTCTCAGTATACTTTCCAGTACAAAGCGATTAGCGAATGCAAACAAAGGAATTTCAACGGCTGAGTGGTCCTGATTCTAAACAAAATAGGCCACAAGAGATACATTAAAATCGAAAACTTTCAGACGGAAAAATTTCAGAAAAACGACTTCGGGCAAAAAGCTTCCGGACGCTTTTTCGAGAATTTCGGACCAAAAAGCTTCTGGACAAACAATTTTGCATAAAGCCAAAATATATGTCAAAACTAATTGTAATTTTTGTGTTATTTAATCATGTGCAAGTTAAACTAACTAAAAATTTACATATAAATGCATCAGAAGCATTCAAAAAGCAGTTTCGAAGATTGCACCAATTGCACACGAAAACAAGAGGTACCTTTAACATCGACTCAAGAATATTGTTACTGACAACTGCAATGTAGAAACTCACCAGGATCACCGATGACAGCATATCATTTTTTTAACAAAGACATCGGAAAAACTTGTGTTCTGTTTCTACTTTTAAAAATTTTAGAACTTTCGGACAATTAAACTTTCGGATAAAAAAAATTGTCGGAAAATTTGATCATCCAAAAGCTTTCGATTTGAATGGAGCTGGCTGGGGAAAGAGATCATCAAGAGAAGACAGAAGATCCATCAAAGCAAGAATAATGAATCTAAATACTAGACATACGACCTTCAGTCACTGCGATCTTCGATTTGTTGATGTAAGTTCGGTTCAGTCGAAGTGATATCAACAAATCAAAGAACGTAAGGGAACAAGGGACTCAATAGCATGGTCAGCCTAAATACCTACCGCTGCAATAGACCTTTTACCTATTCTAAAAAAGGATCTGAATTGGACAATATTTTTTGAAGAATTTTCTTCTGTGCACAATCGATCGATCCACGCTCTTTTGTCGAATAGCTGAACGGACTATTCCCTTGGACGGACGACATGATTCTTTGTATTCGTTCAAAGTTTTTCTCCGAACTTGTTCAGAACCATTCAATTCAATGCGGAAAACTGAAACTCATGTAGTCAGTCTACACGTTCACAATTTCTTTTGCAATCGCTAAGATCGTTTTGTACCAGAGTGCCAATCAAAAGCAACAGTTTATAAATCCAACAAGAAGAAACTCCAACACAGAAATGTAATTTGAATTGAATCCAATCTATTTTTAGTGAGCTGTCAAATGGATAAAGCACAACAGCATGGGTTCCAAATCTTTAACTCAGCATAAAAAGGTGGGTGTAAAATTCAATGACCTATTCCTTCTGATTGAATGGCTTGAAAGAAACTTTAGATACTTATCTATAATTCTACCCTAGGACTTTCCAGAAATTTTGAATACTTTTCGAAATTACAGCGTATCTTACATTTCAATTTATTTGAGGATGTGACGTCATCAAATTTCTAAATCATAAACCAGATGAGTGACAGACTTTTGCTTGATACCGTATTGTAGGCATTCATAAACTATGGTTTTCTTCGAAATTACTTCAACGATTGTTTTAAGAAGAAAAACATTCTAATTCTGAAAATATTGAAGATTTCAGAAAAGTCCAACGGTAGAATTATAGAGAAATAGCTAATATTCTTTGAAGTCATTCAGTTCAAAGAAATAGGTCACTTAATTTTACGCTAGCCTTTCTAAAGATTTAGAATAATTGCAAGTACCGGACATCAACTTACCCAAAAGCACCACGAAAGCCACATTATAACATTCATCGTTCCTACAAAGAAAATAAATCAGTCAATGATCCAATAAATGAACTATACCATTTGACATATCATGATCTATTGAAAGGCTAATGCCATCATTGGCTTTGGGGCATTTTTGTTGCTTATGTTGTGTTCTCACATTTTGTCCCGAGCAAGATATGAATGTTTGGTTTGTTCTTCTGTGAAATATAAGGACTTATCTTCAAAATAACGCTTTCAGAACTAAACATCAAATTTGGTTCAAGTACTCTTACCATTTGTAAGTACCTTGTTTATTTGAATTTCATTTGTAGTTCGCAGGTTAAAAATGTTTGTTCGAGCAAGTCTTTTGCCCTACCCATCTGAAAGGGGCTCTATCTCCAAATTTCGGTCAAAACGGCGATTTTTGAGTTTTTTATTGATAGGTTAGATCAGACAGACTTTTCATCCTTTTTCATAATGAGGGCGCAACATGCAAGCATAAAAATCACGTCCAATTTTTTCCACTAACGCGGTAAGGCCTAGTTTAAACATCGTTTTTTTGCCATGTCGAATTCAACTGTGTTAAAAACGGCAGAATCTGCGGAGTCTAAAAACTTTAAATTTAAATATTGTTTTTGCCGTGTCGGATTGAAATTGAAATGGTTAGAACGGCCATTTTTCAAAATGTAAAAGCGCAGTGGCTGATTACACGAAGAAACCGCGGACCATAGCCTAGAATTGATTAAATAAACGCGGCAGAAATACAATGTTTCAATCAAGTCGTTTTTCTGCCGTTTGATACGACAGAGCTGCTGAACTCCTACTGTTTGCTCTACTCAAAATGGCAGGTGATTTAAAGGACATATGTCACGTTAGCAGTTGGTTAATACAACAAACATTTTTTACATTATAGTTTTTACATTTTTTCGATATTTTTTTGATATTTTGATATTTGATTCTTTTACCAATCAGTTTCGTGACTTTTTATTTCTGTTTCATAAATTTTTATTGCAATGAAAATTCAGCCTCGATTTTTTTGCGTTGTAATAAACAATGGAGAGAATTGTATTGCATGAACCAATCAGCTTCATGACATATGCCCTTTAACATCGTTTTTATGTCTAATTTAATTGACACTTAGAAGATTTTAACAGCATCTATTAAATTCGACACGGCAAAAACGATTTTAAAACTGGGCCTAAAAAGTACCATATCGCCTTTCACATTCGAATGTTTAAAGTGGGCCTAAGTTTTCAGGAATATACCGGGTGAGCCAGAAAAAAGTTCCCACTTTCGAAAATTTGTAGCACCACAAGTACTTCATGGATTTATATGATTCGAATTCTAGTTAAAAGCCAAAAGATCAAAGTATTTTTATGATTTTCTTGTCTTCTGAGAACTTTACGAAAATTTCATGGGTGCAGAAGGACTGAAAAGGGCCCTAAAACACTTGATCAAATCATTAATAGGCATGGGCGTTTCCCCTCTCTCAAGAGTAATAAGACATAGAATCTCAAACAGATACTAAAGATTTTCAATCCCATGGCAATAAATGTGCAGACGATATCTCTCACCCATGAGAAATTGCATTGCTTCTGTTTATTCTGAGCGAGCAGTCCTGTATGATTTGATCAAGTATTTTAGGCCTTTTTCAGTTATTTTGCAACCACAAAGTTTTCCAAGATTTGAATTTACCAATTTTCCAGTGCTTGTAACAAGGCGAGAAAAATCACAAAAATACTTCGATATTTTGGCTGTGAAGCAAATATTGATTCATTCCAATCCATCCAGTACTCTTGATGCTATGAATTTTCAAAAGTGGGAACTTATTTTTGGCTCACCTGGTATTCAAATTCCATTCGAAGAAAGTAGCTTCATCATGAAATTGTAGACAAACATGAATATCTCAGATATCCCGGTACATCTCGAAAGAAGTAGACTTCCTTGCATGCAACACACAACCATGCGAAATGAAGTGTAATCGATAGCTACGTTCAAGCAGGATATTTACTCACCAATGAAAACATTAAATTTCATATTCCATCCATAATCAAATTTGATGAAACCCATCGTGTATGTATGATATGCGTACAAAACTACCAATGCTGACCCAAATACAAAACATCTGAAATAAAGGAAATTGGTAAGAAGATGGAGGCAAAGAAAAAAGACTTTAAATCAGCACACTAAGGCCTTTCGAACTTATGTTCTCTTCAGAGTGTGACTAACATTTGAAAGTGAAATCTATCGTAACGATTTATATAAACTGTAAAACTATTTCTATGTTTCCTGTTCGGCGATTGATAAAGAAGATATATTTTAGCTGTTAAGTAGGCTATTGTCCTAAACAAAGAAAATGTACATTAAAGCCAATATATGGGGCACAAAATATTTTTGGGACGAAGAATGGCTGGAAATTGTCTCTGATGAATCTGGGACATTTTGTGAGAATTTGGCAGCATGTTAAAAGTTTTTATTGAGGCAAGGCACTTTTTAACCATTTCCTGTTAATAAGCAACAACAGTTGATTTTTACCATCTACCAGGTGAACCAAAAACACTTCACGAGTTAGATCATGATCAGCTGTCTGAAATCAAAAGTTGTTGACAAATGCTTTGTATCACAGTTTAGTTGTAAGGCTTAGCTATCCTTTGAGATGCTGTATGGTCATTTTAAGCAATGACTACCACTCGAAAAACCAGATTTCAAGAAAATTTGGAATACAGTAAAAACCCGCATATAAGAACCACCCACTTATAAGAACCTGAGGCCTAAACTGTTCTAATTTCACCCCCTTAAAGAAGAACCTATTCATCCTTAAATTCAAGGAAGGTTCTTATCTTAAACAAGTTAAATGTAAACTACTGGGTGGTAATATGTGATAAAATGTTTTAAGAAAAAAATTCCTTGTATGAATGGATTTGATACAGATAAGGCTAGGTAGATAAAGTTGTTCTTTATAAAATTGTGTCATGATAGTGAGTACGTGAAAACCTTGTTTTCTTATATTTGGCCTAACTTCCTGAAGATATGCAATTAATTCTTTTGATAAGAACCTATTTAAGAACCTTGCATCCTGTTTTCAAGAATAGTATCATATGCATAAGAACCTAAACAGGGTGATTTCAAAATGTAAGGTTCTTATATGCGGGTTTTTACTGTACCGGATTCCTCATTTTGAGTGAAATAATCGCCATCATTTTCCAGTCAACATTTCCCGAAAAAACGTAGCGATGGATTTGAAGTCGTCTGGGGAAATTTTTGGTTGCAAAATGATTGACCTCTGTTCTTCATTCAAATTTCATTGACCAAGCAACATCTCAAAAGATAGCTGAATCTTTCAGCTACATGCTGATACCTTGTTTGTGTTAATAACATTTGCTTTCAGGAAACTGTGCAATCTACCGTGTGAGTCATAAAAAGAATCCCCGCTTGGAAGGCCATTGCTCCGTGAATATCAACGCAATATTATTTAAAACAGTCTTGTTTTATTGCCAATATGTTCAATTAGGTTCAGTAATTTACCCGGCTTTAATCGGCCATTCCCTCCCGTGGATATGGGTGATTTTCTGCAGAAAGCCCCTTCTAAAAACCTGCAAAAAGAATGAAAACAATAAACAAATTTTCCTTCTTAAGATTGATGACACTCGCATAAATTCATGTATTCTGTCCTCTTGGGAGAATGGAATCCCCCTGAATAGGTCATCGATACCAGGGGGAGGACTCATTCATCCTCCCAAGACGATAGCACGTGCTAAAGCATCCACAAGTCATTGCTGTAAGGCCATTGTAAGGCAGAAATGTTAGGGAAATTTGTTCATGATTTTGGGCACGTTTTGAACGTTTTTGAAGAGGCTTTCTCGAGAAAATCCCTCATAATTTCAGAATGGAGTGGCCGATTTCAGTCAGGTAAATCTTATAATAGATTTGAACATTTCTACCATTAAGCTATGTATTTACCGATATCATTGTCTTGATATCCAGGGAGCTGTGACCTTTCAAACGGGGATTCTTTTTTCTGACTCACCCGGTAGTTTGTGAAGTTTTTGTGGGTCACCCGGTATATTGTTCAATTCAATGTTAACCATCAAACACACATACTCATAAATTTAGGGATCGTCCAAATTGATCGCTTGTTTTTTAGCCGAATTAGTCCACCGAAAGTAAAATTTTATCGGCAATTTAAGTTTGCAGCTATTGCAGTCTGGAAATCAGTATTTTAGCCAACGAATTCGGCTGTATGGTGAGGAACTGTCTGGGTATTTGATTGAAACATTCGGCATTTCACATTTTCGGCATAAAATCGGCAAAATACCGGGTGCGCCAAAATAAACTATGCACGTTTGGCAGGCCACAATAAATCCTACACTGGACCGATTTTGGAGATTCATGACTTAATCTTTAGCAAAAAGCCTGAATAGATCCTAGGATTTTTGCAATTTTTTTTGTTTTCATTTTTTAGAGCTAGACGCGAGTTTCTTAAAATTTTCGTTTTCGAAAACACTGATAACGATCAAAGAACGTCGATCAAATTTTCTAAAGAATCGACAAAGAGAAAACTTTTCGTGTTGATTTGGAATCTAGAAATCGATTTATTAATTCATACAATTAATTCCAAGTCACCACGAAAAAGGATTCTCTTTGTCGATTCTTTAGAAAATTTGATCCACGCTTTTGATCGTTTTCAGTGTTTTCGAAAACGAAAATTTTAAGAAATTTGCGTCTAGCTCTAAAATGAAAACAAAAAAATTTTGCAAAAATCCTCTTAGAATCTGATTCAGGTTTTTTGCTAAAAATCGAGTCACGAATCTCCAAAATCGGTCCAGCGTAGGATTTATTGTGGCCTGCCAAACGTGCATAGTTTATTTTGGCGCACCCGGTATTCTAGTTTACTTACTTTTGATCCTTTTGGTCTCCCACAATTCTACAAAAAGGATTGAAAGAACGTTGGATCATAATGGGTTAACACACAGGTTGCCTTTTTAAATAGACAAAGGAAAGAGAACAACTTGTCCTTCCCAGTCTTTTACACTACATGGTGCTGGTGCTGCAACATTTCAGTTGTTGCAGGAGTTTTTTTAAATTTGGGGAAAACAGGTATACTGTACTGTAGATTGTTTAAGGAATGTTTCATTACCTCAAAGGGGCTCCGCCGTCAAACGGTAAACAAATCCGTAAACTCGCACTTGTTGGGGATTATCCATTGTTCATCCATTGTTCTCTGCAGTTTGTTTGGTGGCTTCACCCAAGCCACCAAAAAGCGACCGTTAAAAATCCACTTATATCAGAGCAATCGTAGAAGATATGAATGTTTGGTTTGTTCCTTAGTGAAGTACAATGATTAATGCCAAAACAACAACTTTCATTTTGAAAAAAGTACGAAAATCCTGTGTGATATCACCTTTCGAAAAACTGCAAGAATCATCGTTTTGTTTACATTTTGACGACGGAGCCCCTTTGATAGAAATAAATAATAATTATAATAATTTCTTTATTTAAGGTTGGCTTCTCGTCTAGCTGATGCAAATTAATAGCAACCAAGATTTAACTATATAAATGTTAATAATAAAATCAAATCCAGCTTACAAGGATATCAATCAATCTACAACTACAGAAACCCTACATTTTCCATATATCGCTTACATTTGTACAGTTGCAATCAAAACTGTAGCTGTTAATTTTTCTTTTGAAACTATAATCTAATATTTCTGCCACTACAAACGGCGTATGGAATATCTTTCTCCGCGAACATTTGATTCATGAAACTTGGATTGAGATTCCTTTGAGTTTTAAAAATTTCAGCAGCAAGCAACTGTAAATTGTTGTGCCTTGTGGTGAATAGGCACTGTGTTTGCTTCCGTAAATAAATCTTCGAAATTTGAACAACTATCTTTGTATGCGATTCTCAGGGCTCTCTGGAAGGATTTTCTTATTAACTGACCAACCATGCAACATTAAGGGGCAGAACAGTATATAATATCTTACCTTACAAAGGAAACTAAAATTGAGCTTAAAACCATCAATGTTGCACAAAAATAATCCATTTTCTGCAATAGGAAAATATGATTTGAAAGTTTTGTTTTACATCTGTGGAAGAATAGTTTCCAAACATTTACAAATCTTACAAATATGTAAATAAAATCATGCATATACCAGGAGAGTCAATAAAAAGTATCCCCGTTTGGAAAGCCACTGCTCTCTGAATATCAAAACAATAATATTGAAAACTGTCTTATTTTATTGCCGATATGTTCAATTAGCATCAATAATTCACCTGGCTTTATCGGCCATTCCTTCTCCTCGATATGGGAGATTTTCTGCAGAAAGCCTTTTCATAAAAACCTGCAAAAACGAGTGAAATACGATGAGATGATTTGCTTAGTTTTTCTTCCTAATAATAATGACATTCACATGTATTCATGTATTTTGTCCACTTGGGAAAATGGAATCACCTTCAATAGGTTATTGATACTGAGGGAAAGACTTGTTCATCCTCGCAAGAGGATAGCACATGCTACAGCTTCCAGAAATCATTGTTGTAAGGCCCGTGAAAGGCAGAAATGTTAGGGAAATTTGTTAGTGATTTTGGGTACATTTGGAAGGTACCTTGAAGCCGCTTTCTCGAGAAAATCCCTCATAATTTCAGAACGGAGTGGCCGATTTTAATCAGGTAAATTTCAAAATGGATCTGACCATGTCTTCCATTAAACTTTACAGTATATTTGCGAATATCATCGTCTTGATATCCAGGGAGCCATGACCTTTGAAATTGGGATTCTTTTTATTGACTCACCCGGCATCTTCAGGGGTACCATTATCATCAACAAAACAATTAATCCTCCATACATACCTCCGTGAAATCTAGATCTCTGGTATGAAAAACTGTTGACCAAAACCAACAATTAACATTTACCTGAAATAAAATTAAAAGCTATTTAAATTCTACTCAGATCATGGGTAGTTAGACCACAGTTATGCTTGATTCCCATAGCTTTGTTCTTTTGCAGACGAAAACATTATTTAGCTTTGTTCTTTTGCAGACGAAAACATTATTTACTACTTAGAAACTATTCCTCCGCAGGTACATGTTAGTTGCAGTGCTCCTCCATAGAAGCACACCAGCAGTGTCTAGCTATGCATGCTCAGATACTTGATACAGCTATATGGCTTCAGATACAGATCAGATACAGCTACGGTATATGGCTTCGCCAAAATTATGTAAATTCAGCAAATAATATTTTCACCTAAAAAACTAAATAGAACTTATATCAAGTTTTCAGAGAATGTGGGTTAAAGTTTAAAGCATTTATCTCTTGGGATGCAGTGTACACTAGATCACAGAAATTTTACGTTAAAAATTTTCTACCACCAACAGATTTCGGACAAATAAATTTCAGCGAGAATTTTGGGTGAACTTTTGTAAAGCCAGAAATTTTCATTCATGATCATTGTTTGTGAAATCAAAACAATTTTAAAGATGCTACTGTTTTTAACAATCTTAACATTGCAAAAATTGATACTTGTTCAAGTTAACAGGGTCCAATGTTTCAAATTCCTGTGAAAAAACTCACCAGAAAATAAAATTTTGCTGTCAGATAGAATGGATAACTGCTGGTGATACATTGTGAAAATTTCAGCCACCCTAAGACATGAGCCAGTAGATTTCCCAATGAGAAGATAGTTGATGCTGGCTCTTGAATGCCAAGCAACCTGGCAAATGGCCACTTGAAATAGGAGAAAAAAGCAAAATATAAATAATTAGTCAATGTCCAAGAACTCTTTTGCAGTTCTGGTAAAGGTCAGTTTCAACTTTCGCAAATTTGGTTGCGTGACCGCACAACCAGTTGTCTAGGCATGTGTAGCTTGCTTCAGTGACAAAGGTCTTTTATATATATCAATCTAAAATTTTACAATAACAGAACATGGTTACAAGACGATACCACAGGGAGAATGAGAATAAATTGCAACCCCGTGTCTTTAACAAATAACATAAAGCATTTACATGAAAAAAGTAACTAAACTACATCATAAACTAAAGCTACTACAAAATTAAACTTTTTTGTGAAAACCATGAGCAGAGCCAATCAATACGCACGAGCAAAGCCAGATACTGTAATACTCTTACAAAAGGATCTTCAGGCTTTCTGGAACATTTTTTAAGGTCAAGGGGAATTGTGCTGCTACTGTCGTAACGGGACTCGTGTGTACACATTTAGTACACACGGGTCCTCTTGCAATGACTATTATCTTCAGGCTTTCTGGAACATTTTTTAAGGTCAAGGGGAATTGTGCTGCTACTGTCGTAATGGGACTGGTGTATACACATTTAGTATACACCGGTCTCCTTACAACAGGAGTATTATTTTCAGGGTTTCTGGAAGATTTTTGAGGTAAAGGGAAAATTTGATTCTACTGCAGTAACAGGACCGTTGTTCTTTTTGCATCTCATTAAAAAGTTTACAAGGCAAGTTGAGAAATACACCACCTACACTATACTACCTACTACTGTAATTACTCTACAAAACACTGCAAGGATGAAAATGTCACAGGGAGCAATAGACTATGACAAACCTGCGGCAGTTTACATAGTAGAAAGAAATAAAAACTACCGGGTGAATCAGGAAACACGTACCACCCAAGTAGGGGCTGTTTCTTACCTTACCTTTCTATTCTATCTTACCTTTCCATGAAACTGGAAAACTGGATAACCCATTGCAAGCAATTCTGTTGTTGTGTTGTGCATACATTGGTACTTGAGCTCATCTAGACAGCTCCATCCAAAAATTTTAAGATGCAGTGGAAGTTCACCAGGATAGTTGGGGTAATTACAGAAAGGCTTATTTCTCATCAGGCAATAGGTATACGCATCAAGCCTGTCACCAAATGAGCAAGATGTATCTCCCACTAATGTGACAAGGATTACCAAGCCAATGTAGAAATATGCGACCATGTTTACCTGGTGAAAGGAGGAAGTAGCTCTTATCTCAGGTGAGTGAGGAAGGCTTTGCCATTTGAAAAATTTGCAAATTTGGTGTTACCACCTACCCTGACTGGAAAGTTTGTATAGTGCATGTACACGTTTTTTTTTATAAGAAACTTGGATCAGCACTTAGTACTAAAAGTTTCTTAATTTCGCATGAAAATTTCGGTGTTTTAGTAGTAAAAGTTTCTTAATTAGTTTCTTATTTTTTTGGGCCTAAAATTGCGATATTGTTCGAAGTTGAGCCTTCTTCTCGACAAAGGGCTTCCATTTTGCATTTACATTGTCATCAAGAAGAAGTCATGCACATTAAGGCAAAAATTTACCAATTTTGCAGTTAAAAGTCAAGAAAAGATAAAGATACCTGTGTTAGAGACACATAGAA
This sequence comes from Aurelia coerulea, assembly GCA_039566865.1. NCBI lineage: Eukaryota > Metazoa > Cnidaria > Scyphozoa > Semaeostomeae > Ulmaridae > Aurelia > Aurelia coerulea. The sequence goes on from CM076944.1 coordinate 31,860,559, forward strand.
TAAGAGAGACATACAGAAATAAAGTTTTAGAGTTTCTTATCTGTTCTTGAGCGTAGTACTAGAGTTTCTTAAATTTTTGGTCATCGTAGTACTAGTTTCTTATAAACCAGTTTCTTATAAAAAAAAAACGTGTAATGTCTTGCACACAACACACAGAAACTTAAGTGGTTTTCAATCTAAGCCACACAGTTGGCAATAAACAAAAGATGTATTATTTTTAACCAATGCTCAATTCAGATTCTTTTGTAGAAAAGCACACTTTGAGGGAGGTGATGACAGTATTTTGAAAACATCAAGTGGAAGTTTTGCAGGAAAGAATCAATATGTGTATCCCAGTACTAAGTACTTCTCATGCAGTCTGCAGAAGAGTATTAGGACTTTTGACAAGATCACTGTATTGTGCAAGGAGAAACTTCTTCTTTCTCCATTGTCTATTCAGAATATCCTTTTTCAGTGGCAGCACCACTAGGGGGAATGGGGGACGAGTTCCCCACCCACGTCTCACCAGTAGGCTTTATTCTATTACAATTTCCCTGCTGGGGCCGTAACAATATTTTGACCTAGTCAGGGCAAAACTAGGGGAAAGCCATTGTTTTTGACTAGGTTGCTGATGTTAGCCACAGTTTCGAGAGGAAACGTGAGAAAAAATATTTGTGGCCCACAGAAAGCAGTTTGGCAAGGAGGAAACGAGGTCTGTTATAATATATCCACAAAGAAAACATTTCTGAAGGGCATGCACTTTGAAAGAATAGATATCAATTCCATTTGTGATTAGACCCATTCAGGGCGACAGTACACAAGATGAAATTCAAATTGCACTCTTCCTCTTCTTTTCAAGTTTCAAGATCAAGATGATGATAACAGTAGAAGGTGCTTTTTGTTTGGATTTTGCTGCCGAATTTTTGTTTAATGCACCATTTGATTTAACTGCACCATTTGATCGAGTTGAGTGATCGTGAATATGACGAATTTAGTAAATAAAAACTTAAGGATTAAATAATTCTAGTCGAAATATCTTACCTTTTGGCTGATGAGAGTTGCAAAACCCCGCCATTCAAACTTCGAAGAACGCCAATGTCTTCTCTTGATTGATCAATAAAATGATGTTGTTGTTGTATTTTGTTGTTGCTTGGTGCAGGAACGAGGCTATAAAATGGCGGTTTTCGAATTTTGTTTCATAAGTTCAGAAAAGCAAGTCACCGGTACAAGCACTGAAAGAAGGAGAGAAATGCTCCTGTAAGTATTGTTTGGTAAGAAAAATATTTTTGACCTTCCAGTTTTCCAATTCTTTTCCTAACTAGAAAGCAGTTGCAAAAAGGAAAAATTCTTAATAAAGAAAAATGTTGGGGAATTCTCGTTTCTTAAAATGCATCATCATGCATGTATTGTGGCCTACTGACCTACCTAACTACTGTAGTTCCAACCAGGTGGCGGTCCTAGCTAGATAGGTCTTTACCTTCCTCAAATTGAATAATGCAAAACAAAGATGCCCTTTTTTCAACTGTCTGGAAAGACATCGGCGGGGGGGGGGATGTTCTGTTCATTGGTTGGACCAGATTTTAGTCATTGGGACATGTCATGAACTGAACATCCGACTTTTCAAAAAGTATACCCAAAACTTTATACCCATTCAGGGCCGTCGCGAAGGAAGTCGAGGAAGGGGGGTGTAAGCCTTAAATTCGCCGATAAGGGGCGTGGTAATTGGGCGTGGTCGTTGAAAATTCAACCTACGTTGATACATCTTCTATGATATGACAGTCACCTTTTCAAACGTGATTGTCGAAAATACTATTGGCTATCGGTTAATCTTTTGGCTAATCTTCTTGTAAAAGGGTACTAAAATTGGGTAGGGCAGGGCAAGAGCTTGGACGACAGAGAAGACATAAGTATCGAGTTTCTTCCCTTTGGGCCTTTATGATCTTAAATATCCTTTCTTTATAACTTTAAACCAGTGCTAGCGAGACTCTGGTTGATTGGGCGCATCCAATTCTTTCTCAAGCACTGCATGCCCTCATATACCAAATAAGAAAATAAATAAACACCAAGACTCTTATGCTGGTGGTAATCCACCCTTCCTACACTAGCATCACTTATTCATGTCTGTTCCCCTCATAAAGTTGGGCCTTGTCGGCTTGTTGATAGAAAGGAATCGTATTTTCGACAAAAAATTAGTGAACTTAGGTAGGGCAGTGCTAGCGAAGCGAGCAAAAATTCACGTATCTGTAACGGTTAGACTACCCAACATGCATGTAATCGTAATGCAACAAACCGTCTTAAATTACAGTCTGAAATTCTCGTAGTATCAGTGCTCTGTAGCTGAATCGGGGCTTACCACCTTTGGATGGAAGTTTGTCGGCAAATGCTGGTGTTAGGATAGAGCTTGATTTGCCGACAGCCACTTTTCCAGGGGGGGTGTCACACCCCCTACACCCCCCTATGGCGACGGCCCTGTACCCATTCTTCAACAAATGGCATATTTGTTCGTTCTTTAGACCAAAATTACGAAAATTGATACCCTCCCTTGTCCCAAAATCTGGAAAATCAAGCAGGGAGTTGGTGAAAATGAATGAAAAAATTTAATTCCCAAGGGGATATCCTCCAGGTATCAATTGGACGATTGAGCTAAAGATAGCAGCAAGGAACTTTTTACCAAAATGCATTGCATTCGAATTATGAATCTTTAATGATTCTATAGAAATCTGATTAAAGAAGGCAATGCATGTGGTAAAAAGTTCCTTTAGCATAATCATCTAAATTCAATTTCATACTCGATTTATCTTCATTGTCAAGATAATATAACGTTTTTCAACTTTTTTATAATTACAATCTTTGCAGGAAGAAGAGTAGGATCTTGAGAAGTGCGTTGGTTTTACTGCAGTCAAGGTACTGTAGTTATCAGAAAGGAGAAACTGCTTATGGCACCATTAAGCCTTTAATATGTCTGAAATTGTAAAAAGATTCGGATGCAAAAAACGAGAAGATTTAGTACACTGAGGCCTTTCTGACTTGTGTCGTCATCAGAGTGTGACTAAAACAGAACTGTCTGATATACACACATTTCCTCATGAGAAACTTTATAGCTCAAGCATCACAGTAAAGGATGATTTTTGCAATTTGCCTTCAGCGTTTCTTTACTGTTTATCAGATTAAATTTTTTGTTGACATTTGTAAATTGCAAATAGACAGAGCAATATAACATCAGTTAACAAGACATGAAATGTTGGAGATATTCTCAACAAATAGGATGTTCACAGACGTTTCTAATTCTTTTAAAATTCCCAAGTTTCTGATAAATGGATTTTTAATAGAATATGAGATGCAAGGAACAACTTGGAATGTTCTTTTTTGAGTAGATGAAGTTTTTAGCCTGGGGAGGGGGCATTTAGTGATATTTGCTGATGGGATATGCACTCCTTCCCGAGTATCGTTTTCGCCTTTTTTCTAATGTTGGGTATCAAAAGAAGACAATTTTTCTGGAGCTGGTTGTGAGAAGGGGTATTTTGTTCAAGTGAGTTATTATTTCATCCTTTGCCGTTGTATCCTTTACGTTTTGGAGTATACTTTTGCCGATTTTTTTAAAAGCCGGCTATCATTTTGAGAGAAAATTTCTAAAGCCATGTGACAAAATCATTTCTTGGAGTGCACACCCCCGTAAAAATGAAAGTCAAATGCCCCCTGGGTTTTTAGAGTCTCAGAAAGATTTTGAGCATCCATTCTAGCCTAATGCAGCCTTGCCTTGTTGTGAAGTTGAAATCATATTTTCTAGGATGTCCAGTGGAACAACTACACACCTGGAAAGGACTGCTGATGTGAAAAGACTTGAGGTATGTGCAATATGAAACCTTTCAACTACAAAACGTTTTAATACTGTAAATTACTCATCAGTTGAAAGTACTCACTCAGGCTTCAGACATCCACTACTGAAAGGAGAATTGTCCCTTGTCCAGTACAGTAAGTTGATTGCAAATTGTACCATTTATTCATGACTTTTCTCCGGTTTAGGCAGTGGTAGTAGGTGGCAGCCAGTCTGCTGAATAGTTTGGGATGAAGTTTTTGTTTCAGGTGAAATGAATTGTTTACATCCATTTGAAAAATCATCATTGTTTTCCTCAACATTAGGGTGATGGCACCCCTTCCCTGCCCCCTATTTTTTCACTCATGTCAAGAATATATGTGTATTTATATCTTGTTTTTTAATCTGTTGGTTCCTTTCTCAGATACTTTCTGCTGCCAAGGTAACACACATTCACCAAGAGTCACCAACAGTGAAGAAATTAAGGTTGCAAATTGAAAACGACAAATTCACCTTTAAAGCAGGCCAATGGTAAGCTCTTATGGATCCTTGCTTGTTTGTAACTTTAAACTTGAATTATAATTAATTTGTAACTGAACACAAGCAGAGAGAGAAGATGATTTTTAGATGAAGTGTTGAGTAACAGATGATTGTTTTTTGGATTTAGGGAGCAAAAAAGCATCTCGTGAAACGCCTTAGGCCTTCCTGTTATTACCTGACAGAAGTGAAAACCAAGAATTGAAAGCACAGACTCGTGTACAGTACTATGTTTACATTTGTTTTCATACTGCTAGAAGTAGACTTCTTTAAAAATCAATATTTTAGTTATTCTGCAAAAAAGAGTCTGGATTTGATAGATCGAGCGATGACCCTTTCCAACATTTTTACCCGAAAAGTTCGAGTTTCTATCACATTTTAGACAGTACATTCGAAAGTTCATCAACCTTTTTACGAAATGTATAAATGTGGAGTCTTTAGTAGAGCAGCTAAAATGTCTTTAGGAGACAACTTTGATTCACTGTAGGCTGTCGAGTAAGAAAATTATTCTTGTGCAGTCATTGTGTAACATCACTAGACATTTTGTTTATATTTTCTATCATTTATCGGTCTTGAATTTTTTGAGTCCCAATCTTTTTTGGCAGCAGTTTTTGTATTTTTCTTTTTCAGGGTTGATTTCATCATTCCAAAGCAAGACATCGTTGGTGGTTTCTCAATGTGTTCAAGTCCAAGATTATTAGAAGAGTCAAGAGAATTAGATCTTGCCATCAAATATAGCGAACATCGTCCTGCGCATTGGGTCCACAAACAGGTTAGAGGTGAATAATTTTGTTTGAAATGATTCAACGGGCGAGTCATAAAATATTGCTGCAAACACTACCAACCGATTTGTACGATTTAACAAAATCCATATTAATGAACCTTCAACTTAGTATTTGAAATTTTTGATCGCAAGCTTTAATGCCATATTTCCCTCAGAATCACAATGCAGCAAAGATAAATTTTCTCAATTTGCGCAACGAAAGCAGTCTAAAACACGCTGATACAGATTGGAAACGAAATGTTCTCTTTTCTGTTTAGAGGTTTCTTTTCCAAGAAAGCAGCACCCTTAATAGCCAACAAAGAGCTCTGTTACTATTCTAAAACTTGAAATTTGAAGGTAATTGAATCGTGCACATACATTTTTTGCAGCCATGATAGAACCCATAGAAAGCAAGTTTCAGAACATTCTTCGTTGCGACAAAATATTGCATTGCATTGCAAACTATACAGGAATTCTCAAAATGTTGTTGAAGCCTCAGTCCAGTCTGGTAATAGAGCTAGAATTTACATATCGGTTAGTACGTACTTGGAACATTAAAAAAGCCTGCGATTTGCAAAATATTGCATTTGATTGTCCTGGAAGCCGTTGTAATCTTTACCTTTCAAAATATCCAACTTTCTGTTGGCATTTCTGTAGAAAACTTATTTCTCATTCGTCCACAGTGTCAAATTGGAGATGTAATAATAGTAAAAGCAGGCGGAGAATGTATTTGGGATCCTAAAGATGTTAAACAGAAAAGGAATACCCTACTGATAGCTGGTGGCATAGGAATAAACCCAATTTACTCAATATTACAACATATCGAAGAAACGAGAAGATCTAGAGAAAGTAACGATGACTATTTGGGAAGAGCTACGCTGTTATATTCTGCTAGCACGCGAGATGAGTTAATTTTTAAGGTGAGTCTATTATCGGTATCATCGCTCAGCTTCGTCAATTTCAAAGATTTGGGTTAGGGTTTGAGTTATGGTAAAGAGAAACGAAGAGAGCTAAAGTCAAGGAGGAGAACGACAAGAGAAATGTGTTTTTCATTGTTTTGACGTAATCGCTAGCCTTATCACACGAATCTTGTGGAATACCTTGTGGAATACCAGACCAGTTTCAATCAAATAAGTTTTCATACCTCAGCCCAGCTGACCTTGTTTCATACAGCAGATGCACACAAAATGAATTTGCGAGCTTTTTATTGACTTAGAGTCTTAGAGTTTTCAGTTTTTTATTGATTGGCAAATGTGTAGGGATTTTTAATAACTGGAAAGATGTTTCGTTGAATTTTCTGTCTTGCCTCAACAGGAACACATAGATGCCTTGAGGAATGGCTCTGAAAAATTTTCCTGCCGTTATTTTATCACAAAGGATCGGCAATTAGATGGAAATTGCACACAAGATACTCAAGGTAAGTCTACCGGGTGAGTCAAAAAATGCCCGGCGTTTGAAAGGCTACTGCTCCCTGAATATATAAGCAATGATATTTTCCAATATCTGGTTGAATAGCTAACATGTTCAATAACTTTTAGAATTTTTCCTGGCTGAAATCGGTCGCTCCGTTAAGATTTTACAAGGGACTTTTTGAAAAATATCCCTTCGAGAAACCTTGAAAAACGTGCTAAATCATGAGCAAGTTTCCTAATGTGTTTTCTTTACAGCGATGACTTGAGAATGCTTTAGCACGTGCTATCCTCTTGGGGGGAATGAAAAAGTCTTCCTCCTTGTATGAATAAATCATTCAGGGGGATTCCATTCTTCCAAGAGGACAAAATGTATGAATGCATGCGAGTTTCCTTATTTTGAGCTATAGTTTTACGGAAAATACTCAATCTTGCCTAAGAGTCAAAACTTTCATATTCTTTATCAACATTGAAGTCTCCAATGATAGTGCGCATTTATTTCTGTCATTTATGACCAAACTAGAAGCTTCACATGCACAAAGAAATTGACCTGGCAATCATCAGTGCTTTTTTGACGATTCAAAACCAGATAGCCCTATAAAGAGCTAAATTTGCTAATTTTCAAACCAATTACAAGATCAGCTATGTCTTAGAAAATAATTTGGTCCTTGATCGACTTGACAAAAAAGACAATCGAATATCAGCTGTGTGATCAAATTGTGGTGATTTTTCAAACAGGAGTACTCTTTTTTGGGACACCAAGTATGAAAAGTTCCTCAACAGGACAATCACATTATCTGAAATGGGTACAAACAACATTAGCTGAATTTGCCTATTGAATAATGCAAGGTTAGCAATGAAATTTCTTTTTGATTTAGCAAACAGAATAAGGCATGAAGATATACAAGAAGCTGTTCACCAACTGACAGACAATAAAGGGTTACAATGCTTTCTTTGTGGTCCTCCACCAATGATACAAAGTATGGTTAAATGCCTGAAGAAAAGTGGTATGAACGAGTCAGATATTCATTTTGAACAATGGTGGTAAATGGTAAGCCGTACTTAACTGAATTTAGGAAATCTATTAAATTTATCTGCAACTTCAGTTTTAATAATAATTAGTGTGATTGGCAAGGGGATGAACCTGATTAAAATACCTTTCAAATTAATTTTTTTTACTGTTCCAACTTTGCCAGTGCTCAAACAATTTACCTTAGCTTTCCAGAAGTCTAGCTTTGCACAGCTGAAAGGAAAGATGCCCATCAGCAGCACACTCTTATGATTTTGCGAAATTTTGCTATACTTTGCATTATTTAATATAGGAAAGACCAAAAATCATTTCTCTTTTAAGCTTAGCCTGTGCGCAGACTTTCGCAGTCAGTAACGTCTGCGCGCAGACTATTTTAAGCTTGGTTCCCACTAGTCTAGTCACCAACTCATGCTAAACAAGGTTAGCCTGCATGCAGACTCTCATGTGAAAAAATTGAAAGAGGAGAAAAGATAATAAAAAAACCTCTTCTCTTCTTTTCAACTTTTTGTGTGAGAGTCTGCATGCAGGTTAAATAAGGTGTGATGAATCACATTTATTTGTAGCCCAACAACCCAATTTTTGGCCCAGTGCAGTGGCATCTTTTATAATGAAAGCTATTGTCAGAGTGTATATGTAGTACTGTAGTTTGTATTAACTGTGCCCAAAAATTCACAGATTGAAGATTGATCAAAGATGTTACACAGTTTTGCCTGTCTTCTGCAGTGCATGAATTTTGATATTTGTCTTTAAATCTTGAATAGTCATATACTGTAATTAAATAAAAAAGATACATTTTTATTGTAACTGAATTACAAGCCATACATCAATATGTACTGTAGCTACTGATGAAATAAAGAACTTTTAAAGTTTCAAATGTTTCAAAACTCTTATTTTGGGTCACACACCTTATTGATCTTTGTTGGATGGAACTCCAGATATCCTGCAACACTTTCTTCACCATCAAAGCTATCTGCCACTTTAAATGAGCAACCAGCTCAGCTCTGAGACCAGCCCAAACCATTTTTGCTTTTAGTCCTTTTGGGACAAATCTATGTCACATAAAATCTTCACAAAGGAATATCTACAACAACTATGCTCTTGGTTCTCATTTATTTGTTTTCTTTTCTTGGCTGTCCCTAAATGCTGCAAAACCAACTCCGACTAAGATTGCTCCAACAACACAGCTTTGAGCAACAACTCTCAGTCTCATTATATATCTGCTTGTACTCATTGGTCCTCTGTTTTTATATCCATAAATACCATAGCCAACTGCAGCAGCCAACCCAGCAAATCCTATATGAAAAAAATATAACATTAGAATTAAATAAAAGAATTAGATCAAACTTGGCATACTGTGTATTTTATCAATTAATGGCAATGCCTTGCTGTCCTTTTCATGTTGTTTATGGAAGAAGCGAAAATTGCGTTAGGATTGATCCTGTTGTGTGCTATAATAAATAGACAACTCAAATTAAATGAAATTCTTCTAAATTCAAAGGATCATCAATGGCAAAAAGTTCCCTGGTGCCTGCCATCTGTACAATCATCTATCCTGCTTTAAAACTTTGCAAGCAACAAATTGACCACATCAGTCGGCCTTATACGTTGTGCTAGCACGAAATTCCCCAATTTACCAAAAAAGTAACTTCAATTTGTGCGCAAAGGCCTTGAGGGGTGCTCTTACTGAACTGAAGGTGCTACCCACACTTGTCCAAAACACTGCTAACGTATCGCTTTTGGTCTTTCGTGTTATGTATCTGCTCCAAAGCTCAACATATTAAGCATGCAGTATAAAATAATTGCAGCATATTTACCAATGAAAATTGAATTACAGTTCAAAAGATTACTTTTTAAATGCCTTTGAAATATATTGTCGTTATAAACTTGGACTGTACTTTCACTGGGCCTACGACAAATAGGCCCAAAAAGCCCGGCTGGCAATGTTTGCTCACTTACCAATGGGAATAAATGGATCTTGCTTGCTTTTCCTTATCAGTTTATCTGTCGAACTTTCAACGGGCTCTTCGTCTGGTGTCCAATTTGGTTTTTTAGCGGATGTTTTCACGTTATTCGAGGCCATTTCGTTCTGTTTTGAGGTCTGTCGTTCCTCCTTCGACTATTTGGTATCCTATATTCTCAAAAGTTGCGCAACTTTGAACATTGTTGCTGTGGTTGCGTCAATGATGCTGGCTTCTGATTGGCTAAAACAATCCACTGCGGGGTTTGATGACGTCATAGTGTCCGGAAACCTTCAGATATGACGTAATATGAACGTGGACTTCTGTACTCAGCTCCCCCGCAATTACGAATTTTCAGCAGCCCACGCTCAGCAACGTGCGCTTCAGCATGACCAGGAGGGAGTGTTGCCATGCCGCTAGGCTTGCAAGTCTATCTCTTCAGTCCGTCTACGGTAGTTCCTGGATCCGCCATTCCAACATTTGACGGAATATTGGAATGGCGGATCCAGGAAATGGCGGATCCAGGAACTACCGTAAAGGGAACGGTAAGACGGACTGAAGAAATAGACTTGGAGCAAGTCTACCATGCCGCCAACTCTGTGTAGTTCCATGCTGAAGGGACGAGGTGTTGTCACATCATGGGCGACTCTGACACGTGAAGAATATCTCAGACTTGCCAATAAGTTCGAATTTTTGGCGAGTTATGTCTTGGTTATGTCTCGTTCAATTCTGCATCCCCCAGCAGCCCAGGGTATACCCCCGGGGGTCAATACAAATTTCTTGCACAAAATGCGGGATGTGGGCACTGAAAAGATGCCATACTTCCATTAATTAAGTCATTAAGTGTACAATACCAAAGCTCAAATGGAGCTCAAAATGCACGGAAGCCGGGAATATGTTTTGAGAAAATGCTCGGGGTGTCCCGTAGCTTGCGTGCAGACTCTACTGATTCCCTAGTGAGGTTCCTGGCTAGGTGTCCCTGGGGGATGGTCAGGGAAGGAATTGAACGAGGTATTAGATTTACCAAAGAGAATTTTGAAATAACTAACCTTTAGCTACTCAAGCCATGGGTAGCTAGACCCTGTTGGTGTGCTGCTATGGAGGAGCGCTGCAACTAATATTTACCTGCGGAGTAATATTTTCAATAGTTCTGCGGAGGAAAACATAGTGAATGCTAGCTCCTCCATAGTAGTAACTAATGTTTTCCTCCGCAAAAGAACAAGGCCAAACAAAGCTGTGGGAATCAAGCACAACTGCTGCCTCTAACCATATGACTATGCGCTAACTATACCCATGCTCAAGCTCTTCGAAATCTGCCAAGACTTATCCCCAAAAACATTGATTTCCAAATCATGACGTTTGATAATATTCGCGTAATTTTTCATATCAATTTTACGTCATAATCAAAATACCAACAAAGCCCATTAAGGTTCTAGTGTAGCGAATTATCTGGGCCAAACGTCAATACCTTTGGCATTACTACGGCGTAACAGTTGAGTATAGGCCTCCAAGTTCATTAAGCGCTGTGAAATATTAGAAGAGACCAACTGCTATGAGAAATTGATCCATCGTATCATGAGTGGAAGTAAGTTCAAGCTACCGCCTATTGCTGACGGCCGTTTGATGTCAGCGCATGATTTCACAAATACATCCAGCTCAATGGAAGATATCTTTAGAGATCCTCCACCGCCAACAGAAGATGACAGTTTGCTGCCGTTCACAAAAAGAGAGCGGCGCGGCACTTTTAAAGCCCTTGCGAGCGTTTTCGTTGCTCAAAGATGTTTAGCTAAAGAATCAGCGCAGAAGTGGGAAAATGAATTGAAAGAAGTCAGCAGTGAAGAGGAGCAAGAACGGGCGGAGGACATTAGTTTTAATGTAAACGGTTAGTATTGCAAATATCGGGTATCATTGTAGCAAAACGTGAGTAGTTTCATAAGTGAGGCCCTCCCATGGATTCAAAACTCCCATGCTACCACAAGATATGACAATCTACAAATGTGTAGCTTTGTCCCTGAATACTTTCACTTGTCTTTCCTTTACCTTAATAATTCTGATCCACCGTTCCCTAAAACTAGTGGCGGACACTTTGCGAATCATTGGGGGCGAAGCTATTGTTTCAGTTAGAAAGAACTGTTTTTTTAAACAAATGATCTTCGTTCTAACTAACATTGTGGGCGATCGCACCCTCTCGTCCCCCCCCCCAAGTTTCCGCCCCTGCCTGAAACCGCCACTTCTGGAAGGACCTCATGAGTGAATGGAAAATGTGTACCAATTTTTATGATTTTTGGATAACAGCAAATATGTGCGAACGTGTTACTTTGCAACGGACTGATCCCACTCTCCCTTTCTTACCATTAGGCTTCAAGGCCCACATTCAAGCATGCCCGGAACTCTCGCCACAAATGAAAACAATGTTGCGACGCTTATCGAAACATCGGACACCAGATGAAATAAAGATGGCAGCGAATTTGGTAAGAAGGATGACAGTCTTCGATAGCTACACACCAATGGTGAAAGAAGAACTTGGAAAAATTGTCTATTTTGATGATTTTGACGATGGAAGGCTCGTTACAGCACAAAGTAAGAAAAGAACGAACATTTCTCGCCTAGTTTCTTGCTAGACTTACGCATCATCGCAGTTTCGCTATTTGCCTAAACTGATATAATACCGCCACCACTGCAACTCAGATCCAACCACAGGTAACGGGGAAAAATTAGTATAAAAGTAACAAGTACCTCTATCTTTACTTTAGTGTTTACCAAATTTGCTAATCTAGACAAAATTGGCAAATTTGGTAAACACTTGTGGAAACAAAATTGCTGCCAGGAATCAAGAAGTGTTTTGAAAAATTCAAAACATTTATTGCTTTCAAGATGCATAATTTACGTCTGCAAAATTCGTTCCACCTATGCGCAAACGAAAACAAATTCTGGAAACAATTGAGGGCAATATTTCAACAATAATGTTTCATCGTTTTCACCCGCCTTTTAGATATCATTAGAAAAAGAAGCTCTAAATATTTAAATCGATGCGTTTAATATTTTAACAAACAATGGACATGGTCAGAACTTAACTGCCTAAGTTTCACTCAAAGATAGTGTAATGTTTGCTGTTTGCTTGGGTGTACCGAGCAAGAAATACTGCCCGAACGGAAACTTACAACCAACCTCGTCCCCAGGGCCTTTCGTCGTGACAAAAGGCCCTGGAGACGAGGTTGACTTACAACATAACCTATAAGTGTTATTACCTACTGACTGTGATACATACTCTTCAGTTGTCTGGGTGCATTGGTATAAGAACACTAGAAATAGTACCTTTGAATATTTTCGTCATAGATCAGCCAATAAGTTCTTTCTACTTCGTTGTATCTGGAAATGTGCTTGTTGAAAGAATCGAGATTGATAAGATCACAGGAGTTCGTCACATACAGGTTAGAAAAAGCATTATTTTGCAGCTAAGCGTTTGATTTTAACTGTTGTTTGGAAATTTTGTGTCAGAACGAAGTTGGATTTCCATCAGTCAGTGTGTCCATCGAATACATTTATTTCCCACGAGAAAATCTATTTAAGAAACTCATCTTAGATCACGACAAAAATCAGAAGCTTGAGTTTCGTTGTTGTTTAATGCCCCTGAAGCATACCTCCGCTTGTTTTGTCATGCTTCAGATTGCTTGGTATTAGTTGAGTTATGTATGAACAGAGGTACGGTTTCATAAAACTGGCTATAAAATGTGCTCGAAAACACATGAAATCCTCAACCGCAAAATACAACGTGAATTTTCAGGAACCTTTCAAGAAACTGCTTAGAAACTTGATTTCAAATGATTTCAAGAAACTTCCTGTACTCGGGAAATTCCTTGGTTTCTTACCGTATTCATGAAAAACATGTATTACGCGTTTTTTAGTAAGAAGCAGCTTATGAGAAACTCGACTTCTTTGTATCACTGTTAAAACTAAAACGACAACAAAGTATATATTCTGTGCCGTCCATTGCAGAAATATACATGACGTTATCTGGTTCTGGCTATGAACGGCACTTAACAAATTCTTCAACAGCAATCTTAGCAAAAATAACAAAAAATAAAATCATGAAGCACTTTGTGTACCATGGCACCATTCCATTTTGACAGGCGCTAGCATGTGCCAGTTTAGGCCACATGAATTGATGTGAAAACTTAGACTTATGACGATGAGACTTCAAACGGCGCTTCAGTCAACAGAGACTCAAAATTATGAAGCACTTTGTGTACCATGGCACCATTCCATTTTGACAGGCGCTAGCATGTGCCAGTTTAGGCCACATGAATTGATGTGAAAACTATGCACTGGTGAGACCTGTGCGAAAAGATGGTCGAGATCTGAGTTACCAACGAGTGATAGCCATGGTTCACAAAGAGAAACTCAACTCTCAGATCGCCAAGAAACTCCAGGACTGGGAAACATAACTTAAGGGACTGCTCATTATATATAAAGGGGTTGGTACCGAAGAGAAATGGGTTGGGTAAGAGAAATTTTCTAACATAAAAAGGTTGGGTAAATATTTTTCATGTAATTTCAAGGTTGGGAAAACAAAATTTTCCCACCAATTAATGCCAAATGTTTAAAGTCCAAAATTATCAATATCATCATCAACATCATCAACACTATCCATTTCACTTTCAGTGTCTACTTTGTTCATCTTTGTCATCAATATTTACAGTATTGAATTGAAAATGTACATCGTTTGACATTGAAACCATGTTTATAGGTAGGGGTTGGGCAATATTTTGTCAACTTGAAATTTGTTGGGTAGATGTTTTTGCTGTCACTTTTAGAGTTGGGTAAGAAGATTTTTTGTACAAGAAAACATTTCTCTTCAGTACCAACCCCTCTGTAAATAATGAACGGTCCCTAAGAAACAATTTATTTTGATAAAGGCAATCCTTAACATACTTTATTTTTACTTGTTTCCTGTATTATATTGCTCGGAATGGTACTTGAGTAATGTCTAAACATCGGAAAGGCTTCAAAAACTTTGTTTTGAATTGTTCAGGAGGGGACACAGGTAACAAACATCAAGATTGTTATGGGACCTTGTAATCTCTGATAATTTTTTTATCGCTTCATCTAGAAAGTCTGTGAACTGGGACCAGGAGACACTTTTGGAGAATTATCCCTCATACTACAAAACGACAAGAAACGAAATGCATCCATGATTTGTCGAGGGTATTCCGAATTCCTTAGGATTGACCGTGGAGATTTTATTGAGGTGAGTCAATTCATTCCTTCCTTCCTTCCTTCATTCATTCATTCATTCATTCATATATTTATTTAAAGTTGGTATTTACATAGCTAGTTTAAAAGAATAAAGCTAATTTACACCAACTATCTGTAATAAACCAAAAGTAATTAAGTGTCTATTTACAAGTTGTACAAAAGCAACTAGTTTCAGCCGAAGTTTTAATCTCCTTTTTGAAAGCTGCAAATAATAAGCTATATCTGGGAAAATAATTTGGTCTTTGATCTGCTTGCCAAAAAAGAAATTTAAAGATCGACCCTGTAATCAAATTTTGGTGATTTTGCAAACAGGAGTACTTTTTTGGGAAACCCGGTCTTTGTGGACTTATCAAAGTCTCACTTTCTTTCATCAGTAGACTTGCTCCAAGTCTATTCAGTGGACCATCAGCAATAAAAGAACATAATTTCTTCTGCGGGGGCGTAAGGTACTAAGGTGACGCTGCGAAGGAGAAATGAGAACGAAACTGTTTCGTTTCAATTCAGTTTCGTTCTCACTTCTCCTTCGCAGCGTCACCTTAGTACCTTACGCCCCCGCAGAAGAAATTATGTTCTTTTATTGCTGATGGTCCACTGAATAGACTTGGAGCAAGTCTATTTCATCAGTCGATTGAGCCATAAAAACAACTTTCCTTTCTCCTTCTCATCCGCCTTTTCTTTCTCCACTCCCCCGCAGTGCCCTTTATTGCGTTTTTATGGCTCAATCGACTTGTGACAGAAGGTGAGACTTGGACAAATCCAAAGCAAGAACGAATGGAGGCAAAGAAAATTTTAGGACACCCCGTCATAAAAGTAAACCTCATCCAACGAAAAATGAATATCATCCACCTTTCCATTGAGCTACTTAGGGCTAGAGAGCTACTTTTGAACGATTTTCGTAAGGTTAGGTATACATGGGGTATACATTTTCCCAATATTGATAAAGGAACGAGTATGTTATTTAATTGTATCGGGGAAAACGACGATCGCAGGCTGTGTGTCGGATCTTTGGGATCTTGCTTGAAGGTGCTTCCAGCGAAGGGTTTTATGAAATATTTATAGGCAATTTGGCAGGAGTACGGTAAAGTGATGCAGGAATAAAGACAGCTATTTTTCATGATTAATTATTGATAGCTTCAGGCATCAACTAAAAGATTCGTTTTTATGTAAATGTATTTAAAAGTAACCTGATTCTTTTATAATTTCATGACCGAAATCATGAAAGCCTAAACAGCTTAAACGGGACAGTCAAGCCAAGACTCGAATCTTGTTAGAAAGCCTGCTAGATATGACATCTTTTTGCTTGTTGTTCTTTTAATTACGAAACAATAGTAAAACAATAGTAAGCTTGCGAAAATGGTGATAACAGAAAACAATAGTAAAAGGAAGTCATGTCTGATGACGGTCTGATGGCTGAAGCTTACGATGTTATAATGTCACTATAACTCAAGTAGATCAAATCCACTATTTTCATTGGGTAATATTACGGTAATAAAATGTTCTCAAAGAAGTCTAATGTCCAAATTATGACGGAAACATAATCTTATTTCATTGCAGGTTCTAAAAAGATGCAGAGATATGGAATCGGACATTAGAGCGACGATGCTCACTGAAATTGAAGCCTTTAAAGCATATACCGAGACAGAAAGAAAGTCGTTAAACATCAACGCTAAGACCGAATCTTACTCGCCAAATACGGTATGTTTTGTTTTGTGTAATTCTTTGTTTATGTGTCTAAAGTCTGTCTCAAATTAGATATCACGTGGGATTAGCGACGATACAAAATTCCTTGTGCAAAACACTTCTGTACACTCTTTTGCTATTCTACAAAAGAGTCTGGATCGAGCGATAATTTGTGAATATCGAGCGATATTTTTGTGAACAAGCAAAATTGGCTAAATTCTCTTGCTGAAATATCTTTTGAAATTTTTAACATATTTCGCGCCATTAAAAAACTTTTGCTATGGCCACATGACTTGAAATGGGTAAAACAAACCCCCTTGCCGATTTTGTCTATTAGATGCCCAATGCAGCTCTTTACATACATATGTTCTTCTTTTTTTATATATTTTTATGTCTGCTCTTTAAAACCAGCATGCTAGCTATTTGCGTTTCAGAACATCTTTTGTGGGATGCTTTGTCTTTAATAACCCATTTCAAGCAATAGATTTATCAATATGCTGCAAAATGTCACTGTTTCTTTTCATCCAAAAAGTGTCCAACACTTTTCTCCAAAGTTTTAATGTCTGAAACTTTTCTGTCCGAAACATTCAGATGTTTAAGGTAATCAAATGTTGGTTATTTCTTAATACCGACAGTGACTCAGCCAGTAAATCAGAACGCCATAGTTGTAAGGTTGGTGGTTCGAGTCCCCGCCCTGCCTAGCCTGCTACAATGTGTGTACAAAGTGTGAGGAGAGTAGCCAATTCTCTGTAATTCCAGGCTAAAGGAATCGTGAGGTGTGGTCACATCGAGAGGAAGGACCAGGACGCTGCTTCGATAAGCGCAGATTCTCAGCGTCCTAAAACTACCTTCGGATGCTAGGTAGAAATGTATACAAAAAAATTATTAATTACATTCTTGGAGGTAATGTTAATGCAAAAATCAGCGTTTTGCAATTTTTGGCAAGGTGTGAGAGTCAGTGTTACAATTGCCCCGTGTTACAATTGTCCCCTGTCTCCCCTATCCTTTCTTCTTGTTTCTTTCTTAGATCATAATCGGCGAAAAAGAGCTGCGACCAGACCGAATTTTCTTCGTTGTATCAGGATCCTGTAACTTAGTTCGAGAATTAATCGTAATCAGAAGACAGTTATCGAAGAAAAGATATAAATATATCCTGCCTTCGGACGATTTTACTATTCGTGCGGGAAATGGCGATGCAAAACTTGTCAATCCTAAGGATACAGTGGAGCAGTATTATCTCATCATTCATAAATTATCGAAAGGAGATGTATTCAATACTGGAGAATGTCTTGAAGGAATGAACTACATCGCCGACAGACAGGTATGGCCAGTCTTGCTAGACTTGTTGCACGAGTTTCTTGTTGCCTTGTTATCTTTGATAAGAATGCTATTGCTTTCGTCAACAGAGACTCGTTATATTATTCTCTGAAAAACGTGATCCAATTTGGGTCCTCGTGACAAGAACTTGTGGCGTCAATTAGCTACAATCGACAGTATTACCTTTGTCGATACAGAGACTTTAAAGAAATTGTAAAAAGCGAAGGTTTTGAGGGGTTTTGGCAAAATGAAAATAACCATTTTGGAAGATTGTGCAAGGATCGAGCCGGATCGAGCGACCGCTCGTGCAACTTATCATAACTAAGCGACTTCTTTAGTCCCAAGTCGTTTCCCACACTTTCCTTGTCATTTAGTTGGTTCAGCCCTAAGAAATTTTTTTGATGTTTTTCAATCAATTTAAGGTGTTTCTAGAATAAGAACTAAAAAAATCGCTTGTGATGCGAAAAGTAGGCAGCCGAAAATCGAGAAATATATTTTAGATTTTAACCAAGACGAAAGATTTAAGACTCAATAATCAATCTTTTAAAATTGAACTAGTGATAAGACGTTATACTATGGTCTGTCAAAATTGATGGATACATAAGGTACATACATACATGCATATATATTTTATTTACTTTAGCAGGTTTAAGGGATTGGCAGCACCGAGGCTGATGTGGACCTGCTACTTAAAATACTGTTTATAGCTTAAAATGAATAAATGTGATAAGTAAATATATGTATTTAAAATTTCGAAACTCAGTTTAAAATCTCCAAACTCAGTTTAATTTTGTAGCTTCTATAAGTGTACAACATTTTTTTCTTGTCAAAAACTATAGACTCTTTTTTTCAGTAATTTATTTTGAGTGGGCATGAAGCATTTCTAGCAACTTAAAGCCTACTATGCATGCCGCACCCAGGCACGGGACCCCTAGTTTAACGCCCCTTCCGAAGTTGCGAGGTCACCTATCCAAGGTCACCCATCCGGAGTTTGACCTCACTCGACCGACATGACTTGTTGGGGAGACGAGATACGGTTTGTTCGAGGAACCTTATGTGTCCCACCGTGCAGTAGGTTACTGCTCATGCGCCCGGCAGAGTTTCAACCCAAAACGCTACTGCTGAGCCTTAACCCACTGCACGGGGGGACACATACGTTTCCTCGAACAAACCGTATCTCGTCTCCCCAACAATGACGGAAACTGTATAAGCGGCTTGGCCACTCATCTTGCTGAATGAGTCATCTCGTTGCTGAATGAAATATTTAAAAGCGTTTGTTGAATAGAGAAATATTGTTTAAATGATAGTTGTTGCTGACATTTTTTGATTGAGTGAGGCAGATAGTGGATACATTTTTGGTGCACGTGGTAGTTACACATGACATGCTACCTGTCCAAACAAGGGCAGATTTTGTTATACAATGGCAACAGTTGCGTTTGATTGACACCTCAATTCAAAGCGATAAGTAACTGCAAACAAAGGAAATTCTCTCAACCATAAATTCAAAACAAAAAAGCCGCAAACCTTTTTCTGAAACTTAAGTAGCTAGTGCGCTCGTTGTGCATTCCAGAAATTGTTCTCAAGAGCAAACATGAGCACTTGTCGAAAGAAGAAGGATACATCTACACATCTACCTCGAGCATCCAATTTCTTTCAGAAGCCGATTGGGAGGCGATTCAATTCTCTTATTTTTTGGATGTAGTTAAAACACTTACTGCTCAGCTTCTGAACCAAAGAAATAAAATGCCGCGGTAGATGTTTAGATATATCCTTGTTCTTTCGATATATGCTCATGTTTCCTCTTAAAAACAGTTTCTGGAATGCACAATGAGGGAGCTAGCTACCTGGGTTTCAGAGAAACTTTTGCGGCTTTGCTTGTTTTGAATAACTGGTTGAGAGAATTTCCTTTGTCTGTGATCGCTAATCGCTTTGAACTGCGGTATCAATGAAAATCAACTCGTGCTATTGTCGTACCATATCTGTCCTTGTTACCTGTCCAAACACATCAACTTATGTTGTAGGTTCAGGTGCTTCATATTGCAAAAGCATCATTGACTAGTCAAAAATTGGAACATATAAATGAATACTACGCAAGGCATGTCCCAGACAAACTAGAAGCTTTTAATAACTTCATTGGAGAAGTAAGATGGAAATGTTTCAAGAAAAATATGGTGAAGCAAGTCCTCGAAGATAAACGAAACAAACGAAATACCAAAGGTAGAACTGTACCAATCAGTTTCCAAAAAATGAAATCAAACTATAATGATACCAGTGATATCATGTAATGAAAACGTGTAATTTCTAACACCCTGAGTCTGGAACCCTGCGTAGATTTTTGATAAATATTGTAATGTCAAGATAAACGCAATCCAAATTTCTGAGACATATGCTTGGATCGATTGAGTCTGTCACCAAATGAGCTTGTCTCTAAAAGGAGTTTGTCTCCGAAGGTGTCGTGGCGAAGTGGTGTATTTCTCTGACTTTGCAGCCAGAACAGTCAGGTGTACATGGCTCGATACCAAGTAGAACCCCACCATTTGACTGTTATGACAAGGGGTGGCGGACGTGATTAGATCTTCGCTACTTCTGCGCTGCGATCCCAGCGCTTGGCCGTAAAAACCACAACTTCACCTTCACCAAAGATGTGAACACATTTTCATCTTAAAATTTTGAATATTTGTTGACGAGTCATGATGACACGATAAACTATTCCGAAGCCAAGTAAAAAATCGTGCTGTTAATGATTTGGGGGAGTGGGAAAAATTGTGAAAAATCATAACTTACAACATGAATAAGCGGAGTAGATATTTCATTTTTGTTTGTGGGGGTATATATTTCAAATTGAAATAGCCAAAGCTAAGTTAGGGGCCGATTACATGGAGCGGGCTAGCCCGGTTAACCGAGATGAAGGTTTTCAACCGGGATCCCGGGGTCAATAGAATTTACTATGTTTCGTATATTTACGATTATATGGCAAGCGGGCTGGCCCGGTTAGCCGAGATCCCGTCTGCTGCCTACCGGGCTAGCCCGGCAAAACGGGCTGAGAGTTGCACATTTTTCTCATGTAATCGATTTTAGACCGGGCTGGCCCGGCAAAGCGGGCTGAGAATTCTGCAACGCATGCGCTTTGTGAACAGATTGTACTATCATGTCGCCAAATAGTTTACAGCCCGGGCTGGCTTTCTCCATGTAATCGTTCAGATCATCTCAAGCCTCTTAGGAGAGTCAGCCCGCTTAACCGGGCCAGCCCGTTCCAAGTCGTGTTTGCTCAAACAAGGCCCTAAGTTTTAAAACCCTGACTCAGTCTCGTTTCCTGACTCCACGAAATCTTGAAGCACCAGTTTCCCGTTTTCAAATGCAACATTTTTGCACGATAGATTCGAATCTTATCTTGTGGTCGAGAATCCTATGCTAATGAAATGCCATCATTTTGTTGAAATCGTTAACTGTGAAGAGAAAAATAATAAACCATATGCGAGAATAAACAATAAGGCTTAATATTTCTAGTGAAATTTGTATGAAAGATATAACACCACAAGTTATCTGCAAGAAACAATCAATTAGTGTTATGGAAGTGGAAAGTTGGCCTAATATTATGTGCTGCGTATAACTGCTTGTGAAACAACCTCATCGTATCATGAGGGATACAAGGGAATCATAGTCATAAGTCTAGCAGCAGATTAGACTTTTTACACGAGTCCTTGTTTTTGCTCCATTCCCCCAACGATACCCCCCATAACACCCATTCCCGCATTCCGCTTCAACGAAGATATGGCAGCAGCTATTTCTCAAAGGAGCTTGGTTCGAACGATATTTCTATTGATTCTTATTCGAAATATTCGATTGAGTGGCGTGTTGTAGCTTTAATCACTGCAGTACACATTCGAAAAGTCCTCAGATTTTGTCAAAAGTTATACGAACATCGTTGATCCAAAGACTCTGTTGTAGAAAAGCTAGAAGAGCCCTAAACAACGAAGCATCCATATCTTAGAGTCAAGTGAAAAGACGTCATTATGGATTTATGGAAGAAGATTTTTACCTTGCAACAGAAGACATCCTCGAATCTTATTCCAAAACAGAGCGTTCATATCTTAGAGCCAGGTAGGCCTAAATATGAAGTCATTATTGAAGAAGAGCTCTGCGAAGAACCGATGTCCCTGCGAGAAACTTCTGCTTCGAATCTTCTTTCTGCGAATCCGCCGTTCGTTGGTCTTCATTCTGCCAAGGTTGAACATTGGATGACTTCAAAGAGAAGCTACATAAGTGTTGACGTAGAACACCAGAAGGGCGAAATCATCTCTTTCGATTTGAAAGGTAAGGGTTAGGGTAGTGGCAAAAGGAATGTGAAATTTAGCACCCCCCCCCTCTAAGCTGCACTTGTCCCAGGGCAGAAGACTGCTTTAAATTTTCCGAAAATTTCCTGCTGATGGCCATGGCTCAGTGGTAGAACTAGCAATTTGAACCTTGGTGGTTCGAGTCTCCGTCCTGCCGAACCTGATGTATTTTTTCTTTGTTGTAGTTTTCATTCAGGATCATTTTCAGGCCTGCGGTCGCAGTTCCACTGAGATTCTAAATAAAATCTAAAAGCATCTTTTTACCAGTGCATAGGAGGGCGTGGCTCAAGGAGAAAAGGGCGTGGTCCCAAAAATTTTCTTCTGCCGCCCTCTCGCGACGGCCCTGGATGCTAGGTAGAAATATAGAAACAAGCAATAGAAGTTTTTCTGGTTATTGTCATGATAAACCAACGAGCCTGTTTTTGGAGTTTTGACAATTCATCATTTAGCACCCGCAATTTTTGCCCATAAAACCTGATATTCTTGAGGCTCTGTTGAATCCAGATTATTCTTTCATCGCGGTCTATCTATGAAATTTTCTCACAATAGAAAGATGATTTCCAATCCTCTCAACTGATCAGTTGGCTTCCTCCATTGAAACAATTAATTGAAAAACTTCCCGCGTGTACTTTAATTTATCCGTGCTGGGAATCAGACTTTGCTCATCTTTTAAAAATTGGTTATGAGACAGAATAGGTTCAATCATCTTGACTCTTGACCCTGAGCCGATTACCTTCAAAAGACAGTGCTTCAATTCTACGTCACACTGGATTGGTCTTTGTACAGTCTCTGTCCTCAAAATGTAAGTTATTGTCTCTGTTGTAATAGACGCCATTATCCGTTGTTGTTATGGTGTGCAAACAGTTGAGTAGTGGTCAGTGGTCATGTCTTTACGTATTCGAGCATGAAAAAATATTGGAGACTTTCAGCTGATCCACAACATTATGACTATGAAGATAGGCAAGCCAGGTTTTCCTGGTCGAAACATGGAGGTGTCCTTCAGGCCAAGGGCAAGAAGTCAATTGATAACAGCATCTTACAGGAGTTTTTCCACCACGAGTGTCAGTTTGACTAGGAAATCGTGTCAATCTTGCAAAGGTTAGTTTTTTTGTAGATTTGTTGTAGATTTGTTGCTGTTTGACTCCAGCATTGTTCCTGAAGAGTCGTGATACTAGAACGATTAGTTAGTGCAGGTCATGCAGGTTGTAATGCTGTTTACAAAAGATTGTGTAACTTCGAAGACCATTGCATATCGTTGCAAAGATTTATAACATTAGAGAAAATTCTTGATGATGGAAAAGTTTGCATCAAACGGGAAAGATGCATTAAATCGCAAACATCTTGGACGAACGTTTCGGACAAATATTTTCAGACAAATAATTTTCGGACGTTTTTTCATGAAATCTCGGACGCTTTTATAAAAATCTCCCACATAATTTAATGATAATATGCAGTCTTCTTCGATAGACAGCAACAATAACAATGTCCGGCCCCTGGCTGTCGCCTTTGCATTGCAAATAAGAGTCGAGCATTTATTATAAGAAATGGCAACATATAGCATTTGTTTAAAAAGACGGTGATCAGTAAATACTGATGTGCAATACGGCAAAATATTTTTGAACGGAGTAATACAAGGGAACACAGTCTGAAGCTTTCCAAGACTGCCTCATCGTCTAGCCAGAGGAAGACCGATTTCTAAAACAGGGGGGCGATAAGAGAGTGGAACAATTTGACAGGAACCATAATAAATGCGAAATCAGTTACAGAGGTTTCAGAATTTATGTGATGGAAATTAATACGCCAGATAAGAATAGTCATTCAGATTACCTTTATTCCTTTTTTAACAGAAAGTACAAGTTTGATACGCTGAGAACAGCACCAAGGTTTAGTAGGCCCATGGCCTTTATCCCTGTATGATATGTTTCGTCTTTTCTTTACTTTTAATCAATATGTTACCTCAAAATGGAATGCGTATTCCGAGCCTCTCTTAAGAAACTTTTAGTACTAAGTGCTGTTCCAAGTTTCTTATAAAAAAAAAACGTGGGGGGAAGCTTTCCAGATCGGCGCTTTTTCTGCTACGTTCTGTTTTTGCCGCTACTTTCTAATTTCACGTCGTAACGTATTTTCAACTTCTCTTGGGAAAGACGGTGCCTTTTTCCTGCTCCTTGTCGTTGCCACAACTTTCTCCCTGTTCTTTTTTCCCTTTCGGCTCTCTTCCCTTTTTCATCCAGCTCGATTTCGATATTTTGTTTTAATTCTTACCATGCAGGTTTATTAATTCTATATAGTAAAAACCCACGTATAAGAACCTAGTGGATTAAGAACCTACAGGCTGACATTTTGCAATTTAACCCCAATTATATAAGAACCCATTCAGCCTGGAATTTGAAATAGGTTCTTATTTTTAGAGAGCATAGGGTCTTATTCACAACAGAAGTTTGTGGAAGAATAAAAAAATTTTTATATGACCCGATGAGAAGCTTTTGAAAGATTTTCTCTGGATTATATAAACATTTCTGATTCTTCCACAAATGTCTGTCGGGGAATATATCTCATAAACTCAACTGATGTGAACTGACAGTAAATAATAGGCCTGAAACTTGAATCTGAAGAAAAGAAATTCCTGAAAGCCATGAATAAAATAAGAACCAATTTAAGAACCTGAACAGCCTCATTTCCCATTAAATACCCAAAACATAAGAACCTAGTTAGGCTGACTTGCAAAATTGTAGGTTCTTATACGCGGGTTTTTACTGTATAGTAATTGAGAATGCTCATGATTTATCTCTCAGTATGTTATTCCATTATGATCTAACTTTTTCTGAGTTGGGAATAAACCATCGACAATATATCTGAAATCAGCAGTAGCTACGAAAAACTGTACCAAAAACAATTTCTACATTAACAACACAATGGAATTTTAGTGATTTTCCAAAGTTTTTTGAGCATTTTATCGGTCTTTGGAATTATACGTACTTCAATAATGAACAAACTACTATATACAGTTGTTACGTTTTATGGTTGTGTTCGATGAGAAATGCAGCATCTAGTGCTATGAAAGATATCTCAAGAACTTAAAGACCTTAAACTTTAGGTCTTCGTCAACAACGAGCACTCTATTAGCTTGCACATAGACTCATGTTGCTCTTTGTTTCGTAGACCCTCTCTTCCCTTGAATAATAGGTGGTCTACGCGTTGGATGGCGCTCCATATTTCTTCGTCGATAATTGTTTGGTCATGCTGGTTGAGCAGAAGAGCAGAAGCAACTCTGTGTTCTTGTTCTTTTCTCTTCCTTACTTTCCTTTCCGTAGCCTGCGTGCGAAAATGAATTCAATTCAACGGAAATTTCCATCTCAGCGGAAACAGTAGGGGATGCGCGCAATCTACCTTTCCGCTGAATAACAACTTCAGTCGCTCGATTTATCAATACTTTTATGAATTTGAAAATTTTTGCAATAATACAAAATCCTAGAATGGGGCCTAGCTCAAACGTGTTGACAAGAATTTTGTTGTTGAAATATCTTAGTAAGCGAATGTGCCTTTGACATTATCCAACGTGTTAGTTGTGTTCTTCGAGCAATGGAACACAAAGCATTAAAGAAATTTGAAATCATCTTTCTTCTGCAGCTTTCAAAGCTCGCCACATGTCTGGAATCCTCACAACTCGAATTAAAAGGGCACTGCGGAAACCATTTGAAGAGCGAGAGGAGCCCGATTTGGACGCTATATGGGACTTCATGGAAAAGACGAAGGCCTTCGTGGAATACCCTCGTTCTTTTAGAAAAGGATTTGTAAAGATCATGCAATATGAGAGACATGAGGATGGAGAAGTTGTTTTGAATGATGGTAAGTCGGTTGTTTATCCCGGGGGGGGGGGGGTACATGACTTGAGGATGTACGGGGGTCTGCCGCCCGGTTTTCAGAAAGCTACCCTCTTCTAATTACCGAAACTTGCTTTTGATACCCACTTTTATGATGAATTTTGGCGGAAAACTGCCCATTTTGACCATCTTATGCGAATTTCAGCAAAACCCCACCCATGTTTATGGAAAATCTGGCGAAAAAGGACCCTTGTTTGGAGAATTTTGGGCCCAAAAACCCACCCATATGGGCGGCACATACCCGTACCCTAAATATGTTATGTAACCCCCCCCCGGGTTGTTTATATTCGAGGGAGGTGATGCACTTGCCCCAGGTGTCTCAAATTAATTTGATAAGGCAACTTGGGATTCATTGTCGTTCAAGGTTTTCTTATCGTAACGGTTTGAGAAAGATATGTGAAAATTCCAGGGAGGCAACAACAAAGGCAGCTACTAGTATAGCAATAGTATCTGTTGTTTTGGCACCAGCAACAGCAAACAAGGAGAATTCTACGACCAATTGGTCAAGCTGCAAATATACGGGGCGTCCCAAAAAAGCATTCAGATGTGGTTGGGTCTAGCGATGAGAATTTAGCTTTAATCAATGGATAATCAATTTCGAAATGTTCCACAATAGTCAACTTGAGCATAGGTACCTCATTTGTTGATATTGGTACTTTGAAAGCTGAAATATTGATCTAAAAAGTCCAAATTTTTTTTTTTTTTTGTATCATTCATTGAAAAAGTTTACAATGAGTTCTACAATCTACAATACTTGTCTAATTACTATACAACACTACGGGAACGATACCAGGGGGAGCGAAAAACAATGACTACCCCATGGCCAAAAACATAAGGACGTATAATAACGTTAACCTACATACAACTAACTGTACACTACGAACGATTACAAAACTAATGGATAAAGGATAATATACTAGATTCTGTCTGATATTAGATGTCGTGTCTGACATCTAATATCAAACAGAATTTACAAGGAAAAAAAGAACATTCACGTAAAGGGACTTGGTGGTTGCTAAGAACATAGCTGAAGTTTCAAAGGATCTCAAACAAACCGACCAGTTTCGTGGATGAAACGTAAAGTCAATTCGAGTATATTTTTGTTCAAATCATCAGAATTCATCACCAAATTTGTCTCCACTTCCAAACGAGAGCTTTGGCCTTTTGGCCTAAGCAAATGCCTGAAGCACATTGAAATTAAAAACCAGAATTAAAGAAACATGAAAGAAATGGCGCAATGGTGACTTATAGCAAGCTGAATGTAACACGAGCTGAGTTTTTCTTCGAATTTATCAAGAACATTGTTGATTTATTTGCTGTGCTTCAAGAATTTGCTTGAATTTGCTTTGCAGACATCCTTCTGCGTTCGATACAGACAGTTAACACCTGCGCATAATTACCTAATGTATTAAGAACCTACAGGTTGAAATAGACCATTTTGACATTTGGAAAAAGGATCTGGGGAGAGCAATATTTTTCTGGTAAATGGCTGCCACAGGGCTTTTCACCAACGATAAATTGAACTGTGGCAGCCATTTACCAGAAACATGTTGCTCTCCCCAGGCCCTTTTCTAAACGTCAAAATGGTCTATTATCAAATTAGACCCGCAGTTTATAAGCACTAATCCATTGTATTCATTGTAAAAGAACCCAAGCTGACTTCTAAAATTGTAGGATCTTATACACGGGTGTTTATACTCTTAACTTCTCTTAGCAACACAAGAAGGGCAGATTTTGTAACACACTAGCATGAGATGTTTTTGTTGACACCTGAATTCAAAGCGATTAGTGGCTGCGGACAAAGGAAATTCTCTCAACCAGAAATTCAAAACAAACAAAGCCGCCAAAAAAACCGTCTGAAACCCAAGTAGCTAGTGCGCTTGTTGTGCATTCCAGAAATTGTTTTTAAGAGCAAACATGAGCGTACATCGAAAGAAAAAGGATATATCTAAACATTTACCTCGGGCATTTTATGTCTTTTGTTCAGAAGCTGAGCAGTAAGTGTTTTAATTACACCTAAAAAAATAATCGAATTGAATCGCCTCCCAACCGGCTTTTAAATCAAATAAATTAAATGCCCGTGGCAGATGTGTAGATATATCGTTTTTCTCTCGATCTATGCTCATGTTTGCTCTTAAAAACACTTTCTGGAATGCACAACGAGCGAGCTAGCTACCTGGGTTTCAGAGACACTTCTACGGCTTTTCGTGTTCTTAATTACTGGTTGAGAGAATTTCCTTTATCTGCGATCGCTAATCGCTTTGAATTGCGCTTTCAATCAAAACCAACTGGTGATATTGTATCTGTCCTTGTTTAGCAACACCTTTTCGCATGCATAGCAAGACAGTTAGCTACACTTGTTCAGGGACATCTTTCATAGCTTCTTTCGTTTTGTTTCACTCTTTCTCTTTCATTGATGTTGCTACAACATTTAATCTGTCGTTGTTGATTTCTGTTATTTTTGACTAACATGGAATCTTTCAAACTCAGAAATGATGATATTCAATTTTGACCGGTGGTACCTGCAGAAATTTCTAAACGTTACTAAAGATTTTGTTTCATTCGGTGTTAAACTTTTCAACTGAGACAAACCTTTATTTCTATGTGGGTAGAATTGGTTTTGTTGAAAAAACACTCATCCTAACTTTTCATTGAAACCTACTTCAGAATCAGATAGCTTCAATTCTACATCATGCAGATGCGAGAGAACATTTCTAAAAGATTTTATTGCTGACAATAGCATCAATATTATAGATTTCTATCAATTTCATAGCAAGGCATTGTTTTATTAACACTGTGATATCAATGGTTTGAAATATATTGAGTGTTTGAAAGTGTGAAAGATTCATCCTCCATAGATAGTCTCTAGAGAGTTACAAATCTCCAAGGAAACAGATGATAGGCAATGGATATTTGATACATGATTTCGTAACGATAAAAAAGACCAATAGGACTTTGTTTTTCGATAAGAAATGCATATGTTTGAATCACACGCATCATTTATATTCCTGAATGCGTTGTACTTTGATCAACATCAAAGCTGTCAAACAGAAGTGGACATAAAACAGAGTCCTGCAGTAAAGCAATTTTTTATGCTGGTAAATTGAAGAAGGCTATTTTGGCTTGGTTTGGTTCGGTTTTACTTTGGTATGAAAAGTTCATTAATTTTTTTGATGTATCTGAAAAAGATTAATTCGGTTTTGTCTTGCAGGATTTAACAGTTTTTCTCTTGTTACAGCTTTATTTTGGTTATTGTTTCTTTTACAGGAGTTAACAGTCTTCTTTCTACTGATTTCGGTGTTTTTGTTGCGTTTATGGGTTTAATATGATGAAAGTGTGAAAGATTCATCCTCCATAGATAGTCTCTAGAGAGTTACAAATCTCCAAGGAAACAGATGATAGGCAATGAATATTTGATATATGATTTCGTAACGATAAAAAGGACCAATAAGACTTTGTTTTTTGATAAGAAATACATATGTTTGAATCACACGCATCATTTATATTCCTGAATGCGTTGTACTTTGATCAACATCAAAGCTGTCAAACAGAAGTGGACATAAAACAGAGTCCTGCGGTAAAGCAAATCTTTTATGCTGGTAAATTGAAGACGGATATTTTGGTTTGGTTTGGTTTTACTTTGGTATGAAAAGTCCATTAACTTTTTGATGTATCTGAAAAAGAATAATTCGGTTTTGTCTTACAGGATTTAACAGTTTTTCTCTTGTTACAGGTTTATTCTGGTTACTGTTTCTTTTACAGGAGCGAACAGTCTTCTTTCTACTGATTTCGGTGTTTTTGTTGCGTTTATGGGTTTAATATGATGAAAGTGTGAAAGATTCATCCTCCATAGATAGTCTCTAGAGAGTTACAAATCTCCAAGGAAACAGATGATAGGCAATGAATATTTGATACATGATTTCGTAACGATAAAAAAGACCAATAGGACTTTGTTTTTCAATAAGAAATGCATATGTTTGAATCACACGCATCATTGATATTCCTGAATGCATTGTACTTTGATCAACATCAAAGCTGTCAAACAGAAGTGGACATGAAACAGAGTCCTGCGGGAAAGCAAATTTTTATGTTGGTAAATTGAAGAAGGATATTTTGGTTTGGTTTGGTTTTGTTTTACTTTGGTATGAAAAGTTCATTAATTTTTTTGATGTATCTGAAAAAGATTAATTCGGTTTTGTCTTGCAGGATTTAACAGTTTTTCTCTTGTTACAGCTTTATTTTGGTTATTGTTTCTTTTACAGGAGTTAACAGTCTTCTTTCTACTGATTTCGGTGTTTTTGTTGCGTTTATGGGTTTAATATGATGAGTCCGTTATTTAAGGCTATTTTGTATCTGAAAACGTTTTCTGTTTTAAATTCATTGGTGTAGACGATCGCCGTGCGTTATGTCTCCTTTGTGGTGTCATCCTCATCACAATGCAGCGTTACCCAAGGAGAACTAAGCACTTTAACAAGTGTAATCTTGATAATTTAGGAATGAAATTGATCTACAAACTGTTTTGTTGTGTTGTGTTGTAAACAGCATCAAATCATCAGAAACTTTCTTGGTTACAATGTCTTAACCAGATTTTGACATGATTCAAACCATTTCCAGCTTCTACAGGGCGAGTAAAGAAACCCCCGGCGTTTGAAAGGCTACTGCTCCCTGAATATGTAAACAATGGTATTTTGCAATATCTGATTAAATAGCTAACATGTTCAATGATTTATAGAATTTTTCCTGGCTGAAATCGGTCACTCTGTTCAGATTTTACAAGGGATTTTCTGTAGAGAGTCCGTTCGAGAAACTTTAGAAAACTTACTGAAATCTCACCCGTTGGTCTGGGTTTCAAAAGCTTGACAATATCGAAAGAATCAAACAAAAGTGGACATAGAACGGTGTCTTGCGGTACAGCAGACTTTATTACTAACTTGACACTGCAGAAAAGTTTCTCGCTAAGACAATCCAATTTTCTTGTTTTGTTTATTAGTATTATAGAATTGGATTCCTTGAAATCGGGTCTGCAACCAAGGGCTTGTGTTTTGGCAACCGCAGTCTTTAATTACATCTTGTTGATACGTTCTATGGCTAATTTTGTAATCTTGTTGCTGAAAACCCGATCAAATGCATCGTTCTATGTGATCAGAGATTCTTGCTTTAGTGATGCACGGAAAGCTTGTTATTACTTTGAGAGTAACTTGTTGATAAATAGTAAGCTGCTAGGCTTGCTCCTTCATAACACTACTTGCCGGGCCCGCGCCGCACTTGCCGACCTTCTGTTTTATTCGCGTTACAAGAAAGCAACATTCGCGAGCATTTTAAATTGATTCTGTGCAAAAATGATGGTAATCTGCAGGGAAGTTCTGCCAGCTAAGATGTATGAAATGATGCACGTTAAAGGGGCTCCGTCGCTAATCTGTTTACAAAGTTGTAAACGCCATTGTTTCAGGCATGTGTCCATTGTCATCCGCAGTTTCTTTGGTGTGGCTTCACCCAAGCCAACAAAAAATAGCTGGTAAAAATCCACTGATATTTCCACAATCGTAAATTATATGATTGTTTGGTTTGTTCCAATTTGAAGTATATGGATTTTTCTTCAGAATGGCGCTTTCATTTTGAAAACAAATGAACAGTCCGCGTGATGTAGCCTATAAAAAAATGCCAAATCACTGTTTCGACAGAAATTTGGAGACGGAGCATGTACACTTTTCTCCGTTGTTTTGGTTGGTTTTGGTGATAACTCGTGCGACCTTGGTACTTCATGACACGCACAATTTGATTATGACATCCTCATAAAAAGCGTAAGACATGTTAATACAAGTTATCACTTATCCAGGGGAGGGTTTGTTAATACGAGTTATCACTTATCCAGGGGAGGTGGAACCCTACACTTAAGTTTCCATGGTACGGGGTTGTGCCATTCAGAATTCAAAAGTGCCACCCATAAATCCGGAAAAATTTCTGAAAAGCATCCCCATGTATCCAGGAAAAGCCGAAAAAGTATACCCCTAAATCCAGAAAAAATGGAAAAGCATACCGTTGAATGATCTTTTACCTAAAAGTTATAACCATAAATCTGGAAACCATAAAATACCGTTAGAAATCATACCTATAAATCCGGATTCTATCGTAAAAAGGTACCCTAAAAACTGCACAACCCCGTACCATGGAGTACCTAAGTATAGTTCCACCCCCCCCCCCCCCCCCCCCCGAATCACTTGTACTGTTTCGTTCGCTTTTTGGATCAGTTAAGCTCGAAATTAGAGTTCACTATTTACCCTCTATATCTGTTTTAATTAATCAAGCGATTTTCATCTTGTGATCAAACATTTGAATCTGAAATTGCTAAAGCGAGGATTCCACAATGACCTAAGCTTTGACACACACATGCACAAGCAGGTCCTGGCCTTGACACTATCCAATAAAAAGTTGTGCAAATCTCGTGGTTTGTGTTTAATTAGTTTCAAGGGGATTCTTTTTATGCAGATTAAAGTCAAATGTTTGCTCTCTGTTTTCAGGTCAGTTTGGCTGCTCGCATTACTTTATCATTAGTGGCACAGTTGTAGTTGAAGTTTCGACGAAAGAAGAGGCTGGATCAGCTGCTCATTTGTCAAAGCCGGTATCATTTTAAATTTAAATTTTATAGTTTATATTCTAGAAATAACAACAGTTCAAAGTTAGTTGTTTGTTGGTAAACGCAGATTGCATGCTCTAAGAACGTGCTTTAATTGGGCGGTGAGATCAATTAATGAACTTTACTCCGATGTCGAATATCCTTCAAAATCTTTCTTTGCCATAACAGTTCGTTAGTTACTTAGTTAGTTAGTTAGTTGGGTAGTTAGTTAGTTGGGTAGTTAGTTAGTTGGTTAGTTAGTTAGCTAGTTGGGTAGTTAGCTAGTTGGGTAGTTAGTTAGTTGGTTAGTTAGTTAGTTAGTTGGGTAGTTGGTTAGTTAGTTAGTTGGTAGTTAGTTAGCTAGTTAGTTAGTTAGTTAGTTAGTTGGGTTAGTTAGGTAGTTAGTTAGTTAGTTAGTTAGTAACTAACTAAATAACTAACTAACTACCCAACCAACTATCTACCCAAGTAACTAACTACTTGTTCAACAAGAAGCAGAAGTTAGTTAGTTGCAACATTTTGCAACAAGAAGCAGAAGTTAGTTAGTTGGGTAGTTAGTTACTTGGGTAGTTAGTTAGTTGGGTAGTTAGTTAGTTAGTTGTGTTAGGTAGTTAGTTAGTTGTTTAGTTAGTTATTGGTGTAATACTAAAGTAGATTGCATATATTCAAATAAGGATGAAAGGTTTCGTCTTTAACTTTTTAACAGAAAGCAGTAGGTGCGATGATTTTTGGTATGATCAGCGTGAACGAACCTTTGCTCCAATGTTTGACACCGTTCAATGTTTTTCTTTGCTTGAACAGTTGATGAAGTTCAGGGATCTTCTATGGACCATAGACTATGGTATAAGAAGATAGATATTAGACTTACGACCCTGAAGGTCAACCCCCGTCAACCCTCCTCTTTTTGCATGCTCAGTGCAAAATAAGGACAAAGCAATTTGCCTTTCTGAAGAATAGATTTCACACCTCTTGAGTGCATTCAATCAAATCAAATTGAACAGAGAAAACAAACATTATGATCGGATGCGTTGAAGTTGTGAAAACTATCATTGAGACTGTCAAATCGCTTTGTCTTAAACAGAACTGTATCATTTGTTTACAAGATTCACCCTTGCTGGTGTGAATCGAAATCGTCAGCTTTGTTTCCTTTTATGAGCCTTTTATCATGAGTTCTCAGATTTAAAAATTTTTTTTGCACAAAATTGATGTTCTCAAACTCAAAATTTGAGCACGTGGAACCAATTATCAAAACTAAGAGCACCAAAAGAAGAATTGTGTGGGAATGGTTGCCAAGGACATTATCATGTTTTTAGGTCATCTCCATCTCTAAGCCAATGACAGGCTGTTCTCTTTTCGTTCAGAATTAGACCTGGTTTTATCTGATCTTGATGTCAGTTTCTTGGTGTGTGCTATCAGTTAGTGCCTCTACCTCTAAGCAATTTCAACCATTGGCTATTTCAAGTTCTTATGATCTGTTTTGGAGCTATACGATTTTGTTGACCCGCGAGTGCCTTATAGCCTATTCACACTAGCAAGTTAAACCAGCTTAAATTAAGTCAGGTTATCGAATGGGGCCCTCTAATCTCTAATTAATCAATCCAACAAATCGAATGCATTGATTGGTTGAAAGTTAACCTGGTTTAGATAAAGCTGATGTAACTGTGTCAAAGTGAATGCGGTATTAACGAGATTAGGTGCCCTAGATAAACGCTTTTGAATTAATGATGCCCTAAACAGGAGCGCAGAAGATTTCAACGGTTGATTCTTTGTTTGACTTCTCTCGCAATTGTTTGGCTGTGCAGTTCTAGCGGCTGGCTCAAAAAGTAACCCCCAAGATAAACCAATTTTTGGAAAACCTGAATGTAGGATCTTGATGAAATTTATGTGGCATTAAGTACAACGTAAAATACACCTACTATGTGAAAATTAGGTCATTATCAACTGTATTTACAGCGAAATGAGCTTTAAACAAATGTGGTCGCAAAAGCCACTGTAACAGAATCACTAATGATCCAAAAGACAACTTGATCAAGCAAAATGTCCAATACGAGACATCTCTTCTTGTGAAACATTGTTTCCACCTCTACTAGCATCTTTTTTGCAAAACTATTCACAAAAATGCAAGAGAATCTTACCAAATAAGAAGCATTGAAGAATAAGGATGAAAGGATATTCACATTTACCATAATATTGTGTTATTTACAGACCTTGTTATAGTATCCTACTAAATTTGTCAGTCAATTCTTTCAACATTTCAAAGATCAGTTTAAAGATTCCCATTGTTACCACGAGAAATTAAGAAAAACGTTCTTTGCACCAAAGTCATTCGGTAGGCCTAATCAAAACATTTATTATTGATAATTAACTTATGTTGTTACTGTTGCTGTCGCGACCATCTTTTTTTCAAAAGCTCATTTTCCTGCAACCATCAGTGATAATGAGCTGATTTTCATTCAGAAATTGTATTTTTTTTATGTAACTTTGTGTACTTTGTGAACGTGTGTATTTTACGCTATACTTGGTGCCGTGTAATTTTCATTAACATGTTGCTTTCAAAAAGTTTGCTACATCTTTCTATCTTCGGGGTTAAAATTTTTTGGCCCATATGCTATATGTGTCCCAACTAGCACACTTTACCAGCTGTCTGGCTAAAACATAGATGCTGAAGAAATGACGTTGCAATTGAATCAAATTTGTTCATTGTAGAGAAAACTAACATCGCCCATTATTTTTGCTTGTTGCAGATGACATATGAAGAAATGGCTGGCAATGTATTTGGAGAAGATGTTACAGCGGGTGACCCCAACAAGAGTGCAAAAGTGAGATGTCGTGGAATTTGTGATTTCTTACGAATTGATAATGATGACATTGAAGAGGTATGTTTTGCAACGGAAATCCTCCAATTTATTTTATCTTACTCTGGCAAAATTTGAAAACGGTGAAAAATTTGACGGTAGCAAAATTTTAGCTTGCGTTCATGCGATGCCGGCACAGTTTGGAGACGGCAGTAAATTTGACGGTAGCAAATTCGTTTCAATCTCCCCAAGCATTTGATACCAAAGAAATATCTCTACAACTTAAGAATCGATCGACCTTATTTTGAAAACATCGAAAAATGTCCCGTTTTCATCATTTTTCGAGTATTCATGCAGCTGTTTTGAAAATGTGCCGGTCAGAGTTCCTTTTTCAAAACCTACCGTTTTCAAAATCCGCCAGAGAAAAACGTGCCGTTTGCGTGTGAATGGGAGGCCTATAGCTATCCGTCACATTTTCAATCACCGTTTTCAAATTGTTTCGGTATCATGGGAACGCAGTCCCAAACCGCAAAGGCAACTGTTGTGCAATAAAGATTCAGGTTTCCGAAAAGACAAAGCAATTTGCCTTTCTGAAGAATATATTTCACACCTCTGAGCGCACTCAATCAAATGTTATCAAATCGCTTTGTCTTAAACAGAACTGTATCCTTTGTTTTACAAAATTCACCATTGTTATCTCAGCTTCAAAATGATGGTGCTAAAATCCCATCAGGGGAACAAAAAAGTAACATCTTGGAGTCTTTGATTTGCTGATTTGCTGAAAGAAATAACAAGCGCAAATTATGTAACAATAACAAGAGCAGATTTTGTAATACAATAGCAACAGTTGTGTTTGATTGACACCTCAATTCAAAGCGATTAGCGGCTGCAGACAAAGGAAATTCTCTCAACCAGTAATTCAAAACAAACAAAGCCGCAAAAGTTTCCCCAAAACTGGTAGGGCAAACTCTCACCTTGTGCAAGCGAAAGATGGTTTTTAAGGGAAGTTATGTGCTTATAGCGAAAGAAGAAGGGTAAATCTAAAGTTCTGTCGCTTAGATTATATTTATTTGATTCAGGAGCCGAGCAGAAGGCATTGTGATTCTCGCGTCTTTAGGGCTTAAAATGAAACGATTACAAAACAGCTCCTAAATCAAATAAACATAATCTAAGCGACAGAACTTTAGATTTACCCTTCTTCATTCGCTATAAGCACATAACTTCCCTTAAAAACCACCTTTCGCTTGCACAAGGCGAGAGTTTGCCCTACCAGTTTTGGGGAAACTTTTGCGGCTTTGTTTGTTTTGAATAGACCATTTGCCAATTAAGAAAAAATTCCGACAGCCCTAGTAACAGTCGGAAATCCGGGGAGTCCTCTCCATTACAGTATAGTCGGCAAGCCGACCCGGCCCGATTTTCTGACCCGAAGCTGCATTTGGAGCCGTTGCTCGATGGTTACTCAACTAATTTCAAAACAGAAAAAAATTTACAAGAGATAATTCGTTTGTGAGTCTTATCACGAATTTGGGGTTCAATATTGCCCCCAGGGGCGGAGTGCGGGGGCCGCGAAAATTGGGAAAAATTTTTTGGCCTACCCCATTTTGGGTCGTAACTCCGTTTTGCGAGGGGTAAACAGCCTCGGCATGTCAAAAATCGACGAGAAACCGTATTCTTTCACTAAAACACTATTAATCTCGAATTTATCTCTAAAATTCGCAGAATAACGAGCCTTTCTTTTTTCAAAGCTGTGGGGAAAATCCCGAAAATTTCTACTTAGGCCCTTTTTCCTCCCAAATGGATCGTGCTCGTTTTCCTACTAAATGCATTTACTAACTCCAGATTAATGATTAAATACCTTAGAAAGGGTTGAAATAAGGTCTTCCAAAAGTTTGTTTTCAGTTTCTCGATTTATCCACTTCAGAATCAGCCCAAGACGATCGGCCAGTTTTCGTTGATTTTTCAAAATTTTCTCCCAAGTTTTGGACTTATTACATTTGAAGTAAGGGGTCAAATCAGCTGATCGTTTGTTTATGTGCCCTACTCTACAAATCGATCGTGGGAAATACATCGAATGAGATATTCTGAAGTGGGGAGGATTCCCCGATGTTACTAGGGCTGTCGGAATTGGCCGCGCTCGCCTCAATCCCTTTTTCCTAATTGGCAAATGGTCTATTACTGGTTGAGAGAATTTCCTTTGTCTGCAGCCGCTAATCGCTTTGAATTGAGGTGTCAATCAAACGCAACTGTTGCTATTGCATTACAAAATCTGCTCTTGTTTGTTACAATAGCATAAGTTGTTTTCGATTGAAAGACAATAGATAAATTCAGCTAAATTTTTTTATACCCACTTCAGTTCAAGTGACCATACACTTGAGAATTGATCCCTTGGGAATTGTCGTCTGAGAGCTTTGGATTCTGCACACTAGCGATTGCAAGGTCGTCTTCCGTCATTTTTCCTTTGTGAATTCGCGCATGCCCCAAAGCTCTTCGTCCATTCCATTGATCAGCGAGCCAATCAGATTCAACATCTTTCATGGTGATTTACAATAGGGGAAGTTCGCAGTATCCAGAAAGAGTACCGAAGATTAAAAATTTTGATTTTAGGAGGGTACCTTTATTGGTCACATGATTGCTTTTTGATAGCTATTTGCATTAAGTTAAACGTTTAATTAACATTTGTTGCTTACAATTCATATTTTCTATCATTTTGAACTTGCGAGCTACAACTTTACTAGGAACAAGGCGAGAAAAACAGGTTTTACAATGTCATAGTCATAAATAATTAATGGTCAAAGCTATCAGAAATGATCAGCATTGAGGTCCTGTGGATAGAAAGAGCCTCGTAGATTAAAAAACCGCGTTTATGTTTAAGTAAGTAAAAGCATTAGCTACGATGATTAGTTTGTTATTGTTATTGAAAATAGAAGTTTAATCGGTTTTGAGCACGTGAAACTGCAGCTTGGTCAGACCATTTCGAAATTTAGTGAACATAACTGAGAATCCCGAAAACTTCCTCGAATAACGCAAGAAGCACGGGGAACTGCCTTGAAAAAGTGTTGAAACCTTCAAAATACAGATTTAACAGCAGAAAAACAGCTTGTTTTGCCACTTTGGAAATTAAATTTCATCAAACTGCCAAAAGACTTCCTCGAACAACGAAGGAATTACGCAGAATAAGTTTCGTAGTCGACAGAGGAATTCTTTGCTGCAAGATACAAAAGCGGAAATTTAGCCGTAACCAGGCGACACAAGGTATCGAGAGAAACAGAGAAAAGTTTAAGTCAAGGTTAGGCCTACTTTATTACTCGAGAAGAGAAGATGCCATTGCAAGCTAAGCATCGAATGGTAAGAAAAGAATTTTGGTGTTCATGATAAGATTATAAACTCAACATTTAATCATGAGTATCGACATATGATAATATATCGGCATTTACAGAAATGTACAATCGTAGATTCGGACCTATTTCAATAAAAAACCAATTATTGTGTAACAGAAAGAACAAACCATAGGCTTTTTATAGAAGAGAAACTAACCAGATGTGGCAACCTTTTTCTACTGACATTTTTCTTGATTTTTTGAAACCCAATTTTGTTTTGGAATTGGCAGAAAATGTTTGTTCAGCTCTGGATTCCAATTCCTGAGAATCATGCACAAGCCCTGAGAATCATACACAAAGATAGTACTTCCAATTTTGAAGAATTGTTGATTAAAAGTAACTCAGTATCTGTTCACCAGAGGAATTTGCTGCTGCTGCTCCAGACTGAGATTTATAAAACTGCGAACAACTTGAATCCGGCTTTTATTGCAGAAGTATTTGTTACCAAAGATGTGCCATATAACATTCGTGGCAGTAATAATCTTGTTTTGCTTAGAGCTAAGACGAATTTATATGGCATTGATACTTTCAGGTTTGTTGTTGGTAAACAATGATGGCATTATTATTATTATTATTATTATTAAACATCTATTTAAAGTAGGCTAAAAAATGAATAGCTAAATTACAGCTAATTAAGGCCTACTATTTACAATATATATAATTTACAATAAAACTATTAATATATACCGGGTGAGCCAGAAAAAAGTTCCCATTTTCGAAAATTCGTAGTGCCACAAGTACTTCATGGATTTGAATGATTCAAATTCTAGTTAAAAGCCAATAGATCGAAGTATTTTTGTGATTTTTATCGTCTTCTTACGAGCACTGCAAATATAAGTAAATTCAACTTTAAATAAATTTCATATTTGCAAATGACTGAAAAAGGCCTAAAACATTTGATCAAATCAGCATAGGTTCCAAATCTTAATCTCAGCGTAAAAAGGTGGGTGTAAAATTCATTGACCTATTTCTTCTGATTGAATGGTTCGAAAGAAACTTTAGATACTTATCTATAATTCTACCGTTGGACTTTTCAGAAATTTTGAATATTTTTTAAAATTACAGTGCATCTTACATTTCAGCTTATTTTAGGATGTGACGTCATCAAATTTCTAAATCATAAACCAGATACGGGACAGACTTTTGCTTGATACCATATTGAAGGCATCCATAAACTATAGTTCTCTTCGAAATTATTTCATGTTGAGTCAAACGGTTTAGAAATTACGATGGTTTTTAAGTTTTTTGAAAATTTTTCTTGATTTCTTGAAAAAGAAGAAAAATACTCTAATTCTGGAAATATTAAAGATTTCAGAAAAGTCCAACGGTAGAATTATAGAGAAATAGCTAAAGTTTCCTTGAAGTCATTCAGTTCAAAGAAATAGGTCACTCAATTTTACACCAGGCTTTTAAAAGATTTGGAACCTATGATGATCAAATCATTAGGACGCTCCTCACACAGAACAATACGCACGGGCGGTTCACCTCTCTCAAGAGTTGTAAGACATAGATTTGCAAACAGATACTAAAGATTTTCAATCCCATGGCAATAGATGTGCAGACGATATCTCTCACCCATGAGAAATTTTATTTTCTCTGTTGTTCTGAGCGAGGAGTCCTTTAGGATTTGATCAAGCATTTTAGGCCTTTTTCAGTCATTTTACAACCATCAAGTTTTTGTAAACTTGAATGTACCAATTTTTCCAGTGCTCGTAAGAAAGCGAGAAAATTCACAAAAATACTTAATCTTTTGGCTGTCAAGCAAATATTGATTCATTTCAATCCATTCAGTACTCTTGGTGCTATGAATTTTTAAAAGTGGGAACTTTTTTCTAGCTCACCCGGTATTACAGACAAATCAGAGATAAAATATATTATGTTAGAAAATCAACTGGCTGGATGTATACTTTGCAAAGCCCACAGTTGCATTTTCCACCATTCCAGACTCTGCCAAGAGAAATCAAAGAGTCCCAACTGGTCCCAATAATTGGAGATTTTTACAGGAAATATTAAGTCCATCAAAATTTTTGACTGCAGCTTTGAATTGTTCAAAATTTTTATTTCAAATCTAGGTTTTTTGTAATTAGGCTTTTGTATATAGTTAACTGTCTCTGCCAACTTTAAATAAATTGTTTATTATTTTTAATATTATTATCATTATTATTATTATTATTATTATTATTATTATCATCATTATTATTATTCTGTATGTTTTGTCTCATGGATATCTCATCCTTATTACAGGTGCTGAAGATGAGCTACAAGCTTGAAACAGAGCGTCGAATGAAATTCCTAATGTCTCTTGATCTCTTTTATAAATGGGATGAAAATGATATCAAATTGTTGAATGCATCCTCAAGAACCGTTGAACTTCCTGCAGACTCAGTAAGTGTGCTTTCCTTGTGTACTGGATGTGAGTGTTCTTTTGAATCTTATTGCATTTTATTTTTCTTTTCTATTCTATTAAACATTTTACAATAACCAACTACATAAGAAACTACCGGATGTCCTAAAAATTTACTCCTTTTTAAAAAATCACAAAAAATTGTTTATCAAACCGTTGATGAAATTTTCTTTTTGAGATGTTTTGTAAAAGATCCAAAAATATTCATAGGTGATCAAATGTTAGCTTTTGATACAACAAGGTAGAAAAATAACACGCTTAAAAACCTTATTTTGAGCTATAGCTTTTAAGCAAAAATTCTCAATCTTGCCTTATAAAATTTTTAGATGTTTGGTCATCATTGAAGTCTCCAATGATAGTGCGCATTTCTTTTTGGCATTCATGACCAAACTAGAAGCTTTACATGCACAAAGAAATTGATCTGGTAGTTATCAGTGCTTTTTCGTAGTATGATTCAAAACCAAGCAGCTCTACAAAGAGCTCAGTTTGTTAATCTTTAAACCAATTACAGGATCAGCTAGTCTATATCTTGGAAAATGATTTGGTCCTTGATCTACTTTACAAAAAAATAAAATTGAAGATTGGCCGTGTAATCAAGATTTGGTGATTTTTCAAACGGGGGTCCTTTTTTGGGACACCCAGTAAATATGACCCACTTTATGACACCACAAGGACGATACCAACAGGGGCAAAAGACAATGACAAATGAAACTGGATTTATACTATAAACGAATAACGAATACAAAAAGCTTCACTAAGTGTGCAGCTGTCGAGAAAGCCCACAGTAATGTTTACCGAAAGGCGTGTCACGTAAAAGTATTTGGATAGTCGTATTAAAGCGATATACACGTGTCTTTTTTATAAGAAACAAAGAATTTGGGTCAGTACTGAAAGTTTCTTAAAATTATCAGATTTTGAGTATATACCAAACCTGGGAAACATCACATCATATTTCTCATCTTTGTTTACAAACACGTCATAGTATATGTTTCATCGTCATCATCATAAAGTAGGCTAAAAACATGAACAGCTAAATTAGAGCTAATTAACGCATACTATTTACAATATACAGTATATAATTTACAATACGATAAAATAAAACTATTAATAACCAAACCAAAAGCCAAAAACGAAAAAGGTTGATTTTGCAATTTGGTGACAGAGCTTCTTTAATAGTAGCTACCCGTTTGATATTTTATTCAATCTAATATCTTGTTTCTCTTGAAAATCCCATCCCATGACATTTTCCCTCTCCCTCTCTTTTAGGTTATTCTCAAGGACATGAGAGAATCGCATGAAAATGTATATTTCGTCATGTCCGGTCAAGTGAAAGTCGTGCGCCAAATTCCTGTGATCTTAGAAAGACTACCATTTGGTAGAGATAAGATGGCACTTGCCCCGGTAGACCATAATGATGATATCAAAAGTAATATAAAGATTGATCGAAGATACGAAAAGCAGAAAATTCTACATTTAGTTATACAGACTTTACACGAAGGGCAATATTTTGGTGTTGATGAAGACATCGGGAAATCAAGTGTAATAAGTGCAACCAAGGTATGTGATAGATCCCCGGGGGGGGGGGGGGGGTACATGACTTGAGGATGGACGGGGGCTGCCGCCCGGTTTTCAGAAAGCTACCCTCTTCTAATTACCGAAACTTGCTTTTGATACCCACTTTTATGATGAATTTTGGCGGAAAACTGCCCATTTTAACCACTTTTTGCGAATTTCAGCAAAATCCCCACCCATGTTTATGGAAAATCTGCCGAAAAAGGACCCTTGTTTAGAGAATTTTGGGCCCAAAACCCACCCATATGGGCGGCACATACCCGTACCCTAAATATGTTATGTACCCCCCCCCGGGGATAGACCTTTTCATGGATTGTTTCAGTCCTAGGCCAAGGGCTCCAAATTCCAAGGAAAGTACATCGTAAACAAAGGAGCTATCGTGATGATCCTGATTGCTGCTAAAATTTTGGGCAATTTTGTTGGTAAAGGCCAATTTTCAGTCAGTAGAATTTCTGAGCGGGTGAAATTCAATTATTTACCACAGAAAATGTCGCCAGGCAATTGAATGGAAATTTAAAGGCGCACTGTCGCGGCTGTGATTGGCTAGTCGTAATGTTGAAATCACCAACAAAGAACTTGAATGAAGGGAGCCAGATCGTTATTGTCTTCATGAATTTCAGTGTACAGCGTAATTACTGAAGCTTGCCTAATTCTATTCTTGTTTGTTGTCTTATTTACCCAACAGCGCCACGACAGTGTGCCTTTAAGGTTGAATGATTTGATTGTATACAACTGTAGCTACCCGCTCAGAAAATCCCATTGAAAAGTCTAGATTTTGATCAACAAACGAATGGGAGGGGATCGAAGAGGAAGAAGATTAGATAAGAGAAAGGAAAGGGCCCCCTTTCTTCTGTCTCTTCCCCTCCCTTTCCCTCTTGTTCTTTCAATGATCAAGGTTCTTCGTTCTAGAGCAATGTAGAGGCACTTGATCCGTAACAACTTTGTAACAGATCAAAACTGTTCTGGTACAGTGTAAATATCGTCTTAGTTAGTCAACGTAGCATGGGAAGATTTTGTTACCATAGCATTTGAAATCTGTCTCAAATTAGGTGTTTTTTGAGATTTGCGATAACACAGAATTACTCATGTGAAACTCTTTAATTGTTTTTATTCACGGGCACTTTCATGCGACATTTAATTTATTCAGACTTTAGTTATTGCAAGCAAACAGATTTATATCGCCGATTAGTCGAACCAAATATGAAAAAAGGTAAGAGATGCCCCGTAGCAGGATGGCTAACTGAATCGTTGTGCGTGCGAAAAGGGCCTATCGAGAGAAATAATGAGCATTTGTCGAAAGCAAAAAGGTACATGTATCTACCGGGTGAGCCAGAAAAAAGAATCCCCGCTTGGAAGGCCACTGCTCCATGAATATCAAAGCAATAATATTCAAAACAGTCTTGTTTTATTGCCAATATGTTCAATTAGGTTCAGTAATTTACCCGGCTTTAATCGGCCATTCCTTCTCCGTGAATATGGGTGATTTCCTGCAGAAAGCCCCTTCCAAAGACCTGCAAAAACGAATGAAAACAATGAGCAAATTTTCCTTCCTAAAATTGATGACACTCACATAAATTCGTGTATTTTGTCCTCTTGGGAGTATGGAATCCCCCTGAATAGGTCATTGATACCAGGGGAGAGGACTTGTTCATCCTCCCAAGAGGATAGCACGTGCTAAAGCGTCCACAAGTCATCGCTGTAAGGCCATTGTAAGGCAGAAATGTAAGGGAAATTTGTTCATGATTTTGGGCACGTTTTGAAGGTTTTTTAAAGAGAAAACCCCTCATTATTTCAGAGTGGCGTGGCCGATTTCAGTCAGGTAAATTTTATAGTAGATTTGAACATTTCTACCATTAAACTATATATTTGCCGATATAATTGTCTTGATATTCAGGGAGTCGTGACCTTTAAAACGGGGATTCTTTTTTCTGATTCACCCGGTAGAAGAATAATGCTTCTAATTCTTATAATTCTACATTGAGTAAAGATTT
Source organism: Aurelia coerulea (assembly GCA_039566865.1). Lineage (NCBI taxonomy): Eukaryota > Metazoa > Cnidaria > Scyphozoa > Semaeostomeae > Ulmaridae > Aurelia > Aurelia coerulea. The sequence goes on from CM076944.1 coordinate 31,905,269, forward strand.
CTTTCTTCTCTCGACAGACTGAACTATTAACCATACCAAAATCAAGCTTACTATTACAGCAAAGAGGACGGTTGTTTGAACACATGAAAACAATAGCAATGATGCGATATCCAAACAGAGCACAGACATTTCAGAGATACATGATTGGCCTAAATTGGGAAAAATACAAGAAAGGCCTCGTTAGCGAAGTCACTAAAAAACGAAGTGCGAGGCTGACAGCTTGTTCACGTGATGTCCCGAGATGTCTCTCTACAAGGTAGCTGGTGTTGCAATAATGCATATTAAGGAACTGTTGAATTATGACCCCAAAATTTAAAAGAGTAAACTTCAGTTAACTTCTGCTCAGTGAATCAGAAAAAATGCACGCCATGTAAAAAGCTGCTGTTTACTGATTATAACAGCAAAAACCGATTTTGATATGTTGTTATATAGCCAACTTGCTCCGCTTGTTCAATAAACTTTAGAATTTTTTCTGACTGAAATCGGTCACTCCCAGTTGAATGGCATATTGGCTGTAGGTCACGTCACTCTGCCACGCTCGGGGATTCAAATGGCGCCTTTGCAAGAGAAGCAGACACCCACAGAAAGAGAACAAATTGGATATATCACCATGGGTGACGATGCACCGATTTTGTGGGAAGGGAAGATAATAGATGTAGAATTTCTTACCCATTAGGCTTGAAAAACATTTTGTCAGTTGCAACTCGTGTGACCTAAACGAACAGAGCCAAGGAGAGATACGATAAAGAAACAAACGTTTACTGATTCTGTTCACTCAAATTGATCAACATAGATGGAGATTAGAGAACTGCTCAACTAATGGGTAAGAAACTCTACAATTATCATCTTCCCTTCGAACAAAATTGGTGCATCATTGCCCATGATATCACGAACAAAATAATAAACTAGGACATATATAAAACTTTTTCAATTCAGCGTTTCCTACAGCCCGTGCTTAAGGCCAAGTTTTATTTTTAGACAGTCTGAAGCTGTAACGTGCCAGCAAAGGACCCTGGGTAACAATGGCTCTTTGAGTAAGTCCTCTCGCGTACGGTGACAATGAGGAAATTGCTGTGCAGTACGATGTTTCGCCCATTTGATCTCAGACAGATTAATTTAGTGGAATTTGTCCCAACACAGGGTAGGCAGAGGTAGACTCCCGTACATTTTGAGGTCAAGGAAGTCTTCGGGGCTTCTTTTTGTTTCAGGCATGCTTCTCATGTTGTAATGTGTTGGTAAATCTTGAATGCCTCCAATGTGTCCATTTTGATTCTGCTCTTGAAAGTCATCTATAAATCACCTTTCGTTGCCTCAAAAATGTTTTGGCTGACTTTTGATCAAGCACAGCTTTGTTGATATCTGCAATGGAGACAGAATAAATAAGTACTTAATGGTATTGTGTAGCTTATAGATGCTTGAAGAGCTTATAGTATTCAAAGATGAATATATGATTACAATTACCTAGAAATAAATATTCTGTTATCGTGTGTTTCTTCAGTATGCATTAATTCTTCACCTGAACATGTTACTGGCCATATGGTCCTTACACAACGTCAAGAAACACTAAGTGACCTAAAGCAACCGTCCTCAATGGAATGTGGCTAGCTTCCTGAGATGAAATCTGTTTTATGTTACCTTAAGGTAGTCATTGTTTTTCGCACCTAATTGTATTGTTTTAGTAGCAGGGTATAGTATTTTGTAAGTAATGTAGTTAGTAACTCATTTTGTAAGCTTTTAATGGAATATGAAAAAAGAAAAATAAGGATGAAATCTTCCCGCTAAAAATTTGGATTGGATTGTTTATTCAAAAGGTGTTTCTAATGTCGCGTTGAATTATGCTTTCTCAGTCACACTTCCACCATTTCCATATTTTGGGGGCCCACATTTAGAGAGATGTAACATTGAGCTGTAAACAGTGTTCAAAGATGCAGCATTGTTTATCTCTTCGTTGAATATTCAGCTTCCTTAGTCAAATTTTGGTCCATCTATTTATGTTTTGCAGATATGCAATAGTTTGATCCTGATAAACAAATTCAATTGCACGAAAGATCGGAATTACAACTTACTCTTAGGAATATTTGCCCTTGAATTCCAATGATTCTCTCTTGTCGTTTCATGACTTTCTTGAGTTTGTTCTTCGAAACGTCTCATAGCCTCGATATGGTCATGATGGTGCTCTCTCTTTGTTTCAGCATACCTGAAAATGTCAAAGTCTGATTAAGGAGCCGAGGGGAAAAGTCATTTAAAGTTGCGGAACCATAGTCCCAGTTATCGCAACAACAACAACACCAACAACAACAACACTAACATTTCTTAACTGAATTGAACTGTTTGCTCAATCTAGTCTGAGCGTCCATCAGTCTATCAATAGCGAAAACAACGACTATCTAACCGGCCTTGAAGAATCACCTGGAGCCAGTTTTCGTCTTTCATTCACTAGTACCTGAGAATCAGCAGTTGGGAAAAGCAACGTAAACCCAAGATGAGGCACGTTAAATGAAAACAGGCTAAACTTAAACATACTCTCCTAAGCGAGGTTTCTATTGTCTTTGTTTGTCCCGTTGTTCCGTGACTCCGTGCTCCTGGTGAAGTTGTGGTTTTTAGCACCAAGCGCTGGGATCACAGATATGTAGCAAAGTTTTAATCGAGTGAGCAACCCCTTGTCATGACGCTCAGGTGGTGGGGCTCTCCCGGGTATTGAGACGTGTCCGCCTGACGGTTCTGGCTGCAAAGTAAGAGGATTACACCACTGCTCCACAACACTTTCTCAGGCCTCAGGTTAAACAAAATTATTGCCCTGTGTACCGTATATCAAATCGTCATACGGCAAATGTTTAGATTTATCTTTTTCCACGTATCCTCATGACTTCACTCAATCAGATGCATAAGCTTCATGGCTTCTTTTGTGATTGCTTTGCTTACACTTGAAACTTGGCAAATCGGCCGTAGTAGCAATGTCTTAGTTTACAATCTTTAACTGCTTTGTACTGAAGTGCAAAGCAAAACGAACGGATGAAATTCTTACAAAATCTACCCTTGTTTGGCGCAAGGCTTAATCTTATTCAACAAAATAAACGCAAAGGCAGTCTGTCATACATCTGATTAGGTGATAATGACAATACAAAGCAGGGCCGTAGGAAGAAGCTTCGGATTGGGGGGCAATTGTTCTTAAGACAATAGAGAACAATACATCTAATTAAATCATGTGACGTAGCACCATTGTTATAAAAAATTATTGGGGGGGGGGGGCTTGAGCCCCCCCTGCCACCCCGCTTCCTACGGGCCTGATACAAAGAATAGGAGAATTGAATGGCTGCTGATCCTACTGACTTTCTACGGCCGTAGAAAGTGATAACGATTAGCCCTCCTTTTTTCTAAAAACACAGATTCACAAAGGCATCCGTTGTGTTGAGCTCTGAATTTATCACAGCCAATCAGATGTGCGACAGACTGCCTTTAAAATGATAGCAGATATTACTGGTATTGGGTGATGGGACTCCACTCACCTCGTCGAATATTCAGCATATTCTTCTTGATGATGTATGCGTTGATCTTCGTTTCTTATTGCTGATTCTTGATAACTTTCATGATATTGCTGTTCATGATGATGATGATCCAACATGTGTCCATCTCTCCAATGCGTGCACAACACACTCAAGCTCATCGTCAGACATAAACAAACAATTAGTAAAGTTTTCGAACCTGCCAGACCGTAATAATGTACTTCACTTGGTCTCCACATCTTATAATCGACTGGTCAATAAATGTCTCTTTTTATGATAGTTTTATCGTTGCTCTCCAATTATCAATGTGATTTTGTTCAGGCAACTGAGCAACTAATACACACAAGCTGTAAGTAATAATCTTTTGTCAAAATACCAGCTCTTCGATTACTCTGCAATTTAAATTTTAAACATCATTGCTGAACTTTTAAACAACTTCATCTTTTCCGCTGTGGATTCTTTCAAAACTACTTTCAGCACTTTAAAAACAGCTTCATTCCGTCTATTTGGTTTGTCCAAACAGTATCAACAATTTATGATTTGCAACGCTGCGCCTAGGCCTGTTTTGTATACAGTAATAAAACTTGCTCATTCTTTCAGTGTGATCTTTGACCTTCCATGTTTCAGGATGCTCTTTTCATGTTCGTGAAGAGCTGCATAGGAAATAACTACTCTTTTTTTCAATTAGCTTCTTAGAATTTAGTCAAGAAAACTTCGGCATTCCACCAAAATGAATGTTCAATGCTTAATTTGGTCACATTTGGCCTCATGCTCCTTTCCTGCACATACACCTCTCAATATACAAGCCTCGTTTCTAAGTTTTATTCGCTAAAAAGTTAGTTTAAAGAGGGACATAATTAACATGGGAACATACAGCAAAATAGTTCTCTCTCTATTCAGGCAAATTTTTATCGTTGAATTTCATGCATTGAAAAGTTGATAATGTTTTGCTACAAGCAACAGTACGGAAGTACCCTGTACTTGAACGTCTTTGGCAGCTAACAACTTCGAGTCTTTTTATCTTAGAAGTGTCAGATGCGCTGCTTCGGGGCTAGTTTTTATATTGAAACAAAAATTCATTTTAAATCTTTCTGAGATATAGTTACGACGGGACCCTAGCAACTGGAAGAATACATTCTTTAAATGATGCTGCCTTACTGCTCCCAGGGTTCCTGCCAGTAGCTTCTAGGCTAGCAATTTGATAAGCTCGTTAAATTAAAGTAAGAACAAAGAGCAGGTCAGCGATCACCCGTAGAAACGCGGGTGGCCATATGGAAGGCATATCACGCACATCTTCCTCACATCGACGCCCCTTTACAATCAGAAAATTTTGATTTTCATTGCTTTCATTCAAGTTTTATCAGCCGTAACTAATTGCTTTGGAAACGGCAGTGTTCGAACATGTAAGAACCACCCAACCAAACTGATTTTGATTTTTCATATGTTTAGGGAGGGTAGCCCTTTAGCAAGTGCTGATTTTCAAGGCAGAGCATGAAAACCCACCCGACCATGCGATCGGGCGGTCGCAGGAAATTTCCCATGCATAATGCCCTGCAGGAAATTTTTCAAAATATAACCTATTCATTCATGCTCTGATGCTGATTTGTTGGTAAAAATGGAAAGGGAAATGTATGAATTCAAGCAAAATTAACTGATCTGGATTGCTTCTCATTTACCAGTTATATTTGCAGTGTATAACAACAAATATGACATCAGTAAAGAAATCAACTGAACCCAATCATAACACTTCTGGAAATTTAAGTATGATTTCTCTCCGGTCGCAGGAAATTTAAGTATTATTTCTCTCTGGTCGCAGGAAGGAAAATATTTTTTCATGCCCTGTTTCAAGGGGCCCTCAACCCATCCAGTTTGATGATCTTCAGCTTCTGATTGCTATGTAAACACAAGACACATAAAAATGTGCACTTTGATTTGCATCAAGTACAAAGCACTTGACCAAGAGCCTGTTTATACGAGGGAAAAACCTTACCTGCCTGACCCGGGGCTGACAGGTGAGATAAATTTCAGCCACTGTTTACGAGTTTTTTTTTACCCCGCCTGTCAGCCCCAGGTCTGGCAGGTGACATGTTTTTCCTCATATAAACAGGCCCTAACGCCACATCAAAACGAACAAACATTAAAAGACGAAAAGTTGAGATATGCTTTTGAGGCAATGTCCCCTGTTTGGCAAATTCAGACATTGCTTTCAGAATTGACCTTGTTCAAACAACAATGTTCAAGCAGATAGTTTGCGATGTAGCTAAAAGGTATTGATACTCAAGAAAATATCAGATGTTGTTACAAACTTGCCTTGTTCGCTTGATCACGGCTCAAAAGCCTCTTAGCGTAGAGTCTCCTTTTAGATAGATAGGAAGTTGTGAATAGACAAAAGCAAAGCTGACGATATTCAGATTTTTCATTCATAGAATGCTTGCTTACATTTATGAAAAATTCGTTTCTAATAAATTAAGAACCTACTATATTACCATTGAATTTTAAATCGTTTCTTGTCCTTCGAAAACACCAAATTTCTTTTCAACATCTTCCCATTTTGTTCTTCCACGTATGAGGTCATTCACCAAATTTGGGATCAAAGACATCTAAAATGAGATACCAAGATCATGAAAAAGTGCGATCATTTCAAAGAAATCAGAAGCCAAAGTGTTAGACCAGATAGTCCAAAATGGAGCAAAAAGAATTTCAACTGTTTTAAAATCTCTAACACGGAGAATACCAAAGTTATTGGAAGGAATCAAAGTTTGACTGATAACTAAAAGTCTGAAAGACGTTGTTGTGATTTTTTTTCTATTTTTCTGAGCATTGTAAAATATAGGTAAAATTGGATTTATAAAAGTTCCTTTACTTCGGCCATCTTTGAGAGAAAATTCGTTTAAACAAACGTGTCGCTTAGGGCTACAGGACCATACTACGAAGCTCAAATAGGTCGCCCTATTTTCACAGAATTATCTTCCGAAGAAAAAATGGTATATGACCGTTCAAAATCTTCGCTTGCTTAAATTAAGGGGGCTGTACAAGAATAAAGCCTTGGGATTTTAATGGCGGCCAGTTTCATCGCAGCTTCTACGTAAGTTTCATTGGAGTGTTTTCTTGTCTATGTCTATGAAATATGATGGAACCTTTGATATCCATTAAAACTTTCAAATATTCGGCGTTAGAAAAATAGAACGAATCCTCCACCAAAGCTTCGATCACCAAGATTGTCGCAGATACTTTGGATTACTATCCTCTGTGCAAAAAATTAGCTATGTTGTGTTTAGCCTACACACATTCTATGATTTGACACGCAGAGCCTTGCAGAAAAACGGGTTGTACATCCCCTTTAACCCTCATACACTGCAGAAATTAAACCTACAAACTGAGTAATTTCTGCTACTATTAGACCTGACAAATGTGCAGAATCTTGAACACATGACAAAGAATGCAAAACATAATTAAGAAGTTAAAAAGAACATAAATTACCTCGCATCTGACTTGCCGAGTTGTATTCCTTTCACGTAATGTAACTGTCCTTGGTTCTACATTGACTGTATCAAAATCAACGGTTATTCCAAACGGTATTCCAATTTCGTCTGTTCTTGCATAACGTCTTCCTATCGACCCCCCTGAATCATCAACTTTGCAGGAAATATCCAACTCTGTTAATGCTAAAGCTGTCAAGAAAAGAACAACGAAGGTCACTCAATTTGCTATGTGACAAGGGGGTAACAGTGATAGGACACCAAAAGAATAAGGATATGTTTGAACATTTGCTGCCTAAATTTCATTTATTCAATAGGCCAATTCGACGATTAAAAAAGAGGCTGTAGAGAGCGGTTTGTTCTGGTAAATGGCGAACACAAATCTGGTAAATGGCTACCACGGAACTTCTGCAAATAATAAATTTCGCTTCACACAGCTGTTGGATTTAATTCATGGTTGAAGTTAAGAAACCTTGAGAAATAATTGCCTAACACGTATCCAGGAGGATGACTCATGAATCATATGCCTCGTAACGAAAGGGAGACCTTGCCTTAAACAGCTTTGGCGGAAAAGTGGAAAGTATTCGTCATTTCCTTCAAGCAAGTATTACAAAATCTTGCACATTTTTGTGTGTAATACAAACATTTAGTGCACGCATGTAACATGTTACCGGGTGTCCCAAAAAGTACTGCTATCTCACAAATCACAAAAATCTGATTGTCAAATACATTAGAAATTTCTTTCTATCTGTTTTTCAATGACCAAAAAATTTTTACAGACGATTGAGAAACCTTATTGCTATACTTTTTGAGAGAAATAGTCGATCTTGCTTAAGGGCCAATGTCTGCAATCATAGTTTGCCTTTCTTTCTGTCATTTAGGACCAAATCAAAAGGTTAATAAGGACAAAGAATTTTTCGATGATTGAATGTTGCTCATAAAAAATTCAAAGCAGAGATAATACTCACATAATTGTTTAACAAATGGTGCAAATTCTTGATTTCTACTGAGTGGAAGCACTGAGCATTTTACAGGAGCGATCATCGGAGGTAAGGACAGCCACTATGGAAAGTAATAACAATAATAAGTTTCAATCATTCTATCAGGTGAATCAAAAAGTCTTAAAAGAAAATGTTTTCCAAAATATACAGAGAGAGAAAGATGACGTATATGTGTACTACTGACACCTCATATGCTCTCGTACACTCATGATTTGGACCCATTTCATCAAAAGGCACTTTAATTTTCTTTTTTTAAGAAAAAACCTCTGAGGGGACCATTACGGAAATAAGATCAATTCCACCTTTTAATGCTATCCCTACCACTACCATCAGGGGTGTTTTGTAGGTATTTATATAATTTGTATAAAAATTGTAATTATGTATCTATTTTTAGTTCCTAAACAAACTGTTGTAAATCTTTTAATTATTTGTGGCAAATTGATACATACATACATACAGAGACATTTCAAAGCCTGTAACTCTCAAACCATTAATCAGATTCCCATAAACTGATGATGCTTGTCTAGCTAACTGATTTGAGGTTACTGGAACCCTTCAGACAAAAAAACTCTTGATTTTTCATTTTCGTCATAATCTGACGGTATAAGTATGTTTTATCAAAAATTCGTGACACGGTTTTGCAGTTCGGGACCTTAAGTCTTTGGTAAATAGATAGTTGTGGTCCAATAATGATCCATGGGGTACACAAAGATTTTTCGTAAGGGTGGTCGATTTTGCCTAAAATCTAGAATAAATCATTTGTGATTTTATCAAATCAACTTATGGTATTCTGCGGTTAATTCTGCATCGAATGACGCATGAGTTTGTTTGGCATATTTTGACGAACGGCCGTAGTAAACAGAGTTTCTTAATCACTGCCCGAAGGGTTACAGTAAACCTGAATAAAATTTAGCCTGCGAAAATCAGTGATATCGTTCTCAAATCATACAAGAGGATGCTGTATAATCGTATTACACTTGAGACAAACATTCAGTCTTTTTTGTGTCTATTTTCTATTGTCGTGAGGCTGGATTGCTAGCAAATCTGATCAAGGATTTTAAGTCTGCTTTGCAAGATGTTGAGATGAAGCATTTTTATGAGATTGCTTATAATATGAGAAAGATACAACAGATTTTGACAAACTAAAATTTCTTATCAAAGTTAATATGTTAGCTACGCAGGTGTCATCAGTTTATAGAATTCAGAAAAATGGTTTTGGAGCTACAGGCTTTCAAATGTTTATACATGTCACCCCTGGTACTGATTCAATGAACGCAATAAAACCACTTGTGTCTACATAAACATGTTGCTGTCCTTTGTGGACAGATAGAGAGAATACATTGCTCTAACAAAGATCTGAAAGTGTTTGCCATCATCAGGTTAATGAACGTAATTTACTTGTAGAAACTTATAGAAATAGAATTTACTTATAGAAATAGAATGGACCTTGTAGCTATTCTGAAAAGAATCAGAATCGAACGATATTTGGTACATTTTATAGAATTTTTGAGTGTGCACAATAGTGATAGAAGCTCTGACGCCATTCGATGGAACCTCGCATATAAAATGTATAAAATAACGCTCGATCCAGACTCTTTTATAGAATAGCTAAAAGGTCTATTATAAACTTACAAAACTTAACACACGCAAATTATCTTCGAAACTCGTACATCAGAAATGCAGCAAATTTAATGAACCTGTAAGACATTTTCATCGAACTGATTACACTTAAATGCAAATAAAAAAACATGAAATCTTACTCTTCGTTGCTCATCTCCTTCCCTTCCCTTGAAATTGTGTTCTAACACTGAATACATGATTCTGCCAATACCAAACGATGGTTCGATCACATGGGGCTCTACTTCACGAACTAATGAAAGAAAAGAAAAATATAACGGTGAATCTCATTTCAATACACCTAATCGGCTAAGGGTTGTTTTACTCATTTCAAGTAATGGGATCACACCCTTAGGGAAGTATTTTTCTTTATATCCACTAAAAGGTTACGATATAAATTTACAAGCGAGCAGAGGCTATGACTATCCTGAGGCCATTTGGATATAGAGATTAAAACTAAAGCCTGTCTAAAATTACATGCCACGGGAAATTCCTGCGATCACACACTTGGGGAAGTTTCAGTATTATACTACTTTTCCATACTTGGCACAAGTTTTCATGGCACAAAATATGTTAAAGAAACCAGAAGATATTTACCAAGAGATTGGTCACATGACTTGAAATGGGTGCAAACGAGCCTTACCCGATTTTGGCAACCTGCACATTGTTTTTCCCAAAGAATATCAAACAAGACGACAAGTATGAAAATGATATGACCAATATGAAAAAATATACACTCTGGAAAATAGATTTTACAGACGATAAATGGAAAAAAATTCTTTCTGTTGGTATTACATACATTGAAAAGAATTAGGAAGATAAATTCCAAAATTGGACTTTTCAATTTTATGAGAAAGATAACGTTTATGCATCCCTAAATGTGAACATATCTGAAAGGTTATGCTTTGCGCTTTGCTCAATCTTTTGATAATTTTTGGGCTCTACTTAAATCACACTTTTCCTCAAATATTTCAATCTTCAATTACGACTAGCAGCAGCGCAGCATAGCTTTCCTTTGAGCAAAACCAACTTCAGAACTTGAACCGATATGATATGATAAGGATTTTCATACCATGTACATCTTTTTTATATCTTTTTATTTGCTTCACCATTTTCTTCTCAATCTCAAACTCCTCATTTCCAATCTTTAATAAGTATTTTCTACAACATAAAAAAAACCTTCAAATGAGCTGAAATATAGAATACGCTGTAATTTAAAAACTATTGAAGATTGATGAAAAGTCCAATGGTAAAATTATAGCAAAGTAGATATAGTTTCTTGCAAGCTATTCAATTAAAAAAATAGGTCATAGAATTTTACACCCACCTCTTTTCACGAATCTAAAGATTTGCAACCTATGGTGAGAAGAACCAAAACAGCTTGGTTCGAAAAATGTAGGTCCTTATACGCAGGTTTTTACTGTATCCAGGGACACGTCATTGAAACACTGCACTGCAGTATTGCCAGTTTAAAAAGACTGATGTCCAAGGAAAGGAATGTGTTATAAAATACTTTCACAAAATGAAGCAATAAGGAACTTACCCATTGGAATTCATTGCATTTTCTAATTCTTCAATTTCATTTCCATTCATTTTGGCAAGAGCATCAGAAACGGTCTTTGCATTTTTCTTGAATGCTTTGCCAACTGATGCCTTGTCCATAACAGCTTCTACCATATCGACTGAGACGTGCAGCATGGTGTCAAGGATCATAAAGAAATTCATGACCAAAGCCCCCCTAGCGTGTTAACAACAAACTTTTGATAGCCTTTCGAAGCTGAAACCCAATGCCCACTGATGTCAAATTTGGAACAGCAGCCTTCGTCAGACATTTTCTTCATAGATTAGGACCAAAATGGACCAAAATGGCGGTACCAGTCTCTGTGTATCCTTAACAAACTTATAACAAAAATATATTGTTTTGGCTAATTAGTATGGTTTTTTCTCATTCGTCGATCGCATGACCATAGCGTAATTGTGCATCAAGTCAGTTACAATATAAAAATTGATACATTTACTTCTCTTAGCTGAGGATAGAAAAATTAAAAAAAAGTTACCATTGCCTACTCTAATCTATCAGATAAATTGTGGCTATCAACTGCTTTGTTCTTGCTATCAACTGCTTGCTATCAATTCTAACATTTAAGTTTATCATGAAGGTGCAATTTCCAATTGACGTTTAAACGTCTTCACCATACTGTCCCCATTGTGTAATAAACGATTTGCAATTTCACGATTAAACGTCTCATAGAAACACCTGCATACCGGTTCCGCTTGGGGGGTTTGGTTAACTACGAGATAACATAAGAATGTGACTTGTCCTACAAGCAAACTTAACCATAGACTGATGACATTCGTCCAAGTTTTGCTCCATTGAATGGAATTGTTATTTACTGTTATAGTCATTCTGCTAAAACTTCGTTGCAGCGGAATGGGTACTGTGGGGAGGGGGTATCATTGGGGGGAATGGAGCGAAAACAAGGACTCGTGTATGTAATAAGTCTAACGTAAACATGGCATCTAATGCTGGGTGATAGGCCTCCTATTCTCTAGCTGTAATGATGAGCTCTGAAAGAGACCTTTTAGCTGTTCTAAATAGAATCAGAATCGAACGATATTTTGCTACATTTTGCACAATAGTGATAGAAGCTCTAACGCCACTCGATCGAAACTCGCGTATAAAAATGTATAAAAATAACAACGCTCGATCCAGGGTCTTTTGTAGAATAGCTAAAAGGTCTATTGGGCGAAACCGGTCTGTAGCATGACTCATGAAGTGCTTGTTGATTTCTCTCTAACACTTTGCTAAACCATACGAATCTGAAAAGATATTGGCTCTGGAAGATCGACTTGAGCAACCAGTTTTTCTCCACTTGCATTCGAATGATGAGATAAATCAAAGCAAGCTCTGTCAGCACAACCAACGCATTCTATCCATCCCTAAAATTCAAAATAAAAATATCATGCAGTTAAAAAAGTCTGCTCAATCACTGGTTTGCAAAATTATGGAACATGAAGACAAGTCTCTTAAAGCTTCCGTTTGCTGAAAAGACATGTTCACTTTACCGTAAATTGTCAATATTCGAAGTCTAAAATTTGAAATAAAATTTGAAATAAAATCTGATTTCCACCAGAATCGCTTATTCGAATCTTGCATTCTATTGGTTGAAAAAGTATATTTCTGCTTTGCATGCGAAATGAAAATGCCCATCCAATTATCTTCGTTGCTTTAGTCTATTGATAGCAACAAACTATAAATTCTTATCTTTTACTATTGCGAAGGACAATCGAAGAGCGACTTTGTAACTACTTCAAAATTCCTGCGGCTTTTACCCCAAACAAAATAATGTCGTGCTCAGACCTTTTAGCTATTCTGCAATCTGCAAAGGAATCTGAATCGAACGATATTTTGATACATTTTGTAGAATTTTCGAATGGGCACAGCAGTGATAGAAGCTCTGACGCCACTCATCGAACATCTTGAGATAAAAATTTATATAAATATCGCTCGATTCAGAATCTTGTATAGAATAGCTAATAGGCCTTAATAAGTACACTGTGAAAATATGTGAAAAGAAAAATGGACTTACGTAAGAAGTTTTTAGTTCACAGTCCCAACAATCGCAAGCATAATGTGCCATTTCATTTCCCATATGTTGCCTGAATCTCATTCTTTCAATGTCAACCCCAACTTTCAACATAAAAGAGTGAATTCTTCCAAGAAAATACGCAACTGTCGTATTTTTCATTATTCCCTGCAAAAAAAACATGTTACATTAGCAAAATATTTCGCAGAGAGATCTTCAATCGTCAAACTATTCTTTTTACATTTCAAAAATGTATCAGGAAATGTTACTTTTATTGTACTTTACATTAGAATTTGTCAGTTCAAAAGAACATGCTTTGTTTAAAGAATGATAAAGATCACAGATATGGGTAGCCTGATAACCAGCACATTATTATCTCTTTAGAATAATGGGCTGGTTATCAGGCTAAGATATGGGAGAATTACTGCATAACTGAGTGAAAATAGGTAAATTTTGAAACAACATTCATTCTTGTGCTGTTAGAAATGGCACGTATTAGAAATGGACGACAAAAGTTTCTGGATCTTTCCTTGCAAAAGATTAGCATAAAGTTTTGTGATTATTCCACTGACTTAGTAACTAAACATTTTCTTGCAATTTGTTAGTCGGCTTAAATTTCAAACAAGAGAATCCATTTCTTGCCATCAAAATATTACCTTGTCAACTGCGTCCTTGAGGCTCATAAAAACAGCTGCTTCACCAGCCATTTGTGCATCCTTTGAATACAACTTCACTTGTAAATCTGCAACAGATTCAAATTTACTATGTTCTTTGCATTCTGGATCAACGAAGTATTCTATTTCAGCCATGAGAAATTCTCTGCAAGAAAACATATGAACATGTATGTGAATTCTAGACTTATACTCTCCTACGCAGAGGCTCCTTGTGGTTGAAATGCGGGAAAGAAAAGAGAATTATTTTTCTTTCTTTCTTTTCGTGCGCTCCTTCGCAGTAATTCCGCTACACAGTATTCTAATCCTTGCAATGCAAAACGACAGGAGCAAAATGACAGGAGAACCTCTGCATCTAGGAGAGTACTAGACTTGTTATTTCTTGTAAACTATCCGCTCAAAATATCCAGAGACCAGCCCTTTATTACTTAGCTTACCAAAAGGTCTTACACAGTTCGTCGATGATAGAAACATATGGAATGCACAGTGTGAGTAGTAGTTTTCTTAGTTGCAACCAGTAGCATGTACCCCATTATTGCAAGAATTCCTATTTTGATTTTCCATTTGTGCGAATAACTAAAAGTTGGCTAAGGGGGATTTTGAATCTTTCCAACTTGAATCATATTACTGCTCAAAAATAATAGTTAATAACCAAAAGAGGAGACTGATATTTAATACCATGCATTCATTAAAAATCCAACGCCTTTCTCTTCACACCGATTACTATAAGATTGCCAGTTGCATCCTCACCTGGGGTGATGTGCTATAGACGGCCAAACAATGATTTATAAGCAGCAACATGAACATCATTATCTATGGAAATTCATTCTTACCTTACTCGCAAAAGTCCAGCCCTCGGTGATATTTCATTTCTGAATCCACAACCAATCTGAGCTCCTCCGAAAGGCAGTTTCCCATTATTAAATTCCAGGAGTCGTTTGAAATTCAAAAATATTCCTTGAGCAGTTTCCGGCCTCATATAGCTATGAAAAAAAATAAAGATACAAAATTGTAACAACAAGGATATAATTTGTTAGACAATAGCATGAGTTGCATTTGTTGACACCTAAATTCAAAGCGATTAGCGATCGCAGACAAAGGAAATTCTCTCAACCAGTAACTCAAAACAAGCAAAACCGCAAAAGTTTCTCTGAAACCCAGGTAGCTAGCTCGCTTGTTGTGCATTCCAGAAATTGTTTTCAAGAGCAAACATGAGCATAGATCAAAAGAAGAACAATATATCTGCACATCTACCTCGGGTATTTGATTTCTTTGGTTCAAAAGCTGATTGGGAGGCGATTCAATTCTCTTAATTTTATGGGTGTTATTAAAATACTTACTGCTCAGCTTCTGTAAGTAACATATAGACATGTAAGCAAGGATCAGCTAATGAATACAAACAAACACAACGGAGAGTTAAATGATGAAAACCAAGAAAAGACAGATGTAGATCCAGATGTGGTAAATCAAATTAATGTAGACAATATTCTGTAAACATGGCGTACAGAGCTTACAAGCGCAAGGAACATACTGTAAAACCGTCTTATTTTTCCTTTGAATACTCTTAAACTGTTTGCCATTCTGATTTCATTTGGAATGCTGTTCCGTACTTGGTTGCATTTCACAGTCATCGTTTATTGCTTAGTTTAGTTTAAAGACAGACAGCTTTCTTGGCTCGTCATTAGTTCACTGTCATTTTGACCATTGTCAATTTTCTAATTTCACAATTAGGGCAAAACTAATGCCAATTGCTTCTGCAAAATGTAGGGAAGTTCTACAATGGCTAAAAGAGATTAGTGAAACACCAACGCCTACTGAACTGATATCATAAAGCGTTTTCATAAGAGGCTTGACGTTAGCTTACCCTGGTATATTTCCACCTGGACCGATTGATGTCGCAAACATGAGATTGAATTCTACAGGCTCTGTTAAGTCATTATTGGTCAGTGGTGCCTTCGTTTCATATTTATTCAGTTTTTCCCATATCTCCTCTTTTTTGTAGTTATCGAGCTGGCAATGAAGAATATTAACACATTTGGTCAGTGCCATAAAATTACTGAATATCAACTGTACTATTAACATCTATCCAGCAATAGCAACTAGTAGCTCAGTTTTGGAGGTTTAATGGGAGCTTGAAATAAAAGGGAGAATAGAGGGTGTACAAACAAATCAAAGGGTTTAGAGGCAAACTCTTACAATCTTGCGTTTCACTGGGTACACAATGAATCCACCAAGCAATGGACCTTTTAGCTATTTTGAAAAGAATCAGAATCGAACAACATATTGCTGCATTTTGTAGAATTTTCGAATGTGCACAATAGTGATAGAAGCCCTAATGTCACTCGACGGAACGTCGCATATCAAAATGTATAAAAATAATGCTTGATTCAAGTTCTTTAGTAGAATAGCTAAAAGGTCTATTTGGAAGTCCAGCATGCTACTGTCATCATAGCGCGACTTTGTTTATTGACACCGAACTTCGAAATGCCACACACTGTACACCATTTCCAAAAGTAAATGTACTTTAGATCACTGTGAAATATTACGAAGATATAGCTTAAGGTATTGTGGTACCTCAACACTGGGGTAGCATTTTAGTGGCCTGGCAAACTATCTAATCCGCACAAATATGAAATTCGCTTTAGGTGAGCACTTACAGTAGACTTATCAAATAACACTGATTAAACTTGATTGACTTTAAAAACAATCTATGATAAATTTGGCAGTAACAGAAAGTTACCTGATTTAGAACTTGTTCATATTCTTTCTTCTTTGCTGGATCAAGGTTTTTTACTTGCATTAGTTTCTCGATTTGACCTAGAATACATAAAAAATACATTGTTCACAAAGATACATTCTTCAAAAAAACAAAAATAAGCATACACTAAAGTAGAATACCTCGTAGACTGTGATACTTCACATAGTTATGATTTACAATAACAGATTCGGTCATTTGCCTAATAAATTCTGCTGCTGCATATAAAATGAACAACGAAGAGTAGACCCAATTCTCAAAACGTACATTCTAGCAACAAAATTCAACCAGTTGGTATACCAATACCTTTGAAAGGAGATTATATTTTGAAAAATTCTGACCAATGGAAAAATTCTTCAGTTGGCATACTGTAGCTCATCTCTTGTACCCAAATTACTATAATTAACAAGGCTTTAGATCTGAATTGCCACACAAGGAATACTCGAATCAAGGCATGATTTATGCTGCCCTTCTTCTTTCCCTAGCGGAGGTAAAAAAAGTGCACGAAGCCGCAAAGCAGCTTCGCAGGAAGCTTGTTTGTCTGGAAGGAAGAAAAGGGGAGAAAAGAGAGAAAGAAGAATAGAAGGAAGGAAAAGGAAGGAAACGATGAAGGGAGGAATGAAGAAATGAAATGAAAAAGGTTGTACAAAAAAAGGACGGAAAGAAAAACGAGGAAAAGAAAAAGGAGAGGAGGAAGAAAGAAGGATCGAAGGAAGATAGGATGACAAAGAAAGTAAAAATTGAAAATATGAAGAGACAGGAAGGATTAAAGGAAGGAAAGAATAGCAGGAAATCAAAGAAGGGATTATACTCTTTTCATTTACAGTTTTGTGATCCAAGGAAGCTTTAAAAGTAATTTTAGTTCCTAGTGTATTATCGACTACACTGAAGTCTGGGACTACCAAAAAATGATAAAACAATGGAAGGAAGAATTCTGGTTTGACGTTCCTTCGCAGGAAGGCAAATATTTTTTCCACCACTGTTCCCGAGGAGCAATCTCAATATCTGAGATAAATCATACCTTCCAACAAATGATCAGCACGAAAACAGTCACCAGTCTTTTTATCTTTTACCATAATATCAGTGAACCTGTCCACATGACCAGATGCTCTATACAAAAGAATATTAGGCTGCTTGAAACAGGAAAAAGCAAATCTTGACATATAATTATACAGTAGCAACATGTTCAAGAATAACATGTTCATGTTCAAGAATATTATTTTCAGCTATCAGAATTATGTGTGTGCCAATGAATCATAAGCTCCTTTCTATCAACTAATGATTTCTGATGAAGCGACAGTGAAACGTCATTTGAGTACTATCTTTTCGAATTTCTTCCATATTCACATAAATATTCATTTCATTTAGTTTTAGTATACTATAGAGATCACAACCTCAGCAAAAAAACAAAGCAATCCTTTGTTGTATGTACTCTACTGTATTTCATCAAATAAAAATACCAAATATTAATAAATGTTGTTTTGGAAATGGTCTGATTGAGAGCTCTTGGACAATTTTTAAGCTACTTTTTGATCATATTGAATGATGAAGGCTCTCTCTGATGTCTACTTGGTTCCCATTCCAAGCTTTGAACTGGAGAAATTAAAACCATTTTCAAATATTTCAGTCCACAGTAAGTTTAGGAATTTCCTATTTCACATCTTGTTTGACTGTAAGTATTACATTATGAGCTATTTGATAATGAATATTTTTTCAATTCTACCAAATATATGATAATGAATAACTGCTTAAAACGTTGTGTGTTTTTCATACAACCTATCTTGTGGTACTTCAATCATTCATGTATTATAGTTAATGAGATTTCACAATGTACTGTATAGTGAAATAGTTTTCAAAATAATTGAGCTAGTGGAGCGGCAATTTTCTGATTTCTTCGTTCAATAGTGACAACTTTGAGATCTTGTGTGATATTTTCTATTGCGTACTTACTTGAGAACTTGCTGTGGTGTAAGTTGTGTACATCTAACTTCAAGAAATTGTTCTTCGAGCACAAAATGTGATCTCCAAAGATTGACAATATTTGTTTCCATGGCACAACCAACTGGGCCAAAATCATATAACCCAGCCACTCCTGGAAACGAATAATACCAAGTGATTCAAGGAATGCACCATGTTTTAGAGGTTGTAACATTCTAGTCCTTTGACACACCCAATTGTCAAATTTCATTGTAAAGAAGATTTGAGAGTTCAGCCTATCAAATAAATCATACTGTACCTTTCACTACAAGAAGTAACTAAGCAACATGTATTTGTTAACACAGCCCTTGCTTGCTGGTAGCTAACAGTATACAGCTGATGTGGGCCTGCGGCACTTGCTTGTACCCTTCCTCATTTACCAACCTTGGAAGAATGGACAGCTGAGTTTGCTGATGGCTTGTAGTTTATACTGTAGCTCCCATGGTGGATTTGAACCCATGTAGCCCTAAATTCACACCCACAAGATTCAAAACATTGCACCTTAACCACTTGCCACACCATCATACTGTAAATGAATACTAGCATACTATTGTATTTGGAAGACACGATGCTTCCAAAGGCTTGTAAAAAATTGGGAACTTTTGCAGAGTTTGCAGCAGCTTTCTTCATACTCTTTTCTTTGACAAATCAAGCGGCCAACCAATGAAAGCAATTCGTCAATATTTTTGCATTAAATTTTCTCACCTCCATAGATTTCAAAAGATGGAGTGTAGAAAAAACGTCTTTTTAAAGTTTCTTCGCATTTGACTCTGTCAAATTTTTCTTTTGGAGCTTCCAGTTCCAATTCCTATGCAGGATGAAAAGAATGATGTTTAACAAATACAGTGTACAGTACGTCAGTGAATTTTTAATGAAACTATCTTCATCACATCTGAAGTAAGATTGCATATAGCAAGCTTCCAAGTCATTAGGGATAAACAGTAAACACTGTAATTATTTTCTTTCATACCAAATACAAAGCATACTGTATTTTGTTTCTACTTTCGATAGACCATTTTAAAGTACTTTTCAAGTTCAATTTTCAAGACCATTTTAGGTACTATATCCACTAAGAGAATCAAGAATTGAACAGAGTACAAGAATTGAAAAGTATTTACCTTGGCCTCCAAAATTCTCTTTCTTGCTTTCAGTTCTCTAACAGCAACATCAACATCTGTAATAGGAGCACCAGTGGATTTCAATTTTCTGACCAGGTCTCCCTAAAGAAGAAGATGAAGGGTTAATCAATTACAATAGCATGCTTGATTTACATTCTATCTTACTGACCTGGAGCCCTCCTTAGATTACAAAGTGGACAAAGAGTAATCAAAAATGGACTTCATATGTGAAACAATTCAGTGTTCAATTTTTGTCTTTAGATAGTGGTGGAGCCATGGAGCCATCCTAAATCAAGTGAGGGCGTAAAACAGGCCTTTTCGTTTTACGCGGGCGATTGCCCTCGCCCTTGCCAACGCCCTCGCAAAATGTTTTACGTGGGCTATTGACTGTCCTTGCAAAACGTATTTCGCCCGAAGCTCCAACAGGATTTCGTTTACAAAAGACTTTTGGAACAAAACCGTCTTGATCTAAACTTGTTCCTTCAGTCATCACCCGGTGCTCATACTATTTTACAGAATAGCTCTTTGACTTCTTTACAAAAGAAACCCGTTTGAAGGCTAACCACTAGTGCAGCAAATAAGGTGAAGAGAACCCAAATGAACTCTAAAATGTCAATGTTTCTCGATTTGTCTTTAGCAGAATGATTTTAACAAGAAACTTGAAAGAACTGCAAAATGAAGAGGAAAATCAGTGGTCCATAAAAATTTCTTTGCAATATTTGCGATATATATGTACCGACCCTCTTCTTCATCGAGGTTCCCAGTTTAACTGAATCTTTCTTTAAGATCAGGGTCTGTCAATAAAATAAGTAGTACTCACAGTTATCTTAACTTTCTTACCAAATCGTTCTCCAGTTTACAATTTTGCAGCCCTTCTCTGCTCCGTAGATCAGGCCTGCTACAAGTTTGAGTAAAGTTTTCTGAGGAAATTTTAATGGAGACTTTGTTGTTTTATTTCAAGGGCTTACATCCACTACTCTAATTGCCCTCTCTAATCTGTTAATGACTTTTGTGGAATCTTTATTTATCTTGACTGGGGCTTCACACTCAATCAAGGGAACAACAGGAAAGTGGTTGGCTTAACTGCTGTGAACTTTTGCTAACTTAGGAAAAATAATGGAGCAACAAAGAAGAACATTGCAAACAAATGGAATAAAATCTTTTTGTAACTTTGCATCAAAAAATGTGTGGTCTGTTTGAGTGGACTCTTTTTCTCTCTGGTGAAGTGAACATAAAGGAAACAGTCCAAGTTGCAAGAACAAGACCTTGGAAGCTTTCATTGCTTATCACTAAAAACAAGTAAAAACATGAGACTATTTTAAGGGGGCGATCGCCCTTCTAAGCTTAACTACTGTACGAGGGCGATAGGACGCCCTTGTGGAAACTTCTTTATGAAAAGGCCTGGCGTAAAAGTAAAAAAGTTCAAACTGGCGGCTGGGGGGTAAAATGGTATACACAGACATTCTGTGCCTTGGTTTTTGGCAATTTTAGCAAATTTTCAGAAATGAGGTTTATTTGCTACCCCAAAGCCTCTCCTGGGTTTACCACTGTGTTTACATTACGCCTTGCACACATTAACACAAAAAGAATCCTTTACATTACGATAAGAATTCTTAAGCCATATGAAAGTGTCAATTTTTTTCTAAACAAGAATTCTCAAGCAGGTTCAGTTCAGTTCAGTTTCATTGATTTAAATTCCACTACTAAACACGAATATTCACGCATTTAATAACATTAAATTAATTAGAAAATAATTTAAAGGACAAGGATACATGCAATATACAAAAGTAAAAGAAAGATAGGAGACTGGAGAATTTGTACAGTATGAAGAAGGGAATTCTTAAGGAGGGACTCCCTTCAGTGTCTGACAACGTCTGCAGAGTGTGGCAACTGCACGCACCAGGTTTTTTGCAAAAAAATTATGTGAACACTGATTGAATGAGATCTTTTGTTCACCACTTTGAAAACAAAGGAATCAAAGACCTTGCACACGAGCACACCACTGCTTCATTGGTCTGCATGCACAACATCTCATCGAGAACTACCATACTCCGCAGACTGGTCTGATGATTTTATATTTTCAGTTTAAGAAACCACCTATGAGAGGACCCTGCCACTACAATTAGGGTAGTTTTCCTATGTATTTTATAAATTTGTATCCTAAGATCGTAATTCATCCATTTTTAGCTTTTGAAATATTGCAAATATTTAACTATTGTGGCAAATGTAAACATACATACATACAGTACATACATGCAAGGTTGGAAAACTTGCATTCACTGGCAGCTATGAAACTCTGTCAAACTCGCTGCTTGCAGCTACAATAACCTATCCTCGCATGCGAGAACAAAATATCTATTGTTAATTTTGCTTCTCTCACAGCTTTTTAAACTCTTTTTAAAGTCCACTCGTAGCTCGCACCTTCAAATTCATTTCACTCCCTACTACGCGTAGCACAGTGATCCAGAATACGAAAATTAGGGAATTAACTGCAAAAAATGAATTTTCAAAAATGCAACAAATACACGACAGTCTTTATAGAGGACATCCTGAGGATTAACATAAAACAAACCGTTTTAAAATCGGACCACTGAGTGCGGAGAAATGTATTTTTGAAGTTGGACTAAAATTCATATGGTTGTTTACATTGACATTTCCGGTACAAGTGTCAAAATAACGTAAATTTCAAAATGTCGAAAGGTCATCTTGCCTTTGTCCGATTTTAGAATTTTTTCTTTTAAATGAAAGGTGATTCTTTCGTCTTTAATGTCATCTAGTTGCTGGATTCATACGGTAAAGGGTTATCCAAGAACTATGCAAAGTTATGTCCCTTGTACTCTACCCAAGAATCCTTTTTCAAAACTGGGAACTTCGACTTAAAAATTGAAAACAAAAAAAGCAAGCGTTTGCAAGCCTTAGTGACTAATTTTTCATTAAACTCCAATGTCTTGTGAATGCTTCTCTGAAATCTTTCGTTCTGAATCGTTCAAATTAATTGTCAAAAATTATTTCAAAATCGTTGGTAAAAGATTATGATGATTATGATGATACTTTAGTCAAGCAACTTATCAATTCCTTTATGCTAAAAACAAAGAGCAAAATCCCAATAATTTTCCTTGGAGTTTTCTCAAAGCATAAATAAAGTTTACAGACATAATGGAAAGAATAATTCATTGGATTGGATGCGAAAATTTTTTTTGTCACAAAAGCAGTTTGAGGATATTTTCAAGAGCATCAAAAACAAAAGCTTTGTTCCTAAATATGAGACGAACTCTGCAGATCTGCTAAAAAGAGTCACACGCCACAAGTCTCTCAATTCTTTCTTGTTTATCTTATTTGTGATAAAATGAATTTTTGTGACACTCTTTACATGCGCATGTACCTATTGGTTCATTCTATTTGGCTGCCACTGTTGTGTCTGCCCCCCCCCCTTTATGTCACAATTCTCAGTACATTTTGCCATGGCTTTGTAGCAGTTGGAGCTAATATAACAAGCAGTTTTGCGATAATGGTAGTAATATCATTGATGATTTATTTTCCACAGAATAAGGAACACTATGAGACATCCCTGTATTTTGGTTAATTTATTGTTTAGCGAATATAAATTTGTCGCTTGATACTCACGATAAAAAGATACCCTTTCAAATTAAAATCCCATAAATAATTTTTCCCAGTAAGTCTGATAACTTAAAAGGAAACTTTACTTATGCTTTGAGAAAATGCCATGAAAATTATTGGAAATTTGCTCTTTGTTTTGGCAAATTGGAATCAAGAAGATACCTGACTAAAATGTTCATCATAATCATCATAACTTTTGCCAACAATTTTGAAAGAACTGTTGACAATAAATTTGAACGACTCAGAACGAAAGATTTCAGGTAGACACTCAGAAGACGCTGGAGTTTAATAAAAAATTAGTCGCTAAGGCTTGCAAACGCTTGCTTTTTTTGTTTTCAACTTTTAAGTCGAAGTTCCCAGTTTTGAAAAAGGATTCTTGGGTAGAGTACAAGGGACATAACTTTGCATAGTTCTTGGATAACCCTTTACCGTATGAATCCAGCAACTAAATGGCATTAAAGACGAAAGAATTACCTTTCATTTAAGAGAAAAAATTCTAAAATCGGACAAAGGCAAGATGACCTTTCGACATTTTGAAATTTACGTTATTTTGACACTTGTACCGGAAATGTCAGTGTAAACAACCATATGAAATTTAGGCCAACTTCAAAAATTCATTTCTCCGCACTCAGTGGTCCGATTTTAAAACTGTTTGTTTTATGTTAATCCTCAGGATGTCCTCCATAAGGTCTGTCGTGTATTTTTTCAATTTTCGAAAATTCATTTTTTGCAATTTATTACATGCTCTGGATCACTGTGCGTAGGCCAAATCATGCAAGTTTTCCAACCTGGCATACATTCCCCCATGGCGAGAAAGTGATTGGTTGGATTTGCTTTGCCCCTGTTCATCAATTATATTGTGATTTTTTACACATGTCAGCATGTGTCAATTACTAATTACACATGACTAATATCAACATTATCTATCATTATTTATCATCTTATCATCTAACTAAGGTATGTATTTATAATTATGTTTTTATTTGATTATTATCATTCCGTTATACCTGCTCTTTTACTGACTTCCTGAACTCTTCTAAAACATCAGTCCCAGAAGACATCTTGCTGACTAAACTTCGACTGAAAACTCTCTTGATAATAGAATTCTGTTGGTTTATTTCAGCTCTTGATCTCCTTGTTGTGGTCTTTAACACAAATGTCGTGAATCCAGCAATTCGTGATAGCGCTCTAGAAGGCATACACCCCTCATTGATGTAAATAAAACAGTTTGATGACAACTTCCAGCCACAGGCAAAATTTCATCATGTGAAAGGAAAAGCCCTTACATTTACTGTAATGTGATAGACCGTGTTTTGAAGAAATTTATGGGGCCTTCGCTGACACATGTAGAACTTTTACATCGTAGTGAGGCTGAATCAATATGGTAGATCATTTCAGACTGAGGCTAAAGGAATATGGTAACAAAGCATGATCAAGTTTTTCAGAGAAATGCTGGAAGTTCATCAAGAAGGAGGGTGCAGACCAGGTAAAAGATGACATTGTACAACCGATGTGTAAGCTGTGTAAGCTGTGCAAACAGAAATGGCAGGTATGCATACACAAGGGTGTCAGGATTCAAAATTAAAATGTAGCATTTTAAGCAAGGTCCTTTTAGTTTATTAATAGCAGTCCGGGGCTTGGACACACATAGTGGTAACGTTACCAAGAGCCTTTAAAAAGAGTCGGCG
This sequence comes from Aurelia coerulea, assembly GCA_039566865.1. NCBI lineage: Eukaryota > Metazoa > Cnidaria > Scyphozoa > Semaeostomeae > Ulmaridae > Aurelia > Aurelia coerulea. Next base: position 31,930,283 of record CM076944.1, read on the forward strand.
GCAGCAAGATTCTACTGCAGGGTAATTTCTTTAGTAAATACAATGGCTTGGAAGGAACTTGGGATTTGTTTGCTGTAAATCTGCCGTGGCAATTTATTGATATCAAGTTGATTTTTCAATCATGGTGGCATTTATTAATTTTGTCTACCCTATGACGTCATCAAATAAGAAGGGGATATCCCAATGACATTTCACAACAAACTAAAAAGCTACAGATTTCTGCTTGCGGGTCTGACCATATTGTAGACCTCGGGTTATGGTTTTACGTCTGAATCGTGGGGGTTATCGGGTTTTAATGTTTCCTCTATTGGTTTAGGATTTACTATAATTTGAATTTTTTCAAAATTTTCCATGAATTTTTTCGAAAAATTATCAAATTGCCGCCATTTTGAAAAAAATAAAGATATCATAAAATTTCCACGGCAGATTTACAGCATAGTACCATAAGTTCCTTTCAAGCAATCCAATTCAAAGAAAAATATAATAGAATTTTACACCGACCTTTTTAAAGATTTGAAAGATTTGAGCCCTATGCTGGCTTGGACTGGATAAGTAGCCAGTAGTAGGCTAGCCAGTTTCATTCATCATCAATCAATTCTAGATACAATTCTACATAAAATACTCTACGGCTAATATACATTACAGCATTTATGACTAAAATCGAGCACACTGAAATGAATATAAAAGATACTTTAAATACATGATTGTATTTAACATTGATTGACTAAGGAGGACCTCTCTAAGTAAATAGATTAACTAATTGAGAGAGAGAACCTTCTATTAGTATTACTTATCTGTGCTGTGTGTCACAATCACAAGGAAACTCTGTTTATATTCAGTGCTGTGCTGTGCTGTGAGGTGGAGAGTGAGAATAGATCATCTGGGCTTTTTTCACATACACAAAGAATGAAATGAACAAAGGAAAGGGCAACATAATCTAATCTTAGAGGGGTCATCAACCAACAATTTTTGGGGCTAATGCAGTATTGCACACCTTATTAGGGTTTTGGTAGGGTTTAGTTAGGATCAGTATAGGCACAGTGTGCGAAACTGCATTAGCGCCCAAATTTTGTCACAGTTCAGAGTTAATCGAATTGGGCTGTTATTGGCTCAACCCTCCTCCTCCCCCCTTAATGGACCATTAGATTTATTGCCAGATTATTTTCTCTGCCACACAGTACTACCAGACTGATAAGTTTGCAAAGTGCACATGGAAGATATGCGTCTGGCTATTGTTTTAAGAACACTGATTCTGTTGTTCTTCTTTTGTTATACATTTGCTATCAGGACCCTAATGATAACAGTATGTATTGTACTGATAGGTTATCCTGTTAAAACATTCGATTATTATTATTATTATTACATTAAATTGCGGGCAGAAGATGCTCTGCGCACGACACAAATAGCAGTCTGGTCTCATTGCAGGCCTATTGTGTGTATCGGGTTCCAGGTTGGATGGAGCTGAAACCCCAGATTGATAAGTTGCAAAAAGTGCATGGAAAGGAAGATGCATCCCTGGTTATTGTTTTAAAAACAATGACTCTGTTGTTCTTCCTTTGTTCTTCTTCAAATTGCAAACACAAGATCTTCCGCTTGCAACATCAAAAGCAGTCTGGCTGAAGCCTATGATGATTTCTTTGTCCAGATCACAACTTTGAAATTAAGTTAGTGCACTGGCCGACATTAAATGTCACAAGTTATTCTTTGAAAATTGATAACAAAATATTCTTTGCTCCAATTGTTGTCACAAAACCACAAGTTTAAAGGGAATGTGCAATGCTAAATAGGCTTCTCTATAAATAAACAAAGAAAATACTCAGACACAGCATTATTTCTTTGGCTAGCCAATGTTCATAGGGCGTGTTTTACTTCATTTTGAATGGGTTATTTTTAGATTTTTCTGCTCTCTGCAAATGCAAGCTGTTAACTTTCCACATGCCCTGTAACAGATTTGAGCTGGGCCACCTAATTTTTTTAACTGTTAAAAAATGACAGTTTGTTGATGACCCCTTATTTCCATGCAAGCTTTGCTAAAATCATTCATAATTGTATTCAAATTCTTGTAGAAATTGGAGATGGATACCTGGAATGTTAGCAAATGAAATCAAGAAGCTCAGAGACATTTCATTTGTCCTGAGATATGCTTCTACAGCTGTAAGTATCTTTGATTAATTTTATTTTACTTATTGGATAAATTTGGTTTCATAAATGATGTGATAATCACACCTGGTGCCCTAAAAGACTCTCTACCGTTGATAGGTCATGGTAAATTGTAGGCAAAGCTGACTTTAATGATCAATGATGTACAGCCGTAATCTGCAGTCAATATTGCAATAATATTTGGCCATTCTGTTCTCGCATTTTTGGCTGCCTGTTTCTCCCCCAATAAGTGATTTCTTGAAAATTCTTTATCTGGAGACACTGTAGATCAATTGAAACACAATAGACGATTACGCTAAAGATGGCGGCAAGGAACTTTTTGCCAAGATGCATTGCTTTTGAATTACGAATCTTTAACAACTACTGTATAGGAATTCAATTAAAGAAGGCAATGCATAAAAAGTTCCATGCCGCCATCTTTAGCATAATCATCTGACTGTGTTAAAATCTCGTAAAGACTGACTAATGACTAGATAAGGCAATGAGGAAATTCTTGGAAATAACTTTGTTATGTATGTTCAGCTGCACGAATGATCATTTGATTTATCAACAATCTTAGTATTACCTTTTACCTATTCAAAAACCTTTCTTTATAGTTTTATCTTTTGTCCTTTCTCGTAACCTCTTTAGAAAATCACAATAAGAACGGGCAAAAGTCATCCTGTATTGCAAAAATCAGAATTTAATCAAAATAGTTCCAAGACTTCCAGCCTGTGGCTGGTCCCAGTCATTGAATACTGTATGTGCATCATTGATATGCTTTAGACTGTATCCCAGAGACGTAGGAACCGGGGGGGCACTGGGGCACGTGCCCCCCCCAAGATTTTGCAATAAACAAAGAAGAGCCCTTTTCATTTTCATGAAGTGCCCTTTCAGGGTTATGAAAAAAGTGCCCTTGAAGTGTCGTGCCCCTCCAAGTTTTATATGCTTCCTACGTCCCGGCTGTATCCCTTGCAATCCAACTTGCCAGATGCTTCTCTTATTAGACATTAAGTCAGAAAGTTTCATACATCCTATAATTTTCTCTTCAGACTCCTTTTCAAGAAGTTGTTGAACCAATAAAACAGGTACTGTACTTCATTGTGTCATATTTGTTCCTGTGCCATCAATTATTTATAACCCTTTTGGATAGAATGCAAATGAAAAAGGCCCTCAGGTAACCTCTCTAAGGAAATTACTTTGAAAAGACATGAATGATAATTTTTTGGATAGTATTTTGAAATTTTAAATTGCAGCCCTTAAAAATAGATTAAAGAGATGTTTTGTTGTTGTGATAATATAGAGACAGGGAAGGAAAGTAACATTATTAGTTGGTTTGCCACTCTCTTTGTATTTCATGTGCATGATTTTTCCTCTGGAGGGGATTTCATGTGATGGTCCACAAACATTGTACAATGGTCATCCCCGCCACATTGTACCTGCTCACTAAAATATTGTACTATGGTCAACATCTCAAACCCCTTGAAAGGCACAACTAAGTGACAAGAGGAATAATGGGAAATTCTTCCATAAGACAGATTTTCTAGTAGTGAAGGGGCATGAGTGAGAAACTGTTTGAGATAATGGATAACATACGCAATATTTACTGTATAATGTTAAATCGCCTCCTGCATGATTCAGGAGACAATATGGTTTTAGAATTACAAGCATCTATGTATCTGAGTTCCCAAGAGCAAAGTCCCAGTGTCCATTATACAGTGCAGGCCCTGCGCAGCACATTAACATGGTTTTCCTGCCCAAGAATTCTTGTTTAGAAAAATTGCAAGTTATTCATATGGCTCAAGAATTCTTATCATGACGAGAGGATTTTTGTCATGTTAATGTGCGCAAGTCCTATACTGTAGTATCCATAGAGCATGGAAATTTTACTGCCCTAAATTCACATTTGAGAGCTCCACAATTATTAAACAAATGATTTGTGGTACAGAATTTGAAAACGGACTCATCGTATTAAACCCATAAACGCAACAAAACACTATAATCTGTAGAAAGAAAACTGTTAACTCCTGTAAAAGAACAACAACCAAAATAAACCTGAACTAGAGAGAAAACTGTTGAATCCTGCAAGAGAAAAACGAGTTAATCTTAAAACCTGAAAGGAAGGAAATAAGTTAGCGACTCACCAGTATTGTTTTTGTTTTACAAGACTCAAAACCTTTGTCTTCAGAAACGAAGAGTAACATTCATCGACAAAATCAGAGTCTATGTAAAAGGTGGAACGGGTGGAATGGGTTGTCCAAGTGCTGGAGGCTGTGGTGGTAAAGGTGGAGATGTTTATGTTGAATGTGCAGAAGGAGCTTCATTAGCTCGGTATAGTACTCTTGGTAATCGCAGACACATAGCAGGGCATGGAACAAATTTCAGGTATGTTGGAGCGATGTACATAAACAAAAGTTGTGACAGAACTGATCTAATCTTCCAATGTAAACATTGCAAATGTCCACTGTTCAACTTAAAATTTTTTGTTTCGAGATGCAGCCTTCCGCTTTCCAGACAAATGTTTGGACCTTTAGAGCATCGATATCGATAAGTATTGGAATATGAAAACCTATATTCAAATATCGAAGGATCTCTCTTGCGATCGATTTAGTCAACGTTTTAGATTTGATGAAGTCGGTAAAAAATATTTTGGGAACCACGTTTGTGAAAATTGAGATAAATATACCATTTATCAAACCGTCAGTGTCAACAAAAAAAGCCTACAGTATTTTATTGACATATGTTTTTAAAGGGTAGCACTTGCGAACAAGTGAATTGTGACAAAATTTTAAATTTTTACATTTGCAAAAATTGCAGTTCGTTGATACTTTGAAGAGGAGAGTTTCCATGGCCGCAGGCTCTTATCAGATGGATCCTTGTAAGGATTTTGTTAGGTCCGGGGTTAGATCATTATTTCGTAGACATTTGTAAGTAATGTTGCGCAGATTCATCCAGCCATGCTAAAGTTTGCTCAGTTTTAGCAATAAAACAGATAGATATTAAATACGTGAAGATATCACCAGCAAAGATATGGATTATAAACACATAAAGGATTAATAATTGTGCTACGAACAGAGCTTTGTTGTGTACGACGTTTCGGGCTTAAACCCATTATCAAATGAAGTAAGATTAGTAGAACGTTGGATAAAAGAAAGATATGGATTAGCTGAAAGAAAAAGAAGAAAGGTGCATACAGCTAGAAGATGATACATTAATCATGCAGTCCACTGAAATTTTGTTTATTTGTTCAATTTTCAGTAAAACATGTGCAAATTCCCCACTAATTGAAATTAATTATCTTCATACAGTAAAAAGAAAGGCGAAGGCAAGCCGGGAAAGAAACGAGCATTGACAGTACCCCCTGGAACGATCATCTACAACGAAGATAAGACTGTACTCAGAGATATGGACAGAACAGGAGATCGGATACTAGCGGCCAAAGGAGGACAGGGTGGCTCACAAAAGACTTTTAATTTCAATGGTATGAAAGGAGAAAGGAAAATAATAACTTTCGAACTAAAACTTCTTGGAGATGTTGGTCTTGTTGGGTAAGAGCTCTTTTTACTAAGTCTTATTTTGCTCATTTCATTTTTGTCAAGAGTTTGAATCTTTTGATACTAGAATTCAGAGTCCAAAGAGAGTCATGGCTCCGCGAACAAGGACCGATTTTGTAAGACAATAGCATGAATTGCTTTTGATTGACACATCAATTCGAAGAACAAGGGCAGATTATGTAAGACAATAGCATGAGTTGGTTTTGATTGACACATCAATTCGAAGAGCAAGGGCAGATTGTGTAAGACAATAGCATGAGTTGCTTTTGATTGACACCGCAATTCAAAGCGATTAGCGATCGCAGACAAAGGAAATTCTCTCAACCAGCAATTCAAAACAAGCTAAGTCGCAAAAGTTTCTCTGAAACCCAGGTAGCTAGCTCGCTCGTTGTGCATTCCAGAAATTGTTTTTAAGAGCAAATATGAACATAGATCGAAAGAAGAAGGATATATCAAGACATCTGCCTTTGGCATTTAATTTGTTTTGTTCAAAAGCCGATTGGGAGGCGATTCAATTCTCTTTTTTTTTTGGTGTAATCAAAACATTTACTTCTCAGCTTCTGAACCAAAAAATATAATGCCCACGGTAAATGCGTAGATATATCCTTCTTCTTTCGATATATGCTCATGTGTGCTCTTAAAAACAATTCCTGGAATGCATAATGAGCGCGCTAGCTACCTTGGTTTCAGAGGAACTTCTGCGGCTTTGTTTGTTTTGAATTACTGGTCGAGAGAATCTTCTTTGTCGGCAATCACTAATCGCTTTGAATTCAGGTGTTAAGAAAAGAAACTCACGCCATTGTGTTACAAAATCTGTCCTTGTTTGCTCCACAGTTGTGAGCCGGAGGAAGGTTTCACTGGTTGATGTCATATTTGAGGAATATTTAGTAATCTCTAGGAGAAGACGAGGAAAATTTTGGGTTATTTGGGCATGTTCATTGGAGGAACCAGACTGGACTAAAGAGGACTGCACACGGTATTTAGACTGCGTTGAAAAGGCCTCATTTTCATTCGTGATATCGAGTTCTTAATGTCTTAATAATTAATTCTCCTTGTTGTAGGAAATATTTTGTATCATTTTCTCCTGCTTTCATTAGCTTTTAAGAGTTATTAAATCAAGATTTGTCAATAAAGGTGGGGAAGAGTTCACAAGTCCTCCAAGTATCTAGCTTTAGTCAATTAACAAGGCAATGGAGTCTTAGTCTTGGTGAGGTCAACGAAACTGGGAGAGAAAAATATGCAATAAAGGGCTATGAGAGAAGTGCCATTTCTTTTGTGGGTGAACAGTCGCTTTCTAACTCTGATGGTACACTCTTTGAAGATTTACAATTATACTGCAGTGATAAAGTTTCACCTGTGATTTGATTTTAGTTTCCCGAATGCTGGTAAGTCAACATTTCTACGAAGCATCTCAAATGCAGCCCCGAAAGTCGCCGATTATCCATGTAAGTATACCATGCCTTAGAATTCTATGCATTCTATGTTGTATTGCTGTTTGATTGATCCCTTTTTGAGGCACGAACCGATGTCAAGTGGTTCTTTTAGACTCACTGCATAATCCTAGTTATCACAACAATGACGACACTTTTACGTTTTTCGAATTGAAGTGAGTTGTTTGCCCAATCTGCAGCATCCACCTCAGGTTTGAGCGTCCATCAGTCTATCAACAGCGATAACTACGACTATGTAGTCAGTCTATGATTCTTTGCAGCTGGTTTCCGAAAACCTTGGTTGTCATTATCATCATAATCATCATTTATTTAAGAAGAATATGATTTGTTTATTTATAAGTGGGTGAAAACAAAACAATAACTAACATTACAGCTAACTAAGGCCTACGATCCTACAATATTTACAAATTTTTTTGATAAGTAACTATACTTAAATAATTTACTAGATAAAAACATAAAAATTCTATCCTGTTAGGAACCCAACCTGTTGTACATATACTTTGCAGAGCCTGCAGTTCCATTTGTCACCATTCCAGCACCTTATTTGCTTTTGAAAATTAGAAGGGTGCTTGAGTATTTCATCTCGTGGCGGACACCTTACCAGTGGCGGACACTTTGCCAAATATTGGGAGAGGGGGGAATGTATTGTTTCAAAAATCATTGTTTATTTCTATTGTTTTCGAACTAAAGATGTTTGTTCTAGCCAACATTGGGTGGCCATCGCACCCCCTCTCCCCCAAGTTTCCGCCACTGTTCCTAAAGAAGACTTTTATCTTTTCTTTTGCATGGGACCTAGTGGCGCTTCAAGGGGGTTAAAGACGATTAAAAGAAACCTTCTCTCTTGGCTCTTGGTAATATTTTACGGATCTCCTATGCTTTTACTTCATTTTTAAATGTGCTCGTACGTTCCATGTTTTTTTTCTAGTTACGACATTACGACCAACAATTGGCTTTATTGCTTATCCAGACCATACAAAGGTAAATTTCTTTTCCTGCTGTCAAAGCACATCTCACTAGATTACCAGCTGCCACTGTTTCATAAAAGACTTATTTTGATGATAATATAATAATATTACATGATAAGGAAATAGAAGACCCTCTTAGGTTTGCCTTATCTTTCGAGACTCAAGAAGCAATTTATGTGTCTCCAATAACAATCTATTAATCACAGTTTTATTCCTACATCGCTTTCTTATTCTCAGTCCTCTTAACGTCACATCGATTCCTTTGATTACTATCCTAATCCTTCACATCTGCCGTTCTTTTAGCTTGATTAGTGTCGCTTCTACTAATATTTCTTTGCTTGATAACGAGCTGTGCTCGATACAGTAAGTCCCCGCATATAAGAAACTCAAATTTTCAAATCAGGCTATCTGGTTTCTTGTCAATTAAGAAACGTTCTTGTCAAAAACCATATTTATATTCAAGGATCATGCTGCATAGTAAACAAGGATGCCACAAGAAATGATCAGAGATGAATTAAATATGAAATACTGTATATCTAGACGCTAAGCAGATTTTACCAATTTTAGTACTGAAGCTACACAGAAAAACGGCAGTGTAGTTGAGTATTTGTTTCAACTTCGGATCATTTATTTGAAACTGGAAAAAATCAGGCGTTATGTGAGATGACCACAGGGAACCAGACAGCGTGATTTTTGATGGGTCAACACTAACAGACGTTAGGAATTTGAAAATCACTGTAACTAAAAAAACTTTTCTTATGCTATGCTCGGATTAAGAGGCCAGCAATTACTCCGTGTACTATGTCACGAAAAATGATACTGGGAATAACACAGTTCTACAAGGTAGGCGCCCTTGAGTTACCATAGAATCTTATTATAGTACTCTGAATTATGGACAAGCATAGTATCTTTGTTGTAATGTGATCTTTTTGGATTAAAGGTAAGCTACACCGATTTGCCTGGATTAATCGAGGATTCACATCTGAATCGTGGTATGGGACATCAATTCCTTCGCCATGTGGAAAGGACGAAGGCTGTACTGATGATGGTAATATATTTTGCAAAGCTTTTCACGTGCATCTTATTGTTGAAAGGTCGTCCAGTAAATGTTTATCATTGAAAATATTTTGGTGCTATGTAGCAAAGTTGAATCTTGCCGAAGAAAAGAATCAGGTCTCTTACAGTAAGGCTCCGCATTTAAGAAACCACTTTTTCTCACCTTAGCTTAAAAGGTTTCTTTTGTCTATGATAGTTTTCATTTTTCTGGCTAAAAGTTTCTTAAGTTTCTAATTTCTTTTCTGGAAAGTCCTGGAAAAGTAGGTTACAACAGAAAAGGGTTATTTATAGATAGATTAGCCATATGTGTACCGGGTGTCCCAAAAAAATGTATACAGATTTGGTTGACTCCAGCGATGTAAATTTAGCTTCAATCAATGGATAATCACTCTCAAAATGTTCCTCGATAATTAACTTGAACATAGATACCTCGTTTGTTGGTATTGGTCCTTTGAGAGCAGAGATATCAATCTTGAAAGCTCAAATTTGCGTCCACTTGCAAACCAGAGCTTTGGCCTTTGGCCTAAGCAAATTCCTGAAGCACATCGAAATTATGAACTGAAATTAATGAAAAATTAAGAAACTTCCCAATGGGTGACTGGGGGTGACTTCTGGAAAACAGAATAACACAAGATCTAATATTGTTCAAATTTTATCAAGGCTATCGTTGATTTATACACTGTGCCTTAAGAAATTGCTTAGGCCAAAAGGCTAAAGCTCTGGTTTGCAAGGCGAGGCAAATTTGAGCTTTCAAGATTAACATGTCTGCTCTCACAGCACCAATATCAACAAACGAGGTATCTATGTTCAAGTTAACTATCGAGGAACATTTTTAGAGTAATTAGGCATTGATTGCAGCTAAATTCACATGACTGGAGTGAATAAAATCCGTATACATTCTTTTGGGACACCCGGTATGTTATCAATAATTGTCAGCTAATGTGTAATTAAATTTTGTGCCGTACATATCAATAAGGCCTGTTGATTTGAAATATTCTAATTTCCTATTATTAAAGGTACAGGAGCGATAGCCATGACTCTTAAGACCTTTGTTTACGGGTGCCTATTTGTCTATGTGAATAAAGGAACAGAGGAACGATAGCCATGACTCTGAAGGCCTTTGTTCTGCACGCCTCCAGAGAAGCATTAGCCATGACTCTATCTAGCTCGTTGCTTTGGAAGCTGGCAACACTGCATTGCATGTCGAGAAGGAGAAAGGATTTCACAGACTTTGGTACGTATCAAAATTTGCCTCTATATCATTATTGCAAATATGAGAGACTTTCTTTTTATCCTCTCTGTTTCTCTGTTGTTTTTTGACCATTCTTCATAGAATCGGTTGTCCAGCTGAAATGTTTCAAAGAAAGGAAGCTGTCGCGGGCCTCGGCCCAGGCGTTGTTGACATTGCTTGTCCTTGCACAAACAAAATATGCCGAGTACTACAACCGGCAGGGGATGAATAAAGGAACAATGTTCAAAATTGAGACGAAGAATCTCAAGAAATGGTTAGGTTAGGCCATATAACATCTATGTTTACAGTAAAACCTTATTCGATTTCTGTTTTTGTTGCAGGACCAAAGAATTGCCTGTTCAACTTCCTGTGATGCCGGGATTGGATCTGCATTCATGCAAAGTAAAACACCACACAGTAGGGAGTCATTATATAAAACAATCTGTTGCAGGATGGGCAATTGAACAGTTGTCAAGACTAAACATTGCCTACGCACACAAAGCCTGTTTTTCGACATTTTTGGAATTCAACATTGAACAGTTTGTTGTGATGATACAGCTGTTTCATTATTCCTGTTAATTACAAGAACATAAGATCCTTTTGGATGATTACAAAGTCTGATGATTCCTGTGCTAAGCAAGCATAAAATCTGAATATTGATTTCTTCATTACCCCCAAATGATCGTTGATGCTGTTTTAGCTACAGTCAGAGAGATGAGTGTTGCTGCTAAAGTCGCCTTGAATAGAGAATCAAGCGCCTTGTATAAGGACAAGAATCGCCCGAAAAGCAATGTTTTGATCTTTATGTTAAACGAGGATGATAAGCAAAAAATCAAAAGTCATTACCCGTAGCTTGGCTTGCTTAGTTCGTGCATGAAACTACAGATGTCATGTGAGATTTACGATAAAGCAAAATTACTCATGCAGAACTCTGCAGAACGTTTCTATTCGCGGGCATCTAATTTGAGACAAGCAGTCACGAAGATAACCTCTGTGCAGAATCATATGCATGAAGATGTTTTGGTTCAGTGTGATCATGTGCCTTCCCCCAGTCAATGGCGCCATTGTTTGCTGGGATTCTGCACCTTTCCTCTAAACTTCAACTGCGACGTTTGCATCTTTGCATCTGTAGCTGTGTAGGAGGGGGTCCTTCTACCTTCAGTGATGCTGCGAATGCTAGCCCCTGTGCAGGCCGCCGGTTACATCATCCTCTAAAGTTGACTTATTTGCATAATGAATACTATCAATAAGTGGCTAATGATGCGTTCGTTCTAGAAAACGATTGTTTTAACATATAATTAAGATGCTAATGAAGTCAAGAACGTGCCAATTCTAGGTAAATTTGTTGTTGTGTCAGAGTAAAAATCAAGGCGATTTATCCATCTTATAGTGTCAAATCTGTCTAACATGAAATAAGCCGACGTCAAATGTTGCTATAGGATCGCGGGAAACTTCTGTCTTGTATGCGCTTTCTGTGCGCTTTCTTTATTTCAGTGCCAATTAGCAGAGGTAAAACGTTAATCAATCGCTTTAACGAGCGTGACTGACTTTCTTTCTTTCTTTCTGACTGACATCGAAGCCCCTTCTTAGATTACAAAGTTGGACTTTGTAATCAAAAAAGATCCTTTTGGATGATTACAAAGTCCGTCTTGAGCTAAGCAAGCATAAGGAAATCTGAATATTGATTTTTTCAAAACCCCAAATGATCGTTGATGCTGTGTTTTGCTACAGTCAGAGAGATGAGTGTTGCTGCTAAAGTCGCCTTCAATAGACTTAGCTTGCTTAGTTCGTGCATGAAACTTTTGGTGCATCTGTCTCAAATTAGATGTGATGTGAGATTTACGATAATGCAAAATTACTTATGTTTATGCAGAATTCTGCAGAACTTTTCTATTCGCGGGCATCTAGTTTGAGACAAGCAGTCACGAAAATAACCTCTGTGCAGAATCGTATGCATGAAGATGTTTTGGTTCAGTGTGATCACGTGCCTTCCCCCAGTCAATGGGGCCATTGTTTGCTGGAATTCTGCACCTTTCCTCTCAACTTCACCTGCGACGTTTGCATCCGTAGCTGTGTAGGAGGACGGTCCTTCTACCTTCGGTGATGCTGCGAATGCTAGCCTCTGTGCAGGCCGCCGGTTACATCATCCTCCAAAGTTGACTTATTTGCATAATGAACACTATCAATATGGCTAATGATGAGTTCGTTCTAGAAAACGATTGTTTTAACACAATTAAGCTGCTAATGAAGTCAAGAACGTGCCAATTCTGAGTAAATTTGTTGTTGTGCAAGGGTAAACATCATGGTGATTTATCCATCTTACGGTGTCAAATCTACCTAACATGAAATAAGCCGACGTCAAATGTTGCTATAGGATTGCGGGAAACTTCTGTCTTGTATGCGCTTTCTGTGCGCTTTCTTTATTTCAGTGCCAATTAGCAGAGATAAAACGTTAATTAATTGCTTTAACGAGCGTGACGGACTTTCTTTCTTTCTTTCTTTCTTTCTTTCTTTCTTTCTTTCTTTCTTTCTTTCTTTCTTTCTTACTGACCTGAAGCCCCCTCTTAGATTACAAAGTGGACTTTGTAATCAATGATCAAAACCAGTGAAGCTGATATGATTGAATGGCATCCATGGCGGAATGTTCTTTCAACCGGACCCTACGACCCAGCGAACCCCGGATCATACGACCATAGGACCATACGATCCTACAACCCAAGTTTTATTATTTAGCTGACAACATTTTATCATTATTTATAATAACTATTTATTTTATTTATTCATATTGGATCATTTAGAATTTATTTGCTGTGATAGAGCTATTTGCTGTGATCAAGCTATTTGTGTGATCAGTTTTTAAAACGTAAACATTTTATATAACTGCTCGTCAGTAACCTTTGTCATGTGAACAATTTGACTAGTTTCCAGTCAGTGAAGCTATATTGTAAACGAGAGAAAATGTTGCTCTGAGACTAACTTAGAAGGCTGAACAACCCTTACATTGTATAAAATTCAGCCCGCTTGGAAAATTCCACTTATTTTTATGGCTTTAAAACTTATACATGCATAACTCTGCTTTCTTTTGTTTGATTCAAGCAAGGAAGCCTATAGTTCTGGATATTGAACAGAGATATTCAGGGAAAAAGGAAGCATCTTTAACTTGGAGGGGCACGGCACTTGAAAGGCACTTTTTCATAAGAAGGGCACTTTAATATAGATCGGATTTAATGATAAGAATGTGATACATGGCAGAAAATAATACCACAAGATTACTTTTATATAAATCTTCCTTCATACTGTATATGCCTAACATCAAATTTGAAACAGACTTACAACGAAATGGGAGAGAATAAGTACTTTGTGGCTGTGTGGCGTATAACAAAAGTTTGAATTTATCCAAGCGGCCCAGTTTTGTGGATGAAATTTAAAGTCATTTCGATTATATTCTATCTAAGTCATTAGAAAGATCTTTATCACCATACAATAAATACTGTACCAGAAAGTTGTTTGGAAGGCTGTTGATTTGGACAAATGGTCGTAATAATTCCGAATCTCCAGCGAGAAGATCTCGTCGTTGAATGTCGAATGAAGGGCACAGCAACAAAAAGTGCTCCGTATTCTCAATGCCATCGTTTGTTGAGCACATTGGGTTGACGGTATCCCTGATATTGTAAAAAGAACGTTTAACTCTATGACTTTCTTTGAACTTTCAGGTTGACATAAATGGCTTTCAGTTGAAGGAAACCTTTCCATTAAGAAGTCCAGTGGAGTCAATCGCACTGTTATTAAGGGTAAGCCACTGCTTTCAATTCATCTAGCACATCTCGGCAGTTACTCCGGGTCGTTAAGTTTAGGCCAAGATGGCATCCATCAAGCTATGCCATTTAGAAATAGAAGCTCTATTAAGCCCCGGAGGAGGGAGGAGCTTATTTAATTTCAGAGACTCCAGAGGGTGGGGGCTTAATAGAGAGGAAGGCTTATTAGAGAGGGGGTCTTATTCACAAAGTCAAATGGCAAGGTAGCTATGCGATAGCTGTGTGGTTGCTCTACCCCATATTTTGCGAAATCAACATATAATTTACGAGTCATATATACGAATTTCACACCGTTTTTATACCAAATAGCTAAATGACTGAAGATCTTTGTCATCATTTTAGATTTGATATAAGTAGGGGGCTTTAAGGAGAAGGGGCTTATTTATTTAAAATTTTAGCTCAGAAGGGAGGGGCTTATTAGTGTAGGCTTAATAGAGATGGGGCTGAATGGAGCTTTTGTGACACTCCGGGTTTACTTTTGGTCAATATGTCGTTTTGATCTTTTGTCGGAAAATTACTCATTCATTTTCATTTTTGATTTTAGATTATTTATACACAAAAATCCCTTCAGCTCTAATACTACATAAAGAAATGTTTTACAAAATTAATATCATATACATATGAAAAAGACTTAGAAGGACAAGTCCGGAGCCGGTACGAACGACGACAAAACACAAGACATAAAAACCGCCACGAATGACGCATGGCACATCCCCCACCACTGCCCGCCATCTCCCCGCGAAATCACGCACCCAAATAAGCAAAAGCTTTCCGATTTTTATTGTCTCAGTCGAAGAGAACCCGACCCGTGATTAGAGGGGGGGGTCACTGGGGTTTTGCGGAGAGCGGAAGTCAGGCTATTTTGGGTGTGGAAATTAGAGACTTTTGCACCTTCAAGCTCACCCATATAAATTGCACAGACCTGAACCTTCAGGATCCCCCCTCTCCCCTCTCGACTAATGCATGGCTTTGGTCTGAAGGATCTGAAACCATTTGTACTAGAAATTACCTTTAGGTTTAATTTTATTTATTTCATTTTATATTCTTTTTACCCGGTGGCCCTATCAACCAAGAATGGCTGCTTTTCAGGCGGCTTTGACCCCGTGGGGGGGGGGGTACTTCCATTATGGCCTAACAGGGGAGTCCAGTCGGTTTGAGGGTCTTACGAAATGGCTACCAAATGGCCCTATCTGTCAAGCATATACTACCAATTGGGGGTATTCCAAGCTTCCTGGTCAGTTATAAGGTTTCAACTCAGTAGGCTCCTCCGCACGGCAATATGGTCGTTGCAGCAGTAATTATCATGTAATTTTGAAGTTTTTTTGCTTTGTTCAATCAGTTTTTACAATAGAAAATTTTGAAAAACTGCAGAAAATTTTTGCTACCAGACGCTACCAAATGGCCCAATTTTTGGTCCACGAACTACCATTTGGGGGTTTCTATAAAAAGATACTACCATTTGAGGGTATTTTTTAAAATTTTTGCTTTGGCCCTCTTTAACCCCGACTGGACCCCCCTGTCAGGCCACAATTGGAGTACCCCCCCCCCGGGGCTTTGACTAACAAAACCTATGTGATGTCATACGTATTTTATCGAAGTAAAAAAGGAATATTTACAATGTTAAATTAGAATAAAATGAAAATTGAAAGCTATTTACTACATTGTCTACTTTTAAATGTAGATAGAGAGGGGGGCTTGCTCGATCCCATGCTCTAATTTATTCCAGTCCGTCGATCCACGGAATGAAAATGCTTTTTTGGCCATTGCTCGTTTTCATTCGTGGAGCAAGCAAATCAGTCTCAGAATTTCTTAAATTTAGAATCTCCCTAGTCGAGTTTCTCGTGAATAGAGTTGAGAGGTAAGTGGGCGCGAGACCACTTATTGATTTGAAAACCATTCTTAACGTGATTACGGTTACCCTTATTTTGCTCGTGCGAAGTCAACATCAACGAAGGCTTCCCTTAAATTAACTTAGGTGAGAATGATATTAAATGTATGGACGCATCTTCGAAGACGTGACATTGTAGTCCGATGTTTAATTCCATGTTCATGTTCCTAGGAATTGTATTTGTACCAAGACGACATTCTGAACCGTAAAATAGTCATTGCGTTGAACAAAGTTGATACTGACAAAGGAGGAGATCTTGTTTCGCGGATAAAACACGAACTATCTGGTGTCAGTGAAGGTAAATGGTTTGCTTTCAATCTGTTAATTTTTGTTGATCTAAATTGCACCTGCCACACCGTGGAAGGACACTTTTTCATCTTGCCCCCACTATGGCTGGCACTTATAATTGTACACTGCAACTAGACGCCAAAAACAAGCAAAACAGCAAAAAACAACAGCAACAACAACAAACACACAAACACACAAATTTCTTCTAACTGAATGGCTTATATGCTATATTTCAGCTCATTTGAGGATGTGACGTCATCAAATTTCTTTATTGCAAACCAGAAGAGTGACAAACCTTTGCTTGATACCATGTTGTAGACAACCATGAATTATGCTTTTCTTATTAATCATTTTATGTTGCGTCAAACAGTTTTTAAGTTTTTTTGAACATTTTTCTTGAATTCTCGAAAAAGAAGAAAAACATTCTTATTCTGAAAATATTGAATGTTTCAGAAAAGTCCAACGGCAGAATCATAGCAAAATAGCACAAGTTTCTTTGAAGGCATTCAGTTCAAAGAAATAGGTCTTTGAATTTTACACCAGCCTTTTTAAAGATTTGGAACCTGGAGCAGTAGCCTTTCAAGCGTTGTGCAGTTCTTGCTGTTTTTTATTATTATTATTATTATTAAACATCTATTTAAAGTAGGCTAAAATAATGAATAGCTAAATTACAGCTAATTAAGGCCTACTATTTACAATGTACATAATTTACAATAAAACTATTAATATATATTACAGGACAAATCAGAGTTAAAATCTATCATGTTAGAAACCCAACTTGCGGGATATATACTTTGCAAAGCCTACAGTTGCATTTTCCACCATTCCAGCATCTAATTCGTTTTTTGAACATAGGAAGGTTGTTAGATTGTTTTATTTCTTGCGGTAAATGCTGCCACAGTTTATTTCCTAGGTAAGTAATGGACTCAACTCCTGAGCATCATCACCATGACTTAGACAGTACCTAATATTGCGTTGCATGAAAATATCCTTCATGAATGGTGGATTCAGACCGCCTTTTGTTTTATAAATTTTAGTCATGAGCAACTGTACGTTTCTTACATGGATTGGCACCGATTTAGATTGCTCCAGGAGAAAACCGAAATCATTCTCGTAATCTTTATATGCAATGCGTAATGCCCTTTCTTGAATATGATTTATTCTATGATTCAACGCTCTATCATAGAACATCCAAACAAGCGGACAGTAGCTGAAATGAGACTAAACAAACGCCCTCATTAACTGCTGCAGTTTTTCAGTGTCCATGTATCGTGATATTCGAGCAAGAGCATGGAGTTTTTGGCTGGCCTTTTTGCAAACAGTCTTGACGTGCTGCTTGAAAGAAATTTTACAATCACGAGCTTTGTTTTTCGTAGAACATTTGCCATTTCTGCAAGATGAAGACAGAGAAGCTGTGTTGCGGAGAATGCAAGAATTTACTGCAAATGATTTTGAAAATATTGTGCCAATAGCTGCAAAGAATGGTGATGGATTAGAAACATTGACGGACAAAATACGTGACGTTGTCGAAGAGCTCAGGCTTGGTAATGGTTCTGAAGAGCTGTCATAGGCAAATGAAACCATGTAAGAGAATTATTTCTAATCTTTATTTCGGAAAAGGACCAGATCCGATTTAGATTTGATAATTGTGCTGGGTTAGTAAGAAAAAAAATACATTTCCTGTGTGAAAGACCGCTGCTCCCTTGCTATCATGATGATAATATTGGCAAATATGGTTTCATAGACATGTTCAAATGCATTTTAAAATTTACCTTACTAAAATTGGCCACTCTGTTCCGAAACTATGAGGGATTTTCTCAAGAAAGTCCCTTTAACGAACCTTCAAAACTGGCCTAAAATAGATAAAATCGGCTAAGGTTTGTTTTACCTATGTCAAGTCATGTGACCATACTCTTGGGATGTTTCAGTATTGTTCTACTTTTGGGATTCACGACACAAGTTGTCATGGCAAGAAATATGTCGAAGAAATCAAAAGATATTTTATCAAGAGATTGGTCACATGACTTGAAATGGGTGTAAACAAACTTTAGCTGATTAGGTCTATTACGATCAAATTTTCTTAATATTTCTAACCTCATGGCAATAATTTCAAGGCGTTTTAGGACGTGTTTTTCTCTTGAGAGGATGAAATCACCCTGATAAATTAAATTTGATTCAATTTTATTCGCAGAATACAAAAGCCTAATACAATGTAAAGATAAAAATATATGTATTCCACACGAACCAAGAAAAGCAGAGCTTACCTAGCTTGGGCCGTAAATTGAAATTCAAATGGATATATCGGGTGACCCCGAAAAATTGACCCAACGCAATCTGTCACAGAAAATTAAGTAAGTGACCGATTGAAATGCTTCAAACGTTGTTCTTTTTTTGCAATTTTTTGCGGCACGGTAAATGTCCAAAATTAAGGATTTTGAGGAAAATGGCATGCCTGAAATCCTCTACAAGTTGTCAAAAACAGGGGATCGGTTTACCGCTATTTCAAATCTTCAAAACAAAGAGAAGCGTGTTTCTTTGCCTAATGCATGTAAAATTCATTACTGTAAGGCAGGAAATTTGGTCGTGTTTTGAAAAGGTTTCTTAAATTTGCTTTCTTGAGAAAGTTCCTAGGAGTAGCCGATTGCAGTGAGGAAAATTTCAAATTTATTTGAACATGTCCACTGCTGATTGATGTACTTTCCAATATCATTGCTCCAGAGATCGGTATAGTGGCCTTTCAAACGAACGAGGATTGTTGTTGATTTGCGCTGCGGAGCAGAGAGGTGAAACGCATGTGCGTATTGTTCTGTGTGAGGAGAGTCCTAATGATTTGATCAAGTGTTTTAGGCCTTTTTTCAGTCATTTTGCAGCCATGAAATCTTTTGTAAAGTTGAATTTACCTATATTTGCAGTGCTCTTAAGAAGACGAGAAAAATCTCAAAAATACTTCGATCTTTTGGCTTTGAACTAGAATTTGAATCATTCAAATCCATGAAGTACTTGTGGTGCTAGGAATTTTAGAAAGTGGGAACTTTTTTCTGGCTCACCCGGTAGTTCGCGACATAGTTTACTCTTTCGTCCCAGGGCTTAACATAACATAACATAACATAACATAACATAACATAACATAACATAACATAACATAACATAACATAACATAACATAACATAACATAACATAACATAACATAACATAACATAACATAACAAATACTGTAATGTAGGCTATAAGCCTGTTACAGATCGCTTCAAATCTAATTGTTGTTAGGTAGGGGATGCTCCTGAAAAACATGCAAGTTAAAAACATCGAGGCCATGCGCGCTGGAAAGAAACCCAGCATTGAAACGAACCGAATCAAGCTTGGAAATTTTATCAAGCCACAACAGGGCTTGCTTCAGACTGATTACGATTGAGTCCTAGTAATCGCTACCACCCACCTACCCTACTCGCTCATACTAAGCAGGGTGAGGGGAGGTGGTAGCGATTACTAGGACTCAATCGTAATCAGTCTAGGCTTGTTTTACAATGACTTGATTTTTATCAACCAATCACATATCCCGGGCGCAGTAGTGTTTGCATGCGCAATGTTTGCTAAAAAGGTACGTAAATACATGCGCAAATGACAAAAACAAGTTCGTTGCTTTGAGGCTCAAATTTCAAAAATTGGCAGACGTCTGAAGGGCGCAAATCTTCAGATAGGAATATCTCTTGTTGCTTTTTACTCACCCACCACAACAGTGGCCTGTTAAACTCAAGTGACTGAAAAATTTACCGCGTCGATCTACAAAATGATTTCATACCTTTACAAATATGTAGTTTTGAAACCATTTATTAGATTGCCAGAACCTGATGTTCTTTGTGCAGCTAACACTTCAACTTATGTAAAAACGGTTGTATTTCGAAATCGGTAGCATTGTTATCAAATTATAAGCAATTTTATCAAT
This sequence comes from Aurelia coerulea, assembly GCA_039566865.1. Classification (NCBI taxonomy): domain Eukaryota; kingdom Metazoa; phylum Cnidaria; class Scyphozoa; order Semaeostomeae; family Ulmaridae; genus Aurelia; species Aurelia coerulea. The sequence continues at coordinate 31,950,613 of CM076944.1, forward strand.
ACATTTGATCTCCATTTTCTTGAAAACAAGCCTAAAATCCTCAATCAAATTTTCTCATAGGACTCAAATCTTTCAAAATCTTTGAAAAGGTGGGTGTAAAAAACAAGGACAGATTTGGTTAGACAATAGTACGAGTTCGTTTTCATTGACACCGCAATTCAAAGCGATAAGCGATCGCAGACAAAGGAAATTCTCTCAACCAGTAAATCAAAACAAGCAAAGCCGCAAAAGTTTCTCTGAAACTCAGGTAGCTAGCTCGCTCGTTGTGCATTCCAGAAATTGTTTTTAAGAACAAACATGAGCATATAGATCAAAAGAAGAAGGATATATCTACACATCTGCCACGGGCATTTAATTTATATGATTCAAAAGCCGACTGGGAGGCGATTCAATTCTCTTATTTTTTGAGTGCAATTAAAACAGTTACTGCTCAGCTTCTGAACTAAAGAAATAAAATGCCCGAGGTAGATCTATTATTATTATTATTATTATTATTATTATTATTATTATTATTATTATTATTATTATTATTATTATTATTATTATTATTATTATTATTATTATTATTGTAAAAGTAAAGATTGATACGTCTTGTTTGTTAGTTGATAACACGCAAGGAAAACAAGATATTTTCATGAAAATTTTCGATCTTACGTAGATCTTCTTCAGTCATAATTAAGCGTTCTATAAATAACTAAAACGTTAAGTAGCTGTTGGAGAATGTTGCGTTATATGAACTATCGAATTAAGAGTTCGCTAAACTGTAAAGTTCGATTAATGTGGCGAAACAGATAAAGTAAATACAAATTATGATCAGGTTTTAGGAAAAAGCTTGTAATATGTCTTTCCGAATTCATTCATGGTATTGTTCAGACCACGAGGTTCTCTCGTGTCGAGCCTAGTCATCCAGACATTTTCATAAAATTCCAGAGTGTTATGATCACCCTCTACATTTTGCAAGATGTGTACAGTTAAGTCTCTGTCGAAATCACAATCGTGGCTTTCGAAAAAGTGTCTTCCCAGTTCTGTGGCGTCCGGATCATGCTTTGCATCGCTTCTATGCTTGTTGAATCTTTGACTCAATGTTGTCGATGTGTAGCCTACGTATAACTGTTTGTGTTTTCTGCACTCGGCGGCATAAATAACATTTTTTGTGGAACAATTCCCTCCTTCAATGAGACATGATTTACCTGAATTTATGTTGTGCAATTTGTCCACTTGACCCATGTGACTGCACAGTTTGCAGGGCCGGCCCCGCTTCTTTGTGCCTTTCTGCGTGCATCTGACGCTGTAACCATTTCGTCTGATCTTTTGTTCAGATTGAATTAGTGTGGCTCGAATATTAGTATTTCTTCTGAAGGAAACGATTGGAGGCTCTGGAAATACATTTTTAAGCTTTGGATGTTCATCAATCATGGTCCGATAGTTCCCGTGCAATAGTTTAGAAATTCCTTTGAATTTCTGATGCCAGTTCACCACTAGGGGTATCCTCTGATTTGAAATGCTGGATATTTTCGCTTTTGGCTGTAGTAATTCCTGACGATCCTTCTGCGCAACGACCTCAGCAATTCGTATCATCTTGCCTCTTGAATATCCTCGCTGAACATAAAACTTGACAAACTCGGATGCATGCTTTCGATAGTCGTTGATAAGAGTGCAAATTCTTCGGATTCTAATGAATTGTGAAAGTGGGTTGGAGCGTATGGTATGCGGAGGATGATCAGATGAATTATGTAAATAGGTGTGTGTTGCTGTTGGTTTACTGTATAGTGTATATTATAATAATAATTATCATTATTATTATTATTATTATTACTATCAATTTCTTTACAGTTGGATACATAAAAAAATATAGCTAAAAGTAAAAGATCTATAGATATATCCTTCTTGTTTCGATATATGCTCATGTTTGCTCTTAAGAACAATTTCTAGAATGCGTAACGAGCGCGCTAGCTACTTGGGTTTCAGAGAGACTTTTGCGACTTGGTTTGTTTTGAATTTATTGTTGAGAGAATTTCCTTTGTCTGCGATCGCTAATCGCTTTGAATTGCGGTGTCAATCAAAACCAACTCGTGCTATTGTCTTACCAAATCTGTCCTTGTTGGTGTAAAATTCTATGACATTTTTCTTTGAGTTTGATGGCTCAAAAGGAACTTATGGTACTTTGCTGTAGATCTGCCGTGGAAATTTTTTAATATCTTTTATTTTAAATGGTGGCAATTTGATAATTTTTGAAGAAATCATGGAAAATTTTGAAAACATTTGAAATCATCGCAAATCCTAAACCAATGGAGGAAAAATGATAAACCTTCGAGAAAATCCAGCGCTCAAAAAAAATTTCGTTTCTGGTAGCATGCTACACACCTTTTTTTGGTTTTTACTTACGTACTGTCTTCTTCTTTCTTCTGCCCAATTCTATCCCATTTCTTTTCTGTTCTACTTTCTTTCCCTTTCATTTCCTCCCCTTCCTCCATTTCTTCCTCTCTTTTCCCTCTCCTTCGGTTTCTTTTTCCTCTTTCCTTCATCCTTCCTTGGAAATTTGAGTATTTCGGCTACCTTACTAGTCTGCGTGCAGACTCAACTTATCCTAAAGGTAGGATAACAACCTTACTGGTAGCGCCGCTACCACGCTACTTCGTTTTTTTTGGCCCTGGAGAAAACCATAGTTCATGAAGGTCTACAATACGGCGGCAAGCAGAAATATGCAGCTTTTCTGGTTTAAGATTTAGAAATTTGATGACGTCAAATTTAATAAATGCCGCCATTTTGAAACTAATCCAGATATCAATAAGTTGCCACTGCAGATTTATAGCGAAAAAACCCTTAATTCCTTCCAAGCCAATTAATTCAAAGAAAACTGTGATAGAATTTACACCGACCTTTTTAAAGATTTGAGCCCTAAACAATTTAGCCAGGTAGCATCAGGTACCCAAACTCAACCTGTTTTTCTTATTGCTCAAACATTAAGGGCGTATTCTTTTGGGCATCTGAAGTCTGCGAAGTCTACCGTTTTCGGTAGAATGGCACCAAAAGAATGGGATTTTAGACTCTACCAACTCTCAGGAGATGCCCAAAAGAATATGCCTTTAATTGACTGAGTGCGCAAAGGGGCTGCTGCATCATCGTATACACTTGGGACTATGTCAATCAGCCTTTTTCGTCTGCTTTCTTTTATCGTAACACGGGATTTCTTGGAAATTTCATCAATAATTTAGATCTGTTTTGAAGGATTTCAACGTAAGGCATTTTTATGAAATCCTGTGTAAATTGGGAACGATGCGATATTTGGCAAAGTACGTGTCAGTTTATAGGGTCCTAATGTATGGTTTTAAATTAGAGCTTTTTTTTTTATATATCATCATAAAATATTAAAATATACAAGGCAACGACATAGAATTGAGAAAAGAAAAAAAATTATGTCGTTCGTAGCGAGAAAGGACACAAAGTCATCGAGTTCTCACTACGAACGACACTTACAACAGTTCAATACAACGACAGTATCTAGTCTAACAAAAAAAAACAACGTTACAAAAATTTAGGTGTTCCAGGTGCGTCAAAGAAATATATCTCTGACTCACCTGTTGGGGTGCGCTGTGATTTGATGGTTTTATTTCTAGCCTAATCGCTGTGTTGATTTGATGAAGGAAATGGTCGCTTCCAGAATTATTCTGTTCACAATCACATTTACGTTTGGGCTACCAAATAGTAGTAATTCGCAAATAGTCTTACTATCCAAACTCTCAATGTCAATGCCAGGAAGGTCCCCGAGCTGACCAAGGAGATCTCTACACTGCAATTCAAAGAGAGGGCAATGCAGGAGAAAGTGCTCGTTATCTTCTTTGCCTGTGCCACAAGCACAGATAGGGTCCAGACATTAAAAATCATGCCTAAATGAAAGCTAAAGGCCATGTCTAAACATTTTTACAATTTTAGACAGATTTATAACGAACCCAGCAAATTCTGCCCGAGACGTATATCACGCTCCTTCGCAGCGACTTTTTTCAAAATGACTACAGATAGAAAGTACTATAAAATCAATTGTGAAAATAAGCGTTTTGAAGTTAGTTTAAGAATAACAGGGGGTTAAGCAAACTAACAAATTTATGACACAAGGACAGACAAAGTCAAATTAGTAGTATGCGTTGGAGGAGCGTGAGAGGTATATCACTCTTCCGAAAAAGCGTACGAGATTTTTTAAAACAATGGGCTTTTCAGGGATTTTTTTACGGATTTTTCATGAAAACAAAATGACTTCTACCAAAGGTGTACGAGAATTCTAGAGAGTAACACGCCCCTCAATTCAGCCAGTAAGTCAAGCAAATGGCGTCATTCAAAATGTGTAAACTTGTTGTCAGGATTTTGGATTTTCTACTAGAAACTCAAGGCTAAATGGATTGGACTGTTGCTGGCTTTTTTGGATTTGTCATGCTTTCCTGGTCGTATCTTGATGATAAACCATATCATCCTGGGATTTTCTTTTCTTTGGGAATTCTATGAAGAATTAAGATGGATTTTACCGTGGATTTTACCTGTTGGAAAATGCGAGCGAGTGGCATTTAGCTCCCAAAATATCTCGTACACCATTGCCCTTTGGCAAGAATCCTTTCGTTTTCTAGAAAAATCGATCAAAAATCCATACGAATTCTTTTGTTCTGAAGAAATCTCGTACATTTTTTCGAATAAGTGAATGCCTCTCGAATGTGAGGGCCTGTTTATATGAGGAAAACACTCCACCCACATGCCAGACCCGGGGCTGACAGGCCAGTTAAATTTTAGCCACTGTTTTTGTAGGATTTTCACCTCGTCAATTATTATCCCTGGGAGCTGAGAGGCGAGAAGGAGAAAAACCTCGCTTCCATGAAATCAGCAATCATAACGTATTACCTCATAAGAATTAACAAAACTAATGCACCAGCACTGCATCACACTGGTGGTGTTTCGTTTACATGGAAAATTTTCACCTCACCCATGTGAGATTTCACTATGCCAGTGCTGTTGCATTCCTCTCCTCGTATAACTTTGGAATGGAAAATGCAAAGGATTCTATTGGGATATGGTTTGGAAGGGAGGGGCTTTCCAGGAGGATACCCATTAAAAATTTATATTACCAAGAATTTCCTTGGCCACAGACAAGTTTGCCATTGTCTTGCAAAATGTTGCAAACTAGGCCTAGGGCGGCCTGTTGCCAGATGGAAACTGAAGCTCCTTAACTCCATTGGTCTGGATTTTACGCCCGGCCTTTAATTGCAGCGAGCGTAGCGGTTAACGTTAACGTTAGCGTTGGCGTTGCCGTTGCAAATGCTTAAATCTTGCTATGTATGTGGCTCCGCTTGCTTTCTGGGAGGAGGTGATTGTGATAAAACCAAATGGATAAAACACAACATCTGCATTGCGTCATTCGAAAGGTATTTCTACCTGCAGGGTTCTTCTTGGACTGCTTAGATTTAGGTCGCCATTAAAAATCGCAATTTTATGTTTATAGTGGTGCTGATAGCTCCATGCAGGTACTTTGTAGAAATAAAGAAATGGAATAGACATAGCTATATCGACAAGCTGCTATAAATAGGCTGAAGAAACGCCCACAAACCCATTGTTTCCTTCGCCACACAATGAAATGGCAGGCGTCAGAGTTGTTGAATACAATAGATTATATTTTTGACTTGGCCCAGGCCAGCTTTTAACTATGTCGATTCCCTTTAACTCAAAATTAGCCAACATTAATGCTTATGCCAGCATTTTCTTTGTAAGATTATGATATGATCAAGAAAACGCAGAAAACATGTCGGAAAATTGGCCAGAATCAGACGCAGGCTTGGTAAAATGCGATAATTCAAATTTGGAGCGCAATTTCCATTCAAACATCAGAAATAGGATAGAATACATTTTTCAAAGTACTACAATTTTGCTACTTCTTTCACGAAATTGTGATTCGGGAATTTTGCGATTTTGACACCGTCAATCACGGAGTAGCACTAGCAGCGAAATACGTAGCTGCAAAGGGTAATAAAATTTCATTGCCATAGATATCCTCATAGCAGGTAGCCTGCGTGCAGACCGGTCTGCGCCCAGGCTACATAGCAGGGTTATCAGAAAAATCTACTAGGGGGGCCCCACCAAAATAGGTCTAGACAAACTTCAGAGAAGACAGCCATGCGATCAACTGTCAATAGACGTCATTTACTTGAGATTCCTTACTGATAATTACCTAAGTTTTGGAATTGTACTTTAACTCGCATCAGTTTCAGTTTCATTTTATGGGGGGGGGGGCAGATAACTGCTCGTGAATGGCAGTGAGTAACCGCGTGAGTAACCACCCCCTCCCTCTCTAACGTTGGCAGACTATTCTTCTGAGCTGCACTCACTTAACGTCGTTAACAGCTATCTTTCTATCTATCTAAGTGTCATGTCCACCGACGTTGACGATCATGGTAGTCCAAATAGCTCTGTCCTTTGTACTTTGTATGATTTTGTTCTCTGTCCAAGATTGTTCCATTCTTCTTTTCATGCTAGCAACATAACCCTGCCCCGTGCTCTTTTCCCTTCAAACTTCCCTGTACTGACCAAATATTCTAGTTTCTCTTTTCTACATATATGACCAAAACAGGACATTTGTCGCTTTGTAATTGTTGTAATCAAAGTTTTGTGTGTTTCTGCCCTTTCTAATATTGTTTCATTACTTAGTTTATCCATCCATGATACTCTTAGCATTCGCCTGTAAAACCACATTTCCACAGATGACAATCTCTCTTCCATATTTTTACTTATGTTCCATGTTTCGCAACCGTATAATAGAACTGACCACACATAAGACTTTAGTATCCGTTTCCTGGTATCGAAATTGATCTTTCTGTTTGCTAAAATATTGCTCAGGTCTTAAAAAAGATTTCTTTGCGATTCCTATTCTTTGTTTTATTTCTGTCTCACATCTGCCATCGCTTGTCAGCATACTGCCTAGATAATTAAATTGTTCTACACTCTTTTTTTTTATAAGAATACTATAAATTTTTTCCAGCCTCAATATTCTTAAGTAATTTTTCGTTTTGAGCCTCAACATATTCTTAAAGTATTCTTATTTTTTCAAATCTGGTATGGTTTCAGGGGAACATAATTCAAACAAGTGTCATATCATTATGAAGAAATGGTCGAACGAAAGAAAAATTTAAGCAGTTGTAACAATAAGAATGTTATGAACATCGCAAAACAGGCAACTGCTGGAAAATGAGACACAAATATGCGAGCTGAGGCTGAGCAATATTCTTATTAGCCTGCGTGCAGACTCAACTCTTCGAAAGTATAGAGTCTGCGCAACAAAGTCCATTTAGCCTTTCCCGCCTCGATATGATGAACGACCGCGCGATATTTCTTTTGTTAAGCTCATTGTTTTTGGACCAATCAAGCTAACTTCTCAAGAAAGTTTGAGAAGTGAATGAGCATTTTGATTGGTTCAAAAATGAGCTCATTGTTTGATAAAGTGGCGTAATGCGGATTATGCCGCGCGGTCGATAGTTCTCTAAAGATGGTGAAGTACGAAGCTGTGGAGAGATAGGGGAGATTTTCCTTGCAATATTCAAGAAAGGGCAAGAGTATTTCAGCTTTCATCATGGCATTACAAGCTTGCTTTGAAGATTGATTAAAGATTCTGATATGTTTTTTCGATGGAAGAACTTCTTCAAGTCCTTGCACTGCACAGACAAGACGAGAGTTGCGAGAAGTGAAAATTGAAAAACAGGCCAAAAATAGTCGCTGTTCGTTTTCTTTTAGGCCATGCCTTCCTATCTTGATTGCTGATTTATTATGGACCGCATTGCTCGACCTGATAACTTTTTGGTTCTTAGCTGCAGACTTCGATATGAGGAAGTAATGTGTTGAAGCTCAAAGAGATCAGCAGCAGAGTAGCTAAAATCCACACATCGCTCGGTCCTCGGAAGCAAAGCAGGAATGCTTTAGCTAGTGAATGCTTGCTAAAGACAGATTTATGACAAAATTCCTTTGCATTTTCAAGTGACAGTTGTTGTGTTACATTCGGTGAAGTTCACTGAAATGGGTCTTCATGTTTTGATTGCCATAAAAAAGCTGAAAGACATTCAAGCAGTGTGAAGGGATTTTTATAAAGACTTTTACTGTGATGACCTGATTTGCCCAGGTGTTTTTGTGTGTTTACAAGAACATTATATGCAAATTAATTTTTAAGCAGCTGCTCCCAGCTTTATTTTGGTGCCTTTTCATTGTATAATGCCTGCTAAAAGTCCTTGGAACACTGAAGGCCATTTCTTGATAATCCACATTTCTATCAGCAAATAGTTTCAGCACCCCCTCACCCACAAAACAATGTTGATTTGCAAGATTATTGTTGCAGGATCCCATCAGAGTGGTGAATCGTTCTGTTATCCCCGTTTTGTCATGACAGAGCAACACATTGTTTTGAGGGGGGAGGGGGAAATCGCAAAACAGGGCAAAATTATAAAAGGTGTTCCAAGACTTTTGGCAGACACTGTAGCTCATTACAGGCAGAAAAGGAGGTGCAAGTCAAAAAGGGTTCTTGTCTTAACACAGACAAGGCAGAAAATATTTCCTACAATGCACAAAGTTATTTCTAGTGTTTTGGTAAGTTGCAAGTTATTTATGTTAAGCCTGACCCCAGCATCCACTTATTTCATTTTTATGCCTTATCGCAAAAAGCTGATATTTGCTTTGACACTGTTTTGTTTCCTTGAAAAACTTGTCTTCAGTTTTGTTGTCTAAAATTATTTAATTATGTTCATCCAAACACTATCAAAATTAAAGCAGCAACAGCAAGAGCTTCTTTCATACACACAACAACTCATTCAAAAATAAATGGATTAAAAGGCCATGGAACAGGAAAACGTGTTCAGTTGGCAAATAATCTGTTTCTTCATTTTATTAGCATTATATGTACACAAAAATTTCCTGATGATAGTTTTGTAAGTTCGTTGTTGTATTCCCAAATATTAATATAAACCATCAACTTGATCATCATGGCATTATAAAAAGCTCCCCTCATTAACTTGTATTTGGTAATTAGAAGAAGTGTTGCTAGTGTGCAAGGGTCACTATCCTTGAAAAAATTCTGCAGGGTTCAGACTTCCTTACTGCTGCAGTAAATAGCCATTTACTATAGTGCAACAGAAACTACTGTAGATCTACCAAAAAAATTTTCCTGGATGTTGTAGGAACACCAGTTTTTAAATGTTAGCAGTTGCCGTAAAATCAGTAGAGATATTAGCAAGAGTTATTAATTTCAATAAACTGTGGATATTCTCATATTATTTTTTGCTTCAATCAGCTGCTTAGGATACAATGATTAAAGCACGGGTGCAGTACATAACATTCAGAATATAAAAGGCCACAGTACCTTCCTGTACGAAAATACAAGGCCATGTAATAGCCAAGTACAAGCCTTGTAGTTATGGCCTTGTAACCTTGTTATAGCCTGGAATAGCCTTGCTGTAACCTTGTAAATGGCTTGAAAAATGCTAATTAGCCTTGTAGAAGCCTTGTGGAAACCTTGTGATAGACTGGTTGCAGCTTGGAATCTTACTGATAGCCTTGTAATTTTCTTCCAAGGTTAGTACAAGGTCATAACAAGGTCATAATCCCCTCTACAAGGCTAAAACTTGGCCTGTACAAGTTTAGCCTTGTATTTTTGTACAGGTTGAACAAACAACAGGGAGCAGTTAGTTATTTTGATGCAGCTTTAAATGCCACCTATTTACAGACTCTTGACTGTATACAATGGTGTTGAAAAGTTTCTTCTGTAAATAATATACATCCTGCTTTGCTGGGATATTCTACACATTTTGAATATGTTAATTCTGAAATGGGACTTCTCTACCTTTTACTTATGCCCAAAATAATATCCAGGGGAAACTCTTCAAGAAACTTTCAAAACGTGCCCAAAATCATGAGAAAATTTCCCTAACATCTCTGCCTTACATGGGCCTTACAGCAATGACTTCTGCACACTTTAGCACATGTACTATCCTCTTGGGAGGAATAAACAGTCTCCCCCTGGTATCAATAACCTATTCAGGGGGATTCCATCCTCCCAAGAGGACAAAATACATGAATACATGTGAGTGTCATCATTTTTAAGAAGGAAAACCAAGGAAAATTTGCTCATTGTTTTCACTCTTTTTTGAAGGTCTTTAGAAGGGGCTCTCAGCAAAACAGAGACATAGGAACCGGAGGGGGGGGGCACTGGGGGCACGTGCCCCCCAAGATTTTGAAATAAACAAAGAAGTGCCCTTTTTATTTTCAGGAAATGCCACTTTAGCTTGATGGAAAAAGTGCCCTCGAAGTGTCATGCCCCTCCAAGTTTGAAATGCTTCCTACGTCCCTGCTGCAAAAAATCCCCCACATCCACAGAAATGAATGGCCGATAAAAGCCCGTCAAATTGCAGAGCCTAATTGAACATATTGGTAATAAAACAAGACATTTTTCATTATTATTGCTTTGATATTCAAGGGAGCAGTCATGGCCTTCCAAATGGGGATTCTTTTTTGACTCACCCGGTATAAAGCAGTGATTTTTCCTGTACCAAAAGTTTAGAGTTTCCCACTAGACTTTCTTACCAAGGTTTCTTATAAAAATGATTGTACTGTAATTGGAGCGCATAATTTAACTTTTTGCTGACAGAATGCCAGAATGGTAACGGTCTGAGAGGCAGCCCTAACCCAAAGAATCTGCGCCCTTGCTTGGCTGGAAACTTTGTTCTGTGCACCAAAGAACCTCAGTGCAAGATTTCAGGGACAAGAGTAGAAACGATTAGCCCTCATTTTATATACAATAGACTTTGTTGTGCATTTCATAATGATTCCAGTCAGGCCTCCTTGATGGGAGCTCCAATGATTTTTGTGATTAGAATATTCTGCTTTGGGGTCAATGCTTTTATTCAAAATTTTTCAAAAAGAGTATGTACAAGATCTTGTGATAAATAATCTCATACCGGATGTTCAGAAGGCTTTGAAATTCTTATTTTGCTAAATTTTCACAGAAAGAGGATTTAACAAAAATTTCTCTTCAAGTTAGGAATTTCTTTTTCCTAGAGCCCTGGATGGAGGGAGGTACATATTAACATGTTGAGGGTACAGGTATGTGCCACTCATACAGGTGGGTTTTCGGACCCAACATTCTCCTACAAGGATCTTTTTTAGCAGATTTTGCTGAAACATGGGTAGGATTATTGGCTGAAATTGACAGAGCAATTGTCAGAAATGGGTAGTTTTCCATTGAGCATCATCATAAGCGTACAGGGTGGGGGCTGGGGGGCCGGCAGCCCCCCAATGTTGGAAAAATCGTCGAAAATCAGCCCCAATCAGGCAAGAATCTGCCCTCAGTTGGGCAAAAATGTTGGTAAACAATGACTTTGTGTCGGCCCGCCCCCCTATATTTTTTCTTCCTGTACGCTTATGAGCATCATCATAAAAATTGGGTCCGAAAGCAAATTTTGGCCATTCCATCCTTAAGTCACTCTACCTCCCCCCACCCCATGTCAGAGCCACACCTAATACATTGTGGTATCAATTGCCCCAATTGGGATATTGTGTTGCAAGTATGTTCCCAAAAAAGTGTTCCACAAGTGAGAATCTGTCACTCTAACATTTTCGAAGGCAATACAGTAATTGCTTGCTCAGGCATCTGGCAGCCCTGTGGCTGTAATAAAGATTGCAGCTTGAAAGACAACGTTCCCCTTATTTGCTGCAGTGCAAGTAATATCCTTCTCTTTTGCTGAATATGGCTGATGGAAGATTGTTCTTCAACCGGCCCACGGTCTCTCGGCACTTGTATTTTGCAGCGGGCCTAGCACTCTCTAGCAGTGTCGGGCAATAACTGCTATTCATTGAAAGAGCATTGTCACGTTAGCACCAAATTCTAAATTAACTTCCCACAAACTGAACAATGGCAATATCATTTCCAAGGTAAGAAGTTGAAATAAAGCATTCATGAATGCATAATCGGCGGAGTAAAATGCTGGAAGAATGACAAGACATCTCTCGCCCCTCCCTCTCCTTCTTTGTATCTGAACGCAACGCGCGAAGTCACCGCTCGCGAAGACAAACGAAAACGAGGCTTTCATTTCTGCTGAGTCATGGAAAGGCTAAATGGACTTTGTTGCGCAGACTCTATACTTTCGAGGAGTTGAGTCTGCACGCAGGCTATATTCTTATAATATTCTTAAAATTTGGATGATTCTGAGCCTGAATATTCTTATAAACGATATTCTTATAAAAAAAAAGAGTGTACTTGCTTCATGACTACTCCATGTGATTTCAAATGACACCTGGGAGCTTCTTTCTTATTCGATATGACCATGCAATACGTTTTCTTTACATTTAGTGATAATCCTAGTTTTTTGCTTTCTGTAACAATTAGTTATATTTTTACAGAGAAACCGTCATGCTATCAGACTGCTGTACCTGCTTCAGAGCATAAAATATACCCTAGGCCTGAGTCAAGACCTTTAAATGTTTAGATGGGTTTTCAGAAGCTGCCCATTTCTAATTGCCAAAATTTGCTTTCATACCCACTCTCCGTCGCAGAGGCTGTTTGGGGCTGTTTTTTGGAAACCGAGCTTTCGACCAAAACTTTCCCCAAACTATCAGAACTGAAACCAAAACCTTCGGCGCCTTCGCAGTTCTGAGGAGAGCTTTAGTTGAAAGCTCGGTTTCCAAAAAACAGCCTCTGCGACGGAGAGTGTTTCATACCGAGGGGCTTTTCGTACACCTACGGCCGAAATCATTTTGTTTTCAAGAAAATCCACCAAAATATCCGTAAAAAATCCTTTTGTACTAAACAAAATCTGGCGGGCGAAAAACGAGCTAATTGGAATGGTTAAAATAAAAATGGTATGCTCCCCCAAGGTAGCCTGCGTGCAGACTCTTGGACAGGTTCTTGAATCCAATTTCATCATTGACAGTTGTTTTCTTCCGGTTTGAAAGCGACCCTTCTTCTATTGTAATGTTTACGTAATTTGAACTTCGTTCAAACATTTTTGGCCTGCGCTCGATTCAGATCAAGGACGTAATTCGACGTAATTTTGGAGATTACAACCAGCCTTTTCAACAGGTAAACAGAAATGACATGAAATGAAATGAAAGAAGAAAGAGCAACACAGGACTTCAACTTCGCTGTAAATTTCCGCATCAAATGACCTTGTATCAGAACATTATGAGACACAGAACACGCCTGTCTATTTATCAGTTTTTATTCATTGTTGTTTTGCTGAGTTTTCTTATTTGTTATATCAGTTACGAGAGTTTGCAATGCGATTTTGAGGACGGGAAAACTCTCATTGAAACAGCACAAGGAAATTCAATAAAGACATTTGATCCTGATGTATCCGTGAAATCGTTCTTGAATTTAACAAATGTTTGTGATTTTGTCGATGGGAAATTGCAATGCCCAGACGTGCGCCATTTCGGCGAAACTATGTTACGGCAAATGCAGCTTGCCACTGTAAGACTGATGATATCCTTGGATAGAATTTGCAGGAAACATGGAATTGTTTATTGGATGTGGAGAGGAGGGCTGTTGGGCACTGTGCGGCATCGCGGTTTCATTCCGTGGGATAACGAACTCGATATCGGTATGATGAGGGAAGATTATGAAAAATTTCGCCTAGTATCTCACGAATTACCTTCCAATATTTTCCTACAAAATGTTAGCAGTGATCCTGAGTACGGCAGAGATAAATCATCTATTATGGCGAAGTTGAGAGACAACCTTGGCTGTTTTGGTTATTGTGCAAAAGTTGGCTGCAATTTTCATGACGGTCCTATGATTGATATGTTCGGGTTTGAGGAAGATGAAGCAGGTATTATCAGGGAAACAACGAGGAATAGAGTCCGTTTTACAGTTTTGAAAGAAGATGTTTTCCCACTGAAGGAGATGAATTTCGAAGGCTTCGATGTGTACATTCCAAATGATTTTAAGAAGATTTTGATAAACAGTTATGGGCCGAATTATGGCGAGATTCCTCCAATGCGCAGCAGATGCCCCCCTGGCGGTCTTCTAGGTTTACCCTGGATTCCGTGTGCAGTTCTGACCAAAATGGAGCCACATGAAAAGAAGTACTTTCTCTATCGCTCAATTGTTTCTAAGCTGAAGTTTATTTCGTGGTATTTCTAGAACTCCAAAAACTTTCGACTTTGCGAAAGTGCATCATATTTCTAGTGAGTGATATGTAATGCAACACAACGCAGCATTCGAAATGTGCGAATTGAAGCCTTTACACTGCTTCGAATTTTGAATCTTTACTTCTCTGCAAGAAAGGGGGCGGGAGGAGACTGATTATGAACCGGTTAAACTAGTTCTAGAAACAGTTTTTTCAATCCACCTTTTCAAGGTAAGAGGCGCGAAAGCGAAAACGGAAGTTTTTTGTTATTTGAGATATTGCATTTTTGAGGCCAAAATCTTGTTCTGCGTACAAAGTTCAGCAAAGTAGCAAATTTCCACATTCATGTATGTCCTCATTTCAAAATTATGACAATTTTAAGAATTTAAAAAGTCATAAGGTCTTTGACTACAAATCAAAGTTTGGACAAATATTTGTCCTAACACCGATTTCAAGGTCAAAGCCCTTATGAAATCAAAGTCTTTATATCATCATAATTTCTAAACAAATACAGATGTGAAGGTGAAAATTTGTTTCAACACTAAACTTTGTAGGCACAAGACGATTTTAGTCTCAAAATGCAAAATCTCAAACAATAAAATACTTCGGCTTTCGCGCCTCTTACACTGTTTTTTCTTATAAGAATACTATATATTTTGTCCAGCCTCGATATTCTTAAGAAATTTTCGTTTTGAGCCTGAACATATTCTTAAAGTATTCTTATTTTTTCCAGGGGAACATATTTAAAAGAAAAGTCATTTCATTACGAGGAAGTGGTCGAACGAAAGGAAAATTTAAGCAATTATAACAATTAAGAATGTTCTTAACAATCATAAAGTTTTAAACATTCTTTTTTAAAAATGAGATACATCAGTCATGCGATTCTCCGTTATGACAAAGTCATCGCAAAACAGGCAACTGCTGAGAAGTGAGACACAAACATGCGAGCTGAGGCTGAGCAATATTCTTATACGTATTCTTAAAATTTGGATGATTCTGAGCCTGAATATTCTTATAAACTAGAAGTAACAAATCGTTAGTATGTGCGCGTGTTTCACGATGTTGTTAGCCAGAAATCAGATATGCAGAAATTGACGGGTCCTTTCATCCTGACGAGAAATATTTTATTAGGTTGGAAATGAGAATCACGTTTCAATATAGCGGGCTGAGATTATTATTAGCTTCTTGTGATTTCCAGTAAGTTTTGTCATTCTCCGGGATTTCTTGAACGTTGCCTAACTTATTGACTCCAGTTGATTTGGAGGATCCTGTGCAAAGAAAATCGGCGATGTGTCCCTTGAGTCCCTTGCAGTGCTCACAATCGTGTGGTGTTTTATTAACTGGTGAAATTTCGTACGCTGTTGACGAATATGCCTTTGTCATCAAGAAAAATCCGCAAAAGATTCTTGGAGCAAAATCCTTGTAGTTTGAAAAATCTTGCACACTTTTTAGTGAGTGTCAAAGACCCTTGCTCACCGTTGCATAGGGCCTAAACAATTTCAGTTCGTTTTCAGACATTGATTGAGATCAAACAACAAACTATTTTGAATCTCTTTATTTGATTGAATAAAGAGTTGTAAAGCACGACATTCAAAATTGAAAGCAATGTTACCTCAAGGAAATACCTGAAATACCGCTAATGGGCGAGTCAACTTCCTTTCAAACAAGGATCAACCAAAACAATAAGTTCACTTAAACCATTAGTAATGACGCAATAAACCATCAACTAAAATCATGTGAGCACAATGTGACTTCTTTTGTTATATTATGCAAAAATTTATGACGAAACCTTTTGACCAGCGGAAAATAACAATGAATAACAATAAAATATGCGTGGACCAGGAACGAAGCTCGGGTGCTTCCTAATAGTAAGCCCTCGCTTCGCTCGCGCAACAATATTCTTATATAAAAAGAGAGTGTACCTTGAAAAGGTGGATTGACTAAGGTGATGTTTTGATAGGCTGACCCTTTTTTACTATTCCCAAATGTTCCCTACTTCTATAAGCTAGCGGCGAGATGTTTTTCCTATGCAAGAGGCCTGGCAACCTGGACACGAGTAGGGGAGACCGGGGCCGGGGGTAGTTGTGATACTTTTCTGAAAAATGAATTGTTCTGCTAATGAGCAAAACGCAGACCTGTCTTTATACCACTATGTGTTGCGTTTTCGGCAAATTGCAAATGAAAAAAGGTCAATATCGTACTTTTACAACTTGCCCTGAGCTTGGGGCAAGTTGTAACAGGACAAAATAATCAGTGTGTCTGCTTGTATAATCCTACTCTTTGCATCAAATATACTCAAAATCAGGGAAGATACCGGGTGAGTCAGAAAAAAGAATCCCCGCTTGGAAGGCCACTGCTCCATAAATATCAAAGCAATAATATTGAAAAATGTCTTGTTTTATTGCCAATATGTTCAATCAGGTGCAGTAATTTACCCAGCCTTAATCGGCCATTCCTTCCCGTCAATATGGGTGATTTTCTGCACGAAGCCCCTTCCAAAAACCTGCAAAAACAAATGAAAACAATGAGCAAATTTTCCTTCCTCAAATTGATGACACTCACACAAATTCATGTATTATTTTGTCCTCTTGGGAGGAGAATGGAATCCTCTTCTTGAATAGGTCATCGATATCAGGGGGAGGACTTGTTCATCCTCGCAAGAGGATAGCAGGTGCCAAAGCGTCCACAAGTCATTGCTGTAATTTGTAAGGCAGAAATGTAAGGGAAATTTGTTCATGATTTTGGGCAGGTTTTGAAGGTTTTTTGGAAGAGGCTTTCTGGAGAAAATCCCTAATATTTTCAGAATGAAGTGGCCGATTTCAGTCAGGTGAATTTTATAGTAGACTTGAACATTTCTACCATCAAACTATATATTAGCCGATATCATTGTCGTGATTTCCAAGGAGCCATAACCTTTCAAACCGGGATTCTTTTTTCTGATTCACCCGGTGTCGGGAAAATCCCTATGTGCGCTCATTGTGATAATAGATTGATGAATCAGAATATAATAGGAAACAATGCATTTGTGGATAAAGAATGTAATGACGCATGTCTCTTTCATATGTTATAATTTGAATATTGTCAGACTACAAAGATTGATATTGTGGGCGCCTTTTAGGAAGATTGCATGCATTGAGGTAAGCCACATTTGCATAATTTTTTTCAATCAATTTTAAATCACTTTATACCGGAGGTACATGGTTTCTATCATCTCTACAACTCGACAACTACCATAGAAAACTACAAGCTAAATCTACAAACATAATTCATAACGAAGTAAAAAAAAAACAGAAACAAAAACAAAAACGCGAACAGTAAGAAGGAATGAAGGCTGCTTTTAAATGCTTCTTTTAAATGTTTTGCAATTGATAAAATATTGTGGGTCTTCATTGTTATTTATCAGTTTGAATGCTTCATTTTTGTCATTTTGATTGATAATTATTTGCAGGATTTCCTGATATATTGTCGATATATATTGATATATTGTCGCCTTAAATTTACGTATGCACTTACATTCGAGTAGCAGATGAATCTCGTCTTCTTTACAACTAGCGTTACATTTAGTGCAACTTCTATTTTCCAAAGCTATGATTCGTTACATCTAAATTTAACAACTTGCTGTCTTAATGAAAAGTCCTTGAGATGAACAAGATATTTCGCTATTTCGAATTTACTTTTAAATAATTTGTAGTACCTAAGTTTTCTATACTTGATGATGATAGTCTTATTTGCATATAAGAAAAAAATGAGAAAAAAATATACATAAGGAACAAGAGGTCATTTTACCTTAAAATTGGGTGATTTACTACATATTTGGGATATATTTAGCAATTTATGAATGGAACGTCACAGTGGGAAAAGGCTATCCCTAAAGAGGGGAACTGAATGGGGGGAATAATGCCCGGGGGGGTACTTAGTATATTTGTCCGACGGGGATGTGCCGTTTTTAAGGGTATCGTTTTCACCAATTTTTTCTAGCACAGGGTATCAAAATAAGGCAATTTTTCTAGAGCAGGTTGTCAAAACAAGTCAGAGGGGAATATTCTGCTAGATTGGGTCGTTTTTCGGTCAAATTTCATTTTTTTGAGTATACTTTTCATCAATTTTTTCTAGAACAGGTTATCATTTTGAGCGAAAAATTCTGGAGCAGGGTAAAAAAAAATTTTTTCGTGGGCACACCCCCGTACAAATTTAAGTCAAGTACCCCCCCCCCGGGGAATAATGGCTCGGGGAATAGAAAAGCTATACAGTAAGCCAAGTATAGCATATGAAAGTACTCCTCCAGATGTATCTTTTCACCAAATCTAGTCAATATAACAGTTATATTTTTTTGTTACAATTCAAAACATAAACTTTCCTTTTTCAAACAAAGGGGAATGGAATGGGGGCATGGGTTTTCGGGGAATATCGAAACTACCAGGTAGAAATTCGATTTCAAGGTATCATTCGAAGCCCCTTCTTCTTAGCCTGCGTGCACACTCTTGGACAGAACAGGAAAGAACGAGAGAGAAAAGTAGAGTCTGCGCAACCGATCCACTTTTCTTGTTCACAGGTTCCCAGGATTCAAGGAACCAAATTTGATTGGTTTAGGGAAACTCAATCGTCTTTGTTAGTTTCTAAAGTGGCATTTCAAAGCAAACAACGTTGTATACCTGGTTCTGGAATGAGGAAATGTTTGACAAAGCATTGAAAGTATACTGCTTTATTTACCTTATCTACGCTGGATCACAGAGTCTGCACGCAGGCTACTTTTTTCAGCTATCCAAATTTACCATTTTCGCATCGATACATTGAACTGTTACTCCATAAACGCAGGGACCGCGGAGCCGGGGGGGCTGGGGGGGCTTTAGCCCCCCCAATAATTTTCAAGATAAAGTTTTTCGATTTCTAGAAATTATGTTAAAATGAGCTCAGCAACTTCTTTTGAAACGTGAAACGGTG
Organism: Aurelia coerulea; assembly: GCA_039566865.1. Taxonomy (NCBI): domain Eukaryota; kingdom Metazoa; phylum Cnidaria; class Scyphozoa; order Semaeostomeae; family Ulmaridae; genus Aurelia; species Aurelia coerulea. The sequence goes on from CM076944.1 coordinate 31,969,689, forward strand.
TGTGCAAATATGATTCAAAAAGAGTAGGTGGCCACTTTGGCTTGATGAAAAATAAGAACTTTTGAGGCATTGGATCTCATTGTCGAAGCAATCAATGAGAGGTTCAACCAGCCCAGCTTTATTTCTTCCAAGAATCTTGAATCTCTTCTCGTTAACTTGTCTGAAATGAAATACGTCGAGGAGAATTATGCCGACGACGTAAAACTTTCACTTTTGTTACCACAGCTTGAAATATTCAAACTTTTAATGAAAGATGTGAAGATAGATTGCTTTCATGATATCTGGATGTTTTTGAAACAAATTCCAGTTGCTCAAAGATTGCTAATAAGTGAAATTGTCCAAATTTTTAAACTGCTGAGTGTCAATCCTGCAATAAGTGCAACTGGCAAACGATTATTCTCTTTAGCAAGGCGTCTAAAAACTTGGCTTCGCTCAAGAATGTCCCAAAAAAGGTTCAACAACTTAGCAATTCTTCACAATCACAAACAAAGGACAGACGGAATAAACAATATCGTAGTTGCAACTATTTTCATCAATAGAAATGAGAACAGGATACGAAATTTTGGGAAATTTCATTAAAATGTTGATTCATTGATGATACAAACTTACTCAGAATAAACAATGTTCGCGTTTTTAGGTTCTGTTATGTTTAAAATGCTCAACTCTGAAAGTATGACAGCGTTATGTTATATTACCGTATTATCTATTTCTTAAATGAAATAAGTCCAAGAGATTTTTAACTTCGACATAAGACTAAAGCATAGCGTTCCTTTAGGCCTTTTCCTTTATACCAAAAGATGCTGCGTGTGGTCCCCGAGCCTTCGCTATCAAATGTTAGACGTACCATAGACTGCAAACTATTTTCCACTTTTATGGCGAATTACAGCAGGATTTAGTGGTTAAATATGCTGCAAATGAATATCTTTTCCCGGGCGTTTCTTGGCATTTAAAGGGCGTTGGTCGCATTTATAGCCAAAGTAGAGGGCGTGGTCAGGAAAATTTTTCTGGGGGCTTCGCCCCCAGACCCCCTCAGATTTTCTCCCTACTTTTTAGCCCCCCCAATCGAAATTATGCTCCGCGGTCCCTGCATAAACGTATGGTAAAACTCAGATAATAGTTTCTTATCTCAATTGGCAATATCCCCGGGGGGGGGGTACTTCCATTATGGCCTAACAGGGGGGTCCAGTCTGTTTGAGGGTCTTACGAAATGGCTACCAAATGGCCCTATTTGTCAAACATATACTACCAATTGGGGGTATTCCAAGATTCTTGGTCAGTTGTAAGATTTCAACTCAGTAGGCTCCTCGGCACGGCAATATGGTCGTTGCAGCAGTAATTATCATTGAAGTTTGAAGTTTTTTTGCTTTGTTCAATCAGTTTTTACAATAGAAAATTTTGAAATACTGCAGAAAATTTTGCTACCACACGCTACCAAATGGCCCAATTTTAGGTCCACAAACTACCATTTGGGGGTTTCTATAAAAAGATACTACCATTTGAGGGTATTTTTCAAAATTTTTGCTTTGGCCCTCTTTAACCCTGACTGGACCCCCCTGTCAGGCCACAATTGGAGTACCCCCCCCCCCGGGGCAATATCATTTCAAGATATTTGGCTATCAGGCAGATTAGCAAACACGTTCTTCATAACAAAGAGTGCATATATGCCATGCCCAGACACACATTGACGGGGAATGGAACGGGGGAATAGCTCGTGGAATAGAAAAGTTATACAGTATATAAAAGGATAAAGTATAACATAGGAAAGTACTACTCCGGATGTATTTTTTCATCCAGTAGCTAGGCAATAACAGTTATAGTTTTGTTACAAATAAAAAAATGGACCTTACTTTTCAAACAAAGGGGAATGGAATGGGGGAATGGCTCGTGGAATAGAAAAGTTATACACAGTACATAAAAGGATAACGTATAACATAGAAAGTACTACTCCGGATCCGGATGTATTTTTTCATCAAGTAGCTAGGCAATAACAGTTATAGTTTTGTTACAAATCAAAAAATAGACCTTGCTTTTCGAACAAAGGGGAATGGAATGGGGGAATGGGTTTTCCCCAGGGGGGACACTCAGCACATACGCATACGGGGGGGTCAGTCCGAGAAAATTTTCAGGAACCCCAAAAATATCAATTTAGGTTCAGTACAACCCAAAAATATTGCCTCATTTTATTCCTCGACATCTGTAAACGAGCATAAAAGATCCTGAAACAATGCAAATTGAGGCCAGGATTGCCTCTAAAGAACCAAGAAATATTATTTTCACCATATTTGATGCCCAAAAATATCAAAAACATAATTTCAATTTATTTGGACCCAAAAATATCACTTTCGGCAATATTCTGACCCAAAAATATCGGACTTACCTCCCCGTATGTGCATGTGCTGAGTGCCCCCCCCGGGGGGTTTTCGGGGAATATCGAAACTACCAGGTATTTCCTGGTAAACAAATTTCCTTAATGAATGAACATACATGGAACAAAGGAAATTTGTTCCATCTGTGAAACAAAATCAGAACAATATACACAGATACAATTAGCGCTATCTTATAGCCCTCGTTGAGATGAATCGAATGACATTTTGCAAGTAAAAATTGGATGTATGTAACCGAAAATAAAAATTACGAAATAAAGCTGAGTCAGCAATTTCTGAAAACTATAAAGATTCATAGATCAGAAATTATAAGAGCTGGAACATATGTTTATAATTCAAAATATTTCACCAGATTGATCTCTTGGGGGCTAAACAAATTCAATTATCACACATTTTTTCGCTCAAGGCTATTGTGACGTCATCAAAACTTAGGCCCCCGGTTTTGAAAAATCTGCGCCCCCTAGAGGTGTGAACTTTTCTTATTCGTGTTCAGCACCTCAAAATGCATCAGAATACACCGTTTTATTTTAGATTAGAGATGTGTATTACAGAGGTGACACGATAGCGCCTCACAGAGAAAGGCCTAAAATAATAAATGCTTATGAAAGCTTATGTAAGTGAGCATATATGAAAAGCACCGCGGAAAGCACGATACAGTAAGACTGTAATAGGATTAATTTTGTAGATACTAGGAGTCGAGCTGCTAAAGTCTTAACATAAAGTCCAGTGAATGCTTTTTTACGAGAAGCTTCGATGGCACCCCCCTCAACCAAAATCTGGTCAAGCCCCTCTCAGGGGTGTTGCATAGAGTTTCATGAAGGAAGACTTGTAGCTCAAATCTGGACTTGCTTAACATTCATCCTGTGCTCCGCTGACAACCCGGGGGGGGGGTACTTAGTATATTTGTCCGACGGGGATGTGCCGTTTTTAAGGGTATCGTTTTCACCAATTTTTTCTAGCACAGGGTATCAAAATGAGGCAATTTTTCTAGAGCAGGTTGTCAAAACACGTCAAAGGGGAATATTCTGCTAGATCGGGTCGTTTTTCGGTCAAATTTCATGTTTTTGAGTATACTTTTCATCAATTTTTTCTAGAACAGGTTATCATTTTGAGCGAAAAATTCTGGAGCAGGGTAAAAAATTTTTTTTTCGTGGTCACACCCCCGTACAAATATAAGTCAAGTACCCCCCCCCCCCCCCCGGGGCTGACAATCATCGAAAGGGGGAGATGGGACAGGACAGGAAGAAAAAAAGAAACACAAGGACGGACGGAAGAGAGGGATTAATACGGCAAAGCTTCTGCTTTGAGAATATTCCAGATACTAAGAAGGGGCTTAGCCCGTCACGATCGTTAATGCAATTGTTTAACGTTTTATCTCTGCTAATTTGCTTTGAAATAAAGTTTGCACACAGAGAGCGCTTAAAATTCCCATGCAAAATGGCTATATTTAAAGAAGGGAATGGAACAGGGAATACAATGGGGAAATCGCTCGGGAAATATAAAAGTTATGCAGGATATAAAAGAGCTAAGTGTAGCATGGGAAAGTGCTGTGACAGAGGTATTTTTTTCAGCAAGTAGCTAGTCATAATAACAGTTATAATTTCGTTACAAATAAAAAAATAAACTTTACTTTTTCAAAAAAGGGGAATGGAATGGGGGGAATGGTTTTCGGGGAATATCGAAACTGCTAGGAAGAAATTTGATGTCAAGGTATCATTCGAAGCCCCTTTTTCTTAGCTATCCAATTTTACCATTTTCACATGGATGCATTCAACTGCTACTCCAGTTTGTATATGCCATGCCAAGACACGCATATGGACCGGGAATCGAATGGGGGGAATGGAATGGGGGCATGGCTCGGGGAATATAAAAGTTATACAGTATATAAAAGTGCAAAGTATAACATAGGAAAGAACTGCTCCATAGGTATCTTTTCGGCAAGTAAATAACAGTTATAGTATAGTTTCGTTACAAATCAAAAAATAGGACTATGACGAACCGTAATAAGTCTACTTGTGTTGCAGATGATATGTGTATCCATGCTTTGCTTCCCTGTGTTCTTTAAATGATTTCAAAACAGCAGGTTTTCGAAGTTCACAAATCGCAAACAGAAACAAATCGAAGCAAAATAAAGTGAAGTTCACAAAGAATGAAATATGGAGACTTTGAAAGAAGAAAAGAACGATGAAACTTCAAGCATTGATGATGTAGATGGAGAAGATGATTTAGATCCAAGAATTCAGGTATGTTATATCTCTCCCGCGGTTTTAGCTTCGCTCCAAAAAGTGTTTTTGAACAGAAAATTCAAAACAACATGAGTGGAAACCGAAAGCCAAGGGCCTAAAAGTTCATGATCTTGTATAACTTGAAAAGCTCTATGTCCATTTTGTAGTCTTAGTTTTCAGGTAAGAAATCGTTTACAATTCTTCAAATTTCAAGATTGGTTCAATAGACATGGACGATGGAGCAGCAGACAGATTTGCGTCCAAGAGCTTGCGTCAGAAAATTATTATCCCCAGCCCAGGCTGTTTGCACAGCTGGTTGGGCTGTCTCCTGGGCAGCATGAGCTGTGTCGTAACCATATAGTGTAGGTAAAATGGTTTTGTAATATCGCACATAGTATGCTAGCATGAACACAGTACATACTTGTACTATCAAATGGTACAAAAATCTTGAGTACTTAGAGTAGTTAAGCTTCTATTGCTCTTGTGCACATTCAAAAATCCTGCAAAATGTTGTTTGATTCTGATTCCTTTCTAAACAGCTAAAAGGTAGATTTGTGTGTTTGGGTTTTCTTTGATCGTTGATCTATATACTTATAGCGTTTGCTATTTATAGAGTTTGCTTTTTTGGTATGGTCTTTAAAACCATGTTTTACACGGAAAACAGTTACAATTTTTTTTCTCTCACATTTTGTTGTTGTTCCAGCACCTCTGAGGGGACCAGTGTGGAATTAAAATCATTTTGACCTTTTAATGCTATCCCTGCCACTGCAATTAGGGGTGTTTTTCCTTTACGTTTTTAACCTATTATATTGTATTGTATCCATTTTTATATTATAAACTTGTAAATATTTTTAAGTGGCAAATAATACATACATACATACATACATTAGCTAGTACTGTAATTGGCATCAGAATTTTGAGTTATTTTGCAGGTGGAGCTAGAAAAACTCAACACTGCTTCAAACAGGATAAACATTTTAGAGAAAGAACTGGATGTAAGTCTGTTTTTAGATTAAAAATTTGTCAGGCATAATCATGGATAAATATTTCATTGAACATAATTTATTGTTTCACTTAACTACAATAAAGGCCTTGCACACATTAAAATGGTTTTCCTGCCCAAGAAATTTTCAAGAATTCTTAAGATTCTTGAAAATATTTCTAGGTAATTCGTGTTGAAAAATATTTATTACATTCTTTTATGTTCATATGCCCAAGACCTGTATTTTACTATCTAGAGCTGGCGCTGCAAGACTGAAGTTCAAAGACTAAAATTGTTCCATCGGAATACGCAGTTTGCAGTAACTATGTATTAAAGAAAGAACACTTTTGGTCTGAAAAATTTTCTGCCAAAACTCAAAATCTGATGAAAGAAGATCTGATGATAAGAGATGAAATTTGGCAAAAATTTTAGCATTAGCCACTTCTATAGCTTTTTGGTGGTAGTTTCTCCAGAAAATCTCTGCATGACTCCAAGAAGAAGCATGGCCAATATTTATGGGGTGAACTTGGCCCCGAGTCCATAATCCCTATAAATACAGCAGTTTATACACCATCCTGAATCTTATTGACAAACTGCTATGCTATTGCACTTTGTTATCACACAATGAATAATCTGCATTGCAGATATTCATTACTGTAGTAGCATGAATAACAGTTTGTAGAGAACAAAATATTTCATAATCTTTCTAATTATTTTCAAAAAGGAATTTTGATGATTTGTGGATTTTAAAAATATTGTACAGTATGATAACTTTTAAACTGGTCACAAGGTGCCTACAGTACCTAATGCCGACTCAGGCCCCATTCACACTGCTCTGTTTTGCTACAAAAATGGAGAGAAAAGCCTCCGTATTTGTGAAAGCTTTCAAAAGTGTTCACACTGCCCCATAAGAATGGCTCAAAATCAGAGGTTTTTGAAAACACTATCAAAAGTGGATATCCACAAGAACGGAGCGAAGGTTTTTGAAAAGGCTCTGGGTCAATGTGAATGCACAAAAACAGAGGCTTTTAGAAATGCTGCAACTTTCAACAATGAGTTTCACAAATCCAGAGCAATGTGAGCGCACAAAAATTGATATTGTTGGCTCCATATTTGTAATTAGATGGATAATTGTGAACGTACTAAAACAGGTTTCTTTTCCTCCATTTTTGTACAAACACAGAGCAATGTCAGCAAAGGGGGCCGCAGTTCCTTTAGCTGTTAGTTGAAAATGTTTGGCTATCAACCAAAAATGTTCCAATTGCACTTCCTTCTATATCTTTGAAACGATAGCCAATATACAAACAGTTGTTTTAGATCATTAGGTATATATAATAAACAAAGATTCAAACTTCATTTTTTAGGAGGCCAGAGCACTATTCAGAACATTTCTCACAGATGCAACAAGAACATTGAGATCAATAGCCAACCATCTTGGCCAATCCATTGACAAAGCAAGGCCATATTATGAAGCTATTGGCCAAGCAAAGAAGGTAAGTTTCATGACAGCATCAACAAAAGTTTGAAGTCATATTTTCACTCTGGTACAATATTGCTGCATTCTTCAAAAGAAGGGAGTTCACAAGGCTTCAAAAAATTTGTCTCTTTAAATTTCTTTATTGAAAGGTAGAGTTTCTTTTCTCCGCAAGAGAATTATTCCTGCCAGTTTAGGAAGAAACAGAATTATTGAAAAGAATATGGAACAATTTCAAAAAGAAGAGAACTTTTTTATTATTATGTGCTTCAAATTATGCTGATTGAAAATGTTGCAACGGGCGTAGAGTTTAATAAGAAAAAGAATTAGGAGAAGCTTCTTTTTCAATATCCATTGATAAAAGTTCACAATATTTGGCTGTACATCCATACGGCATCATCAGGTGAGCAGTCATCATCAGGCATCATACCGCATCTTCACCTGATGATGCCGTATTGATGTACAGCCAAATATTGTGAACTTTTATCAATGGATATTGAAAAATATACTTATCTATTTTGAAATTTCATTTTTGTTTCTTTGATTCACGCACCCATAACTGTAAATATCACAAAGAAATAATTTGATCTTTGTTGTTTGGTTTAAAACCTCAACAAAAATCCTTCTCATAGTCTAAAGTTTTTTATTTTGGAGATTTTCAAGCCCCAAACTTTTCAGTGACACCTGATGTTCAATCAATTTTCTACATAGACCAGGCATAGGAACTCTTCTGCTGTATTACTTGGGGGTGACCGTTCACACTGCCTCGTATTCGTATGAAACCATTTAAAAACTGACTGTTTTTACCTGCATTCACATTGCTCCACTCTGAAAATTGATACTTCTGAAAACGTGCCTTGAAAACGTACACTTTTGAAAATGTATATTTTTAGAAATGGTAGCAAAAACAGTAACACAATGACATGGTTAGCGCCTACCACTTTGAACAAGTTCTCGACATTGCTGACTCACTCAAAGGTAGTCTAATGCTTGGAGAAATCTTTCAACAGTTTTCTCGCAATTTTCAGTGCTTCAAACTTTGGTCTCGTTTTATAGCGTTTTATTTTTATCTGGAGCAGTGTGAAAATTATTTTGTCATTGCTTTCGCGTCGTATTTGTATTTATCCACAGCAGGTAAGCACATCAAAAGGAACAATACAGGGCAATGCGGAGGGATGTGGACACATCCTTAGTGCTTTAAAGGGGCTGTACAACCCGTCCTCTCTGCGTGGCGCTGCGTGTCAAATCATCGAATGTGTTTAGTCTAAACACAACATAGCTAATGGCGATTTTGCAAAGAGAATAGTAATCCCAAGTATCTGCAACAATCTCAGTAATCGAAGCTTTGGTGGAGGATTTGTTTTATTTTACAAACGCCGAATATTTGAAAGTTTTAATCGATATCAAAAGTTCCATCACATTTCATAGACATAGACAAGAAAACACTGCAATGAAACTTTCGTAGAAGCTGCGATGAAATTGGCCGCCATTAGAAATCAAAGGCTTTAGTCACGTGCGCGGGTTGTCCCCTACTTTCCGATTGTTTACAAAAATCTTGTGCAGCCCCTTTAAGATTGAACGATGTCATTTTAACTGCTGGTATTTCCATGAGATAAATTTGGGAAGATTTGAAGGTTAATTAAAGTTCGTTGACAAAAAGGAATAGCTAACTCAATGGCTGCATATACAAGTCTAAAATTAGCCTATTTTATTTGATGATTTTGACATGTGCATGTCAATTGTTTAGCTAGAGGAACAAATTTGTCTTTGTCCTCTTTATAGATTACCTCTGCTTAACAAGGGCAGATTTTGTAATACAATACCAACAGTTGCACTTGATTGACACCTTAAATAAAAGCGATTAGCGACTGCAGACGAAGGAAATTCTCTCAACCAGTAATTAGAAATAAACAGAGCCGCAAATGTTGCCCTGAAACTAGCAGGGCAAACTCTCACCTTGTGCAAGCGAAAGGTGGTTTTTAAGAGAATTTATGTGCTTATAACGAAAGGAGAAGGGTAAATCTAAAGTTCTGTCTGGCGGATTTTGTTTATTTGATTCAGGAACCGTTTTGTAATCGTTTCATTTATGCCCTAAATACGCGAGAATTACAATGCCATCTTCTCGGCTTCTGAATCAAATAAACAAAATCCACCAGAATGTTCGTTCGCTGTAACGATGACCCATATAATTAATTTCAGGCACAAGAGGAATGCCAAGGAGCAGCACAGAGATATGATAAAGCTTGCAGTCTTCTGAAAGGTGCAAGAGAAATGATTTCAATCGCTGAGAATAAAATAGAGGGACAGTCTGGTTCATTTGATTCCACTTGGCAAGAGATGCTGAATCACGCTGATATGAAGGTAACACCCCCCCCCCCCCAGTAACGACCCGGCGGACATTAGAAATACAGCAGGGAATTGGGGAAATTATGAATTTAAACATTTTCAATGGGGATTAGATATATCATGGCGGGGAAAAGAAGGCTATTATCTATGATGAAACTTGTATCATTTTGGACGTGGAAACAAAAGTTTCGACGGGGAACCAACAGAAACACGGCGGGGAAAGTGTCTAAGCTCAAACGGAAACAAATTTTCTTAGCGGGTCATCCTTCTACCTTGGCAGGGCAACATTTCAGCGGGGTCGTTACTGGGGGTGTAAGGTGGGATTTTTAGTCAAGGCACCACATCCCTGTAGTCAAGGCACCACATCCCTAGCGTTGTTTTCATCCAGGACCTGGACTCCATGGAAGCGGTCGAAATTGACATGGAAAAAACAGGCAACAACAGGCAAAAACAGGCTCCTTGTGTAGATGTTTCCCCCCACAGCTTACATCAATAACAAGGAGCTATGTTGAGCATTTGTTTTTATTTTTTTAGCGTTTCTTCTGGTGTACTTGCTACAAGTCTCACCCTCTATGCGAAATCTGAAGAATAAAGAAACAAAATAAAGATAAAATAGAAAAGAAATCTCGCTATTTCTCTCCTCCCTCCTTTCTCTTTTTTCCCTTTTTCGATACTTTTATAGACATCGCATTTTTCTGACTACTCAGACCGAAAGAGAGTGAAATGTGGAACAATTCCACGTTTCTTCACGCAATAGCAGTGCTTTGTAATTTCTTCGTTGCACATTTGTTTGGATATTATTATCAATTCCTTTTTGTTGGTTGATTATTGAAACTCTTTAACACCCAGAAGTCATGTTTGAAGATGTTGTTTAAAGGAAATAGACATAGCTATATCGACAAGCTGCTATAAATAGGCTCAAGAAACGCCCACAAACCCATTGTTTCCTTCGCCACACAATGAAACTGCAAGTGTCAAAGTTGTTGAATACAATAGATTATATTTTTAACTTGGCCCGGGCCAGCTTTTAACTATGTCGATTCCCTTTAATCTGTGTTTGAAGATGCCTTTCAACGTCGTCTTAAAAGTGGACGTTTTATTTTTCAATTGTGAACCTGTCTTTGCTCTTCCTTAAGCTAACTCCTTGCTTCTCTAGCTCCTCGAATCTGAAATGGAAAAAGCAAAAAGTGAAAGAGAACATCAACAAGCAACAATCGCTTATAAAGAGCTGGAGAAAAGGGCCTCAGATTTAGAAAAGAAATTGAAGAGAAACATTAATAAAGCAAGGTATGAGACATTTAAGGTTTTCCGCTTTCTTTTTATCTTGTTTAGCTATAGATATGTATTTTAGAGAGGGTGGAGAGTTTCTTTGTTTATATTGTCCCAGCATTTTTGCAGTGGGGTTCTTCTTCTAAAAACTACCATTTTCATTTTCATTATTATTTTTTTAAACAGGGTAAAGCTATGTATGTAGATTGTACATTTAAGGGCTTTAACTTTGGACAACAATTCATGTATATATTATGTACAAAAATTATTTTCCAAACTGCCCTGTACACGGAAAAGATAAAACCCTTTCCGTAAAAGCTCTATTATTTTATTTTTGACACTCTTTAGTCCATTTTGCACCATATTTTGTAGTTTAAACATACAATTTTACGAGTTAAGTACATGAATTCGACAAAGTTTCATCTCAAAGCTCTTCAATATTATCACGCAAACTTATTTAGCTCAATAAATGGAGAATCTTTGGTAACCTCTGGAATTTTTTATAAGTTGGGGGGCTTAATAGAGAGGGGGGCTTAATAGAGCTTTTACGGTAAATCTATAATCTAAATACGCTATAAGAAATGACCAAGTAAAAAACAGAACTATCGGCAGGAATTAAAAATGATTCCTTCATATTCTGGATTTTTCAAGACAGTATTTAAATTGCTTCAAGGTCTTCCTCCCATTGATGAAATAACCTTGCTGACTTGTATGAAAAGAATGGAAGATAAGGTCTTGTGATTGAAAAATTAGTTTCTTCTCCTGCTCTATTATTCACCTACACGTCCATGAATTATTTAAACTTTCTTCGATATACCGGGTGAGCCAGAAAAAAGTTCCCACTTTCGAAAATTTGTAGCACCACAAGTACTTCATGAATTTGAATGATTCAAATTCTAGTAAAAAGCCAAAAGATCAAAGTATTTCTGTGATTTTTCTCGTCTTCTTACGAGCACTGCAAATATAGGTAAATTCAACTTTACAAAAATGTCATGGTTGCAAAAGACTGAAAAGGGCCTAAAGCACTTGATCAAATCGTTAGCACGCTCCTCACACAGAACAATACGCACGGGCGTTTCACCTCTCTCAAGAGTTATAAGACATAGATCTTCAGACAGATTCTAATGACTTTCAATCCCATGGCAATAAATGTGCAGATGATATCTCTCATCCATGAGAAATTGAATTTTCTCTGTTGTTTTGAGCGAAGAGTTCTTTTATGATTTGATCAAGCATTTTAGGCCTTTTTCAGTCATTTTGCAACCATCAAGGTTTTGTAAACTTGAATTAACCAATTTTTCCAATGCTCGTATGAAGGCGAGAAAAAGCATAAAAATGATTCAATCTTTTGGCTGTCAAGCAAATATTGGTTCACTTCAATCCATTCAGTACTCTTGATGCTATGAATTTTCAAAAATGGGAACTTTTTCTGGTTCACCTGGTATTCTACCGTGATGATCTCATTTTATTTATGCAATACGTTTCTTAACAGGCCATACTACTCTCAAAAGACAAGTTATCTTGATTTCTTAAAGGTGAGTCTGAGTAAAGTTAAAGTACGTTATAATCCAGTCCTAGCTAGCTCTGATTTTCAGATAGATTTAGTACGGCATATCTGTTAAGAGAGCTTTACACTTTGAAGACAGTATAAGTACCCTTATTGTCGATAAAGTGTTTGGTACTTCTTCACCATACAATACTGGGTGAGTTGAATTGGCGAATTAGGATATTAATGCGTTACCATTTCATGGAGTCAAGGACGATTTTGTTTGGCAGCTATTTTTGAAAATGCTTGAACAAAAGGCGAGAAACGTTAATCAAGTTTTGTCTAATTTTCAGTTCAAAACATTGACAGTAGGAAGCTGAGATGTTTGCCTGGCAAAGTTAACGACACTTTGCCTCAAAAACTTTACCAGGTTGCATGTTCCAAAAACGGAAGAGCATCCTTGTTTCTATATTTACAAGCTCACCAACCCTCACCCCGTCTTGAAAGCAGTCTTTCTTGACCGACTGGCAATCGTGGTTAGAAAATTAAAAATGAAATGAGGTAACCTCATAAAACTTTCCTAGGCTCCAGGTTCCAAAAAACGGAAGAGCATCCTTGTTTTAATATTTACAAGCTCATCAAACCTCACCTCGTCTTGAAAGCAGTCTTTCTTGACTGACTGGCAACCGTTGTTAGCGAATTAAAAATGAAATTAATGAATGAATAGATCAATGAATGAATGAATCAGTAAATAAACGAATGGATGAATGAATGGATGGATGAAAGAGAGCTCTACATTGTTGCTAAACGTTCCATTGCAGGACCAAAAAGAAAAAGTTCTCGAGCTGGAACTATCTTACGAAACAGAGAAGAAAAATTACGCATTGGCTTTAAAGAAACTTGAGCAGATAAGCCAAGAAATACACGATAAACGAAAAGAGTTAGAGGACAACCGCACTCCTACAGAACCACGACAGGAATGTATTGGAGCGGAGGCGGAGGTCGCTGACGAAATGACGAGCAGGGAACTGAGTTTATCGTGGAATGATAGTCGAATCAAGAGAATTTTAAGCAAAAAGAAGCCCTTTACACGCAGTGCACTTCGTTCATCGTTATGCATCGATTTGGGCATTGGTACGGAATTCGATGTTGGGAACATTTTAGAATCTCCTCAAAGCCCGTCCGCGAAGAGCATCGATCTTGGTGCGGTATTTGCACAATCATCATATGATGATTATGCTGTTCTCGAAATTAATGGACAAGAGATTCTCGACCGTACTTATAGTCCGAAACCAACACAGTATTCTCATCGTAAGTCGATCTCGTAGTGTCTGTCCGTTATTTTTATACCTGCAACCATAGACGATAGCTGGCCTTCAGATAAGGTTCAGAAGCGTAGCTCGGAGTTATTTATATCAGGGACAACAAACATAAGACCGGTAAACCAGTTTCTAAGACCCTACAATGTCAGTGTGTAATAGAATGTTGAATTGTTAGCTGACAATGCAAGCCAGAATTCCTGTTAAAGTTTCGAAAGGAAAAGCCAGAATTCCTGTTAAAGTTTCACCGTTGTTAAGTATTTTGCTTTCAGGTCACCCTCTGGTAAGCGTAGCCATTTACCCTCTAGAATATTCAGTTGATGACTTGTTTGTTAAAGAACCTTTATGTGGTCTAAATTTTCTTGTCGCCTAAAATGGTAGTATGGGGCATGAAAAACACGGACAAGATGGTTCTAAATCGTCGCTTTTTATAATTTTCTATGCAATGTGAATTTTCAATTTTGCGGACATGTTTTAACTTGCCAGCAAGTCAAGATTGTATGTCTAAGTCACTTTGATGCCTGGTCAAATGCCATTCACAACTTTGTCATTATGAATTCGCTTTTGATTCTTTTTTATATTCAATTAAAAATTTACAATACATGTTACAGACTACTTTACCTACAAACTACTTAACAATACTACAAGGATGATGCCACGAGGAGCAAAAGTCTATGTCTACCCCATGGCATTGTTAGAAAAAAAATGCTAAACTGCATACAATTTTACATAGATGCTACAAACAATGCTACAAACAATAAAAAAAAGAAGAGGTATAAGAGGTATAGAGGCGCTTTTGATTCGAACAAAGATGATCAAAAGTCATTATTGATAAATTGCAGCTAGCAGAGAGATGTTTTCATTCAAGGAGGCTGCTTCGTAGCAAGACCGTTATTTGGGTAACTTGCTTTCATTTCGAATCCTTTGAGAGGAGAAACTGATTATTGTGTACGGTTATCGCTACTATTGACGCAAATGCACCATATACGGAACTGTAAATACGGCAAATATAGGCTATGATATCACAAACAAAATTGTGATTTCACATATGCTACACGTTGAGGGTAAATAAAGTCCGAGGCTCAATGCTGTTCTATTAGAGGTAATGTGTCCATGTAAGTGCAGCGAATTTGCTTTTTCACGTGATATTTCATGTGATCACTTGATCGAAGAACTAAATAGATAGCCAGCTTTAAGACAAGCAGACTGATGGCTTACTTGCGGTTGCGATTCCAGAGCTGAACCCGAAGTCTCACAGCAGGCAGCCTCGTTGTGAAATTTAAATTCTAGTTTTGCATGTGATCAGTTATATTATACCAATCACAGTGCGCTCTTCGAGGCTCTTCGTCAGCATCGCGTCAGCAAATTTTGACAAGACCCAAGAGTTTATACGCAGCTGTACTTACATGGACACATTACCTTTAACGTAAAAAATATACCATTTATGCATGCCTCATTATAGTTTTAAGATAAGATAACCATATACATTTAAACAAACTTTTTCTTCATGCACAACCTCCTAAAGAAAGACAACATTCGTAAATAGGACAGGCCTACTTGATTTTAGGTATTGGGTTTGTTGTAATATTTGATAGAACAGAGTAATACGTATTTTATTACCAGACTGACGTTTTAAAAACGAGGCAATACCAGAATCCCGCGAATCTCATTGGTTAATCGCATATTTCCCGTGGTTTCCTGTAGCCTTGTATAATACGATACAAGGACGCTTTTTTGTCACCTCAGCAACTAATTTAGGCCTGTGAGATTTGCAATAAACTTAAAAGACATAACAGTAACAAAATGCGTTTGACTAAATGATACAAGTCAAAATTAGAAGCTATCAGGTAGTAATACTAACCGGTTTTGTAACTCATACTAACCGGTTTTGTAGTTGTACAGGAAAATACAAAGCCCTCAGTCTTATTGCACATACCTCGCAAGCTGAATCTGTACTTTTAAGACCTGGGCTTTATATTTTCCTGTACAACACAAAACCGGTTAGTATGCGCATAATATATATAGTAGATAAATGTAGCAACAACTTATGTCCAGGCGCATCTAACTTGACAATAAACCAAAAGTGGAGAAAGGACCTTTTTAATGCATGTATAAATATGAATGTAGTGTTATTGATACCAAGGGACTGTTCATTATTTATAAAGGGGTTGGTACCGAAGAGAAATGGGTTGGGCAAGAGCAATTTTCTAACATAAAAAGGTTGGGTAAATATTTTTTCATGTAATTTCAAGGTTGTGACAACAAAATTTTCCCAACAATTAATGCCAAATGTTTGAAGTCCAAAATTATCAATATCATCATCAACATCATCAACACTATCCATTTCACTTTCAGTGTCTACTTTGTTCATCTTTGTCGTCAATATTTACAGTATTCAATTGATAATTTACATCGTTTGACATTGAAACCATGTTTATAGGTAGGGGTTGGGCAAAATTTTTTCAACCTGAACATTGTTGGGTAGATGTTTTTGCTGTCACTTTTAAAGTTGGGTAAGAAGATTTTTTGGACAAGAAACATTTCTCTTCAGTACCAACCCCTCTGTAAATAATGAACGGTCCTCTACCCGTGTGTAAATGTATATATTGAGTAAATGTAAAGTAAACAAGTTGGCTGTAATGAATCAAAATTTAATTTGCTCGTGCTAGGAATATTTTAGATGAGAAAATAGATGTTCAATTTTCTCAGAACCCTGCAGGTTCTCAGAAAAATTGAGGAAAGCTTCGCAAATTTTTTTCAATTATGATTTGACATTGACAAGGATCTGTAAAGGACCTTGTATAACATATGCTTCAAAACTCGTGAATCCGAGACTTCTCAATGTAAAGTTGTAAATTTAACTATATTGGATGTTTTGTTTGAAAATGTGTATGGGGCACACCGAAAAAGTACCCACTTTTGATAGGCCATGGTAAATCGTAGACTTGACCAATTTTAAAGGCAATGTGTCCATGTAAGTAGCATGCTTTGAGGTGATATGACGCATAGATGTCATATTTTCGTATGTATTCACGTGACTCCTGTGATCAGCTTTCGTGCGAATACGACGTTGAGTATTGGATGACTTCCCACGCAGTCTAAAGTCCAATATTTTTCATGTGATCAGTTTCAAACAGACTCAGTCTGAACCAATCAAATCATCCAAAAGCTGCATGCATGTCAGCATTCTGTCAGCAGTTTCAACGAGTCTGCATGCAACTGATATTTATATGGGCACACTGCCTTTAAAGATTGCTGACTTGATCTTTAGTTAAAATCCCAGATAGCTGGCAATTTTTCTTCCATTCTCGGCCGCCGTCTTCTCGCGTTATAAGCGATTCCTTTAAAATGTTTAGTATGGAAACAGCCTAAATCGGTCGAAAAACATCGTACAGTTGTTCTAAGCACTGAGCTGGACCAGACAGCAAGGAAAACCTTGGAAACAATGTTAGGATGAAAAACCCGAAGAGTTATGTTCAGTGGCAAGTGGTATCGCTTGGTGGTTGAACAATCTTGGCATTACTTTTATCAATTCAAACCCGATGCTTTTTTATATTTTCAATTGAGTCTTTGTATTGGTAAATGATGATTTTCTCATCGAAGCTTTTCCATTGATTTTTTCTAAACCAAAAAATTTCGAGGGATCGCTGATAGTGTGAGCAGTAGACCCCAAAAAGTCATCAAAAATCGCCAACATTATTTAGGATGTCAGCCAAATATTAAAGCGTCAATGTTGACAATTGGCCAAGTGCATGATTCATCTTTTTCTGTTAATGGTGTGCATACTTTTTCAGGCTCACCCGTAATCCTTGTTTTACTAAAAAATTTGAACTGATTTGGGCACATGCGGCTGCAAAACTACGAAAAAACCTTTCTTCAGGAAATACCGGGTGACCCAGAAAAAAGTGACCCAACGCAATCTGTTATAGAAAAGAATTAAGTGGCCGATTGAAATATTTCAAATGTTGTTTTGTAGCTAAAAGACCAGCCTATATCAAGAGAATTTTTGCAATTTTTTGGACACAGTGAATTTCCCGAATTAAAGATTTCGAGGAAAAGGGCATGCTTGAAATTCTCAAAAGTCATAAAAAACAGGGGATCGATTTAAAGCCATTTCAGATCTTCAAAACAATGAGGAACGTGTTTCATTTCAGCCTGAGAATATCTTTAGGTACCTAGAGATTATAAAACTTGCTCTGCAAACTTGCCTATTCCCTGGCTGAAATGAAACACGCTCGTCATCATTTGAAGATCCGAAATGGCTGTAAATCGATCCCCTGTTTTGGACGACATTTTGAAGATTTCAAGCATGTCCTTTTCCTCGAAATCTTTAATTCGGGAAACTTACGGTGCCGAAAAAAATTGCGAAAAATACTCATGACGTAGTCTAGTCTTTTAGCGATAGAACAAAATTTGAAACATTTAAATTGGCCATTTACTTAATTTTCTGCAACAGATTGCGTTGGGTCACTTTTTTCTGAGTCACCCGGTATAGGACTTTTTTGGGACAATACCAGGACACAAATGTTTGCAGGTTTTGAACAAGAAATTTTACTTTTCACTTTTGACGCCATGTATATGACGATGCACAAAGTGCGTTTGTTTTATTCGTAGTGACAATTAATTATATCTAATTTATTTAACTTTGATTGAAGGATAAATATATGATGATTGCTGAACAATCAATATATTTTGTGTTAATCTTATTGCAGAGTGAACATTCTTTGTTAAAATAGCCTTAAATAACGGACTCGTCGTACTAAACCCATAAACGCAACAAAAACCGTAATCTGTAGAAAGAAGACTGTTAACTCCTGTAAAATAATAATAACCAAAATAAACCTGTAAATAGAGAGAAATCTGTTGAATCCTGCAAGAGAAAAACGTGTTAACCTTAAAACCTGAAAGGGAAGAATTGAGTTAGTAACTCACCAGTAACTGCAATGAGTTACTAACTTATTTCTTTCCTTTCAGGCTTTAAGGTTAACTCGTTTTTCTCTTGCAGGATTCAACAGATTTCTCTCTGTTACAGGTTTATTTTGGTTATTGTTCTTTTACAGGAGTAATAACAGTCTTCTTTCTGCAGATTACGGTGTTTTGTTGCGTTTTTGGGTTTAGTATGATGAGTCCGTTATTTTGAGGATATTTTCAAATTTTGTACCGCAAATTCTTTGTCAAGTGAAGCTGATTTCCAGTCGGTGGAATTTTCCAAGCAGGCGGGAATTACTTGTTGGAATTTGTACTTTTAGAAGCTACTGGTTTTAAAGCATACTCTGAAATCACGACGAATGCGTATTGAATTAAATCTTCATTTCTTAATGCGGCACTGCCACTTAAATTGGATTTTGTGTCCTAGTTTAGTAACGTTTATATCCAACCCCGTTCCCAGGCCCATCATTGTCTTCCTCGGGTCATCTGACGTAGGAAGCTGGCTCTAGGAACCAGGTTGATTCATGTCGTGTAGGACTCAAAACTTCCTATGAAATCACAAATTATAGATTGCTGCCTAACAGTACCATGTTTTTTTAGTACTAGTGCTCAAAGTAAGATTTTTAATACTTCAATTTCATACAAGAGAACACATAAAATTCGGTCCTAGACACACATAAACAAAAAGGATATTTCAAGATTTTGTTGTGTTCCAAACCATGAGCAACGGGAGACATAATGATTTATGTTTGCAATTAATATATTATGGGAACTTACTAGAGTTATTTTCGTCGTTTTCTAGTCTTGCAATTACTGTCTGAATCTTATTTTCCAAGCCTATACAACCGAAACCGACCGCCATCTTGCATGAATTTTCGCTCCTTCGCCGTGTTTTTGAAAGATTGCTTGCGGAGGAGCGAAGCGTAATTCAGAAACCGTTGATGTAGAATAATGGCGGTTAAAAAGGACGCGAGCTATGATGCTGATTGTGTTGGCGAGGAAAATGCGATTCAGGCAGTAATTGCGAGATTAGGAAACGACAAAGAAGAACTTGAGTTAGTTGACATTATATCTTAACAGCAGAATGAGTTAACTATGTAGTCAAATCACGATGAGAGTAGCTTAGGCCATTCATCGTAGCTTAGGCCATTGAAATCACTCGTGTTGTCTCCTGGTAAACAAGGGCAGATTTTGTAATACAATGGCAACAGTTGCGTTTGATTGACACATAAATTCAAAGCGATTAGCGAATGCAGACAAAGGAAATTCTCTCAACCAGTAATTCAAAACAATAAATCCGCAAAAGTTTCCCCGAAACTAGTAGGGAAAACTCTCACCTTGTGCAAGCGAAAGGTGGTTTTAAGAGAAGTTATGTGCTTATAACGAAAAAAGAAGGGTAAATATAAAGTTCTGTCTGGCGGATTTCGTTTATTTGATTCAGAAGCCGAGCAGAAGGCATTGTAATTCTTGCGTATTTCGGGCTTACATGAAACGATTACTGCTTAGCTCCTGAATCAAATAAACAAAATCCGCCAGACAGAACTTTAGATTTACCCTTCTTCTTTCGTTATAAGCACATAACTTCTCTTAAAAACCACCTTTCGCTTGCACAAGGCGAGAGTTTGCCCTACTGGTTTCGGGGAAACTTTTGCGGCTTTGTTTGTTTTGAATCACTGGTTGAGAGAATTTCCTTTGTCTGCAGTCGCTAATCGCTTTGAATTGAGTTGTCAATCAAACGCAACTGTTGCTATTTTATTACAAAATCTGCTCTTGTTCTCCTAGTGCTCATTTCCAAACGATACAAGTTTTTTACTTACCCGTTATAAGCAAAAGGAACAGCAGAATAGTTGAGGAATATTTAGACATAGTTTTGCTTTGCCAGACCTTAAAGGGTTTGTGCAAGGTTAAAAGCTTGCATTTGCAGAGAGCAGAAAAATCTAAAAATACCCCATTCAAATCGAAGTTGCACACAATGCCAACAAAGGGTAGCCTAAGAATGACATTTTTATCTTGCTAAGAGACAATGCTGTGTCTAAGTTATTTCTTTTTTCTATTTATAGAGGAGCCTATTTACCATTGCACACTTGCTTTAAGACTACATTAGCACACAAGGAATAGGACTGGTGTTTTTGACAAATATTAGGCCATTAAATAGCAGCTTTGCGATTCAGCTCTAAACAAACGAGATATCTCGTTAAGAAATTACTTGCGTTGTATTGACTTTTTAACACTAAATATGTAAAGAGCACATTTACTGAGAGTACATTTATGTCCATACATCAGGAGTGAAACTCGTGGATTACTCCCAACTGGTCAAACAAAAAACACCATTTGTATTGTGATATGAGAGCCAGTTTATTATCATTCAGGGTAGAATGTAAGGAGGATTTAATTACTTTTAGCAGATCTCGCCTCTTTATTTAATGATCAGATTCAATATTATGTTTGGTAATTTTGCTAACTTGTCCACTCTCACGCAGTGCAATTTGACCATGTGAACTAATACATGCAAGGGGGTTGTCAAAATCAAAAAGATCATGTTTGACTCAAAGAATAATCATTTGAGCATGCAGATCAAATCCTTATTGGTTGGCAAGGGCACGCGAAAATCAGCCAGTTTCACGCTAATTAGCCAATGACATCGCTGTTTGGGGGAGAGGTACTTTTTGTGCTCAGTGGATCACCTAAAAGTTCCTTTCATTTTGTTCCGACTCCATGGCACAACAGAGAATTGATAGATGCAACATGATTATTTTTTGGCATCTTTTTTAAGGATTTCTGAAGAAGTTTGACACAGATTGGTATTTTTGCTGCAAGAAAGCGTTTGAATCGCTGTTTGTCAAGATTGCACAGAGCAATGCATGCCGGTTAATGGACGCCTTTTAACGCAGGGTAAAATGTAAAAGACAGAAAGCACATGATTTTTCGACTTACTAAGCTATCGTGACGTTTTCTTCAGTGAAAAAACTACAGGCCCCTAACTATCAGGACTCCAAGGAAGTCTTTTTCTGTTGCTTCCAGCTTGCTTATACAATGAATTTTTAATCTTCAGATTCAAATGAGCTCTTACAAGAAACTTCGTATGATCTCCAGTTGTCTCCGTTAACTCACCAAGTGTACAAATGCAGACAAGAAGTGAACAGCTGGTGAGATCCTCCGAATCGAAATGTTACCTCGCAATCCCCCGGTCATCCTGATATTCCCTAACTATCAACGACAGTTCCATTCAGTCGGTGGTGGATGATCGGCAGGTCCGTGATAGCTACTCGAGCGAAGAACATCTGCAAGATGATCGACAGAAAAGTATTTGCGATTTTGATTATTTGTGCCGTTCTTTGCGAACTTTATGCACATCCGTTTCCTGGTCGTCGTAGTAGAAGATCGTCATATCGTTCTCGAAGAAGCAGGCGATCAAGAAGATCTGCAGCTGCTACGCAGCCACCTACCGCAACAAATCCACCTAACAGAGGTTCAAGTTCATCTTGCAAACACGGTAAGGAAGGAAATATGTTTAAATCTCGCGTTTGAAAAACTTAATTAGCCTATCGTTCTTAGCTGTATTTCTTGTAAGTGGTTTCTTGAATTTCCCCGTCATGTTTGCGGCAAAAATTAAATTGCCTGAAGACTGAGGTACATTATGTGTATGAAATACAGTAGACACCCGCGTGTAGGAACCTAAAACTTTAGAAGTCAGCCTGGGTTCTTGTACAATGAATACCATGGATTGATTTGTGTAAAATAGTGGTTTAGTTGGGACAGTTTCAGCCAGTAGGCTCTTAATCTACAATTCACATATACGCGAGTGTTAATATACACAGTACTCAGTCGTTAGGCAATTTCAGATTTTTTCAACACTGATCTTTTCTTGCATGAGTGATATTCTTGAATCAGTATGTACAATGAGGGTCCTAAAGGGGGTCCGCAATGCCATTTCCCAGTCATACTTTATGGCAAAACCTAGTTTCCTTCAAATCCAATTGCCAAGATGAAGTTGTATTTTTAGCGCCAGCGCCGGTATAGCAGAAGTACAGAAGACCTAGTGGAGTCCGCGCCCCCGTGTCATGATGCTAATGTGGTAGGGCTTACCCTGGGTACCAAACTCTCTATCTTTAAGTCTGGTACCCAGGTTAGGTAGGGCTAGGGCTAAACTGGGATCAAACCCTGTCCTCTCGATTGTTCTGGCTGCAATGTCAGAGAACTACGCCATTGCCACAATGCCTTTCAAGCTCCCAGTTTATTGTTCTTATCGCTTGTTTTCTCAGTCCCAGTTCATCAAACGCCAGTCCCTGTACAAAAATACCATTCTCAAAGCGTGATTTTAGTCAAATCCCAGATACCATTTTACTCCATCAGGACCTTCTGCAAAGACCAATTAATCATCCATAGACATCAAATAATTGCAGTAACTGTTGCTAGACTAGGACGTCCGATAACGAGCTTAAACGATTAACGTCATGAAACACAAAGTTGCCATTAAATTCCAGCTTACCTACAAATAAACACACTGACAGTTTTAGTTCAGTGAAACGTTAAGTCAAAATTCAGTTGAAAAATCAAGAGTGCTTCCAAAAGTGTATGACTTTTCATGAAATTTACCAATTTAATTTGGTTTGCGATGTTACTGTTAAGTATTGATGGAAAGTCGAAAAGTTTCTCTCCCCCCTGCAACTAGCATCAAAAAATTGAACTCTAAACTTCTATCCAATCTGTCGTTGCTTTATAAGATCTGCAGGTGAGCGTATTTGAGGGTAGTGTCGAATACAAACTTTGTAAGTTTTGGTCAATTATTAAATAATTTTTTACTGGTAATTCTCTCCATGTTGTCAAAGCAAAGGTGGGCAAATGACGACACCAAGAAGATTTTGCACAAATACTTTCGTTATAGATGTGCTTGAATAGATTTTACAGGTTTTCAGACCCGTTTCCTGGCATTACTTTACTATCATTTGGATGCAGGGCGCCAAAGGAAGTTTCAATTCCATTTGGAAACGAAAACTCGTCAAAATGTGCTATCCCTATTCTCCTGGGAAAGGGGGAGGGGGAGAATAACATGTTGAAGGCACGGGTATGTGCCGCCCATATGGGCGGTCTTTTGGCCCAAAATTCTCTAAACAAGGGGTCCTTTTTTGGCAGATTTTCTATAGACATGGGTGGGTTTGGCTGAAATTTGGAAAGAAATTGTTAAAAATGGGTAGTTTTCTGCCAAAATTCATCATATAAGTTGGTACGAAGACAAGTTTTGGTAATTAGAAGAGGGTACCTTTTTGAAAACCGGGCGGCAGACCCCCATCCATCCTCAAGTCATGCCCCCCCGGGCCCAATCCTAAGTGTTCACATCTGGATACACACCTTCCACCTTCACTTGCTGACCATTGTTCGGATGGCCCTTTTGTTGCCAATTGCAAGTTATTTCTAATTGTAACACTGTTTATTTTTCTATTTCTAGGTCGTTGTGCTTGTAGCCCTGGCTACACGAAAATACGTAAGTTTACTGCAGCTGGTATATATGTATTTTCTATTTAGTTACATGGGCACTATTTTGCCTCAGTATTGATAAAATGAATGAATGAATAAGTGAATGAATGAATGAATGAACGAACGAACGAACGAATGAATGAATGAATGAATGAATGAATAAACCATTCAAAATTGCAGAAATTCCCTTTGCCTTTAATCTCATGTTTTAGGTAATCTTGGTGAATGAAATTTGCAGAAATCAGAATTAAAAAGTTGGTCTTTTCGAAAATTGTAAGCCTGAGTTTATGGGTAAAAATTCGTTACACTCAGATAAATAAGAGGTTTTGAAAAGTACTCTAAAGTACCTTCAGGGGTATCATATATATACCCGGCTGTAGTGCCGTACAAGGTACTCTAGACTCTAAGTACTCTAAAGTATCTTATGGGGTATCATATATATACCCGGCTGTAGTGCCGTACAAGGTACTCTAGACTCTAAGTACTCTAAAGTATCTTATGGGGTATCATATATATACCCGGCTGGAGTGCCGTAAAAGGTACTCTAGACTCTAAGTACTCTAAAGTATCTTATGGGGTATCATATATATACCCGGCTGTAGTGCCGTACAAGGTACTCTAGACTCAAGTACTCTAAAGTACCTTCAGGGGTATCATATATATACCCGGCTGTAATGCCGTACAAGGTACTCTAGACTCTAAGTACTCTAAAGTATCTTATGGGGTATCATATATATACCCGGCTGTAGTGCCGTACAAGGTACTCTAGACTCTAAGTACTCTAAAGTACCTTCAGGGGTATCATATATATACCCGGCTGTAATGCCGTACAAGGTACTCTAGACTCTAAGTACTCTAAAGTATCTTATGGGGTATCATATATATACCCGGCTGGAGTGCCGTAAAAGGTACTCTAGACTCTAAGTACTCTAAAGTATCTTATGGGGTATCATATATATACCCGGCTGGAGTGCCGTACAAGGTACTCTAGACTCTAAGTACTCTAAAGTATCTTATGGGGTATCATATATATACCCGGCTGGAGTGCCGTACAAGGTACTCTAGACTCTAAGTACTCTAAAGTACCTTCAGGGGTATCATATATATACCCGGCTGTAGTGCCGTACAAGGTACTCTAGACTCTAAGTACTCTAAAGTATCTTATGGGGTATCATATATATACCCGGCTGGAGTGCCGTAAAAGGTACTCTAGACTCTAAGTACTCTAAAGTATCTTATGGGGTATCATATATATACCCGGCTGGAGTGCCGTACAAGGTACTCTAGACTCTAAGTACTCTAAAGTATCTTATGGGGTATCATATATATACCCGGCTGGAGTGCCGTACAAGGTACTCTAGACTCTAAGTACTCTAAAGTACCTTCAGGGGTATCATATATATACCCGGCTGTAGTGCCGTACAAGGTACTCTAGACTCTAAGTACTCTAAAGTATCTTATGGGGTATCATATATATACCCGGCTGGAGTGCCGTACAAGGTACTCTAGACTCTAAGTACTCTAAAGTACCTTCAGGGGTATCATATATATACCCGGCTGTAGTGCCGTACAAGGTACTCTAGACTCTAAGTACTCTAAAGTATCTTATGGGGTATCATATATATACCCGGCTGGAGTGCCGTAAAAGGTACTCTAGACTCTAAGTACTCTAAAGTATCTTATGGGGTATCATATATATACCCGGCTGGAGTGCCGTACAAGGTACTCTAGACTCTAAGTACTCTAAAGTACCTTCAGGGGTATCATATATATACCCGGCTGTAGTGCCGTACAAGGTACTCTAGACTCTAAGTACTCTAAAGTACCTTATGGGGTATCATATATATACCCGGCTGTAGTGCCGTACAAGGTACTCTAGACTCTAAGTACTCTAAAGTATCTTATGGGGTATCATATATATACCCGGCTGGAGTGCCGTAAAAGGTACTCTAGAAACCATCTTATTTCTGTGAGTGTAGTTGTTAGAGAATTGCAGGGGACGAAAATCCTGGAAATCCAAATGGCAAAATTGCAAACTTTGCATTGTATACCGCTACAAAGAAATACATTAAGGCCCTGCATTTAAGAAACCATCTGAAAGAAACTTTTAGACTACTACTACAAAATGACTAGTCCCCCTACTTATAAGAAACAGTTGAGACTCACTCATGCCCAACATGAAGTTTCTTGTATTTTGATTGATGAAATAAAAATGAATTAAATTGTTAGCAGACCTTTAAAAGCAAATTTTTGTAAGTAAACAGCTCTGTACAGTAGTTCTCTCATAACTTTAACCTGAATTCTAATTCATTTTCTTGACAACATTGATGACGTAGACACAGTGCTAATATCTCTATAAAAAATCCCATTCTGTTGCAATCTATTTGTCTAGGACTGTTCATAAAAGACATTAGAAACTTAAGAAATGTCGAGCCTTAAAAAGGAAAAAGTACCATAGATACTAGAAAAAAGTGATAAATAGAAAACAGCGCCAAGAGCCAACAAATTCCTTCCCAAGTGATTACCCGGTTCGAAAGGCGGGCCAGCGCGGCACCGCAGGCCCAACGCGGTAAGCCTAGTTTTTGGCTAGGGTCAGCTTTCTGCTGCATACACTAGCAACAAGTGTGCTTTCATTTTAACCTTTTGGGCTATGAATTAAAAAGACTTCTTACAGTTGTCAATGTCATTAAGATGCATTAACTGCGTGTAGCTAATTACTGGGTTTCTTTTCAGAGCTCCCGAAATGGCCATCAGATTTCAAAATAAAAGATTTCAGAGTTGAAAATCCTCCGAAGGATGTGGGAATACCTCGAAACGATAGCCACTATGAATGCCACGATCTATCACGTTTTAGCACACGGTTCGATTACAAATACTACAAGAAGCCTTATTTCTGTATAAAGAAGAAGAATGACTACACAATGCCGAAAATCCAATTTTCAGCAGCAGCATTAACTGGTATGAGATGCGTACAGCTCGTGGAACCCCATGATAACAAATGGAGTAGTCCATATTTGTGTGTACCGCAAAAATCCTGGTATCAGTTTACATGGGAAAAGGATGGTGTGCATGGAAAAACTAACAAGCGATGCATGAAATTCAAATTGATCAAAGCTAAGGATAACGACTGGTGTAATAATTATTTATGTGCACAAGAGAAGAGTGACGGAAAAGGTAAGTTCAAGATCTGATCTGAATTGGAATCTTTAAGAATATGTTTTGTTTTTTACTTGGAAATTTATTTTGCACTTTTGTGTACTTTTGGCCTTTCTTTTGCAGCGGAAACGAACGTTCCTCAATAACCTCACTACATAAGGACCCTCTGTTCCTCAATAGCTGCTGAGCCTGAAAAGCAGCAGATTACGTTTTGGTTTAACTTCGATGTTTTTGGGAACTTGGATACCAACAAAACAAACGACTGAAGATTAAAAAATAACATAGTTACAGTATTACCCCGCCACTAAGAAATTGACTTATAAGAAACTGCAGTCTGCCCGATGACACCATAGTCATTGTCCAACATTTGGTTTAATATATCATTTATATATTATCTATAAGAAACCAAGCAGCCTTGTTTTGCAAAATGAGTTTCTTAGTGGCGGGGTAATAATACTGTACCATACAAAATCGAATGAGGTTAGTTTTACTCATTTCAGGTCATGTGATCATACTCTTGGAAAATTTCAGTATCACATTACCTTTGGCATTCATGCCCGGGGGGGGGGGGGAGGGGTACTTAGTAGCATAGGTTCCAAATCTTTATCTCGGCGTAAAAAGACGGGTGTAGAATTCAATGACCTATTTCTCCTGATCGAATGGCTTGAAAGAAACTTTAGATACCTATCTATAAATCTACCGTTGGACTTTTCAGAAATTTTGAATATTTTTGGAAATTACAGCGTATCTTACATTTCAACTCATTTGAGGATGTGACGTCATCAAATTTCTAAATCATAAACCAGATGAGTGACAAACTTTTGCTTGATACCATATTGTAGGCATTCATAAACTAGGGTTTTCTTCCAAGTTGTTTCATGTTACGTCAAACAGTTTAGAAATTACGCTGGTTTTAAGTTTTATGAAAATTTTTCTTGAATTCTTGAAAAAGAAAAAAAACACTCTAATTCTGAAAATATTGAAGATTTCAGAAAATTCCAACGGTAGAATTATAGAGAATTAGCTAAAGTTTCTTTGAAGTCATTCAGTTCAAAGAAATAGGTCACTCAATTTTACACCAGCCTTTTTAAAGATTTGGAACCTATGCTGTACTTACTATATTTGTCCGACGGGGATGTGCCGTTTTTCAGGGTATCGTTTTCACCTGTTTTTGCTTGCGCAGGGTATCAAAAGAAGGCAATTTTTCTAGAGCAAGTTGTCAAAAGATATCAGAGGGGGATATTTTGTTAGATCGGATCGTTTTTAGGTCAAATATTATATGTTTTGGAGTATACTTCCCCCAATTGTTTCTAGAATCGGTTATCATTTGGAGCGAAAACTTCTGGAGCAGGTTCAAGAAAATTTTTTGTCGGCACACCCATACCAATTTGATTTAAGTACTCCCCCCCCCCCGGGCATTATGGCACAAGTTTTCATGGCGTGAAATGACTTGAATGATTCAAAAGATGTCAGTCATTAGACTTATTACCTTGAGTCTCTTGTTTCCCTGTGCTCTTTGGCTTGATGATGGCGCTTCGGTCAACGGTGGAGCGACAGCAACAACAACAATTCACCTCAATGAGATGAGCGTAACTTGAAGGTCCTTATGGAGTGAGGCTAGTCAGTTATCAAGAGATTGATCACCAAACTTGTTAGACTCATTCTAGAAGTCTCTTGTTTCGCTCCCAACACTGACTTGTCGCTAAAACAACAACAAATACAAGCGAAAGTTAGAGGGACATATGTAACGAGTCTAGCAACATGTTACGTTCGGAAGAATGAAATGTCATGCTTAAAATACTTAATTGAATCTTGCAACCAGTTTGAGGTGACCAATTTTAGAAGATCTGTCCCAATTAAGAAAAAGTCCACAGTCTAACTCAAATAAGATAACATGCGAGATTTGGGATCATAAAAAATACTCATGTAACACACTTCAATCCTTCTTATTCGTGGATATTTTCACCTGACATATGATTTCAGACAGACTTTAACTATAATTTCAGATAGACTATGAGGATAGGCGAGGAAATGTTTTTATTATTAATTCTACAGTTTGCGTGGAAATAGACGAGTGCAAGAGCCAACCATGCAAAAATGAAGGAGTATGTGTGGACAAAATCAATGACTTCCAGTGCAACTGCAAACCGGGATACACCGGTAAAACCTGCATGACGAATATCAACGAATGCATCTCCAACCCTTGCTTGAACAGTGGTGCCTGCGTGGACTTGATCAATAAATATCGCTGTGATTGTCAAGCTGGTTTCACTGGTGTTCACTGCGAAACAAACATTGATGAATGTTCGTCCAATCCATGCCAAAATGGAGCAACTTGCAACGATCAGGTGAATGGATACACTTGCACATGTTTGCCAGGGTTCACAGGCACACATTGTAGTGTCGACATCAATGAATGTGCGTCCAACCCGTGCCAAAATGGGGCAACATGCAACGATGCTGTGAATGGATATACGTGTACGTGTGCTGCTGGATACAGTGGAGTTCATTGTGATGTCAACATCGATGAGTGTGCTTCTAGCCCATGCCAAAACGGAGGAAAATGCACGGATGGCGTGAATGGATATACGTGTTCGTGTGCTGCTGGATACAGTGGGGTTCATTGCGATGTGAACATCGATGAGTGTGCCTCTAGCCCATGTCAAAATGGAGGAACATGCACGGATGGCGTGAATGGATATACGTGTACGTGTGCTGCGGGATACAGTGGAATTCACTGCGATGTCAACATTGATGAGTGTGCTTCTAGCCCATGTAAAAACGGAGGAAAATGCAATGATGGTGTGAACGGATATACGTGTACGTGTGCTGCTGGATACAGTGGAATTCACTGTGATGTCAACATTGATGAATGTGCCTCTAGCCCGTGTCAAAACGGAGGAATATGCATGGATGGCGTGAATGGATATACGTGTACGTGTGCTGCAGGATACAGTGGTGTTCATTGTGATGTCAACATTGATGAGTGTGCCTCTAACCCATGTCAAAATGGAGGAACATGCACGGATGGCGTGAATGGATATACGTGTACGTGTGCTGCGGGATACAGTGGCGTTCATTGTGATGTGAACATCGATGAGTGTGCCTCTAGCCCTTGTCAAAACGGAGGAAAATGCAATGATGGTGTGAACGGATATACGTGTACGTGTGCTGCTGGATACAGTGGAATTCACTGTGATGTCAACATTGATGAATGTGCCTCTAGCCCGTGTCAAAACGGAGGAATATGCATGGATGGCGTGAATGGATATACGTGTACGTGTGCTGCTGGATACAGTGGAATTCACTGTGATGTCAACATCGATGAATGTGCTTCTAGCCCATGTCAAAATGGAGGAAAATGCAATGATGGCGTGAATGGATATACGTGTACGTGTACTGCAGGATACAGTGGAATTCACTGTGATGTCAACATCGATGAGTGTGCCTCTAGCCCGTGTCAAAATGGAGGAAAATGCAATGATGGCGTGAATGGATATACGTGTACGTGTGCTGCTGGATACAGTGGCATTCACTGTGATGTAAACATCGATGAGTGTGCCTCTAGCCCGTGTCAAAATGGAGGAAAATGCAATGATGGCGTGAATGGATATACTTGTACGTGTGCTGCTGGATACAGTGGCATTCACTGTGATGTAAACATCGATGAGTGTGCCTCTAGCCCGTGTCAAAATGGAGGAAAATGCAATGATGGCGTGAATGGATATACGTGTACGTGTGCTGCTGGATACAGTGGCATTCACTGTGATGTAAACATCGATGAGTGTGCCTCTAGCCCGTGTCAAAATGGAGGAAAATGCAATGATGGCGTGAATGGATATACTTGTACGTGTGCTGCTGGATACAGTGGCATTCACTGTGATGTAAACATCGATGAGTGTGCCTCTAGCCCGTGTCAAAATGGAGGAAAATGCAATGATGGCGTGAATGGATATACGTGTACGTGTGCTGCTGGATACAGTGGCATTCACTGTGATGTAAACATCGATGAGTGTTCCTCTAGCCCATGTCAAAATGGAGGCAGATGCACGGATGGAGTGAATGGATATACTTGTACGTGTTCTGCGGGATACAGTGGAGTTCATTGTGATGTCAACATTGATGAGTGTTCCTCTAGCCCGTGTCAAAACGGAGGAAAATGCAATGATGGTGTGAACGGATATACGTGTACGTGTGCTGCAGGATACAGTGGAGTT
Organism: Aurelia coerulea; assembly: GCA_039566865.1. Classification (NCBI taxonomy): domain Eukaryota; kingdom Metazoa; phylum Cnidaria; class Scyphozoa; order Semaeostomeae; family Ulmaridae; genus Aurelia; species Aurelia coerulea. The sequence goes on from CM076944.1 coordinate 32,000,951, forward strand.
CATTGTGATGTCAACATCGATGAGTGTTCCTCTAGCCCATGTCAAAACGGGGGAACATGCACGGATGGCGTGAATGGATATACGTGTACGTGTGCTGCAGGATACACTGGAGTTCATTGCGATGTCAACATCGATGAGTGTTCCTCTAGCCCATGTCAAAATGGAGGCAGATGCACGGATGGAGTGAATGGATATACTTGTACGTGTTCTACGGGATACAGTGGAGTTCATTGTGATGTCAACATCGATGAGTGTTCCTCTAGCCCATGTCAAAACAGGGGAACATGCACGGATGGCGTGAATGGATATACGTGTACGTGTGCTGCAGGATACAGTGGAATTCACTGTGATGTCAACATCGATGAGTGTTCCTCTAGCCCATGTCAAAACGGGGGAACATGCACGGATGGCGTGAATGGATATACGTGTACGTGTGCTGCAGGATACACTGGAGTTCATTGTGATGTAAACATCGATGAGTGTGCTTCTAGCCCATGTCAAAATGGAGGAAAATGCAGTGATGGTGCGAATGGATATACTTGTACGTGTGCTGCGGGATACAGTGGAATTCACTGCGATGTCAACATCGATGAGTGTGACTCTAACCCGTGCCAAAACGGAGGAAAATGCAATGATGGTGTTAATGGATACACTTGCACATGTTTGCCAGGGTTCACGGGCACACATTGTAGTGTCGACATCAATGAATGTGCGTCCAACCCCTGCCAAAATGGGGCAACATGCAACGATGCTGTGAATGGATATACGTGTACGTGTGCTGCGGGATACAGTGGCGTTCATTGTGATGTGAACATCGACGAGTGTTCCTCTAGCCCGTGTCAAAATGGAGGAATATGCAATGATGGTGTGAATGGATATACGTGTACGTGTGCTGCAGGATACACTGGAGTTCATTGTGATGTCAACATCGATGAGTGTGCCTCTAGCCCGTGTCAAAATGGAGGAATATGCAATGATGATGTGAATGGATATACGTGTACGTGTGCTGCAGGATACACAGGAGTTCATTGTGATGTCAACATCGATGAGTGTTCCTCTAGCCCGTGTCAAAATGGAGGAATATGCAATGATGGTGTGAATGGATATACGTGTACGTGTAGTGCAGGATACACAGGAGTTCATTGTGATGTCAACATTGATGAGTGTGCTTCTAGCCCCTGTCAAAACGGAGGCAAATGCAATGATGGCGTGAATGGATATACTTGTACGTGTGCTGCAGGATACAGTGGAATTCACTGTGATGTCAACATCGATGAATGTGCCTCTAGCCCATGTCAAAATGGAGGAACATGCATGGATGGCGTGAATGGATATACGTGTACGTGTGCTGCAGGATACACTGGAGTTCACTGTGATGTCAACATCGATGAGTGTGCTTCTAACCCGTGTCAAAATGGAGGAACATGCATGGATGGCGTGAATGGATATACGTGTACCTGTGCTGCAGGATACACTGGAGTTCACTGTGATGTCAACATCGATGAGTGTGCTTCTAACCCGTGTCAAAATGGAGGAAAATGCAATGATGGCGTGAATGGATATACGTGTACCTGTGCTGCAGGATACACTGGAGTTCACTGTGATGTCAACATCGATGAGTGTTCCTCTAGCCCGTGTCAAAATGGAGGAAAATGCAATGATGGCGTGAATGGATATACGTGTACCTGTGCTGCAGGATACACTGGAGTTCACTGTGATGTCAACATCGATGAGTGTGCTTCTAACCCGTGTCAAAATGGAGGAAAATGCAATGATGGCGTGAATGGATATACGTGTACCTGTGCTGCAGGATACACTGGAGTTCACTGTGATGTCAACATCGATGAGTGTGCTTCTAACCCGTGTCAAAATGGAGGAAAATGCAATGATGGCGTGAATGGATATACGTGTACCTGTGCTGCAGGATACACTGGAGTTCACTGTGATGTCAACATCGATGAGTGTTCCTCTAGCCCGTGTCAAAACGGGGGAACATGTAATGATGGCGTGAATGGATATAGATGTTCGTGCATCCCTGGATACACTGGAGTACATTGTGAGGTAACTGAACAGATTACTACTTTGCAGTAGTCCCTTACCATGTTGTCACATTATTGAGTATTTTCAATGTTGTATATTTACTTCTTAGCCATGAAATGTTCTCGTGATCCCCTCACGAAGGTCTGTAACCAGCTCTGATGATGATAATTGAGTTGTTTAGTTGAAAAAGTTTCCTTTTTCGGTGATGCTTTGCTGCATAGGATCACGTGCAGATTTTAACCAGAATGCATTTTTTTATAATCTCCTCTTAATTTGGAAGCTAGCATGTAAAGTTTACTAAGGTTGGTTGGATAACAAGAGCAAATAATGCAGCAATAGCATTCAATGTTATTGATTGACATGCCAGTATAGATAAGTTAACGATTTCAAACTGCGGAATTCTACGGCTTATTAGTCCTGTAGAAAATGCAGGTAAAACAAGTGGCCTTAAATTTCCGCAAATTTGGATGGTCAACGTGCTTGCTTTTCGTCGGTTATGCTCTATGCTATTATAATAGAACTTGGCTTTGTTTGCTAAAGTCAGAATTGGATGACCGTAATAGCTATTCCTCAGAAGAAGCTGGATCGAGTGTTATGTTCTTACATCGTGATGCGAAAGGCTTGATTGAGTTCGGTCAGAACCTTTATCACCATTGTTCATGTTCGAAAATGCTATAAAATGTGTCAAAATATCGTAAGGTCCATTGAAAAAAATAAAACAGGGATACTAGATAACAAAAAGGAGCTCTTAGTTATTAGACTTCAATTCTTCGATTGCAGACAGACATTGACGAGTGTGCCTCGATGCCATGCGTTCACAGCCTCGGTTGCACAGATTTGATAAATGATTATAAGTGCACATGCAAAGCTGGATATACTGGAAAACGCTGTGAAATCAACATAGGTAAGAACCGTTATATTCATATTACATTCTTTAGTTCACGAGAAAGTGATTTCTGTCAATATGAAACTTGTTGGTCACCAAAGAACGATTTGGTATGGAACAATCGTAAAGCCTTTGAAGATTTTGTTTAATCTGACCTTACATTTGACTCTTCATTTCTGTTTGAAATCGAGTGAAGTTTCTGGTGCTTGATCAAAGCAAGTAAGAAATCTGAATTCAAAGTAAAACATCACTTTGCCTACAACTAGTTAATCAAGCTCTCAAAATATCATTTCAAACAAATGTCTGCAGCTTTTCTCGTTTAAGCTTTCGCAATTTGGCGGCTTCGCAACTTCAAAGCCAGCAGAAATACAAAAGTGCTTACCCTGGATCAGAGTATTTTTAGTATTTGAAAAAAAGTTAAATGAAAAAGAATTTTCAAAAATACTAAAAAATGCTCTCATCCAGGGTAAAAAACGCTGTAATTGTGAAAATAACAATACTATGGAAATCAGAATCCTGGAAGTCTAGAGAAAGATGTAATAGCCATTCACACCATGGGTAGTTAGAAACCGCAGTCATACTTCAGCTTGTAAGCTCCTGCGGAGGGAAATGTATATTATGCTGCCGAGGCTTAGCGATAGGTAAATTTGTCATCAGCAGAAATCAACACGATAGACCTTTTAGCTATTCTACAAGCAATCTGAATCAAACGATATCTCTATGCAATTGGCAGAGTTTTCGAATGTGAGCAACATAACAGTGATAGAGGCTGTAACGCCACTCAATTGAACCTCTCGTATAAAAATGCATAAACATATCGCTCCTTCCTGACTCTTTTGAAGAATAGCTCAAATTGATTTGCTGATATCGCTTGCTCAATAGGGACTCATGCCTTTACTCTTATAAAAGTAGGCCCCCTGTTTCAAAATGGCCTAAACTAGCTGGAGTTTTCGTAGGCTCAACGAAATCGCTTCAAAGTCTGGTTTAAAGAGCTTGAACATTGAAAAGCAAACTTTTAGTACAAAGAATACAAACTACTAATCACAAAATATATACCTTTCAAGCAGTAATCTTCTTCTGTAGAAACAAAATAGATCCATCGCAGCTACTGGTACCCTAGGCCGTATCAACTGTTTTTTGTATGCAACAACTAACAACTATCTAAATAGCACCTCCTTATTGGTTGAAAACTAGATTCTAGCAATTTGCTTGGTTAATACGAAACCACTTCATATGGGTCTAAGGGGGGCCCACTTTATAAGAGTAATGGTATGAGTCCCTATTACCAAGTGATATCAGCAAATCAAAGAACGCAGTCACACCCGCCTTTTTAAATATTCAACGCTATCTCGTTTTCTTTTCAGACGAATGTGCGTCTCAACCTTGCCAACATGGAGGAACTTGCAACGATGGAGTGAACAGTTTTAATTGCACATGCAAACAAGGATATCGAGGAAAACTCTGTGAGACAGAAGTGAACGAATGTTCTTCGACGCCGTGCCAACATTCAGGATTCTGCTATGATTTTGTTAATCACTATATTTGCGTTTGTGCTGCAGGTTATAATGGAACCAACTGTGAAAAAGGTGAGTGCAGATTACTTACGATTTTAGTAGTTACAGATTTAGCTTTTGAATAAAATATGAAGCGAAGTCATGGGCGAGGAATAAAATAGAGTGGTGTCGCCCATTATGCCCATGTCGTCGCGAAGTTCCGAGTTAGATCCAAAAAGAGCAATTAATGAAAAAACCAAATAGCCAGATTATATCACCAACTAATGGAGAAAAAGATCACAGAGTATTGATTTTTTACGTAAACTCTTTATACTGATTTTAGAAGATTTTAAAGAAGGGGGTAAAAACGTCGTTTTCTTCTAACGTCGCCCATTATGGCCGCAGGAGAAACAATGAACACTACTCTCCGGTAAAAAGTTTTGATAAGAAAAACAGCTTTAATTACCGTTCTTTGTTTATCATTTGGTACTTTAAACCCAAAAATATCAATAAGAATTAACCTAAACTTCGAGTTTTGGCAATTGTAACACATGCTTCGAGTTGTTCTAAATCCTGCCTTATCTCTTGTGCATGGATGGATGGGTTTTGGCATAGTTTCTAAAATGAAAATAGTAGTAATATAATGCTGCTTTTCTTGCGTTTCAATGATTTTCCAAGTCAGTAAGTCAGATTTTAACCCAAATTGATGTTTTTCTTAATAAATGTTGCATTTTAATATTTTGAAGTGATTGGGAACTTCTCTGGTAAACTGATGGGCATAATGGGCGACGAAAATAGCAATTAGCAGCACTCAGACTTCATAACCTTAAATCTGAATCAGAAGTCACTTTGCTTTGGTTTCATTGTAGATTTCCTCTCAAGAGACAGGACTTCTGAAAAATCAAAGCATATTTGAAAAATTTCAAACCGCTAGATCACGACAAAACAGATGTCTGCGAAGATTTTCCACGAAATTGCAATTTTATTACTAGTCGTCAGTCCCCTGAAATTTAATTTCTCTTGCTGGCCGGCCATAATGGGCGACTGGCCATAATGGGCGACGCTACTCTAGTTTGAATATTCTGTAGCGATGGCATGCAAGTAAATCTGAAATAAATGTCATTGAGATTAGGTGACGCTTACTATGTATTTGTAGCTAATTATTCTGTATTTTATTTCCCTTTCTTACAAATTTTACTTTCTTAGGTAGTAGGCTTAAATTAGCTCTTCCGTTATAGCTATTTTATACATGTTCCGTAGAAGCTCTATTAACCCCCCGGGGGCTTATTTAATTTCGGACACTCCAGAGGGGGGATTAAAAGAGAGAGGGCTTATTGGAGAGGGGGGCTTATTCACAAAATCAAATGACAAGGATATATATGATAGCTTTTTAGTTCTTTCACACCATATTTTGCGGACTCAACATACAATTTTACGAGTCAAATTCGACACAGTTTTATCTCAAACCATATTAAAATTAGCACGTAAACGTATTTAGCTCAATTAATAGAAAATCATTGGTAACATCTGGAAATTGAAATAAGCTGGGGGGGGCTTAACAGCTGGGGGGCTTATTTAAAATTTTGGCTAAAAAGGGGAGGGGCATATTAGAGAAGGGAGCTTTATATAGCTTTTATAGTAATTCTTCTGTGTTTTATTGCCTTTTCTACAAATTTTACTTTCTTAGATGGTCAGCTTAAATTACGTAGTTGGTGTTTCGAGTCTCCGCCCTAACCTGTTACCTAATATTAAGAGACTCACCAGCTTTCTGAAATAGACCTTTTAGCTGAACTAAAAAAGAGTCTGGGTCAAGCGAAATATTCTTACACTCTAATACGCAATGTTTGATCGAGCATTGGAAAATTACACAGATCTTTACAAAATTTGTTAAGATATCGTTCGATCTTGAGTATTCTGTATAGAACGGCTAAAGATATTTTCCAGGCTAAAGGAGTGACGGGATTTGGTCATATCGAGAGCAAAAGCGAGAACATTGTTCGATAAGCTTAGCTTCCCAGTATTTGTAAAGACCATACTCTACCTTCGGGCGATAGGTAGAAACAGAAGAAAACCATATCTAACGAAATTCGAATCTCTTGCAGAATGTGCTGAAGGCTACTTTGGATTTGATTGCAAAGGCATATGTAGATGCCCCAATGTTTACGAAACATGCAACAAAGTTACTGGACGTTGTACCTGCAAACCTGGATATTTTGGAAACAGCTGTGCACAGCGTGAGTTCAATCTTCTTTGAAACTTGAAATTTGAAGAAATTTGGCTCCTGAACTTTGTAGAAGAGTTTTCTTTGTTAAATTCGCTTTTCCTTGCATCACTTCGCCCATTGCAACTGCATTTCAACGTTTGCAGTGAGAAAGGGGTTCCCCGTCATCTTCCAGTAAAGTAGCACGCCGTCCCAGACCTCTTTGAAAAGGTCTAATATACCATTCTCACGATGACGTCAGTTCTATTGAAAAACACCCTGGAACACCTTCGCGTCGGTATGAATTGGAGATAAACCCAAAAGTTAAAGCCAAAAGCTCTCAGCAGCTCGTGCAATAATTTTGTACTACGTGTATTTGCATCAAAACAGATGTATATTTCTTGCTGTGCTGGGGATGTAGATTTCGTTCATTGTTCGCCTTGAGTTCAATCTAATAGTGAACAAAGTCTATTCTTACCGTAGAAGTATAGGTAACGAATGTTTTGCTCATCTCTGTAGTGGGAACCCCCGTCCAGTGACGGACCAATCAGGCTGCATAATTCTCGATCAGAACAACAGCGATCGCAAAATCTTCCAAAATTTCATCTACCTTCATAAAACGCAGCAACGGTATTGGTTACTAGAAATGTCAGAATATTTTTGAAGATCCATATTATACAGTTGTTGGTTTGTGCCTATTCGGCGGGCATTTAAAATGTCGTTAGGTTTCCAGGAATTATGGTTATGGCTTCTCCAATTTACTTAATTCCCAACTATTTATTTTTCAGAGTGAGATTGGGAATCAAAAGTTAGCCTTAAAACACGAGGTTGAAGATTCCGTAAACAAGTTTAAATTTTACGGATTGATTTAAGTTTGGGTTTCCATTTCCATGAAGTATTGCGTTCTTTATTGGATCCCTGTTAACGCTGTATCCCTGATTCGGAACACAGTGCAGCTTGGTAAAAGGTTCACCGCCATCATCTTTAGCATAATTGTGTGTTCCCCTATGTTTTTGTAGGATGCTCCGCTGGCCGCTACGGGGATCAATGCAGTAGTATATGCAGATGCCAAAATGGAGCCAGTTGTCATCATATCACTGGTGCTTGCACTTGTCCCATTGGATTTACAGGCAGATACTGTGAAACAGGTATTTGAAATATTTCCAAATTATGGTAGTGCTTATCAGAGTTTTCTTCGATTTTTATACCGCAAGAGGGCTTATAAATGAACAGAGCGGAATAATGTTCTGATAGGCTGAATTCACCCGAAGTGCCAGCCCTCTTTGCCGAGATCTCACATTCTGGTATAATATTATATAAAGTTCTTCTTCGTTTTCATAAGAAGAGGGCTAGCCCACATAGACGAGATCTCGCCAAGATCTCGCCTATACCCTAGATCTCGCCAAGGAGGGCTGGACGTTTCCCATGCAAACGCAATCAAGAGGGCTTCTCCTATAGGCGGGCTGGCGGAAACAATAGAATCAACGTAAACAATAGGATTAGAACAATTAGCGCCATCATGTCTGGCCCTCCTAGAAGGGCAAACTCTCCATGTAAAAGCAAAATAAAATCATAAGCCCTCCCCTCCTACTGGTGTAAATCCTATTTCTGAAACTGACAATTGTATTCAATTAATTGAAATTTTAATGCCAAATAAATCATGGACCTGAATGGAACGTGGAATTCTCGCTCTCATACAAACCCCTTGCCAGCATTTTCCTCATTTCTGGGTCTAAAAGATGAATGATTTTACCAAACAAATTTTCATTCTAAGTTGCTGACAGATTAACATTTCAGTTTTGACCCGCTAAATGTCTGAACTTGTTTTTAACAAACGCGGTATAAAATAGAATTTGGCAATTCTGTTTTGGTGAAATTTGTTTTAAAGACACGCGCAATAATTTCACTAAATTTAAAACTAAACAGTGTTACCTCAAATATTTCGCTGCCCATCGGCAGCCTCATCAGTGAGTTAATGCATTAAATAAAATGGTAAAATGGATAAAATGCATTGTATCATTTTGCCTTTTATTTTTCAGTTATTCTCCCACCAGAGCCAACGGAACCTCCAGAGCCATAAGAGTGACATTTTGATATGTAGAAGAATGAAGAATTACAGATGCATCTTATAATTATTGTGCTTATTGACATTGCTCGTGGAATCTTTATTACTTTTAGTTGCATTTTGATGTAATCCGTATTCTTGGTAAGCAACAAATAGTTCACCGATTCATTTAGCTGCAATTTACTGCTGTTAAAGTTTGCTGCATAGGAAAAGATTGAATCAGATATTATTATTCAGTTTGTTAAAAGTGGTGTTTTCGTTCCATAATCACGAGCAGTTTTAGTAAAACATTTTTTCCTAAGATTCCTCAAACATGCTTACAGTCATACATACATGTCGCGCCTTCATGGATACATGCCACTGCACTCAGATTCAATCTCTATTCGATTCCATATGGAATTGTAAAACATCATTATTGATTTGCTGTTTCTCTGTCAAAAAAGTTGCAACAATTAATGTATCGTTTTAATCTTCGATTGAGTTGCTAAAATCTGATCCATCTTGGAGTCGGACAAAATCTGCCTTACACGTATAAGTTGGATTTGCATAAAGGCCAGTCTCCAGCCAGTGCAATTTTCCGAGCGGGCGGAAGGTCTGTTGCTTGCGACGGGAAATGTTGCTTTGCACTTGAATGGATATTTAAGGTTGAATGAGTTTTGATTGTATAAAATTTCCGCCTGCTTGGAAAATTGCGGTGACTGGAAATTAGCCTGAGATCCGATTTATGCGAGTTCGACTGTACTTTAAATCTTTATAGTAGTGAATAAACACCTACTCTGGGTACAAGACTCTAGCATACCAGGCTCTCCATTTTATGTTAGTGCAGGGTAATGAAAACCACGACAGAAATAAAAATAGAGTGAATAATTCGTCCAGTTTTTGGTTCGGAAAAAGTTATGAGTTCCAGTTTGGGAGATCAGGAGAGGATGATGGTTAATGTATTAGTCGCGATAACTAGCAGGACGAAGATCTTAACGACCCATTGTAAACATGATCCTTTGCGCGCCGAAAGAAAAGCAAGACAAAAAGAATTTAGGCTAAATTGACTTCAGATAACACGAAGCTCGACTTTGGTACCACGAAGGATAATCGCTAGCAATGGGTCTTTCAGTCTGCTGCATGGTAGCGTTGATCGCGATGCTGTACCTTAATTTGATTGTTATTACGTCATATTGATCATGTTTTATTATACGAAAGATGCCAAACACCGTTGTTGTCCGTATAGCTTAGATATCATTTATCAAACAGCAAAAGCAAGATTTCTTGGCAATGAAAGCCACAAAAGTATTTCACAGCGCCAGTTCAGCCCTTTGATTGCAAATCAACATGGGAACCAACATAATTCATATCGGTCCCATGACAGTAGGTCATCAGGAAACGAATACTAAAAAGGTAAGCGAGAAATTTTTTGATGCAGATATATCTTTTCAATAAGAATATAGATAGGCCCTTGTTTAGAGTGCAGTTTAGCGGTAGTATTCGAATCTTCGCTTGCGCTTGCCTCCACTTAAGCGGACCAGCTTCGACCAGCTTTCATTGGTATGGAGAGCCTTTCACTTCTGCTTCATCATAAGGTTATTAGGCTTTGGGCGCTAATAACTCAGATATTTCTGAACAGAAACATGGGAATCAGATTTTGCAATTTTGACGAAAAAGTGCCCTTTTTGATTCACGAAGAGTCACCTTTTCGCTGAATGAAAAGACACAATTAACATGTCATGCCTCAAGCTTAAAATGGTTCCTACGACCCTATTTCGGAACCTATTCTTGATAAAAATGTGTCAGTGTTCGAGCTGAAGAGTTTGTAATGATTATTTTCATTCTACACATTTATACCGGGTGTCCCAAAAAAAAGGTAACAGATTTGATTGGGGCTAGCCATAAAAATTTAAGTTGAATCGACTCCTGATAAGTTTTGAAGTACTCTTAGATAGTTAACTTGAAGATTGATACCTTATTTGTTGATATTGGTGCATCAAGAGTTAGAATATTAATCTTGAAAGTCCAAATTTGCCTCCTACTCCAAACCATAGCTTTTGGGGTTTGGCCTAAGCTGTCGTCATTTGCTGTGCTGTGGAATCTCCTCAATCATAGCCAAGTACAAACAAGAAACCTCGTGCTCACATGCCACTCATACGGAAACTCCTTCAAACACTTGAGTGGCATAATTACTCTAGGGCCCTTGAAGTCATGTCAATCAGATTAAAATGGCGCCTTCGCAGGATAGGTAGACACAGAAGGCAAACAAGTCGATATATCATGAATGGAATGATATATTAGGATAGGAATAACTCGATGTATCACCCGTAAAGCTTTTTCTATATTCAGCGTTTCCTACCGCCCGTGCTCTGGATAATTGAATAACCTATGTTATCTGTCTGAAAAATTAAATATCCTCCGACTTACTACATGTCATCCCTCCAGTAACATGATGTGATCCCTCCACCTGATCGTATTTTGTAACACAATAGCATGAGATGCTTTTGTTGACACCTGAATTCAAAGCGATTAGTTGCTGCAGACAAAGGAAATTCTCTCGATCATAAATTCAAGACAAACAAAGCCGCTAAAGTTTCTCTGAAACCCAAGTAGCTAACGCGCTCGTTGTGCATTCTAGAAATTGTTTTTAAGAGCAAACATGAGCATAGATCGAGAGAAGAAGAAAATATCTACACATCTACCTCGGGCCTTCGATTTCTTTGGTTCAGAAGCTGAGCAGTATGTCTTTTAATTACACCCAAAAAAAGGGAATTGAATCGCCTCCCAATCGTCTTTTGAATCAAATAAATAAAATGCACGAGGTAGATGTGTAGAGATAGCCTTCTTCTTTCGATATATGCTCATATTTGCTCTTAAAAACAGTTTCTGGAATGCACAACGAGCAAGCTAGCTACCTGGGTTTCAGAGAAACTTTTGCGGCTTTGCTTGTTCTGAATTATTGGTTGAGAGAATTTCCTTTGTCTGCAATCGCTAATCGCTTTTGAATTGCGGTGTCAATCAAACCAACTCGTGCTATTGTCTTACCAAATCTGTCCTTGTTGTATGTTATCCATCCGAATAACTGAATTTCCTCCGACTTACTGCATGTGGTATCCTTCCCGGGTATCATTTTCGCCCCTTTTTTTCTAGCGCCGGGCATCAAAAGAAGGCAAATTTTTTTAAGCCAGTTGTCAACAGTGCTATTTCATTGTTCTTCTATGAATGTTTTACGTTTTGGAAGATATTTTTCGCGGATCTGTTCTACAGACGGCTACCTTTTTGAGGAAAAATTCTAAAGAGGGGAGAATGAATGATTTCTTGGAGTGCACACCCCCGTATAATTGAAGGCCAGGTACTCCACCAGGGTCCTTACCTTCTGCTTTCAACATAGATACTTGACAAGTGCGAATTTTCTTGTTTCAAAGAAACATTTATTCTTGATTCTTTCGATATTTCTAAGAATCGTATTTCAAGAAAAACGTTTAGTAAAACAAGAAAACCAATGTTTTATTCTAGCGTCGAATTGTGGTCTATGTTTTGGCTCTCTTGGCCATTGTCATCGGTGTACTTCTTTTACTCAACTTCCTTGGCTGTCTAAATGGACTTTGCACATTAGGCACTGATGAATATGTCAACAGCAGTGAGTGTGCTTCTAGCCCATGCCGAAACGGAGGAAATTGCACGGATGGCGTGAATGGATATACGTGTACGTGTACTGCAGGATACGGTGGAATTCACTGTGATGTCAACATCAACGAGTGTGCTTCTAGGCCGTGTCATCATGGAGGAAACTGCACGGATCACGTGAATGGATATACGTGTACGTGTACTGCAGGATACAGTGGAAAAACTTGTGATGAGCACATCAATGAGTGTACATTTAGCCACTGTGAAAATGGAGGGACATGCATAGATACCTTGACTGGACACACTTGTAAGTGTGTTGCAGGATACAGTGGAACTGACTGTCATATCAACATCAATGAGTGTGCTTCTAGGCCGTGTCATCATGGAGGAAACTGCACGGATCACGTGAATGGATATACGTGTACGTGTACTGGAGGATACAGTGGAAAAACTTGTGATTTGCACATCGACGGTTGTACTTTTAGCCACTGTGAAAATGGAGGGACATGCATAGATACCGTGACTGGACACATCTGTAAGTGTGTTGCAGGATACAGTGGAATTGACTGTCATATCAACACCGATGAGTGTGCTTCTAGCCCATGTAAAAGAGGAACAACGTGCAATGATGGCCTGAATGGATATACGTGTACATGTGGTAAAATTATCACGGAATGTCCTAAGCTTCATGAAACATGCAATAGTGTTACTGGAACATGTGTCTGCGCACCTGGATATATTGGAAAAGATTGCACAACACGTGAGTATATTCATTCTTCTGAAATTAAAAATTATAAATGGATGTAGGTTTAAGTGTGCTGCAGGATACAGTGAAATTGACTGTGAAACGAACGTCAATGAGTGTGCTTCTAGCCCCTGTAGAAATGGAGGTAACTGCACGGATGGTTGTGAATGGATATACGTGCACGTGTTCTGCAGGATATAGTGGAATTCAATGAAACGTGAACATCGATGAGTGTGCTTCTCGGTGCTTCTAGCCCGTGTAAAGGGGGAACAATATGCAGTGATGGGGTGTAGGAATATACGTGCACGTGTGCTCTTGGTTACAGTAGATGTCCCAATGTCAATGAACTTTGCAATAAAACCAATGGATATTGTACTTGCAAACCTGGCTGGATATATTGGAATGACTTGTGCACGGCGTGAGTATATGTTGAAAACTTTAAGAATTTTGTCTCTTAGCTTTGTGGTAGAATTACTCCACTCTAGGCCAGTTCTTGTAGTAGAAACATGATGGTGGATGTTTGGCTGATTTATATGGTTTGAACCCCCGCCCAGCCTCATGTTGATAGATCAATAAAATTGCGTAAGTTTCGATTGGAAAAATAGCCATCGCAAAGTTTTTACAGCAAGGAGGAATGCAGCATTGAAGGGTACTCAAACTCATCCCCAGGGTCTTTTGTTAATTGGGACGACAAGAGGCCCTGAGAACGAGGTTGTAGGTTACTAAAAAAATCCAGAATATTTTGACAAACCATATTCGACGGAGGTTTTAAGCAGTGATATAATCTTCATTGTGGTCATTATCTAATTCATTTTTCAGAGCAAGATAAGGAAGTAAAACTTACTTTCAAATAAATGAAGTTGAAATTTCTGTGAACAAATTGGATTGCTACCCATGATCCTTTGTAGCGCCAAAGTCGACTTTCGTGTTATCTAAGTTATTTTTGGCCTAAATTCTCTTTGTCTTGCATTTCATTCTGCGCACAAAGGATCATGGTTGACAATGGGTCTCTAATGGATTGCATCATGTGTCTACTTTTCCAAGATATATTGCATTCCTTCGTCGAATACCAGTTAAAGCTTCCTAATTGGAACGCAATGCATCTTGGTGGAAGGCTCCTCCTTCGCCACCATCTTTAGCATAATTGTAGCGGATGAGTCACAATAAACGTGAGGTGCTTGGCAATATTTTTCGATGCATTTTAATTTGCGAATTTGTTTCTATATAACATAATTCATTGCATAGAAGAAAGACTGACTTAGATTTGAACATTTGTTTTGTCGAGATCGGTCATTCTCCACGATTACAAGCGATTTTAACAAAATGGTGTTTCACAATGTTCCTAAAAAGGTCCAAAGTTCTGTCTGGCGGACTTTGCTTATTTGATTCAGAAGCCGAGCAGAAGGCATTGTAATTCTCGCGTATTTAGGGCTCAAATAAAACACTTAACAAAACAGCTCCTGAATCAAATAAACAAAATCCGCCAGACAGAACTTTAGATGTGTCCTTCTTCTTTCGTTATAAGAACATAACTTCTCTTAAAATCCACTTTTCGTGTGCACAAGGCGAGAGTTTGCCCTGCTAGTTTCGGGGAAACATTTGCAGCATTGCTTGTTTTAAAGTATTGGTTAAAAGAGTTTCCTTTGTCTGCAATCGCCAATCGCTTTGAATTGAGGTGTCAATCAAATGCAACTGTTTCGATTGTATTACAAAAACTGCCCTTGTTAAAAAACAAGGACAGATTTGGTAAGACAATAGCATGAGTTGTTTTTGATTGACTCCGCAATTCATAGCGATTAGCAATTGCAAACAAAGACAATTTCTCAACCAGTAATTCAAAACAAACAAAGCCGCAAAAGCTTCTCTGAAACCCAGGTAGATAGCTCGCTTGTGCATTCCAGTAATTGTTTTTAAGAGCAAACATGTGCATATATCGAAAGAAGAAGGATATATCTACATATCTACTGCGGGCATTTCATCTTTTTGATTGAAAAGCCGATTGGGAGGCGATTCAATTGTCTGTTTTTAGGTGTAATTGAAAAACTTACTGCTCAGCTTCTGAACCAAAGAAATAAAATTCCCGATGTAGATGTGCAGATATGTATTTTTTCTTTCGATATATGCTCATGTTTGCTCTTAAAACAATTTCTGGAATGCACAACGAGCGAGCTAGCTACCTGGGTTTTAGAGAAACTTTTGCGGCTTTGTTTGTTTTGAATTTATGATCGAGAGAATTTCCTTTGTCTGCAGCAACTAATCGCTTTGAATTCAGGTGTCAACACAAGCATCCCATGCTATTGTGTTACAAAATCTGTCCTTGTTTTCCTTGTTGGCTATATCACAAAATCGTAAATAAATACGGAAAGAAATGACCGATTTCATCAAACTAAATTTCTGTTACTGATTCATCTTTGTTCTGCCACATACACGTATTTTTTTTTAATAAGAAACTGCCCATAAGAAACTCAACTCTCAGATCGCCAAAAATTTAAGAAACTCCAGTACTGGGAAAATATAACTTAAGAAATTATTTATTTTGATAAAGGAAAGCCTTGATATAATTTTACTTTACTTTCACTTGTTTCCTGTATCATATTACTCGCAAGGTACTTGAGTAATGTCTAAACATTGAAAAGGCTTAAAAATCTTCTTTTGAAATGTTTACTAGGGCACAGGTAGTGAACATGAAGATTGTTATGGAACCTCTAAGAACTCCTAAGAAACTCTGAGTACTCAAAATCTGATAATTTTAAGAAAATTTCAGTACTGGCCCAAATTCTTAGTTTCTTATAAAAATAATACGTGTATGACTTCAGCACACTCACCAAAATATGGCTTGCTATGGTTGTTATGTTATGCTTGTTATACTTTTTCTGGCTCACCCGGCATATTCTCCCATATTTTCGCAGAATGCACTGCTGGCCGTTACGGGGATCAATGTACTCGCATATGCAGATGCCAAAATGGAGCCACTTGTCATTATGCTACTGGTGCTTGCAAGTGTCCCACTGGATTTACAGGCAGATACTGTGAAACAGGTATTTGAAATATTTCCAAATAATTAAGAAAATTGAAATCAATCTTGAACGAGTTAAGATTTCTCTTCCATCACAAAAACTTTGCAAAGGCTGTTTAGAATGTAAAAACTGAATAGAAATTTAATATTCTGATCGCCCGAACGTCTGTGCAATAGTCTCAAGAGGTTGTTCAGCGCGACGAAAGGATAATATCATGTTGTTGATGGGATACATGCAGTACATCGGAGGATAGATAACAATTAGATTTATGACCTAGAGTCTCTTGCTTCCCTGTGCTTTTTGACTTCAAGATGGCACTTCGGTCAACAGAGACTCATAATATTACTCTAAAAGACCTGACCCTATTTAGGCCCAAACTCTGAGCTTCTTAGAGTACCAATCAGATTGCGAGATTTGGCAAAGAACAATAAGTTTTAAGCACTCGATTCGATTGACACAGTTGATTAGACTTGAATGAAGTTGCTGCGGCAGGTACTTGAAGATTTCTCTGGTACGTTTTGGTCTTAAAAACATGGAAATTGCAGCATTAAAGGACTCATTTTGCACTTACCAGGCAAAGTGAACTTTCTTCATCAGATGTATACCAGGTTTCGTTGATTAAGTGTCTGCTTACCGTGGTTTTTATCGTATTTCCTTCCATTGAATAGAGCCGGAGCAGTTGTTCGATCATGATTCAAACGATTGAATGCAGAAAATAGGCTCAGATGTTTCATTGTTTCATTTTGAGTCTCATGTTGTTGATGGGATACATGCAGATTTTGTAGATTGCTATGTACACTGACACAGCAGTGCAACCAATAAAATGCACTAGATTTGTTGGATTGACCAATTAATGCCCCACTCGATAACCTGGTTTAGTTAGCCTGCGTGCAGACTCGACTGGCTTCTTTTCAGAGAGGTATCTGAAAATAATACCCCATTCATATTTGCAACTTAAACCAGCTGAACTAAACCAAGTGCCTTCTAATTAGTCAATCCAATAAATCGAATGCATTTGATTGGATGGAAATTAACCTGGTTTAGATAAAACTGATTTAACTGTGTCAGTGTGAATGCGGTATAAATCAGTTGAGTCTGCACGCAGGCTAGGTTTAGTTTAAGCTGGTTTAACCAAGGGCCCTAGGACGACATTAAAGTCGTCCCATTGCACTGATTTTGTCATTGCACGATCTTACCTATCCAACGTTGTCCTTGGTTGTTTCTTTGTTGATTATCTCTTGGTTTTGCTTTTTAAACGCCATATATCCCATGTTTTCTCAAATTGAAATAAACCGTTATATAACAAAATCAGTGCAATGGGACGACTTTAATCAAGGGTGTTAGGACACGAACGTGTTGATTACATATTTATTTACCTTATTTTGATCCTTGTCTTGATTTCTTGTCTTCTTTGCTTCTCTGTTTCGTCTTCAACCGGTTTGTGCAACTGAACGGTTTATTAGGCCCAAATGCTTCGTGTTATTTTGAATATATCTTACTTGTATTCCTGTGCCTTAGCACGCCTTCACCTGAGAAGGGTTTCAAACCGCAGTGCATAAATCGTTGGTTATGGCACTGCGGCTTGAAACCCTTCTCAGGTGAAGGCGTGCTAAGACACAGGAATACAAGGAAGATATATTCAAAATAACACGAAGCATTTGGGCCTAATAAACCGTTCAGTTGCACAAACCAGTTCAAGACGAAACAGAGAAGCAAAGAAGACAAGAAATCAAGACAAGGATCAAAATAAGGTAAATAAATATGTAATCAACACGTTCGTGTCCTAACACCCTTGCTTTAATGTCTTCCTAAGGCCCTTGGTTTAACTTGCAATGTCAATGGGGCAATGCATACCATTATCATCACATGGTATGGTACATTTATACTTCAATATGTTAATATTTTGCCATTTTCTTTTCAGGTGTTTTCCCACCAGAGCCAACAGAAGCTCCAGAGAGAATGACACAGCAACCTGTGAAAGAATAAAGAAATGCAGACGAAGCTCGTAACTATTGACTTTGTTTGTGGAATCTAGTTTCTGTCACTCATTTTATTTATTCATTATATCTGATGAGCAACAATATGTGCGGCGTTAGTCGATTTATACGGATTTAATTCATTGCTCTAATTAGATATTTTGAAATTTGTTGTATAAGAAAATTCTAAGTTAGATATTAATATTTATTTTGTTGAATTGGTGTTTCCATTTCATAATCAACATATAAGCAATTTTAGCTAAAAATGTTTAAGCAAGATTCCTGAAATAAGCCTTAGAAGATATTCCCTCTCTATTCCATAAATGAACCTGTAAACCAGAGTCGAGAAGAAGGTCAAGCCTTCCTCTAAATGCCAGTTTCTTGACTTGAAGACAACTGGTCAAAAGAAGGGGACATGTCTTCACAATTTTAGGTGCTTCGCTAAAATAATGCTAAATAAAATCCCAATGTATTCTCAGACTCACCCTCTAGATTACGGAGCTGTTTTTTTGGACTTAACTTGCTCGTCCTTGTTGTTGACGGAAAATATCAGTATCAACCATGGGTAGTTAGACACTGCTGGTGTGCTTCTATGGAGAAGAGCTGGATAATATGTATCTGCGGAGGGACATTTTCTATAGTACTGCGGAGGAGATATCTTCGGGGGAAATTTTTTATAGTACTGCGGGGGAGATATCTGCGGGGGAAATTTTTATAGTACGGCGGAGGAGATATCATATTTTCGTCCTTTCGATATCTCCTCCGCAGTACTACAAAAATTTCCCCCGCAGATACATATCATCCAGCGCTCCTCCATAGAAGCACACCAGCAGTGTCTAACTACCCATGTATCAACTAATGAAAAAGATTAGGCCCTGGTCACACATTTTGTCAGAATTTCACGAAGATCGACTTTGGTACCACGAAGGATCATCGCTAGGGCATCGCTAGCAATGGGTCTTTTAGTCTGCTGCTACATGGTTACTTTAGTTATGATGCTGTACCTTAATTTGATTGTTATTACGTCATATTGATCATGTTTTATTATACGAAAGATGCCAAACACCATTATTGTCCGTATAGCTTAGATATCATTTATCAAACAGCAAAAGCAAGATTTCTTGGCAATGAAAGCCTCAAAAGCATTTCACAGCGCCAGTTCAGCCCTTTGATTGCAAATCAACATGGGAACCAACATAATTCATATCGGTCCCATGACAGTAGGTCATCAGGAAACGAATACTAAAAAGGTAAGCGAGAAATTTTTTGATGCAGATATATTTTTTCAATAAAAATATAGGCCCTCGTTTAGAGTGCAGTTTAGCGGTAGCATTGGAATCTTCGCTTGCGCTTGCCTCCACTTAAGCCGACCAGCTTCGACCAGCTTTCATGCTTTCATTGATTCTTGGCTCGTGCGATATTTCTAAGAATCTTATTTCAAGAAAAACGTTTCATAAAACAAGAAAACAAATACTTTCTTCTAGCGTCGAATTGTAGTCTATGTTTTGGCTCTCTTGGCCATTGTCATCGGTGTGCTCCTTTTACTCAACTTCCTTGGCTGTCTAAATGGACTTTGCACATTAGGCACTGATGAATATGTCAACAGCAGTGAGTGTGCTTCTAGCCCATGCCGAAACGGAGGAAATTGCAAGGATGGCGTGAATGGATATACGTGTACGTGTACTGCAGGATACGGTGGAATTCATTGTGATGTCAACATCAACGAGTGTGCTTCTAGGCCGTGTCATCATGGAGGAAACTGCACGGATCACGTGAATGGATATACGTGTACGTGTACTGCAGGATACAGTGGAGTTCATTGTGATGTCAACATCGATGAGTGTGCTTCTAGCCCATGCCGAAACGGAGGAAATTGCACGGATGGCGTGAATGGATATACGTGTACGTGTGCTGCAGGATACAGTGGAGTTCATTGTGATGTCAACATCGATGAATGTGCTTCTAGCCCATGTAAAAGAGGAACAACGTGCAATGATGGCCTGAATGGATATACGTGTACATGTGGTCAAAGGATCACGGAATGCCCTAAGCTTCATGAAACATGCAACAGTGTTACTGGAACATGTGTCTGCGCACCTGGATATATTGGAAAAGATTGCACAACACGTGAGTATATTCATTCTTCTGAAATTAAAAATTATAAATGGATGTAGGTTTAAGTGTGCTGCAGGATACAGTGAAATTGACTGTGAAACGAACGTCAATGAGTGTGCTTCAAGCCCTTGTAGAAATGTAGGTAACTGCACGGATGGTGTGAATGAATATACGTGCACGTGTTCTGCAGGATATAGTGGAATTCAATGAAACGTGAACATCGATGAGTGTGCTTCTCGGTGCTTCTAGCCCGTGTAAAGGGGGAACAATATGCAGTGATGGGGTGTAGGAATATACGTGCACGTGTGCTCTTGGGGTGTAGGAATATACGTGCAGTAGATGTCCCAATGTCAATGAACTTTGCAATAAAACCAATGGATATTGTACTTGCAAACCTGGCTGGATATATTGGAATGACTTGTGCACGGCGTGAGTATATGTTGAAAACTTTAAGAATTTTGTCTCTTAGCTTTGTGGTAGAATTACTCCACTCTAGGCCAGTTCTTGTAGTAGAAACATGATGGTGGATGTTTGGCTGATTTATATGGTTTGAACCCCCGCCCAGCCTCATGTTGATAGATCAATAAAATTGCGTAAGTTTCGATTGGAAAAATAGCCATCGCAAAGTTTTTACAGCAAGGAGGAATGCAGCATTGAAGGGTACTCAAACTCATCCCCAGGGTCTTTTGTTAATTGGGACGACAAGAGGCCCTGAGAACGAGGTTGTAGGTTACTGAAAAAATCCAGAATATTTTGACAAACCATATTCGACGGAGGTTTTCAGCAGTGATATCACCTTCATTGTGGTCATTATCTAATTCATTTTCAGAGCAAGATAAGGAAGTAAAACTTACTTTCAAATAAATGAAGTTGAAATTTCTGTGAACAAATTGGATTGCTACCCATGATCCTTTGTAGCGCCAAAGTCGACTTTCGTGTTATCTAAGTCATTTTTGGCCTAAATTCTCTTTGTCTTGCATTTCATTCTGCGCACAAAGGATCATGGTTGACAATGGGTCTCTAATGGATTGCATCGCGTGTCTACTTTTCCAAGATATATTGCATTCCTTCGTCGAATACCAGTTAAAGCTTCCTAATTGGAACGCAATGCATCTTGGTGGAAGGCTCCTCCTTCGCCACCATCTTTAGCATAATTGTAGCGGATGAGTCACAATAAACGTGAGGTGCTTGGCAATATTTTTCGATGCATTTTAATTTGCGAATTTGTCTCTATATAACATAATTCATTGCATAGAAGAAAGACTGACTTAGATTTGAACATTTGTTTTGTCGAGATCGGTCATTCTCCACGATTACAAGCGATTTTAACAAAATGGTGTTTCACAATGTTCCTAAAAAGGTCCAAAGTTCTGTCTGGCGGACTTTGCTTATTTGATTCAGAAGCCGAGCAGAAGGCATTGTAATTCTCGCGTATTTAGGGCTCAAATAAAACACTTAACAAAACAGCTCCTGAATCAAATAAACAAAATCCGCCAGACAGAACTTTAGATGTGTCCTTCTTCTTTCGTTATAAGAACATAACTTCTCTTAAAATCCACTTTTCGTGTGCACAAGGCGAGAGTTTGCCCTGCTAGTTTCGGGGAAACATTTGCAGCATTGTTTGTTTTAAAGTATTGGTTAAAATTTTTTCTTTTGTCTGCAATCGCCAATCGCTTTGAATTGAGGTGTCAATCAAATGCAACTGTTTCGATTGTATTACAAAAACTGCCCTTGTTAAAAAACAAGGACAGATTTGGTAAGACAATAGCATGAGTTGTTTTTGATTGACTCCGCAATTCATAGCGATTAGCAATTGCAAACAAAGACAATTTCTCAACCAGTAATTCAAAACAAACAAAGCCGCAAAAGCTTCTCTGAAACCCAGGTAGATAGCTCGCTTGTGCATTCCAGTAATTGTTTTTAAGAGCAAACATGTGCATATATCGAAAGAAGAAGGATACATCTACATATCTACTGCGGGCATTTCATCTTTTTGATTGAAAAGCCGATTGGGAGGCGATTCAATTGTCTGTTTTTAGGTGTAATTGAAAAACTTACTGCTCAGCTTCTGAACCAAAGAAATAAAATTCCCGATGTAGATGTGCAGATATGTATTTTTTCTTTCGATATATGCTCATGTTTGCTCTTAAAACAATTTCTGGAATGCACAACGAGCGAGCTAGCTACCTGGGTTTTAGAGAAACTTTTGCGGCTTTGTTTGTTTTGAATTTATGATCGAGAGAATTTCCTTTGTCTGCAGCAACTAATCGCTTTGAATTCAGGTGTCAACACAAGCATCTGATGCTATTGTGTTACAAAATCTGTCCTTGTTTTCCTTGTTGGCTATATCACAAAATCGTAAATAAATACGGAAAGAAATGACCGATTTCATCAAACTAAATTTCTGTTACTGATTCATCTTTGTTCTGCCACATACACGTATTTTTTTTAATAAGAAACTGCCCATAAGAAACTCAACTCTCAGATCGCCAAAAATTTAAGAAACTCCAGTACTGGGAAAATATAACTTAAGAAATTATTTATTTTGATAAAGGAAATCCTTGATATAATTTTACTTTACTTTCACTTGTTTCCTGTATCATATTACTCGCAAGGTACTTGAGTAATGTCTAAACATTGAAAAGGCTTAAAAATCTTCTTTTGAAATGTTTACTAGGGCACAGGTAGTGAACATGAAGATTGTTATGGAACCTCTAAGAACTCCTAAGAAACTCTGAGTACTCAAAATCTGATAATTTTAAGAAAATTTCAGTACTGGCCCAAATTCTTAGTTTCTTATAAAAATAATACGTGTATGACTTCAGCACACTCACCAAAATATGGCTTGAGGTTGTTATGACTCATCCAGAAAAACCTCTAGGGGTTTTTATAAAGCAACATAAGGGTTTCTATAAAAACCCATGAGAAGGGTTTTTATAAGCACCTCTAGGGGTTGCGTATTTGTAGGCTGATGAAAAACCCCTTGAGGTTGTTATAACACGCTCAAAGGGTTTTTTGAAAAACCCATCCAAGGGGTTCTTATAAAAACCCAAAGGAAGGGTTCTTGGAAAAACCCATAACAGAGGGTTTTTCTAAAAACCCCTGAAAGGGGTTTTTATAAGAACCTCTAGGGGTTGCCTATTTGTAGGCTGCTGAAAAACCCCTGGAGGTTTTTCTTAGCACCTTTATTTTTTTGAGTGTATGGTTGTTATGTTATGCTTGTTATACTTTTTCTGGCTCACCCGGCATATTCTCCCATATTTTCGCAGAATGCACTGCTGGCCGTTACGGGGATCAATGTACTCGCATATGCAGATGCCAAAATGGAGCCACTTGTCATTATGCTACTGGTGCTTGCAAGTGTCCCACTGGATTTACAGGCAGATACTGTGAAACAGGTATTTGAAATATTTCCAAATAATTAAGAAAATTGAAATCAATCTTGAACGAGTTAAGATTTCTCTTCCATCACAAAAACTTTGCAAAGGCTGTTTAGAATGTAAAAACTGAATAGAAATTTAATATTCTGATCGCCCGAACGTCTGTGCAATAGTCTCAAGAGGTTGTTCAGCGCGACGAAGGGATAATATCATGTTGTTGATGGGATACATGCAGTACATCGGAGGATAGATAACAATTAGATTTATGACCTAGAGTCTCTTGCTTCCCTGTGCTTTTTGACTTCAAGATGGCACTTCGGTCAACAGAGACTCATAATATTACTCTAAAAGACCTGACCCTATTTAGGCCCAAACTCTGAGCTTCCTAGAGTACCAATCAGATTGCGAGATTTGGCAAAGAACAATAAGTTTTAAGCACTCGATTCGATTGACACAGTTGATTAGACTTGAATGAAGTTGCTGCGGCAGGTACTTGAAGATTTCTCTGGTACGTTTTGGTCTTAAAAACATGGAAATTGCAGCATTAAAGGACTCATTTTGCACTTACCAGGCAAAGTGAACTTTCTTCATCAGATGTATACCAGGTTTCGTTGATTAAGTGTCTGCTTACCGTGGTTTTTATCGTATTTCCTTCCATTGAATAGAGCCGGAGCAGTTGTTCGATCATGATTCAAACGATTGAATGCAGAAGATAGGGTCAGGTTTTTGACTGTTTCATTATGAGTCTCTGTTGAGCAAGGTTTACCGCAGGGATACAAGGGACTCATCGTCATAAGTCTAGATAACAACGTGTCGTGTCGTGGGAGGTAAAGTAGTTAGTAAGGTGGAGGTTGTTCAGTTATCCAGTGAGATAACAAACAGTGGAACAGAGGGATAACATCTAGATTACTGCATAGACGTTGTGCAAGGTGTAAATGCTACATAGATAGATAACTATAACTTAGTATCAAATAGAAGATAGACTTTTATCGATATATTACGGCAAGATTTTGATATCCGGTAACCAGCATCTGACATGTTATTCAACCTTGCCCAAACTCTAAATTCTTTGCAGACTGCTATGTACACTTACACAGTTAAAGTGCAACCAATAAAATGCACTAGATTTGTTGGATTGACCAATTGATGCCCAAATCGATAACCTGGTTCACGGGCGGTAGGAAACACTAAATTTAGAAAAAGCTTATTGTTGATACATCGAGTTGTTCCTTTCCCAGTATATCATTCCATTCGTGATATATCGACTTGTTTTCCTTCTATGTCTACCTCTCCTGCGAAGGCGCCATTTTAATCCGATTGACATGCCTTCAAGGGCCATTTTACCACACTTGAGTGGCATAATTACTCGAGGGCCCATAATTACTCGAGAGACACCACAAGGAAAACAGGTCGATAGATCACGAATGGAATGATATATTAGGATAAAAATAACTCTATGTATCAACCATAAAGCTTTTTCCAAATTCAGCGTTTCCTACCGCCCGTGCCAGGTTTAGTTAGCCTGCGTGCAGACTCGACTGGCTTCTTTTCAGAGAGGTATCTGAAAATAATACCCCATTCATATTTGCAACTTAAACCAGCTGAACTAAACCAGGTGCCTTCTAATTGGTCAATCCAATAAATCGAATGCATTTGATTGGATGGAAATTAACCTGGTTTAGATAAAACTGATTTAACTGTGTCAGTGTGAATGCGGCATAAATCAGTCGAGTCTTCACGCAAGCTAGGTTTAGTTTAAGCTGGTTTAACCAAGGGCCCTAGGACGACATTAAAGTCGTCCCATTGCACTGATTTTGTCATTGCACGATCTTACCTATCCAACGTTGTCCTTGGTTGTTTCTTTGTTGATTATCTCTTGGTTTTGCTTTTTAAACGCCATATATCCCATGTTTTCTCAAATTGAAATAAACCGTTATATAACAAAATCAGTGCAATGGGACGACTTTAATCAAGGGTGTTAGGACACGAACGTAATGATTACATATTTATTTACCTTATTTTGATCCTTGTCTTGATTTCTTGTCTTCTTTGCTTCTCTGTTTCGTCTTCAACTGGTTTGTGCAACTGAACGGTTTATTAGGCCCAAATGCTTCGTGTTATTTTGAATATATCTTCCTTGTATTCCTGTGTCTTAGCACGCCTTCACCTGAGAAGGGTTTCAAACCGCAGTGCATAAGTCGTTGGTTATGGCACTGCGGCTTGAAACCTTTCTTCTGCGAAGACGTGCTAAGACACAGGAATACAAGGAAGATATATTCAAAATAACACGAAGCATTTGGGCCTAATAAACAGTTCAGTTGCACAAACCAGTTCAAGACGAAACAGAGAAGCAAAGAAGACAAGAAATCAAGACAAGGATCAAAATAAGGTAAATAAATATGTAATCAACACGTTCGTGTCCTAACACCCTTGCTTTAATGTCTTCCTAAGGCCCTTGGTTTAACTTGCAATGTCAATGGGGCAATGCATACCATTATCATCACATGGTATGGTACATTTATACTTCAATATGTTAATATTTTGCCATTTTCTTTTCAGGTGTTTTCCCACCAGAGCCAACAGAAGCTCCAGAGAGAATGACACAGCAACCTGTGAAAGAATAAAGAAATGCAGACGAAGCTCGTAACTATTGACTTTGTTTGTGGAATCTAGTTTCTGTCACTCATTTTATTTATTCATTATATCTGATGAGCAACAATATGTGCGGCGTTAGTCGATTTATACGGATTTAATTCATTGCTCTAATTAGATATTTTGAAATTTGTTGTATAAGAAAATTCTAAGTTAGATATTAATATTTATTTTGTTGAATTGGTGTTTCCATTTCATAATCAACATATAAGCAATTTTAGCTAAAAATGTTTAAGCAAGATTCCTGAAATAAGCCTTAGAAGATATTCCCTCTCTATTCCATAAATGAACCTGTAAACCAGAGTCGAGAAGAAGGTCAAGCCTTCCTCTAAATGCCAGTTTCTTGACTTGAAGACAACTGGTCAAAAGAAGGGGACATGTCTTCACAATTTTAGGTGCTTCGCTAAAATATAGCTAAATAAAATCCTAATGTATTCTCAGACTCACCCTCTAGATTACGGAGCTGCTTTTTTTGGACTTAACTTGCTCGTCCTTGTTGTTGACGGAAAATATCAGTATCAACCATGGGTAGTTAGACACTGCTGGTGTGCTTCTATGGAGAAGAGCTGGATAATATGTATCTGCGGAGGGACATTTTCTATAGTACTGCGGAGGAGATATCTTCGGGGGAAATTTTTTATAGTACTGCGGGGGAGATATCTGCGGGGGAAATTTTTATAGTACGGCGGAGGAGATATCATATTTTCGTCCTTTCGATATCTCCTCCGCAGTACTACAAAAATTTCCCCGCAGATACATATCATCCAGCGCTCCTCCATGGAAGCACACCAGCAGTGTCTAACTACCCATGTATCAACTAATGAAAAAGATTAGGCCCTGGTCACACATTTTGTCAGAATTTCACGAAGATCGACTTTGGTACCACGAAGGATCATCGCTAGGGCATCGCTAGCAATGGGTCTTTTAGTCTGCTGCTACATGGTTACTTTAGTTATGATGCTGTACCTTAATTTGATTGTTATTACGTCATATTGATCATGTTTTATTATACGAAAGATGCCAAACACCATTATTGTCCGTATAGCTTAGATATCATTTATCAAACAGCAAAAGCAAGATTTCTTGGCAATGAAAGCCTCAAAAGTATTTCACAGCGCCAGTTCAGCCCTTTGATTGCAAATCAACATGGGAACCAACATAATTCATATCGGTCCCATGACGGCAGGTCATCAGGAAACGAATACTAAAAAGGTAAGCGAGAAATTTTTTGATGCAGATATATTTTTTCAATAAAAATATAGGCCCTCGTTTAGAGTGCAGTTTAGCGGTAGTATTCGAATCTTCGCTTGCGCTTGCCTCCACTTAAGCCGACCAGCTTCGACCAGCTTTCATGCTTTCATTGATTCTTGGCTCGTGCGATATTTCTAAGAATCTTATTTCAAGAAAAACGTTTCATAAAACAAGAAAACAAATACTTTCTTCTAGCGTCGAATTGTAGTCTATGTTTTGGCTCTCTTGGCCATTGTCATCGGTGTGCTCCTTTTACTCAACTTCCTTGGCTGTCTAAATGGACTTTGCACATTAGGCACTGATGAATATGTCAACAGCAGTGAGTGTGCTTCTAGCCCATGCCGAAACGGAGGAAATTGCACGGATGGCGTGAATGGATATACGTGTACGTGTACTGCAGGATACGGTGGAATTCACTGTGATGTCAACATCAACGAGTGTGCTTCTAGGCCGTGTCATCATGGAGGAAACTGCACGGATCACGTGAATGGATATACGTGTACGTGTACTGCAGGATACAGTGGAGTTCATTGTGATGTCAACATCGATGAGTGTGCTTCTAGCCCATGCCGAAACGGAGGAAATTGCACGGATGGCGTGAATGGATATACGTGTACGTGTGCTGCAGGATACAGTGGAGTTCATTGTGATGTCAACATCGATGAATGTGCTTCTAGCCCATGTAAAAGAGGAACAACGTGCAATGATGGCCTGAATGGATATACGTGTACATGTGGTCAAAGGATCACGGAATGCCCTAAGCTTCATGAAACATGCAACAGTGTTACTGGAACATGTGTCTGCGCACCTGGATATATTGGAAAAGATTGCACAACACGTGAGTATATTCATTCTTCTGAAATTAAAAATTATAAATGGATGTAGGTTTAAGTGTGCTGCAGGATACAGTGAAATTGACTGTGAAACGAACGTCAATGAGTGTGCTTCAAGCCCTTGTAGAAATGTAGGTAACTGCACGGATGGTGTGAATGAATATACGTGCACGTGTTCTGCAGGATATAGTGGAATTCAATGAAACGTGAACATCGATGAGTGTGCTTCTCGGTGCTTCTAGCCCGTGTAAAGGGGGAACAATATGCAGTGATGGGGTGTAGGAATATACGTGCACGTGTGCTCTTGGTTACAGTAGATGTCCCAATGTCAATGAACTTTGCAATAAAACCAATGGATATTGTACTTGCAAACCTGGCTGGATATATTGGAATGACTTGTGCACGGCGTGAGTATATGTTGAAAACTTTAAGAATTTTGTCTCTTAGCTTTGTGGTAGAATTACTCCACTCTAGGCCAGTTCTTGTAGTAGAAACATGATGGTGGATGTTTGGCTGATTTATATGGCTTGAACCCCCGCCCAGCCTCATGTTGATAGATCAATAAAATTGCGTAAGTTTCGATTGGAAAAATAGCCATCGCAAAGTTTTTACAGCAAGGAGGAATGCAGCATTGAAGGGTACTCAAACTCATCCCCAGGGTCTTTTGTTAATTGGGACGACAAGAGGCCCTGAGAACGAGGTTGTAGGTTACTAAAAAAGTCCAGAATATTTTGACAAACCATATTCGACGGAGGTTTTCAGCAGTGATATCACCTTCATTGTGGTCATTATCTAATTCATTTTTCAGAGCAAGATAAGGAAGTAAAACTTACTTTCAAATAAATGAAGTTGAAATTTCTGTGAACAAATTGGATTGCTACCCATGATCCTTTGTAGCGCCAAAGTCGACTTTCGTGTTATCTAAGTCATTTTTGGCCTAAATTCTCTTTGTCTTGCATTTCATTCTGCGCACAAAGGATCATGGTTGACAATGGGTCTCTAATGGATTGCATCGCGTGTCTACTTTTCCAAGATATATTGCATTCCTTCGTCGAATACCAGTTAAAGCTTCCTAATTGGAACGCAATGCATCTTGGTGGAAGGCTCCTCCTTCGCCACCATCTTTAGCATAATTGTAGCGGATGAGTCACAATAAACGTGAGGTGCTTGGCAATATTTTTCGATGCATTTTAATTTGCGAATTTGTTTCTATATAACATAATTCATTGCATAGAAGAAAGACTGACTTAGATTTGAACATTTGTTTTGTCGAGATCGGTCATTCTCCACGATTACAAGCGATTTTAACAAAATGGTGTTTCACAATGTTCCTAAAAAGGTCCAAAGTTCTGTCTGGCGGACTTTGCTTATTTGATTCAGAAGCCGAGCAGAAGGCATTGTAATTCTCGCGTATTTAGGGCTCAAATAAAACACTTAACAAAACAGCTCCTGAATCAAATAAACAAAATCCGCCAGACAGAACTTTAGATGTGTCCTTCTTCTTTCGTTATAAGAACATAACTTCTCTTAAAATCCACTTTTCGTGTGCACAAGGCGAGAGTTTGCCCTGCTAGTTTCGGGGAAACATTTGCAGCATTGTTTGTTTTAAAGTATTGGTTAAAAGAGTTTCCTTTGTCTGCAATCGCCAATCGCTTTGAATTGAGGTGTCAATCAAATGCAACTGTTTCGATTGTATTACAAAAACTGCCCTTGTTAAAAAACAAGGACAGATTTGGTAAGACAATAGCATGAGTTGTTTTTGATTGACTCCGCAATTCATAGCGATTAGCAATTGCAAACAAAGACAATTTCTCAACCAGTAATTCAAAACAAACAAAGCCGCAAAAGCTTCTCTGAAACCCAGGTAGATAGCTCGCTTGTGCATTCCAGTAATTGTTTTTAAGAGCAAACATGTGCATATATCGAAAGAAGAAGGATACATCTACATATCTACTGCGGGCATTTCATCTTTTTGATTGAAAAGCCGATTGGGAGGCGATTCAATTGTCTGTTTTTAGGTGTAATTGAAAAACTTACTGCTCAGCTTCTGAACCAAAGAAATAAAATTCCCGATGTAGATGTGCAGATATGTATTTTTTCTTTCGATATATGCTCATGTTTGCTCTTAAAACAATTTCTGGAATGCACAACGAGCGAGCTAGCTACCTGGGTTTTAGAGAAACTTTTGCGGCTTTGTTTGTTTTGAATTTATGATCGAGAGAATTTCCTTTGTCTGCAGCAACTAATCGCTTTGAATTCAGGTGTCAACACAAGCATCTGATGCTATTGTGTTACAAAATCTGTCCTTGTTTTCCTTGTTGGCTATATCACAAAATCGTAAATAAATACGGAAAGAAATGACCGATTTCATCAAACTAAATTTCTGTTACTGATTCATCTTTCTTCTGCCACATACACGTATTTTTTTTTAATAAGAAACTGCCCATAAGAAACTCAACTCTCAGATCGCCAAAAATTTAAGAAACTCCAGTACTGGGAAAATATAACTTAAGAAACTATTTATTTTGATAAAGGAAAGCCTTGATATAATTTTACTTTACTTTCACTTGTTTCCTGTATCATATTACTCGCAAGGTACTTGAGTAATGTCTAAACATTGAAAAGGCTTAAAAATCTTCTTTTGAAATGTTTACTAGGGCACAGGTAGTGAACATGAAGATTGTTATGGAACCTCTAAGAACTCCTAAGAAACTCTGAGTACTCAAAATCTGATAATTTTAAGAAAATTTCAGTACTGGCCCAAATTCTTAGTTTCTTATAAAAATAATACGTGTATGACTTCAGCACACTCACCAAAATATGGCTTGCTATGGTTGTTATGTTATGCTTGTTATACTTTTTCTGGCTCACCCGGCATATTCTCCCATATTTTCGCAGAATGCACTGCTGGCCGTTACGGGGATCAATGTACTCGCATATGCAGATGCCAAAATGGAGCCACTTGTCATTATGCTACTGGTGCTTGCAAGTGTCCCACTGGATTTACAGGCAGATACTGTGAAACAGGTATTTGAAATATTTCCAAATAATTAAGAAAATTGAAATCAATCTTGAACGAGTTAAGATTTCTCTTCCATCACAAAAACTTTGCAAAGGCTGTTTAGAATGTAAAAACTGAATAGAAATTTAATATTCTGATCGCCCGAACGTCTGTGCAATAGTCTCAAGAGGTTGTTCAGCGCGACGAAGGGATAATATCATGTTGTTGATGGGATACATGCAGTACATCGGAGGATAGATAACAATTAGATTTATGACCTAGAGTCTCTTGCTTCCCTGTGCTTTTTGACTTCAAGATGGCACTTCGGTCAACAGAGACTCATAATATTACTCTAAAAGACCTGACCCTATTTAGGCCCAAACTCTGAGCTTCTTAGAGTACCAATCAGATTGCGAGATTTGGCAAAGAACAATAAGTTTTAAGCACTCGATTCGATTGACACAGTTGATTAGACTTGAATGAAGTTGCTGCGGCAGGTACTTGAAGATTTCTCTGGTACGTTTTGGTCTTAAAACATGGAAATTGCAGCATTAAAGGACTCATTTTGCACTTACCAGGCAAAGTGAACTTTCTTCATCAGATGTATACCAGGTTTCGTTGATTAAGTGTCTGCTTACCGTGGTTTTTGTCGCATTTCCTTCCATTGAATAGAGCCGGAGCAGTTGTTCGATCATGATTCAAACGATTGAATGCAGAAAATAGGCTCAGATGTTTCACTGTTTTATTATGAGTCTCTATTGAGCAAGGTTTACCGCAGGGATACAAGGGACTCATCGTCATAAGTCTAGATAACGACGTGGCGTGTCGTTGGAGGTAAACTAATAAGTAAGGTGGAGTTCATTCAGTTATCCGGTGAGATAACAAACAGTGGAACAGAGGGATAACATCTAGATTACTGCATAGACGTTGTGCAAGGTGTAAATGCTACATAGATAGATAACTATAACTTAGTATCAAATAGAAGATAGACTTTTATCGATATATTACGGCAAGATTTTGATATCCGGTAACCAGCATCTGACATGTTATTCAACCTTGCCCAAACTCTAAATTCTTTGCAGACTGCTATGTACACTTACACAGTCAAAGTGCAACCAATAAAATGCACTAGATTTGTTGGATTGAACAATTGATGCCCAAATCGATAACCTGGTTCACGGGCGGTAGGAAACACTAAATTTAGAAAAAGCTTATTGTTGATACATCGAGTTGTTCCTTTCCCAGTATATCATTCCATTCGTGATATATCAACTTGTTTTCCTTCTATGTCTACCTCTCCTGCGAAGGCGCCATTTTAATCCGATTGACATGCCTTCAAGGGCCATTTTACCACACTTGAGTGGCATAATTACTCGAGAGACACCACAAGGAAAACAGGTCGATAGATCACGAATGGAATGATATATTAGGATAAAAATAACTCGATGTATCAACCATGAAGCTTTTTCCAAATTCAGCGTTTCCTACCGCCCGTGCCAGGTTTAGTTAGCCTGCGTGCAGACTCGACTGGCTTCTTTTCAGAGAGGTATCTGAAAATAATACCCCATTCATATTTGCAACTTAAACCAGCTGAACTAAACCAGGTGCCTTCTAATTGGTCAATCCAATAAATCGAATGCATTGGATTGGTTAAAATTTAACCTGGTTTAGATAAAACTGATTTAACTGTGTCAGTGTGAATGCGGTATAAATCAGTTGAGTCTGCACGCAGGCTAGGTTTAGTTTAAGCTGGTTTAACCAAGGGCCCTAGGACGACATTAAAGTTGTCCAATTGCACTGATTTTGTTATATTAAACGAACTTACCAGCATAGCTTCGAAATCTTTAACTCAGCGTAAAAAGGTGGGTGTAAAATTCTGTGATCTATTTCTTCTGTTTGAGTGGCTTGAAACGAACTTCAGTTACTTATCTTTAATTCTACCGTTGGACATTTCAGAAGTTCTGAATATTTTTCGAAATTTCAGCGTTATGTTACATTTCAACTCATTTGAGGGTGTGACGTCATCAAATTGCTAAATCTTAAACCAGAAGAGTAACAGACTTTTGCTTGATACCATATTGTAGACATCCATAAACTATGGTTTTCTTCGAAATTATTTCATATTGCTTGAAACAGTTTAGAAATTACAATGATTAAGTTTTTTTGGAAATTTTCTTGAATTCTTGAAAAGTAGAGAAACGCTCTTATCTTGAAAATATTGAAGATTGCAGAAAAGTCCAACGGTAGAATTATAGAGAAATAGCTAAAGTTTCTTTGAAGTCATTCAGTTCAAAGCAATTAGTAACTGAATTTTACACCAGCCTTTTCAAAGACTTGAAACCTATGCTGATCTTACTTATCCAACGTTGTCATTGGTTGTTTCTTTGTTGATTATTCTCTTGGTTTTGCTTCTTAAACGCCATATATCCCATGTTTTCTCAAGTTGAAATAAACAGTCATATAACAAAATCAGTGCAATGGGACGACTTTAATGTCGTCCTAAGCCCCGTGGTTTAACTTGCAATGTCAATGGGGCAATGCATACCATTATCATCACATGGTATGGTACATTTATACTTCAACATGTTAATATTTTGCCATTTTCTTTTCAGGTGTTTTCCCACCAGAGCCAACAGAAGCTCCAGAGAGAATGACACAGCAACCTGTGAAAGAATAAAGAAATGCAGACGAAGCTCGTAACTATTGACTTTGTTTGTGGAATCTAGTTTCTGTCACTCATTTTATTTATTCATTATATCTGATGAGCAACAATATGTGCGGCGTTAGTCGATTTATACGGATTTAATTCATTGCTCTAATTAGATATTTTGAAATTTGTTGTATAAGAAAATTCTAAGTTAGATATTAATATTTATTTTGTTGAATTGGTGTTTCCATTTCATAATCAACATATAAGCAATTTTAGCTAAAAATGTTTAAGCAAGATTCCTGAAATAAGCCTTAGAAGATATTCCCTCTCTATTCCATAAATGAACCTGTAAACCAGAGTCGAGAAGAAGGTCAAGCCTAGCCTGCGTGCAGACTCGACTATCCTAAAGTCTACACTTTAGGAAAGTCGAGTCTGCACGCAGGATAGGTCAAGCCTTCCTCTAGATGCCAAGTTTCTTGAATTGAAGACAACTGGTCAAAAGAAGGGGGCATTTCTTCACAATTTTAGGTGCTTCGCTAAAATATAGCTAAATAAAATCCTAATGTTTTTTCAGACTCACCCTCTAGATTACGGAGCTGTTTTGTTTGGACTTAACTTGCTCGTCCTTGTTGTTGACGGAAAATATCAGTATCAACTTATGAAAAAGATTAGGCCCTGGTCACAGATTTTGTCCTCCATTTTCTGGCAAAACAACTAACTTACCAATTTCCTGCCAATCTCATTATTTGCTTGGCAGTTGTTGAAATCTAGGACCAACAAATGTTTACCCGCATCTCAAATCCATTTTTGGTCAATAAATTGCGTTGTTGTGAATTTTGTTCATTTTGACCCTAAAACAAGGGGCAACTTTGCCAATAATTAGTATAGAAATATCAATAACAAACGCAATTGAACAGAACTGTTATTAGTTCACAAGAGCTCAATTGCATTAATTGCTTCAAATAGATGATTCACACAGGAGAAAGAGTCGATGTGGGTTCTCTGATGCTAATTGGAATACAGAGTGTCCTACAAACATTATTCCTCGCTTGTGTCACTGCTGTGGATGAGTTGTAGCATTAATTGCTCAAATCTTTAACAGTTGCATGGGTCATGCTTCAACATAGAGTTTGAGACCTTGTAGCAAGGGTGTTAGAACACGAACGTGTTGATTACATATTTGTTTACCTTGTTTTGATCCTTGTCTTGGTTTCTTGTCTTCTTTGCTTCTCTGTTTCATCTTCAACTGGTGAGTGCAACTGAACTGTTTATTAGGCCCAAATGCCTCGTGTTATTTGAATATATCTTCCTTGTATTCCTGTGTCTTAGTGCGCCCTCGCAGAAGAAAGGAAACGCAAAAAAAAACCGTTCAGTTGCAAACACCAGTTGAAGACGAAACAGAGAAGCAAAGAAGACAAGAAATCAAGACAAGGATAAAAACAAGGTAAATAAATATGTAATCAACACGTTCGTGTCCTAACACCCTTGGTTTTAGTCAATAGAGGAAAGGCAAAATAAGAGATTGCTTCCAAAACAGCAAATCTATTATTCTCTAGCAATGTCAAAATCAAGTAACGTTGGGAAGAAAGGGTTCTAGCGTCAGCTTCAAATTTGGCCATTGTTGGAGAACAATAGAAGTGCATTTCTGAAGCAACCACTATTTTGCATTTCATGTGCCACAAATTAGAAACCAGATTGACTCAAACGAGGTCTCAAATTCCAAGTAAGAATTGAGACAATAAGAGGTACTACTCCCCCACAGCAGCCACACAAGCGGGGCACAATTTTTCTGGGACGCCCTGTAGTGGTGGTCCGGAATTTCGCACCACTAAAGCACACTGACCTGAGACCACATTGCACAGTATTATGATGATTGTAATAATGATTACATTGATTATGATGATGTACACTAATTTGATTTTTATTACGTCATATTGATTAAGCTTTATAATACGAAAGATGAATCTCACCTAAACGTCAGATCTTGTCAAGCACTGTTGAATGAAGGAAAATCCAAGGCCTTCGAGTTTTGTCTGTTCTTCCAAGAGGCCATCCTAAAAATTGAAAAATCCAGATAGTTCAATAGTTTTCCAGACAAAGTGTGCATATCTATGTGGATGTTATAATACTAAATCCGTGACCTTCAATTTGCTGGGTACTCTTCCATAGAGGAGTTTGGATGGATATTAACTGGAACTACCCAAGGCTTCTCGGAACATAGATTCAAAGACGTTTCACATCGCTTACAATATCAGTTCAGTTCAGGACACTGATTCCAAATCAGCATGGGAGTCACAGTGATTCAAGTCGCTCCCTCACCATCGAGCCACCATGTCACCAGAAGGAAGACTGAATCTAAAAAGGTGAGCGAAAAGTTCTTTAACGTATATTTAATTTTCATTAAAAATGTGGGCCCTCCACTATACCGGGTGTCCCAAAATGATGTATTATCGTTTGATTGCCTACATGTCCATAACCGATGAACCGATTTTGAAAAACTGGTCAAACCACAACCAACATCTTAGAATAAAATTTAGCCTTTACGCAATCAAATGAAACAAAGTGTTTGAAAATCGGTTCATTGGTTATGGACATGTAAGCAATCAAACAATAATACATCATTTTGGGACACCCGGTAGTTTTGAGCATTAGAGTGCTGTATAGCGGCAACACTCGAATTTTGAATGGGCTAGTCTTCTGCACTTTAGCGGACAGCTTTTAATGCTACGGAGAGCCTTTCATTTCCACTACATCAGAAGCTTTTACTTTGCGCGGTAATATCTCAGATAATCTTAATTGAAACGAGAAAACAAATACTACCAAGTGTCCCAAAAAAGTACTCCCGTTTGAAAGATCACCAAACTTCGATCGTAAAACCTATCATAGAATTTGCTTTCTGATCTCTTTTATCAATGTTCCAAATCTAATTAAAGATGATAAAATGCTTGTTTTCGATACTTAAAGGGTATAGAATAACAGCTCGAAAAACCTTGTTATGAGTTGAACATCGTAAATCTTGCCTAAGAGTCATGATAATAAGATTTCTCATTATCCTTCGTGTGTACTACATACCGGGTGAGCCAGAAAAATGTTCCCACTGTCTAAAATTCGTAGCACCACAAGTACTTCATGGATTTGAATGGTTCAAATTCTAGTTGAAAGCCAAAAGATCGAAGTATTTTTATGATTTTTCGCGTCTTCTTACGAGCACTGCAAATATAGGTAAAATCAACTTTACCAAAATTTCATGGCTGCAAAATGACAGAAAAAAGGCCTAAAACACTTGATCAAATCGTTAGGACTCTCCTCACACAGAACAATACGCACATGCGTTTCACCTCTCTCAAGAGTTACAAGAAATGGATTCTCAAACAGATACTAAAGATTTTCAATCCCATGGCAATAGATGTGCAGACGATATCTCTCACCCATGAGAAATTGCATTTTCTCTGTTGTTCTGAGCGAGGAGTCCTTTATGATTTGATCAAGCATTTTAGGCCTTTTTCAGTCATTTTGCAACCATCAAGTTTTTGTAAGCTTGAATTTACCAATTTTTCCAATGCTCATAAGAATGCGAGAAAAATCACAAAAATAGTTCGATCTTTTGGCTGTCAAGCAAATATTGATTCATTCCAATCCATTTAGTACAATTGATGCTATGAATTGTCAAAAGTGGGAACTTTTTTCTGGCTCACCCGGTAGTTTGCGGTTCAATCTGACATTTGTGACAGAAGCTCGATACACAAAAATGATTTAATCTGGTAATCATCAGTGCTTCTTGCAGTGTGCTTCAAAATGAGGCAGCCCTAAAAGAGCTAAATTTGCTAATTTTGATTACAATCAAAAGATCAACTATATTTGGGAAATAATGAAGTCTTCGATCTACTTGCCAAAAAAAGAAATTCGAAGATCGGCCATGTAATCAACTTTTGGTGATTTTTCAAACAAGAGTACCTTTTTGGGACATCCGTCAACTTTCTTCCAGTGTCGAATCTTGGCATTACTGGTTATTGGGTTCTGCGTCATACTCATTGGTGTACTCCTATTGCTGCACTTCCTTGGTTGTCTAAATGGAACTTGCACGTATGGCTTGAATGAATATTTCAACAGCAATGATTGTGCCTCTAGCCCGTGTGAAAATGGAGGAAATTGCACGGATGGCGTAAATCAATACACGTGTACGTGTTCTGCAGGATACAGTGGAATTCACTGTGATATCAACATCAATGAGTGTTCCTCTAGCCCGTGTCATCATGAAGGAAACTGCACAGATCGCGTGAATGGATATACGTGTACGTGTTCTGCAGGATACAGTGGAAAAACTTGTGATGAGCACATCAATGAGTGTACATTTAGCCACTGTGAAAATGGAGGGATATGCATAGATACCGTGACTGGACACACTTGTAAGTGTGCCGCAGGATACAGTGGAATTGACTGTGAAACAAACATCAATGAATGTGCTTCTAGTCCCTGTCAAAATGGAGGAAATTGCACGGATGGCGTGAATAGATATACGTGTACGTGTGCTGCAGGATACAGTGGGATTTACTGTGAAACGAACATCGATGAGTGTGCTTCTAACCCGTGTCGAAATGGAGGCAACTGCACGGATGGCGTGAATGGATATGCGTGTATGTGTGCTGCAGGATACGGTGGAATTCACTGTGATATCAACATCAATGAGTGTGCTTCTAGCCCGTGTCATCATGGAGGAAACTGCACGGATCACGTGAATGGATATTCGTGTACGTGTACTGGAGGATACAGTGGAAAAACTTGTGATTTGCACATCGATGGGTGTACTTTTAGTCACTGTGAAAATGGAGGGACATGCATAGATACCTTGACTGGACACATTTGTAAGTGTGTTGCAGGATACAGTGGAACTGACTGTCATATCAACACCGATGAGTGTGCTTCTAGCCCATGTAAAAAAGGAACAACGTGCAATGATGGCCTGAATGGATATACGTGTACATGTGGTCAAAGGATTACGGAATGTCCTAAGCTTCATGAAACATGCAACAGTGTTACTGGAACGTGTGTCTGCGCACCTGGGTATATTGGAAAAGATTGCGCAACACGTGAGTATACTCATTCTTCTGAAATTAAAAATGAAATTGTTTACGGTACAAAATCAACCATATAGCCTTGAATAACAGACTCATCGAAATCGTAACACTGTAACATAATAGACTTATCGTTATCGTGACATTAAAGGGGCTCCGTCGTCAAAATGTAAACAAAACGATGATTTTTGCAGTTTTTTGAAAGGTGATATCACACAGGATGTTCGTATTTTTTTCAAAATGAAAGTTGCTGTTTGGGCATTAATCATTGTACTTCACTCAGGAACAAACCAAACATTCATATCTTCTACGATTGCTCGGATATAAGTGGATTTTTAACGGTCGCTTTTTGGTGGCCTGGGTGAAGCCACCAAACAAACTGCAGAGAACAATGGATGAGGAATGGATAATCCCGGACACGTTCGAGTTTACGGATTTGTTTACTGTTTGACGACGGAGCCCCTTTCATATTAGACACTGTAATCTGTGGAAAGGAAACCGTTAACTCCTGCAAATGAATAACAACCACATAACCTGGTTGGGGAAAGCGTTAAATCCTGTCCTGCAAGAGAAACAACGAATTAACCTGCAACCCTGAAAGGAAAGAAAATAAGTTAATAGCTGCAATAAAACTTGAAATTTGAAGAAAATTGTCTCTTAGCTATGTACCAGAGTTTCTTAATTTTGGGCCAATTCTTGTGGTAGAAGCATAGGTGGCTACTGTTTTGCTCATTTCCATGATACAAACCAGCCGTAAATTTTGTATTTGTCGTCAATTTGTCAAACAGGCATCAGAAGAAATATTTTAAAAAGAGCGAAGTTTGAAAAAGGACAGAAATTTGAATCTCGAGGGTACGAAAAGGGGGTTTAGTCACCTGCCAATTCTAGCAACTCTTCTTTTATGAATCAGTCCAAAATCTAGCTAAAATCATCAATTAATATGTAATATGTAATATGTAATATGTAGTATGTGATATGTATATCAAATATGTAATGCAACTTCTCGTGAATTGTATCTCCATTTCGTAAACATCTACCAAAAATACACCCCCGTTACCTGTCTGTTAAACATGAATTATATGCTTGGAAGCACACACGATAGGAGCAAAGGCTTTCAGAAGATGTAAGATTGATATTACCATGGGACTCTAAACCCATTTTTCTTACCTCCAAACTCAAATTCCTCTCCATTTTGGAAACCCGCTATTTGAGATCTTTCGAATAATGCCTGTTTGACGATGCTTTAATATATAAAATACAACCTTTGCGGCTAAAAATATTTTTCGTCCATCTACTTTTTAGGAGTATGCAAGGTTGCTTGAAATTTAAGAAAAATTTTCGAAGAAACTTCTACAGATGTTGTTGCAGGGCCGTAGGAAGCTGCTTCTGGTTGGGGGGCAATTGTCCTTAAAACAATATAGAACAATACATCTAATTAATGCTTGTGACGTAGCACCATTGTTTTCAAAATTATTTGGGAGGCTTCAGCCCCCCTGCCCCACCTCCTAAGGAAGGAGGCCTGTGTTGTTTCCGGATTTAGGGGGGCAAATGGAAGCAACTGCTTGCCCCTCAATTTTGGGCTGGTTCCGCATATCTGGCCTGTTTAACGAGAATCTAAAGTATCGCAAGATTTCTACGAGTTAATTCGCCTCGAGCAAATATACTTTTAGAGCAAGATAAGGAATTACAACTTACCGTTTAAAGTTTAAAAGATGAAGTTGAACATGTCGTAAACTTGGAATTTCTTTCATGGATTGCACAGCGTTGCGTTATACTTTACCAAGAAGTGTGGCGTTCTTTAATCGAATCCCTGTTAAAGAATAATTCTAAAACAGAATCTGAATCGAACGATATTTTGATACATTTAGTAGAATGTTCGAGTGTGGACAAAAGTGATAGAAGCTCTCACGCCACACTCAACTCGAAAATTCTTTAAAATATGTAAGAATATCGTTCGATTTAGATTCTTTTCAGAATAGCTAAAAGGTCTTTTGTATTTTATCTTATATTTTCACAGAATGCAGAATTGGCCGTTACGGGGATCAATGCACCAGTATATGCAGATGCCAAAATGGAGCAAGATGCGACCACGTTGCTGGTGCTTGCGCCTGTCCCACAGGATATACGGGCAGATACTGTGAAATTGGTATTTGAAATATTTCCAGATCATAAAACGAAATGCTCTTATTTTATAAGAATACTAGAGGGGTATCGCCCTTTTGGAGCGCTTTCGTAAGGAGAGCAGGTTTTCATAATATAAAACGAAATTTTCGAATAAAACTTACCACGAGTATGATCATCTACTCTTCCTCTCCCTTTTCTGTGAATCTTGTGACTAATTGTGATTTCAATTTGCCATAATATCAGTTTTTGTCCAGCCTCGATATTCTTGTGGAATGTTCGTATAGCACGAGCTCTCAGTTATGAACATCGCGGTGGAAACATTCCTGTTGGCAACTGCGGACCATCCAATTTAAAAAAATGAAACACAAATATGCGAGCTGAGGCTGAAGGAACAAAATGATATAACACAGCGAGGACAAGTCACGATGTTAGTGGCATCAGCAAACTGTTTTCGCGCGCTTTTTGTGAAAAACTAGGCCGAGACTCTTTTTTTCAGCGACTTTTGCAGTGCGATCAAATGTGTCAAGATTCGAGGGCGCTCCACAAGGGCGATACCCCTCTATAAATTTTGTCCAGCCTCGATATTCTTGTGGAATGTTCGTATTCTCAGTTATGAACATCGCGAAACAGGCAACTGCGGAAAAATGAAACACAAATATGCGAGCTGAGGCTGAGCAATATTCTGGTAATATTCTTAAAAATTGGATGATTCTGAGACTGCATATTCTGATAACCATTATTCTGATAAAAAACATGGGCGTAGGGTAAAAATTGGATGATTCTGAGTCTGAATATTCTTATGACCATTATTCTGATAAAAAACATGGGCGTAGGGGGTGATCAAATTTAGGGGGGCTGCCCGATGAAACATCCATTGTTTAAGAAAATTTTGCTCGATTTAAGGCGGACTTCTGCCCGATTATGGCTGATTTT
Organism: Aurelia coerulea; assembly: GCA_039566865.1. Taxonomy (NCBI): domain Eukaryota; kingdom Metazoa; phylum Cnidaria; class Scyphozoa; order Semaeostomeae; family Ulmaridae; genus Aurelia; species Aurelia coerulea. The sequence goes on from CM076944.1 coordinate 32,042,990, forward strand.
TGCAAATTTTTCCGACGTTGGGGGAGGGTTGTAGCCCCCCAGCCGCCACGTCCCCTATGCCTATGTAAAAAAGAGTGTAACTCCAAAGGTACGTAGGGTGTTTAATTGGCAATTCTAATGCTACCAAATTCTGAAAACAGTTTACTACCAGGTGAGCCAGAAAAAAGTTCCCACTTTCGAAAATTCGTAGCACGACAAGTACTTCATGGATTTGAATGAGTCAAATTCGAGTTAAAAGCCAAAGATCGAAGTTTTTGTGACTTTATATGCAGGGATGCTACTGTCTCTTCTGAGGACATGACCATGACCAAACAATTTCCACCTGGCTTATCTCTTAGTTATTAGATTTGGCTATGATACATTGATATTTTGCCTGTTCTTTTCAGCTGTTTTCCCACCAGAGCCAACGGAAGCCCCAGAGCCATTACAGCATATTACAGTGACAATGTGATATGCAGAAGAATGAAGAACTATCGATGAATCTCATGATTATTGACCTTGCATGTGGAATCTATTTTGCTCGAATTTTTTATATTCTCTCATATGTTACGTGAGCAGAAATAAAAATGCGAGGCATTCGCCGATCTATATGACCGCAATTTTCTGCTGTAATTCATGTATTTAACAGTACACATCGATATTAATTTTATTGAAATTGGTGTTTTCATTCTATTATCATGAGCATTTATCGTTAAAGTTGTTTCACAAAATGTTCCATTCTGTTCTCATAAACTTTGCGATCGGTTGGCATTGATTGAGTATCCTCTTTTTTTCTTTTGGAGTTTGCAACTTTGAATGGAGTTTGGACAAATTTGCAAGCTTATGGAAAGCTTCAAGCAAACTCTTGCAAACTGGTTTTGGTACAAAATTCAAACTCAGAATTCGAAAATCTTGTGTGGTCAAGCATTTCCATAAGTCAGATTGCACAATCATGAACAATATTACAACAATTCTCGTAACATACTCGTGACATACTCGAAATAAACTCGAAACAAACTCATGAAAAACTTTGTGAAAATTTGTTGCGAACTAAATGCAATCCCCAATTTTTACTACGGTCCAATAGCTTACTTAAGTATCAGTTGTGAAGAGGAAAACAAATAGACAAAAAATAGTAATTCAAAACGAGCAAAGCCGCAAAAGATTCTCTGAAACCCAGGCAGCTAGCGCGCTCGTTGTGCATTCCAGATATTGTTTTCAAGAGCAGACATGAGCATATATCGAAAGAGGGAGGATACATCTGCACTTCTGCCTTGGGTATTTAGGTCATTTAGTTTATTTGGTTCAAACTTTGCACAGAATTGGTTTGGAATCAGCACGGGGGGGGGTTCTTGGCCAAATTTTGGGTAGGGGTCTGCCGCGAGCATCTTCAAAAGGGTACCGTTAGCTAGACTAATTTCTACGAAAATGGTACCCTTGGCTAGACCAATTTGACCATTGTTTTGACCAATTTTTACGAAAATGGTACCCTTGGCTAGACCAATTTTGACCATTTTCTCGACCAATATTGTCAAATTTGTGCCAAATATGATGTCATGACCGTTCGCTAGACCAATATTGTCAAAAATGATACACTTGGCTAGACCGTTGCTGGCCAAAATTGCAAAAAAGGATACCCTTGGCTAGACTAGAAGTCCGAAAAAGTATACCCTTGCTCGCGGCACATCCCCAGGTACCTTTACTATGGAAGAACCCCCCCCCCCTCCGTGGGAATCAGAGTGTGATCTAATATCTTGTCTGAGTCGCTCTGACAAAGGATTGCTGATTTATGGCAGAGGAAGGGCAAAGTAAATGCTTTCTTCAAAAACAGTACTTCTATTGTTCTCCAGCAATATCTAGAGGTCTAACTCAAGTAAGGGTTGAAAGAAAGAGTTCTAGCTTACACGTATTTTTTGCCCATAAGAAACTCAACTCTCAGATCGCCAAAAAATTAAGAAGATCCAGTTCTGGGAATATTTAAGTTAAGAAACTATTTAATTTGATAAAGGCAATCCTTGACCATCTTTTTACTTTAATTTCACTTGTTTTCTGTATCATATTACTCGTAAGGTACTTGAGTAATGCCTAAACATTGGAAAAGCTTAAAAAACATTGTTTTGAAATGTTCCACAAGGGCATAGGTAGTGAACATGAAGATAGCTATGGAACCTCTTAGAAACTCGTAAGAAACATTGAGTATTGAAATTTTGATAATTTTAAGAAACTTTTTGTACAGGGCCAAATTCTTAGTTTCTTGTGAAAAAACTACGTGTAATATTCACGGTTTCTCCCCATTCCTAAACAATTCCTAACTATCAGTATGAGCGGTCCCGGTTCGGTGTAGTAGTCTTGCTTTGAAAAGCGATTACTAGGACTCATCGTAATAAGTCTAGGTATATGGTAACTTTGATTATGATGCTGTACCTTAACTTGATTGTTATTACGTCATATTGATTCAGCTATATCATACGAAAGATGAATCTCGCTTAAACGGCAGAACTGTCATACCCCACACGGTTGTTATCAGTATAGCTAAGGTATCATTAATCAAGGAACAAGAGCAAGGCTGCTTTGCAAATACAGACTCAAAAAAATTTACAACCAGTTCAGTTCATTCCGTTGATTCCAAATCAAAATGTCAACCAACATAATTCACGTCGCTCCCATCGCACCAGGTTACCCGGTAAAGAACAGTAAAAAGGTGAGTTAGATGCTTTTGCTGCAGATATATTTTTCAACATGATAACATGAGAATCAAATGTTTTGCTCTTTGATAAAATACAAGCCTCCCTCCAGCCACATATTGATGAACAAATCAGATTGTGTAAATCTTGATCCAAATAATAGTGATCACAAATTTGCTCAATTTTACCACCTTTCACAGAACGCAGTAAGGACTCTAGGTTACTTGAAACATCCAGACAATGTCAAAGAAACCTAGCAAAAGAAAAAGTAACTTGACTTATCAAGAAATTTTGATTTGCTAAGGATCCTGGGTGGTAGGTGGCTTGGTGGTTAACGTGCTTGCCTGCTGTCCTCTGTGCAGCTGGCTTTGTGTTGGCTGCTGCAGTCCTATGCTGCTGCCATGGGCAGCACCAGCACCCCTACAAAAACCTTTCAAGCACTTCCATCTCGGGGAAAGCTAACATCTGCTACTGTAGTGTCTTTCTCGCAAAGTTTTCCAGCTTATAACACAATATCAATTTCTTGCAAGAAGCGTTGCTTTCGATACAGAAAATCCATACTTTCTGCCTAAAATATAAATACTTGACACAAACAAAGTTTCTTGATTTAAAGTTGGATCCACACTGCGGCAGTTATGTCGATGAAAGTGAAATTTTTCTACCAGACTACTGCAGTGTGGATCCATAGTCACAATGGTGAATCCATATCTTTTGCTTAGGCCATATTTGATTTTCTGACAGTCTGAAATTGCAGCATGCCTGCAAAGGACCCTGGATGACAAAGGCTCTTTAAAGATACATAGGTTCTTGGCCAATGTGATATTTGTAAGAACTTTATATTCAAGAGAAATCTTTCTCGATACGATACAAGAAAAAATCCTCTCTTTATTCTAGTGCCGAATTTTTGTTATGGTCATTGGGTTCTTGGTCATCCTCATCGGTATAGTTCTTTTGCTGTACTTCCGTGACTGTCTAAATGGACCTTGCTTGAAAGGCGTGAAAAATCCGCTTGCGTGTGCATCAGGGTACAGTGGAATTAAATGCGATATCAACATCAATGAGTGTGCTTCTAGCCCGTGTAAAAACGGAGGAAATTGCACGGATGGCGTGAATGGATATACGTGCACATGTACTGCAGGATACAGTGGAATTCATTGTGATGTCAATATAAATGAGTGTGCTTCTAGCCCGTGTCAAAATGGAGGAACATGCACGGATGGCGTGAATGGATATACGTGTACGTGTGTTGCAGGATACAGTGGAAGTCATTGTGATGTCAATATAAATGAGTGTGCTTCTAGCCCGTGCAAAAATGGAAAAATGTGCACGGATGGCGTGAATGAATATACGTGTGCATGTCCAGCAGGATATACTGGAATTAACTGTGATGTCAACATCAATGAGTGTGCTTCTAGCCCGTGTCAAAATGGTGGGAAATGCACGGATGGCGTGAATAAATATTTGTGTGCGTGTGCTTCAGGTTACAGAGGGATAAACTGTGATATCAACATCAATGAGTGCGCGTCTAGCCCGTGTCAAACTGGAGGGAATTGCACGGATGGCGTGAACGGATATACGTGTACGTGTCCTGCAGGATACAGTGGTGTACATTGTGAGGTAAGTGACAAGGCTAACGCTTGCATTGTGATATTTTCGACATTGTTACGGTTCTTGATATTCAGAATAAGCTTAGGCCAAAAGGCGAAAGCTCTGGTTTAAAGGAAGAGGCAAATTTGAGCTTTCAAGATTAACGTGTCTGCTCTCAAAGTACCAATATCAACAAAGGAGGTATCCAGGGACGTAGGAAGCATCTCAAACTTGAGGGGGCACGACACTTTAAGGGCACGTTTTTCGTTAAGCTATAGGGGCACTTCCTGAAAATAAAAAGGGCACTTCTTTGTTTATTGCAAAATCTTGGGGGGGGGGCACGTGCCCCCAGTGCCCCCCGGTTCCTACGTCTCTGGAGGTATCTATGTTCAAGTTAACTATCGAGGAACATTTTTAGAGTGACTAGACATTGATTGAAGCTAAACTCACATCGCTGGAGTCAACCAAATCTGTATACATTTTTTTGGGATTTATCGAGAAATTCAACTCAAGAAACCTTCAAAACAGGCTTAGATGTCGACCAAATTTTCCAAAGTTTTATTCCAATTTCGATTGCAGACAAATATTATCAACGAATGTGCCTCGAATCCATGTGGTGCCAACAGCCTCAGTTGCACAGACTTACTAAATGCGTATAACTGTACATGTAAAGCTGGATTTGGTGGAAAACGTTGTGAGGTCGATCTTGGTAAGAACTTTGATCTATTGGGCGGACCAAAGGAGGCTCATATTTTGAGAATTCATTATGGGAAAATACCCGAGGTATTGAAATCAATCAAATTGCGCTTGATAGACGGAGGGCTAAATTATCTTTTTGAAATTTTTCATCAATCATCTTGAGAATAATAGATACATAGGTAAATATCAATTTACAATTTTATACGAAGGCCGTAATGTTCAAATTCTGACAGCACACAATTATGTATACCTCTAAGGTTCACTTTCGAGCCTCGAAGAATGCGAGAAAGTGTTCAAACTTACAAAATTGGTACACATACCGGAAAAGAAAGGCGATGCACACTGAATAGGTTGTTGGGTAAACGCCAAATTCTTAGGGTTTGTATTTTGAGTCGATTGGTGAATGTTTATTTTTGGATCATACTGAAAAGTACTGGGCCAGGCCCTCCAGTCATTCATACGCTGGATATTTTCTAATGTACATGAAAACTATATATGTACCCCTTTTGAAGGATCTGGGAAACATTTTAAGAAAAATACCCACTATTTGAGATTCTAAATCCTAGGATTTTGCTTGAAATATAGCCCATTCTTAGTTTCACATTTTCATTAACATTGCACACGCCGGGGTCTTTTGCCTTCCGCAGGTTGCAGTGGAAAAGGGTGGTTCACAGAAGACACAGGCAATATCAAACGACCTTTGATAATTGATCAAGAGTGTGCAAAAAATCCAAATTATCTACCGAGGACTCGAGTTGACTGCAAATATGAGATTGTTATGGATACGACGAAAAATATTTCATTTCATTTCTCAAGCTGGAGCTTCAGGTATGGCCGGGATGATGTCTGCACTTCTGCCCTTCAATATGCAGACTTTTATGTGAATGATGAAACAACAGCTGCTAAAAGGTATGATTTATATTTGCTGCGACGCTATGAGTCATATTTGCATTCATATTTGATAACATTCTTGCACAATAGGCTCGCAATTTTAATTAAGTCGATTTGACCATTAATAATAGATTTGTTTTGCGACAATAAGATATTATCACACTTTCCATACTGCGCATACGCTACTGTCTAGGTGATTGCAGTAATATCATTTAACAGCTGCAAGTAAGTCTGCAAAAATCGCTGAAAATAGACGGACAAAACGAGACAAACAGGCAGACAGAGACGGACGGAAGGACGGGCAGACGGACGCACGGACAGAAGCCACTGCCTCACAGCAGCAAAAATATTCCATCATGAGTAGTCCGTCGTCACCTGGGAAATTATCATGTGGAGTTCCACAAGGTTCTATTCATGGCCCACTCATTTTCCCCAGGGTAAGACGGGATAAAGTGAACGACGGGCTAAAGTGAACTCATAACGTTAGCGCTTCTCTCCAAAAGTAAACATGCAATGATAAAACATGACTTATGCCCAATACTTTGTTACATGTGCTCAAAAAGAAAATCAAAACATTTTGCAAAATAATTCTTAACGGACTGAGTATAATTCTTGGATAATGACGTTCAAAATTGAATCAATTGTAATGAAATAAATGTTGTAATGTAATGAAATGAATTTTGCACAGTCCAAACTTCTCTCGTTGTAGAGTTTGCCAAAAAAACGCTGGCAAAGTGATTAAAGTATGGTTTCTTGCGAAGAAGGTAACCCTGAAGATGATGCTTTCTAGTTACTTAAATGCCTGCGTTACAATGAGTGGTAAATACACAGCAGTTTAGAGGCAGTCGTCATTTGCATTGTGAACCTTGAAACCCAAAGAAAGGATTTTTTGTAATAATGACCATATCAGATGTATGCATATGTATGGGTGTATGTTTTACATTATACAGGCTCTGTCTAACGCAGTTTATAAGCTGATGTAGTTGTAGACTTGTTTCGAAAAAGAAAATTAAAAGAAATACGAATAGGAAAAAGCTTTCCTGTTTACAATAATGTTAAAATGTTTAATGAATAAACATGTTTAAAAAAATGTAAATTGTTTATCATAATTAAAATTTCCAGCTGTTCCTGTCCCCTAAAACTAGTCTATCGTATCTTTTATCTTCATAACGTTTCTCTTAAATAATTAGTATCCTTGTTCTTTACTCTTGTTGTCAATTGCATTCCAAATCAATGGTCCCCTGAATACCAAAGATCACTTTCCTTTCTCTGTTCTCGTTAGTACCGTTAATATTTTTCTTTTTACTCGACTGATATAGCTAATGCTCTCTTCTTTTTGAAACAATTTAGCTACTGATGGGATCATTTCATCTGGTTACGCTTTACGCATCATCAAAGGCTGTTCTCTTCTTGTACATGTACGTAATAGAGTCCCACTTTACCACTTCACCTCCTGCAGAATTTGGTCTTTGGGCATTCTTCTAGGTAGTTCGTATATAATTTTAGCTGCAGTCTCGTGTACTTATTCCAGCACTTTGAATAAGTTACCTGATATGACCTGATTCGCAATTTTTGCTCCAAATTTCATTAATTGAATTTACCTGCTCACTCAAACTACGACTCATAACCTAAGGCTAATTTCCAGCACTTCCAGTCGAACATTCTGAGCGGGCGGGATTTTAGACAATAAAAGGTCGCTCAGCCGTAAATTTCTATTCAGTTCCAGAGTAGACTTGTTCCAAGTCAATTTTTCTATCGTCAGTGATTCTTCGTTAGTAATCTATAGAGAGGAAATGCGAAGGAGCATGCGAATGATTAAAAACGAGGCCGGAGAGGGGTAGTTCAGCCTCATTTTCAATCATTCGCATGCTCCTTCGCACTTCCTCTCTATAAATTACTAACGAAGAATCACTGACGATCAAAAATAGACTTGGAGCAAGTCTAGTTCCAGAGTGACATTTTCTCTCGCCGAACACGCGGAGAATTCCACTGATTGGAAATCATCCAAGCGGGCGGAAATTCTATTGCTTACATAAGTAAATGTTGCTTTGAAATTGAATAAAAAGTTATGGCTGAGCGACCTTTTATTGTCTAAAATTCCGCCCGCTCGAAGAAATCCCACTGACTGGAAATCAATTTTCGCTGCTTTCACAGCCTTCACCGGACAAATGGCCTAAACACCCGGGGGGACTACTTGGTACCTGATGTGTTATCATGCTCGTACAAAAAAGCGCGGGAAAGGGTGCCTTTCTTGAAAATAAGCATGGACCGGCGCGGGCCCGTGTTTAGGGGTGCCAATTCGACCAAAATTTAAAAAAAGGGTGCACTTCTCTGCATTTGATAAATTTAAATTGTTCTACAATGATATTTTAGTCATGATTTATAAAAAAGAATTCTTAACGAGTCAAAAAACTTATCAGACCAGCATAAGATGGGGAAGGAAGTCGAGAGCATTTTCCTCCTCTTCAAATCACACCGGCAATATTAGCAAATTTAGTAACTGATTTGTCAGCGATTAGGGTACCTGAATTAGAGAAGTTCTATTTTGACGCGGGAAAGGGTATGCCCTGGAGAAAATTTTCCGCGATTAGGGTATGTATTTCACTAAAACAGGTCAGCGTTTAGGGTGCAAATGTTAAGCCTTTGTTCGAGCATGATACTATAGGAAAGTATAGGAGTGGCCCCCCCGGGCCTAAACACTTTTGGGCAGCAATAATTGTTGATATTATGACGGATAGAAAGCTTCAAACAATCTCAAGCTATTTTCCAGCATTTTACCAAGTAGGCTTAGTCGCCGTGTCGAAGAAAATATTGTCATTTGCGTTTTCAGACAAAATGGAGGAAGAGGCAATTATCAATGCTATCGAAGATAAGTCTAATTCAAAGTTAAAACATATGTGTGCAGTTTGAATGGCTACAGTGAAGGACCCATCAATCCAATCTTCCCGTTTTTCAAATTCATGAATAGAACAGACTTCAACATCGAGTTTGATACTAAGTTTGAGCATGGGTGGTTGGGCCCCGCAGTTGTGCTCGAAGAAAGAAAGAAGAAAGAAGTCCCCTGTCTTTCCTTCTTCTTTGAGGAACATTTTACCATCATGCATAGAGTTCTAATAAGAATCTTGAACGAGTCTACAGGGTGTATCCAAAAGAGGCTGCCGCCCTAAAAATTAGAAACTTTCCCTGGGAAAGGTCTGACGTAAATCAGATTTTCTGAAAGCCCAACACCTAAAATTAAAGAAATAACATAGTCTCGAGGACCTAGTCTCTGGTATGTTGTCCTTTGACAGTTTCTTTTTGAAACATCGTGGTGCAGCTAAAGTTATTGCACAGATATCTAATTGTTCAAAAGTTTTATAATGTGCATTGTGCAAGCGTCTTGTGAGGTCGTGTGGGCCAAAATAAAAACAAATGGAAGTCGAACTGATAGAAAGAAGATGCAAGAGCAACGTGACACAATTAACTGGCAGTGGCAGGTAAGATTAAATTCTACCAAATTCATAACTATTACTGAACTATGAACTATTCTCCGCCACATCTGGAATACAGCATCAGAAAAGTTTACAGATTTGCCATAAAGCAATGCCAAACATGCTACCTCATTTTGATATCATTTTGTTGCGAATAACTCGACAATAATGCATCCCAAGTAATAAGTCTGGCTTCAAACTTTGATTATGACTCATGACGCTACAAAACTGATTGTTAACGTCATATTGATTTAGATTCATGATATGAAGATGCATCTCGCTCAAACAGCAGAACTTGTAGAAAGAATGTTGTTGTCGGTAGAGTTTAGATACTATTAATCAAAAGAAGAAGAAGAACAAGGTTTCTTGACAAAAAAACACTAAAAGATATTCCAAAATGCGTGCGGTAGAATGAAGATAGAATGGAACGTAAATGGGTGAGTATTAGACCTTTTAGCTATTCTGAAAAGGATCAGAATCGAACGATAATTTGCTGCATTTTGTAGAGTTTTCGAATGTGCGCAATAGAGATAGAAGCTCTAACGCCACTCGATCGAACCTCGTGTATAAAAATGTATAAAAATAACGCTCGATCCAGGCTCTTTTGTAGAATAGCTAAAAGGTTTGTATGCTTTTGATGCAGATTTATTTATCAACGGACGCGGAATCATATTTCGGTGAGGAGTACTGTTGTTCATCGACATTATAAGCGTTGTATATCCCAAACAGTTCATATTTTCGTTTGCTTTTTTTTGATCGAAATTTCCGTTGATCGATGGAACTGCTTTTTCTGTGATAAGCCGAAATTTATGGGATCAACGGGATTAAATGGAGAAAATGCTGATTGCGTGAAGACGCCTTCCAGAAGCGAGCAACGGACTCAGCACCAACTTTTAGTTGGGGCTACCCCAGCCTAATCCACTAGTGTGTAGTGAATTTTGGAGTAGCGAGAAATTCCTCACATGGATAAAACATTTATGCATGTGCCTAATTCCTTCGATCTGAGGAAACTCCGGCAATCTAAAGAAAATCCATCGATCTAAGGAAAATCCACATATCTGAGGGCGCAGAGCCTTCGAATCAGGGAGCGCCCTGCTTTGAACTGTCTTTTTGACCAAAAAAGCATTGTGTATTTTAGAAATTTCATAAAAACCTTCGTAAAAGGGTGGGATAAATTGGGTCTGTTCAACCTTGTTAGACAAAATATCCTTCCTCGTCAAATCGCAGAAAATGGGACTAATTTTCCTCCAAATGTCTACATGATTAGCAGCCGATTTCCATGAAACGTTGGCACTGCTGATATATCTCCATTCATTTGTAAAGTAATGTTACTGACTGGCCTACTGTTGAATTGGGGTTGAATCGCAGCCTCAAAAGATATTCCCCTGTTACTGAACAAGGACAGATTTTGTAACACAATAGCATGAGTTGTTTTTGTTGACACCTGAATTCAAAGCGATTAGCGATCGAAGACAAAAGAAATTCTCTCAACCATAAATTCAAAACGAACAAAGCCGCAAAAGTTGCTCTTAAACCCAGGTAGCTAGCGCGCTCGTTGTGCATTCCAAAAATTGTTTCTAAGAGCAAACATGGGCATAAATCAAAAGAAGAAGGATAAATCTACACACCTACCGCGGGCATTTCATTTCTTTGGTTCAGAAGCTGAGCAGTAAGTGTTTTAATTACACCCGAAAAAAGAAGAGAATTGAATCGTCTCCCAATCGGCCTTTGAACCAAACGTATGAAATGCCCCGAGGCAGATATGTAGATATATCCTCTTTCTTGTGATTTACGAATTTGAGCAGGTTTATCAATATTCTTTTCGACATGAAAACGCCGTGGTAAAACCACAACCAACATCTTAAAATATAATTTAGCCTTTAGGTAACCAAATAAAACAATTTTTTTGAAAATCGGTTCATTGGTTATGGACATGAAAGCAATTAAACAATAATACATCATTTTGGGACACCCGGTATACTCATGTTCGCTCTTAAAAACAATTTCTGGGATGCACAACAAGCGAGCTAGCTACCTGGGTTTCAGAGAAACTTTTGCGGCTTTGCTTGTTTTGAATTATTGGTTGAGAGAATTTCCTATTGTCTGCGATCGCAAATCGCTTTGAATTGAGGTGCCAATCAAAAGCTGCTCATGCTATTGTCTTATAAAATCTGTCCTTGTTCTGTTACTGTTATTTTCTTCTTTTTGTCCGGGTACTGGTCCCATTGCGCGATAAATAACTGCTTTCCTTATCGCCAATCTTTCAAATGCGATGGGTGCCCGTAAGCCGCTCCCATGGGAAGGTGAACTTTCATCGCATTTGAGAAGTTGGGGACTAGGAAAGCGATAGCAATTCATCCTGCAGTAGCAACCAGCCTTTAAAAACTAAAGGTTGTTTATTCTTAAGCTATCGGAGCAATGTTTTTCTGAATATGGGCCAACTATCAATATCAACGAAAGCATAGACTTTTCTTGATTTCCTTGATTTTAGGAAACATAATGTCTTGGTTAGTACGATATTTCTAAGAATCCTATTTGCTTCGAGAAAAACCTGTCTTGAAACAAGAAAATAATTATCAAACTCTATTCTAGTTACGAACTCTGGTTATGATGTATATTTCTAAGAATCCTATTTGCTTCGAGAAAAACCTTTCTTGAAACAAGAAAACGATCATCAAACTCTCTTCTAGTTACGAACTCTGGTTATGATGTGTATTGGTTCCTTCTTCTTCTGCGTGCCGGTTTTGATGTTCTTATTTGGGTGCCAAAGTGGAAAATGCACGGATGCCAGTAAAGAAAAGCTTCCGTGTGCAGCTGGGTTCATTGGAGTTAAATGCGATGTCAACATCAACGAGTGTGCTTCTAGCCCATGTAAAAATGGAGGAAACTGCGCAGATGGTGTAAATGGATATACGTGTGCGTGTGCTGCAGGATACGGTGGTGCAAATTGTGATTTTAACACCACTGTGTGTACTTCTAGCCCGTGTCAAAATGGAGGGAATTGCACCGCTGGCGTAAATGGATATACGTGCGAGTGTGCTGCAGCATACAGTGGTGCGCATTGTGAGGTAAGTGACTATGTTTGAATTATGACTATTTTGACATTGTGCTAGAGGAAACACTTTCTGAAGTGTTTCTTTACATGCATCTAATCCTGGCAACAAGCCACAACAAGCTCCGAAAATCTTTGATTTTTTAAAAAGTTTAGATGCAATTCTCCGACAGTTATGATTAAGAAGAACATTTAAGACCGATTAACATCATTTAGCTTAGACAGTTTGATCTCATCGTTTTGCATCGTTTTCGTTGAAGATAGAACTGTGTTGTCACTTACTCTTGGGGGCCTTTGATAGGCTTTGGTACCCAGGGTACATTAATAATAGAGATGCGGCAAGAACAAGATTCAAGCCTGTACGCTCACATGATACAGGTACAATTAGAAAACGGCAAAAAATGTGATACTAGCAAAATTTCAGCAAGTGTTCACACGATACCAGCACAATCAGAAAATGATACAAAATTTGACGGTACCAATCTCTGTGATAAAGAGAGTGGACTTTTCAAATTGTGCCACTTAGAGCTCTTTCTTCAAATTGTGCCATTTTCAAATTGAGGCGGCAAAAATGTGACGTTTTTGTGTGAATAAATGACTTATCCGTAAAAATTGCATGTTTTTTCAAATTGTGTCAGTATCGTGTGAACGCAGTCTAATACTGCATTCACAAGGACAGCTAAATTAGCTTTGTCTAAACCAGTCTAAATTTCAACCAATCAAATGCATTAGATTTGCTGGATTGACCAATTAGAATCCAACGTTCAATAATCTGGTTTAGTTTAAGCTGGTTTAACTTGCAATTGTGAATAGGGCATAACAATCTCTTAGATTTTCGGCATTTAACAGGAACAAATCGAGACAAAGAGAGGGCAGGCAAGAGACGGCTTTATCTCTTAGATCTCAACTTTTCCATTGCAGACAAACACTAGCAAATGTGCCTCGAATCCATGTGGTGTCAACAGCCTCAGTTGCACAAACTTACCAAACGATTATAATTGTACATGTAAACCTGACTATAGTGGAAAACGATGCGAGATCAGTTTTGGTAAGAACCCAGCAACACTTTCATATTCGTGTTAATACTTGACCTTATGGACATTTCTTTCATGTATTGATCTAAAAATTAAAATAACTGCAAAATAGATATATTACAATATGCCAGCCGCAGCGTGGAAGGACACTTGCTCATCTGGTCTCCACTGTTGCTGCTTACAATTCAACTGTAACAAGATGCCAAAACAAAAAACCAAAAAGCAAACACACACCCACACACTCACAAGGGAGAGAGGGGGGCGCGGAGGGGCAAGCGCCCCTCCTGCCCTTTCCTAACGGGCGCAAGGGGGCAAAAGTGCCCTTTCAATGAAAAACAATAATTTACTTTGAAACTTGATAGAAAAGCCGCCATAGCTTCATTCCCTTATCAGAAACACACCAGTAACGAGAAATGACTGGAAATTGCAACTTCAAAATAAGCAATATTCGATTTTATGCGATTCGGGACTGTGTTTAACTTTGCATGAATGCAGAAATACCAGAGAAATTTTGTGAAAGAACATTATTAATGTTCATTAAAACGTTTTTGATAGCATTTTAAGCCAATCTAAAGGGCGTGGTCACAAAAATTTTCCCGGGGGAGTATCCCCGGACCCCCTAATTTTTAGGCTCGCTTCGCTCGCCTTCGGTCTCGATTGCCCTTACGTTCCTAGTCGCCCCCCTTGCCCTACCATCGCTCCGGCGTCCCTGAGGGAGAGGGGCTGCTGCTTTGGTGTTATGATATGCCATAGAGAGTCGAACATGTGTGCAATGCCGACGTCAGCATAGGGCTCAAATCTTTAAAAAGGTGGGTGTAAAATTGTTCTTCATTTTTCTTTGAACCAAAGTGCTTGAAAGGAACTTAGCGTACTTTGCTGTAGATCTGCAGTGGAAATTTTTTTATATCTTGATCTTCTTCAAAATGGTGGCATTTATCATATTTGAGGGTGTGACGTCGTCAAAATTCTAAATCCTAAACCAGAAGAGCTACAGATTTCTGATTGCAAACATTTTGTAGGCCTTCATATACTATGGTTTCCTTGAAGAGTTTATCATTTTGCCCCTATTGATTTAGAATTTACGATGATTTAAATTTTTTCAAAATTTTCCATGAATTCTCTCAAAAATGATGAAAATGCTGCCATTTTGAAAGTAATCAAAATATCAAAAAATTCCAAGGTAGATTTACAGCAAAGTACCCTAAGTTCCTTTCAAGCCATTCAATTCAAAGATAAATGCGATAGCATTTTACACCCAAATTTCTAAAGATCTGAAAGATTTGAGCCCTATGCTGCCGACGTCTGGCAAAATAGCGATTTTGACCAATCAAACCATTTCAGCAGATATGCAGTTTATACCCTATCCACACTAACGTAGTTAAACTACCTTTATCTAAACCATGTTAAATCAAAACCAATAAAATACATTCAACTTGTGGGACTGACCAATCAGAAGGCAACATTCCATAACCTGGTTTAGTTTAAGCTGCCTTAACTTGCAAGTGTGAATGGGGTATTACAATGGGTAGTTAGACACTGCTGGTGTGCTTTTATGGAGGAGCGCTGGATAATATGTATCTGCGGAGGAAATATTATTTAGTACTGCGGAGGAGATATCAAAAGAACGAAAACCTCCGCAATACTAAATAATATTTCCTCCGCAGATACATATTATCCAGCGCTCCTCCATAGAAGCACACCAGCAGTGTCTAACTACCCATGGTATTACACATGAAGAAGCTTGATTGATGGAGATCTCCAAATCCACACTAAAATTTGACATAATGTTGACTGTCATAATTTACAGCAATGAAGGCTTATTCGTATTTCCCTAGTTCACTAAATTAACGATTGTTTCCTCAGTGAATTAATAATTATGCAATGAGGTAAAAAATACTGATAACGCACGCTGATGATGGATCTTGGAACGGACCCGAAACGTTTTTGCATGGATCTTGCAGAAAAAGTTAAAAATTTGGCTGTGCAAGGGCATATGGTAAAAAATAAAAAATTTACCATATTGTAGGTACAAATGCCGTGAAAAATGACAAATTTGAGCTTTCATTCATTCACAGCATGCACTGTTGGTTGCACAGGCATATGCAGATGTCCGAATGTTAATGAAACGTGCATCAAACATCTTGGGCGTTGTGTTTGTAAAACTGGACACTTTGGGACGAACTGTACACGTGAGTATCCTCACTTCAAACAGAGTCAATTGAAAAGCGCAACTTCAAAACTTTAAGGCAGTCTGTCACACATCTGATTGGCTGCAATAAAGTCAGAGCTCGGCGCAGCGAGTGTCATTGTGAATCTTCGTATTTAGAACAAATGAGGGCTGATCTGTATCACATTCTACGGTTGTAGAAAGTCAGTAGGATCAGCCGCCATTCAATTCTCCTATTCTTTACATTGTTATTATCACCCAATCAGATGCGCGACATACTGCCTTTAAAGCCCAATTTCCAGTCAAAGGAATTCCCCGAGCTGGCGGAACTCTACACAATAAAAATAATTTCTATTCAATTCCATAGCGACATTTTCTCTCGCATACAATGAAAATTCCACCCGCTCGGAAAATTCCTAATACTAAAATGAGTGCATAAATGCATTTTATCATCATGAACTACCTTAATATTTTGCCTTCTATTTTGCAGTCACCCTCCCATGAAATGCAACAAAACATCGAAAGCCATCAGACTGAAACTTTGATGTTAAGAAGAAAAAAGACTTATAAATTTATCTTACACTTTATTGACATTGTTTATGGAATATACTTTTAGTCGCATTTTTTATTTATACATTTCTTATAGAGTATCAATGCTGTTTTATTGGGGCTTATAGCTGCTGTCTATGTGCTATTACCAGCAAGCACAGATTTGGTTAGACAATAGCACGAATTGGTTTTGATTGACACTGCAATTCAAAGCGATTAGCGATCGCAGACAAAGGAAATTCTCTCAACCAGTAATTCAAAACAAGCAAAGCCGCAAAAGTTTCTCTGAAACCCAGGTGGCTAGCTCGTTCATTGCGCATTTCAGAAATTGTTTCCAAGAGCAAACCTGAGCACAGATCGAAAGAAGAAGGATATATCTACACATCTGCCACGGGCATTTAATTTATTTGATTCAAAAGCCGATTGGGAGGCGATTCAATTCTCTTATCTTTTTGGGTGTAATTAAAACAGTTACTGCTCAGCTTCTGAACCAAAGAAATAAAATACCCAAGGTAGATGTGTAGATATATCCTTCCTCTTTCGATATATGCTCATATTTGCTCACAATTTCTCGAATGCACAACGAGCGCGCTAGCTGTTTGGGTTTCAGAGAAACTTTCACTGCTTTGTTTGTTTTGAATTTATGGTTGAGAGAATTTCCTTTGTCTGCAGTCAATAATCGCTTTGAATTCAGATGTCAACAAAAGCATCTCGTGCTATTGTGTTACAAAATCTGTCCTTGTTGCTATTACCAAGTGAGTTAAAAAATACAATCCCCATTTGAAAGGCAACTGCTCCCTGGAGATAAAGATAAAAACATTGGCAAGTATATTATTTGATGATGGACATGTTCAAATATATTTCAAAATTTACCTAACAGAAATCAGCCACTCGGTTCTGAAAATATAAGGGATTTTCTGAAGAAATCCTCTTCAAGAGACCTTCAAAACAGGCCTAGAATGACGACTAATTTTCCTGCCTTACAGCAATGACTTTTACATGCTTCATCACGTGCCATGTCGTTGGGAGGATGAATGTGTCACCCCTGTGAGCATAGCAATATTATTCTGGGAGATTTTATCCTCCTAAGAGGATAACACGCGCTAAAATTAGTTGAAGTCATTGCTATATGGCAGAGATATTAGCAAAATTTGGTCGGAGTTTCAGGCCTGTTTTTAAAGTTTCTTGAAGGGGCTGGCTCGAGAATATTCTTCCTAATTTCAGAATGGAGTGGCTGATTCCATTCAGGTAAATTTAAAGATGGATTAGAACATGTGTGCATCATTATAAGATACACTTGCCAACATTATCGTTCCGTATCTACAAAGCAGTGGTGCTGGATTGTTTCTTTTTTGCTCATCCAGTAGCAGTTTTTACAACTTGCATCCATTTCAGACGGTCTCAAAGTCACTTTCCATGCATCTGCATCTCATAATGTGTCCCGCGGAAACAAGGACAGATTTTGTAAGACAATAGCATGAGTTGCTTTTGATTGACACCGCAATTCAAAGCGATTAGCGATCGCAGACAAATAAAATTCTCTCAACCAGTAACTCAAAACAAGCCAAGACGCAAAGTTTCTCTGAAAAGCTGGTAGCTAGCTCGCTCATTGTGCATTTCTCCAGAAATGGTTTTTAAGAGCAAACATTAGCATATATCGAAAGAAGATGGATATATCTAAACATCTACCTCGGGCATTTTATTTGTTTGCTTCAGAAGCCGATTGGGAGGCGATTCAATTCTCGTATACTTTTGTTGTAATTAAAACACTTACTGCTCAGCTTTTGAAGCTTTTGAAGTAAACAAATAAAATGCACGAGGTAGATGTGTAGATGTATTCTTGTTGTCCCGCTGATTGAAGTTTAATTTGTGCGATCTCACTTAGCCAAGGTGTCCGAAATAAGCTGCTGAAGAAACCGTTAAATTTGTAAAGGAGATAACAGTTGCTCCATCGCCTAAAGTCTGCCTCAAATTGCTTAAGATTTACGATAACGCAAAAATTACTTGTCCGAAACACTTCAATAGTTGTTATTCGCCGGAATTTTCACGTGATATTTAATTTGAGACAGACTATGATGTTGTTCTTACTATATCATTACATTCTAGATTCTTCAAAATAAGGGTTGAGGAAGTGTTTTCCCTTTTCCTCCGCCTCTCTTTCTTCATGATCATGAAGTTCAAGCACGGGTCTTTCACTTCCAATATACCAAGCAGATGCCTTCCGCTCTAGGTCTGAAGCCCCCTGACGGCTTATCCTATTGGCATTCTTTCGTTGGCTGTTTGTACGACGAGCATTTCTCCATTGAGCAAAGCAGAATACACGACAGAAGTCCCTTCTAAACTGTGCACTGCGGTAAATTACGATCACAGGGATCTGGGCACAAGTGGAGTACGCACAAATAAATGCAACGGCTAACATCCAGTTCGGCACGAGGTCTTCTCGATTCAAAACAAAGAGAATGGAATAAACGTTGAAGGGTAGCCATGTAAGGAAAAATAAGACGAAAACTGCATATAACGTGACGATACTTCGCCTTTGTGCTCGAAAGCCAGTTGCGTCGATAACTGTCGATGTTTTCATTCGTGCTCTATGATGCCTGAGTGCCCGAAATATTCTGACGTAACAATAAGTGTTGATGAGCGTAGGGCAGAGAAACACGGCGCACGCAAGGAATATAAGGTAATAGACCTCATCTCGCTTTTCAGAGATTCTATACCCACAATGCCCTGCAGCGGGTTTGTATACAATATGTTCTTTTTGAAGGATAGGCCATATGCAAATCAGGCCAGAAGCTGCCCAAACTGCGAGTATCAAAAAGTAGACTCTACGCCTGGTTATCGCGCACGTTAAAGGTCTTGTCATGGAGTAGAATTTATGAATAGTAGTTGTTGTAACTGAGTAACAACACGCAGAGATATAAAATGGATTGAGTATCCCATTAACGTAGCACAAATCATCACCAAGAGTCCATTTACCCGTGAAGATCGAACTCAGTGTGAAAGGAATACACAAAACTGCAATACCTATATTAGCAACTGCGATACTGATGTAAAAAATATTCGTTCTAGTCCGCAATTTACGGCTACGCGTAATGATAATGGTCAGGCACGAGTTTCCACCAAAGCCAACCAGCATAATTGCGATGAGTATAAAAGCTTGAACAGCTCTAAGAGCAATTGGTTGTTCGTTGTTGATGAGATCACGAAGTTTGTTTCCAGTAGTGGCATTAGTAAATGTCGTATTAAAACTGCTGTTGGAAAGCATGATATCTTGGTGGTCAAACTCAAAATTTGCTAAATGTGATCAAAATTTGCCAGAAAGATTCTCAAAATGAACGAAGCCACGCAGCTCCTCGATGTCTCCCTTGTCTGTTGATTACAAGCACCTTTGATAAACAATCTCGTGTAAGAGTTGCTGATGGAATGGCAGATGTCTCCGATTGATTATAGATAATATATAATTCCTCAATATGTTATTGTGATTCTTAAGTTCAAAGTTCATTCTCTCAGGAAGCCATCGATGTAGATCAAGGACAGATTTTTCGAAGTGTTGAACTTCAGTCTTGAACTTTATGTAACTTCGTCTGCCATCTAGGGATAAAATTCAAACTTCCTCAAAGTTCCTCTAATTAACACCAGGAGTAAAAGAACTAGTATTGACGAGAAGATACTAGCAGTTCAAAGTACAAAATGCTTTGATCTCGTTGATACACTTGTAACTAATGACGTAGAAAG
The DNA here is from genome assembly GCA_039566865.1 of Aurelia coerulea. Taxonomy (NCBI): domain Eukaryota; kingdom Metazoa; phylum Cnidaria; class Scyphozoa; order Semaeostomeae; family Ulmaridae; genus Aurelia; species Aurelia coerulea. Next base: position 32,062,837 of record CM076944.1, read on the forward strand.
CAGAATTCAACATTGGCTTTGTAAGAGCAACTGTAACATGAGAGATCACGCGTACAGCTTCAACTATGTCAGATTAGCCACTTGAACGGTGGGTGATGGGTTGATTGTAGACTTGCCCCAAGTCTATTACTCTAAGATAGACTTATTACAGTTGACGATAAACGATCATTTCAATCATTGACTATGTTTCAATTCAATGCTATATGTTATATTCAATGTTTCATTTCAATGAGGCTTTCAAAATATTGCATCCCTTGCCATGAGCAGTTAACTACGGTTGAAGTTCATCTTGCAGCAAAATGTTTTTCTATATTTATAAGGATAATAACGTTGAGTGCTAAGCTGAAAAACTGTCGAAACTCGGCATTGCAAATAACTGACGTCAGCGAATATTCATTTTCTTATCAGTTAGCAAAATGCTTCAAGTTATACAAAAAATTCAATTCAATTCAAATTCAAAATTCAATTCCGTGACGAGTAGTTTCAAATGAGGGTGCTTGCTGTGTAATCGCAAACTAGCCTAGAGAGGCAGTCCTTATGACTCCCTTATCTTATGACTGTAGTTCACTCCAAAATAATAGGCCATAGTAAAGCATATATTTTTAACTGAAACGAATCTCAAAGGTTAAAGTCAACATTAAACTTTGTCATTCCTGCAAATGTAAACCAGGCGATATAGGCCAGAACAGGAGACCTGCTTCTTGACTCTATAAAAGAAGTGTCTCCTGAGCTGAATGGTAACATGTAAATGCTCTGTGCTGAAAATCACATGAAATACTGGGACTGAAATCTATTAAATTAGGCTAAAGAACTTAAATACCTTCATCCATAGGGAATTTGCTGCGTGCCACCTCTTCTAACATCGGCTATGCTTTGCACCAGCATGTGATATGACCTTGCTTTACGCTTTGAGTTATTCAATACAGTGTTTGCACCATACTCTGTGTAAAATCGCGACCGAAACAGCTGCGGTCCAATGTCGTGATCTTTACAAAATCAAAACAAATACTCTGATACATATTTGATTGCTTTCATAAGCATCAGATTACGCTTGTAACTGGTTTAGCGATTAGCAGTTTCCCGCAAAAACAGTTCAGGTTGCAAATGGTACCAGAGTCGAGGCTTCTATTCAGCGGGTACTGACATGAGTAGTTAGGTGCAGAGGAAAATGTCTATATACTTCTGCAGATGAGGTAGCGAAAGAGAGAACCTTTTCTCCCTTTTTCTTTCGCTATCTCCTCCACAGAAGTATATAACTTTTCTTCCACAGAGGTATAAGAACGCCTGCGGCGTTTAATTACCCATGATACTGAACCAAGATGAACAAATTTACCTTGGGTGTCTTCTTTCATGTAATTTCTTTGTCTGCAGATATTTACGTCGAACAGACTTCAGTTGCTCCAAGTGAATATAGGCCCAAATAGATCGTCTGGATGTGATGGTTATTGCCCAGGAAACTTCTCCATGCGCGAACTTTCGCCAAAATGTTGATCCAAATGCGCATCCATGCATGACTAAATTTATTGCTTTTTTATCAATATTTAAGTTCATCAAAATTTTCAAGAGCAAGCTACACCTGGGCCTAAGAGCCAAGTCTAACGTTGCTGAAGACTCAAAAGAAAAAGGGGATGTTCTATAATTACAGCCGTGCATTCTGCATTCTACATGGAGCCATTTCTTCTTGATTTTTTTTAAGAAATTCGCTAACAGATTTTCGTACGATTTCTATTTTCCTTGGCGGCCTAGAGTAAAACTCTGTCTCCCCTTAACGACCAAATGCGGTTGAACATATGAAAATCAAAAGTCAAAAGATGGATCATCAAAAAAGGTTGAAAGAACCTGTAGATGCTTGAAAGCACTGGATTTCTGTCCTAACCTAATATTTGAACGAAAAATAGCGAGTCTTATGAATATTTAAACATGAAACAAATAACAGAACAGTAAAATTCTGTGTTGTATTTACTGTGTGTGCAAATGTCAATTTGAGCATCCTTCAAAAACCAAATTATGCAGTTGCTCATCAAATAACTTTTAATATTGTCAGCAAAGGAATGATGAAATGAATCATATTCACCATTTTGATCGATTTTGATGCGTACAACTTTATTCACTGTCCTTTTCGTGCTAGCATAGGTTCCAAATCTTTTTCTCGGCGTAAAAAGGTGGGTGTAAAATTCAATGACCTATTTCTTCTGTTGTAATAACTTGAAAGAAACTTTAGATACTTATCTATAATTCTACCGCTGGACTTTCCAAAATTTTTGAACATTTTTCGAAATTACAGCGTCTCTTACATTTCAACTCATTTGAGGATGTGACGTCATCAAATTTCTAAATCATAAACCAGATGAGTGACAGACTTTTGCTTGATGCCATTTTGTAGGCATTCATAAACTATGGTGTTCTTCGAAATTACATCATGTTACGTCAAACAGTTTAGAAATTACGATGGTTTTAAGCTTTTTGAAAATTTTTCTTGAATTCTTGAAAAAGGAGAAAATCACTCTAAATCTGAAAATATCGAAGATTTCCGAAAAGTCCAACGGTAGAATTATAGAGAAATAGCTAAAGTTTCTTTGAAGTCATTCAGTTCAAAGAAATAGGTCACTCTATTTTACACCAGCCTTTTTAAAGATTTGGAACCCATGCTTTTCGTGCTTGGACATAGATCTGAGACCATGTTTACACTGTACCGGTACATACTGTACAGTTTTCATTCGTTACAACGTTGCTATAATTCAAGAGCGCTTAAAAAGGAGCTCTGTCACGCAGGTGATTGGTTCAGAGAACAAAGCTTAGACAAAGGAAAGGAGCTAGAACCCAGACTCTTTGATTTTTTCGCATGATGAAAATTCAGTTCAATTCGAAGAGATCTCTTTTGAAATTCTTTAATCCCCTCATATAATCTTCAGCCAATTATGAATGAGACAGATTGCCTTTAAACTGCCTCTGGAACAAATTATTCTATAAATAGAAGGAGCAAACGTGTTCGAGATTAGGGAGCGGTCATTTTTAATCCTGGGTACCAGGATGGCGGATAATTTCACACAATTAGACAACATTTCATACGCCATCTTGAATACAAAAAAAGTCTTTATACCCCATCACTTTTCAACAAAATGGTCTGGTACCCCATCCAGAACTCTTTGAGGACGTATACAATATATATGCACACACATACCAATTCGTCCCAGGCGATTTTCATACCAGTCCAGTGATTCATCATTTCCAGGTGCCTGTTAATTTTACTTTTAAATGATGACTGATGATTTCATATAAATATTGTTCAAGCAAATAGTTTTGCACCCCATAAAAATTTTCCTTGATATTTTCGTACCCCGACAAAGTAATGGGAAAGATTTTCATACTCCTGTCAAAAATCCTCCGCCCCTGTACCCAGGATTAGAAATGACAGCTTCCTTAGCAGGGACAGCGTAAAGCGGGAGGCTGATCGGTTACGCTTTTATTACAGACGCTGAGTTGTATCGGTGCAGTGTAAACCAGTTCTCAGTGAAAGCATTAGCGACAGCCGGCGACATGCTAGCGATAGCAAAAAAGTCGATGACCATTGGAAACACTGATTTCAAAAACACAGCTGCATGTGTCTACCATAACCCATTTGCGAATGATTGACGTTCCCATAGAGATATTTTACCACTTGAAATTTTTGTCAAAAAGCTCAGCGACAGTTAGCGACAAGGAACAGCTCTTTCAGTGGCAGCTAGCGATCACGTTTCAAAGCTTCAGCGGCAAGTAGCGACAGCCAGCGAGCTACCAGAAACCGGTCTCGTCCGTCAAAGTCAAGAGGTAAAAGTAGTTTGGTTTCTTAGAGTTATGAATTCAGCTTTACGATACCAGATAAAGGTTGCCCAGGACAAAATAAGATTGCATAAATAATAAACAATGCGCACATGGAAAAGATGCCATCAATCAAATCGCGTACATTCAACAAAAAACATCAGCCATTTAAAGAGCCACGGTCACCCAGGGTTCTTAGCGGGCACACTGACATCTAATACTGTCTGAAAATCAAACTTAGCTTAAATGGAAACTATAGATCCACAGAACAGTAGTTGAACCGATCGAACAGTTAGTTAAACTTCTGCATCAGTTAAAGGCAATCTGTTTCATTCATAATTGGCTGAAGATTTTATAAGGGGATTAAAGATTTGTATGGCAGGATTAACAGAAAAGAATTGGAAAAGCGATCTTTTCGAATTGAACTGAATTTTTATCATGCGAAAAATTCAAATAGTCTGGACTCTAGCCCCTTTCCTTTGTCTAAGCTTTGTTCTCTAAACCAATCACCTGCGTGACAGAGCTCCTTTAAACTACTGCAATTTGGATCCATAGTTTTCGCTTAGGACAAATTTCATTTTCAGGCAGTCTGAAAATTCAACGTGCCCGCAAAGGACCCTGGGTGGCAATGGCTCCTTAATTATTTAGCAATCTCTTACCTCTATAATCTCAAACTTACTAATACAATCCAATAGCCATGTAGATGGGGCTGTACACATAATAGGAGTACTCAATCGTTTATGATTTGGGCATGTCTCTGGGTCGAATATGATATACTGTGTACAATGTGACTGCGCAGTGTCCGGTTTGGCATGGTACGCCACCACTGGGGCATCTACAGATTTCGTTGCCATGATCTTTAAAACTGCGGGTGATGATTCCGTTATCAAGGGGTGCGATGTCTCTACTTTGGGTTCTCTGTGGAGAATTGTTCCACCCCCTAGTTTGATGATTTGTAGCATCTCAGGTTTAGTAGGATGTGACTTGAAATCGCCACTGAAGAAGAATGAGCAGCCATCGAATAGACGGGGGAACTGCATGAAAAGAGATGTTTTCAAAGCATGTATGTATGTATGTATGTATGTATCATTTGCCACAATATTTACAAATATTCACAAGTTTTACAATTTTTTTTTTATACATTCTGCTGAAAATTTACAATACATATTTACTTAATTACTATACTTACAAGCTACTCTACTCTACTACAAAGACAAGACCACGGGGAGCAATAACTATGTCTACCCAGTTTTATAATATAGAAATAGATACAATATTATATTTAATGTTAAAAACGTAAAGATAAACACCCCTAACTACAGTGGCAGGGGTAGCATTAAAAGGTCGAGCTGACCTTATTTCCATAAAGGTCCCCTTAGAGGTGCTGGTTTAACGGAAATACGTAGGTGTGTGTTTTCAATACCAAAACGGTTCTTAGTAGAAGACATATATGTTATCTTCCTCTTTCTGTATAATTTGGAAAAAATTCTCTTTGATCTTATGTTTGAACGTATTAACATCGTTTGTTGATTTCATCTCAGATGGAAGACTATTCCATACTTTGGGTCCTAAAGCATTGTTTTGACAGATACTTTTTCGAATCAAAAGGAATCGACATAGTTCTATCGAGTAGCTGCTGTAAATAGGCTAAAGAAGACGCCTACCCACCCATTATTTATTTGGCTACACAATGGAACGGAACGTGTCAAAGTTATCAAATACAATACAACATATTTTAACTTGGCCCCGGCCAGCTTTTAACCATGTCAGCATAGGTTCCAAATCTTTAAAAAGGCTGGTGTAAAATTCAGTTACTTATTTCTTTGAACTGAATAACTTCAAAGAAACTTTAGCTATTTCTCTATAATTCTACTGTTGGACTTTTCTGAAATCTTCAATATTTTCAGAATTGGAGTGTTTTTCTTCTTTTTCAAGAATTCAAGAAAAATTTTCAAAAAAACTTAAAACCATCGTAAATTCTAAAGTGTTTGAAGCAACATGAAATAATTTCAAAGAAAACCATAGTTTCTGGATGTCTACAATATGGTATCAAGCAAGAGCCTGTCACTTTTCTGGTTTATGATTTCAAAATTTGATGACGTCACATCCTCAAATGAGTTGAAATGTAAGATACGCTGTGATTTCCAAAAATATTCAAAATTTCTGAAAAGTTCAATGGTGGAATTATTGATAAGTAGCTGAAGTTTCTTTCAAGCCATTCAATTGAAAGAGATAGGTCATAGAATTTTACACCCACCTTTTTACGCCGAGAGAAAGATTTGGAACCTATGCTCAATCTGATAAAGTTCAAGGATTTATTGATCCTAACACATTTAAGTCATCACATCACAGAAAGTTTTGCCCGTCAAAAAGTTTGCTTGGACAGTTTTGGATTTCGGAATATGCTTCAAAACCAAGTAATTAATAAACGCACAAATTTCCACAAACTCCAAGTAATACAATCAAACTTTGATCATTTTTCAAAAGGTGAAATTTTTCTTGAGACACCCGGCAAGAAAAGAAATATTTAGAAGAAAATACCTGCTTTGCAGCATTGATTCTTGATTTAATTGGTATGCCTTCAACATTGTTGGCATTTCCTTTTACTTCATAAGGCTCTTCATTTAACCATTTCTGCTTCTTCAGACTATCTGATATCCCTGAGTCAAAGCAAGATAAAAAAGATACCGGGTGACCCAAAAAAAGTGACCCAACGCAATTTGTCTTAGAAAATTAAGTAAGTGGCCAATTGAAATGATTCAAACGTTGTTCTGTCGCTAAAAAACTAGCCTATGCTTTGAGTATTTTTCGCAATTTTTTTCGGTCCGGTAAATTTCCATAATTAAGGATTTCGAGGAAAAGGGCCTGCCTGAAATCCTCTAAAAGTCGTCAAAAACAGGGGATCGATTTATCGCCATTTCAAGTCTTCAAAACAACAAGGAGCGTGTTTCATTTCAACCTGGGATTAGGCAGCCCAGTCAGAAGTCTTCAGAGCAATTTTATAGTACCTAGGTATTTAAAAATACTCTCAGGCAAAATGAAACACGCTTTTCGTTGTTTTGAAGATCTGAAATGGCTTTAAATCGATCCCCTGTTTTTGATGACTTTTTGAGCCTTTCATGCCTGCCCTTTTCATCAAAATCCTTAATTCAGGAACTTTACTATATTCAAAAAAATTTCGAAAAATACTCATAATGTAGGCTAGTCTTTCGGTGATAGAACAACGTTTGAAATACTTCAATCTGCCACTTATTTCTTTTTTCTATAACAGATTGCGTTGGGTCACTTTTTTCTGGGTCACCCGGTACAATTACTAATGGAAACTAAAACACAAGTAATTATTACATGTAATACATCGGACCGATCAAGCCTTACAAATAGAGGAGATATGCCAAAAGAGGAATATGCCAAAGTAACGATGTAATATTTGGTATTTCTAAGTTGATAATTATTACATATCAACTTAAATAAACATATCAACGTGGTTAACATTTCAACTTAAATAATGAAATTTACTACTACTGATGAAGGGTTATGCCCGATACGTTTAGTCTATTTAAATCCTGGCATTTTAGTTTAATTAATGCCCCCAGTTTACAGCTCAGCGCCAAGATCTCCTTGGTCAAGTCTCAGATGTCGGATATGATGTTGCTAGCATGAACTCAAAGGATCTTTGTCATTTGTTATTATATGGGAACCCAAATGAAAGCACCTTTGCAAACAGAATCATCATAGAAGCAACTATTTCTTTCATCAAAATTTCTGGACGGTTTAATTAAACTTTCTGGAAAAACAGCAGCCTAACCCTTTTTTTTCTTTTTGACTGAAGTGCTCCCGGAATTTGCGTGGGCTGTCTCTGCTCATCGGACTGCTGCCGCGGGTGCATCGGTTGGGGGGAGTCTATGATAAATTGGAAAGTCTTTTTCCCCTCAGGGTTGGATCCCTGCATCATTGTTTCATTCTCCCTGCCGGTGCGCTCGTGGTTGTGGTTTGGTGGGTGGTGGGCTGTTTGTGCGGGTTTTGGGGGTACTTCAGTTTTGCCTTGGCCTTTACTTTGTCCCGATTTAGTGTGCATATGTATCTTATTTTTTTGTTTTTGTTTTTTGTGTTCTATTATTAATCTATTGTTGATATTACTTAGAAAATTGTAAGTGGCATTTGTAGTGAGGACCCGGTGACCATGCGTCTTTCCTCGCTGCAAATGCCACAGTAACTTGCATTAACTTGTTGTTTTTAAGTTTTAGATTGATAAAAAAAAAAAAAATTAATAGAGAAATTTATGTTTATCAACTGAAACTATTGCCGCACGTCAACCTCAAGATATTATAAAATTTACTTGGTTAAAATTAGTCAAGATGTAAATGAAAGCACTTGACAGGATGAAAAGGTCTTCCCCCTGGTATCAATAACCTATTCAGGAGGATTGAAATTCTGCCAAGAGGACAAAATACATGAATACATGTCAGTGTCGTCATTTTTAGGAAAGAAAACAAAGGAAAATTTGCTCATTGTTTTCACTCGTTTGTGCAGGTTTTTGAAAGGGGCTTTCTGAAGAAAATCTCCCATATCCATGGGAAGGAATGGCCAATTAAAGTCAGGTGAATCAGTAAACCTTATTAAACATATTGGCAATAAAACAAGACAGTTTTCAATAACATTGCTTGGATATTCAGGGAACAGTAGCCTTTTCCAATCGGGGATTGTTTTTTTTTACTTACCCGGTAGAGGCTTTAAAACGTTTTATCAAACCCGGTGCAAATCCTGGGAACCAACGAAACTAGCCCCGAGATAACAGTTTCTAAATTTATGATCCCTGGCACCAAAAGAAATTAAAGAGACCTGGCAAAAACTTCTTTACAGAGGACTATCAAAGAGGCAGCGAACGCGTTGGCAAAGCTGATACTTACATTGAAATGATACAATCCACTTGCCAGTCAAAACACCAAGGAGGTACTTCATTGTACGATTACAACACATATCTGTATCTACCGCTGCAACAATATGTGTTACTGGAAGGAAAACAAGAGTTGATGTTAGCAAAGATATTCACGTGATTTCATCAATAGACCATTTGCCAATTAGGAAAAAGGGATTGAGGCGAGCGCGGCCAATTCCGACAGCCCTAGTAACATCGGGGAATCCTCTCCACTTCAGAATATCTTATTCGATGTATTTCCCACGATCGATTTGTAGAGTAGGGCACATAAACAAACGATCGGCTCATTTGACCCCTTACTTCAAATGTAATAAGTCCAAAACTTGGAAGAAAATTTTCAAAAATCAACGAAAACTGGCCGATCGTCTTGGGCTGATTCTGAAGTGGATAAATCGAGAAACTGAAAACAAACTTTTGGAAGACCTTATTTCAACCCTTTTTAAGGTATTTAATCATTAATATGGAGTTAGTAAGTGCATTTAGTAGGAAAACGAGCACGATCCATTTGGGAGGAAAAAGGGCCTAAGTAGAAATTTTCGGGATTTTCCCCACAGCTTTGAAAAAAGAAAGGCTCGTTATTCTGCGAATTTTAGAGATAAATTCGAGATTAATGGTGTTTAAGTGAAAGAATACGGTTTCTCGTCGATTTTTGACATGCCGAGGCCGTTTACCCCTCGCAAAACGGAGTTACGGCCCAAAATGGGGTAGACCAAAGTTTTCCCCAATTTTCGCGGCCCCCGCGCTCCGCCCCTGGGGGCAATATTGAACCCCAAATTCGTGATAAGACTCACAAACGAGTTATCTCTTGTACATTTTTTTCTGTTTTGAAATTAGTTGAGTAACCATCGAGCATCGGCTCCAAATGCAGCTTCGGGTCAGAAAATCGGGCCGGGTCGGCTTGCCGATTATACTGTAATGGAGAGGACTCACCGGATTTCCGACTGTTACTAGGGCTGTCGGAATTTTTCTTAATTGGCAAATGGTCTATTGCCGTTCAAAAATGAGAGTTGGGGTACAGTAAGGCTCCGCATTTAAGAAACCACCGAAAAGAAACTTTTAGGATACTGAAAAATGATTAGCCCCCTTACTTATAAGAAACTCTTAAAGCTCATACCCAAAATGAAGTTTCTTGTACTTTGGCCAACGCTAAGTCCTGATCTGACGGTCTGGGGGAGTATTCAACTCCATGCAGGGCTCCTAAGAAATTGCTGCAAAGATGTCTTTGATTTAACAGATTGCTACCTAAATTTTAATTGATGTTCTTGACGATCATTGATAACATACACATATGGCTAATCTATCTATAAATAACCTTTTTCTGTTGTAACTTATTTTTCCAGGACTTTCCAGAAAAGAAATTAGAAACTTAAGAAGCTTTCAGCCTAAAAAAGGAAAAGTATCATAGATATAAGAAACCTTTTACGCTGAGGTGTGAAAAAGTGGTTTCGTAAATGCGGGGCCTTACTGTACATGAAATAATTAAAAACCATAACGTTGGCAGTGAGATTTTGAAAGTGTCTCATTTAGTTATTGATAAAAATCCATTTTAAAAGCTGACCGAATCATTTGAAGGGTCTACTTTAACCAGCAAGCTTCGCATATGCAATCTCTTATAGTCGCCTTTTTCACGGGCCATGAAAATGACGACAACAAAGGCCAACAAAGATACGGCACGCACAACGCACGCTGGTTCCCTACCCTTCTCACCATAGCGAGGGAGAATATAAAAATGATTTTATGCAACATTTTGAAAATGTCCTACAGAAACCTGTATAAATTTTCGATAAAGTTACACAAAAACAATATTCTAATAATAAGCTGTGCAACTGACCTTCATCGTCGAATTCATCGCATAACTTTGCATTTAGGTTCTTTGAACATTTCTCAAGGAGTTTCTGAAAACGAAGTTAAAAATACAATCCTGATCACAATCCTTTAGTAGTGATTCAGAAATAAATATGGTCAAACGCTCCATCGAAGCATTAAATGTTAAATTTAAACCCAAAATGTACCAGAATTGCATTGCTTGTTGTCGCAATTAATTATGTGGTGTAGTGTTTAATTTAAACATGTGCTGACAGCCTATTTTAAAGGCTGGTTAACAGTGAGTGGAATTTTCCGAGCGGGCGAAATTTTACACAATCAAGAGTTACTCAACCCTAAATTTCTATTCAATTACAAGGCAACATATTCTTTCGCAAACAATAAAATTTCAACCCGCTCAGAAAATTTAACTGACTGGAAATTGGCTTTAAAGGTGGTTTTATCTCACCAAGATACAAGGCGATTTGTGACTGCATGCAGGTAACGGCAATGCTATAATGACCGGTTGGTCAAGTCATGAGGAAAAACAAAGGAAGCCGCAAAAGTTGCCTTGAAACCAAGCCAGATAGCTCGCTCGTTGTGCATTCTAGAAATTGATTTCAAAAGCAAACATGAGCAAGTATCGAAAGAAGAAGGATACATCTAAATATCTGCCTCGGGCATTTAATTTGTTTAATTCAAAAGCTGAGCAGTGAGTGCTTTAATTACACCTAAAAAAATACGTGAATTGAATCGCCCACCAATCAACTTTTGAACCAAACAAATAAAATGCCTGAGGGAGAAGTTCAGATACATCCTTCTTCTTTCGACATATGCTCACGTTTGCTCTTAAAAACAATTTCTGGAATGCACAACGAGCGAGCTAGCTACCTGGGTCTCAGGGCAATTTTTGCGGTTTGCTTTGTTTTTGTTTACGACTTGACCAACCGGGCATGGAATTCCCTTTGTTGGCAATCACAAATCACTTTGTAGCTAGGTGTCAATAAAAGCAGTGGATTCTATTCTAACATTATTTGTCTTTGTTGATAAGCTGTTATATACTTTGGGACATCCGATATGAAAGAAGAAAAGTAATCAGGGGTATAAAACTTACCTTTTCCTTGTTATCCAAGCCAGTGTAAAGAATACGCTTCGGTCGGTCAACGTGAACTTTCTAGCGAAGATAAAGCAACAAAACTAAATAGACCTTTTATTGCCAGAAAAGATGTTTGAATCGATCGTCCAAATCTGGTAAATTTTGCGAAGGAAAACAAAACCATAACCCCCGTTCTAAATAGAAACAGAAACACTGCTACCTATTATGGCAAGAAGTTCTTCGGATCTAGAACGGGGAAATCACCTAAAGTAATTCACAATTTCGAACGGTTCATTGTGAACTAAAGCAGGACCTTTTTCTATATTTCTACCTGACGTTTGAAGGCAAGGAGAAGCTAGGGTTATCGAAGCAGTGTCTTGTCCTTCCTGTCGATGTGACCACAACTTGTGATTATTTCAGCCTGGAATTACAGAGAGTCGGCGACTCTCCTACGTAGCAGGTTCGACAAAGCGGATGCTCGAACCACCAACCTTCAGATCGGTAGTCAAGCGTGCTATCATTGACCTGGACTTGCCCAAGTAAGATGACTTGGGCATGTCCACCATTGAGCCATCCCCGGTACAATTAAAGCAGGGCGATCAGAAATGTGAAAAATCTATCAGGGTTACTCACCAGGGATATTCTGTTTGCATCAGCAGATTTGTTCTCTTGTGCCATCGTTGCTGCCAAAAGTAATTGTTCTCTCACAGCATTTGATCTTACGTAATCCATTGGCAAAAGACCTTGCTTGTTTCTAGGAGACAAAACATGTGTGACTGATAACTGACATAATACGCAATTAAATAACAAGGGAGAATTTCGTAAAGCAGACGATTTAGGCCTCCAAATGCCAAACATACAGGGTGTCCCAAAAAATGGTACCCAATTTGCCTGAAGATGGCAACAAAACGGCAAAGATTCTCGCCAAACTTGTGCATGATGTTACGCTTCAGATATTCAATCAAAGTTTACCACCATCCCCGTAAAAATCCATTGAAAAATGTTGGAGCTATGACCTTCAGGGAACCAAATTTGCCTGATGACGGAAACCAGCGGTCGGCCATTTTGTCTTACTATTTTGCAGCGATAAATAGCTTCATGGATGAAATGAAGCAGCAGCTTCCAATAACATAGCTCTCGTAAAAATTCCGATAATAATCCGAGAGTTCAATTATTTTCTACCTCACAGAAACTATTTTTTACCTCACACGAAGCTGGCCAACCGCTAGTTTCAGTCATCAGGCAAATTTGGTCTGTTGAAGGTCATAGCTTCGTCATTTCTCAACAGATTTTTACGGTTATTTGAACATCTGGAGAGCAAATTGAGTAAAATTTCCTACCGTTTTCAAATTGTGCCGATATCGTCTGGACTTAGTCAGAGAGAGAGAAAGAGAGAGCAAACGTTGACTACACTCAGGTGTGCAATCTACGAATCCTTGAGATGGGAAACAAATTGGGCGAACCACAAGTATATCTTGTTTTCAGCCATAAAATGAAAATTATTTGAACAAAAATCGTCGCAATTTGGAAATATAGTCTCAGTTAGGTTTTTTTTTGGTGTGTGATAACTTGGATTGATTGTAATCAGTCTAATCTTCATGCAGAAGAATTGAAAACTTGATTGAACTTGTTACCTGACGTCGAGTGATGCTCCTTTTAAAACGAGAAACTCAGCAACTTCGAGCCTGTTATTTGCAATGGCATCGTGCAAAGGGGTGTCATGGTCGCACCCAGGGATATCAATAAATGCTCCATTGTCCAGAAGTAATTGAACGATTTCTAGGCATCCATGATTGCAGGCTTCGTGCTTTGAAAGAAGAAAAAATATCTTGAAATGTCTCCTTGTGGTACAAAATTGGAAGATTGCTTCGTTGTTTCGTTGAATACTTATCAGAGTATGGAATTAGACTTATTACCTGGAGTCTCTTGTTTTCCTGTGCTCTTCTACTTGCTGATGGCGCTTCGGTCAACAGCGCTTAGGTCAATGGCACTTCGGCGCCTCAGTAGAGCGACAAGAACAACAACAACAACAACAACAACAATTCAACTCAATGAGATGAGAGCAACTTGAGGGTCCTTATGGAGTGAGGCTAATATGGAATGTGAGATAATATCCTAGAAATCAAGCGAGAATTTTTTTGTTCGCTGTGTTTTGAAATTAGGGAATGAGAAACATCCAAGGCTACATTGGAAACGTGCTTTGAACGCCAATCAGAACCGCATACATCAGCAGCAGCACCATTACCCTGGTAACCAGACTCTCTAACATAGAGAGTCTGGTACACAGGGTACAGCACCATTAACACTTCTTTAAATGCTGAAGAAATGAATATACAACGCTGCAACTTACTCTTGCAATATCTAATCGATTTTTGAATCCTCGGTAAACAAATGACTCGCTTGTTCTTGAAGCAAGCCCCTCTTTTGAGATTTTTGTGGCATAAATCAGTGACCACTCTTCAGATTAACTCAAACAAGGTTTAAGATGCAAAGTTGCAGTTTATCCTTTGCAAATTTATAAAAACGAGACAATAGACCATTTCGACAATTAAAAAAGGGGCTAGGGAGAGGGGTTTATTCTGGTAAATGCCGGACACAAATTTGGTAAATAGCTGCCACGGAGCTTGTACGAATGATAGATTTTGCTACACATAGCTGTTCTGTTGGGCTAGATTTATGGTTGAAACCTTGAAAAATACTTGCCTATAAGGTATCCAGAAGGATGTCCCATAACTCATATGTCTCGTAACGAAAGGGAGACCGTGATCTCCCATTCGCAACGAGGCATATGACTATGAATCTTGGGACATCCTTCCGGCATTTCGGCACCTTTCAGGCAATTACTTCTCAAGGGTTTCTTAATTTTCAAGGGTTTCTTAATTTTCAAGGGTTTCTTAATTTTCAAGGGTCTCTTAATTTTCAAGGGTTTCTTAATTTTCAAGGGTTTCTTAATTTTCAAGGGTTTCTTAATTTTCAAGGGTTTCTTAATTTTCAAGGGTTTCTTAATTTCAACAATGAATTTAAAACTAATAGTTTTGTGGAGGGAAATCTATCATTCGTAGAAGCTCCATGGCAGCCATTTACCAGATTTGTACCTGTCATTTACCAGAACAAACCGCTCTCCCCAATTTCGTTTCTAATAGTCGAAATGGTCTATTGTAATTACAGCTCCTCCACAGAAGCCACACATACGGGTCACACTTTTTGGGACAACCTGTACAGCTACTCACATACAACATAGTCATCATGCAGTTTACTCACCAAGGGAGTCCAGCCTGCAAAATCTTTCGCATTCGGATCTGCACCATTTTCCAGCAAATCTTTAACTTGCTCATACTTGCCCTAAAATCAAAATACACGAATTGTAAGAATATACTAATAGGTAATTATGTGTCACAGAGCAAACCGGAACGAATCGTTGGTCAAATAAGAATGTGCAGCTGTCCACTGTACTGAATACAACACGATTCGCTAACATTTACATCTTGACAAATTAGCCGTACATATTGCACTGTTTGATCTCGCTAAATCGCTTATTTTCCACTTGTCAACAAAAGGAAGGATACCGGGTGAGCGAGAAAAGAGCACAGCGTTTTAAAGGCTAAATTCCCCTAAATGTCACAGCAACAATATTTGTAATTTTCTTGTTGAATAGCCGACATGTTAAATTAATGTTAGGAATTTACCCAGCTGAATCTGGCCACTTTCTTCCGAAAATATGAGAAGTTTTCCCTAGAAGATCCGCTCGAAAACATTCAAAAGCGGCCGAAAATCGCGAAGAAATTCCCCACGATTTCTAATTTACAGCAACGCCTATGCTTTAGCAAGTGTTTTTCTTTTGGAAGGAGGAACAAAGTTTCCCCATTAGTATAAGAAAATTAGGTGATTCTATTCTCTCGGGAGGATAACTCGTGATAATACTTGTAATGTCATTGTTGATAGGAAGGAAGACCAATGAAAGTTTGGTCGTTGTTTAAAACTCGCTTTCGCAGGCTTTCTACGGAGGATTCTGCAGAAAATCTCCTGTAGCGAAGTGAGGGAATGACCGATTAAAGCCGGGCAAATTTCGTAATCTAAATAAACATATTGTCCATATCGTCCATTAAACAAGGCATTTTTGAATATCATTGCTTCGATATTCAGGACCCCAAGAAGCACTACTTTTTCAATTACCATGCGTTATTGAATTTGTTACAAAATTTACCGATGCTGATGGTATCAGAAATATCAACAGACGGAGAACTAACTAACCCCACCAACAACGTTAACAACGAGAACAATTACCTTAATGGCTGCAACATGCAAAGGCGTCTCGCCTTTTTTGTTCCTTTTCATCACAGAGGCAGTTGGACTGGTTGATTTCTTTTTGCAGCTTTTGTTTGTACTGCCTTTTTTTGCTGCATCACTATTTTGTGCTTGGCCTGAAATTGTATGAGTCAGAAAATAAATGATTATAAACTGCTGTCAGACTACGAAAATAAACCTAAGAACACGGACACACCTCAAAGAATTAGGACGATGTTCACAATCCAATTAGTTGGAAGATAATTGCGAGGATGATTTTGTATTGTTCTCTCAAAAAGATCAACTTCCAATTTCAGAAAGTGCTGCAGAATAGATAAATTGTTTACTATTTTCAATGCAAATTCATACTCTGGACAGAAAGGCCTATGTGCCAAAAGTCTTTGAAACTTCGAAAGCAAAAACTTAAAACCAAAAATTTCTCTTTCTGTTATTCTGTAGGTTTACAGAGGACAATAGCATTTCTGGGGAATTATGTAACCACTCCCTAGAGTTTGTTTGCTAAAAAAAGTTTAGAAGATAAGAGTTTAGAATTTGAAAAAGCATATGGACAAAAACTTGGCTCGATTTAGCTTCAATAAAAGTTTCTAGAAAGCCTCGATAATCAACTAAAACTACGAGATATCGACATTGAGAACCATAAGCTCAATTCAAATAACAACTTAGACAAATATGATAAACAAAAACAAACAGAAATGCTTTTTGGATATTTTGATAAGTATCCGTTAGCAGCTGTTCTTGGAGGGCCTTCCTCGCAACTCAAATTTTGAAGGTCACATCACACAAAAATCTTGCACGTCACCTAAATTGGACACAGTACATTACCACGATAAAGCCGGTCAGAAATCTGAAATTTGTCAAAGTAAAAATGACCTCTAAAGCTACTTAAAACGAACCTGTAAACTTTGTCTCTACTTTCTCCGTTGGTGATTTACTTCGCTTTGCTTTCCCCGCATCTCTAACGATCTCTTCCTGATTTCTCCTAGTTCTTAACCTGGCCCCAGACTTCTTATTCTCTGTTTTATTAGAAGATGGTTTGTTATCACAAAAATCAGCATTATTATTATTATTATCACCATGTTCATCATCATCATCATCATCATTGTCACCAATTTCATCATCCTCTCTAAAAAATTTCTCTTCCACTTCCAAAATCAAATCTTCATTATAGACATACAAATCTTTTGAATTCCCATCAGAATTTCCAGGTCCTGCTTTCTTGCTCTTGTCGGTAGGCAAATTAAGATCGCTATTAGAATTAACATTGCTAAGTGTTGGTGCCTTCTTTTGTCTCTTGCTGTATGTTTTTAATGATTTCTTTGGTTTCACTCCAAACAAAGGCCAACTTTGTTGTTCTGCATTGAAAGATGATTCATTACTCTCTTGAACTTTGCTGTTCAGTAAATCTGGATCGTTCTCTTGAGATCTGCCACTTGCTAAAATTTAATACATAATTCCATAAGACATTCAGTATAAATTGCATTTCTTTAAAGTAAGGTTTATCCAAAATCATATTTGCTATATCAAATTAAAGTGGCTTAAGAACCAAGAATGCATTTTTTTAGATTATTTCATGTCTGAGATACAGAGTCTCATTATGTTAACATCCATCTGAGAACAGCAAATTGTATAATCTTTTGAGCATACCACAATCTTTCATTGAAGCATTTTTGGCCTCATCCAATTCCACCAAATCTTGCATATCAACATCTTCACAGTCATTGAAATTTGTGTTGGTGGCTGATAGCAACTCTTGCTTATCACAATTTGGGTTGTCATTGTTGCTTTGTCCAATACTGGTATCAAATATTGGTCCTTTTTCTTCACTACAATTTTGTTCCATCATTGGATCATCATTTATGTTTGTATTAGTTATTTGTCCTTTTTCTTCATTAGCATTTTGTTCCACCACTGGATCATCATTTATCTTCGCACTGTCCTTTTCACATCCATCTATGGAGCAAATGAAGGGAGTGCCTAGCAAAATGGTGACTGATATGCAAAACAAATTATACAGTGCCGGTCCTGTGAATGTCAAAATTACAACAATTCTCAAGAACTGATACAAAGTCATAAGAATTTTCAGGAATCTTCCACATAATGATAAAAATTCTAAAGGGGTACGTAAGACTGCAAAATACTTATACAAGGGCTTTTAAGAAATGAACAATTTATCAAGGATTTGTGAAAATTCTCAGGCAAGAAGGCAGTGTCAATGTGTGCAAAACCCGCATTGTATAGTACGTTATTGATATATTTTCTGCCTCATGCTGTGAAATATCAAGGTAACAGAGTATTTTGAAAAAAGACCTGTACCCCATTCAAATTACAGTTAAACCAGCTTAAACTAAACCAGGTTATCGATAGGGACCTTCTGATTGGTTAGTCTAACAAATCAAATGTATTTGATTGGTTGAAATCCTACCTGATGAAGATAACGCTGGTTTAACTACATATGTCAGTGTGAATGAGGTATACCGGGTGTCTCAGAAAAAAGTACCCCCTTTTGACTGGAAATAGGAACCAAGCAATAAGATATCATTGCTTCCCGACTTCACAGCTAAATTTATCAATGTTCAACTTAGATGCATGTACCTTGTATTTAGAAATCGTTCACCAAACACCGGAGATACAGGTTCGCAAAGTCAAAATTTACAGTGCACCCAAAACCAGAGGTTTTGAAAAAGGGCCTAGTCATGATTTGTATCGAGGACATTTTCCAAAGTACCTGTAGACTTTAAGTTTCCGTGTTTTTATCTTTTGAAAAGAATAAAAGATGCATGGATATGGCGCTGATTAAACAAATATAGCAAAAATGTGGTAAGAGTGATAAAACCGTGCCACATCTCCAAAATAAGCGTGCATGTGCTCCTTTTCCTCTTCTTTAATACAAAACACTTGGGATCGAATGCAATGCGAGGACCGATTCCTCAAAAGAAAGTCACTGCAAGAACAATTGATGTAATTCAAGGTATAAATCTTTTCAAACATGAAAAGTAAAGGTCAAAGTCGAAAATTCGTTTGCAAAATGCCTGTTTGTTGTCAAATTATGGCTAGGCCATTCTCAAAACCTCTGGTTTCAGGTGCACTCCAAATTTAGACCTTGTGAACTCACATCTCCGGTGTTTGGTGGTCGATTTCCAAATGCAAGGTATGTGCATTTAAGTTGAAGACCAACAATTGTAGCCATGAATTCAAAAAGTCCCGAAACATTATCATTTTGTTGCCTTGTTGAGTCAACAGGGGGTACTTTTTTTTGAGACACCTGGTGAAAGAAGCAAATGCAGCTTTTCTTGTCACAGCATCTGTTGTTTCTTTTTCAATCCATGTTTTCTTACAGTATTTTTCTTCTTCAAAAATTACTTTCAAAAGAACACACAGGAATCCTTACCATCACAATCATCTTCCCCAGAAACAACTTTCTGTAAACTCAAGCAAAATTCAATGGCACTTGCAAGCTCTCTGTTGGTTTGCAAGTCCTTCATCCAGGCAAAAGATCCACACATTGGACACTTTGAATTTTCATTCACTGCTTTTGTTGCACACACCCTAGAATGAAACAAAATATCATAATATCAGAACCTTTTGTGACAGCAGTAAAGATATCAACATTGTCATAATTATTACTAATTTTTGGCCTGTAATCCAGCATGTTGGAGGCCAGCAACCTTATTATATTTTAAAAGAGCTTAGCAAATGGAAGTCAAGAGTGTTTGATCCCCTTGGAATTTTCCTTGTTTCATATCATTTAAAAGTGCAA
The DNA here is from genome assembly GCA_039566865.1 of Aurelia coerulea. Classification (NCBI taxonomy): domain Eukaryota; kingdom Metazoa; phylum Cnidaria; class Scyphozoa; order Semaeostomeae; family Ulmaridae; genus Aurelia; species Aurelia coerulea. The sequence goes on from CM076944.1 coordinate 32,082,532, forward strand.
GTCTTTGCACATAGTAAGATGAAGCTAGGTAATGAATAGCCTACAGCAGACTTTGGTCACTGATGAGGAGAGGAAAGATAGAAACCACTGAAAAAAATCTACACGATCGCTAGATTCTGAATGGAGTGACCTGGTTTAGAAGTTGCCTCTTATAGTAGATTGCACTTGGGTCAGTTTTTTGCCTGCATTAGTACATTCTTAAGAAAGTTACACAGAAAGAACCTCAACCAGGGTCTGTTCTGGAGCTCAATACTGAATATCTTTTGAAATATGTTTTCATTACCTGCAAAATGTATGGTCACAACTGCTTATTGAACAAGGATCCTTGTACATTTCATTGCTGCAAAAAATGAATATATTTAGACTGGTGCATTCTACAAATCTATGCACCCTAGTAGATTCAAAGAAAGGTTTTTGAAGATAAACTATCAAATGAAGAAATAACATTTCAGTAATCGGGCTACAAGGAAAAATGATTATGCCAAAGATGGTGGTGAGGAAGTTTTTACCAAGATAAGATGCATTGCGTTCTTATTATTGCAAATCCTTTATGATTCAGTAGAAATTTGAATAAAGAATGCAAAACAACTTTGGTAAAAAGTTCATTGCCACCATCTTCAGCATTTGTCTGTCGGAATGGTTCCTATGAAGAATCTAAAAAGTAACATACTGTAAAGATCTCAAAAATACCTGCAAAGAATCCACTGTGCTCACAATGGAAAGTCTGTACCAACCAAAAGTGAGTAAAAAAAAAGATCCAAGCTACTGCTCAGGGGCTCTCATGAGAAAATCCCTGAACTGCAGAGCGGATTTGCCAATCAATTTCAATGATAAGAATCAGGCAAACTTTTAAATTTACTTGAGTTAGTATTATTGCTTTGATATCCAAGGAAATATTTTCCATTTGCAATTTTGAGGAAAACAATAGATAAGCAACAGGTATACACATTTTTTAATAAGAAACTAAGAATTTGGGCCAGTACTGAAAGTTTCTTAAAGTTATCAGATTTTGAGTACTCAGATTTTCTCACGAGTTTTTTAGACGTTCCATAACAATCTTCATGTTCACTACCTATGCCCTCATCAACGCTTCAAAACAAGATTTTTTAAGCCTTTTCAATGTTTAGACTGGAGTTTCTTAATTTTTGGCAATCTGAGAGTTGAGTTTCTTATGGGCAGTTTTTCATTAAAAAAAAAATACGTGTAATTGAAAAACAGGCAAAGACTTCCATGTACATTTTTTTACTATTAGTGGTGACTGGTGGCGCCAGAGGGCTCAGCCCCCTTAGAATCATCTATCCCCCTCACTCCCCCCATCGGAGGAAATTTTGGGTTCCTGTTGGTAAGAGAGAGGAAATCTGCAGTAGTAAGAAAACTGCATTTTTTTAGCTATTTTAGCCTCTTGTCAGAAGCTCCAGCCTTCTCATCCATCCTTTCGACAGAAAAATTTTTAATCAGTTCTCTCTTTAGGTAATGTTGCAAATCAAGTTTTGGATGTTTTGTAATCTTAAAATTAAATACTTCCCTTCCTATTCCTTCCTGATCTGAACATCGATGATGAACAGTTGATGAACTAGCTGCCTAGAGGAGAGGCTATGCAATAATGACTGGATTGAGCAAAACACAACAGCCGTGAAGGTGTTGTGGCGCAGTGGTGTAATCATCTGACTTTGCAGCCAGAACAGTCAGGCGGTGTGGGTTCGATACCTGGTAGGACCCCACCACTTGAGCGTCATGACAAGGGGTTGCGGACTCGATTAGGTCTGCTCTATTTCTGCGACCCCAGCTTGGCGCTGAAAAACACAACTTCACCTTCACTTTCACCTTCGTATCAAATATACTAACCACATACTACATATGAGTAGGCTCTCCAATTGTGTAAGTGCAACTTTCGTCTTTTTCCACTCCAAAACTGTTGCCATTCTTCTAATCAAGGACAGAAAATGCTCGTCGCACCCGCAACCTCACCTTTATCACAACGAGTTTAGTTTAACCTTAGGCCCATTCGCCAATCCGTGTAATTTTGGCGCCAAACTCTCCTGCGCAGTTTCCCTTCTGGACCAGTCGTGGAGTGGAGGTTTCGTCGTGACACCAGTGCGCCAGACATGCAGGCGCCGCAGCTACAGTTGCTCAAATGATTGGCAAATTTCAAGTACGATTTTCATCATTTCAAAGTCGGTCTAAAATTTACAGGTGAAAATATCTGCGAAAATAAAGAATTGAAGTTTTTTGGAGATGATTATGGCAACTCTCATTGACACTAATCAGTGGCGTGCTGGGGATGAGATCGCAGGGGGGCAATAGGTCAATTTGGCGCCCCTTTCTAGACTTATGACTTATTGTCCCTTGTTTTCCCGTGTTCTTTGATTTGCTGATATCAGTTGCTCAATAGGGACTCGTACCATTACTCTTATGAAGTGGGTCCCCTGTTTCAAAACGGCGTAAACAAGCGGGAGTTCTCGTACACACAACAAAATCGCTTGGAGCTTAAACATTGAAAAGTAACCTTTTAGTACAAAAATAATGTTTTCCTGACCTACCCATCACAGACAATATACCTTTCAAGCAGTAATCTTCCTCTGTAGAAACAAAATAGATCCATCGCAGCTACGAGAACTCTAGGCCGTATCAATTGTATTTTGGATATAACAACAACAGCTGTCTAAATCGCAATTACAACAGTTGTTGTCCTTATTGGTTGAAAACTAAATTCTAGCAATTTGATGGGTAAATACTTTGCAAGAGTAATGGTATGAGTCCCATTGACCAAGTGATAGCGGCGTTAGCTGAATTCGTCTATTCCAGTTCATTTGTTCATACCAATACAGATTTTCTTTGCAAGGGAAGCAAGTCAATGCCACTTTTTCATGATAAAATGCTATTGAAAGTTCTCGAAAACTTCTTTCTAATTCTAAACTGTCAATGAGCTCGTCTTTGTCAAGGGAGAGAAATTTATTTTCCAAACACCATCATCAGAAGGCCCTCAAGGAGCTCTTGAACCATCGTTGAGCGTATACGCGACGTGGAAAACGAATGCTCAGCGGTTGATGAGCTCACAGGAATGACAATTGCAATAGCATAAACGTGCCCTAAGATGGGATATGCATCCATGAGATGGTACGTGGGATGACATAGCAGCTGCAAGGCACCAGAAAAGGATGGCAGCTTGCTCTTTTCGTCAGTTTGCTTTCTGTGTATCGCACCTGGCCAATCAAAATCTTCATCATAATCATCATAGTCCTCATGTACTCGTTGGTTCGTTTTCTGTTTGGCTGGTCTCTTGCATAGATACGCAAAAGATAATGACGTGAGAAGTAACGGGTGTCCCAAAAAAATGTATACGGATTTGGTTGACTCTAGCGCTGTGAATTTAGCTTTAATCAATGGCTAATCACTCTCAAAATGTTCCTCGATAGTTAACTTGAACATAGATACCTCGTTTGTTGGTATTGGTGCTTTGAGAGCAGAAATATCAATCTTGAAAGCTCAAATATGCCTTAATGTATAAATCAACGAGAGCCTTGATAAAATTTGAACAATATTAGATCTTGTATTATTACGTTTTCCAGAAGTCACCCCCCCCCCCCTCCCCCAGTCACCCATTAGGATGTTTCTTAATTTTTCACTAATTTCAGTTCTTAATTTCGATGTGGTTCAGGAATTTGAAAAGGCCAAAGCTCTGGTTTGCAAGTGGACGCAAATTTGAGCTTTCAAGATTGATATTTCTGCTCTTAAAGCACCAATACCAACAAACGAGGTATCTATGTTCAAGTTAAGTATCGAGGAACATTTTGAGAGTAATTAGTCATTGATTAAAGCTAAATTCACATCGCTGGAGTCAACCAAATCTGTATATGTTTTTTTGGGACACCTGGTATTAAACAGCGCCTTCTTTGAGTTTCCATTTGATATCCTAGTATCATTGCGATGTTTCAAAAGGTTCTCTTCGTTCACTAACTATTTGACGAGGGCGCCTTCGGCGCCCCCTAAGATAGACGTTTTCTCTGGCGCCCCTCAAACTCGACCAGCAGGGGGGGCAGTTGCCCCCCCTGCCCCCCCTGCCAGCACGCCACTGACACTAATTACAGGCCCATAGGAAGCAAGGAGCAGGGGGGCTTAAGCCACCCAATGATTTTGAAAACAGTTCCTCTTACTAAGACCAAAAAATAACTAATAACTAACCTAAAATATACATCAAATTCTAATAAACCTTTAAAATACACAATAAGAAAACTTAGTAAACAATTTTGAAAGCAATGGTGCTACGTCAGAAGCATTACACGTTTTTTTTGTAAGAAATTGGTTTATAAGAAACTAGTACTTACTACGATGACCAAAAATTTAAGAAACTCTAGTACTACGCTCAAGACCCGGCAGGTGCACTTCTATATAAAAGGTGATACGCATGCTTGTCTGTAAATTCACTGAGATAGGGCGGACAAATTTTCAAATCCTAGGACCTAGGATTTAGAATAAGGGGGGTTATTTTACAAATTGGTCAGCGGATTTTAAAAAGATACTTAGATTAAAAACAACTAATTTCAAGAATAAGGTTGTTGTTGATGGTTTCCTCTTGTGAGTTACAATTGACTAGTCAATACGTGCAATAAACTTGATGTTGAATGATTTCAAAGTCATGAATTATAATAGACTTTTTCTGTACAATGTTGAATACAAAACACTTGGGGACTTGGTGATGTAACTATCTTTGTTTTGGCCAGATCAAATTCCTCAATTGAAGTCTAATAAAAATCTAGGCATAGCTTTCTCACTAATAGCAAGTCATCAGTAGTTCTATGTATTCAGGTGTAGAAAAGGGGATAAAACCCAGCAACTGTTGAACAATATTCAAAGGCAAGTAGTAGCTAACATGCAGATTCTTGAAATGGTGTTGGTTGTGTTTCCTTTCCATTAGGTAAAGCCATGTTAGTACAGTTGGTGATACTTGCAGTAGTCATGTGCTTGATGTATCAGATCAGGCCTAAACTAACGGCAAATCAGTCAATTTTGATCTGGAAAATGTTATATATCGAGAAGTGCTCTAATGCTCCAATCTGCAGCTCCATAAAATAACATTATTGTATATGGTTGTATCAAAACCGATATTATGATTTCCTTGGTGACAAAATGGATAATAAGTCTGTATTTCTGACTGGCATCACTGCTGTTTCAGGTAGAAAAAGCCTTCTACGTTGCCTCTCTCTTTGATTATTTTCTTTTGCTTCTCTCTCAGTCGTCAGTTTTGATCTATTTTGATCAGCTTTTCACTCAGTAGATTTTCAGTTTTGTTTGATGGGAAACATCTTCTCAGAGTTGCATAGGTAGAGGCATCTTCATACTAAAACATGTTACCACAGGTAACTTCATGGTAGTGCAGTATTCACTTGAAAGTTGTTACGATATAAACAGACTCTGCCCTTTCTACTTTCTGACACAGCCATCTTTTCATGGAAGCAACCCGGAAGCAACAGCCTCTTTTGCAATTCGAGGCTTAGTGAAAAAACGCGGGAAAAGGAAGAGGATGTATCGCTGCTACATTTCATTTGAAGTAATTTTGAGACCTAGATAAGCTGATGAGGTTCCTTACGCAGTTAATGATGTTAATGAACAAAAATTGCTGAGGGAAAGCCAGAGGAACTTGTCATTTTTTGCCGCTGCTACATGTTTCAGTGCAATTTGGTATAGTGCCATTGGTAAGATGGTTAGGCCTATAAATTTGAAAGTTCGATTTTTTGGTGGTCATCAGCAGTCCAGATCAAGAGAGGGCAGCAGATTTGTTTACAATTTCCTTGAAAATAAATAAAATTCTTAATGCTTTTAAAAAGATGCAATGTACTCAATGCGTTTTACCATACTTTTACACAACATCATATCAATAACATCCTAAATCCTAAATGCAAAGTAAATAAATGGGATGTATGTAATGTAATGAAAATGAGTTCCAAATGAAATCTTATTAATTTATAGTGAATGGTTTCCATAGTTCAGGAAATACATCAATCAAGGAATCTGTGGGCAGCTTTGATTGCAGAAAACCAAAGTTTTGCTGAAGTTTGTAGAGTTAATAACTGAAACCATACCATACTGTATGGCTCAAACCATATTTGTGCTTCAGTGTATGGATGTGTAATGGAGATATACACATTTTCTGCTCCATTTTGAGTAGTTAGTAGTATTTCCAGTATTTAAGGGCTAAATATAGTGACATTTAAAGGAAACCGCCTGGAGGGCATGTCAGTGATTCTCCAAAATAGGGGTATAAATTTCTAAAACATTGCGATAAAATGTCAGTGAATAGGGTCTAACTGCTGAGACTTTTCTCAGTGAAAAGGGTATATTTTGGAAAGCTTCAGACAAGCTTGTGTATCACCTTTTATATAGAAGTGCACCCGCCGGGGCTCAAGAACAGAAGAAACTGTAAAGCTTTATTTCTGTATGTCTCTCTTATTCTATGTCTCTCTAACAAAGGTACATTCCTCTTTTCTTGACTTTTGACTGCAAAATTGGTAAATTTTTGCCTTGATGTGCATGGCTTCTTCTTGATGACAATTTAAATGCAAAATGGAAGCCCTTTGCCGAGAAGAAGGCTCAACTTCGAGCAATACCGCAATTTTAGGCCCAAAAAATAAGAAACTAATTAAGAAACTTTTACTACTAAAACACCGAAATTTTCATGCGAAATTAAGAAACTTTTAGTACTAAGTGCTGATCCAAGTTTCTTAGAAAAAACGTGTTTATTGTTTTAAGAACAAAGGACCCCCCATTTGGCAGATGCTTCCTACGGCCCTGAATTTGAGATCAGATATTCTCAAATAAATAGACACTTACTTAATCTATGTTATTCTCATGTTACTCATGTCATTCCCATGCTTAATCAACATTATACTTCATCAGAAAATTAATATAAAGCTAATGCATGCTACAATTGTACATCATGATTTAAAACATGAATAATAGATGTGTCCTTTTCAAATATATGTACAAATGATTTATCATCAATTACACAAAAACCAGGAAGCACAACTGTCTGGAACCTTGAATTCAGAAAGCCCCTCATCTCTTACCATGTGCATATTAATTCAAATGGTATATTTTCAAGATGTTTTCATCAGAAACTACTTGGTGGACTTTTTTATATGTACCACTGGCAGATATTAAACGATATCCTAACCTTTGATATGCCCAAGGGGATGCTCTGGTATATTTAGGATGGATGTGCTCAGGATACTGTTTTGGGTTTTAAATTTTGGCAAAAGTTATTCTTTTGTGCCAGTCATTTATACAATAGTTTTTTTGGGTTTATGGAATTCTGGATATTTTCTGGATCTCAAATTTGAGAAGATTAGAAAAAATATAGACAAAAACAGTGATTTACAAACATTGTTGAATAAAATCAAGCAACATTATCAAAATACTTAGTATCCAAATACATCATGTGAAATCTATCACTTAGGGCACTTACTGTGTAATTTTAGGTGTCTTATCATCATCATCATCATCATCATCATTGCTATTATGCACTACACAAAATTATGTATGGCAGCTATCTATATATATATTTATTTAAACTAATTTTTAAAGAAAACTAAACTCTATAATCAACCAAATTAAATGTAATAGGAACAAAATATGTGAATAAATTCAAAACGTTAAGTAAAGGGTGTGTGTATATCCAGGCACAAATCCATCCATATGGTGTTATCTGGCCAGAGTTTCCCTAATATGGTTGGCTTGAACGAGGTACGATGCTCTGGAATTGCAAGATTGTCGTAAGGGGCTCAACCGAGGTATGTGAAAAAAGGTCCGATCTAGGGGTGCTATAGGCGGGACATACAAGGAGAAAATGTACCTCATCTTATAGAACAAAACCTAAGCCTTTGGGTCTATTTTTATACCAGAAATAAGTTTTTTGGTTGGATGTTTTGTACTCCAGCATAGCACCAGCACCCACCTCCTAATTATACCACCGTTTTGAATGTGGTTTTAAAGACGTAATTAAACTTGAACAAAGTTATGTACTTGTCATCATATCATATACATCTACTGCACATTAAAGCAAACTAAAGAAATTCAAATGTTGATAACATTCTCTGCACAAGGCTTTAAATACATAAACAGGCTGCTGAGAACTCTTCATCAGGCATTTTTCTATAATAATAGGTGTCAACTCCATTTTCCATTTTGTATCCAAGGAACTGTAACCTAGGCTTTTGAATGTGAGTCTTAGATGATTTAGAAACACATCGAGATCTGCACAAAGCTTTTTGTTTTGTGTCACAAAAGAGTTCTACTTTGTGAGCTGGATAAACAGTAGCATCTAGGCTAACATTAAAATAATATGGGCATGGTATTCTCTTTGAAGATCTCTTTGCTCTTGTGCAGCCATTTGTGATGCTGCTCTCTTGTACATTGTCTTTGACAGTATCATCCGAGTCTTTCTGCCATCTAAATATCATGTGATATGAAAATAATGATTGGTTCAAAAAGAAGCAAACAATCGTTATTGAAGCAAGCAGAAAGCAAGCAAGGTACTTCTTCATTTCTTGTTCTCTATCTCCTCCTGATTGCTATGCTAAACTCCTGGAAAGAAGAGAGTTAGGGTTATAAGCAGGGGGTGGTGCCAGCCTTGAAAATTTGGGGTGGACAAGGGATAATAAGCAACTTTAAGTTACATAAATTTTGTTAAAGAATAAATACGGACCTTTAAGAAAAAGAGGGGTGGACATGTCCACTCTTCTAGCCCACCGCCTGGCACCACCCTTGGTTAAAAATCAAAGCAAGATTGTGCAATTTCATGCTTACTGTCCAGTGCTAAAGAGACATCTCCCAGCTCGAGGTTGGAAAACAATTGCACGATTTGACCTACGTGTAGTACCGAGTCGAAATAAATTGAATCCTGTGAGTTGTGAATAGCTTTAAAAAAGCAGGGAGAGTTGCAAAAGTACAAAAAACTTATTTTTCTCTGATGCAAGAACATCTTATTTTAGCTACAAGCAGTGAGCCCTGACACAGATGTATATAGCTGCGAGTGACTGAATTTGTAAGCTTTGCAGCCTCCCTGATGCTGCATTCTGAACAGACAATGCCGATCCCGACTGTAATCCACAATGTTGGGCCAAAGATCTGCAGCAAACCGACTCACCCTAAACAATAAAAGTAATAATAGAGCAAAAGAAATTAGCATAAATCTGGTGTCGGTCTGTTAAAGTTTGGCTGTGTGTGTGTGCCTGCCTGTGTGTGCTGTGTGATATCAATCATCCCTACAAAATATGTGTCGAATTTATCTTTTGGCCACTTGAATTACTCTTTAAATTCCCTATCTGATCAAATGAAAACCGAGTAAATGCACACCATAGCAGACCATAGCTGGCAACAAACAACATTGGAAAACATAACAATGAATAGGCCTAGGCCTACTCTAGTTTCTTCTTTGTGCGCACACTAAATTACAGATTCAAACTGACACCACTCGCTGCCTTTCTTACTTTTTCCAAATGAATAATGTGTGGTTCTGATCTCGTGTTCATTTGTTGAGTGCATCGATAAATAGGTCCGTCTTACTCCAGTCTTCTTTTGAGAAAACCAGTCACCTTGGAGAACAGCTGTCGCTTCCTGTTCGTGTACTTTCAAAACAGGAATGGCTGCCAAACAAAAACAGCAACAACAACAGGAATCAGAAATGATCACATGAATTGATGATGTCATAACTTTCCTGCGACGAGGCAAAGGCTTATATTTTTGATAGTACCAGATTGCACACATGAATTTCTTCACGAGAAACCTTTCTCTGCTTTTTTAAATCAAGGAACAAAGCTACCTGTATTTAAAAGCTAAGAAACTTTTGGAATTAGCAGCTTTGATTTGAAAAGGTCACGCAAAAATTCGAAATTTGTTGTAAAAACGCTTTTACATAATTTCTGTTATATAAATACTCGTTTAGATATTCTGTTGTCTTGTCAGTTTTGCTTCTTCAGATGGCCCCAATCCTTTCCACTCTAGTTCTCAAAACGCCATGTTGTTAAAGTCGTTGTACTACAACAAGTTTGTGCAAATACTTACTTTATTTCCCATTTATTTGCGATTGTTTTAAAATGCAACTTGAAGTTGGAGTCCGTTGGAAATGCTCAAATGGTCGGTGGTCACTATAATATATGCATTCAAAAATGTATAAATTTCTCTCATTCGAGACTTTTTTAATGTAATAGCTGAAACCGTCTTCTGTCATTTTTGTGAAAGTTAATTCAACACAATTGTTAGTCAATAGAAAATTGATCATGGACCATACATGATCGAACGTGGAATTCTCGTTCCCATGCAAACCTCTTTCCAGCATTTTCCTAATTTCCGGGTCTAAAAGTTGAATGCCTTAGTCACACAAAATTTTCACATCTAAGTTAGCTTTTGACCGATACATCAACATTTTAGTTTGAATATTGGTCACGTACTTCTTATTCCACAGTCCACCAAACGTTCTAACATATGTTGACCCAATCGGTACAAAAAATGGTGCCCATGATTTAAGTCATAAAAGGCAAGGCACAAACATTGCACGCAAGTTTGTCGCATCGAAATGATGTTGTTGATAAAAAGAAATTGAGCAATAAGAAAACACTATTCATACATCTACCCATTAATTCTATAATTTTACATAACATCAATAAAAGATACACAAAGGAGAACTATTTACAAAGCAAGTTCAATTAGTACAACGAATAAGAAACCGTATATAAATCAGCAAATTCTGACGGCAAGGCCAGGTCCATTTCGAGCTTATATAACAGGATGATAATTGTCAATACGACCCAATAGTTGTTCTGAATAGCCAGGTGAATAATACCTGAAAAGAATCATAGCATGTTTGAGTGAGGGTAACAAGGACAGATTTTGTAACACAATAGTATGAGTTGCTTTTGATTGACACCGAGCGACTGCAGATAAAGGAAATTCTCTCAACCAGTAATTCAAAACAAGCAAAGCCGCAAAAGTTTCTCTGAAACCCAGGTAGCTAGCTCGCTTGTTGTGCATTCCAGAAATTGTTTCCAAGAGTAAATATGAGCATATATCGAAAGAAGAAGGATATCTCTACACATCTATCTCTGGCATTCTATTTCCTTGGTTCAGAAGCTGAACAGTAAGTGTTTTAATTACATTAGATATATCCTTCTTCTTTCGATATATGCTCATATTTTACAATATCTGGAATGCACAACGAGCACGCTAGCTACCTGGGTTTGAGAGAAACTTTTGCGGCTTTGTTTCTTTTGAATTACTGGTTGAGAGAATTTCCTTTGTCTGCGATCGCGAATCGCTTTGAATTCAGGCGTCGACAAAAGCAATTGATGCTCCTGTGTTACAAAATCTGTCCTTGTCAGTGAGGGTTGAATTGAAACAGAAAATATAACTTCAAAAAAATAGTCTACAACGTGTGTTACAAAGGAACGGCGTTTGACTTGCCACGAAAAATGATGCATTGAGAAACAAGGTTCCAAATCTTTGAACAGGTCGATGTAAAGTTATATGGCCTATTTCTCTGAATTGGATGGCTTGAAAGAGATTTTACCTCCTCTGCCATAGTTCTGCCGTTGGACTTTTCAGAAATCTTCAATATCTTTCTTCATTCTCAAGAATTCAAGAAAGATTAAAAAAAACTTAAAGCCATCGCAATTTCTGACTTTTTGAGAAAACATAGACTGATTAAAAAATCCATAGTTTATGAATGTTGGTATCCAGGACAAGTATTTCATTATTTTGGTTTACAATTTAAAAATTAATGATGTCACATTATCAAATGAGTTGAAATATGAACCACGTTGTAATTTAGAAAATATTGAAGATTTTTCTGAAAAGTTCAACGGTAGAATTATAGAAAGGAAGCTAAATTTTCTTTCAAGCTATTCGAAATTATAATAAAAGTCATGCACCCTTTGATCACCATATCGACTCCATACTCCATCATTCCCATAGCACCATGACAAAAAACAAGGAAATTTGCAAGCTGAACACTGGACAGGATTTAATACCTATACCGTTGACCTCACTACGTGAGTCAAAAATTGTGTGGTTAGATGCCGCAGTTGTCCTTGATAAAAAGTTGTCCTTGATAAACTACCCGTGATAAAAAATATAAATATACACATACTTGACAATTTCTTCTGGATATGAATTATTGATAGTATTGATGTACTCGTGAGTGCTCGATCCAGGGTCCGCTTTGATTTCTTGTATCTTTTTCAGTCCTCCACTCGTAACAAACAATTTCCTTGCTTTAGCGTCATGAGGCAATACTTTTGCAAACTGGGCTACAACATGTTTCAATATATTTGGCGGTGCGTTGTGCAAGAGAGGTTCTAAGGCTGGCAAATGGATACACTTCTGAAGAACGTTTTTCAGAGCTTTCTTTGTTTTGATTTGCAGGTCTTCGGATGATTCAGTTGCGAGATAGATGCTTAGAAGTTTTGGAAGCACATTCGCTACGGCCACTGCTTTTGCATGCTCAGGTGTGTGACGTCCAATTTGTCCTAGTGCCCATGCTGCAGCCGCCTAAAATAATCGAGATAACATTAATATGCATTGTTTTGTGGATAGAATAATTTTATTCAGACGTCGTTTTAAATAAAACATTCCTCGTGTTCTCCAACGTTGAGAATATTTTCAAAATAAAAGGAAGGAAGATCAATTTCTCGCAACTTGCAAATTCTTCTGCAACATTTGATGCATCTTTTTTCAAGATTGCAACTTAACATTTGAAGGCAGTTATTTTTCATTACAAGAATACCATCAAACCAAAGGCCCACTAAAGGCTGATTTCATTCACTGGATTTCCGCACAAGCAAACGGAAACTCCATAATTCAATGTCGATTTGGATAGGAATTCACGCCTGAGTAGCCATTTATTGTGTAAAATTCTGCCCACTCGGAAGATTCCATGGACTGGAAATAAGCCTTAAAGGCGATCTCCCCATATAAATATCAGTTGCATACACACTCGTTGAAACTGCTGACAAAATGCTGACACGCATGTAGCTTTTGGATAATTTGATTGATTTCGACTGAGTTTGTTTCAAACTGATCATATGAAAAACATTGGACTTTAGACTGGGTAGGAAGTCATCCAATACTCAACCTCGTATTCGCACGAAACCTGATCACATGAGTCACATGAATATATTTAGGGCCTCTAATAGCACTTGCATGGCTGTGCGGCTCTCGGGGTAGGGCTAACTACAAGCTAGTAAAGGACTGTTACTTGTCTTGCAAAGACGCATGCGTTAATTAAAATATCACATGTTTGCAAAATATCCCCCTCGAAGCATGCTACTTACATGGACATATTTTGCCTTTAAATGAGAAGTATTACAGAATTTCACAAAGAAATCTCAATAAGAAATGGCAAAGGAGAAAAACTAGAGTACTGCTCACCACAATATGATCTTCAGACTCTTCAGCCAGCACAACAGCCAATGCAACGACTCCCTGAAAAGAAACAAGCAATATTACAAAGCTTCCAATTGTTGAAGAGGTAGCAGTTTTGTTAAATTTGGTGTAATTTGTTAAATCTCTTTCTCCTACTTTTCAGGAATGTACAAAATTCGTTGTTATCTCAGCTTAGTTAAGGCTCAGTATCAAATATTTATCGTCTCTATTGTGAAAAAATGCAAGACGCTTCCTTGATAGAGTAACACATATGGTAACATGTGGTAACGGCACTGTGAAATCAATGCCAAGCATCCAAACAGAGCCATTTTAATCAGATTCTTAATAAACTCAAACATCAAATTTTGGCGATTCCTTGGGAGATCTGAGAAAATAATCTTCAGAAGAAGATCTCAGTTTTGCATGCGAAACAGCAAGGGTGGATTTTGTATACAAAAGATTCAGCTCCATGGCATCACAAAGTGATTTGGCTTCCTAAAGAACTGCTTTGACTCCTCTGGGTGCACTCAGTAAAAGCATAGGGCTCAAATCTTTCAAATCTTTAAAAAGATGGGTGTAAAATTCTACTACATTTTTCTTTCATTTGAATGGCTTGAAAGGACCTTATTATACTTTGCTGTAAATCTGCCGCGGAAATCTTTTGATATTTTAATTTTTTTCAAAACGGCGGCAATTTGTTCATTAAAAAATCTAGTAAATTTTGAAAACATTTAAGATCGTCGTAAATCCTAAACCAATAAAGGAAACATGATATAACCTTCAAAAACCATAGTTTCTACAATATGGTGGCAAGCAGAAATCTGTAGCTTTTTCTGGTAGCATTTAGAAATTTCATGACGTCATAGCCTCAAATTTGATAAACGCCGCCCTTTTGATACTAATCAAGATATCAATAAATTTCCATGGCAGATTTACAGCAAAAAACCCTAATTTCCTTCCAAGCCATTAAATAAAGAGAGCAAAACATTATAGCCGACAGCGCTGAAGGTGTGCAGTCTTTTCTTCAGGAAGGCAAATTGATTTGCAATGTCGGAGAGCTGAATATTTGTTTACAAAATCCACCTTTGCTATGTGACACTGCACCACAATTAAAATACCAAAAAGCCAATTTAGACTAAGAAACCAGAATTTTTTAATGCTGACTGCAAGATTATTGCAGCATCAATTTCAATGCAAGGAAACATTCTTGACTCACTCCGTACTATGCAGATCATCAATGGAGATAACACGAGTTGATGCAAACATACCTTCGACACAATGACGGCCATGGCTAGGTTCTCCGATTGAGCTCCTACATAGCCAAGCATCATAACTCCTGGTAGGCGAACATTGCCTTTGGTATCGCTAATATAGTCGACCACAGCAGCAACACCGCCTGCGTTTACTATCAACTGTGCAAGCTAGAAGTAAAAATCGAAAGTCAACGATAAGTTTGGCGTCATTCAACTGCTCTAAAAATGCATTATGACATCTATTATGGCTAAAAAAAGGCAGTAATCCTTCGAGCACAAGACAGCAATAGGAAATTATGCGCGTTTCTCCTGCGGCTCATTGTTTCACGAACACAGTTCTTTTCAAAACCTGCGGAAATATAACTAGATAAAATTCTGACAGAAATAACAAAGATGACTCCTATGAAAATAAAGTGTCAACCTTGGCTTAGTGTGTATCAAAAATTATCTATGTCAACCCAATAAAACTATCAAAATGGCTTTCACTTCGAAAACAATTACGATGGCGAAAAAGAGCTACAAATATAGCAAATATGGAGAAACAGAGAAGCAAAATAGTAACAATTTGTAATAAAAACGTTTTGTCTTGCTTTATTATACCAGCTGTCCCAAAAAGTACTCCCGTTTGAAAAATCACCCAAATGTTATTATAAGGCCCATCTTCAAATTTCTTTCTTTGGCAAGTAGATCACTGAGCAAATTATTTTTACAGACATAGCTGATCTTGTGATTGGCCTTAGAATAAGTAAATTTAGCTCTTTTCAAGGCTGCCTGGTTTTGAAGCATACTGCAAAAAGCACTGATGATTACCAGATTAATTTCTTTCTGTATATTAAGCTTTTAGTTTGGTTATAAATGTTTGAAAGAAACGTAAACAATTATTGTGGACCTGAAGGATCATGAAATATCTCAATTTCATGGCTCTCAGGCAAGATTAACGATGTTAAATAAAGAGTATAGCTAGGAAAGGTTTTTCAATGCGTAAATCATACCCTTTAAGTAATGAAAATAAACAGTTTATCATCTCAAATACATTTGGATCATTGACAAGGAAAGAAAAATAGCATTTTGTGATACGTTTGATGATCGAATTTTGGCGACTTTTCAAACGGGAGCACTTTTTATTGGGACACCCGGTATCTTTTCAATCAAACAAAACTCCTGAATCATTATTTGAACGGAGAAGTCGTTACCTCTGGAGTATGCTTTGCAACTTCTCTTATGAGAATGGCAACATTCTTCTTTACATATTCGTCAGAGTCTACAGAGAGATAGGCAAATAATCGTTTGAGCATTTCACTGCATATCAATATCGCAAATGCAAGGAAATACAGTTTTGTGCCAGCTTTAAATCCAAACCAAGAAAAGGCTAAAACGCATCCAACGATGATAATTCCATCCTCAAAGGTTTCATAAATTTCATTTGCAAAATTTCAATTCAAATTGCAAAATTTCATAAAATATACCAGGTGAACCAGGAAAAGTTTCCACTTTTGAAAATGCATAGCATCAAGAGTACTGGATGGATTGAAATGAATCAATATTTGCATGACAGCCAAAAGATTGAAGTATTTTTGTGATTTTTCTCGCCTTCTTACGAGCATTGGAAAAATTGGTAAATTCAAGGTTACAAAAACTTGGTGGTTGCAGAATGACTGAAAAAGACCTAAAATACTTGATCAAATCTTGCAAGACTTCTCGCTCATAACAACAGAGAAAATGCAATTTTGCATGGGTGAGAGCTATCGTATGCACATTTATTGCCATGGGATTGAAAATCTTTAGTATCTGTTTGAGAATCATGTCTTATAACTCTTGAGAGAAGTTAAACGTCCGTGAGTAATTTTTCGGTGTGAGGAGAGTCCTAACGATTTGATCAAGTGTTTTAGGACTTTTTTCAGTAATTTTGCAACCATAAAATTTTTGTTAAGTTGAATTTACCTACATTTGCAGTGCTCCTAAGAAGACGAGAAAAATTACAAAAATACTTTGATCTTTTGGCTTTTAACTAAAATTTGAATCATTCAAATCCATGAAGCACTTGTGGTGCTACGAATTTTCGAAAGTGGGAACTTTTTTCTGGCTCACCCGGTAGAATCAAATATTTATTTGATCAAATATTGATATTCTTCCTCTTAGTATTCAATATGATCTTGTTTTAACAATAACAAGAACCCTTTCGAACTATGTTACTAACAAGCATAAGTATGGAAATTTCAAACGAATCATTTAAGAGTCAAGGAGCATTTGAGACATGATAAAATTTGATAAGAAACCTAATTCGCGAAAGTTTATTCCCGCGAAATTTCCCACTTTGACCGATTCGCGAAAGTTAATTCCAAAAATTTCGCGTTTTTTCTTCTTGCAAAAGTTTCTTCCTGCGAAAGTTTCTTCCCTTAAAGTAGCAGTTATTTTTTAATTTTCTAACATGTGTTATGACACCCGGTAATTCATATTGGTAGAAACAAGGACAGATTTTGTAACACAATAGCATGAGTTGCTTTTGATTGACACCGCAATTCAAAGCGATTATCGATCGCAGACAAAGGAAATCCTCTCAACCAGTAAATCAAAACAAACAAAGCCGCACAAGTTTCTCTGAAACCCAGGTAGCTAGCACGCGCGTTTTGCATTCCAAAAATTGTTTTTAAGAGCAAACATGAGCATATATCGAAA
Organism: Aurelia coerulea; assembly: GCA_039566865.1. Classification (NCBI taxonomy): domain Eukaryota; kingdom Metazoa; phylum Cnidaria; class Scyphozoa; order Semaeostomeae; family Ulmaridae; genus Aurelia; species Aurelia coerulea. Next base: position 32,099,874 of record CM076944.1, read on the forward strand.
GAAGAAGGATGTATCTAAATATCGGCCACGGGCATTTCATATGTTTGGTTCATAAGCCGATTGGGAGGCAATTCAATTCTCTTCTTTTTTGGTGCAATTAAAACATTTACTGCCCAGCTTCTGAACCAAAGAAATTACATGCCCGAGGTAGATGTGTAGATATATCCTTCTTTCGATCTATGCTCATGTTTGCCCTTTAAAATAATTTCTGGAATGCACAACCAGCGCGCTAGCTACCTTGGTTTCAGAGCAACTTTTGCGGCTTTGTTTGTTTTGAATTTATGGTTGAGAGAATTTCCTTTGTCTGCAGTCGTTAATCGCTTTGAATTCAGGTGTTAACAAAAGGAACTTGTGCTATTGTCTTACAAAATCTGTCCTTGTTATTGGTAGATACGAACCTTTCAAGCAGGTAAGAACCGCAGGAAATATTTCAGCTTCTACAACCATCTCAGCCAAATCCACGGAATGCTTTGCTATTTGACTCAAAGCAGAGAAAACTTGACGCTATGGAAAGACGAAAACAATATGAAATTAAAATCGGGAAACGACTGTCAAATGAAAATGTCTTTGACAGCACTCTTTAAATCTTTAAAAATCTCTATGCTTTCAGAATTTTTGAAACGTTTCGGCCAGGTGACGGACAGCTGAAGGTGTGTTTGCATGAAGAGAATTTGGTTAACTGAAATAGACCTTTTAGCTATCCTGAAAAGAATCAGAATCATACGATATTTTGCTACATTTCGTAGAATTTTCGAATGTGCACAATAGTGATAGAAGCCCTAACGCCACTCGATCGAACCTCGCATGTAAAATATATAAAACTAACGGTCGATCCAGACTCTCTTGTTGAATAGCTAGAAAGTCTGTTGACTAAGCTTAACTAAATCCAAAATTTATCAAAATTGTTTGGGAAATCAATTGATTATTGTCGAGAGGTCCTTGGTCATAACGTGTCAAAAATTATTTTTGAAAAATGGTTCGGGTTAGCGCCTGGCCAAGGTAAATGAATAGCAAGAAAATAGCAAGAAGATGAAGAAGGCACACAGAACTATTTTGCATTTTAAACCAAAAGCATACTAAGGTTTAAACCTCTCGATAATAAGACATCTTATCTTTCTGAAACGGACAACTTAAAAAATCCTGCTCGAAAGCAAAATTTGTAAAATACAAGACTTTGAGCAAAATAACTTTGTAAGAAAGTTCACAAACGCGGAAAAGGGGAGCTACACGTCTTCTATCTACAACTACATTCTCATTCTATATAAATCAATAAACTTTGAAAGAGTTCTCGTAAAAAAATCAGTAAGCTGGAAATTGCTTTACAAGATTGACTGTAGTAGTAAACGGGGCACAATTGATGGAAATAATGCAGTAGAGGGAAATATAAGAATGCATACCTTCAATTTGGCATCAGGATTTAGAATCATTTGTGCAAGATGAGCAATGGCACCAGCATCAACGACCGTCTGTGCAAGCTGTTGAGAAAATATTTTACATATGAACTGGCAATTTTGTGGTAACTAAGATAAATTTTGTGTTTCTACCTTGTCCTTTTCGATATTTTCGATTGCTCTAGAGCAGCTGATGGTTAAAGAGACACTATCGCAAATTGTTGATGTCGGAAAATCTCAACGAGATTCTTCATACATAAAGAAGAGACCTTGTAAATTCCAAAAATGTATTTAGCAGTTTCGTACGACTTCTAGAAGTACCATAAAACAGTAAAACAAAAGGAAAAACGATGCATTTGTACCCACACTTTTCTGCGCCACGTGCGCATAAACAATGGAAAGACAATAGACAAAACCTCGCCTTGCAAGTTTCTTTTCATAAATCTCGGTCAATTAAATTTTCGGTTTTGTGTATTAAATCTATTTTCAGAATGTACAAGGTCTCTACTTTATGCATGAGGAATCTCGTTTAGATTTTGAGACACAAAAAATTTACTGTATCAGGCTGCGGTGAATCAAAGAAACAAACAACAAAATGAAAAAAAGAACAGATAATAAAATAAACAACAATTAATTCGAATGTTCTTCCAAGTTCCAAGTGCGGTGTTGGCACAAGGCAAACAAACAGTTTGCACTATTACAAATTTTTGTTAACTTTTAAAACAACACACAAAGCAGCTCGTTGACCGAAAGGTCCAGAAAGGTGAAACAGTCTGGCGTGAAAAGAAATATGTTCAATAGATCTTTTACTCATTCTGATCGAGCGATATTTTTATACATTTTTAAACGAGGGGTTCAGTTGAATGGCGTTAGAGCTTCTATCACTATTGTGCACATTCGAAAATTCTACAAAATGTATCAAAATATCGTTCGATTCAGATTCTTTTTAGAATAGCTAAAAGATCTATTGCCAGACATTAACAAAGCAAATATTGATAACTTTAAGCAGCTTTAACAAGTTCTAGCCACCCAACAAGCATTCTGTGCTTCATAAACGGGCATAGTTCCCTGCTAACTTATAGCTGCAGGGCCGCCGAGAGCGAGGGCGGGCCCCGGGGCAACTAGTGGATGCGGGCCCCTTGCTTGGCACTGGCACCAAAAGCGTAGATTAATAGGTCCCTCAAGGCCCTCTAACTTTGCGTTATGTTGTTGTTGCTATCACTCCCTTTGTAGCGGCAAGTCAACAGAGGGAGGGGGCGAAACAAGAGACTTTTGGAATGAGCCTACTACGAGTGCACAGTTGGGAAAATCTCGTGAATTCCAAAACATGAAAATCGTGAATTTTTATGTCGGATTTTGTGACAAAAGTGCAATGCAATGTCTAATCCTCATCAATTTCTAGCAGCAAAATGATCCATGGTATGAACTAGGCATGTCGGAATGAAATTCTATTGTGGGAGGCTAGAACTTGATGCGAGCGCAGCGAGCAAAAGTGGGGTCCGGGGGCTCGCCCCTTGGAAAATTTTTCATGACCACGCCCTTTAGATCGCTGGAAAATGCATCATTTTTGTAAAATTTGCCATTTAAAGAGGCAAAGGATCGTGACTGATGGAGGTTTTTCCGGGAGATTTTGAAAATAGGACCTCAATCAATTTCACGAGGATATACCGGGTCCGCCAAAATAAACTATGCACGTTTGACAGGCCAGAATAAATCGTACACTGGACTGATTTTGCAGATTTATGACTAAATCATTTGCAGAAAGCCTGAATTAGATACTGGGTTTTTTTTGCAAATTTTTCATTTTCAGTTTTTAGAGCTACGTTAGTTTTCGAAGAAAAGACTGAAAAACGATCAAAAATCATCGATCAAGTTTTCTAAAGAATCGACATGAATGGGCAAAGAGAGAACTTGTTCGTGGTGATTTGCGCTTTGGAAATTGAATGATTGTAATTTGCTGTACGAAAGTTCGTACTAAACCCCCAAATGCCCCTGAAAACGTTTTCTCTTTATTCATTCATGTTGAATCTTTTGAAATTTGATCAACGTTTTTTGATCGTTTTCAATGTTCTTGAAAATGAACATTTTAAGACACTTGCTTCTAGCTCTAAAAACTGGAAACGGAAAAATTTGCAAAAAGTCCTAGAATCTAATTCAGGCTTTCTGCTAACGATTAAGTCATAAATCATCAAAATCGGTTTAGTGTACGATTTATTGTGGCCTGCCAAACGTGCATAGTTTATTTTGGCGCACCCGGTAGATTATTTTTGAATTGCATAATATAAAAATTGACAGATCTTCCGACGGGCCTGAAGTACGTAGATAGAAAAGTAATAAATTTTCTGACAGAGTTTATTTCTTCGAAAACATCAGTAATTGCATGAGCAATATTTTCAGTAGCTTATTCTCAATACGATTTAACGAAACAACGTTGATAGCAGCGAGGAGATGTAGACTCCCGTTCGATTTCTGTGCATTTTTGTTGTTGTTTACATTCGGCCAGAGAAACTTACAACACAACACAAAGTTTATTGCAATTGAAATGAACTGAGGCCCGTGATATCATTTGAACTTGAAAGTGCAATGGACAAGAAGAAAATTTGATTTGGCCGGGGCCCAGCTAGATGATATCATTGCAACATACAATGGAAAAACAAAGCTTCATTTTTACGGGCCCCTGGCGGGGCCCGGGCCCCGGGGCAGTTGCCCCGGCTACCCCCCCCCTCTCGGCGGTCCTGTATAGCTGTCTGACCAAGCTACTAATAATCGTAAGAAAACTGCTGAATCCTGTTTAGCCATTAAAGATTAACACAAAATCCTTCGGAGCAATTTGATGAAAACTCTCGGTGTCAAAATCCTTGAAACTTGAAAAATGTTTGGGGCGGCACCGGGTATGCGAAAGATGGATTTTACTCCCTTCTTACCTCTGGTGAATGTTTGCAAATGTCACTCAATGCTGAAGCAGCAATTCTCTTCACCGATAATTCTGGTTCCTGAATAGAGAGCACGAGCAATGGCACAGCCCCAGCATCCACGACTGATTGTGCAAGATCTAAAAACAATCAAAAATTGCGTTTTTAGTTTTGGTGTGAACAGAAAGATAATTGCATGAATCCTGTACGAAACAATACTGCTAAGCTAAGAAGTAATATGACCATACTACTTCTAAGGTACCAGTAATTTAAGAGCACAACAACGATACATGATTCTTTGTAATGCTAAAGTACCAGAAACTTGTACCGCTTAAAGGGGCTCCGTCGCCAAACTGTAAACAAATCTACTGCATGTGTCCATTATTCTCCATTGTTTTCTGCAGTTCGTTTGGTGACTTCACCCAAGCCACCAAAAATACTCGTTAAAAATCCACTTATATCCAAGAAATCGTAAAAGACATTAATGTTTAGTTTTTTCCCTTGTGAAGTACAAAGATTTATCTTCAAAATGACGCTTTCATTCAAAAAACAGGTAAGGGTTTCGACCGAAATTTGCAGACGGAGCCCCTTTAAATTCTGCTTATTGTACTGCGAAAGGACTGCGAATTGGAGCAAATGAGCATATTTTGGTACAAATTACGGTTAAGGCCAGGTTATCGTACTACTGTTGGAGAAAAGCTAAACAATTGAAAAATATGGCGATAATACTGGTAAATTATGGCGTGATTGTTTCATACAGGAATGTTTCAATAAAGTTCATAAATGAAATGCACTATGCTTATCAAATTGGTTTGTTTCAAGGCATACAGCAGATACAGTTAATCCACAAAGAGATCCCTCGCAAAATAAGGACTCGGAAATTTAGAAACAGTACCTGTATTGTGTCTTGCAACATATCCTAGAGCCCATGCAGCAGCTTCTTTAACACCAGGATCGAATTCTTCAAGACAGATCACTAATGCATCGAGAGCACCACAGTCAACCACAGACTAGAAAGCAATGTAAATATGTTCCCAATATAAAAGACAAAGGACACAGGATGATAATACAGTTGACTGCAGCACCAGGTTGGGTAGGCCAAAGCAGGTGGGCCAAAGTGGTTTTTCCTCCTTTGACAAACCACGATAAATCAAACACTATACCAATCTCAAAAATAATTATTTAATCTCTAGCCAAATCGGATTTTCAGTCACCTAAAGTACTGCTTGTGCTATAAGTGATTTTTTCAAAATTCTTGGTCTGGAAACAGCTTAAAATGATCAAAAACATCGATCCAGTCTTCTAAAGACTGAGCCAGACATGACAATAAGAAAAGTCTCGAAAACTGCTTGGGATTAAGAAGAAAATTCTTGTGATTGTTGGTTCTATCAATGCACCTCTTTTAATGTTGCTTTTATCGATTTGAGAACCTCTGCTTTTGATAATTTCAATGAAGACTTTATGTTGCTAAACAACAATAGTTTTCTCTTTGCCTTTCAATTTTGTCTCATTCCGTATCAAAATACTTGATTGGCATTCTTTGATTGATTTACATGTTTCCAAGCCTCTGATTTTCAAGGAGTTACTTGAAGCTCAGGAAGTAGGCCATGAAAAAATCAACAGAAAATTGTCATGGAATTTTGATAAAACCAAAATCATCAATCATCAAAATTTGCCAACAGTACAAATTACAGTAGCCTGACCGATCAACCTAGATTTTTTGGTGCATCAGTTACAACATACAGTACCTACTGCAATAGAAAGATTTAAGGGTGTGCCAATGATATCAATATTCACATAGTATACTTCTTATATTCCAACTGTATAAAATCCTGAAGGTTTAAGTATTTACCTGTGCTAGCTCAGGTGAATGCTTTGCAACTGCTCTTAGCACAAATGCAGCAGCCTTTTTGTAGAACCTCTGAAAAAGGAAACAATTGTTTAGCTAACTATTACAATTTAAAGATGATAACTAATCTGCACAACAAGATAAAACACTTTGTTGGTTACTGTAGATTACAGGCTTTGGACACATTAATATGGTTTTCCTGCCTAAGAATTCCTCTAGAATTCTTAATAATAGTTTACTGTAGATTCTTGAGAATTCTTGCTTGAAATGATGCACAGTCTTTTTAGCTCACGAGTTCTTGTCATATTGTGAAGAATCCTTGAAACAACTTAAGAACTCTTAAGAACTTTTGATTCTATTGCAGACAACGTAGACAATGAACATCTGCGAACGGTCGACGGATGAAAATGGCTTCAGGAAAGAATCATTTACCTTTTCAAGAGCACGGTCATGAACCATTGTACACTAATATCTGATGTTGACATAATAACAAGTATAAAAACAAATTCAGTTCAGTTTCATAATATATTGCGTAAACCAAGAAGGCTTGGTCAGGTATGCAGGTGCGAAATTTTGGAACAATATTCCTACCATGATCAAACAGGCATATTCTTCAGTTAACTTTCATCGTCAAGTTAAACTGCATTTGTTTTCCATCAACTACCAGTTGTAAGATTTTAGTGTTTTCAAATGATGTCTTTCCGCAATTTAATTCTTCGCATATTTTTCCAATATAAACCATGTTTTTTAAACTAAGGGGGTGCTCTCTCCTCGATTAGTCTATCTATTGAGAGAGCTCATCCTATAAGAAATTCCCTACATGCAAATCCCCCCTCATCTTCTTGTATTGTGTTCGTTAATTGTATTTCATTAATATCTTAAGTCTTTTTGTGGTTTAATCTTGAGTATACTGTATTTTGTATTTTTTGTGAGATTTGTATTTAGAGGAAATTTAAAATTAAAGGAACTGAACTGAACTGAAAGAAGTCTTCAGAATTCTTGTCAGGTTGATGTACACAAGGCCTAAACTGTACATACTGTACTGTTATACACACAATAAAATATATTATTCTGACATTCATCTTTTATTCTTCATTCTGAAAAATTTCAGAGTCTAACTTTGAATTTTGTTCAACATTCTTAATGAAATTTTCAGTGGTGGAAAGAATATCTGGTTTCCTGTGAAGTTTGTCAATGTTTCAAAATTTCCTGCCTATGTTGTTGGTGTGGAAGTTAAGTCTCCTTCACTTCTCACCTGACTCCAATTTCTCTTCATTGATATTTCTTTCCATATCTCCTGTTGCAAACTCCAATCTATTCCTTTCCTCTTTCTCTTGTTTTCCTAGTGACACATAATTTTATCTCTTCATAAAATCTGAACCTTCCTGCAAGATTTCTTCATGACTTTGTGTATGTATATGTTTTCCAGCACTAAGAATTTCAAACAATTCATACTGAATTGAATGTACTTACATTCTGCTCAGCCAATGAGTATACCAGTTGAGGTAATATGTCAGCTCTAACAACTGCTTCTGCAAGGTCATCATTATAATTTGCTAATCTTCCAAGTGCCAATGCAGCAGTTTGCTGAATTGTTGGGACAACATCCAGTAGAAGAGGCCTCAGCAATGCCATGACCCCTGAGAAAGATAAACATTGGCATTGATATCATGCTGCATAGCTGCAGAAAAGCAAATGACAGGAAACAATTACAACAAAATTCATTTCATATCTGAGTTATACAATAAAGATACAATGAAATCAAATATCAAACTCAGAAGGGAATGAAAAACACTTCTAATTCACCATAGCATACACCTGATAACTTAGTCACAGGAGGGCCATCTGTGCCTCTATGGCAAATGGTGCATCTGTCTGAAGCAAATGGGGTGTTGCAGACTAGATTATACCAAGAAGAAAGTCTCCAGACTCTCATACAAAATATCAAGTGCTGTATAGGACAGTAACTAAATCTTACCTGCATTTTGAAGAGTTTCAATGTTCTGTGGCCTTGTTGCAAGCTCAGCCACTGTCTGAACAAAGGTTGTTCTGGCCTTCTGGTACTGCTCAAAAACTAAAGGCAAAGAATGAAAAACAGTGAAGTTTTCAAAAGGACAGCTATAGTGTTGATATGATGGACATAATTCACAGAGCATGACTTTTTAGCAAACATTTTGTTACTTTTTGAGCACATGCTTGAGGTTGAGAAATGTTGCTTCAGGTGAATAGATTCACCCAGTGGTTAATCAGAATACCAAAAGCTGGGGCCTGTTTTTTTTACTGCACACCAAATAACTTGAGGGCACAGCAAAATGCATGGTGTGCAAATTCAGAAAATTTGTTGTGCAATGCACAGAACTGACAAAATTCCAGAAACTTCTGATCAAAATAAATGCTTTAAAAAATCATCGGAGAGCTCCGAAGGAAAGAATGATTTAAGTTTCTGACAGAAGCAATGAATTGTCAAAGACTCTTTTATATGAGATGGGATGTTGTTCCATAATTTAGCACAGTTTTCTATGATTACTGACATGTTCATTCTTTAATTCAAAGCATCAAATGCCAAAATAATTGTTCTCGTCGCTCCCTCAATTTTGTTCAAATCCACAGAAATGCAGATACCTGACACTGAAATGCTTTTGTTTGTAGACGTGCAGTTTTAAGGAGTAACTTATTTTGGGCAATAATGTCCTTGTTTTTCTCTAATTTCAAACATACAATAAACAGCAGATCTCTCACTCCACAAACTAAACTCTGTCAAGGGCCAGTCTGGAATCGAGCCCCTTTCCGCCAAAGATCTCTGGCGGACAGACTCTCTGTAAACAATAGAAATAACGAGAGAACAAAAGAAATTGGTGTAAGTTTTGGCGGACGGCGTACACCGATTCCACCAGGGGTCCAGGGCGGCACCATGGGGTGGAGGGGTCTGGTCATATCTATTCTTAAGCAAAAACGATGCAAACAAGCTTAAGTATACCTTCTGGCAATCAATTCTATTCCTTGTCCACCCCATTTTTTCAGGGCTGGCACCGGGCCTGAACTCTGTGTCACATGTAGAAAATAGTTGAGGTAACAAAGCAGAGAGCCAGTATGAAAAGTGGGGCAATTTTCGCCGAGACCTAGTCCTAAGTAAGGGAAGTCCTCGGGTGTGCAAAAAGGGTCCTCTTATTGTTTATCTACTGTCTGTTTTGAATACCCTATTGTTTTTCTTGGGTATTATGCAAATGCCACACGGCACGGGGCACTCCGACTGCGTGGCAGACCGAAATTACTTTTCCTTTCGGGAATTAGGTCTGCGCGCGACAGGATGTGCGATGAAAATCGCTCTCTTTTTCATCTTTTTCAGGCAGCAATTTGGAAGCTGGCTGGCAGAGCGGGAAGTAGAATTGGCTAGAATGGGATACATCTCTAGCTGGACGAGATACACAAAACTAGTTCATTGAAATCTATTGAAATAGGGATGAACCTAACTGTCTGATTACTCCCGGCGAGACAAGACATGGGCAAATTTTTGGGCCTAACGAGCCTTGCCCAAGGAAGGATGATATTTTGAAAGACGGTTGCCGCATTTTGATTTTTTGAACATAGCTCGTACGTCCAGTGAAACAAAATGAATAAAATCATAACCATTCTCACCTTGTAACACTTGTCTGGTGCTCATTTTTGATCTCTTGTTGAAAACAGGTCTTTGATGCCCCTTCTTCTGATGCGTTTGACAACCGCGGTCAAAATCTCTGTAATGTTGCTAAGTAGCAGCCTAGCAACTGTAAGCAAATGTTAAGCGAGGCCAAAACGGCTGGCCTCGTTTGAAAATAAGCTGTTGGAAATTTGGAATCTCTTGGAAAAAATCTCTTGGATTCCAATATTCCCTGGATATCTCAAATTTCTTACCAGGATCCTTTGCATTTCATCTAAGTTCGACGGACTTGATTGGTTGATCTTCCCATTGACACAAAGGCTTATTGTACAAATTTCCTTGACGCCGTCCTTAGCACAAGACAGCAAAAAAAGAATCATCCAGAGCGTAGTTTCTGATCAGTCTTGATCCAAAGAAGTTTTTAGTTTTTACTTTGGTTCTGTGCCATCTCAATTGCCTCTAAGCATACCGCCTTGTATTGGCAGCCATCCGGCCAGAAAAGCATCACACATTCCAAAATTCCTGTTCATGAGTGTACAAAATGTTCAAATTGCCAAACAACAATTTAGACAAACATTTGAAACTTGCATGGGAACCAAAATTTTCATCCATTTGGCCATGTCGCAAAAATTCATTTGGGAAAAATATTCTCCTTGCTGCAAGTGCAATCACAAAAAGATTTTGAACATGTTCAAAACATTTCCCAGCCAATTCTGTTTAATTCTGCTTGTGAAGCAATTTCTTGCAAGGTGGCCAAACGGGAAACATTGGTTGGCGAGAAAATCTCAGATATTTAGCAAAAATTGTTTATTCAATTCAGTTTCACTATCAACAACGATACCAAAATTGTTCGTTTGCCAAAAGCTATACAGGGAACACCAAAGGTGGTTACTGCCACTGATAGTAGATCTTGACAGAAGAAGTTCAAAAAATACAATAAGTATCAATAAAAGTAGTTTTAATGCTAACGTATATTTACAGCTTTACCCTGGAAATTCTCAAAACTAACTGATTATCATGGTCTGCAGTAATACCAATTGTTACTCACATTTCTTTGGGTTGTCATTTTTGAAGATCAAAATTTCTCTTGCAAAGGGTTTAGCCTGGCTTATTTTATCCACAGTAAGTAAACGTGTTACCAGTGTTGTTTTGCTTCTCTAAAATTGGACAAACTCTTTGCAAAGAAACAGAAATGTTATATATTCTACTCTTTACTATCTGTTTTGTAAAATTGCACTGCTTGCCTCGCGATACACTTTCAAGTAATTTATCCTTGGAAACACCTTTAAATCATCGTCCAAGCTCCAAGTTAGTAAAGAGACCACAATTAGAATAAATACGAACATCCAGCAGCTGTTTTGAAAACTCGTACTGCAAAAATTAACACCGTTTGAAGAAATTCTTCTAAATTCATCTGTAACTGGCAATGATTTCATCCAAACATTAAGGGAGGTGATGGTACTGTGTATCCTTGCTTTTTACTATTACCAAGGGTCTTTTTGCGGGCACGCTACAATTTCAAACGGTCTAAAAACCAAATTTGGCTAAAACTGAAACTAAAGTTCCACAGTGTAATATGTGAAACAAGGGCGCCTACCTAGAAGGAATTGTGTTTAATCCCAGTACTATACCCGTCACCCAGTACACAGAGTAATTGGTGTCCTGTGACCCATCACGCTGTCTGGTTCCCTGTGGCCAGCTCGTATAACAGTTGATCTCGTATTACATTAACACCGGAATTTGAAATCGCAAAGTTATTCATACGTCGTCTTGACCTTGACAGGACTGACTCTGTGTACTGGGTCACGGTACAGTACTGGGATACTCTGTGTACTGGGTCACAGGACACCAATTATTCTGCAGTACTGGGAATAAATACAGTTCCTACAAGGTAAGCGCCCTTGGTTGAAATGATAGAAGAGTTAAACAAAAGTAAAACTTGTCTATCAGTTCAACTATTGCAGTGTGGATCAACGGTTTCCACTTAGGCCAAAATTTGATTTTCTGACAGTCTGCAATTTCAGTGTGCCCAGAAAGGACCCTGGGTGACAATGGCTTTTTAAAGAAACTGATTTTAAAACAAGGTGCTCTTTAGGCCTTATTAAAAGTCTCAATTAAACATCCTCTGTCATGGAACCTGGATATCTCACTCTTGGTTGAAAGAATATTGCGAAGCAAGCATTACAATCTGTAATCAAATTTGAAATAACAACTATAACTAGAGGGATAAAATAGCACTCAAGATGAATTACTGCATTAATTAATTAAGGTAAGCAGATTTGACATTATATGACGCAACTATAAACCAACACAGAATCTAAATCCTCTATCGAGAAGAAAGATATTTTCCATCACAAGAGAGCAAGAAAACCCAACGAGAGAATCCTGTAGCTACAGATTGCTTCAAGCCTTGTCGTCAAACAATGATGTTTAACCGGTACCCCAACTTCACAGATTTCAAATTTCTCGGTTGTTATCAGTTGCTTCAAAGCGAAAACATTGACTGCAGAAAAGCTCGCGATTCATAATAAAAATAATAAAAATATGTTTTGTTGCGTGTGGTACTTTAACGATTAAACGACATTATGACAAATGAAAAACTTTAGTAACAAAAATAGCTGAGATGTTAAAAAACAGGACGTTTCTAGCATCTTGTTATCAAGTCAGTTATGAAGGTGAAGTTACGGTTTTAGCGCCAAGCGCTGGGATCACAGAAGTAGCGTAGGCCTAATCGAGTCCGCGACCCCTTTTCATGACGCTCAAATGGTGGGGCCCTACCTGGGATCGAACCACGTCCGCCTGACTATTCTGGCTGTAATGTCAGAGGATTACACCACTCCGCCACAACACCAATTATGTTTACCTGATAACGGGTACATGCTCGAAACGTCGTGTTTTTGAACATCTCAGCTTTTTTTGGTAGCTACTAAAGTTATTCATTTATCATAATGTCATTTGTAAACATGGCTTTCGAGGTTATCTGCGTGTTATGGAGGGGAGCTTTGGGGTTTAACGGGTTGCGGGTTTGACCAATTTCAACCCTCGGGTTTCGGGTTTTATGTCTAAATCGTCCGGGTTTTCGGGTTTTGAGATGCTCCACGGGTTGCGGGTTTGGCCAACTTTAATGCTCGGATTTCGGGATTTCTTTCAAAAATTCCGATGTTTTCGGGTTTTCGAAGTCATACAGTACCTGTACAGTAGTTAGCTGAGATCGAAAAATCAGCTTCCGAATGTTTAAAACGATGCACAGAGTGTTAGTGAAAACAAAAATGTAGGAAAGAGTCGAAGATTATTACCGAAAATTGAAATTTTGCGTTCCGAAGTGTAGTTTCGGGTTTCGAATTTTTTGCTTGCGGGTTTTCGGGTTTTTGCTAATTTTGGTCCGGGTTTGCGGGTTCTAGTACCCCCAAAGCCCCCCTCTGTTATGCACCATAGCAAGACTCTCTGCTACATTTTGCATCATATTTCATTCAAATCTGCTTACTATAATTTGCTATATTTGATATTTCTTACGAACTGTACTGTCTACTAAATATATTTTACAACCGGCAATATTTTCATGACTTTTTCAGAAATATTTCTATTGGTAGTATGACAGCCGAGAATTCTTCTGCTATGGTAAGGAAAAGAGCTCAACGCGAATTTCAAGTTCTGCACTATGCAAACATGTTTAAATGAAGATTTATTCTCCAAAGTTACAGCTTCTGTCTTCAAACAGATTACTTAAAAAAGTACAAATGTGAGAAAAAATAAGGTATGAAAATTAGAATTTGACATTTGGTAAAACACTTTACCCCCGACGAGTACTAAACCAATGTGATAGCTTTTTGGATAAATGATAACCTAGATAAATGTTTACTAAACAAGGGGGCTCACAAAAACTGAAAATACGTGAAGCACACTTCGATTAATTGGTTGTTACATTGTACAAATCTACAGAAAGAATCAAATTCATAGAGCTAAATATTTCTACAAATTTCTTTCTTCCCATTCCAAATCAAATCAATACCCTTGATTATTAAATTAATGTATAAAACACGACATAAGTAACTGAAATTAAAGATGCAAACGCAAAGTGGCAAAAACTGACATACAGCGACTACGTGAGCGATAGGCTTTCCTCTGACCAAAGTACCCCAAAGAAAGCCTGCGTGCAGACTCGACAATCAATGCGGAGGAGGCAAAAGGAGAAGAAAAGCATTCTTCTTCTTTTCCCTGCTCCGCACTGACTGATGACTGTCTGACTGTAGAGTCTGCATGCAGGCTATCCAAAGACAGACATGATAACTGTATTATCAATTTCAGATCGCACTTAAAGATTTATCGTTAACCATGATCCTTTGCGCGTTGAAGAAAGAAAATCAAGCACAACCTAGGCCAGAAAATACTTTCGTGTCATACGAAAAGTCGATATTCAGATTATAACATTTGATTATTGTGACTTAAAGGACCCTTTGCAACCGGCATGCTTTGCAAATACACCCTGTTGTGGTGTCTTTCTTCTCGACTTTTTCATGGTCTACGAAATGGCCGTCAACAAAGACATGACAAGTGCAAGGTAAGCTGGTAGCAAAGGGCCGTTTAAAGATAGCAAATTTGTCGGCGGGTGTGCTTGTGGATATTACTTATTGTACAGTATTTGCTTTGTGATTTACAATAAAAATATGTGAATACTGCGAATATTTGGCTCATTATCTTTAATAAATTTCTTGCCACTAAAAAATTTACTTGGCTGCCTATTTGGCATCAATAGTGTCGTCTCAAAATCTTTACTGTTCCTTCTCAACTCAGAATGCGACTTAATATTCACAGATAAGTTGGGAACTGAAAATAGAGAAACAATGTAGGTTGATCATGTTAGATCGCTTGCAAACTCAACCAACTAGTCGAGACCTATTAGTAGGCCAAAGTTTTCTGCAGTGCCAGTTAAATTCAAGGACAAAGAATCTCAAGCATATGGACACAGTCTTTGAAGTGACAAAGAGCAACACAACTAAAACATTTCTCGTTGTTTTGGGGTACTTACGCAGTTACTTTAGGCCAAAACATTGATAGAGATTCCAAAACTAGACCTCTGCTCTGGGTGGGCTTTCAATGCAAAAGTAACGTTATCCCCCCGAAAACCATCACGCTTCCTGAGACCCTGTCGCATGTACGACTTATTACATTATACACAACGCTTTACAGTGCAGAAATTGGCACTCTATTGTCGTTAAAATTGTTGAGCAGTTTATTCTAATGTGACAAACTACCCATCAAATCAACAATAAAATGAGCCTAACAACAATAAAATATTCTGTGCGGTCTAAGAAATCATTGATCTATGCAGGAGCGAATACTTCTGCATACTCTGATAATAAGAAATTAACGATTTGATTTTGATAAACTGTATTCAAGGCTATGTTTAAATGATTATCTTCTTCATCTGGTCGAAGAAGAGTTGGTCCAAATACTATACTACAGTTTTGTTTTTCCATTTTGTTCTCTGAGCTGTATTCTGAAACCCTGGGGAGAAAAAGGCTATATTAGTTATCAAGGAGACACAAAATAAGTCTAAAAGCTCTATCAAGCTCTCAGGGGGGTTCTTCGACTTTGGAGACTCAAGTGGGGGCTTAAGGGATAGGAGTAGACTCACAACATAGTCCCAGTTATCGCAAAAACGATAACAACAGCAACAACATTTTGTGCTCAACCTGGGACTTACGGACTTGCACAAAATAAATTGAGATGGAAATGGCACAGATTTATCTGTGCGCACTGAAACAACGTTTAAGGAGTAGTCATGGAAACCTTTGGCAGTTGGAAATCCCATTGCTGTGGTGAAGCTAATGAAAGCTAAGTGGCCTTCAAGATGAGGAACTCCTGGTTGAAAATGAAAGGTTTGTTTATTCTTGGATTGAGGAAACATTTATCTGGATACTTCTCGCTTTTTCATGGCTAGCATCACCGAAAACTTGAATTTTGAGGCATTTTATCATCTGAGGCTTGAAACGACAGCTTGCCTATCCGCCATTGCCGGAGCATTCAACTTTCCTACAGTGTTGCCATGGTTTCCATATCCGAACATGAAATCGAAGGAACCAATTTCGTACTAATTTTCAACGTGAAAGTCCATGAGTCGTTGTTTGAGAGTCCATCAGTCTATCAATAGCGATAACTACGAATTTGTCATCAGTCTAGGAGGAGGGCCTATCACAGAGGGGGCTTCTTCATAAAGTCAAATGATATGGCTAAAATGAGAGCTTCTTTGGGTAATTTACCTCATATTTCTCGAAATCAATGCAAGGCTACATATGTATATAAGGTGTCTGGTACAAATGAAAAAATAACGATTGTAAAAGAGAAAGAAAACAATACTTACTTTAATAAGTGTTGCAGTACGTATTTCAAAGTGTCGTAGTTATAAGTTGGCAGACTGCTGATAAGTGTTTTAAATTTTCGTCTACGCTCGTGTACTGAAGGGTTTTCTGAAAAACGAAAGATTGATGGTTGGCGATCAAACGTTCTTAGCGCATCAAAACTTGTTCTGAAACTTTTGAGACAAGGAATAACTGTCATCATACACAAAAAGGATGTTTTTTAGCAAAAGAAATACCCAAATTAGTTGGATACTATCTAAACAAACAGACAAGACAGTCTTACAGATAAATGTGAGATGTGTGAGATTCCTAAACACTCAATTTTGGAAGTGTTCAGAAAATAATAGACAAAAAGAATAATCTTATTTCTGAATACGGGGATTCGCATGATAGATTTAGTAGTAGTAATATCAGCTAATAATCAGTTTGACGTATGTCTGTCCAAACACGGGGGTACCAAATAAACTTATTTACTTATTGTGAAAGGTCACAGCCCTACATAAACAGCACTTACTACTGCAGATATAATAAGATATATGTTGAACGTATAACCGATGGACCTCTTTAAAGGCACACTGTCGTGGCGCTGATTGGATAAATGAAAAAATATAAAAGAATAGAATTAGGCAGGCTTCAGTAATTTCGCTGTACACTGAAATTCGTGAAGGTGATAACGATCTGACTCCCTTTATTCTCAAAACAAAGTATGATCCAGCAGCATAAAGGCTTGGTAATTATCAAAAGGGCAGGTCTTTGGTCTGTCATTTCAACATCACAACTAGCCAATAACAGCCATGACAGTGTGCCTTTAACATTTGGTAAAATATGAATTTTCACATGTTGTTTTTCGTCGTGTTGCGGTGTTTCTGCCTACAAATTTATTTACTCGTTCGTCAATGCAAGCATCTTTAGATCTGACGATCGATGCTGGTATCGTGGCCTTTCCTTTTTCGAATTGAAAGTTTACTTTGAATCTGATATTTCAGATGGTAATCATAGCTTTAAGTGACCATGCAACATCTCAAAAGATCACTAAGCCTTTCAGCTAAACAGTGATACAAAGTATTGGCAGATAACTGTTTATTTCAGAGAGCAACATAGGGCTCAAATCTTTAAAAAGGTCGGTGTAAAATTCTATTACGGTTTCCTTTGAATTAAATGGCTTGGAAGGAACTTAGCGTGTTTTACTGTAAATCTGCCGTGGAAATTTATTGATATCTTGATTAGTTTCAAAATGGCCGCATTTATTAAATTGAGGCTATGACGTCATCAAATTTCTAAATCCTAAACCAGAAAAGATACTGATTCCTGCTTTTCACCATGTTGTAGGCCTTCATAAACTATGGTTTTCTTGAAAGTTATATGATTTTTCCTGCTTTGGTTTAGGATTTACGTTGATTTAAATGTCTTCAAAATTTTCCATCAATTTTTTCAAAAATATTTAAATTGCCGCCAATTTGAAAAAAATCAAGATATCAAAAAGTTTCCACGGCAGATTTACAGCAAAGTTCTGTAAGTTCCTTTCCAGCCATTCAATTCAAAGAAAAATGGAATAGAATTTTACACCCACCTTTTTAAAGATTTGAGCCCTATGTTTCAGAGAGCTATTTATGATCTAGCTCGTGAAGTTTTCTTTGGGTCATCCGGTACGCAAACGGGGATCAACATTTTTGGGAAGCCAATATGTTTTTATTTGCTCTGCCATAATATACACATAATATACATATATACTTTTACTTACTTATTCCGTTAACGAATTCATCGAATGAAGCTGCTGGTATAACTGGCTCTGGTAACTCTCGGAAATACCATTTCAATGCGCCAGCAATGACGTGTATATCTGCCCATTGTTTATCGTCGAAATCTATGCGTTCTCCTAAGAAAAAATATCGTTTATGAAAGTTTGACCAGTAGGGCTTGACTAAACAGAATACAATGTTAATTGCGGCAAAATAATAACAATCTGCCTTCATTTAGAGATTAAATTTAAAAACAAATGTTTTCAAGTACTCTGTGGATAAAATAGACATTTCAACTGTTCAGTTTACAACGAGACAATAAATTTTCCGCAAATTCTTGCATTTTGCCAAAAATGACATTAAAGAAGTCATCGACGTGAAAGATAAATTGGAAGAAACCTTAAGGGAAACTCGAAATCACTTTGGTGCTGTTACGCAGAAATTAAACATAGCTTCTCAAAAATACTTTCAGTAAATCCTTCGTTCACAGTTTCTTGATCCCCCTATCGTTGAAAATCCGAATTTTACGAGTTTCTGAAAATTATAATCCTTCCAGAGAAATATTTGGTGTCCTTCCATTATCTTTATAAAATTCTTTCAGCACGTCATTCCATTCATATGGAAGAAAATTCATCATAAACTGAATACAGTCGTACCTTGATCTGTTGAAATCCTTAATTTGTGCATCAATGATGCATTTCCACATTCTCTGTAAATTCCCCTGACATGCAGTCCTGGAAAAAATCGATGAATAGTCAATAAATCGCGTCGAAGTGGCAACACAAAAGCATGGAAGTATCTCGTCAACTTATCAAATACGACAATGATAACAATATCTTTCTTCAACCTATTGTAAAAATCCACATAAACGATACATTGATACGACTTGAAGCATACTTGAAGCATTGCTGGCTCTACTTCACTCTTTCGGTCTAAATTGAAAGCTTATTATATCGACTCCTATGTCTAGTCTGTCTCTCTCTCTTCCTCCGCATTACCCAGGTTTGTCATTTCCTCGGGGTACATCTGGCTCATAGTTTTTTATCTTAATATTTTTAGTTTCTTTGTTTTTATGGGGGGGGGGGGCTCTCTCTCGATTAGTTTACCTACTTAAAGAGCTCCTCCTTAATCAATCTATACTATATACAATCATATAATATCCTTTCCTTTTGCTTAGATTGTAGTTTTGTATTTGATGTTATCAATTTAGTATAGTATTTATTTGTAATGTAATTGTGTAGAATTGTATGTAGTATAGATTGATGATCAATGAAACTGAATTGAAACTGAACTGATACACTAAATATCTGCAATTTGGAACCTTCTCGTACAAGAACTTGCAGCCTGAAATTTTCAATTTTATAACTAAAAGAGTACCTCTTTTCTCCACAGCTTCAATGCATTTGACCACAAACGTTGGCACTGTTGTGTGTTCTCGCTTGCAGAGTACGTCCAAATGGCATCCATAAACTTCCTCTGTTGAGAAGATAAAACTCATAATTAACTAAAGTGAATCTAAATGGGTATTATTCTTCAAAGGCTCTATGTAATACAGGGCCTTTTTCAGTTAAAATTTTGAAAGAATTTCTTTGTGAGTTAACTGTTAATAATTGCATTGTGGTATCATCGATCCGCCAAAAGCATGACGGTTAATAGCTGAGACTTTAACCCATGAACAAGAACCAAGTTCTCCGAAGTATATGAACGGTAAAACTAGAGGTTCAAAAATTAGATGGATATAGGAATTTCAGCAGAAAAAGAATTCAATTAACTAAGAATTAAACAGTTATACATACTAATACGTTCAAACATAACATCAAAGAGAACGTTTTCCAAAATACACAGAAAGAGGAAGAGAGGAAGATGACATATATGTCTTCTACTAAGGACCGTTTTGGTATTGAAAACACACATGCTGTTCTGTATTTTCCTTTTTATCTACGTATTTCTGCAATATACCAGCACCTCTAAGGGGACCATTATGGAAATAAGGTCAGCTTGACCTTTTAATGCTATCCCTGCCACTGTAATTAGGGGTGTTTATCTTTACGTTTTTAACATCAAAATTGTATTGTATTTACTTTTATGTTATAAAACATGTAAATGTTATATTTGTAAATATTGTGGCAAATGATAGATACATACATACTGTATTCAGTGTGAAATAACAGGATCTCTCCAGCGGATCCATCACCACTGGAAAATCCTAGAACCTCTTAATCTAGCAAAAAACTTAAAACCCATTATTCGAAATGAAAAATTTGAAAACTTACGTTTGATGATTCCTTTCTTTTCTAGTTCATAATATGTCGGCCTCTTTGGCAGGAACTTTTTCAGTTTATCCTTTATTCTCGTTTTATTTGCGTCATCATCATTCAAGTTGCTGCCTGAAAGATACATTCAAAGACTACATCAGTATCACTTCATTTCCATCTTAGATTTCTGTAATATTAGGTAGTCCTACCTTTCAACATAATATCTGGATTTTTCAATTGGCCCTCCTTATAAAAACTTACGATACATAAAGCATAGTCCGACACTAAGGTTGATAAGGTTGACCGAGGTGTAAAATTCATGCTCTAACTTATGCTAACTTATGAGGACAAATTCAGATTTGCGACAACATGGACATAATGGGCGACACCACTGTCGTCATTTTCGTAGTTTTGTGATATTTGTCTCTATGCTAATTGTAGGTTTTAGGGTTGTTATGTCCCTTTGCCGTTGTTTCGTAATGTTGTAATTGTTTGTTATTGTAAATTTTATGAGAATACAAAAAAAAAAATTCATAATCCGGATGATGGGCGACCTTCCGGCTGCCTGACCAAACAAATCACTTCGTCATTCCTTGGAAGGGACCTTAACTAAGGGACTCATGCATTGATGCAGCATGCATAGTAGGCCTAAATTAGCTGTGCTCTAGCTAGAAATCTTTCCAGCCTACTTAAAATAAAGAAATGAAAAAAATATCCTTGTGTCAGGCTTACCTCTCTTGGAGGAAAGTCTTCGGCTAATTCCCTTGAACGCCCTCTCTGCTTTGTCAATCTTATCCTTTCTTGGCGTCGGTGGTGTGGTCGGAGATAAAGGTGGGCCTATTTTCGGTATAGAAAGACTATTACTTGTGTTATCAGATAATTCAATTCCACTGTCTGTGCTGCCTGCCGATGAAACAGCGGGTAATGGGTCTGCTTCCTCCTGAAATGAAACCAAGAAATATGAGAGAACGATCATAAATAATAACAGAACTAGACTTAAATGTTGAGTTTTTTGTCATGTGCTTTTTTTGTTCTGTGTTTTGTGTTTTCGTTCGTAACTCGCACAGTAGTTCACAAAGGGGGTCAGGAGTCGGAGAGGCTTGTTGCGACAGCTTTGATTAACTAAATTCTACCTGCAGAAAATGAACAAAAAACCAATCAACTTGCTTTAGAGTTCATACATATCCATCTCATCTCCGTTAAATTTCAAGTCGGTGGCAGTAAGCCTTTTTAACTTCTGACCAAGTAGTTTTAAGATCTCCGCGTAGTGGACTGGGATATACCACCAGTCCAGGTCGGATGTATTTCTATATATAAATATATATAGAATGGAAGAGACTCCTGTATATCTCGAGCCCACAGCCCTGGTCCTTTTACTGAGCTAAGGGGAGTATAGTCTTTTGCCGCCCCCCCCCTAGGTATCGTTCTTGTAGTTCCTACAATCGCTTGTAATTCATAATAGTAGAACAAATTTCTATCATTAATTCTTATTGAATATAAAAAGCCAAGAAGCCAAAAGTGATATGTTCCAACGATCTGCGTCTCTTATTGGAAACTATTCAAGAAAAACGGGTAACTGTGAAAATATTCTTCTAGCAATCTATTTCATGCGAACATAACTCAATATCAAAGTACTTTTCCTGCTGTTAATATCCACGTTATTTATTTTTATCAAATATTCTGTCCCAAAGTCTTTCACTCAAAGAGTTTACACGAAAATTTCACAAGGAAACGCTATGACAAAAATTGTGAAATTTCATACAGCAATTATATTGATCTGCAGCCGAATAATCGATTTGTAACAATTGCAAACTGCATATGCAGAACGTAAATAATTTTCTTCAAGGCTGAGTAACACCGACAAGAGTTTTATCCTCTGCAAAGCAAGTTTGTAGCTATAACAATTTTTTCAGACTGATATCACAGGGACCCCAAGAAATTGAGTACCCCCCCCCCCCCCCAGTGATAAAGCCCCGTAGCTCCCTTTGCGATTGCGAAGCTATGATGTAATGCCTTTAATTAGAAATCGAAAGCGAGGCACGTCTTTCCTTCTCTTTTCTCTTTCGGCGCTCCGCGCCTCTCTTCTTTTGTTCACACACCTCACTTTCGATTTCTGTTTAAAGGCATTACATCATAGCTTCGCAATCGCAAAGGAGGCTACGGGGCTTTATCATTGGGGGCATTATTCAATTCCTGGGGTACCTGTGCTGATATTGATAAAAGATAATTTAAGGGAAGAAACTTTAACAGGAAGAAAATTTCGCATTTTTCGCATTTTTGACCGAAATTCACGAAAGTTTATGTCGCAAAATTTCCCAAGATATAAATTTCTTCTCTAAAAAGTATTCGAAGCAAATTACAATACTTACAAGTTTCTTGATGGTCAGCTGGATAGGAGTGAGCCAAGTGGCCATTAAGATAGGAGTGTCTGCCATTAGCATCATCACTGTTGCTTTATTATATGTTGAAATCTGAAAAAAGAAAATAATTCAATTCAATTTAATTCAATTTTATTCAAACCAAAGCTTAAAGACTCTTGATTCTATAAAATACAACCAAACATACCTACGATTATAACTGTCGATCTACACAGAGATTCGTATGCAAATTAAAAAAACATGGGCACTACGTTAGAAATATAGAAAACGTGTATCATAATCTTGAATGGACTCTCGCAATTGAATTAAAGAAATGTGCTCCCGCTGGAAATCGATCCAGGGTGTGTCAGACTAAAATTCTCTCGAAAATCTACTGCAGATTATCAGCAAAATAATCCTATTACGATCGGAAAACTTGCAATAACTAATGAGAAAAAATATGCACAAGTATAATTGCATTAAAACAACCACCTTGTAATTCCTTAAAATTTTCCCTTCATTCTCACCTTGTCATGTGACTTTTACAGTATTGGAACAACCTGTATAATTCAACATTTTGAGTTATTTGATGCGCGTTAATGCCTAAGCATACCCAACCCAGACTGTGTTGCTTTCTCTTGGGTTCCTCAAATTAAAGTTTGAAGCAGTGTCAACTCTTAGGTTTTCTTGAACCTTGTAATTGACACACTTCAAGATCGACTAGTAGACCTCCTAGATACTGCTACGGTTTGTATCAACACTCAACGTCCTTATTACGTTGTTTCGAACAGGAAACCTTGCCAGGAATTCGACTGACATACCTTCTAGATACAGCTACGGTTTGCATCGATACTCAACGCCGTTATTACGCTGTTTCGACAAGCAAACCTTACCAGAAATTCGACTGGCAGACCTTCTAGACACAGCTACGGTTTGTATCGATACTCAATGTCGTTGTTACGCTGCTTCGACCAGCAAACCTTACCAGAAATTCGACTGGCAGACCTTCTAGATACAGCTACGGTTTGTATCGATACTCAACGTCGTTATAACACTGTTTCCACCAGCAAACCTTACCTGAAAAACATTCTTTCGTCCTTTTGTCCTGTCAGCACTTGGGGCTTCCAGGACTGCACCACGTAAATCAATGCTGCTTTCAGGTTTGCCATCAGGAAAATCAGGTTTCTAAAATCATGACAATCATCATTCAATAACATGCTTCAAAACTTCAAATAAATTTACAAACGCTGAAAGATTCTGCCTGTGATAACATTTCTTTGTAACCAATCTTAGCCAATTATTGCAAAACTTAAAAGATATGAAAGCATTTCATAACAACCAATCTTAGCCAATTATAGCAAAACTTAAAAGATATAGGCAGATTCAAACACATTTTCATGAAATCAAATAATTATTTTGCCCTTTGTTTCTGTTCTCTTCTAAATTCAGGAAAATCAGGTTTCTAAAATCATACAATCATCATTCAAAACATGCTTCGAAGCTTCAAATTAATTTACAATCGCTGAAAGATTCTGGTTGAAGCACATTTTCATGAAATAAAATACAACATTTTACCCTCCGCTTTGTTGTTTTCTGAATGTTCTAAATGTGAGAACATGACATAACACAACGTCACGAGTATGATCTATGATGCGAATGTTTCAATTTCAAGTCGATTTCGTTTGTGCGAGGCAGATGAAGAGTTTCTTTATAATTAGCCTTAATCATGTATCGTGGCCTTTATGAAGTCGATATTTTTTAAGTCATTCACAAAACTTAGACAAGTAAGATCAGTAAACGTGAAAATTCGAAGTTTAAGCTTGCATCGATCACAATATCAATTTTGCATAACTTACTGTAACTTGTCCCATCTGTAGTAAAATTAAGCGACTAAATGTCGTCTCCAACTGGGGGTGGGACAATTATTGCATTGTGCATTTAGTTCTTATGCTTAAATATAAGAAAACTTGTAGCCTATCGAAGAAAGACACATATCGTCCAAACGGACTTAAGCATAGGAAAATTTGTAATTGACATACTAACCGGAGTAGCAGATTTCTTGTCCTTGTAGAATACAAGTATGTTTTCATATTTACAGACATAGACTTGTTCAAAATGACCTTTCCTAAAAAGAAACAGAGAAGGACTCAATACCCATTATTATTAATATCATCAATTCATTTATCGTTGGATCACAGCATACGATAGCTAAATAAAAACAGTAGCTACTTAATTCCAACGTTGAAGAATCACATACAATATTACATTAGACAGTAGAGGGTAAAATATTTACGAGTTATCAAAGTATACAATATAAAACGGATATATAAAAATATTCATCAAAAGCCCAAGTTTGGAATAAAAATGTAGCAAAAATGTTTGTCAGAAGCCCAAATTCGGAATAAAAATGCGGCATAATTTGCATGGAATATTTTTTCCGTACCCAATGACCATTGCTTCAAAGATCTGGAAACATATTTTCATTCCTGCTACAGGACCAACATCATGCTTTAATTAACAGCAAGAACAGAACAGTGAAAATGTCGAGCTTCTTGCATACAGGTCAGGTTCCAAAAAGATAGTGATTAACTTGTAACCGGTTTCATGTAAATGCATTGCCAATCAAAGGGGTTTTCCAACTTAGAAAACATAGCGAAAGGGTTAGTCACTTACTTTGATTTGCCACCTTCTACTAATTTCTTTCTCGACAAAAGTCCCTCCACGTCAGGGAACTTCGCAGACTAAAGAGAGAGGCAAACAACTAATTGACTAATTTGACGAAGAAAAATACTTGTAGGATAAGTAAATCTTCTTGTTGCGTGTAGTGCAATTGTACAAAGATAAACAAGTAAATAAGGTAGAATATAACCACTTTGATGCGAATTGAAATAAGCACGATGCTTCAAGCATAGCCCGGTATGATAACAGGTTATGCTCGAAACGTCGTGCTGATTTCAATTCACATCAAAGTGCTTAAATTTTATTTTATTTACTTGTCTATAAGATAAGTTGCGCGGAGACCCTTCTTTGAGAAGACAAAATAACGTTTAATCGCACATGGGGATGTAAAATGAAGCCCCTCTGTGGTTCTGCACTGTGGTCTTCCCTTATGATTTGGTAGGCATTATATATTTTCTTTTCAAGTCTTTACGTATCAATGTAGACGGAGAAGAAACTGCGTAAAATGACGTCATTTGAGCAGTCTGATATAAGGAAGTGTTTGGATATACAAGCTTTTTGAAATGATAAATCAAGAGTTTAAGACCCACTGAAGGAGATATAAAGTGTTGCCTAATTTCGGAATCTGTTGCAGGGAGCTAGGAGGGCTCAAAATTACAAATTTCCACGCATACGTGTGCAATTTCTGCACTGTCATAAAGGTATCAATATATCGTAGTTAGTTTTAATGTAATGGTCGAGGGGAAGGGGCAGTAGTATAGTATAGTAGTCATATTTTTTCGCTCCCCTCGTCATCGTCTAGTAGTACTGTAAAGTAGTTTGTGTGTAGTGTAGTAATATGTAAATTGTAAACTTTTTAGTGGAATGTAAAAAAAGAAAAACAAGATTCACACAGGACTTTTTGAATGCGATTCTCGGGCAATGAATAATCAATCAAACAAGACCCAAAGTGTAACTCTGAAATCATGTATTCAAATGCATGACGACAGTTCGTTGATACTTCCATTAAATAAATGGAATATCAAATTGACTAATCTTCACGCCAGAAGATGAATTCAATTCAACGGAAATTTTCATCTCAGCGGAAACAGTAGGGGGTGCACGTAGGCTACAAAGTGGTAACTCTGAAATCATGTATTCAAAAGCATGACGACAGTTCGTTGATACTTCCATTAAATAAATGGTATATCAAATTGACTAATCTTGCCTACCTTTCCGTTAACCATTGATAACCGAACGTTTGGAACTTCAGCAACATTGGCATCGATCAACATAGAAGCAGATTGAGATCGTCGATGAAGCAGCTGTAGAAGAAATCAAATAAAATCTCATCATAACTATACTTATTCCAATACGATGAAGTTTACGTATAACCATTAAGCCAAATGTTTCTCCGCATTCGTTGTATAAAAAGCACAGCATTTAAAAAGCTCATTGAAGTTGAACCAGTTATGCCTGAGCAGCAGAAGGAACTGTTTTTATCAGTAGGTTACCACAATAGGTAGATATAACTTGTTGGGGATACGAATCGTCAAAGTTCAAAGCAACGGTTATCCCCAAAAAGGAAACCTGTGATCATGCGCAGAAAGCATGTTTGGTTTTGTGGAAAGAATGTGGGCGAATAATCCGGCCACAATCCAAACAAGAATTAGCAAAGAAACAAAGAGATTCTCGCGCATGGTAATAGGTTTCCCAGCTGTTGATCTGCTTTGAACTTTACCAGGATAACAAAAGGCTCAGACAAAAGGGGCAGTCCTCGGTATCCTCAACAAAACACAGTCTATTAATCAGTGGGTTTTGTGGTCGGAAGGCGGAAAGAAAATGACCAAGAACTTCCAGCCATAGTAGCCCATTCGTGTAAAAATAAAAAATTCCTACTGCCTCTAGAAGAAAGGAAATAGAAAGATTGAGAAGCTGAGAATACAATAATGGTACAAAAAGATTTAGGCCCGTGAGATTTACAATAAACTTAAGCGACATAACACACAAAACAGTAACAAAATGCGTTTGACAAGTAGTAATAAAATGATATATTTTCGCGCAAAGTCAAAATTAGAAGCTATCGGGTAATAATAAACAAAGATGCGTTTTACACCACAGCCTGTTTTAGGCCTGTGAGTTTTACAATAAACTTAAGCGACATAACAGTAACAAAATGCGTTTGACCAAATGATATAACTAGAAGCTATCAGGTAATAAAACTCATACTAAATGGGTTTTGTAGTTGTACAGGAAAATATAACGTCCTCGGCCTTATTGCCCAGCATATAAGCAGCTCACAAGCTCGGTCTGTACTTCTAAGACCTCGGGCTTTATATTTTCCTGTGCAACACAAAATTGGTTAGTGTGCGCATAATACATTTTTACTGACAAATGACGACTCGGAGTTCCTTTTACTGTTCTGTATTTGTATATATCCAATCTATACCTAGCATTTTGAGTCCATGAACAGAACATTTATGGACGTCACTCAATGCGTCATACCATTTCAATCCAATTTGTTTCCGGTGCTGTTACTCCAAAATTGTTCGCTGCATATTTTTAACTCTAGGTAAGTATAATCATCGAGGCTAGATTTTTGTCCATTCAAAACACAAAATATTATAGCTATTTTTATGTGGTAGAACTGTCGATATCATTGAGAAGAGTTCATGTGTCAACACAGCGGCCCTCGTCAAAAATAATCTGCGTCAGCGAGCAATGACGAGAATTTTAATGCTACTAATTTCTGAGTAGTTTCGATGTTAAACTCTTTGCTCATTGCTTAATTCCATATTCATAACGCAAGATCACAAGTTTCCTAACTCTTTCAGAAATAATCAAGAGTACAAAATCTTTGTGATAGCTCTAAATTAGGAAATTTGACTAATGTGAAGCATACCTTGAGAGCTACCTGGTTTTGAAGCATGGGGGAGACCGGGGCTAGAAGCAACATGTAAGTAAGAGAAATTTCTTCATTAAATTGGCAAAAACGTGCCTGCAATCAAAGCAAAGCAGTATGCGTACAGTAAAGGTGCGCAACCAGCAAATATGTGATGACACTTTGTGATTTTGAATGGCGATTTTGCGCTCGCGTACATTAATGAGGCCTGCCACAGAGCACTGCAGAATTTGCGATCGCATGGTATGTTTGATGTGCAAACAGTTCATCGAGTTTTGTTCACTCTAAGATGTTTGTTTACTTCGGCATTGATAATACGAATACTTCAATTAATACACAATCCTACCTTTGGAGAGCCCTTTGGACTGGTCAATTTCATATCCTTCTTGAGTTTAATGCTGTTTCCTGAAAAATCCATCAGTACAGATTTACATTTTGAATTTCGTGGAAATGTTCTTGACATCCTGCTTTTCGCATTATCGTCCGTTAAATCATCCAATGAACGTCGTCGGGCACCTCTGAATTGCACTTCAACCTAAAATGATAAAAGTCTCCTTGAGTGTAAAGATTTTTGAAGTTGCATAAGGGCGATAGAAACACAATCAGTTAACATTAAACTGCAGTAAATCAGCCTCTGCTGAGGGATTACCCTCTTGTAAATGAATGAAATGAAAAATCATTGACAGACCATGAGTGGAAGGACACAATTGGGTTAGATTGGAATCAATTAGGTTCTTTGCCTACCTTGCAGAGGTGGAAAAAATGAGTGAAGTCGCGAAGCAGCTTCGCAGGAAGCTTATTTGTCTGGAAGGAAGAAAAAGGGAGGAAAGAGAGAAAGCGGAATAGAAAGAAAGAAGAGAAAGGAACTGAAAAAGGGAAGAAAGGAGAAATGAAAGGAAAATCGAAAGACAGAAAAAAGAGAAGGGGAAGAACGAAGGATGGAAAGAAGATAGGATACAAGAGAAAACCAAAGATTGAAAATGTAAATAGTAAAGGACTACCTTGAACGCCTCATCCGAAAGCTGACAATGAGATTGAGGCCTCATTGCCATCCCATAGTTTTTGCTCCATAGGAGTTCGATTTCGAGACCATTGCGTAGGACAATAATGTGCAGGAGAGTTAAGGCGGTCATTCCAAGATTAGGCCCAACAAAAACGCACGAGGGGCAGAGAAAGGAAGTCAAAACAATAAAATATGACTGAGAAAGGCTGCCAATGCCAAGGAAGGGAGATTTAGGGCATTTCAAGGTCTAGGCAAAGAACCTAATTTATTCGAATCTAACCCAATTTTGTCCTGCCACTCGTGGATAGACTGCGAATTATCTTATACAGCAAAAACCAGCAAAAGAGAACCAGTGATTTTCTGAAATAGGCTATAATGGTTCTTGTATATAGGATACATTACAGGAAAACAGCCTTGACTTAAATTATTTTTATTACAAGTACTATTGGATGAAATTGTCTTTTTACACCCGTGAAATCGGTTGAAAATCTTGACTTATAGACTCTACGACATCGCATGTGTTTTAATGATCTAGCACATATATCTGGGTTGTTTGCATCAGTGCTTCAAGTTTCAGTTATCAATTGTATAAGAACTTGCTTCCTTTTTCAGGCGGCAGTGGTTCTTATATGTAAGGTGCTTAAAATAGCAACAAATTAGCCGGTAGGTTTTTAATCCGTCATTTTTTTAAGCGGGTTTTTACAGACGGGCGGAAACTCAATGAAGAGTTGAGGCATAAAGAATATACTCGTAGAATCGCCTGTATCTTTATGCTTACAGATATGTAGATACATTAGTTATCAAGGCCTCCCTATTGAACATTGGAAGAGAAATCAGTTGATTTTCTGAAATCATTGTAACCAAAAGATATGTTATTCCAAATGAATTCAATAAAGAGCAAGGCACAGCAAAGAATAAAAACAGCCATTCTAAGGGTGTCGGTGCTTGGCAAATGTACACAGATCAATGACCTATAAATCATTTTCTCGTGAAATAACTAACTTTGACTTTGAAATCTTCCTGGTATCTACGTAGATCAAAAGCGATAAAATGAGAATTTTTAAAGCAAGAAAATGCAAAGCTTACCTCAGGCAATTCCCACACAGTAACATCCTCTCCAACTTTGTAATAATACGTTTGACCATTATCTGTCTTCAGCGACTTCCACTGCAAAAGAAATAAAATGATGAGTTAATTAAGACGTACGTGTACTCTAAACTAGCAATGTTTTGTTTGTATTTAGTGAAACATTTGTTCGGTGGATACGTAGTAGCCTACGCGTAGACCAATTATCCCAAAGGAGGAGAGGGTCTACGAAACAAAGAGCAAAAGCTTGCTACTGAGGCCTCTAGATTTCTGGAAACTTAATTTATGCCGCCTTTGTTTCAACCATATAGAAATATTTCTATTTCTATGGTTTCAACGCGTTTCACAAATAATTTGAAAAAGGGATTAGAATGATTAATTGGGTGGCCGTAGCAAGCCTTTGCTCTTTGTTTCGTAGACCCTTTCCTCCTTTGGGATATTGGGTCTACGCGTAGGCTAATACGTAGCCGCCCATTCGAAGTTCTAACCGAGTACAAATACCAATTGTTCTTAAGGCACTGGGACGTCTCAGGACCTGTTTCCCTTCTTTATCAATTATATGCACTTAACTCAAATGTGCTAGTCAGTTTTTCTACTTCGATGCTTTTCGACACAGGCCAATGTGCCAATAGTTTGCACTCTGCACACAACAAATGGGCTTTGCACCACCAAATCACTCCATAACTCAAGTCTCCAATAAACTAACAAGTCGAAACCAGAGTGGATCAAGTCCAATCACAACCTAGACCTACCAAAGCTTACCTTTTCTTTTGATTTAGCCCATCCACGACAAGATAATTTACGATATGCCAGCCTCTTCATTTTCCACACCCTTGCCTGAGGCAAATTGTAAAACTAATGGTCTTCAGACAACTACACTGTAAGATACTCCTCCTGTTTTGAGTCCAAAAGTCACTGAGTCATGGCACTAAAGGGTATTTAGATATCCATTTCTTGAATTAATTTCTCAAAATATGGTGAAATTGTATGCTAGATGGTTACAGAAGGGCTCATCATATCACCGCTAGGTTTTCCTTGCGGGCTCTCGTAGACCACCTCCAAGCAAATCCATTCAACATGTAAGCTTTCACAAGAGTATCATCTGGCCAGAGAAATCCTTTCAGGGTTAATGTTCAAGAGAACAGTGTGAATAAAAAGCTGTCAGTTTCAGTAAAAAAGAAATGAACCTGATATTTCTATGACTATATCTACAAAGAGAGTATTTTTTTTTCTTACTCAAGTCAATCAACGGAAATAAACTAAAGCCTGGCTTGCATTTGAATTTTTTCTGCTCGTTATTCCTCGATTAGGTTTTACAAGAAACGTGGTAGTTGTTCCAATGGAAATTTTTTCTGCCCGGTGTCCCTATGCCCATGAAGGTTGTTGTCGTTGCTTTCACTCAAATCTGAAGGATCAAGTATACAAGTAAAACCGGGCACAGGGAAACAGGGAGGAACAAAACTGCTATAGGAAAGGAACAACAACCACCGCGTTTCTTATCGCAGATGATTTTACTTCACGTGCTGAAACAAAAACGAGAAACATGAGAACCAAATAGACTTATGCCTTTTCGTCCCTTGTTTCCCTGCGTTCTTTGATTTGCTGATATCACATGGTCAATAGGGACTCATAATATTACTCTTTAAAAGTGGGCCCCCTTTAGGCCCGCGTAGAGTGGCTCCGTATTCACCATTCAAATTGCTAGAATTTAGTTTAGCTTTAAGGAGGCGCTATTTAGACAGTCGTTGTTGTTGCATACAAAAAATAATAATAATAATAATAATAATAATAATAATAATAATAATAATAATAATAATGAAATCAAGACCAGTATCTCCACAGAGTGGCTCTTCACCTGGTAGGAATAACTGCTTGAAGGGTATATATTTTGCGATTAGTAGGTCAGAAAACATCATTCTTTGTATCAAAAGTTTGCTTTTCACCTTTGAAGCGATTTTGTTGAGTGTATGAAAACTCCCGCTACTTTTTAAGAGTCCCTATTGAGCAAGTGATATCAACAAATCAAAGAACGCAGGGAAACAAGGGACGAAATGACTCCAAATCTTTAAATCGGTGTAAAAAGGTCGCTGGTAAAATTCTATGACCCAAACTCTTGCTACTTTGCTAAAATTCTACCATCGGATTTTCAGAAATCTTGAATATTTTTCGAAATTAGAGCATATTTCACATAAATCATTTGAGGATGTGACGTCTTCGAATCTCTAATATAAACCAGAAGAGTGACAGACTTTTGCTTGATACCATACTGCAGCCATTGACAAACTAAGTCTTTCTTGAAAAATATCTTGTATTGCCTCAAAAAGTTTAGAATTAGATGGTTTTAAGTTTTGTTCTCAATATTTTTTCTTGAATTCCGAAAAAAGAAGAAAAAAACCCTAATTCTAAAAATATTAAAGATTTCATGTAAGTCCAACGGTAGCTATATAACAAATGCCTAAAGTTTCTTTGAAGCCATTCAGTTCAAATAAATAGGTCACAGACCTTTACGACAACCCTTTTAAGGAGTTGGAGCCTAGGCTCTGAAGAGATGGCTACGAAGATAATGTATAACGTACCTTTTCATCGTTTACACTATTCACATAAACATCTTCATTAGATTCATCTTTTTGTATCATCCAACCAGCTGGAACATCCTGTATAAAGATAAGAATTTGGTGTTTAGATCTGCAGAGACTGACTACAAACCTCTCTGCGTCAACAAACTCAAGTACATCGGGATGTCTTTAGAGAGTCATTGTCACCCAGGGTAAATGACAGGTTTTGTAAGACAATAGCATGAGTTGCTCTTGTTGACACCTGAATTCAAAGCGATAAACGATTGTAAACAAAGGAAATTCTCTAAACCGGTCATTCAAAACAATCAAAGCCGTAAAAAAGTTTCTCTGAAACCCAGGTAGCTATCAAGCTCGTTGTGCTCCAAAACACTTGGAAGTAAAGTAACCTAGACAAACTTGGCAAACTGGGCAAGCACTAAAGTAAAAAGAGAGGTTCTTGTTACTTTTATACTAACTTTCCCCATTACCTGTGGTGGTACTTCCCTGACAAGAAGCCAGTCAATTCAATTCAAATTTATTCGCAGAATACAACAGCCTATGTAATACAATGTAAGATAGAAATATATGTATTCTACACAACCCAAGAGAAGCGGAGCTTATCCAGCCTGGGCCGTAAATTAAAGTTCAAAGGGATATACGAAAAAAGAAAAAATTACATCATAGTACAAAGCTAAGAATTTAAAAGCAAGATCTATTTTTATTGGTAAGAAATGTTACTGGTTTGTAAGTCTGAATCATGTACATTTTTCATATTTGAGTTTGGTATGTGGAGGTGGTGTTTTCTTTAAGTTTTTTATTGAAGTGTTTTTGTTTTGA
Source organism: Aurelia coerulea (assembly GCA_039566865.1). Lineage (NCBI taxonomy): Eukaryota > Metazoa > Cnidaria > Scyphozoa > Semaeostomeae > Ulmaridae > Aurelia > Aurelia coerulea. Next base: position 32,133,414 of record CM076944.1, read on the forward strand.
GATTGACTTTAAGGAACGAGGAAGGTTATTCCACATGCGAGTACCAATGTTTTGTACGGTGTGGGTGTGACCTTTTTATGGGACGGGAAATAATGAAGTGAAACCACCATGAAACACAACAATGGATCCAAACATTACTGTACGCTATCAAACGTGCGAGAATACGGTTGTGCCCGTTCGTCAAATCAGGTTTCACTATATTGAACACAAACAAAAGCAAAAGAACCATTCAAATAGCTTTTGTTCCAAGAAAGCAAATATTAACTTTCCATTGTAGACAACACTGTCATATCAAAAAAATTGGATTGTACAAAGAATGACGACCGACGTTAATAAATGAAGCTAATGTGAAAACCACACTGTGCTGGTCCAAGACAAAGCGATTCCATGACATCTGAGCTAAAGAAAGCAATTGTGGGTTTTTGATTATTCACCAAGTAGGTCATAGAGAACAGGTCCAAATCGCTCAACTTGACAGTGGAATCTGAAAACAACGTAATTCAAGCGTGAATTCCCCCAGTTCTTTGCACAAAACACACCGTAAATTATACTTTTATGAACCACTATCTTTTGTCAGATCATCTGATGATTTTCGTGAAAGATGAAGAGGATTACCATGAAGACAACTTAGTAAAATGTTTGTCTCTGTCTTTCAACAATGAGGGTTCGTTTTTGGCTCAAAGAGAAAGGGTAACGTCCCATAAATATTGTAAGACCCATGAACTAACACAGCTTTCATTATTTCCAGAACGTCTCTTTAAAAATGCTCAATAGTTGGTCAAAGCTGGAAAACTCCAAGGACAGGAGTTAGGTTTTCCAGATAACTACAGTACAAAATCTTACATTTTACAGCATTTCCTACAAGCAACAATGACGTTCCAAAATACACAACAAATAAATTTAACTTGTGGGACTATAAATCATACCCTCAAGTTATTCCACGATGACCATTTTTCAAACAGGCCTGTCGGAAGCGGGGGGCGGGGGGGGCTTCAGCCCCTCGACAATTTTCTGAAATGCGTTTATTTTTGCAAATGAAAAAGGCTGGCCTGTCAAAATAACTTATCTTTCGGACAGTAATAACTAAATTTGAACTGTATTACTTTGTATTACACTTAAACCAGATAAGGGAAACAAAATATTGTTAAGTTAATCAAGAGCTTGAAGTACAAGAAGTTATATCCGTACTTTAGCGCCATAGAAAGGGAGAAGCTAACTTGCTCAAGGTATTGAGTAGCTCAAGTCACATCATGTTCAAGATCTCAACGTTCATTTCAATTTAACAATATCGCTTCAACGCTTCAGTGCTAAAATCATACTGAACCTGCAACCACACTTAACTTAACAGAATCTACACTTAACTTAACAGAATCCGATCGAAAAGACGAAGCAATTTGTAACAACAAATTTAAATAGGAATCCATGTAAAAGTAGGCCTGTGATCGAGCTTTAATCAACAGTTGAGCTTCCTACAAATAACCTCAAGCAAATAATAACAGTATCTCATGTTTGACATCATAAAACCTCGTTGCAACAAAGTCAAATGAAATTATATCGTAGTTTAAGAAAAGATTACCTCTGCAAAAGGATCCAAATAATCCATACTGAAACGATCAGATCTACCAAACAGATCTACCTCCTTCCAACGCAAGACGGAAGAAGAAATAAGAGTAGGAGACTACAAACACTTCCTTGTCAAAAGACGGAAGCCAAGTGCTGGAAATACGAAACCCATTGAGAGGCTCGTGTGACGTGTTCTGTTATATTTGGGCTTCTAGCACATTACTACACTGATGACGATGAGTCCCTTGTATCCCTGCGGTAAACCTCGCCATCTTGAAGTAAAAAGCACAGGGAAACAAGGAACTTTAGGTCATAAGTCTTGCTCATTACGTGTGTATAGTGGTCACATTGATAGCTTTTTCAGGGTTCATCAAAGATCAAAGGTGAAACACTCCTGTACCAATTAATGGTTACCATTTTGTTAGCATTCTCAAGTTTAATGTGCCCCCCCCAAGGTCTAAAAAATGGCCCTTCTCCAATCATAGTTTCCTTGGCTGAGAGAAGTATCAGCGCATTATAAACGAGGACTGCATTCAATTCGCTTTCTAAATCCAACAAACCATTTCAAGTGTTCCAAAGATGCAATATGGACACCTAAACTTGACTCAATTCACAGCACCAAAATTTGTCGTCTAAACAATGCCTACTGTACGACTTTTTAGACTAACCAGATATTCCGACAGGGCTGAAGGCATACTTACAGTAGGCTATGAAATGAGTTTGCCAGTAGTTTATTTATCAACCTGCGACCAGGACCAAACCCTCATATGTTTCTCAATAAAATCATGAAAAATGAGGAACATGGATGAATAACTGACCTTTTGAGGAGGAATATTTTCGATAAAAACAGATGCCCTTGGAGGTTTCCATACTGACTCCTTTGTGTTTTCATTGTAATAATAAAGTCTCCCCGACATATCATCAGTCATTTTGTGCCAACCAGCAGGCAATGTCGAGGACCTTCTCCCAATTGGCACATCCACATTCTTCTTTGCCTGAAAAGTACAGTAAGTAAGAGGAAAAATTACCATCAGCCTAAATTAACAGTAAAAAGTGTCTACCTGTACAAAAATACAAGGCTATCAGTAAGATTCCAAGCTGCAACCAGTCAAACACAAGGTTTCCACAAGGCTTCTACAAGGCTAATTAGCATTTTTCAAGCCATTTACAAGGTTACAGCAAGGCTATTCCAGGCTAAAACAAGGTTACAAGGCCATAACTACAAGGCTTGTACATGGCTATTACATGGCCTTGTATTTTCGTACAGGTATCATTTTGTTTTTGAGAAAACGTTCTGTACGAAAATACAAGGCTAAACTTGGCCTTGTACAGGCCAAGTTTTAGCCTTGTAGCTGGGATTATGACCTAGTTATGACCTTGTACTAACCTTTGAAGAAAATTACAAGGCTATCAGTAAGATTCAAAGTTACACCCAGTCTAACACAAGGTTTCCACAAGGCTAATTAACATTGTTCGAGCCATTTGCGAGGTTACAGCAAGGCTTTTCTAGGCTAGAACAAGGTTACAAGGCCATAACTACAAGGCTTGTACATCGCTATTACATGGCCTTGTATTTTCATACAGTTTACTGCAAGTCACTCAAAATCAAAAGCCAAATATTGTCGTTGCCAGACCGATCAAGGCCGAAAATTGTTCACTGGCTTGAAAACAAAGCAAATACACCTTTCTTACATTTTCAAAGATTTCAGTGGGACTCAAAACAAAAATTTCAGAATTTGGTTGCCACTATTCCTAAGTTGTCCCTACACACATTAAAATCTCGAGCAATTCCATTGGATGCTGGTAGTTTTCTACAGGGACGCTGAAGGGACCATAATTTTTTTAAGGGGGGCGAAACTGCAAATTTGAGGGCAAAACAATAGGAAAAGAACAAATTTCGATCATTTTCGAGAGGGCAGGAGGGGTGTTCACCCCCCCCCCCCGCCCCCTCTCTGGTGTTCCTGGTTTTCTATACTGTACATTATATCAAATACTGCAGAAAGGCAAACATAAAATGCGTTCTCCTTAATCTATTGTTCTTGTCAATTCAATTTCATAGTTCGCTAGCAGCTTTAATTTACACCAAAATAAAAGTCACGGAGATTAAAGTCACCAAACATTTTTAACAAATTCGTTTGGAGAAAATAAGTACTCAGTCCATATGCATGTACCTTTATTTCAACTCATGCAACATTCATACTATTTATGAAAACATTGAAACCAAAAATCTGGATGAAACTGGTCACAAAAGCTATCAGGTAACTCAGAATCAAATTTACGAGAATGGCACTTGCAAAGATCTCAGTTAAACCTACCAGCGATAGAGAATGGAGTATTACGAAATTAGACAGATAATTCAGAATCCCTGTTAGTTTTTGACATCGTTAAAGATAAATGAGCTGCAATAGGCTGGAAATAGTGATATTGTTCTTGAAAAATGATATTGTTCTGTGCTGAAAGTACACAATGTAATAAATGAGAAGTTCGGATGCAAGAGAGACAAGATATTTAGCACACAAGGACTTTCTGACTTGTGTCTTCATCAGAGTGTGACTTACAAAACACACACAAGTCAGAAAGGCCTCAGTGTGCTAAATATCTTGTCTCTCTTGCATCCGAACTTCTTTGATACAGTTTATTCGTACAACTTTCTGCCATTAATAAATGAGAAATATACTGAGAACATTACCCTCAACACAACTGTATTTTCATAGATTTTTGTTTCCTTTTCAAAGGATGTTGGTTTCTCTGTTGCACCAGAATCTCCTATTGGTAGATCTTCATCTGCTTCTTCTAAGCTTGGGCTAGGAGTTATATTACCTCTTTTTGGTTGTTTTGATATCATTCCTCCTCCCTGGTGATCAAAAATATCAAACGTTAAATGCTTTCGAGAGTACTGAAACTACTGCAACTCAGCAAATCATTTCATGTATATACTGTAATTGGTCTTACAGTAACACTGTTTTCTTGTACCAAAATTCTTATCAATTCTTGAGAACTTTTATTCAACATTTGCAGTCTGTCATATCTCTCTTGAATCCCTACTTATCTGCATGGGAATATTTCTTAACACCTTCAGAATTTTTTGCTATAAATGTTATGACGACACTGTGCAATATCGTTTCAGTAAACTATGCGTGTCAGACCTTCATAAAAAGTAACCTGATATTGTAAGATTGCAGTAGTTTGTGGATGACTTGAACAGATTCAACAAAATGTCTTTCTCTGCACATTTTGAAAGCAGAAGCTCCCTTCCCCAGCACGGGACTGTGGTGGACACGTCACCGCACATTTCTCAGGTTGGTATTTATTCTCAAGCAAAAACGATGTAAAAACATCAGGTACTGTATACCTTCTGGCAATCAACTCTATCCCTTGTCCACCCCACTCTTTCATGGCTGGCATCACCCCTGCTCCCCAGATAGCTCATTTCAGCAAACATTAGTTCAATTAGTGGTAGCATTCCATGGCAATGATAAATGAAACAAATTGCAGAAAAAAATATTTCATACAAGTTACCTGAGAAACACAGTCTTGATTTGCAAAACTTTTCTTGCAAGCATGCACCAAATGTTTATAGATTTGAGGCATGGTCAACTTCTAACAGCTAGCAAATTAACCCTGACAGTATAACTTTTGATATCAGAGATAATAACTTCTCTTCTTGTGAGCACATCAAAACTTTTAGCAACAATCTATAGTTCCTCATGAAAAAATAATAAACTATTTCCATGGTCCCAACTCCCCAAGAAATATTCAGTGCTTAGCAACGACAGGAGTTTTGCTTTTACCAACCACAAAGGACCTGCTAATATTCTGTTTTTCAATTTCCATTAGTAAAAATTTGAATTTGTTTCAAGTTTAGCACGTCACTGGAATCTGACTGGCACAGCAGGAAAGGTGTGGCAGATGTTAAAAATAAAAAGATTTTGATAACCTTCAACATCATTCTCATTCTCAGTGTAGATGAACAAAAACATCTGAACTGGGTCAACATTTTTTTTTAAAATTCCAAAAATAGCATCTCTCCTAAGCCATCATTCCAAAATGAAATGCAATGTAGTTTTTCTATTTTGCACAACTGTAAAACAACTGCTTTCTCCCTATTAATTTATCGCTAAGCCCCCCCCCCCCCATTCCTATTTTTCATCAGTTCTTCTGAAGCACTCTGCACTTAGGCATTAAATCTACTGTACCGGGTACAGTATTCTAACATAAAATAATGTATAACAAAACAAATGTTTAGATATGAAAGTTCGTTTTCTAAAGCCTAGTTTTAACTAAATCGTACAGTAATTTATTGCTGATGACTGTCTTACAGCATCGGCGATGATCACCAATGCTGTAAGGCATCATCGGTGATGAATTACAATTTAATGCAAACCAGGCTTAAAGATAAATGACAGATATATGGTGTCTAGTTTAAACATAGAACACAAGATGGCTGAGTGCCTTAATTTGACGAATTGATTCATAATCTCTCAAGATCATAAAATACAAAGAATGAAATAGGCCATATTTAGATTTCCCAGGCCCCTAAACTAAGTCACCTTATGTACTGTATATCTTTGTCATTTGTCTTTGATGCTAGTAGCGCTAGTAGGTGAAGCCAAAGTTACAGATTTTAGGACCAAGTGCGGGGATTGGAGAAGGAACCTAGGTGCTAATTCGTAACTCCTTGTCATGATGCTCAAGTTGTGTTCGCACTCAAACTCAACCTCCTGAAAAGTCAGAGGATTAACTACAGCGCCACAATACCTTTCTTCACTATCTGCAACCACATGCCCTAAGAAATGGGAAAAGTTCGTATCTCAGTTTTCAGAAATTGTCAATTACTGATACAGTAAGTGGGCAGACAATCAGCTATGGAAACAGACCAAATTAGAAGTGTGGCTTCACATGTTAGTGACAGAGAGATGAATAATTTATCTCACTTCTGTAAAAACAAAGTCTCATTTGAGTAAAGCAACCAGACAGTCATAAGAAAATTAGTTGAAGCTGAGATGAGGCCCTGTTATCTTTGAAAGCTTCAAATAATTTATGGGGAAGTTATGTGTGTTAATTAAACAAACCTTGCCATATAATGTTGCTTAGTTCTTCAGTTTTCTAACGTACATTAAAGGTCTTGCCCACATTGACATTACAAGAATTGTCAAGACCTTTGGAGAATTTGCAAGAATTCTTCATATTTTGATAATAATTTTTGAGCCAAATGAAAGACTGTAAATTTTATTCAAAAAATTCTTAACATTCAAAATGTTCTCAAAGAATTCTTAGGCAGGAAAACCAGCTGTAATGTGCACAAGATCTTTGCTGTACAACTCATCACCTCCTGCATAATCTGTGAACACATCAATTGCTGCCTGCCATTTTTCCTCCTGTACATACCTGTCCACTAAAAATATCCCCCCAAAATGTCCCTCCAAGGGACTCCAAGAAGAAAATTTGTTTTTTGTAACATTGAAATTTTCTACCAGGACTTTGAATCCTCTTTCCAGCTACTATTAAGCAGAGATAACAGCCAAACTATCCATGTTAAAAATCTCCAGAAATTAATGACTGAAATCTACAAGTCAGTCAAAAAACTGAACCCCTCATATTTATGGGAATTTCATGACAGGAAAGAAGTAACGTACGACCTAAGGACTAAAGATCTTTGTAAACTTCCAAAGATCAAAAAACGTTATGGCTCGGAGTCACTTTCCTTCAGAGGAAGTCTCCTCTGGAACACTCTTAGTGACAACATCAAGCAAAGTCCAACTCTTGCAGCATTTAAAAATCAAATAAAATCATGGACTGGTGACAAGTGTACCTGCAGGCTATGCTTATAGTGTATTTTTTGTGTAGAAATATATCAATACATTTGTTATATTACTAGGTAGTTTACTTTTAGTTGGAATGAATTAGTACTCTGTACTAGGTTAAAGCCAACTCTAAATAATGTTTATGATGATGATGATGATGAAGTCTTACACGATGCCAACTTTGAAAAAAAGATCTTTTTGGATGATTACAAAGTCCATCCTGAGCTAAGCAAGCATACTGTAACTGTAAAAATATCTGACATTGATTTCTTCATAACCCCAAATAATCATTGATGCTGTTTTTAGCTACAGTCAGAGAAATGAGTGTTGCTACTAAAGTCACCTTCAAAAGAAAATCAAGAGCCTTGTATAAGGACAAGAATCACCTGAAAAGCAATTTTGATCTTTATGTGAAATGAGGAAGATACGCAAAAAATCAAAAGTCATTACCCCTAGTTCGTCTATTTGAGGCCTTAGTTTGTGCATGAAGCTATTGGTACATCTGTCTCAAATTAGATGTCATGTGAGATTTATGATAACACAAAAACTATTTATGCAGAACCCTGCAGAATGTTTCAGTTGTTGTTATTCGCTGGCATCTAATTTGAGACAAGCAGTTGCAAAGATAACCTCTGTGCAGAATCATATGCATGAAGACGCTTTGGCTTAGTGTGATCATGTGCCTTCCCCAGTCAATGGCGCCATTGTTTGCTGGGATGCTACACCTTTCCTCTCAATTTCACCTGCGACGTTTTATATATTATATTGTAAATGACTTTAATGGAGGGCCCAATGAACACCTCTTGAGCTCTAAGACAAGGGGTCATAATGGACTCAATTACCACCCATCTACTTCTGGAATACAGGTGCTTGGCACTAAAAAACTGCAACTTCACCTTTATTTTATTTCATGATCATCTTGTACAGGATTGGCTGGGATAAAATGGGTAATTTTCTGGAGAAAATCTGCAAATCAATTTTCTATCATTTTCATTCATGTTTTTGCCTACCCCAGTTTACTCCCGGGGGGGTATTGAATTGAATTTGTGCCAGGGTGTGCCCATGAAATATTTTTTTACCCTGCTCCAGAATTTTTGGCTCAAAATGATTACCCATTTCTAGAAAAAAATTGTGAAAAGTGAAAAGCATAAACTCCAAAACATGAAAATGTGACCGAAAAACAACCTGATCTAACAAAATATCCCCTCTGACATGTATTGACAACCTGCTCTAGAAAAATTGCCTCATTCTGATACCCTTAAAAACGGCACATCCACGTTGGACAAACATACTAAGTACCCCCCCCCCCCCTCGGGAGTTTACTCCAAGCTTGCTTGTGTTGTTGACCTAGACTTATTACAGTTCGTCCCTAGTTTTCGCTCGCTATTGAGTAGAATTACCTATTGAATTGAATGGAATCGCTCTCTCAAACAGGGACTCATAATCAAACTATCTCAAAATCAGGACAAAAACTCGTTTTCACGTCAAGTTCTTGACGTTACAATCAGATTGCAGCATTCGGAGCTGTTCGGCTGTGATTGGTTCATTTAAATTTCCCGCGTAAATTTTTGAGTTTTCGGTAACATTTTCGGTAGTTTTTGGAATTGTCGGTGCCCACAGAGTTTACGGGACAGAGCTTCGCATTGCTTTTTGTCAAAATGGAGGTTGTTATCATCGCAGCTACGGACGGAATAAAGACAAAGAATCTGACGGTTGAGGATCTCAAAAGGCACTGTTGTACGGAAGAGGGAAAGGATGCATTTGTTTGTTTGCCAACTTGCTGTGGGAAGACTTACAGTTTGACGAACTTAAATTGTGAAACACAGGATTCCTTTTTTGGCCTGAGCAAAACAAAAAAGGAACTCGAGGTAAGCACTTCGACCCAGCAAAAAGTTAAGAGAAAACTCACACATTCGGTGGAAAAGATACCCAACATTTCTTGAAACATTCCTCTTTAAACAGTAGAAGTATTCGTATTTGAAATTCTATGGAAATGATAGTAAATTTGCCAAAGAGGCTTGAACCTTGAAAACGTTTCTTCTTGCAAATTGCCGATCAATTTATCTTTCCTTCTAAAGTTTAAAATCGCAGACAACAGTTCAATCTTACGAAACAAATGTGTCATAAGAGTTTTGTGGATGACTATATATTTTTTAGGAGAATTATTTATAGTTTTGAGCGGTTTTGAGAAGCCTTTGTGAGTGTTTTTCTCTACGTTTTGAGAATAATTTGTGTTCGTTTCTTGAGCTTTCCCGACCGAAGAACATTCTAGAAAGAATTCCAAAGTTCCCCTGGAGATAACGCTAGAAAACTCGCGTATTTTAAGATAAAGAATAACCGAAACTTCATGAAACGTTTATGCTTTGTTGACCATAGTATTTTAGCAGCCGAAATACTGTTTTAGTGATTGAAATTATTGCAAAATAGCGCAGGTTTTTGCGTGAAACAGTCTCACAATAGGTTGCAGAAGGCTTCAGCAAACAGTTTCTGAAATATACCTTGGGTTCCTTTGGCAATCAAAACAATCATGATTGTATTGTTTTAGATTTATCATTGTTTCATTTGAAAAAAATTAGATCCCGCTGGCTGGCTGAATTTTTACGAAATCTTAATTGTTTTGATTGTCAAAGGAACGCAAGTTTGTCTGGTTCACTCATTCCGAAAAAGTTTGAAGGCGTGGAAAAGTCACATGACCTCCATCATAGCTAGGAAGTCTCCCTGCGGCACGACCGATCAATCGAATCCATCAATCAATCAATCGACCGACCAAGTCTCGGTCAAATTCTCGTACATTAATTTTGTCCTCGTTTTCACATAGCTTTTTTATGAGTCGTAGATTGAGCGAAAGGGTTAAAATCAAAATATAGAAAACGAGCGAAATTTACGACGAATTGTAATCAGTCTATTGTTGACCCCCTTAAATTATTTGTTATTATTTTGCATTTTCTAGAGTGACACATACTTTAGCATTTGATTGTTGCACAAAGATTTAACTTTCCAGTAAACCTTGAAGTGTTAAGTACAATGACTCCATCTTGAGAATTGCAGTTTAACAATACTGACAACTTTAATAATGGCTGGGGGAAGCAAAATAAGAAACAGAAACTTTTGTCATGATAATTCTTACCAAAAGTGCTTCCAGGTTCAGACTCTTTCGTAGTTCAGCAGTATTCGAAGAAAAAGTTGGACTCGGAGTAGGAGAAAAGCTTCCATTCAAAACCCTGGGTGAAGTTCCAAGACTGCTTTGTGTGTCTTGATCTGAATAACTGTAATCTGAGTCTGTATTCGAATTGCTACGGGCCATAACAGCGCGGAAGGCATCTAAGTTCATATATTCATGACTACTGTCTGAATTATTTGGTGATTGTGGAGTGGGAGTAGAAGTTACTTCCTTCATATAAGACGCAGGGACGTAAATAATAATTTTGCGGCCTGTATTCGATACAGATGGCTTTCTTTTCACTTTCCACCAATCTTCTGTGGCTTTGTCTAGCAGAGTGAATCGATCCCCTTCTTCAAAAGCAACTTCTGAGCCATCGTTATCTTTGTAAGAGTATGAAAACTGAGCTACTACTTCTGAAGCCATTGCAGCCATTCCTCGAATGTTTACGATCCACAGCAACAGTAGCAGAGATACGCCCTGGTGGTATTCTGGCACTTTACAACCAGCAAATGTCAGTAAAGGACTCCAAGAGATTCTCTGTTATCAACATAAAAGCGTATTTTCCAACAGAGAGCCAGTGATTTTTAAATATCGTAATTCTTTGCAACAAAAACCATCATAAAAGCGGAACAACAACTTTGCAAGAGAATACAACACCAGTTAGGCCCACGCCAATGAGAAACTTCTTGACCCCGTTGTAAACCGCGATCGTGAACAATAAAGACACAACTCCATTATCGAATGGTGCTATGATAATTCAATCAGCCAATATTTCTTAAAATCCAAGTAACGATCGGCATCAGCAATGAATATTAAATGAATGTTGATTTTATTTGCTTGATCCTTTCCTGGTTTCAAAATCGTCAAGTTTGTCAAAGAATACTTACTGAGCCAGCAGCGAGAGGTCTGGGTCGAGAATACCTCCTTAAATAGCATGACATATGTTAACACAAAAAACAATAGCTATTATTTTAAAAAGAAACAAATTTCGATACTGTTTAAATTGCCATATTTTGATAGGTGAAGTTGTACTTTCAAATTGACCGCAACATGTCAAAAGTTTTGTTGTGGGTGGGGGTCGTAGGGGGGTTCCGAAAACCGTGAAACCGCCAAAATATTTGGCGAAAACCGTAAAACCGTTAAAATTTTATAGCAAAACCGAAAAACCGCCCTATTATTCCTACTAAAACCGTAATGATAAGAAATTCATAAGAAGCTATGTTATTCAGGTGAAGGTGAAGATGAAGTTGCGGTTTTTAGCGCCAAGCACTGAGATCGCAAAAGTAGAATAGGCTTAATCGAGTCCGCGACCCCTTGTCATGACGCTCAAGTGATGGGGCTCTACTGGGTATGGAACCCTGTCCACCTGACTGTTCTGGCTGCAAAGTCAGTGGATTACACCACTGCGCCACACCACATCACTTTCATTTAGACGCAGTGGCACACACTCAACGGCATTCAACTGTGCATTGCAGGGACGTACGATCCATAAAGCAAGTCCACCGAGCAAAGCAAATATTTGTCATTTAAACTCACGATTGCTTCACTCATCCGCCAGATATTTTCCCAAGGAAATAAAGATTTGGAAGATTTTATCATACACGATACCTCAAAGATATCACACAGTGTCGAGGGCACTCAATAGGCCCCACCCCTATTCCTGAATTCCGCTACATTTTCAGCCAAATTCCAGATTCTGGTCATAATTTTTCAACGAATTCCCGCTTCCCTTCCTAAAGCTAAAGTACACCAAAACTTCATGATTTTCACAACGTTTGATGGTGTCTAGAGGCATGCCAGGGGCGGGCCAGTACTGTAAAATATTTGACCCCATGTTTGTCCAGAGGAATTGGAAAAAATAACCGGTCCTTTTATCTGCCAAAAACAACCAGTTTTTGGGACAAAGGTGAAATTTGAATATCATTCTTTCTATTCCGTCAGTTTGTCACGAAGATCAAGTTTTCTAATCTCCTTTCTAATCAAAATCCTGAAGTTTACCTTCAAGCTGGTTCTCCCCTTGTCCGCCAAATTTAAGCAGAAAAGACCAGTATTTCAAATTTTCACATAAGCGGTTCTACCTTTGTCCGCTAAATTTACGGAAAAAAGACCAGAAATTCCAATTTTCCATCAAAGTGGTTCTATTTCCGAAAAAAAGACCAGGATTTCCAATTTTTCACCAAAGCGGACTTGCCTTCGTCCGGCAACCGATTTTGGGACACTTGTACTTTCATGGCCACAATTACCACTTGCTTTCGAAAACAGTAGTTGGTCGAAATTACCGGTTTTTGGGACAAATATCGTCAGTGATACGTAATGTTATTATTGTCCTGCAAATTGAAGAAAAATAACAGGGGAAATTTGCCATAAAAACGACCAGTTTTTAGGACAAAGGTGGTGCAAAATCTTTTCATGAACTACCGGTTTTCGGACAAAGGTAGGACATCGTTCCCAGTGTGACATGCCCGCCCTTGGCATGCCCTCTGCTTTTGACTAAAACTATCATTCAGTTGAACTGAACCAAGATATCATACAGAACTTTATAATATCTTGGGTTTCCTTTTTATCCTTCTTTAATATCATTTGCAATGTCTTTTGCATCCTCTTCAAGAGCAGTTCATGATGAGAGACTTCAATGTGTGATCAAATGCATATTTTCATGCCGAAATGGGCAACTTCTGGCGATCCGCTTCTAGCGATCCAATGTCTGTGGTGTTAAAATTGAATTTGATCATTTTCTAACAGGTGATCATACAAATTATGGCATCCCCAGAAAACTTTTTGAAAAACTCAATTTTTTTTGGCTTAGAATGCCAATTTGTAGCAGTTTTCTATGAATTACAACCTTCAGGAAAAATCTTTGTGCAAACGCATTTTGACCTTGTCTTAGAAAGATTCTCCCACAATCCAATTGCCTGCTCCAATAATGGAAGTATCCATAATTATGATAGCTTGCCTGGGAAAATCTTTTATATCACCAAGCTAGCTTTACTTTGGCTTAAAATGGCTCTCCCAATCAACATCCAGTATTTCCCAGAAAGATTCTTACCCTTCCCTACATAACCAACTACAGGTGTCCCAAAAAATGTTCGACATTTGATTAAATATTGAAAAATAACGATAACATGAGCAGGCTCATGGGAAGGTAAGCCTGTCCCCAAGATTCTGAAATGATTTTGGAGACTAGAATTCTAGAATCGTTGCGAATTCGTTGAAAGTTTCAAAGGTCAAAAACATGCGACTGCGACAGCTACCAAAGACCCCTGGATGACTTGTAACGCATGAAAGCTCCAAGATCGAGGTAAAAGAAGGTTATCCAAAGTCATACCTCTCGTTATTATCAGAGCAAACCAAATAAGACTTCGAAAGTAATTCAACCCTTATAATCATCGTGAAAATTTGCTTAAGAATGCATGTATCGAAAAACGTCATTGACGAGAGACTGAATCATTTTCAAACTTTGCTCAACAGAATTCCTCAAAACATCCATATGCTTGAAAGTTAGGTTATCAACATTATTTTCAAATTCCATTTGGCTTCCTCTGAAATAAATGAGAAGAAAAGAAACGATAGCCCATCTATTTCTACCACAAATGCCATTTAGGGGCCTCTGGTTTCAGCTTTTGCACAACCTTGTTCTTCAAGGCGTGTAATCCCGTGTATCCCCATGAAAAATCAACGGATTTTGAAGATTCTGGTGTCTAAAATTAATTAGATATCTTGTTATGGAGCCCTTTCATTATATCATAATTTTTTAATATTTAATCGAACGTCGAACAATTTTTTGAGACACCCTGTACTCAAAAATGGGTTTCCCGGGCTTTTCGGCACTTGGTGTGATTTTCACCTCCACTGCATGATAGCAGCTTGCCTCGATATCGTTTTCAGGTCTGGAATTTGATATGAAGAGTCTCGTATTGTGCGTGCCACTTTTCGTCTTCTCGTCAACATTTCCGATGGAAGAAATATCTGAAAATCGCTGAGGAGAGACAAAACCGTGAAAACATTGTTTTTAAGACTAAAAACCGTGTAACTGTCTCCAAAAAGGCTAGAAACCGCGAACCGTCAGCCATTGGCGAAAACCGTAAAACCGTCGTTTTTGAGGCCGAAAACCGTGAAACCGTCCCCAAAATGGCTGAAAACCGCAATCCGTCAGCCCCTACGACCCCCACTTGTGGTGGTCTTCAATCTTGATTTCTCCTTCCTTTGTTTTTGTGTTTGTTTATGTAATTAATGTCATATTTCCTATCATTTTTGTTGCATTTGTTTTCAATGTGATTATATTTGTATTTATGAGCTGTTGATATTGTTTCAATTGTGATTGCTCAAACACCAACAAACAGCAGAGGCGCAAACGAAATTTAAATTTTAGTCAAACAAAAGTTGCGAAATTAAAATGATTTATGCCTGCATTTTGACGTCTCAAGTTCTCTTTCAAGTTTCAGATGCACTGCGCAAGCCTACAAAATATATAGTTTTCGGTATCTGGTATCTGCATGGTTTCTTTGTGAAATTACAGCGAAATTTGTAAAACTCTGCGTCCACACATTAGCGATTGGCAAAGCAGGAAAATTGGATGATCAATAAAGATAAAGATGGAGACTTTCGAAAACCAGTTTCTGCTTTTTGGAATCTCATGTCTCATGACATGAGTGCTACAAAAACACATTCTAGGATACTATGTACAATCTAGTAATTTCAAAAAAGTCTCCAAAACTAATCTTTTCCCATCGTTTCTTGGCTTTCTTCGCGAAATTAGGTGCAATTATAGAAATAACTGCAACTTTCTGTTCTGCATCCACACACAGGACCGTAGGGGGGGGGGGGGGGTAAAATGCAGTATCCGAGGCCCGTAAAAATATAGTTCCACAAAAAATACTTATTGCTGTAAAATATCTTCACCGAAACTTTTTATGCCTATGGGTAAAATTTCATGCCCTGCTTTGAAAATTTAGCCACCTCGTAAAAATGAATCTTTGATCTCTTGATTGTTTACCACAAATACCGTTTTCTTAATAAATTTGTCATGGAATATCTGAACAAAGTTTCTAAACTTATTTCTTAAAGGGCGTTTCCCTCATTCTAAGTCTGCAGGGTGTGGCCTCAGAAAATTCTCTTTTGGGCAATGCAGACGAGGGCTTGATCCTATGAATCACTCCAGGGCCCAACTCGGCTCTCGACGGCCCTGTCCACACACAAGGGCTTGGCAGAGCTTGGTTGTTTATACATCAAGCCTGAAGACTCCTGAAAACAACCTCGTCCCCAGGGCCTATTGTCATATTTGGACGGAGACGAGGGCCTCTTCGTCTCCGTCCAAATATGGCAAAAGGCGCTGGGGACGAGGTTGTCCTGAAAACTAGTTTCTATGTGAGATTGAAAAGATCAATTTCTATTTCTACTTTTGTCTTTCAAAGGGCCAGGAAGGGAACGAAACGGAGAGAAAAGTTTCCACAAAATCCTGTTTTATAAACTGGCTTTGACTGCATAAACTTATCGATAGTATCGTTATTCGTTTTAATCCATTTTTATCCCTTTAAAACTCAGAGACACCTTTCGAGAAGATTCGAGAAGAAAAATCAGGTAATTATGCGAAAAAAACAGCATGAATTGCCCCTTGCAAAAATTTTTGCTTGCCTTCGAAGATGCTGCATTTGAACAAAGTATTTATTATGAATCACTAATCGTTGTGAGAAGTCTGTATTTCTTCTTGACAATATCTCGGTCACAAACCTGTTTCTCAGGATAGAGCCAGCATGGCCTCTCCAACGCAAACTAATGCTTAAACTGTGAATTTTGAATTCTTATTGTGTTGTACACAGCTCTAAGAACCTTTTTGCCCGGGGGGGGTACTTGACCAGGTTTTGGTTGGGGACGTGCCGTCGAAGCTTCAAAAACATACCTGTTCCTTTTTATACCAATTTTCCAAAGAAGTATACCCGACTTTATACCAATTTTGCGAAAAAGTATACCCGACCTTATACCAATTTTCCGAAAAAGTATACCAAAATCGTTCTTTAAACCAAAATTGCGAAAATCGATACCGTTCCTTATACCAAAATCGTGAAAATCGATACCGTTCCATACCAAAATTGTGAAAATTGATACCCTTCCTGATGGTACGTCCCCGTACCCAAAATATTTGAAGTACCCCCCCCGGGCTTTTTTGGTGTCGATAAAAGATCAAACAACAGCTAAAAGTGTTTTTAAACAATGCTCGCAATGTGTTATACTTGTAATGCAGACTAAACACAAACTGCCAAGGTGATGCGAAGAGACTTAGAAAAAAATCACCCACATTGCTGAAACTTTTCAAAATCTTCACTTTCTCATTTTGGAGCACTGAAACTTGTTAAAAAATATCCTCCAACATTTTATGATGTACGTGGCTAGTACACGGTAATAGTTTTCAAAAACTCAATTCCAAATTTCCAGTATCTCACTCAGATACTGAAAATTTACATTCGACTGAAAACAGCATGGGTTATATTGGGTCTGATCTGATATGAGCCGAAAGTTAAAGGAGTCAAAAATTTGTTCCACAGATAATTTTTGATTCTTCTTGATACTTCAAAAGATTTTCTTTCAGTAGAACTGATATCTGCATGTAGGCTTGACTGAAAATATCCACACATGCCTTCTCTCAAAAAACAATGCTTCTGCGGTAGTGCTACACCAGCTCAAGAAGAGTGAAGAGTGTATGTATTCATTTCTCATCCTTAGATAGCATTAACTCACGGATTTGCGTTGATCTACCCTGGGTACCAGACTCTCAGAGTCTGGTACCCAGGGTAGCGTTGATCAAACACGCGGAAAAATGTATCCGTGTCATCTTGCTTGTACAGTGATGGCTTGACTTTTCATTGTCGAAAGAACAGCCTTGTTTTTTGCTACCAGCAACATTTGTAGAGCGTATTGAAGAAGAATTGCACTACCTTACATTCTCTTCCTTATATAGAGCTAATATACCGATATACATACACTGGTCTGTGTATGTGCTGTGTCATCTTGCTGGGGAAGGCTAAACAATTTTACACTCTCAGTCAAAAGGACAATTTCGCTTTCGACTTCGTGATACCAGCTACATAAGGTAAAGCATGGTGCAAGCTACAGAAGAGTTTCTTCTTCCTTATCCATATATAGCGATAATCGACAGTTGAACATCAATCAAACAGTCGGAAACATTGTTTTTGATTGTAAAAGCCATGAAACAATCGAATGCCTCCGCGTGATAAGAATCATGAACAATTTACACCTGTTTTCAACGTGTAGTGATTGTCTACTTGAGTTAAAATGCACAGTTGGTGATCAACTTCGTTACCATGTATGGGCGGAATGGTTTTGCAATTCATCTAAATATTCATATCATGAATAAAACATCAAACTTAAGAGTGATTCAAGTATTTCTTAATGATAACATGTGGCAGTGTATAGGCCGCATAACGTAAACCCATCGCATAGACTCATTCCAAAAGTCTCATGTTTCGCTCCTCGAAATAACTTGTCGCTACAACTGAAGCAATAACAACAACAGCAACAACAAGAATAAGCGAAAGTTAGAGGGACTTAGGTAATGAGTCTACCCATCGCATACAGGGTGTCTGGATACTGTGCTGGGTTCCAAAAGTCTCTTTGTTTCGCTCCCGAACTAACTTGTCGCTACAACTGAAGCGATAACAACAACAGCAACAACAAGAATAAGCGAAGGTTAGAGGGACTTAGGTAATGAGTCTACCCATCGCATACAGGGTGTCTGGATACTGTGCTGGGTTCCAAAAGTCTCTTTGTTTCGCTCCCGAACTAACTTGTCGCTACAACTGAAGCGATAACAACAACAGCAACAACAAGAATAAGCGAAAGTTAGAGGAACTTAGGTAATGAGTCTACCCATCACATTCAGGGTGTCTGAATGCTGTGCCGAGTTCGTAGTGATGCTGTGGAGGAGCTGTAACTTTGATTCTCTCATTTTCTACACAGTTTCATTGGGCATATTTCATCAGAGATCTTATTTGAGTCAATCTGACAAATGGTTGCTAATTTATTGCACAAGAAAGTCAAAATAAATGGTTGCTTCGAAAAAGTGTTCTTTAGCAATGCAAAGCATCTCAATATTTTCATCTTTCCTGTTTTATTTTTCGTCTTTCTGGTTAAACCTTACCGGATTTGATCTAATTGGAAAAGAGGCTGTGATCACGAGGTAGGCAAAATGGCAGATAGGCAAAATGTAGACTTATTACAGTTCGTCCCTAGTTTTCGCTCGCTATTGAGTAGAACTACTAATTGAATTGAATGGAATCGCTCTCTCAAACAGGGACTCATAATCAAACTATCTCAAAATCAGGACAAAAACTCGTTTTCACGTCAAGTTCTTGACGTTACAATCAGATTGCAGCATTCGGAGCTGCTCGGCTGTGATTGGCTCATTTAAATTTCCCGCGTAAATTTTTGAGTTTTCGGTAACATTTTCGGTAGTTTTTGGAATTTTCGGTGCCCACAGAGTTGGTGGCCCAGTCAAGAGGTCCGCGCTTCGCGTCGCGTTGCTTTTTGCCAAAATGGAGGTTGTTATCATCGCAGCTACGGACTGAATAAAGACAAGGAATCTGACTGGCACTGTGCGAAAGAGTCAAAAGGCACTCCAAAGGTTCTCAAAAGGCACTGTACGAAAGAGTTTTGAAGGGAAAGGATGCATTTGTTTGTTTACCAACTTGCTGTGGGAAGACTTACTGTGTGGCGAATTTAAATCGTGAAACACAGGATTCCTTTTTGGCCTGAGCAAAGCAAAAAAGGAGCTTGAGGTAAGCACTTCGACCCGGCAAAAAGTTAAGAGAAAACTCACACATTCGATGTGGAAAAGATACCGACATTTCTTGAAACATTCCTCTATAAACAGCAGAAGTATTCGTATTTGAAATTCTATGCAAATTATAGTAAATTTGTCAAAGAGGCTTGAACCTTGAAAAAGTTTCTTCGTTCTTGCAAAGTGCCGATCAATTTATCTTTCCTTATGAAGTTTAAAATCATAAAATCTGCTTAAACAGGAACTATTTTCAATCTTACGAAACAAATGTGTCATAAGAGTTTTGTGGATAACTGCATATTTTTAGGAGAATTATTTATAGTTTTGAGAAGCCTTTGTGGGTGTTTTTCTTTGCGAGAATAATTTGTGTTCGTTTCTTGAGCTTCCCCGACCGAAGAACATTCTAGAAAACATTGCAAAATTCCCCTGAAGATAACGCCAGAAAACTTGCGCATTTTAAGATAAAGAATAACCGAAACTTGTTGAAACGTTTATGCTTTGTTAACCATAGTATTAACAGAAATATTAGTGATTGAAATCATTATAAAATAGCTGGTGCAGGTTTTTTTTGCGTAAAACAGTCTCACAATAGGTTGCAGAAAGGCTTCAGCAAAAAGTTTCTGAAATATACCTTGGGTTCCTTTGGAAATCAAAACAATCATGATTGTATTGTTTTAGATTTATCATTGTTTCATTTGAAAGAAATTAGATCCCGCTCGCTGGCTGAATTTGACGAAATCTTTATTGTTTTGATTGTCAAAGGAACGCAAGTTTGTCTGGTTCACTCATTCCGAAAAAGTTTGAAGGCGTGGAAAAGTCACATGACCTCTATCACAGCTAGGAAGTCTCCCTGCGGCACGACCGATCAATCGAATCCATCAATCAATCAATCTACCGACCAAGTTTCGGTCAAATTCTCGTACATTAGTTTTGTCCTCGTTTTCACATAGCTTTTTTATGAGTCGTAGATTGAGCGAAAAGGTTAAAGTCAGAAATATAAAAAAAGAGCGGAATGTACGACGAATTGTAATCAGTCTAGGCAAACTGAAATTGTTAGTGGTTCGAAGAATATGTGAAAATTGTCAACAGAAGAGATAGAAGAAATAGATGTGAGTTTGATTTTATTTCATTTGCTGATCATGAGTAGGGGCGGTACTGGTGATGTGAATTTAGAGCGCCTCGGTATTTAGGCTAGTCTAGGCCAACGAACACAAAAAATGCAAATGCAACAAAGTGATGATAAACAAGTTTTATAGGCCAAATCGGTGAAGCCTCGACGTAAACTAACGCTAGTTAAATACTAAATTCCCCATCCCCATTTGTATGTGGGTGGGCGGGGCATTCAGTATTTACTATTGCTAGTCTAGTATAGTAGCCTGCGTGCAGCCTCAACACTACCTCGAGACTTTCGAGGCTAGTAATCTAGCGATTTATTCAGATTTTTCTCCTTTTAGAATAAGGTTAATTAATGATATCCAAAATGCTCCCTTTGGAATTATCGCAAATTGCTAGACAGGTTATATATTCATAGTTATTGATAGACTAATAAAATGATGCTGTTGCTGCTGTCGTTGCGATAACTGGGACTATGTATTGAGTCTAGCAAATTGCCTACAATTCCCTTCGCGCAATTCATGTCAAAGAAAGTGGCAATAAAAATTATATATGATCAATTTTAACGTTTTACGACGCTTATGCACACCCCCCCCCCCAACGAACCCGCTGAAACATTGCCCCGCCAAGGTGGAAGGATAACCCGCCAAGAAGATTTGTTTCCCCGCTAAGTTTGAATTTAAACACTTCCCCGCCGCGTTTCTGTTGGCTCCCCTTTGAAACTTTGTTTCCCCCATCAAAAATTACACAAGTTTCACCAAAGATAATAGCCGAAAACTTCCTTTCCCCGCTTTGATATTTCTAAGCCCCGTTGAAAATGTTTAATTTTATAATTTCCCTGCTGTATTTTCAATGTCCGGCGGGGTCGTTAGTGGGGGGGGGGGGTGTTTATGCTGGCTCCCATAGCAAGCATCACAACCAGGATTCCTTTGATTTTAAGACAGAAAAAGACAACGAAAAGACGCCGCAATGAAGCTAAAGTTCTAAATAATACGTAGTATATCCGCACACAAAAGTTAGCTGATTATTACATCCAACTACCAAATACATTCTGCTTAACGATAGCTGACGTCGAGTTACTCAACTGCTTAACTTGCTTCAAGTTTAAGTCGTGAAATCAGTCGGACTGATCCCTCCCCCACAGTTCTCGGGTCCACAATTTCATCGGAAGGGTCGAACTGAAGCAACAAGAAGCAAGAAAAATTTCGAATAAATTACCGTTGAGATAACAAGCGTCCGCTCCCCGTGTGAGCCCCGTCAGCTACACAAATATTAAAATATATATGTCATTTATAAACGAAAGATAGGCTATATGTCAAATAAAAGTACTGTATAAAACCACTCTATTTCTAAAAAAAATTGTATATGCATATTGACGAATATGATATCTGTACAGAAGATTTAAATACATCTCACTGAAAGTGTTGCATTTATCTCAGCGTCGAAATGCCACTAAACTATTTCCCCATTACTATACAAAAATTATAAAGACACCGTTTTTTCCGCGAGAGAGACTTATAGCAAGTCCATAAAGACACAGATATGCTAACCCTGTTTGGCTAAACTTTTCTCTTTAAAGATTTCCTTCATTTTTTAATTGGACGACTGGATCCGTTGCAATGATTTTTGAAATTCAAAAAAATGAATGGTTAAAATTGATCATCGATAGCTTAAAGGCAATCTGTCACGCATCTGATTGGCTGACAATGACAATACAAAAATCCTACTGAATTTCCACGACCGTAGAAAGTGATAACGATCAGCTCTCCTTTATTCTAAATATACAGATTCAAAAAGAGATCCATTGTGTGGAGCCCTGACTTTATTGCAGCCAATCAGATATGTAACAGACTGCCTTTAACTTGAAAATTTCACGAGTTAATCTATCGGGTGAGCCAGAAAAAAGTTCCCACTTTCGAAAATTCGTAGCACCACAAGTACTTCATGGATTTGAATGATTCAAATTCTAGTTAAAAGCTAAAAGATCAAAGTATTTCTGAGATTTTTCTTCTCTTCTTACGAGCACTGCAAAAATAGGTGAATTCAACTTTACAAAAAATTTCATGTTTTCAAAACGACTGAAAAAAGGCATAAAACACTTCATCAAATCGTCAGGATTCTCTTCACACAGAACAATACGCACGGGCGTTTCACCTCTCTCAAGAGTAATAAGATATAGATTCTCAAACAGATACTAAAGATTTTCAATCCCGTGGCAATAAATGTGCAGACGATATCTCTCACCCATGAGAAATTGCATTTTCTCTGTTGTTCTGAGTGAGGAGTCTTTTATGATTTTATCATGTATTTTAGGCCTTTTTCAGTCATTTGGCAATCACACAGTTATCATAAATTTGAATTTACGAATTTTTCCAATGCTTGTAAGAAGGCAAGAAAAATCACAAAAATACTTCGATCTTTTGATTCATTCCAATCCACCCAGTACTCTTGTTGCTATGAATTTTCAAAGATGGGAACTTTTTTCTGGCTCACCCGGTATACTTTCTACAAACTTTGCTTCATTGGAAAGGTCATTTTCTACTTCAATCTTTAGGATAAGCGTTTGTTCGAAAAAGGCTCCAAGCACGTGTAACGGGACCTTTTAGTTATGACAAAAAGGCAAAGTAAGTTCTCTGCAACGGGTGGTCTTAAAACATGTATCCCTATGACTCTTCAACAAAGAATACTTAACCCTATTCTACCCGGGCTCCTAGGGTCAGACCACTGCCCGGGGGGGGGCAAAAAATGCCCCCCTAATTATCTACAAAACTATAATTAGTATGCCATTGTAACTTCGCACAATAGTAAGTACATCTATTAGGAGTCTAATTATAGATTTTAATGCTAATTAGTCACGTGGTTCGTTGCCAAGCGACCAAACAATGGGACCATGTCAGATATAAGCTTCAGTACTGAAAACACAAAAAGTGCTAATTAATTCAGATAAAATGTATGAAAACCTCAATAAACTACTGAAAAATGAAGAGAATATGTTTATCCATCGATTTATATCAAAATTTGAAAATTTTGTCTTTCTTTATTAGAGATATGACGTCATCAATTTGCATGACGTCATGGAATCTATAATTTGCTGATGTCAGCAAATATAAATATTGTATATATCAAATGAAAGTACTCTGCAAGGGGAATCGTTTGGTACCAATCACAACTTCATCAAGGTTAAGACAAAGGAATTATGACTGTTTTTGTGATTTCCTTTGTGAGTACTTTCCAAATATGGGTATCTACTGGTCACGTGACTTAAATTATGATAATGACAAGTGTAAAATTTTATTGCCAATTAAAAATTAGGAAAAGTCATGGATGTTTCAGCTCATTTTTCTCTTTCCTCTCTGTTTTATAATCAAAAGTTTGGTTGGGGGGGCATTTTTAGCCCCCCCCGGGTACAATAGGGTTAAATGGAAGCAGTAAGGCCTTTGGGTTTCTTTCGCAGACTTCCTACACGACTCGGTTTTGCACGAACAAAGTCTGCTACTGTTTCATGAAACCGTGCAGTGTCTTTTTCCGTCAAAAGCTTCGTGAAAGAACACGGTTCGATATCCTTCGGCTGAAAATGGTTTCTGTAATTTGTTTCTCCGAAAAACTGCTCACCCTTTGCGTGTCGCTCGTTATTTGGAATGAAAGGCGATCGACGTCTGACCGCACCGTGGTCTTTGAAGTCGTTTCGCATCACAGTGGCATCTTCTGGGAATTTACCAAACGGTTTCACATAATACTGCTGATCATGTGAGTCTCCGTAACGCTTTGTATCCACTCTCCCATAATCAGGAAACTGACTCTTGTATGACGTATCACTGAAAAACCTCGCTTCTGTTTTCTTCGTCTGATCTGGAGGCTTTACTCCAACGGGCCTGACGTCATCATGTTTCTTGAAGTCAGCACGCATTACGGAATAAGCTTCGAATTTTTCTTTAGGTGGTGTGTATCTTTCTTCTACTTTCTTCAACGATGGCCTGTGGACTGTGTTTTTATCCCAAGTTACTTTGAGCTCAGAGTCTTTAGTTGTTTCCAAATAGCGCTTTTTATCGGCTCTCAAATCGATAGTGTCTGGGGCAGGTGGGATCGCCTTTCTAGTGGCTGGCATGCTATTTCCAAAACCTTTGAAGTCATCCTGTGCTTGGGTTCTGCATTCAAACTTTGGTCGTGGCTTCCAGTCACTTGAAGCTTTTACATGTTGTTCTGGGGTGAAATCCGGGTGGCTCTTGAATGTGGTGTTATTAGTAGTGACAAACTCATGCTTTCCTTCCATGCCAATTTGAATGGTGCTTCCTTTAGGTGCCATAAGATCAGGCCTCGCTGCAAATTCTCCTGCATGCACTGCATTTTTGAAGGAGATCTTCTCAACCGGATAATTTTGATCTGGGTAAAGAATGGAATATGCAAAGCTCGGCATTTCTGGAAATGGATTCAGCTTACTTTGTTGTTTTGCACTGAATGTGTCTTTGTACATCGTACGAGAATCAAATCTAACATCTGACTTGGTTTTCTGGGTAACTGGTCGCTCGATCTTGACAGGCTGTGGTCTGTGGCCAGGAAAATCAACTCTGTAAACTGAATCACCCTGGAAAGGACCGGTCAGTCCTTCGTATTCTTCTTGAAGCTAAAATTGATAAGAAAGGAAGTCACTTATGTGCGCTTTGATATTTGTAGTGTCGATCCTTCAGCGTATTTCTTGGTTTCGTCGTTTCGTTTACCATGGTGCAAGATTATAGTTCTAATTTACAAATTTGGCACTAAGATCTAACTAATAGGTGATCCAAAGAGAATTACCTTCATAAAATATCAAATTAATCTTTGTGAAGTTTTCGTTCGGAAATCTGTGGTTTTGAAGCATACACTACGAAATTGTACAGAATTGCCAGACAATTTCCATCAACGACATAACTTGCAGACTAAGACCTGAAAATGCGCAATGTTGAAATACAATTTTTCAAAGATACTTGGATCAGCACTTAGTACTAAAAGTTTCTTAATTTACGTGAAAATGTTGGTTGTTTTAGCAGAAAAATTTCTGCATTGGTTCTCAATTTTGGGGCTTGCACTGATAACCCGTAGGTCATCACAAAAAGCCATGCAAATCAAGGCCATTTACTCATTTGATATAAGCGAGATTGCTGCATGAACAGGAGTCAACCGACTCTTCTTCTAGAAATGAAATTTTGGCAGTTTCATTGTTCTTCGACGTACTGTTGTACCAAGAGTTTTTGATAAACCAGTTTCTTATGAAAAATGTGTAGCCTAGGTCCTTTTGTTTCATTCTCTCCACACTCTGGAACCTATGCGCCAAAATGGGTAGATAATCCTATACTGGGTGGGTTAAACGTTTATACAGGGTGAAAATTACAAACAATGAATCAAAGGTAGTCTGTCATGTATCTGATTGGCGACAACAAAGTCAGAGCTCAACACAACATATTTGTTCACGAGTCTGTGCATTTAGATCAGAGGACGGCTGTTCGTTATCACTTTCTGCAGTCGTAGAAAGTCAGTAGGATCAGCAACCATTCAATTCTCCTATTCTTTGTATTGTCCTTATCACCCAATCAAATGCATGACAGATTGCCTTTAATACTACATATACCTTGCATGGCTTCGTTCGACCATCATGCTGCAATCTTTTGAAATCAGTGCGATTAGTTGTTCTGAAGTCCATCACTGGGGGTAATGGATTTAAACTCCCAGGAGCAGGTTTCAATGAACAAATAGGTGATTTTACATCTTTCTTCCCATATGACACTTGATAGTCTGTCCTCTGTTCATCTCCATTTTTCAACTGAAAAGTTGATTTCATATTCGGGAAATTCTTTGTACATCCTTGATGTTTGTGAGATCGGCTAAGAGTTAAAAGAATCAGTTCGACTAAGATTTTTGAAACCAGTTATCACTACTTCTACCTTAACCACATACAGTACCTCCCTCAATTCTAAAACTTAGAACTTTGTTTTGTCGGTTGAATGCTCATACTGCCTTCACGCGGGGGGGGGGATTCTTCATTGTGAACATGATTCAACCGGAATCTGGACTTTGAGAAAAGGACCCATTCGTATGACGAAATATTTAACGATTCCAAGCCCATTTGCATGAATATCAGGAAATTTCTGACCAATGCTTAATACTTTGTAGGTTTGAAACAAAGGAAAATTTCAGCTTTTTGGTGTGGATTATCATTATGGGGCTCATTCATAAGAAAATCCTAAAAATAATTACCCATCTACCAGTATTATGGTCAAAACTGACCCATATGTAGGGAATTTCAGTTGAAAAACCCCGCCCATATGAGCGGCACGTCCAGTATCACTTAATAATAAAGTACCCCCCAGGACTGCCTTCTTTCTGTCAATCTACGAACAGATCGTAGCCAAGTCTTGTTTTTAAGCTGTAATGCAGTATAATGAGTCCTAGTTTGAGTGGTATGGAAGGTAATTGTTAATGTAGTAGCAGTGATAACTGGACAAAATCATGTTCAGGAATGAGTTATATGATTCTATTAATTACTCTATGAGAAAAGTAAAGGGGCATGGCATGCATATGCGATATGCCTCGCTGGGATATGGGTCCATCCTCAAGATTTTGCCAGTGTTATGGGGTTTACTTTACAAGGATTTGTTCTATCATGTTTATCAATAGCCTGCATGCAGACTTTTCCTTTCTACTGCGAAGGAGAGCTGTTGAGGAACTTGTAAGATCTTCCTACAAGATAATCATAAGCTCTTCCTCGCAGTGGGAGTAAGTCTGCACGCAGGCTAGTTTATCAATAGATCTAGCAAGAAATACAATTATTGAACTGAAATTAGATATAAATTTTTAATGACTCTTAATAAGAAAATGAAGTTCTGTGATGGTAACATCATGGCTGAGTTTTGTTCTCAGGCTTTGTGCTCTGGCTACTTCCTGTAAAATAGTTTGCCTGTGAAATGGATGTATTTAAAAGATAATGCCATGTTATGGGGTTGCATTTTTAATGAATAATCAAAGGTAATGTTATTATGTACATGTAGTTTTGACTATAAATGTTACATATAGCCCTGAATATAATAATATAAGATGTTTCGGGCATAACCCTTCATCAGTAATAACGAAGCAGAGTATGTTAAGGTCATTAGATAGAAAAAGAACGATTGATAGAACAGGTGATAAGTGGAATGCAGAATAGAACGTGATGCAAGAATGCGATGCAAGCGAAGGAGTAAAAGATCCGACGAGAGATGCTACAACAAAGTGAAACTAACACAGATGCTAGGATAAAAATGAAAACCGTTTGTTGAGTCCATGTGGCAAAAGAGTCCCTAATTTAAAATATAAGCATAATGTTATTATGCTTACCCACAATCACATAGCTGGCAAATACATCTGAGGCCTTTTTCTCGTAACAGTCTTGCTGTCTTTTCATCCAATTGCATCTTGGACGATTGAAATGATCAACTATAAGAGAAAATGGAATCTAAATTTACATAACTCCATTATGATCCACAATAGGGGTGACTGACAGTAGGCAAAGATAGTAAATAAACAAAAGATGAAACTGCTAAATAAGGGCATTTTTGAGATCTTCTTCTTTCAAATACAGGCATGTCTTAACTTCAAATCGTGTCATGTTAAATGTGCACAAGGTCTGCAGTGTACAAAAACTTCATTTCATGACATACATGATTTTTTATATAGCCTTCGATTTTAGAGAATAATAGTAGGCATCAAATCTTTAAAAGGATTGCATGAATGCTGAATGTGTTATTCACTTGATTATGGCATGAAAAGAATTTAAGGTTTCTGTACCCCTTCAGGACGATAACATTTTTATCCGATCAATTTTGGAATTTTCTTATATTTGGATGGCACACACATCTACCTAAAATTTCTGCCAATTTCAAAGGATTTTCCTTTATTTTTCAGTGAATTATAAGCAATTTAAAGCAACCTATTCCCAGTTAGGAAACTGCTCTTCGCATTATGAGGAAAATTTGATGACCAAAGGTTAAAGGTTTCGAATACAAACCCTACCTACTTCTTTCGATAAGACAATTTTCCTTACATCAATCAATTTCTTAATAATATGTTACCAATTGATTTACTATAGGCTTTTAAAATAGGCCAGGGTGCATTCCATGTATAACCTACGCCGAAGGTACGCCGAGCCCTAAGCTTTCGTACGCCAGGTTTTTTCAGGGAGAGAGAATACACGTCATATATATTTGACCAAGAACCGATTTTATTGAAAAAATGACGCAGCTACGCCGACAAAAAGTCAGGTCTATGCCGAAGATCTTCGGGCCTAAGTACATGGAATGCACCCTGGAAAATAGGGGGTGCTCTCTCCTCGATTAGGTTATCTACTACTGTGACTGAAAGAGCTCCGGATCCTCCTTTATTCTAAGAAATTCCTCTGCATGCATACCTTAACTGCATCTGTTATTGACTTGTTATTTGATTTTGTCATTTTGTGTCATTTTTCATTGTACCTTAGTTAATTATTTATATGAAGGATGGACACTATGTAGTGGAATTTCAAAACTGAACTGAGAACTGAACTACCTATATATTCTATGATGTAGACTAGTACAGTGTAGGCCTATCTAATCTCTTCTAGGCCTATTATATGATTTTATCATATATGCGCTGCAGTGTTGTTGCTTTAATAAGAACATTAATTAATCTCAACTATTTTGTTTCAATACAACAATAATGAAATGCTAAGTGAAAATAATGTACTCACACAACTTGGCTTTTGCATCAATCCTTTCTAGTAGTATCTACGTAGCAGCATTAGGACCATCACAAGCATTATATAGGTTTCTCTGTTCCCATGACGACAGATAAATGAAGTTGAGGCTTGAAGATGTCCTCTCTCCCATGTTTACTCTCCTGCGCAGAGCAGGAGCGCAGGTATGCAAAACCAGGAGTAGACAGCATACATATACGAGTCCAATCTTTCAATAGGGCACAGGGAAACCCACAAATCTTCCAATTTCACGCTTATAAGCCAATGATATCGCCGCATTCCGATCAAATGACTGAAAATGAGGCTTTTGAGATAACTTTTCGAGTACCTCCACGAAAATAAAAATGGACATTGGACTAATAAAGATACAGAGCTGGTTTTACCACGAATCGATTCGAGCCCCCCCCCCTCCACATTTCGTTTTCCTGCATTTGGTTAAAATCTCATCGGGGATCGGCGTTACATGTTACATCGAATTTCATTCCTTCGAAAATTGGCCTATGTTCAAGAATTCTTCAGGAACGCTGCAAATAAGATGTAGCTTTAGAATAGCAAAAGTTATCTCGAAAACCTTATTTTCAGTCATGTGATCGGAATACGGCGATATAATTGGCTTATAAGCGTGAAATTAGAAGATTTGCGGGTTTCCCTGTGTCCTATTGAAAGATTCGACTCGTATGCTTAAAAGAAAATGAAGTAAGAACATTGTCAATGGTTGAAATCTTATGAATTGATGGTTAATGAATCCAATATGAAATTTGGTTTGATGCAATTCAGTCAAAACGAGGAATATTTTAAAAACATTTGAAACCTCATCAGGTTAATCAGGTTCAAGTGACAGTAAACTTGTCGAAAAAATATGAGGTAAAAACGGTGTCTTCTATGGTTGAAATCATTTGAATTGATGATAAAAAAAAATCGAATATGAAACTTGGCTCGATTCAATTCTTCAAAATGAGGTTTATATTGAAAAACATTTGAAACATCTTGAGGTTAATGAGGTTCAAGTGATAACAAATTTGTCGAGAAAATGTGAGGTCAAAACACAGTCTATGGTTGAAATCTTATATTGATGGTCAATGAATCGAATATGAAACTTGCCTTGATGCTAATTCTTCAAAACGAGGTCTATATTTTGAAACATTTGAAACCTCATCAGGTTCATGAGGTTCAAATGATAGTAGACTTGTCGAGAAAATATGAGGTAAAAACACAGTCTATTGTTGAAATCTTATGAATTGATGGTCAATGAATCGAATATGAAACTTTGCTTGATACAAATTCTTCAAAATGAAGTAGATATTGTAAAACATTTGAAACCTCATCAGGTTAATGAGGTTCAAGTGATAGTAAACTTGTCGAGAAAATAAGAGGTCAAATCACATTCTATTGTTCAAATCTGAGCAGAGATATTTAGCTTTTCGATAGACCGTAACGATTGTAGCGTCCCAATTCAGAATCAATATTCTGATATTGCAATAAATGATTTCTGTCAGCAATGTGTCGATGCAGAATTGAATGCTGATTTCAAAAAGTCAATAAGAAGTTTGTAAGTATTTTAGGAGCAGAGATATTTACCTGTTCGATAGACCGTAACGATTGTAGCGTCCCAGTTCAGAATGACTACTCTATATTGCAATAAATAATTTCTTCAGCAATGCGTCGATGCAGAATTGAATGCTGATTTCAAAAATGTCAATGAGAAGTTTGTAAGCATTTTAGGAGCAGAGATATTTAACTTTTCGATAGATAGTAACAATAGTAACGTCCAATTCAGAAGGAATATTCTTATATTGCAATAAATGCTTTCTGTCTGCAATGTGTCGATGCAGAATTGAATGCTGATTTCATAAATGTCATTAAGAAGTTTGTAAGTATTTTAGGAGCAAAGATATTAATCTTTTCGATAGAGCGTGACGATTCTAACGTCCCAATTGAGAATGAATATTCTTATATTGCAATAAATGATTTCTTTCAGCAATGCGTCGATGCAAAATTGAATGCTGATTTCAAAAATGTCAATCAGAAGTTTGTAAGTATTTTATGAGCAGATATATTTAACTTTTCGATAGATAGTAACAATAGTAACGTCCAATTCAGAAGGAATATTCTTATATTGCACTAAATGACTTCTTTCAGCAATGTGTCGATGCAGAATTGAATCCTGATTTCAAGAATATCAATAAGAAGTTTGTAAGTATTTTAGGAGCAGACATATTTAGCTTTTCAATAGACCGTAACGATTGTAAAGTCCCAATTTAGAATGAATATTCTTATATTGCAGTAAATGCTTTCTGTCAGCAATGCGTCGATGCAGAATTGAATGCTGATTTCAAAAATGTCCATCGGAAGTTTGTAAGTATTTTAGGAGCAGAGATATTTAACTTTTCGATAGATCGTATCGATTGTAGCGTCCCAATTCAGAATGATTACTATTATATTGCAATAAATGATTTTTGTCAGCAATGTGTCGATGTAGAATTGAATCCTGATTTCAAGTATGTCAATTAGAAGTTTGTAAGTATTTTAGGAGCAGAGATATTTAAATTTTCGATAGATAGTAACAATAGTAACGTCCAATTCAGAAGGAATATTCTTATATTGCAATAAATGATTTCTTTCAGCAATGTGTCGATGCAGAATTGAATGCTGATTTCAAAAATGTCAATCAGAAGTTTGTAAGTATTTTAGTAGCAGAGATATTTAACTTTTCGATAGATCGTATCGATTGTAACGTCCCAATTCAGAATGATTACTCTTATATTGCAATAAACGATTTCTTTCAGCAATGCGTCGATGCAGAATTGAATGCTGATTTCAAAAATGTCAATCAGAAGTTTGTAAGTATTTTAGTAGCAGAGATATTTAACTTTTCGATAGATCGTATCGATTGTAACGTCCCAATTCAGAATGATTATTCTTATATTGCAATAAATGATTTCTTTCAGCAATGCGTCGATGCAGAATTGAATGCTGATTTCAAAAATGTCAATCAGAAGTTTGTAAGTATTTTAGTAGCAGAGATATTAAACTTTTCGATAGATAGTAACAATAGTAACGTCCAATTCAGAAGGAATATTCTTATATTGCAATAAATGACTTCTTTCAGCAATGTGTCGATGCAAAATTGAATGCTGATTTCAAAAATGTCAATAAGAAGTTTGTAAGTATTTTAGGAGCAGAGATATTTAACTTTTCGATAGATAGTAACAATAGTAACGTCCAATTCAGAAGGAATATTCTTATATTGCAATAAATGACTTCTTTCAGCAATGTGTCGATGCAAAATTGAATGCTGATTTCAAAAATGTCAATCAGAAGTTTGTAAGTATTTTAGGAGCAGAGATATTTAACTTTTCGATAGATAGTAACAATAGTAACGTCCAATTCAGAAGGAATATTCTTATATTGCAATAAATGCTTTCTGCCAGCAATGTGTCGACGCAAAATTGAATGCTGATTTCAAAAATGTCAATAAGAAGTATGTGAGCATTATAGGAGGAGAGATATTTAACTTTTCAATAGATAGTAACGATTGTAACGTCCCAATTCAGAATGAATATTCTTAAATTCAATAAATGATTTCTATCAGCAATGTGTCGATGCAGCATTGAATGCTGATTTCAGAAATGTCAATAAGAAGTATATGAGCATTTTAGGAGGAGAGATATTTAACTTTTCGATAGATCATATTGATTGTAACGTCCCAATTCAGAATGATTATTCTTATATTGCAATATATGATTTTTTTCAGCAATGTGTCGATGCAGAATTGAATACTGATTTCAAAAATGTCAATCAGAAGTTTGTAAGTATTTTAGGAGCAGAGATATTTAACTTTTCGAGAGATCCCAGCGATTGGAAGACTTCGTGCCATTTTTTAGGGTTTTATCTTTATATTGAACCAATAATTACTTTTATCAATGTTTCGATGCAAAATTGAATGCTGATTTCAAAAATGTCAATCAGAAGTTTGTAAGTATTTTAGGAGCAGAGATATTTAACTTTTCGATGGATCGTATAGTTTGTAACGTCCCAATTCAAAATGAATATTCTTATATTTCAATAAATGATTTCTTTCAGCAATGTGTCGATGCAGAATTGAATGCTGATTTCACAAATGTCAATAAGAAGTTTGTAAGTATTTTAGGAGCAGAGATATTTAACTTTTCGATAGATCGTATCGATTGTAACGTCCCAATTCAGAATGATTATTCTTATATTGCAATAAATGATTTCTTTCAGCAATGCGTCGATGCAGAATTGAATGCTGATTTCAAAAATGTCAATCAAAAGTTTGTAAGTATTTTAGTAGCAGAGATATTAAACTTTTCGATAGATAGTAACAATAGTAACGTCCAATTCAGAAGGAATATTCTTATATTGCAATAAATGACTTCTTTCAGCAATGTGTCGATGCAAAATTGAATGCTGATTTCAAAAATGTCAATAAGAAGTTTGTAAGTATTTTAGGAGCAGAGATATTAAACTTTTCGATAGATAGTAACAATAGTAACGTCCAATTCAGAAGGAATATTCTTATATTGCAATAAATGACTTCTTTCAGCAATGTGTCGATGCAAAATTGAATGCTGATTTCAAAAATGTCAATCAGAAGTTTGTAAGTATTTTAGGAGCAGAGATATTTAACTTTTCGATAGATAGTAACGATTGTAACGTCCAATTCAGAAGGAATATTCTTATATTGCAATAAATGCTTTCTGTCAGCAATGTGTCGATGCAAAATTGAATGCTGATTTCAAAAATGTCAATAAGAAGTATGTGAGCATTTTAGGAGGAGAAATATTTAACTTTTCGATAGATAGTAACGATTGTAACGTCCCAATTCAGAATAAATATTCTTACATTTCAATAAATGATTTGTATCAGCAATGTGTCGATGCAGAATTGAATGCTGATTTCAGAAATGTCAATAAGAAGTTTGTAAGTATTTTAGGAGCAGAGATATTTAATCTTTTCGATAGATCGTAACGATTGTAACGTCCCAATTCAGAATGAATATTCTTATATTGCAATAAATGATTTCTTTCAGCAATGTGTCGATGCAGAATTGAATGCTGATTTCAAAAATGTCAATAAGAAGTTTGTAAGTATTTTAGGAGCAGAGATATTTAACTTTTCGATAGATCGTAACGATTGTAACGTCCCAATTTAGAATTTTATTCTTTATATTGCAACCAATAATTACTTTTGTCAGCAATGTGTCGATGCAGAATTGAATGCTGATTTCAAAAATGTCAATAAGAAGTTTGTAAGTATTTTAGGAGCAGAGATATTTAACTTTTCGATGGATCGTATAGTTTGTAACGTCCCAATTCAAAATGAATATTCTTATATTTCAATAAATGATTTCTTTCAACAATGTGTCGATGCAGAATTGAATGCTGATTTCACAAATGTCAATAAGAAGTTTGTAAATATTTTAGGAGCAGAGATATTTAATTTTAAGATAGATCGTTACGATTCTAACTTGTCAATTCAGAATCATTACTATTGTCTTGCAATAAATGTTCATTTTTTACGATAGATGGCAATAGATGCGAGAATTTGGTAGAGAATCACTACCAAAGAAAAGCATCTATTCCATTGAGGTGAAAAATTGATTGAGAATCATGTAATGATTTCTTATAGCAAAGTGTCGATGCAGAATTGTAATGCTGAGTTCAACAATGTCAGTACGAAGTTTGTAAGTTTTTTAGGAGCAGAGATATTCAACTTTTACGATAGATTGCAATAGATGCGAGAATTTGGTATAGAATCACTACCAAAGAAAAGCATCTATTCCATTGAGGTGAGAAATAGATTGAGAATGATGAATTGATTTCTTATAGCAAAGTGTCGATGCAGAATTGTAATGCTGAGTTCAAAATGTCAATAAGAAGTTTGTAAGTATTTTAGGAGCAGAGATATTCAACTTTTACGATAGATGGCAATAGATGCGAGAATTTGGTATAGAATCACTACCAAAGAAAAGCATCTATTCCATTGAGGTGAGAAATCGATTGAGAATCATGTATTGATTTCTTATAGCAATGTGTCGATGCAGAATTTAATGCTGAGTTCAAAAATGTCAATAAGAAGTTTGTAAGTATTTTAGGAGCAGAGATATTCAACTTTTACGATAGATGGCAATAGATGCGAGAATTTGGTATAGAATCACTACCAAAGAAAAACATCTATTCCATTGAGGTGAGAAATCGATTGAGAATCATGTATTGATTTCTTATAGCAATGTGTCGATGCAGAATTTAATGCTGAGTTCAAAAATGTCAATAAGAAGTTTGTAAGTATTTTAGGAGCAGAGAAATTAAACTTTCGATTGATCGTAACGATTAAAGTGTTCCAATTCAGAATTATTATTTTATATATTTAAATAAATGATTTTCTCAGCAATGTGTCGATGCAGAATTTAATGCTGAGTTCAAAAATGTCAATAAAAAGTTTTTTAGTATTTTAGGAGCAGAGATATT
Source organism: Aurelia coerulea (assembly GCA_039566865.1). NCBI lineage: Eukaryota > Metazoa > Cnidaria > Scyphozoa > Semaeostomeae > Ulmaridae > Aurelia > Aurelia coerulea. Next base: position 32,169,076 of record CM076944.1, read on the forward strand.
CAACTTTTACGATAGATGGCAATAGATGCGAGAATTTGGTAGAGAATCACTACCAAAGAAAAGCATCTATTCCATTGAGGTGAGAAATCGATTGAGAATCATGTATTGATTTCTTATAGCAATGTGTCGATGCAGAATTTAATGCTGAGTTCAAAAATGTCAATAAGAAGTTTGTAAGTATTTTAGGAGCAGAGATATTAAACTTTTCGATAGATCGTAACGATTATAGTGTTCCAAAGACAATTATTATTCTTATATTTAAATAAATGATTTCTTCAGCAATGTGTCGATGCAGAATTGAATGCTGAGTTCAAAAATGTCAATAAGAAGTTTGTAAGTATTTTAGGAGCAGAGATATTCAACTTTTACGATAGATGGCAATAGATGCGAGAATTTGGTATAGAATCACTACCAAAGAAAAGCATCTATTTCATTGAGGTGAGAAATCGATTGAGAATCATGTATTGATTTCTTATAGCAATGTGTCAATGCAGAATTTAATGCTGAGTTAAGAAATGTCAATAAGAAGTTTGTAAGTATTTTAGGAGCAGAGATATTAAACTTTCGATTGATCGTAACGATTATAGTGTTCCAATTCAGAATTATTATTCTTATATTTAAATAAATGATTTTCTCAGCAATGTGTCGATGCAGAATTGAATGCTGAGTTCAAAAATGTCAATAAAAAGTTTTTTAGTATTTTAGGAGCAGAGATATTCAACTTTTACGATAGATGGCAATAGATGCGAGAATTTGGTATAGAATCACTACCAAAGAAAAGCATCTATTCCATTGAGGTGAGAAATCGATTGAGAATCATGTATTGATTTCTTATAGCAATGTGTCGATGCAGAATTTAATGCTGAGTTCAAAAATGTCAATAAGAAGTTTGTAAGTATTTTAGGAGCAGAGAAATTAACTTCTCGATAGATCGTAACGATTATAGTGTTCCAATTCAGAATTATTATTCTTATATTTAGATAAATGATTTCTTCAGCAATGTGTCGATGCAGAATTGAATGCTGAGTTCAAAAATGTCAATAAAAAGTTTTTTAGTATTTTAGGAGCAGAGATATTCAACTTTTACGATAGATGGCAATAGATGCGAGAATTTGGTATAGAATCACTACCAAAGAAAAGCATCTATTTCATTGAGGTGAGAAATCGATTGAGAATCATGTATTGATTTCTTATAGCAATGTGTCGATGCAGAATTTAATGCTGAGTTCAAAAATGTCAATAAGAAGTTTGTAAGTATTTTAGGAGCAGAGAAATTAAACTTTCGATTGATCGTAACGATTATAGTGTTCCAATTCAGAATTATTATTTTATTTATTTAAATAAATGATTTCTTCAGGAATGTGTCGATGCAGAATTTAATGCTGAGTTCAAAAATGTCAATAAGAAGTTTGTAAGTATTTTAGGAGCAGAGATATTCAACTTTTACGATAGATGGCAATAGATGCGAGAATTTGGTATAGAATCACTACCAAAGAAAAGCATCTATTCCATTGAGGTGAGAAATCGATTGAGAATCATGTATTGATTTCTTATAGCAATGTGTCGATGCAAAATTTAATGCTGAGTTCAAAAATGTCAATAAGAAGTTTGTAAGTATTTTAGGAGCAGAGAAATTAAACTCTCGATTGATCGTAACGATTATAGTGTTCCAATTCAGAATTATTATTCTTATATTTAGATAAATGATTTCTTCAGCAATGTGTCGATGCAGAATTGAATGCTGAGTTCAAAAATGTCAATAAGAAGTTTGTAAGTATTTTAGGAGCAGAGATATTCAACTTTTACGATAGATGGCAATAGATGCGAGAATTTGGTATAGAATCACTACCAAAGAAAAGCATCTATTCCATTGAGGTGAGAAATCGATTGAGAATGATGAATTGATTTTATATAGCAAAGTGTCGATGCAGAAGTTGAATGCTGACTTCAAAAATGTCAATAAGAAGTTTGTAAGTATTTTAGGAGCAGAGATATTCAACTTTTACGATAGATGGCAATAGATGCGAGAATTTGGTATAGAATCACTACCAAAGAAAAGCATCTATTCCATTGAGGTGAGAAATCGATTGAGAATCATGTATTGATTTCTTATAGCAATGTGTCGATGCAGAATTGAATGCTGAGTTCAAAAATGTCAATAAGAAGTTTGTAAGTATTTTAGGAGCAGAGATATTCAACTTTTACGATAGATGGCAATAGATGCGAGAATTTGGTATAGAATCACTACCAAAGAAAAGCATCTATTCCATTGAGGTGATAAATCGATTGAGAATCATGTATTGATTTCTTATAGCAATGTGTCGATGCAGAATTTAATGCTGAGTTCAAAAATGTCAATAAGAAGTTTGTAAGTATTTTAGGAGCAGAGAAATTAAACTTTCGATAGATCGTAACGATTATAGCGTTCCAATTCAGAATTATTATTCTTATATTTAGATAAATGATTTCTTCAGCAATGTGTCGATGCAGAATTGAATGCTGAGTTCAAAAATGTCAATAAGAAGTTTTTAAGTATTTTAGGAGCAGAGATATTCAACTTTTACGATAGATGGCAATAGATGCGAGAATTTGGTATAGAATCACTACCAAAGAAAAGCATCTATTCCATTGAGGTGAGAAATCGATTGAGAATCATGTATTGATTTCTTATAGCAATGTGTCGATGCAAAATTGAATGCTGAGTTCAAAAATGTCAATAAGAAGTTTGTAAGTATTTTAGGAGCAGAGATATTCAACTTTTACGATAGATGGCAATAGATGCGAGAATTTGGTATAGAATCACTACCAAAGAAAAACATCTATTTCATTGAGGTGAGAAATCGATTGAGAATCATGAATTGAATTCTTATAGCAAAGTGTCGATGCAGAAGTTAATGCTGAGTTCAAAAATGTCAATAAGAAGTTTGTAAGTATTTTAGGAGCAGAGATATTCATTTTTTACGATAGATGACAATAGATGCTAGAATTTGGTATAGAATCACTACCAAAGAAAAGCATCTATTCCATTGAGGTGAGAAATCGATTGAGAATCATGTATTGATTTCTTATAGCAATGTGTCGATGCAGAATTTAATGCTGAGTTCAAAAATGTCAATAAGAAGTTTGTAAGTATTTTAGGAGCAGAGAAATTAAACTTTCGATTGATCGTAACGATTAAAGTGTTCCAATTCAGAATTATTATTTTATATATTTAAATAAATGATTTTCTCAGCAATGTGTCGATGCAGAATTGAATGCTGAGTTCAAAAATGTCAATAAAAAGTTTTTTAGTATTTTAGGAGCAGAGATATTCAACTTTTACGATAGATGGCAATAGATGCGAGAATTTGGTATAGAATCACTACCAAAGAAAAGCTTCTATTCCATTGAGGTGAGAAATCGATTGAGAATCATGTATTGATTTCTTATAGCAATGTGTCGATGCATAATTTAATGCTGAGTTCAAAAATGTCAATAAGAAGTTTGTAAGTATTTTCGGAGCAGAGAAATTAAACTCTCGATTGATCGTAACGATTATAGTGTTCCAATTCACAATTATTACTCTTATATTTAGATAAATGATTTCTTCAGCAATGTGTCGATGCAGAATTGAATGCTGAGTTCAAAAATGTCAATAAGAAGTTTTTAAGTATTTTAGGAGCAGAGATATTCAACTTTTACGATAGATGGCAATAGATGCGAGAATTTGGTATAGAATCACTACCAAAGAAAAGCATCTATTTCATTGAGGTGAGAAATCGATTGAGAATCATGTATTGATTTCTTATAGCAATGTGTCGATGCAAAATGTAATGCTGAGTTCAAAAATGTCAATAAGAAGTTTGTAAGTATTTTAGGAGCAGAGATATTCAACTTTTACGATAGATGGCAATAGATGCGAGAATTTGGTATAGAATCACTACCAAAGAAAAGAATCTATTCCATTGAGGTGAGAAATCGATTGAGAATCATGTATTGATTTCTTATAGCAATGTGTCGATGCAAAATTTAATGCTGAGTTCAAAAATGTCAATAAGAAGTTTGTAAGTATTTTAGGAGCAGAGATATTCATTTTTTACGATAGATGGCAATAGATGCGAGAATTTGGTATAGAATCACTACCAAAGAAAAGCATCTATTCCATTGAGGTGATAAATCGATTGAGAATCATGTATTGATTTCTTATAGCAATGTGTCGATTCAGAATTTAATGCTGAGTTCAAAAATGTCAATAAGAAGATTGTAAGTATTTTAGGAGCAGAGATATTCAACTTTTACGATAGATGGCAATAGATGCGAGAGTTTGGTATAGAATCACTACCAAAGAAAAGCATCTATTCCATTGAGGTGAGAAATCGATTGAGAATCATGTATTGATTTCTGATAGCAATGTGTCGATGCAGAATCTAACGTTGAGTTCAAAAATGTCAGTACGAAGTTTGTAAGTATTTTAGGAGCAGAGATATTCAACTTTTACGATAGATGGCAATAGATGCGAGAATTTGGTATAGAATCACTACCAAAGAAAAGCATCTATTCCATTTAGGTGAGAAATCGATTGAGAATCATGTATTGATTTCTTATAGCAATGTGTCGATGTAGAAATTAATGCTGAGTTAAAAAATGTCAATAAGAAGTTTGTAAGTATTTTAGGAGCAGAGATATTCATTTTTTACGATAGATGGCAATAGATGCGAGAATTTGGTATAGAATCACTACCAAAGAAAAGCATCTATTCCATTGAGGTGATAAATCGATTGAGAATCATGTATTGATTTCTTATAGCAATGTGTCGATGCAGAATTTAATGCTGAGTTCACAAATGTCAATAAGAAGTTCGTAAGTATTTTAGGAGCAGAGAAATTAAACTTTCGATTGATCGTAACGATTTTAGTGTTCCAATTCAGAATTATTATTTTATATATTTAAATAAATGATTTTCTCAGCAATGTGTCGATGCAGAATTTAATGCTGAGTTCAAAAATGTCAATAAAAAGTTTTTTAGTATTTTAGGAGCAGAGATATTTAACTTTTACGATAGATGGCAATAGATGCGAGAATTTGGTATAGAATCACTACCAAAGAAAAGCATCTATTCCATTGAGGTGAGAAATCGATTGAGAATCATGTATTGATTTCTTATAGCAATGTGTCGATGCAAAATTTAATGCTGAGTTCAAAAATGTCAATAAGAAGTTTGTAAGTAGTTTAGGAGCAGAGATATTCATTTTTTACGATAGATGGCAATAGATGCGAGAATTTGGTATAGAATCACTACCAAAGAAAAGCATCTATTCCATTGAGGTGATAAATCGATTGAGAATCATGTATTGATTTCTTATAGCAATGTGTCGATTCAGAATTTTAATGCTGAGTTCAAGAATGTCAATAAGAAGATTGTAAGTATTTTAGGAGCAGAGATATTCAACTTTTACGATAGATGGCAATAGATGCGAGAGTTTGGTATAGAATCACTACCAAAGAAAAGCATCTATTCCATTGAGGTGAGAAATCGATTGAGAATCATGTATTGATTTCTGATAGCAATGTGTCGATGCAGAATCTAACGTTGAGTTCAAAAATGTCAGTACGAAGTTTGTAAGTATTTTAGGAGCAGAGATATTCAACTTTTACGATAGATGGCAATAGATGCGAGAATTTGGTATAGAATCACTACCAAAGAAAAGCATCTATTCCATTTAGGTGAGAAATCGATTGAGAATCATGTATTGATTTCTTATAGCAATGTGTCGATGTAGAAATTAATGCTGAGTTAAAAAATGTCAATAAGAAGTTTGTAAGTATTTTAGGAGCAGAGATATTCATTTTTTACGATAGATGGCAATAGATGCGAGAATTTGGTATAGAATCACTACCAAAGAAAAGCATCTATTCCATTGAGGTGAGAAATCGATTGAGAATCATGTATTGATTTCTTATAGCAATGTGTCGATGCAGAATTTAATGCTGAGTTCAAAAATGTCAATAAGAAGTTCGTAAGTATTTTAGGAGCCAAGAAATTAAACTTTCGATTGATCGTAACGATTATAGTGTTCCAATTCAGAATTATTATTTTATATATTTAAATAAATGATTTTCTCAGCAAAGTGTCGATGCAGAAGGTAATGCTGAGTTCAAAAATGTCAATAAGAAGTTTGTAAGTATTTTAGGAGCAGAGATATTCATTTTTTACGATAGATGGCAATAGATGCGAGAATTTGGTATAGAATCACTACCAAAGAAAAGCATCTATTCCATTGAGGTGAGAAATCGATTGAGAATCATGTATTGATTTCTTATAGCAATGTGTCGATGCAGAATTTAATGCTGAGTTCAAAAATGTCAATAAGAAGTTTGTAAGTATTTTAGGAGCAGAGAAATTAAACTTTCGATTGATCGTAACGATTAAAGTGTTCCAATTCAGAATTATTATTTTATATATTTAAATAAATGATTTTCTCAGCAATGTGTCGATGCAGAATTGAATGCTGAGTTCAAAAATGTCAATAAAAAGTTTTTTAGTATTTTAGGAGCAGAGATATTCAACTTTTACGATCGATGGCAATAGATGCGAGAATTTGGTATAGAATCACTACCAAAGAAAAGCATCTATTCCATTGAGGTGAGAAATCGATTGAGAATCATGTATTGATTTCTTATAGCAATGTGTCGATGCAGAATTTAATGCTGAGTTCAAAAATGTCAATAAGAAGTTTGTAAGTATTTTAGGAGCAGAGAAATTAAACTCTCGATTGATCGTAACGATTATAGTGTTCCAATTCAGAATTATTATTCTTATATTTAGATAAATGATTTCTTCAGCAATGTGTCGATGCATAATTGAATGCTGAGTTCAAAAATGTCAATAAAAAGTTTTTAAGTATTTTAGGAGCAGAGATATTCAACTTTTACGATAGATGGCAATAGATGCGAGAATTTGGTATAGAATCACTACCAAAGAAAAGCATCTATTCCATTGAGGTGAGAAATCGATTGAGAATCATGTATTGATTTCTTATAGCAATGTGTCGATGCAAAATTTAATGCTGAGTTCAAAAATGTCAATAAGAAGTTTGTAAGTATTTTAGGAGCAGAGATATTCAACTTTTATGATAGATGGCAATAGATGCGAGAATTTGGTATAGAATCACTACCAAAGAAAAACATCTATTTCATTGAGGTGAGAAATCGATTGAGAATCATGAATTGAATTCTTATAGCAAAGTGTCGATGCAGAAGTTAATGCTGAGTTCAAAAATGTCAATAAGAAGTTTGTAAGTATTTTAGGAGCAGAGATATTCATTTTTACGATAGATGGCAATAGATGCGAGAATTTGGTATAGAATCACTACCAAAGAAAAGCATCTATTCCATTGAGGTGATAAATCGATTGAGAATCATGTATTGATTTCTTATAGCAATGTGTCGATGCAGAATTAAATGCTGAGTTAAAAAATGTCAATAAGAAGTTTGTAAGTATTTTAGGAGCAGAGAAATTAAACTTTCGATTGATCGTAACGATTAAAGTGTTCCAATTCAGAATTATTATTTTATATATTTAAATAAATGATTTTCTCAGCAATGTGTCGATGCAGAATTTAATGCTGAGTTCAAAAATGTCAATAAAAAGTTTTTTAGTATTTTAGGAGCAGAGATATTCAACTTTTACGATAGATGGCAATAGATGCGAGAATTTGGTATAGAATCACTACCAAAGAAAAGCATCTATTCCATTGAGGTGAGAAATCGATTGAGAATCATGTATTGATTTCTTATAGCAATGTGTCGATGCATAATTTAATGCTGAGTTCAAAAATGTCAATAAGAAGTTTGTAAGTATTTTCGGAGCAGAGAAATTAAACTCTCGATTGATCGTAACGATTATAGTGTTCCAATTCACAATTATTATTCTTATATTTAAATAAATGATTTCTTCAGCAATGTGTCGATGCAGAATTGAATGCTGAGTTCAAAAATGTCAATAAGAAGTTTTTAAGTATTTTAGGAGCAGAGATATTCAACTTTTACGATAGATGGCAATAGATGCGAGAATTTGGTATAGAATCACTACCAAAGAAAAGCATCTATTCCATTGAGGTGATAAATCGATTGAGAATCATGTATTGATTTCTTATAGCAATGTGTCGATGCACAATTTAATGCTGAGTTAAAAAATGTCAATAAGAAGTTTGTAAGTATTTTAGGAGCAGAGAAATTAAACTTTCGATTGATCGTAACGATTATAGTGTTCCAATTCACAATTATTATTCTAATATTTAAATAAATGATTTCTTCAGCAATGTGTCGATGCAGAATTGAATGCTGAGTTCAAAAATGTCAATAAGAAGTTTTTAAGTATTTTAGGAGCAGAGATATTCAACTTTTACGATAGATGGCAATAGATGCGAGAATTTGGTATAGAATCACTACCAAAGAAAAGCATCTATTCCATTGAGGTGAGAAATCGATTGAGAATCATGTATTGATTTTATATAGCAATGTGTCGATGCAAAATGTAATGCTGAGTTCAAAAATGTCAATAAGAAGTTTGTAAGTATTTTAGGAGCAGAGATATTCAACTTTTACGATAGATGGCAATAGATGCGAGAATTTGGTATAGAATCACTACCAAAGAAAAACATCTATTTCATTGAGGTGAGAAATCGATTGAGAATCATGAATTGAATTCTTATAGCAAAGTGTCGATGCAGAAGTTAATGCTGAGTTCAAAAATGTCAATAAGAAGTTTGTAAGTATTTTAGGAGCAGAGATATTCATTTTTTATGATAGATGACAATAGATGCTAGAATTTGGTATAGAATCACTACCAAAGAAAAGCATCTATTCCATTGAGGTGATAAATCGATTGAGAATCATGTATTGATTTCTTATAGCAATGTGTCGATGCAGAATTTAATGCTGAGTTAAAAAAAGGCAATAAGAAGTTTGTAAGTATTTTAGGAGCAGAGAAATTAAACTTTCGATTGATCGTAACGATTATAGTGTTCCAATTCAGAATTATTATTTTATATATTTAAATAAATGATTTTCTCAGCAATGTGTCGATGCAGAATTTAATGCTGAGTTCAAAAATGTCAATAAAAAGTTTTTTAGTATTTTAGGAGCAGAGATATTCAACTTTTACGATAGATGGCAATAGATGCGAGAATTTGGTATAGAATCACTACCAAAGAAAAGCATCTATTCCATTGAGGTGAGAAATCGATTGAGAATCATGTATTGATTTCTTATAGCAATGTGTCGATGCAGAATTTAATGCTGAGTTAAAAAAAGGCAATAAGAAGTTTGTAAGTATTTTAGGAGCAGAGAAATAAAACTTTCGATTGATCGTAACGATTAAAGTGTTCCAATTCAGAATTATTATTTTATATATTTAAATAAATGATTTTCTCAGCAATGTGTCGATGCAGAATTTAATGCTGAGTTCAAAAATGTCAATAAAAAGTTTTTTAGTATTTTAGGAGCAGAGATATTCAACTTTTACGATAGATGGCAATAGATGCGAGAATTTGGTATAGAATCACTACCAAAGAAAAGCATCTATTCCATTGAGGTGAGAAATCGATTGAGAATCATGTATTGATTTTTTATAGCAATGTGTCGATGCAGAATTTAATGCTGAGTTCAAAAGTGTCAATAAGAAGTTTGTAAGTATTTTAGGAACAGAGATATTCAACTTTTACGATAGATGGCAATAGATGCGAGAATTTGGTATAGAATCACTACCAAAGAAAAGCATCTATTTCATTGAGGTGAGAAATCGATTGAGAATCATGTATTGATTTCTTATAGCAATGTGTCGATGCAGAATTTAATGCTGAGTTAAAAATGTCAATAAGAAGTTTGTAAGTATTTTAGGAGCAGAGATATTCAACTTTTACGATAGATGGCAATAGATGCGAGAATTTGGTATAGAATCACTACCAAAGAAAAGAATCTATTCCATTGAGGTGAGAAATCGATTGAGAATCATGTATTGATTTTTTATAGCAATGTGTCGATGCAAAATTTAATGCTGAGTTCAAAAATGTCAATAAGAAGTTTGTAAGTATTTTAGGAGCAGAGATATTCATTTTTTACGATAGATGGCAATAGATGCGAGAATTTGGTATAGAATCACTACCAAAGAAAAGCATCTATTCCATTGAGGTGATAAATCGATTGAGAATCATGTATTGATTTCTTATAGCAATGTGTCGATTCAGAATTTAATGCTGAGTTCAAAAATGTCAATAAGAAGATTGTAAGTATTTTAGGAGCAGAGATATTCAACTTTTACGATAGATGGCAATAGATGCGAGAGTTTGGTATAGAATCACTACCAAAGAAAAGCATCTATTCCATTGAGGTGAGAAATCGATTGAGAATCATGTATTGATTTCTGATAGCAATGTGTCGATGCAGAATCTAACGTTGAGTTCAAAAATGTCAGTACGAAGTTTGTAAGTATTTTAGGAGCAGAGATATTCAACTTTTACGATAGATGGCAATAGATGCGAGAATTTGGTATAGAATCACTACCAAAGAAAAGCATCTATTCCATTTAGGTGAGAAATCGATTGAGAATCATGTATTGATTTCTTATAGCAATGTGTCGATGTAGAAATTAATGCTGAGTTAAAAAATGTCAATAAGAAGTTTGTAAGTATTTTAGGAGCAGAGATATTCATTTTTTACGATAGATGGCAATAGATGCGAGAATTTGGTATAGAATCACTACCAAAGAAAAGCATCTATTAAATTGAGGTGATAAATCGATTGAGAATCATGTATTGATTTCTTATAGCAATGTGTCGATGCAGAATTTAATGCTGAGTTCACAAATGTCAATAAGAAGTTCGTAAGTATTTTAGGAGCAGAGAAATTAAACTTTAGATTGATCGTAACGATTATAGTGTTCCAATTCAGAATTATTATTTTATATATTTAAATAAATGATTTTCTCAGCAATGTGTCGATGCAGAATTTAATGCTGAGTTCAAAAATGTCAATACAAAGTTTTTTAGTATTTTAGGAGCAGAGATATTCAACTTTTACGATAGATGGCAATAGATGCGAGAATTTGGTATAGAATCACTACCAATGAAAAGCATCTATTCCATTGAGGTGAGAAATCGATTGAGAATCATGTATTGATTTCTTATAGCAATGTGTCGATGCACAATTTAATGCTGAGTTCAAAAATGTCAATAAGAAGTTTGTAAGTATTTTAGGAGCAGAGATATTCAACTTTTACGATAGATGGCAATAGATGCGAGAGTTTGGTATAGAATCACTACCAAAGAAAAGCATCTATTCCATTGAGGTGAGAAATCGATTGAGAATCATGTATTGATTTTTGATAGCAATGTGTCGATGCAGAATCTAACGCTGAGTTCAAAAATGTCAGTACGAAGTTTGTAAGTATTTTAGGAGCAGAGATATTCAACTTTTACGATAGATGGCAATAGATGCGAGAATTTGGTATAGAATCACTACCAAAGAAAAGCATCTATTCCATTTAGGTGAGAAATCGATTGAGAATCATGTATTGATTTCTTATAGCAATGTGTCGATGTAGAAATTAATGCTGAGTTAAAAAATGTCAATAAGAAGTTTGTAAGTATTTTAGGAGCAGAGATATTCATTTTTTACGATAGATGGCAATAGATGCGAGAATTTGGTATAGAATCACTACCAAAGAAAAGCATCTATTCCATTGAGGTGATAAATCGATTGAGAATCATGTATTGATTTCTTATAGCAATGTGTCGATGCAGAATTTAATGCTGAGTTCAAAAATGTCAATAAGAAGTTCGTAAGTATTTTAGGAGCCAAGAAATTAAACTTTCGATTGATCGTAACGATTATAGTGTTCCAATTCAGAATTATTATTTTATATATTTAAATAAATGATTTTCTCAGCAAAGTGTCGATGCAGAAGGTAATGCTGAGTTCAAAAATGTCAATAAGAAGTTTGTAAGTATTTTAGGAGCAGAGATATTCATTTTTTACGATAGATGGCAATAGATGCGAGAATTTGGTATAGAATCACTACCAAAGAAAAGCATCTATTCCATTGAGGTGAGAAATCGATTGAGAATCATGTATTGATTTCTTATAGCAATGTGTCGATGCATAATTTAATGCTGAGTTCAAAAATGTCAATAAGAAGTTTGTAAGTATTTTCGGAGCAGAGATATTCAACTTTTACGATAGATGGCAATAGATGCGAGAATTTGGTATAGAATCACTACCAAAGAAAAGCATCTATTTCATTGAGGTGAGAAATCGATTGAGAATCATGTATTGATTTCTTATAGCAATGTGTCGATGCAAAATTTAATGCTGAGTTCAAAAATGTCAATAAGAAGTTTGTAAGTATTTTAGGAGCAGAGATATTCAACTTTTACGATAGATGGCAATAGATGCGAGAATTTGGTATAGAATCACTACCAAAGAAAAGAATCTATTCCATTGAGGTGAGAAATCGATTGAGAATCATGTATTGATTTTATATAGCAATGTGTCGATGCAAAATTTAATGCTGAGTTCAAAAATGTCAATAAGAAGTTTGTAAGTATTTTAGGAGCAGAGATATTCATTTTTTACGATAGATGGCAATAGATGCGAGAATTTGGTATAGAATCACTACCAAAGAAAAGCATCTATTCCATTGAGGTGATAAATCGATTGAGAATCATGTATTGATTTCTTATAGCAATGTGTCGATTCAGAATTTAATGCTGAGTTCAAGAATGTCAATAAGAAGATTGTAAGTATTTTAGGAGCAGAGATATTCAACTTTTACGATAGATGGCAATAGATGCGAGAGTTTGGTATAGAATCACTACCAAAGAAAAGCATCTATTCCATTGAGGTGATAAATCGATTGAGAATCATGTATTGATTTCTTATAGCAATGTGTCGATGCAGAATTTAATGCTGAGTTCACAAATGTCAATAAGAAGTTCGTAAGTATTTTAGGAGCAGAGAAATTAAACTTTAGATTGATCGTAACGATTATAGTGTTCCAATTCAGAATTATTATTTTATATATTTAAATAAATGATTTTCTCAGCAATGTGTCGATGCAGAATTTAATGCTGAGTTCAAAAATGTCAATACAAATTTTTTTAGTATTTTAGGAGCAGAGATATTCAACTTTTACGATAGATGGCAATAGATGCGAGAATTTGGTATAGAATCACTACCAATGAAAAGCATCTATTCCATTGAGGTGAGAAATCGATTGAGAATCATGTATTGATTTCTGATAGCAAGGTGTCGATGCAGAATCTAACGTTGAGTTCAAAAATGTCAGTACGAAGTTTGTAATTATTTTAGGAGCAGAGATATTCAACTTTTACGATAGATGGCAATAGATGCGAGAATTTGGTATAGAATCACTACCAAAGAAAAGCATCTATTCCATTTAGGTGAGAAATCGATTGAGAATCATGTATTGATTTCTTATAGCAATGTGTCGATGTAGAAATTAATGCTGAGTTAAAAAATGTCAATAAGAAGTTTGTAAGTATTTTAGGAGCAGAGATATTCATTTTTTACGATAGATGGCAATAGATGCGAGAATTTGGTATAGAATCACTACCAAAGAAAAGCATCTATTCCATTGAGGTGATAAATCGATTGAGAATCATGTATTGATTTCTTATAGCAATGTGTCGATGCAGAATTTAATGCTGAGTTCAAAAATGTCAATAAGAAGTTCGTAAGTATTTTAGGAGCCAAGAAATTAAACTTTCGATTGATCGTAACGATTATAGTGTTCCAATTCAGAATTATTATTTTATATATTTAAATAAATGATTTTCTCAGCAAAGTGTCGATGCAGAAGGTAATGCTGAGTTCAAAAATGTCAATAAGAAGTTTGTAAGTATTTTAGGAGCAGAGATATTCATTTTTTACGATAGATGGCAATAGATGCGAGAATTTGGTATAGAATCACTACCAAAGAAAAGCATCTATTCCATTGAGGTGATAAATCGATTGAGAATCATGTATTGATTTCTTATAGCAATGGGTCGATGCAGAATTTAATGCTGAGTTCAAAAATGTCAATAAGAAGTTTGTAAGTATTTTAGGAGCAGAGAAATTAAACTTTCGATTGATCGTAACGATTAAAGTGTTCCAATTCAGAATTATTATTTTATATATTTAAATAAATGATTTTCTCAGCAATGTGTCGATGCAGAATTTAATGCTGAGTTCAAAAATGTCAATAAAAAGTTTTTTAGTATTTTAGGAGCAGAGATATTCAACTTTTACGATAGATGGCAATAGATGCGAGAATTTGGTATAGAATCACTACCAAAGAAAAGCATCTATTCCATTGAGGTGAGAAATCGATTGAGAATCATGTATTGATTTCTTATAGCAATGTGTCGATGCAGAATTTAATGCTGAGTTCAAAAATGTCAATAAGAAGTTTGTAAGTATTTTCGGAGCAGAGAAATTAAACTCTCGATTGATCGTAACGATTATAGTGTTCCAATTCACAATTATTATTCTTATATTTAAATAAATGATTTCTTATAGCAATGTGTCGATGCAAAATTTAATGCTGAGTTCAAAAATGTCAATAAGAAGTTTGTAAGTATTTTAGGAGCAGAGATATTCAACTTTTACGATAGATGGCAATAGATGCGAGAATTTGGTATAGAATCACTACCAAAGAAAAGCATCTATTCCATTGAGGTGAGAAATCGATTGAGAATCATGTATTGATTTCTTATAGCAATGTGTCGATGCAAAAATTAATGCTGAGTTCAAAAATGTCAATAAGAAGTTTGTAAGTATTTTAGGAGCAGAGATATTAATTTTTTACGATAGATGGCAATAGATGCGAGAATTTGGTATAGAATAACTACCAAAGAAAAGCATCTATTCCATTGAGGTGATAAATCGATTGAGAATCATGTATTGATTTCTTATAGCAATGTGTCGATGCAGAATTGAATTCTGAGTTCAAGAATGTCAATAAGAAGATTGTAAGTATTTTAGGAGCAGAGATATTCAACTTTTACGATAGATGGCAATAGATGCGAGAGTTTGGTATAGAATCACTACCAAAGAAAAGCATCTATTCCATTTAGGTGAGAAATCGATTGAGAATTATGTATTGATTTCTTATAGCAATGTGTCGATGTAGAAATTAATGCTGAGTTAAAAAATGTCAATAAGAAGTTTGTAAGTATTTTAGGAGCAGAGATATTCATTTTTTACGATAGATGGCAATAGATGCGAGAATTTGGTATAGAATCACTACCAAAGAAAAGCATCTATTCCATTGAGGTGATAAATCGATTGAGAATCATGTATTGATTTCTTATAGCAATGTGTCGATGCAGAATTTAATGCTGAGTTCAAAAATGTCAATAAGAAGTTCGTAAGTATTTTAGGAGCAGAGAAATTAAACTTTCGATTGATCGTATCGATTATAGTGTTCCAATTCAGAATTATTATTTTATATATTTAAATAAATGATTTTCTCAGCAATGTGTCGATGCAGAATTGAATGCTGAGTTCAAAAATGTCAATAAAAAGTTTTTTAGTATTTTAGGAGCAGAGATATTCAACTTTTACGATAGATGGCAATAGATGCGAGAATTTGGTATAGAATCACTACCAAAGAAAAGCATCTATTCCATTGAGGTGAGAAATCGATTGAGAATCATGTATTGATTTCTTATAGCAATGTGTCGATGCATAATTTAATGCTGAGTTCAAAAATGTCAATAAGAAGTTTGTAAGTATTTTCGGAGCAGAGAAATTAAACTCTCGATTGATCGTAACGATTATAGTGTTCCAATTCACAATTATTATTCTTACATTTAAATAAATGATTTCTTCAGCAATGTGTCGATGCAGAATTGAATGCTGAGTTCAAAAATGTCAATAAGAAGTTTGTAAGTATTTTAGGAGCAGAGATATTCATTTTTTACGATAGATGGCAATAGATGCGAGAATTTGGTATAGAATAACTACCAAAGAAAAGCATCTATTCCATTGAGGTGATAAATCGATTGAGAATCATGTATTGATTTCTTATAGCAATGTGTCGATGCAGAATTGAATTCTGAGTTCAAGAATGTCAATAATAAGATTGTAAGTATTTTAGGAGCAGAGATATTCAACTTTTACGATAGATGGCAATAGATGCGAGAGTTTGGTATAGAATCACTACCAAAGAAAAGCATCTATTCCATTTGGGTGAGAAATCGATTGAGAATTATGTATTGATTTCTTATAGCAATGTGTCGATGTAGAAATTAATGCTGAGTTAAAAAATGTCAATAAGAAGTTTGTAAGTATTTTAGGAGCAGAGATATTCATTTTTTACGATAGATGGCAATAGATGCGAGAATTTGGTATAGAATCACTACCAAAGAAAAGCATCTATTCCATTGAGGTGATAAATCGATTGAGAATCATGTATTGATTTCTTATAGCAATGTGTCGATGCAAAATTTAATGCTGAGTTCAAAAATGTCAATAAGAAGTTCGTAAGTATTTTAGGAGCAGAGAAATTAAACTTTCGATTGATCGTATCGATTATAGTGTTCCAATTCAGACTTATTATTTTATATATTTGAATAAATGATTTTCTCAGCAATGTGTCGATGCAGAATTTAATGCTGAGTTCAAAAATGTCAATAAAAAGTTTTTTAGTATTTTAGGAGCAGAGATATTCAACTTTTACGATAGATGGCAATAGATGCGAGAATTTGGTATAGAATCACTACCAAAGAAAAGCATCTATTCCATTGAGGTGAGAAATCGATTGAGAATCATGTATTGATTTCTTATAGCAATGTGTCGATGCATAATTTAATGCTGAGTTCAAAAATGTCAATAAGAAGTTTGTAAGTATTTTCGGAGCAGAGAAATTAAACTCTCGATTGATCGTAACGATTATAGTGTTCCAATTCACAATTATTATTCTTACATTTAAATAAATGATTTCTTCAGCAATGTGTCGATGCAGAATTGAATGCTGAGTTCAAAAATGTCAATAAGAAGTTTTTAATTATTTTAGGAGCAGAGATATTCAACTTTTACGATAGATGGCAATAGATGCGAGAATTTGGTATAGAATCACTACCAAAGAAAAGCATCTATTCCATTGAGGTGAGAAATCGATTGAGAATCATGTATTGATTTCTTATAGCAATGTGTCGATGCAAAATTTCATGCTGAGTTCAAAAATGTCAATAAGAAGTTTGTAAGTATTTTAGGAGCAGAGATATTCATTTTTTACGATAGATGGCAATAGATGCGAGAATTTGGTATAGAATCACTACCAAAGGAAAGCATCTATTCCATTGAGGTGATAAATCGATTGAGAATCATGTATTGATTTCTGATAGCAAGGTGTCGATGCAGAATCTAACGTTGAGTTCAAAAATGTCAGTACGAAGTTTGTAATTATTTTAGGAGCAGAGATATTCAACTTTTACGATAGATGGCAATAGATGCGAGAATTTGGTATAGAATCACTACCAAAGAAAAGCATCTATTACATTTAGGTGAGAAATCGATTGAGAATCATGTATTGATTTCTTATAGCAATGTGTCGATGTAGAAATTAATGCTGAGTTAAAAAATGTCAATAAGAAGTTTGTAAGTATTTTAGGAGCAGAGATATTCAACTTTTACGATAGATGGCAATAGATGCGAGAGTTTGGTATAGAATCACTACCAAAGAAAAGCATCTATTCCATTGAGGTGAGAAATCGATTGAGAATCATGTATTGATTTCTTATAGCAAAGTGTCGATGCAGAATTGAATGCTGAGTTCAAAAATGTTAATAAGAAGTTTGTAAGTATTTTAGGAGCAGAGAAATTATATTGTCGATAGATCGTAACGATTATCGCGTTTCAATTCAGAATTATTATTGTTATATTTAAAGAAATCATTTCTTCAGCAATGTGTCGATGCAGAATTGAATGCTGAGTTCACAAATGTCAATAAGAAGTTTGTAAGTATTTTTGGAGCAGAGATATTCAACTTTTACGATAGATAGCAATAGATGCGACAATTTGGTAGAGAATTACTACCAAAGAAAAGCATCTATTCCACTGAGGTGAGAAATCGATTGAGAATCATGTATTGATTTCTTATAGCAATGTGTCGATGCAGAATTTAATGCTGAGTTCAAAAATGTTAATAAGAAGATTGTAAGTATTTTAGGAGCAGAGATATTCAACTTTTACGATAGATGGCAATTAGATGCGAGAATTTGGTATAGAATCACTACCAAAGAAAAACATCTATTTCATTGAGGTGAGAAATCGATTGAGAATCATGAATTGATTTCTTATAGCAAAGTGTCGATGCAGAATTTAATGCTGAGGTCAAAAATGTCAATAAGAAGTTTGTAAGTATTTTATGAGCAGATATATTAAACTTTTCGATCGATCCCAGCGATTGGAAGACTATATAGACTTCCTCCCATTTTTTAGGGATCAATCTTTATATTGTGCTAATAAATTACGTCTATCAATGTTTCGTTGCAGAATTGAATGCTGATTTCAAAAATGTCAATAAGAATTTTGTAAGTATTTTAGGAGTAGAGATATTCAACTTTTACGATAGATGGCAATTGATGCGAGAATTTAGTATAGAATCACTACCAAAGAAAAGCATTTATTCCATTGAGGTGAGAAATCGATTGAGAATCATGTATTGATTTCTGATAGCAATGTGTCGATGCAGAATCTAACGTTGAGTTCAAAAATGTCAGTACGAAGTTTGTAATTATTTTAGGAGCAGAGATATTCAACTTTTACGATAGATGGCAATAGATGCGAGAATTTGGTATAGAATCACTACCAAAGAAAAGCATCTATTCCATTGAGGTGAGAAATCGATTGAGAATCATGTATTGATTTCTTATAGCAATGTGTCGATGTAGAAATTAATGCTGAGTTAAAAAATGTCAATCAGAAGTTTGTAAGTATTTTAGGAGCAGAGACATTAAACTTTCAATTGATCATAACGATTATAGTGTTCCAATTCAGAATTATTATTGTTATATTTAAAGAAATCATTTCTTCAGCAAAGTGTCGATGCAGAATGTAATGCTGAGGTCAAAAATGTCAATAAGAAGTTTGTAAGTATTTTAGGAGCAGAGATATTAAACTTTTCGATCGATCCCAGCGATTGGAAGACTATATAGACTTCCTCCCATTTTTTAGGGATCAATCGATTGAGAATCATGTATTGATTTCTGATAGCAATGTGTCGATGCAGAATCTAACATTGAGTTCAAAAATGTCAGTACAAAGTTTGTAATTATTTTAGGAGCAGAGATATTCAACTTTTACGATAGATGGCAATAGATGCGAGAATTTGGTATAGAATCACTACCAAAGAAAAGCATCTATTCCATTGAGGTGATAAATCGATTGAGAATGATGAATTGATTTTATATAGCAATGTGTCGATGCAGAATCTAACATTGAGTTCAAAAATGTCAATAAGAAGTTTGTAAGTATTTTAGGAGCAGAGATATTCAACTTTTACGATAGATGGCAATAGATGCGAGAATTTGGTATAGAATCACTACCAAAGAAAAGCATCTATTCCATTTAGGTGAGAAATCGATTGAGAATCATGTATTGATTTCTTATAGCAAAGTGTCGATGCAGAATTGAATGCTGAGTTCAAAAATGTTAATAAGAAGTTTGTAAGTATTTTAGGAGCAGAGAAATTATACTGTCGATAGATCGTAGCGATTATCGCGTTTCAATTCAGAATTATTATTGTTATATTTAAAGAAATCATTTCTTCAGCAATGTGTCGATGCAGAATCTAACATTGAGTTCAAAAATGTCAGTACAAAGTTTGTAATTATTTTAGGAGCAGAGATATTCAACTTTTACGATAGATGGCAATAGATGCGAGAATTTGGTATAGAATCACTACCAAAGAAAAGCATCTATTCCATTGAGGTGATAAATCGATTGAGAATGATGAATTGATTTCTTATAGCAATGTGTCGATGTAGAAATTAATGCTGAGTTAAAAAATGTCAATAAGAAGTTTGTAAGTATTTTAGGAGCAGAGATATTCAACTTTTACGATAGATGGCAATAGATGCGAGAGTTTGGTATAGAATCACTACCAAAGAAAAGCATCTATTCCATTGAGGTGAGAAATCGATTAAGAATCATGTATTGATTTCTTATAGCAAAGTGTCGATGCAGAATTGAATGCTGAGTTCAAAAATGGTAATAAGAAGTTTGTAAGTATTTTAGGAGCAGAGAAATTATATTGTCGATAGATCGTAACGATTATCGCGTTTCAATTCAGAATTATTATTGTTATATTTAAATAAATGATTTCTTCAGCAATGTGTCGATGCAGAATTTAATGCTGAGTTCACAAATGTCAATAAGAAGTTTGTAAGTATTTTTGGAGCAGAGATATTCAACTTTTACGATAGATAGCAATAGATGCGACAATTTGGTAGAGAATTACTACCAAAGAAAAGCATCTATTCCACTGAGGTGAGAAATCGATTGAGAATCATGTATTGATTTTTTATAGCAATGTGTCGATGCAGAATTGAATTCTGAGTTCAAAAATGTTAATAAGAAGATTGTAAGTATTTTAGGAGCAGAGATATTCAACTTTTACGATAGATGGCAATAGATGCGAGAATTTGGTATAGAATCACTACCAAAGAAAAACATCTATTTCATTGAGGTGAGAAATCGATTGAGAATCATGAATTGATTTCATATAGCAAAGTGTCGATGCAGAATGTAATGCTGAGGTCAAAAATGTCAATAAGAAGTTTGTAAGTATTTTAGGAGCAGAGATATTAAACTTTTCGATCGATCCCAGCGATTGGAAGACTATATAGACTTCCTCCCATTTTTTAGGGATCAATCTTTATATTGTGCTAATAAATTACGTCTATCAATGTTTCGTTGCAGAATTGAATGCTGATTTCAAAAATGTCAATAAGAATTTTGTAAGTATTTTAGGAGTAGAGATATTCAACTTTTACGATAGATGGCAATTGATGCGAGAATTTAGTATAGAATCACTACCAAAGAAGAGCATTTATTCGATTGAGGTGAGAAATCGATTGAGAATCATGTATTGATTTCTGATAGCAATGTGTCGATGCAGAATCTAACGTTGAGTTCAAAAATGTCAGTACGAAGTTTGTAATTATTTTAGGAGCAGAGATATTCAACTTTTACGATAGATGGCAGTAGATGCGAGAGTTTGGTATAGAATCACTACCAAAGAAAAGCATCTATTCCATTGAGGTGAGAAATCGATTGAGAATCATGTATTGATTTCTTATAGCAATGTGTCGATGTAGAAATTAATGCTGAGTTAAAAAATGTCAATAAGAAGTTTGTAAGTATTTTAGGAGCAGAGATATTAATCTTTCAATTGATCATAACGATTATAGTGTTCCAATTCAGAATTATTATTGTTATATTTAAAGAAATCATTTCTTCAGCAAAGTGTCGATGCAGAATGTAATGCTGAGGTCAAAAATGTCAATAAGAAGTTTGTAAGTATTTTAGGAGCAGAGATATTAAACTTTTCGATCGATCCCAGCGATTGGAAGACTATATAGACTTCCTCCCATTTTTTAGGGATCAATCGATTGAGAATCATGTATTGATTTCTGATAGCAATGTGTCGATGCAGAATCTAACGTTGAGTTCAAAAATGTCAGTACAAAGTTTGTAAGTATTTTAGGAGCAGAGATATTCAACTTTTACGATAGATGGCAATAGATGCGAGAATTTGGTATAGAATCACTACCAAAGAAAAGCATCTATTCCATTGAGGTGAGAAATCGATTGAGAATGATGAATTGATTTTATATAGCAAAGTGTCGATGCAGAATCTAACATTGAGTTCAAAAATGTCAATAAGAAGTTTGTAAGTATTTTAGGAGCAGAGATATTCAACTTTTACGATAGATGGCAATAGATGCGAGAATTTGGTATAGAATCACTACCAAAGAAAAGCATCTATTCCATTGAGGTGAGAAATCGATTGAGAATGATGAATTGATTTTATATAGCAATGTGTCGATGTAGAATTGAATGCTGAGTTCAAAAATGTCAATAAGAAGTTTGTAAGTATTTTAGGAGCAGAGACATTAAACTTTCAATTGATCATAACGATTATAGTGTTCCAATTCAGAATTATTATTTTATATATTTAAATAAATGATTTTCACAGCAATGTGTCGATGCAGAATTTAATGCTGAGGTCAAAAATGTCAATAAGAAGTTTGTAAGTATTTTAGGAGCAGAGATATTCAACTTTTACGATAGATGGCAATAGATGCGAGAGTTTGGTATAGAATCACTACCAAAGAAAAGCATCTATTCCATTGAGGTGAGAAATCGATTGAGAATCATGTATTGATTTCTTATAGCAAAGTGTCGATGCAGAATTGAATGCTGAGTTCAAAAATGTTAATAAGAAGTTTGTAAGTATTTTAGGAGCAGAGAAATTATACTGTCGATAGATCGTAACGATTATAGTGTTCCAATTCAGAATTATTATTCTTATATTTAAATAAATGATTTCTTCAGCAATGTGTCGATGCAGAATTTAATGCTGAGTTCACAAATGTCAATAAGAAGTTTGTAAGTATTTTTGGAGCAGAGATATTCAACTTTTACGATAGATAGCAATAGATGCGACAATTTGGTAGAGAATTACTACCAAAGAAAAGCATCTATTCCACTGAGGTGAGAAATCGATTGAGAATCATGTATTGATTTCTTATAGCAATGTGTCGATGCAGAATTGAATTCTGAGTTCAAAAATGTTAATATGAAGATTGTAAGTATTTTAGGAGCAGATATATTCAACTTTTACGATAGATGGCAATAGATGCGAGAATTTGGTATAGAATCACTACCAAAGAAAAACATCTATTCCACTGAGGTGAGAAATCGATTGAGAATCATGAATTGATTTCTTATAGCAAAGTGTCGATGCAGAATTTAATGCTGAGGTCAAAAATGTCAATAAGAAGTTTGTAAGTATTTTATGAGCAGATATATTAAACTTTTCGATCGATCCCAGCGATTGGAAGACTATATAGACTTCCTCCCATTTTTTAGGGATTAATCTATATATTGTGCTAATAAATTACGTCTATCAATGTTTCGTTGCAGAATTGAATGCTGAGTTCAAAAATGTCAATAAGAAGTTTGTAAGTATTTTAGGAGTAGAGATATTCAACTTTTACGATAGATGGCAATTGATGCGAGAATTTAGTATAGAATCACTACCAAAGAAAAGCATTTATTCCATTGAGGTGAGAAATCGATTGAGAATCATGTATTGATTTTTTTATAGCAATGTGTCGATGCAGAATTTAATGCTGAGTTCAAAAATGTCAATAAGAAGTTTGTAAGTATTTTAGGAGCAGAGAAATTAAACTCTCGATTGATCGTAACGATTATAGTGTTCCAATTCAGAATTATTATTCTTATATTTAGATAAATGATTTCTTCAGCAATGTGTCGATGCAGAATTGAATGCTGAGTTCAAAAATGTCAATAAGAAGTTTTTAAGTATTTTAGGAGCAGAGATATTCAACTTTTACGATAGATGGCAATAGATGCGATAATTTGGTATATAATCACTACCAAAGAAAAGCATCTATTCCATTGAGGTGAGAAATCGATTGAGAATGATGAATTGATTTTATATAGCAAAGTGTCGATGCAGAATGTAATGCTGAGTTCAACAATGTCAGTACGAAGTTTGTAAGTATTTTAGGAGCAGAGATATTCAACTTTTACGATAGATGGCAATAGATGCGAGAATTTGGTATAGAACCACTACCAAAGAAAAGCATCTATGCCATTGAGGTGAGAAATCGATTGAGAATCATGTATTGATTTCTTATAGCAATGTGTCGATGCAGAATTTAATGCTGAGTTCAAAAATGTCAATAAGAAGTTTGTAAGTATTTTAGGAGCAGAGAAATTAAACTTTCGATTGATCGTAACGATTATAGTGTTCCAATTCAGAATTATTATTCTTATATTTAAATAAATGATTTCTTCAGCAATGTGTCGATGCAGAATTTAATGCTGAGTTCAAAAATGTCAATAAAAAGTTTGTAAGTATTTTAGGAGCAGAGATATTCAACTTTTACGATAGATGGCAATAGATGCGAGAATTTGGTATAGAATCACTACCAAAGAAAAGCATCTATTTCATTGAGGTGAGAAATCGATTGAGAATCATGAATTGAATTCTTATAGCAAAGTGTCGATGCAGAAGTTAATGCTGAGTTCAAAAATGTCAATAAGAAGTTTGTAAATATTTTAGGAGCAGAGATATTCATTTTTTACGATAGATGGCAATAGATGCGAGAATTTGGTGTAGAATCACTACCAAAGAAAAGCATCTATTCCATTGAGGTGAGAAATCGATTGAGAATGATGAATTGACTTTATATAGCAAAGTGTCGATGCAGAATTTAATGCTGAGTTCAACAATGTCAGTACGAAGTTTGTAAGTATTTTAGGAGCAGAGATATTCAACTTTTACGATAGATGGCAATAGATGCGAGAATTTGGTATAGAATCACTACCAAAGAAAAACATCTATTTCATTGAGGTGAGAAATCGATTGAGAATCATGAATTGAATTCTTATAGCAAAGTGTCGATGCAGAAGTTAATGCTGAGTTCAAAAATGTCAATAAGAAGTTTGTAAGTATTTTAGGAGCAGAGAAATTAAACTTTCGATTGATCGTAACGATTATAGTGTTCCAATTCAGAATTATTATTTTATATATTTAAATAAATGATTTTCTCAGCAATGTGTCGATGCAGAATTTAATGCTGAGTTCAAAAATGTCAATAAAAAGTTTTTTAGTATTTTAGGAGCAGAGATATTCAACTTTTACGATAGATGGCAATAGATGCGAGAATTTGGTATAGAATCACTACCAAAGAAAAGCATCTATTCCATTGAGGTGAGAAATCGATTGAGAATGATGAATTGATTTTATATAGCAAAGTGTCGATGCAGAATTTAATGCTGAGTTCAACAATGTCAGTACAAAGTTTGTAAGTATTTTAGGAGCAGAGATATTCAACTTTTACGATAGATGGCAATAGATGCGAGAATTTGGTATAGAATCACTACCAAAGAAAAACATCTATTTCATTGAGGTGAGAAATCGATTGAGAATCATGAATTGAATTCTTATAGCAATGTGTCGATGCAGAATTGAATTCTGAGTTCAAAAATGTTAATATGAAGATTGTAAGTATTTTAGGAGCAGATATATTCAACTTTTACGATAGATGGCAATAGATGCGAGAATTTGGTATAGAATCACTACCAAAGAAAAGCATCTATTCCATTGAGGTGAGAAATCGATTGAGAATCATGAATTGATTTCTTATAGCAAAGTGTCGATGCAGAATTTAATGCTGAGGTCAAAAATGTCAATAAGAAGTTTGTAAGTATTTTAGGAGCAGAGATATTAAACTTTTCGATCGATCCCAGCGATTGGAAGACTATATAGACTTCCTCCCATTTTTTAGGGATTAATCTTTATATTGTGCTAATAAATTACGTCTATCAATGTTTCGTTGCAGAATTGAATGCTGATTTCAAAAATGTCAATAAGAAGTTTGTAAGTATTTTAGGAGTAGAGATATTCAACTTTTACGATAGATGGCAATTGATGCGAGAATTTAGTATAGAATCACTACCAAAGAAAAGCATTTATTCCATTGAGGTCAGAAATCGATTGAGAATCATGTATTGATTTTTTTATAGCAATGTGTCGATGCAGAATTTAATGCTGAGTTCAAAAATGTCAATAAGAAGTTTGTAAGTATTTTAGGAGCAGAGAAATTAAACTCTCGATTGATCGTAACGATTATAGTGTTCCAATTCAGAATTATTATTCTTATATTTAAATAAATGATTTCTTCAGCAATGTGTCGATGCAGAATTGAATGCTGAGTTCAAAAATGTCAATAAGAAGTTTTTAATTATTTTAGGAGCAGAGATATTCAACTTTTACGATAGATGGCAATAGATGCGATAATTTGGTATATAATCACTACCAAAGAAAAGCATCTATTCCATTGAGGTGAGAAATCGATTGAGAATGATGAATTGATTTTATATAGCAAAGTGTCGATGCAGAATGTAATGCTGAGTTCAACAATGTCAGTACGAAGTTTGTAAGTATTTTAGGAGCAGAGATATTCAACTTTTACGATAGATGGCAATAGATGCGAGAATTTGGTATAGAACCACTACCAAAGAAAAGCATCTATGCCATTGAGGTGAGAAATCGATTGAGAATCATGTATTGATTTCTTATAGCAATGTGTCGATGCAGAATTTAATGCTGAGTTCAAAAATGTCAATAAGAAGTTTGTAAGTATTTTAGGAGCAGAGAAATTAAACTTTCGATTGATCGTAACGATTATAGTGTTCCAATTCAGAATTATTATTCTTACATTTAAAAAAATGATTTCTTCAGCAATGTGTCGATGCAGAATTTAATGCTGAGTTCAAAAATGTCAATAAAAAGTTTGTAAGTATTTTAGGAGCAGAGATATTCAACTTTTACGATAGATGGCAATAGATGCGAGAATTTGGTATAGAATCACTACCAAAGAAAAACATCTATTTCATTGAGGTGAGAAATCGATTGAGAATCATGAATTGAATTCTTATAGCAAAGTGTCGATGCAGAAGTTAATGCTGAGTTCAAAAATGTCAATAAGAAGTTTGTAAATATTTTAGGAGCAGAGATATTCATTTTTTACGATAGATGGCAATAGATGCGAGAATTTGGTGTAGAATCACTACCAAAGAAAAGCATCTATTCCATTGAGGTGAGAAATCGATTGAGAATGATGAATTGATTTTATATAGCAAAGTGTCGATGCAGAATTTAATGCTGAGTTCAACAATGTCAGTACGAAGTTTGTAAGTATTTTAGGAGCAGAGATATTCAACTTTTACGATAGATGGCAATAGATGCGAGAATTTGGTATAGAATCACTACCAAAGAAAAACATCTATTTCATTGAGGTGAGAAATCGATTGAGAATCATGAATTGAATTCTTATAGCAAAGTGTCGATGCAGAAGTTAATGCTGAGTTCAAAAATGTCAATAAGAAGTTTGTAAGTATTTTAGGAGCAGAGACATTAAACTTTCGATTGATCGTAACGATTATAGTGTTCCAATTCAGAATTATTATTTTATATATTTAAATAAATGATTTTCTCAGCAATGTGTCGATGCAGAATTTAATGCTGAGTTCAAAAATGTCAATAAAAAGTTTTTTAGTATTTTAGGAGCAGAGATATTCAACTTTTACGATAGATGGCAATAGATGCGAGAATTTGGTATAGAATCACTACCAAAGAAAAGCATCTATTCCATTGAGGTGAGAAATCGATTGAGAATCATATATTGATTTCTTATAGCAATGTGTCGATGCAAAATTTAATGCTGAGCTCAAAAATGTCAATAAGAAGTTTGTAAATATTTTAGGAGCAGAGATATTCATTTTTTACGATATATGGCAATAGATGCGAGAATTTGGTATAGAATCACTACCAAAGAAAAGCATCTATTCCATTGAGGTGAGAAATCGATTGAGAATGATGAATTGATTTTATATAGCAAAGTGTCGATGCAGAATTTAATGCTGAGTTCAACAATGTCAGTACGAAGTTTGTAAGTATTTTAGGAGCAGAGATATTCAACTTTTACGATAGATGGCAATAGATGCGAGAATTTGGTATAGAATCACTACCAAAGAAAAACATCTATTTCATTGAGGTGAGAAATCGATTGAGAATCATGAATTGAATTCTTATAGCAAAGTGTCGATGCAGAAGTTAATGCTGAGTTCAAAAATGTCAATAAGAAGTTTGTAAGTATTTTCGGAGCAGAGAAATTAAACTCTCGATTGATCGTAACGATTATAGTGTTCCAATTCAGAATTATTATTCTTATATTTAGATAAATGATTTCTTCAGCAATGTGTCGATGCAGAATTGAATGCTGAGTTCAAAAATGTCAATAAGAAGTTTTTAAGTATTTTAGGAGCAGAGATATTCAACTTTTACGATAGATGGCAATAGATGCGAGAATTTGGTATAGAATCACTACCAAAGAAAAGCATCTATTCCATTGAGGTGAGAAATCGATTGAGAATCATGTATTGATTTCTTATAGCAATGGGTCGATGCAAAATTTAATGCTGAGTTCAAAAATGTCAATAAGAAGTTTGTAAATATTTTAGGAGCAGAGATGTTCATTTTTTACGATAGATGGCAATAGATGCGAGAATTTGGTATAGAATCACTACCAAAGAAAAGAATCTATTCCATTGAGGTGAGAAATCGATTGAGAATGATGAATTGATTTTATATGGCAAAGTGTCGATGCAGAATTTATTGCTGAGTTCAACAATGTCAGTACGAAGTTTTTAAGTATTTTAGGAGCAGAGATATTCAACTTTTACGATAGATGGCAATAGATGCGAGAATTTGGTATAGAATCACTACCAAAGAAAAGCATATATTCCATTGAGGTGAGAAATCGATTGAGAATCATGTATTGATTTCTTATAGCAATGTGTCGATGCAGAATTTAATGCTGAGTTCAAAAATGTCAATAAGAAGTTTGTAAGTATTTTAGGAGCAGAGAAATTAAACTCTCGATTGATCGTAACGATTATAGTGTTCCAATTCAGAATTATTATTCTTATATTTAAATAAATGATTTTCTCAGCAATGTGTCGATGCAGAATGTAATGCTGAGTTCAAAAATGTCAATAAGAAGTTTGTAAGTATTTTAGGAGCAGAGATATTCAACTTTTACGATAGATGGCAATAGATGCGAGAATTTGGTATAGAATCACTACCAAAGAAAAGCATCTATTCCATTGAGGTGAGAAATCGATTGAGAATCATGTATTGATTTCTTATAGCAATGTGTCGATGCAGAATTTAATGCTGAGTTCAAAAATGTCAATAAAAAGTTTTTTAGTATTTTATGAGCAGAGATATTCAACTTTTACGATAGATGGCAATAGATGCGAGAATTTGGTATAGAATCACTACCAAAGAAAAGCATCTATTCCATTGAGGTGAGAAATCGATTGAGAATGATGAATTGATTTTATATAGCAAAGTGTCGATGCAGAATGTAATGCTGAGTTCAACAATGTCAGTACGAAGTTTGTAAGTATTTTAGGAGCAGAGATATTCAACTTTTACGATAGATGGCAATAGATGCGAGAATTTGGTATAGAATCACTACCAAAGAAAAACATCTATTTCATTGAGGTGAGAAATCGATTGAGAATCATGAATTGAATTCTTATAGCAAAGTGTCGATGCAGAAGTTAATAATGAGTTCAAAAATGTCAATAAGAAGTTTGTAAGTATTTTAGGAGCAGAGATATTCATTTTTACGATAGATGGCAATAGATGCGAGAATTTGGTATAGAATCACTACCAAAGAAAAACATATATTCCATTGAGGTGAAAAATCGATTGAGAATCATGTATTGATTTCTTATAGCAATGTGTCGATGCAGAATTTAATGCTGAGTTCAAAAATGTCAATAAGAAGTTTGTAAGTATTTTAGGAGCAGAGAAATTAAACTCTCGATTGATCGTAACGATTATAGTGTTCCAATTCAGAATTATTATTCTTATATTTAGATAAATGATTTCTTCAGCAATGTGTCGATGCAGAATTGAATGCTGAGTTCAAAAATGTCAATAAAAAGTTTTTAAGTATTTTAGGAGCAGAGATATTCAACTTTTACGATAGATGGCAATAGATGCGAGAATTTGGTATAGAATCACTACCAAAGAAAAGCATCTATTCCATTGAGGTGAGAAATCTATTGAGAATCATGTATTGATTTCTTATAGCAATGTGTCGATGCAGAATTTAATGCTGAGTTCAAAAATGTCAATAAGAAGTTTGTAAATATTTTAGGAGCAGAGATGTTCATTTTTTACGATAGATGGCAATAGATGCGAGAATTTGGTATAGAATCACTACCAAAGAAAAGCATCTATTCCATTGAGGTGAGAAATCGATTGAGAATGATGAATTGATTTTATATAGCAAAGTGTCGATGCAGAATTTAATGCTGAGTTCAAAAATGTCAATAAAAAGTTTTTTTTGTATTTTAGGAGCAGAGATATTCATTTTTACGATAGATGACAATAGATGCGAGAATTTGGTATAGAATCACTACCAAAGAAAAGCATCTATTCCATTGAGGTGAGAAATCGATTGAGAATGATGAATTGATTTTATATAGCAAAGTGTCGATGCAGAATTTAATGCTGAGTTCAACAATGTCAGTACGAAGTTTGTAAGTATTTTAGGAGCAGAGATATTCAACTTTTACGATAGATGGCAATAGATGCGAGAATTTGGTATAGAATCACTACCAAAGAAAAACATCTATTTCATTGAGGTGAGAAATCGATTGAGAATCATGAATTGAATTCTTATAGCAAAGTGTCGATGCAGAAGTTAATGCTGAGTTCAAAAATGTCAATAAGAAGTTTGTAAGTATTTTAGGAGCAGAGATATTCATTTTTACGATAGATGGCAATAGATGCGAGCATTTGGTATAGAATCACTACCAAAGAAAAACATATATTCCATTGAGGTGAGAAATCGATTGAGAATCATGTAATTGATTTCTTATAGCAATGTGTCGATGCAGAATTTAATGCTGAGTTCAAAAATGTCAATAAGAAGTTTGTAAGTATTTTAGGAGCAGAGAAATTAAACTCTCGATTGATCGTAACGATTATAGTGTTCCAATTCAGAATTATTATTCTTATATTTAAATAAATGATTTTCTCAGCAATGTGTCGATGCAGAATTTAATGCTGAGTTCAACAATGTCAGTACGAAGTTTGTAAGTATTTTAGGAGCAGAGATATTCATTTTTACGATAGATGGCAATAGATGCGAGAATTTGGTATAGAATCACTACCAAAGAAAAGCATATATTCCATTGAGGTGAGAAATCGATTGAGAATCATGAATTGATTTCTTATAGCAATGTGTCGATGCAGAAGTTAATGCTGAGTTCAAAAATGTCAATAAGAAGTTTTTAAGTATTTTCGGAGCAGAGAAATTAAACTCTCGATTGATCGTAACGATTATAGTGTTCCAATTCAGAATTATTATTCTTATATTTAGATAAATGATTTCTTCAGCAATGTGTCGATGCAGAATTGAATGCTGAGTTCAAAAATGTCAATAAAAAGTTTTTAAGTATTTTAGGAGCAGAGATATTCAACTTTTACGATAGATGGCAATAGATGCGAGAATTTGGTATAGAATCACTACCAAAGAAAAGCATCTATTCCATTGAGGTGAGAAATCGATTGAGAATCATGTATTGATTTCTTATAGCAATGTGTCGATGCAAAATTTAATGCTGAGTTCAAAAATGTCAATAAGAAGTTTGTAAGTATTTTAGGAGCAGAGATATTCAACTTTTACGATAGATGGCAATAGATGCGAGAATTTGGTATAGAATCACTACCAAAGAAAAGCATATATTCCATTGAGGTGAGAAATCGATTGAGAATCATGTATTGATTTCTTATAGCAATGTGTCGATGCAGAATTTAATGCTGAGTTCAAAAATGTCAATAAGAAGTTTGTAAGTATTTTAGGAGCAGAGAAATTAAACTCTCGATTGATCGTAACGATTATAGTGTTCCAATTCAGAATTATTATTCTTATATTTAAATAAATGATTTTCTCAGCAATGTGTCGATGCAGAATTTAATGCTGAGTTCAACAATGTCAGTACGAAGTTTGTAAGTATTTTAGGAGCAGAGATATTCATTTTTACGATAGATGGCAATAGATGCGAGAATTTGGTATAGAATCACTACCAAAGAAAAGCATATATTCCATTGAGGTGAGAAATCGATTGAGAATCATGAATTGATTTCTTATAGCAATGTGTCGATGCAGAAGTTAATGCTGAGTTCAAAAATGTCAATAAGAAGTTTGTAAGTATTTTCGGAGCAGAGAAATTAAACTCTCGATTGATCGTAACGATTATAGTGTTCCAATTCACAATTATTATTCTTATATTTAAATAAATGATTTCTTCAGCAATGTGTCGATGCAGAATTGAATGCTGAGTTCAAAAATGTCAATAAGAAGTTTTTAAGTATTTTAGGAGCAGAGATATTCAACTTTTACGATAGATGGCAATAGATGCGAGAATTTGGTATAGAATCACTACCAAA
Organism: Aurelia coerulea; assembly: GCA_039566865.1. Lineage (NCBI taxonomy): Eukaryota > Metazoa > Cnidaria > Scyphozoa > Semaeostomeae > Ulmaridae > Aurelia > Aurelia coerulea. The sequence continues at coordinate 32,201,417 of CM076944.1, forward strand.
GAAAAGCATCTATTCCATTGAGGTGAGAAATCGATTGAGAATCATGTATTGATTTCTTATAGCAATGTGTCGATGCAAAATTTAATGCTGAGTTCAAAAATGTCAATAAGAAGTTTGTAAGTATTTTAGGAGCAGAGAAATTAAACTCTCGATTGATCGTAACGATTATAGTGTTCCAATTCAGAATTATTATTCTTATATTTAAATAAATGATTTTCTCAGCAATGTGTCGATGCAGAATGTAATGCTGAGTTCAAAAATGTCAATAAGAAGTTTGTAAGTATTTTAGGAGCAGAGATATTCAACTTTTACGATAGATGGCAATAGATGCGAGAATTTGGTATAGAATCACTACCAAAGAAAAGCATCTATTCCATTGAGGTGAGAAATCGATTGAGAATCATGTATTGATTTCTTATAGCAATGTGTCGATGCAGAATTTAATGCTGAGTTCAAAAATGTCAATAAAAAGTTTTTTAGTATTTTAGGAGCAGAGATATTCAACTTTTACGATAGATGGCAATAGATGCGAGAATTTGGTATAGAATCACTACCAAAGAAAAGCATCTATTCCATTGAGGTGAGAAATCGATTGAGAATGATGAATTGATTTTATATAGCAAAGTGTCGATGCAGAATTTAATGCTGAGTTCAACAATGTCAGTACGAAGTTTTTAAGTATTTTAGGAGCAGAGATATTCAACTTTTACGATAGATGGCAATAGATGCGAGAATTTGGTATAGAATCACTACCAGAGAAAAGCATCTATTTCATTGAGGTGAGAAATCGATTGAGAATCATGAATTGAATTCTTATAGCAAAGTGTCGATGCAGAAGTTAATGCTGAGTTCAAAAATGTCAATAAGAAGTCTGTAAGTATTTTAGGAGCAGAGATATTCATTTTTACGATAGATGGCAATAGATGCGAGAATTTGGTATAGAATCACTACCAAAGAAAAACATATATTCCATTGAGGTGAGAAATCGATTGAGAATCATGTATTGATTTCTTATAGCAATGTGTCGATGCAGAATTTAATGCTGAGTTCAAAAATGTCAATAAGAAGTTTGTAAGTATTTTAGGAGCAGAGAAATTAAACTCTCGATTGATCGTAACGATTATAGTGTTCCAATTCAGAATTATTATTCTTATATTTAAATAAATGATTTTCTCAGCAATGTGTCGATGCAGAATTTAATGCTGAGTTCAACAATGTCAGTACGAAATTTTTAAGTATTTTAGGAGCAGAGATATTCATTTTTACGATAGATGGCAATAGATGCGAGAATTTGGTATAGAATCACTACCAAAGAAAAGCATATATTCCATTGAGGTGAGAAATCGATTGAGAATCATGAATTGATTTCTTATAGCAATGTGTCGATGCAGAAGTTAATGCTGAGTTCAAAAATGTCAATAAGAAGTTTGTAAGTATTTTCGGAGCAGAGAAATTAAACTCTCGATTGATCGTAACGATTATAGTGTTCCAATTCAGAATTATTATTCTTATATTTAGATAAATGATTTCTTCAGCAATGTGTCGATGCAGAATTGAATGCTGAGTTCAAAAATGTCAATAAGAAGTTTTTAAGTATTTTAGGAGCAGAGATATTCAACTTTTACGATAGATGGCAATAGATGCGAGAATTTGGTATAGAATCACTACCAAAGAAAAGCATCTATTCCATTGAGGTGAGAAATCGATTGAGAATCATGTATTGATTTCTTATAGCAATGTGTCGATGCAAAATTTAATGCTGAGTTCAAAAATGTCAATAAGAAGTTTGTAAGTATTTTAGGAGCAGAGATATTCATTTTTTACGATAGATGGCAATAGATGCGAGAATTTGGTATAGAATCACTACCAAAGAAAAGCATCTATTCCATTGAGGTGAGAAATCGATTGAGAATCATGTATTGATTTCTTATAGCAATGTGTCGATGCAAAAGTTAATGCTGAGTTCAAAAATGTCAATAAGAAGTTTGTAAGTATTTTAGGAGCAGAGATATTCATTTTTTACGATAGATGGCAATAGATGCGAGAATTTGGTATAGAATCACTACCAAAGAAAAGCATATATTCCATTGAGGTGAGAAATCGATTGAGAATCATGAATTGAATTCTTATAGCAAAGTGTCGATGCAGAAGTTAATGCTGAGTTCAAAAATGTCAATAAGAAGTTTGTAAGTATTTTAGGAGCAGAGATATTCATTTTTACGATAGATGGCAATAGATGCGAGAATTTGGTATAGAATCACTACCAAAGAAAAGCATATATTCCATTGAGGTGAGACATCGATTGAGAATCGAGTATTGATTTCTTATAGCAATGTGTCGATGCAAAATTTAATGCTGAGTTCAAAAATGTCAATAAGAAGTTTGTAAGTATTTTAGGAGCAGAGATATTCAACTTGTACGATAGATGGCAATAGATGCGAGAATTTGGTATAGAATTACTACCAAAGAAAAACATCTATTTCATTGAGGTGATAAATCGATTGAGAATCATGAATTGAATTCTTATAGCAAAGTGTCGATGCAGAAGTTAATGCTCAGTTCAAAAATGTCAATAAGAAGTTTGTAAGTATTTTAGGAGCAGAGATATTCATTTTTACGATAGATGGCAATAGATGCGAGAATTTGGTATAGAATCACTACCAAAGAAAAGCATATATTCCATTGAGGTGAGAAATCGATTGAGAATCATGTATTGATTTCTTATAGCAATGTGTCGATGCAGAATTTAATGCTGAGTTCAAAAATGTCAATAAAAGGTTTGTAAGTATTTTAGGAGCAGAGAAATTAAACTCTCGATTGATCGTAACGATTATAGTGTTCCAATTCAGAATTATTATTCTTATATTTAAATAAATGATTTTCTCAGCAATGTGTCGATGCAGAATTTAATGCTGAGTTCAAAAATGTCAATAAGAAGTTTGTAAGTATTTTAGGAGCAGAGATATTCAACTTTTACGATAGATGGCAATAGATGCGAGAATTTGGTATAGAATCACTACCAAAGAAAAGCATCTATTCCATTGAGGTGATAAATCGATTGAGAATCATGTATTGATTTCTTATAGCAATGTGTCGATGCAGAATTTAATGCTGAGTTCAAAAATGTCAATAAGAAGTTTGTAAGTATTTTCGGAGCAGAGAAATTAAACTCTCGATTGATCGTAACGATTATAGTGTTCCAATTCAGAATTATTATTCTTATATTTAGATAAATGATTTCTTCAGCAATGTGTCGATGCAGAATTGAATGCTGAGTTCAAAAATGTCAATAAGAAGTTTTTAAGTATTTTAGGAGTAGATATATTCAACTTTTACGATAGATGGCAATAGATGCGAGAATTTGGTATAGAATCACTACCAAAGAAAAGCATCTATTCCATTGAGGTGAGAAATCGATTGAGAATCATGTATTGATTTCTTATAGCAATGTGTCGATGCAAAATTTAATGCTGAGTTCAAAAATGTCAATAAGAAGCTTGTAAATATTTTAGGAGCAGAGATATTCATTTTTTACGATAGATGGCAATAGATGCGAGAATTTGGTATAGAATCACTACCAAAGAAAAGCATCTATTCCATTGAGGTGAGAAATCGATTGAGAATGATGAATTGATTTTATATAGCAAAGTGTCGATGCAGAATTTAATGCTGAGTTCAACAATGTCAGTACGAAGTTTGTAAGTATTTTAGGAGCAGAGATATTCAACTTTTACGATAGATGGCAATAGATGCGAGAATTTGGTATAGGAATCATTACCAAAGAAAAACATCTATTTCATTGAGGTGAGAAATCAATTGAGAATCATGAATTGAATTCTTATAGCAAAGTGTCGATGCAGAAGTTAATGCTGAGTTCAAAAATGTCAATAAGAAGTTTGTAAGTATTTTAGGAGCAGAGATATTCAACTTTTACGATAGATGGCAATAGATGCGAGAATTTGGTATAGAATCACTACCAAAGAAAAACATCTATTTCATTGAGGTGAGAAATCGATCGAGAATCATGAATTGAATTCTTATAGCAAAGTGTCGATGCAGAAGTTAATGCTGAGTTCAAAAATGTCAATAAGAAGTTTGTAAGTATTTTAGGAGCAGAGATATTAAACTTTCGATTGATCGTAACGATTATAGTGTTCCAATTCAGAATTATTATTTTATATATTTAAATAAATGATTTTCTCAGCAATTTGTCGATGCAGAATTTAATGCTGAGTTCAAAAATGTCAATAAAAAGTTTTTTAGTATTTTAGGAGCAGAGATATTCAACTTTTACGATAGATGGCAATAGATGCGAGAATTTGGTATAGAATCACTACCAAAGAAAAGCATCTATTCCATTGAGGTGAGAAATCGATTGAGAATCATGTATTGATTTCTTATAGCAATGTGTCGATGCATAATTTAATGCTGAGTTCAAAAATGTCAATAAGAAGTTTGTAAGTATTTTCGGAGCAGAGAAATTAAACTCTCGATTGATCGTAACGATTATAGTGCTCCAATTCACAATTATTATTCTTATATTTAGATAAATGATTTCTTCAGCAATGTGTCGATGCAGAATTGAATGCTGAGTTCAACAATGTCAGTACGAAGTTTGTAAGTATTTTAGGAGCAGAGATATTCAACTTTTACGATAGATGGCAATAGATGCGAGAATTTGGTATAGAATCATTACCAAAGAAAAACATCTATTTCATTGAGGTGAGAAATCAATTGAGAATCATGAATTGAATTCTTATAGCAAAGTGTCGATGCAGAAGTTAATGCTGAGTTCAAAAATGTCAATAAGAAGTTTGTAAGTATTTTAGGAGCAGAGATATTCAACTTTTACGATAGATGGCAATAGATGCGAGAATTTGGTATAGAATCACTACCAAAGAAAAACATCTATTTCATTGAGGTGAGAAATCGATCGAGAATCATGAATTGAATTCTTATAGCAAAGTGTCGATGCAGAAGTTAATGCTGAGTTCAAAAATGTCAATAAGAAGTTTGTAAGTATTTTAGGAGCAGAGATATTAAACTTTCGATTGATCGTAACGATTATAGTGTTCCAATTCAGAATTATTATTTTATATATTTAAATAAATGATTTTCTCAGCAATGTGTCGATGCAGAATTTAATGCTGAGTTCAAAAATGTCAATAAAAAGTTTTTTAGTATTTTAGGAGCAGAGATATTCAACTTTTACGATAGATGGCAATAGATGCGAGAATTTGGTATAGAATCACTACCAAAGAAAAGCATCTATTCCATTGAGGTGAGAAATCGATTGAGAATCATGTATTGATTTCTTATAGCAATGTGTCGATGCAGAATTTAATGCTGAGTTCAAAAATGTCAATAAGAAGTTTGTAAGTATTTTAGGAGCAGAGAAATTAAACTCTCGATTGATCGTAACGATTATAGTGTTCCAATTCAGAATTATTATTCTTATATTTAGATAAATGATTTCTTCAGCAATGTGTCGATGCAGAATTGAATGCTGAGTTCAACAATGTCAGTACGAAATTTGTAAGTATTTTAGGAGCAGAGATATTCAACTTTTACGATAGATGGCAATAGATGCGAGAATTTGGTATAGAATCACTACCAAAGAAAAACATCTATTTCATTGAGGTGAGAAATCGATTGAGAATCATGAATTGAATTCTTATAGCAAAGTGTCGATGCAGAAGTTAATGCTGAGTTCAAAAATGTCAGTAAGAAGTTTGTAAGTATTTTCGGAGCAGAGAAATTAAACTCTCGATTGATCGTAACGATTATAGTGTTCCAATTCAGAATTATTATTCTTATATTTAGATAAATGATTTCTTCAGCAATGTGTCGATGCAGAATTGAATGCTGAGTTCAAAAATGTCAATAAGAAGTTTTTAAGTATTTTAGGAGCAGAGATATTCAACTTTTACGATAGATGGCAATAGATGCGAGAATTTGGTATAGAATCACTACCAAAGAAAAGCATCTATTCCATTGAGGTGAGAAATCGATTGAGAATCATGTATTGATTTCTTATAGCAATGTGTCGATGCAGAATTTAATGCTGAGTTCAACAATGTCAGTACGAAGTTTGTAAGTATTTTAGGAGCAGAGATATTCAACTTTTACGATAGATGGCAATAGATGCGAGAATTTGGTATAGAATCACTACCAAAGAAAAACATCTATTTCATTGAGGTGAGAAATCGATTGAGAATCATGTATTGATTTCTTATAGCAATGTGTCGATGCAGAATTTAATGCTGAGTTGAAAAATGTCAATAAGAAGTTTGTAAGTATTTTCGGAGCAGAGAAATTAAACTCTCGATTGATCGTAACGATTATAGTGTTCAAATTCACAATTATTATTCTTATACTTAAATAAATGATTTCTTCAGCAATGTGTCGATGCAGAATTGAATGCTGAGTTCAAAAATGTCAATAAGAAGTTTTTAAGTATTTTAGGAGCAGAGATATTCAACTTTTACGATAGATGGCAATAGATGCGAGAATTTGGTATAGAATCACTACCAAAGAAAAGCATCTATTCTATTGAGGTGAGAAATCGATTGAGAATCATGTATTGATTTCTTATAGCAAAGTGTCGATGCAGAATTTAATGCTGAGTTCAACAATGTCAGTACGAAGTTTGTAAGTATTTTAGGAGCAGAGATATTCAACTTTTACGATAGATGGCAATAGATGGGAGAATTTGGTATAGAATCACTACCAAAGAAAAACATCTATTTCATTGAGGTGAGAAATCGATTGAGAATCATGAATTGAATTCTTATAGCAAAGTGTCGATGCAGAAGTTAATGCTGAGTTCAAAAATGTCAATAAGAAGTTTGTAAGTATTTTAGGAGCAGAGATATTAAACTTTCGACTGATCGTAACGATTATAGTGTTCCAATTCAGAATTATTATTTTATATATTTAAATAAATGATTTTCTCAGCAATGTGTCGATGCAGAATTTAATGCTGAGTTCAAAAATGTCAATAAAAAGTTTTTTAGTATTTTAGGAGCAGAGATATTCAACTTTTACGATAGATGGCAATAGATGCGAGAATTTGGTATAGAATCACTACCAAAGAAAAGCATCTATTCCATTGAGGTGAGAAATCGATTGAGAATCATGTATTGATTTCTTATAGCAATGTGTCGATGCATAATTTAATGCTGAGTTCAAAAATGTCAATAAGAAGTTTGTAAGTATTTTCGGAGCAGAGAAATTAAACTCTCGATTGATCGTAACGATTATAGTGTTCCAATTCACAATTATTATTCTTATATTTAAATAGATGATTTCTTCAGCAATGTATCGATGCAGAATTGAATGCTGAGTTCAACAATGTCAATAAGAAGTTTTTAAGTATTTTAGGAGCAGAGATATTCAACTTTTACGATAGATGGCAATAGATGCGAGAATTTGGTATAGAATCACTACCAAAGAAAAGCATCTATTCCATTGAGGTGAGAAATCGATTGAGAATCATATATTGATTTCTTATAGCAATGTGTCGATGCAAAATTTAATGCTGAGCTCAAAAATGTCAATAAGAAGTTTGTAAATATTTTAGGAGCAGAGATATTCATTTTTTACGATAGATGGCAATAGATGCGAGAATTTGGTATAGAATCACTACCAAAGAAAAACATCTATTTCATTGAGGTGAGAAATCGATCGAGAATCATGAATTGAATTCTTATAGCAAAGTGTCGATGCAGAAGTTAATGCTGAGTTCAAAAATGTCAATAAGAAGTTTGTAAGTATTTTAGGAGCAGAGATATTAAACTTTCGATTGATCGTAACGATTATAGTGTTCCAATTCAGAATTATTATTTTATATATTTAAATAAATGATTTTCTCAGCAATGTGTCGATGCAGAATTTAATGCTGAGTTCAAAAATGTCAATAAAAAGTTTTTTAGTATTTTAGGAGCAGAGATATTCAACTTTTACGATAGATGGCAATAGATGCGAGAATTTGGTATAGAATCACTACCAAAGAAAAGCATCTATTCCATTGAGGTGAGAAATCGATTGAGAATCATGTATTGATTTCTTATAGCAATGTGTCGATGCATAATTTAATGCTGACTTCAAAAATGTCAATAAGAAGTTTGTAAGTATTTTCGGAGCAGAGAAATTAAACTCTCGATTGATCGTAACGATTATAGTGTTCCAATTCACAATTATTATTCTTATATTTAGATAAATGATTTCTTCAGCAATGTGTCGATGCAGAATTGAATGCTGAGTTCAACAATGTCAGTACGAAGTTTTTAAGTATTTTAGGAGCAGAGATATTCAACTTTTACGATAGATGGCAATAGATGCGAGAATTTGGTATAGAATCACTACCAAAGAAAAACATCTATTTCATTGAGGTGAGAAATCGATTGAGAATCATGAATTGAATTCTTATAGCAAAGTGTCGATGCAGAAGTTAATGCTGAGTTCAAAAATGTCAGTAAGAAGTTTGTAAGTATTTTAGGAGCAGAGAAATTAAACTCTCGATTGATCGTAACGATTATAGTGTTCCAATTCAGAATTATTATTCTTATATTTAGATAAATGATTTCTTCAGCAATGTGTCGATGCAGAATTGAATGCTGAGTTCAAAAATGTCAGTACGAAGTTTGTAAGTATTTTAGGAGCAGAGATATTCAACTTTTACGATAGATGGCAATAGATGCGAGAATTTGGTATAGAATCACTACCAAAGAAAAGCATCTATTCCATTGAGGTGAGAAATCGATTGAGAATCATGTATTGATTTCTTATAGCAATGTGTCGATGCAGAATTTAATGCTGAGTTCAACAATGTCAGTACGAAGTTTGTAAGTATTTTAGGAGCAGAGATATTCAACTTTTACGATAGATGGCAATAGATGCGAGAATTTGGTATAGAATCACTACCAAAGAAAAACATCTATTTCATTGAGGTGAGAAATCGATTGAGAATCATGTATTGATTTCTTATAGCAATGTGTCGATGCAGAATTTAATGCTGAGTTGAAAAATGTCAATAAGAAGTTTGTAAGTATTTTCGGAGCAGAGAAATTAAACTCTCGATTGATCGTAACGATTATAGTGTTCAAATTCACAATTATTATTCTTATACTTAAATAAATGATTTCTTCAGCAATGTGTCGATGCAGAATTGAATGCTGAGTTCAAAAATGTCAATAAGAAGTTTTTAAGTATTTTAGGAGCAGAGATATTCAACTTTTACGATAGATGGCAATAGATGCGAGAATTTGGTATAGAATCACTACCAAAGAAAAGCATCTATTCCATTGAGGTGAGAAATCGATTGAGAATCATGTATTGATTTCTTATAGCAATGTGTCGATGCAAAATGTAATGCCGAGTTCAAAAATGTCAATAAGAAGTTTGTAAGTATTTTAGGAGCAGAGATATTCATTTTTTACGATAGATGGCAATAGATGCGAGAATTTGGTATAGAATCACTACCAAAGAAAAGCATCTATTCCATTGAGGTGAGAAATCGATTGAGAATCATGTATTGATTTCTTATAGCAATGTGTCGATGCAGAAGTTAATGTTGAGTTCAAAAATGTCAATAAGAAGTTTGTAAGTATTTTAGGAGCAGAGATATTCAACTTTTACGATAGATGGCAATAGATGCGAGAATTTGGTATAGAATCACTACCAAAGAAAAACATCTATTTCATTGAGGTGAGAAATCGATTGAGAATCATGAATTGAATTCTTATAGCAAAGTGTCGATGCAGAAGTTAATGCTGAGTTCAAAAATGTCAATAAGAAGTTTGTAAGTATTTTAGGAGCAGAGATATTAAACTTTCGATTGATCATAACGATTATAGTGTTCCAATTCAGAATTATTATTTTATATATTTAAATAAATGATTTTCTCAGCAATGTGTCGATGCAGAATTTAATGCTGAGTTCAAAAATGTCAATAAAAAGTTTTTTAGTAATTTAGGAGCAGAGATATTCAACTTTTACGATAGATGGCAATAGATGCGAGAATTTGGTATAGAATCACTACCAAAGAAAAGCATCTATTCCATTGAGGTGAGAAATCGATTGAGAATCATGTATTGATTTCTTATAGCAATGTGTCGATGCATAATTTAATGCTGAGTTCAAAAATGTCAATAAGAAGTTTGTAAGTATTTTCGGAGCAGAGAAATTAAACTCTCGATTGATCGTAACGATTATAGTGTTCCAATTCACAATTATTATTCTTATATTTAAAAAGATGATTTCTTCAGCAATGTATCGATGCAGAATTGAATGCTGAGTTCAACAATGTCAATAAGAAGTTTTTAAGTATTTTAGGAGCAGAGATATTCAACTTTTACGATAGATGGCAATAGATGCGAGAATTTGGTATAGAATCACTACCAAAGAAAAGCATCTATTCCATTGAGGTGAGAAATCGATTGAGAATCATATATTGATTTCTTATAGCAATGTGTCGATGCAAAATTTAATGCTGAGCTCAAAAATGTCAATAAGAAGTTTGTAAATATTTTAGGAGCAGAGATATTCATTTTTTACGATAGATGGCAATAGATGCGAGAATTTGGTATAGAATCACTACCAAAGAAAAACATCTATTTCATTGAGGTGAGAAATCGATCGAGAATCATGAATTGAATTCTTATAGCAAAGTGTCGATGCAGAAGTTAATGCTGAGCTCAAAAATGTCAATAAAAGTTTGTAAGTATTTTCGGAGCAGAGAAATTAAACTCTCGATTGATCGTAACGATTATAGTGTTCAAATTCACAATTATTATTCTTATACTTAAATAAATGATTTCTTCAGCAATGTGTCGATGCAGAATTGAATGCTGAGTTCAAAAATGTCAATAAGAAGTTTTTAAGTATTTTAGGAGCAGAGATATTCAACTTTTACGATAGATGGCAATAGATGCGAGAATTTGGTATAGAATCACTACCAAAGAAAAGCATCTATTCCATTGAGGTGAGAAATCGATTGAGAATCATGTATTGATTTCTTATAGCAATGTGTCGATGCAAAATTTAATGCTGAGTTCAAAAATGTCAATAAGAAGTTTGTAAATATTTTAGGAGCAGAGATATTTATTTTTTACGATAGATGGCAATAGATGCGAGAATTTGGTATAGAATCACTACCAAAGAAAAGCATCTATTCCATTGAGGTGAGAAATCGATTGAGAATCATGTATTGATTTCTTATAGCAATGTGTCGATGCAGAAGTTAATGTTGAGTTCAAAAATGTCAATAAGAAGTTTGTAAGTATTTTAGGAGCAGAGATATTCAACTTTTACGATAGATGGCAATAGATGCGAGAATTTGGTATAGAATCACTACCAAAGAAAAACATCTATTTCATTGAGGTGAGAAATCGATTGAGAATCATGAATTGAATTCTTATAGCAAAGTGTCGATGCAGAAGTTAATGCTGAGTTCAAAAATGTCAATAAGAAGTTTGTAAGTATTTTAGGAGCAGAGATATTAAACTTTCGATTGATCGTAACGATTATAGTGTTCCAATTCAGAATTATTATTTTATATATTTAAATAAATGATTTTCTCAGCAATGTGTCGATGCAGAATTTAATGCTGAGTTCAAAAATGTCAATAAAAAGTTTTTTAGTATTTTAGGAGCAGAGATATTCAACTTTTACGATAGATGGCAATAGATGCGAGAATTTGGTATAGAATCACTACCAAAGAAAAGCATCTATTCCATTGAGGTGAGAAATCGATTGAGAATCATGTATTGATTTCTTATAGCAATGTGTCGATGCAGAATTTAATGCTGAGTTCAAAAATGTCAATAAGAAGTTTGTAAGTATTTTAGGAGCAGAGAAATTAAACTCTCGATTGATCGTAACGATTATAGTGTTCCAATTCAGAATTATTATTCTTATATTTAGATAAATGATTTCTTCAGCAATGTGTCGATGCAGAATTGAATGCTGAGTTCAACAATGTCAGTACGAAGTTTGTAAGTATTTTAGGAGCAGAGATATTCAACTTTTACGATAGATGGCAATAGATGCGAGAATTTGGTATAGAATCACTACCAAAGAAAAACATCTATTTCATTGAGGTGAGAAATCGATTGAGAATCATGAATTGAATTCTTATAGCAAAGTGTCGATGCAGAAGTTAATGCTGAGTTCAAAAATGTCAGTAAGAAGTTTGTAAGTATTTTCGGAGCAGAGAAATTAAACTCTCGATTGATCGTAACGATTATAGTGTTCCAATTCACAATTATTATTCTTATATTTAAATAAATGATTTCTTCAGCAATGTGTCGATGCAGAATTGAATGCTGAGTTCAAAAATGTCAATAAGAAGTTTTTAAGTATTTTAGGAGCAGAGATATTCAACTTTTACGATAGATGGCAATAGATGCGAGAATTTGGTATAGAATCACTACCAAAGAAAAGCATCTATTCCATTGAGGTGAGAAATCGATTGAGAATCATGTATTGATTTCTTATAGCAATGTGTCGATGCATAATTTAATGCTGACTTCAAAAATGTCAATAAGAAGTTTGTAAGTATTTTCGGAGCAGAGAAATTAAACTCTCGATTGATCGTAACGATTATAGTGTTCCAATTCAGAATTATTATTCTTATATTTAGATAAATGATTTCTTCAGCAATGTGTCGATGCAGAATTGAATGCTGAGTTCAACAATGTCAGTACGAAGTTTGTAAGTATTTTAGGAGCAGAGATATTCAACTTTTACGATAGATGGCAATAGATGCGAGAATTTGGTATAGAATCACTACCAAAGAAAAACATCTATTTCATTGAGGTGAGAAATCGATTGAGAATCATGAATTGAATTCTTATAGCAAAGTGTCGATGCAGAAGTTAATGCTGAGTTCAAAAATGTCAATAAGAAGTTTGTAAGTATTTTAGGAGCAGAGAAATTAAACTCTCGATTGATCGTAACGATTATAGTGTTCCAATTCAGAATTATTATTCTTATATTTAGATAAATGATTTCTTCAGCAATGTGTCGATGCAGAATTGAATGCTGAGTTCAAAAATGTCAGTACGAAGTTTGTAAGTATTTTAGGAGCAGAGATATTCAACTTTTACGATAGATGGCAATAGATGCGAGAATTTGGTATAGAATCACTACCAAAGAAAAGCATCTATTCCATTGAGGTGAGAAATCGATTGAGAATCATGTATTGATTTCTTATAGCAATGTGTCGATGCAGAATTTAATGCTGAGTTCAACAATGTCAGTACGAAGTTTGTAAGTATTTTAGGAGCAGAGATATTCAACTTTTACGATAGATGGCAATAGATGCGAGAATTTGGTATAGAATCACTACCAAAGAAAAACATCTATTTCATTGAGGTGAGAAATCGATTGAGAATCATGTATTGATTTCTTATAGCAATGTGTCGATGCAGAATTTAATGCTGAGTTGAAAAATGTCAATAAGAAGTTTGTAAGTATTTTCGGAGCAGAGAAATTAAACTCTCGATTGATCGTAACGATTATAGTGTTCAAATTCACAATTATTATTCTTATACTTAAATAAATGATTTCTTCAGCAATGTGTCGATGCAGAATTGAATGCTGAGTTCAAAAATGTCAATAAGAAGTTTTTAAGTATTTTAGGAGCAGAGATATTCAACTTTTACGATAGATGGCAATAGATGCGAGAATTTGGTATAGAATCACTACCAAAGAAAAGCATCTATTCCATTGAGGTGAGAAATCGATTGAGAATCATGTATTGATTTCTTATAGCAATGTGTCGATGCAAAATGTAATGCCGAGTTCAAAAATGTCAATAAGAAGTTTGTAAGTATTTTAGGAGCAGAGATATTCATTTTTTACGATAGATGGCAATAGATGCGAGAATTTGGTATAGAATCACTACCAAAGAAAAGCATCTATTCCATTGAGGTGAGAAATCGATTGAGAATCATGTATTGATTTCTTATAGCAATGTGTCGATGCAGAAGTTAATGTTGAGTTCAAAAATGTCAATAAGAAGTTTGTAAGTATTTTAGGAGCAGAGATATTCAACTTTTACGATAGATGGCAATAGATGCGAGAATTTGGTATAGAATCACTACCAAAGAAAAACATCTATTTCATTGAGGTGAGAAATCGATTGAGAATCATGAATTGAATTCTTATAGCAAAGTGTCGATGCAGAAGTTAATGCTGAGTTCAAAAATGTCAATAAGAAGTTTGTAAGTATTTTAGGAGCAGAGATATTAAACTTTCGATTGATCATAACGATTATAGTGTTCCAATTCAGAATTATTATTTTATATATTTAAATAAATGATTTTCTCAGCAATGTGTCGATGCAGAATTTAATGCTGAGTTCAAAAATGTCAATAAAAAGTTTTTTAGTAATTTAGGAGCAGAGATATTCAACTTTTACGATAGATGGCAATAGATGCGAGAATTTGGTATAGAATCACTACCAAAGAAAAGCATCTATTCCATTGAGGTGAGAAATCGATTGAGAATCATGTATTGATTTCTTATAGCAATGTGTCGATGCATAATTTAATGCTGAGTTCAAAAATGTCAATAAGAAGTTTGTAAGTATTTTCGGAGCAGAGAAATTAAACTCTCGATTGATCGTAACGATTATAGTGTTCCAATTCACAATTATTATTCTTATATTTAAAAAGATGATTTCTTCAGCAATGTATCGATGCAGAATTGAATGCTGAGTTCAACAATGTCAATAAGAAGTTTTTAAGTATTTTAGGAGCAGAGATATTCAACTTTTACGATAGATGGCAATAGATGCGAGAATTTGGTATAGAATCACTACCAAAGAAAAGCATCTATTCCATTGAGGTGAGAAATCGATTGAGAATCATATATTGATTTCTTATAGCAATGTGTCGATGCAAAATTTAATGCTGAGCTCAAAAATGTCAATAAGAAGTTTGTAAATATTTTAGGAGCAGAGATATTCATTTTTTACGATAGATGGCAATAGATGCGAGAATTTGGTATAGAATCACTACCAAAGAAAAACATCTATTTCATTGAGGTGAGAAATCGATCGAGAATCATGAATTGAATTCTTATAGCAAAGTGTCGATGCAGAAGTTAATGCTGAGTTCAAAAATGTCAATAAAAGTTTGTAAGTATTTTCGGAGCAGAGAAATTAAACTCTCGATTGATCGTAACGATTATAGTGTTCAAATTCACAATTATTATTCTTATACTTAAATAAATGATTTCTTCAGCAATGTGTCGATGCAGAATTGAATGCTGAGTTCAAAAATGTCAATAAGAAGTTTTTAAGTATTTTAGGAGCAGAGATATTCAACTTTTACGATAGATGGCAATAGATGCGAGAATTTGGTATAGAATCACTACCAAAGAAAAGCATCTATTCCATTGAGGTGAGAAATCGATTGAGAATCATGTATTGATTTCTTATAGCAATGTGTCGATGCAAAATTTAATGCTGAGTTCAAAAATGTCAATAAGAAGTTTGTAAATATTTTAGGAGCAGAGATATTCATTTTTTACGATAGATGGCAATAGATGCGAGAATTTGGTATAGAATCACTACCAAAGAAAAGCATCTATTCCATTGAGGTGAGAAATCGATTGAGAATCATGTATTGATTTCTTATAGCAATGTGTCGATGCAGAAGTTAATGTTGAGTTCAAAAATGTCAATAAGAAGTTTGTAAGTATTTTAGGAGCAGAGATATTCAACTTTTACGATAGATGGCAATAGATGCGAGAATTTGGTATAGAATCACTACCAAAGAAAAACATCTATTTCATTGAGGTGAGAAATCGATTGAGAATCATGAATTGAATTCTTATAGCAAAGTGTCGATGCAGAAGTTAATGCTGAGTTCAAAAATGTCAATAAGAAGTTTGTAAGTATTTTAGGAGCAGAGATATTAAACTTTCGATTGATCGTAACGATTATAGTGTTCCAATTCAGAATTATTATTTTATATATTTAAATAAATGATTTTCTCAGCAATGTGTCGATGCAGAATTTAATGCTGAGTTCAAAAATGTCAATAAAAAGTTTTTTAGTATTTTAGGAGCAGAGATATTCAACTTTTACGATAGATGGCAATAGATGCGAGAATTTGGTATAGAATCACTACCAAAGAAAAGCATCTATTCCATTGAGGTGAGAAATCGATTGAGAATCATGTATTGATTTCTTATAGCAATGTGTCGATGCATAATTTAATGCTGAGTTCAAAAATGTCAATAAGAAGTTTGTAAGTATTTTAGGAGCAGAGAAATTAAACTCTCGATTGATCGTAACGATTATAGTGTTCCAATTCACAATTATTATTCTTATATTTAGATAAATGATTTCTTCAGCAATGTGTCGATGCAGAATTGAATGCTGAGTTCAACAATGTCAGTACGAAATTTGTAAGTATTTTAGGAGCAGAGATATTCAACTTTTACGATAGATGGCAATAGATGCGAGAATTTGGTATAGAATCACTACCAAAGAAAAACATCTATTTCATTGAGGTGAGAAATCGATTGAGAATCATGAATTGAATTCTTATAGCAAAGTGTCGATGCAGAAGTTAATGCTGAGTTCAAAAATGTCAGTAAGAAGTTTGTAAGTATTTTCGGAGCAGAGAAATTAAACTCTCGATTGATCGTAACGATTATAGTGTTCCAATTCAGAATTATTATTCTTATATTTAAATAAATGATTTCTTCAGCAATGTGTCGATGCAGAATTGAATGCTGAGTTCAAAAATGTCAATAAGAAGTTTTTAAGTATTTTAGGAGCAGAGATATTCAACTTTTACGATAGATGGCAATAGATGCGAGAATTTGGTATAGAATCACTACCAAAGAAAAGCATCTATTCCATTGAGGTGAGAAATCGATTGAGAATCATGTATTGATTTCTTATAGCAATGTGTCGATGCAGAATTTAATGCTGAGTTCAACAATGTCAGTACGAAGTTTGTAAGTATTTTAGGAGCAGAGATATTCAACTTTTACGATAGATGGCAATAGATGCGAGAATTTGGTATAGAATCACTACCAAAGAAAAACATCTATTTCATTGAGGTGAGAAATCGATTGAGAATCATGTATTGATTTCTTATAGCAATGTGTCGATGCAGAATTTAATGCTGAGTTGAAAAATGTCAATAAGAAGTTTGTAAGTATTTTCGGAGCAGAGAAATTAAACTCTCGATTGATCGTAACGATTATAGTGTTCAAATTCACAATTATTATTCTTATACTTAAATAAATGATTTCTTCAGCAATGTGTCGATGCAGAATTGAATGCTGAGTTCAAAAATGTCAATAAGAAGTTTTTAAGTATTTTAGGAGCAGAGATATTCAACTTTTACGATAGATGGCAATAGATGCGAGAATTTGGTATAGAATCACTACCAAAGAAAAGCATCTATTCTATTGAGGTGAGAAATCGATTGAGAATCATGTATTGATTTCTTATAGCAAAGTGTCGATGCAGAATTTAATGCTGAGTTCAACAATGTCAGTACGAAGTTTGTAAGTATTTTAGGAGCAGAGATATTCATTTTTTACGATAGATGGCAATAGATGGGAGAATTTGGTATAGAATCACTACCAAAGAAAAACATCTATTTCATTGAGGTGAGAAATCGATTGAGAATCATGAATTGAATTCTTATAGCAAAGTGTCGATGCAGAAGTTAATGCTGAGTTCAAAAATGTCAATAAGAAGTTTGTAAGTATTTTAGGAGCAGAGATATTAAACTTTCGACTGATCGTAACGATTATAGTGTTCCAATTCAGAATTATTATTTTATATATTTAAATAAATGATTTTCTCAGCAATGTGTCGATGCAGAATTTAATGCTGAGTTCAAAAATGTCAATAAAAAGTTTTTTAGTATTTTAGGAGCAGAGATATTCAACTTTTACGATAGATGGCAATAGATGCGAGAATTTGGTATAGAATCACTACCAAAGAAAAGCATCTATTCCATTGAGGTGAGAAATCGATTGAGAATCATGTATTGATTTCTTATAGCAATGTGTCGATGCAGAATTTAATGCTGAGTTCAAAAATGTCAATAAGAAGTTTGTAAGTATTTTAGGAGCAGAGAAATTAAACTCTCGATTGATCGTAACGATTATAGTGTTCCAATTCACAATTATTATTCTTATATTTAAATAGATGATTTCTTCAGCAATGTATCGATGCAGAATTGAATGCTGAGTTCAACAATGTCAATACGAAGTTTTTAAGTATTTTAGGAGCAGAGATATTCAACTTTTACGATAGATGGCAATAGATGCGAGAATTTGGTATAGAATCACTACCAAAGAAAAGCATCTATTCCATTGAGGTGAGAAATCGATTGAGAATCATATATTGATTTCTTATAGCAATGTGTCGATGCAAAATTTAATGCTGAGCTCAAAAATGTCAATAAG
Source organism: Aurelia coerulea (assembly GCA_039566865.1). Lineage (NCBI taxonomy): Eukaryota > Metazoa > Cnidaria > Scyphozoa > Semaeostomeae > Ulmaridae > Aurelia > Aurelia coerulea. The sequence continues at coordinate 32,219,867 of CM076944.1, forward strand.
AAGTTTGTAAATATTTTAGGAGCAGAGATATTCATTTTTTACGATAGATGGCAATAGATGCGAGAATTTGGTATAGAATCACTACCAAAGAAAAACATCTATTTCATTGAGGTGAGAAATCGATCGAGAATCATGAATTGAATTCTTATAGCAAAGTGTCGATGCAGAAGTTAATGCTGAGTTCAAAAATGTCAATAAGAAGTTTGTAAGTATTTTAGGAGCAGAGATATTAAACTTTCGATTGATCGTAACGATTATAGTGTTCCAATTCAGAATTATTATTTTATATATTTAAATAAATGATTTTCTCAGCAATGTGTCGATGCAGAATTTAATGCTGAGTTCAAAAATGTCAATAAAAAGTTTTTTAGTATTTTAGGAGCAGAGATATTCAACTTTTACGATAGATGCCAATAGATGCGAGAATTTGGTATAGAATCACTACCAAAGAAAAGCATCTATTCCATTGAGGTGAGAAATCGATTGAGAATCATGTATTGATTTCTTATAGCAATGTGTCGATGCATAATTTAATGCTGACTTCAAAAATGTCAATAAGAAGTTTGTAAGTATTTTCGGAGCAGAGAAATTAAACTCTCGATTGATCGTAACGATTATAGTGTTCCAATTCACAATTATTATTCTTATATTTAAATAGATGATTTCTTCAGCAATGTGTCGATGCAGAATTGAATGCTGAGTTCAACAATGTCAGTACGAAATTTTTAAGTATTTTAGGAGCAGAGATATTCAACTTTTACGATAGATGGCAATAGATGCGAGAATTTGGTATAGAATCACTACCAAAGAAAAACATCTATTTCATTGAGGTGAGAAATCGATTGAGAATCATGTATTGATTTCTTATAGCAATGTGTCGATGCAGAATTTAATGCTGAGTTGAAAAATGTCAATAAGAAGTTTGTAAGTATTTTCGGAGCAGAGAAATTAAACTCTCGATTGATCGTAACGATTATAGTGTTCAAATTCACAATTATTATTCTTATACTTAAATAAATGATTTCTTCAGCAATGTGTCGATGCAGAATTGAATGCTGAGTTCAAAAATGTCAATAAGAAGTTTTTAAGTATTTTAGGAGCAGAGATATTCAACTTTTACGATAGATGGCAATAGATGCGAGAATTTGGTATAGAATCACTACCAAAGAAAAGCATCTATTCCATTGAGGTGAGAAATCGATTGAGAATCATGTATTGATTTCTTATAGCAATGTGTCGATGCAAAATGTAATGCCGAGTTCAAAAATGTCAATAAGAAGTTTGTAAGTATTTTAGGAGCAGAGATATTCATTTTTTACGATAGATGGCAATAGATGCGAGAATTTGGTATAGAATCACTACCAAAGAAAAGCATCTATTCCATTGAGGTGAGAAATCGATTGAGAATCATGTATTGATTTCTTATAGCAATGTGTCGATGCAGAAGTTAATGTTGAGTTCAAAAATGTCAATAAGAAGTTTGTAAGTATTTTAGGAGCAGAGATATTCAACTTTTACGATAGATGGCAATAGATGCGAGAATTTGGTATAGAATCACTACCAAAGAAAAACATCTATTTCATTGAGGTGAGAAATCGATTGAGAATCATGAATTGAATTCTTATAGCAAAGTGTCGATGCAGAAGTTAATGCTGAGTTCAAAAATGTCAATAAGAAGTTTGTAAGTATTTTAGGAGCAGAGATATTAAACTTTCGATTGATCATAACGATTATAGTGTTCCAATTCAGAATTATTATTTTATATATTTAAATAAATGATTTTCTCAGCAATGTGTCGATGCAGAATTTAATGCTGAGTTCAAAAATGTCAATAAAAAGTTTTTTAGTAATTTAGGAGCAGAGATATTCAACTTTTACGATAGATGGCAATAGATGCGAGAATTTGGTATAGAATCACTACCAAAGAAAAGCATCTATTCCATTGAGGTGAGAAATCGATTGAGAATCATGTATTGATTTCTTATAGCAATGTGTCGATGCATAATTTAATGCTGAGTTCAAAAATGTCAATAAGAAGTTTGTAAGTATTTTCGGAGCAGAGAAATTAAACTCTCGATTGATCGTAACGATTATAGTGTTCCAATTCACAATTATTATTCTTATATTTAAATAGATGATTTCTTCAGCAATGTATCGATGCAGAATTGAATGCTGAGTTCAACAATGTCAATACGAAGTTTTTAAGTATTTTAGGAGCAGAGATATTCAACTTTTACGATAGATGGCAATAGATGCGAGAATTTGGTATAGAATCACTACCAAAGAAAAGCATCTATTCCATTGAGGTGAGAAATCGATTGAGAATCATATATTGATTTCTTATAGCAATGTGTCGATGCAAAATTTAATGCTGAGCTCAAAAATGTCAATAAGAAGTTTGTAAATATTTTAGGAGCAGAGATATTCATTTTTTACGATAGATGGCAATAGATGCGAGAATTTGGTATAGAATCACTACCAAAGAAAAACATCTATTTCATTGAGGTGAGAAATCGATCGAGAATCATGAATTGAATTCTTATAGCAAAGTGTCGATGCAGAAGTTAATGCTGAGTTCAAAAATGTCAATAAAAGTTTGTAAGTATTTTCGGAGCAGAGAAATTAAACTCTCGATTGATCGTAACGATTATAGTGTTCAAATTCACAATTATTATTCTTATACTTAGATAAATGATTTCTTCAGCAATGTGTCGATGCAGAATTGAATGCTGAGTTCAAAAATGTCAATAAGAAGTTTTTAAGTATTTTAGGAGCAGAGATATTCAACTTTTACGATAGATGGCAATAGATGCGAGAATTTGGTATAGAATCACTACCAAAGAAAAGCATCTATTCCATTGAGGTGAGAAATCGATTGAGAATCATGTATTGATTTCTTATAGCAATGTGTCGATGCAGAATTTAATGCTGAGTTCAAAAATGTCAATAAGAAGTTTGTAAGTATTTTAGGAGCAGAGATATTAAACTTTCGACTGATCGTAACGATTATAGTGTTCCAATTCAGAATTATTATTTTATATATTTAAATAAATGATTTTCTCAGCAATGTGTCGATGCAGAATTGAATGCTGAGTTCAAAAATGTCAATAAAAAGTTTTTTAGTATTTTAGGAGCAGAGATATTCAACTTTTACGATAGATGGCAATAGATGCGAGAATTTGGTATAGAATCACTACCAAAGAAAAGCATCTATTCCATTGAGGTGAGAAATCGATTGAGAATCATGTATTGATTTCTTATAGCAATGTGTCGATGCATAATTTAATGCTGAGTTCAAAAATGTCAATAAGAAGTTTGTAAGTATTTTCGGAGCAGAGAAATTAAACTCTCGATTGATCGTAACGATTATAGTGTTCCAATTCACAATTATTATTCTTATATTTAAATAGATGATTTCTTCAGCAATGTATCGATGCAGAATTGAATGCTGAGTTCAACAATGTCAATAAGAAGTTTTTAAGTATTTTAGGAGCAGAGATATTCAACTTTTACGATAGATGGCAATAGATGCGAGAATTTGGTATAGAATCACTACCAAAGAAAAGCATCTATTCCATTGAGGTGAGAAATCGATTGAGAATCATATATTGATTTCTTATAGCAATGTGTCGATGCAAAATTTAATGCTGAGCTCAAAAATGTCAATAAGAAGTTTGTAAATATTTTAGGAGCAGAGATATTCATTTTTTACGATAGATGGCAATAGATGCGAGAATTTGGTATAGAATCACTACCAAAGAAAAACATCTATTTCATTGAGGTGAGAAATCGATCGAGAATCATGAATTGAATTCTTATAGCAAAGTGTCGATGCAGAAGTTAATGCTGAGTTCAAAAATGTCAATAAGAAGTTTGTAAGTATTTTAGGAGCAGAGATATTAAACTTTCGATTGATCGTAACGATTATAGTGTTCCAATTCAGAATTATTATTTTATATATTTAAATAAATGATTTTCTCAGCAATGTGTCGATGCAGAATTTAATGCTGAGTTCAAAAATGTCAATAAAAAGTTTTTTAGTATTTTAGGAGCAGAGATATTCAACTTTTACGATAGATGGCAATAGATGCGAGAATTTGGTATAGAATCACTACCAAAGAAAAGCATCTATTCCATTGAGGTGAGAAATCGATTGAGAATCATGTATTGATTTCTTATAGCAATGTGTCGATGCATAATTTAATGCTGACTTCAAAAATGTCAATAAGAAGTTTGTAAGTATTTTCGGAGCAGAGAAATTAAACTCTCGATTGATCGTAACGATTATAGTGTTCCAATTCACAATTATTATTCTTATATTTAAATAGATGATTTCTTCAGCAATGTGTCGATGCAGAATTGAATGCTGAGTTCAACAATGTCAGTACGAAATTTTTAAGTATTTTAGGAGCAGAGATATTCAACTTTTACGATAGATGGCAATAGATGCGAGAATTTGGTATAGAATCACTACCAAAGAAAAACATCTATTTCATTGAGGTGAGAAATCGATTGAGAATCATGAATTGAATTCTTATAGCAAAGTGTCGATGCAGAAGTTAATGCTGAGTTCAAAAATGTCAGTAAGAAGTTTGTAAGTATTTTAGGAGCAGAGAAATTAAACTCTCGATTGATCGTAACGATTATAGTGTTCCAATTCAGAATTATTATTCTTATATTTAGATAAATGATTTCTTCAGCAATGTGTCGATGCAGAATTGAATGCTGAGTTCAAAAATGTCAGTACGAAGTTTGTAAGTATTTTAGGAGCAGAGATATTCAACTTTTACGATAGATGGCAATAGATGCGAGAATTTGGTATAGAATCACTACCAAAGAAAAGCATCTATTCCATTGAGGTGAGAAATCGATTGAGAATCATGTATTGATTTCTTATAGCAATGTGTCGATGCAGAATTTAATGCTGAGTTCAACAATGTCAGTACGAAGTTTGTAAGTATTTTAGGAGCAGAGATATTCAACTTTTACGATAGATGGCAATAGATGCGAGAATTTGGTATAGAATCACTACCAAAGAAAAACATCTATTTCATTGAGGTGAGAAATCGATTGAGAATCATGTATTGATTTCTTATAGCAATGTGTCGATGCAGAATTTAATGCTGAGTTGAAAAATGTCAATAAGAAGTTTGTAAGTATTTTCGGAGCAGAGAAATTAAACTCTCGATTGATCGTAACGATTATAGTGTTCAAATTCACAATTATTATTCTTATACTTAAATAAATGATTTCTTCAGCAATGTGTCGATGCCGAATTGAATGCTGAGTTCAAAAATGTCAATAAGAAGTTTTTAAGTATTTTAGGAGCAGAGATATTCAACTTTTACGATAGATGGCAATAGATGCGAGAATTTGGTATAGAATCACTACCAAAGAAAAACATCTATTTCATTGAGGTGAGAAATCGATTGAGAATCATGTATTGATTTCTTATAGCAATGTGTCGATGCAGAATTTAATGCTGAGTTGAAAAATGTCAATAAGAAGTTTGTAAGTATTTTCGGAGCAGAGAAATTAAACTCTCGATTGATCGTAACGATTATAGTGTTCAAATTCACAATTATTATTCTTATACTTAAATAAATGATTTCTTCAGCAATGTGTCGATGCCGAATTGAATGCTGAGTTCAAAAATGTCAATAAGAAGTTTTTAAGTATTTTAGGAGCAGAGATATTCAACTTTTACGATAGATGGCAATAGATGCGAGAATTTGGTATAGAATCACTACCAAAGAAAAGCATCTATTCCATTGAGGTGAGAAATCGATTGAGAATCATGTATTGATTTCTTATAGCAATGTGTCGATGCAAAATGTAATGCCGAGTTCAAAAATGTCAATAAGAAGTTTGTAAGTATTTTAGGAGCAGAGATATTCATTTTTTACGATAGATGGCAATAGATGCGAGAATTTGGTATAGAATCACTACCAAAGAAAAGCATCTATTCCATTGAGGTGAGAAATCGATTGAGAATCATGTATTGATTTCTTATAGCAATGTGTCGATGCAGAAGTTAATGTTGAGTTCAAAAATGTCAATAAGAAGTTTGTAAGTATTTTAGGAGCAGAGATATTCAACTTTTACGATAGATGGCAATAGATGCGAGAATTTGGTATAGAATCACTACCAAAGAAAAACATCTATTTCATTGAGGTGAGAAATCGATTGAGAATCATGAATTGAATTCTTATAGCAAAGTGTCGATGCAGAAGTTAATGCTGAGTTCAAAAATGTCAATAAGAAGTTTGTAAGTATTTTAGGAGCAGAGATATTAAACTTTCGATTGATCATAACGATTATAGTGTTCCAATTCAGAACTATTATTTTATATATTTAAATAAATGATTTTCTCAGCAATGTGTCGATGCAGAATTTAATGCTGAGTTCAAAAATGTCAATAAAAAGTTTTTTAGTAATTTAGGAGCAGAGATATTCAACTTTTACGATAGATGGCAATAGATGCGAGAATTTGGTATAGAATCACTACCAAAGAAAAGCATCTATTCCATTGAGGTGAGAAATCGATTGAGAATCATGTATTGATTTCTTATAGCAATGTGTCGATGCATAATTTAATGCTGAGTTCAAAAATGTCAATAAGAAGTTTGTAAGTATTTTCGGAGCAGAGAAATTAAACTCTCGATTGATCGTAACGATTATAGTGTTCCAATTCACAATTATTATTCTTATATTTAAATAGATGATTTCTTCAGCAATGTATCGATGCAGAATTGAATGCTGAGTTCAACAATGTCAATAAGAAGTTTTTAAGTATTTTAGGAGCAGAGATATTCAACTTTTACGATAGATGGCAATAGATGCGAGAATTTGGTATAGAATCACTACCAAAGAAAAGCATCTATTCCATTGAGGTGAGAAATCGATTGAGAATCATATATTGATTTCTTATAGCAATGTGTCGATGCAAAATTTAATGCTGAGCTCAAAAATGTCAATAAGAAGTTTGTAAATATTTTAGGAGCAGAGATATTCATTTTTTACGATAGATGGCAATAGATGCGAGAATTTGGTATAGAATCACTACCAAAGAAAAACATCTATTTCATTGAGGTGAGAAATCGATCGAGAATCATGAATTGAATTCTTATAGCAAAGTGTCGATGCAGAAGTTAATGCTGAGTTCAAAAATGTCAATAAAAGTTTGTAAGTATTTTCGGAGCAGAGAAATTAAACTCTCGATTGATCGTAACGATTATAGTGTTCAAATTCACAATTATTATTCTTATACTTAAATAAATGATTTCTTCAGCAATGTGTCGATGCAGAATTGAATGCTGAGTTCAAAAATGTCAATAAGAAGTTTTTAAGTATTTTAGGAGCAGAGATATTCAACTTTTATTATAGATGGCAATAGATGCGAGAATTTGGTATAGAATCACTACCAAAGAAAAGCATCTATTCCATTGAGGTGAGAAATCGATTGAGAATCATGTATTGATTTCTTATAGCAATGTGTCGATGCAAAATTTAATGCTGAGTTCAAAAATGTCAATAAGAAGTTTGTAAATATTTTAGGAGCAGAGATATTCATTTTTTACGATAGATGGCAATAGATGCGAGAATTTGGTATAGAATCACTACCAAAGAAAAGCATCTATTCCATTGAGGTGAGAAATCGATTGAGAATCATGTATTGATTTCTTATAGCAATGTGTCGATGCAGAAGTTAATGTTGAGTTCAAAAATGTCAATAAGAAGTTTGTAAGTATTTTAGGAGCAGAGATATTCAACTTTTACGATAGATGGCAATAGATGCGAGAATTTGGTATAGAATCACTACCAAAGAAAAACATCTATTTCATTGAGGTGAGAAATCGATTGAGAATCATGAATTGAATTCTTATAGCAAAGTGTCGATGCAGAAGTTAATGCTGAGTTCAAAAATGTCAATAAGAAGTTTGTAAGTATTTTAGGAGCAGAGATATTAAACTTTCGATTGATCGTAACGATTATAGTGTTCCAATTCAGAATTATTATTTTATATATTTAAATAAATGATTTTCTCAGCAATGTGTCGATGCAGAATTTAATGCTGAGTTCAAAAATGTCAATAAAAAGTTTTTTAGTATTTTAGGAGCAGAGATATTCAACTTTTACGATAGATGGCAATAGATGCGAGAATTTGGTATAGAATCACTACCAAAGAAAAGCATCTATTCCATTGAGGTGAGAAATCGATTGAGAATCATGTATTGATTTCTTATAGCAATGTGTCGATGCAGAATTTAATGCTGAGTTCAAAAATGTCAATAAGAAGTTTGTAAGTATTTTAGGAGCAGAGAAATTAAACTCTCGATTGATCGTAACGATTATAGTGTTCCAATTCAGAATTATTATTCTTATATTTAGATAAATGATTTCTTCAGCAATGTGTCGATGCAGAATTGAATGCTGAGTTCAAAAATGTCAGTACGAAGTTTGTAAGTATTTTAGGAGCAGAGATATTCAACTTTTACGATAGATGGCAATAGATGCGAGAATTTGGTATAGAATCACTACCAAAGAAAAACATCTATTTCATTGAGGTGAGAAATCGATTGAGAATCATGAATTGAATTCTTATAGCAAAGTGTCGATGCAGAAGTTAATGCTGAGTTCAAAAATGTCAGTAAGAAGTTTGTAAGTATTTTCGGAGCAGAGATATTAAACTCTCGATTGATCGTAACGATTATAGTGTTCCAATTCAGAATTATTATTCTTATATTTAGATAAATGATTTCTTCAGCAATGTGTCGATGCAGAATTGAATGCTGAGTTCAAAAATGTCAATAAAAAGTTTTTTAGTATTTTAGGAGCAGAGATATTCAACTTTTACGATAGATGGCAATAGATGCGAGAATTTGGTATAGAATCACTACCAAAGAAAAGCATCTATTCCATTGAGGTGAGAAATCGATTGAGAATCATGTATTGATTTCTTATAGCAATGTGTCGATGCAGAATTTAATGCTGAGTTCAACAATGTCAGTACGAAGTTTGTAAGTATTTTAGGAGCAGAGATATTCAACTTTTACGATAGATGGCAATAGATGCGAGAATTTGGTATAGAATCACTACCAAAGAAAAACATCTATTTCATTGAGGTGAGAAATCGATTGAGAATCATGTATTGATTTCTTATAGCAATGTGTCGATGCAGAATTTAATGCTGAGTTGAAAAATGTCAATAAGAAGTTTGTAAGTATTTTCGGAGCAGAGAAATTAAACTCTCGATTGATCGTAACGATTATAGTGTTCAAATTCACAATTATTATTCTTATACTTAAATAAATGATTTCTTCAGCAATGTGTCGATGCAGAATTGAATGCTGAGTTCAAAAATGTCAATAAGAAGTTTTTAAGTATTTTAGGAGCAGAGATATTCAACTTTTACGATAGATGGCAATAGATGCGAGAATTTGGTATAGAATCACTACCAAAGAAAAGCATCTATTCCATTGAGGTGAGAAATCGATTGAGAATCATGTATTGATTTCTTATAGCAATGTGTCGATGCATAATTTAATGCTGAGTTCAAAAATGTCAATAAGAAGTTTGTAAGTATTTTCGGAGCAGAGATATTCATTTTTTACGATAGATGGCAATAGATGCGAGAATTTGGTATAGAATCACTACCAAAGAAAAACATCTATTTCATTGAGGTGAGAAATCAATCGAGAATCATGAATTGAATTCTTATAGCAAAGTGTCGATGCAGAAGTTAATGCTGAGTTCAAAAATGTCAATAAGAAGTTTGTAAGTATTTTAGGAGCAGAGATATTAAACTTTCGATTGATCGTAACGATTATAGTGTTCCAATTCAGAATTATTATTTTATATATTTAAATAAATGATTTTCTCAGCAATGTGTCGATGCAGAATTTAATGCTGAGTTCAAAAATGTCAATAAAAAGTTTTTTAGTATTTTAGGAGCAGAGATATTCAACTTTTACGATAGATGCCAATAGATGCGAGAATTTGGTATAGAATCACTACCAAAGAAAAGCATCTATTCCATTGAGGTGAGAAATCGATTGAGAATCATGTATTGATTTCTTATAGCAATGTGTCGATGCATAATTTAATGCTGACTTCAAAAATGTCAATAAGAAGTTTGTAAGTATTTTCGGAGCAGAGAAATTAAACTCTCGATTGATCGTAACGATTATAGTGTTCCAATTCACAATTATTATTCTTATATTTAAATAGATGATTTCTTCAGCAATGTGTCGATGCAGAATTGAATGCTGAGTTCAACAATGTCAGTACGAAGTTTGTAAGTATTTTAGGAGCAGAGATATTCAACTTTTACGATAGATGGCAATAGATGCGAGAATTTGGTATAGAATCACTACCAAAGAAAAACATCTATTTCATTGAGGTGAGAAATCGATTGAGAATCATGTATTGATTTCTTATAGCAATGTGTCGATGCAGAATTTAATGCTGAGTTGAAAAATGTCAATAAGAAGTTTGTAAGTATTTTCGGAGCAGAGAAATTAAACTCTCGATTGATCGTAACGATTATAGTGTTCAAATTCACAATTATTATTCTTATACTTAAATAAATGATTTCTTCAGCAATGTGTCGATGCAGAATTGAATGCTGAGTTCAAAAATGTCAATAAGAAGTTTTTAAGTATTTTAGGAGCAGAGATATTCAACTTTTACGATAGATGGCAATAGATGCGAGAATTTGGTATAGAATCACTACCAAAGAAAAGCATCTATTCCATTGAGGTGAGAAATCGATTGAGAATCATGTATTGATTTCTTATAGCAATGTGTCGATGCAAAATGTAATGCCGAGTTCAAAAATGTCAATAAGAAGTTTGTAAGTATTTTAGGAGCAGAGATATTCATTTTTTACGATAGATGGCAATAGATGCGAGAATTTGGTATAGAATCACTACCAAAGAAAAGCATCTATTCCATTGAGGTGAGAAATCGATTGAGAATCATGTATTGATTTCTTATAGCAATGTGTCGATGCAGAAGTTAATGTTGAGTTCAAAAATGTCAATAAGAAGTTTGTAAGTATTTTAGGAGCAGAGATATTCAACTTTTACGATAGATGGCAATAGATGCGAGAATTTGGTATAGAATCACTACCAAAGAAAAACATCTATTTCATTGAGGTGAGAAATCGATTGAGAATCATGAATTGAATTCTTATAGCAAAGTGTCGATGCAGAAGTTAATGCTGAGTTCAAAAATGTCAATAAGAAGTTTGTAAGTATTTTAGGAGCAGAGATATTAAACTTTCGATTGATCATAACGATTATAGTGTTCCAATTCAGAATTATTATTTTATATATTTAAATAAATGATTTTCTCAGCAATGTGTCGATGCAGAATTTAATGCTGAGTTCAAAAATGTCAATAAAAAGTTTTTTAGTAATTTAGGAGCAGAGATATTCAACTTTTACGATAGATGGCAATAGATGCGAGAATTTGGTATAGAATCACTACCAAAGAAAAGCATCTATTCCATTGAGGTGAGAAATCGATTGAGAATCATGTATTGATTTCTTATAGCAATGTGTCGATGCATAATTTAATGCTGAGTTCAAAAATGTCAATAAGAAGTTTGTAAGTATTTTCGGAGCAGAGAAATTAAACTCTCGATTGATCGTAACGATTATAGTGTTCCAATTCACAATTATTATTCTTATATTTAAATAGATGATTTCTTCAGCAATGTATCGATGCAGAATTGAATGCTGAGTTCAACAATGTCAATAAGAAGTTTTTAAGTATTTTAGGAGCAGAGATATTCAACTTTTACGATAGATGGCAATAGATGCGAGAATTTGGTATAGAATCACTACCAAAGAAAAGCATCTATTCCATTGAGGTGAGAAATCGATTGAGAATCATATATTGATTTCTTATAGCAATGTGTCGATGCAAAATTTAATGCTGAGCTCAAAAATGTCAATAAGAAGTTTGTAAATATTTTAGGAGCAGAGATATTCATTTTTTACGATAGATGGCAATAGATGCGAGAATTTGGTATAGAATCACTACCAAAGAAAAACATCTATTTCATTGAGGTGAGAAATCGATCGAGAATCATGAATTGAATTCTTATAGCAAAGTGTCGATGCAGAAGTTAATGCTGAGTTCAAAAATGTCAATAAAAGTTTGTAAGTATTTTCGGAGCAGAGAAATTAAACTCTCGATTGATCGTAACGATTATAGTGTTCAAATTCACAATTATTATTCTTATACTTAAATAAATGATTTCTTCAGCAATGTGTCGATGCAGAATTGAATGCTGAGTTCAAAAATGTCAATAAGAAGTTTTTAAGTATTTTAGGAGCAGAGATATTCAACTTTTACGATAGATGGCAATAGATGCGAGAATTTGGTATAGAATCACTACCAAAGAAAAGCATCTATTCCATTGAGGTGAGAAATCGATTGAGAATCATGTATTGATTTTATATAGCAATGTGTCGATGCAAAATTTAATGCTGAGTTCAAAAATGTCAATAAGAAGTTTGTAAATATTTTAGGAGCAGAGATATTCATTTTTTACGATAGATGGCAATAGATGCGAGAATTTGGTAGAGAATCACTACCAAAGAAAAGCATCTATTCCATTGAGGTGAGAAATCGATAGAGAATCATGTATTGATTTCTTATAGCAATGTGTCGATGCAGAAGTTAATGTTGAGTTCAAAAATGTCAATAAGAAGTTTGTAAGTATTTTAGGAGCAGAGATATTCAACTTTTACGATAGATGGCAATAGATGCGAGAATTTGGTATAGAATCACTACCAAAGAAAAACATCTATTTCATTTAGGTGAGAAATCGATTGAGAATCATGAATTGAATTCTTATAGCAAAGTGTCGATGCAGAAGTTAATGCTGAGTTCAAAAATGTCAATAAGAAGTTTGTAAGTATTTTAGGAGCAGAGATATTAAACTTTCGATTGATCGTAACGATTATAGTGTTCCAATTCAGAATTATTATTTTATATATTTAAATAAATGATTTTCTCAGCAATGTGTCGATGCAGAATTTAATGCTGAGTTCAAAAATGTCAATAAAAAGTTTTTAGTAATTTAGGAGCAGAGATATTCAACTTTTACGATAGATGGCAATAGATGCGAGAATTTGGTATAGAATCACTACCAAAGAAAAGCATCTATTCCATTGAGGTGAGAAATCGATTGAGAATCATGTATTGATTTCTTATAGCAATGTGTCGATGCATAATTTAATGCTGAGTTCAAAAATGTCAATAAGAAGTTTGTAAGTATTTTCGGAGCAGAGAAATTAAACTCTCGATTGATCGTAACGATTATAGTGTTCAAATTCACAATTATTATTCTTATACTTAAATAAATGATTTCTTCAGCAATGTGTCGATGCAGAATTGAATGCTGAGTTCAAAAATGTCAATAAGAAGTTTTTAAGTATTTTAGGAGCAGAGATATTCAACTTTTACGATAGATGGCAATAGATGCGAGAATTTGGTATAGAATCACTACCAAAGAAAAGCATCTATTCCATTGAGGTGAGAAATCGATTGAGAATCATGTATTGATTTCTTATAGCAATGTGTCGATGCAAAATTTAATGCTGAGTTCAAAAATGTCAATAAGAAGTTTGTAAGTATTTTAGGAGCAGAGATATTCATTTTTTACGATAGATGGCAATAGATGCGAGAATTTGGTATAGAATCACTACCAAAGAAAAGCATCTATTCCATTGAGGTGAGAAATCGATTGAGAATCATGTATTGATTTCTTATAGCAATGTGTCGATGCAGAAGTTAATGTTGAGTTCAAAAATGTCAATAAGAAGTTTGTAAGTATTTTAGGAGCAGAGATATTCAACTTTTACGATAGATGGCAATAGATGCGAGAATTTGGTATAGAATCACTACCAAAGAAAAACATCTATTTCATTGAGGTGAGAAATCGATTGAGAATCATGAATTGAATTCTTATAGCAAAGTGTCGATGCAGAAGTTAATGCTGAGTTCAAAAATGTCAATAAGAAGTTTGTACGTATTTTAGGAGCAGAGATATTAAACTTTCGATTGATCGTAACGATTATAGTGTTCCAATTCAGAATTATTATTTTATATATTTAAATAAATGATTTTCTCAGCAATGTGTCGATGCAGAATTTAATGCTGAGTTCAAAAATGTCAATAAAAAGTTTTTTAGTAATTTAGGAGCAGAGATATTCAACTTTTACGATAGATGGCAATAGATGCGAGAATTTGGTATAGAATCACTACCAAAGAAAAGCATCTATTCCATTGAGGTGAGAAATCGATTGAGAATCATGTATTGATTTCTTATAGCAATGTGTCGATGCAGAAGTTAATGTTGAGTTCAAAAATGTCAATAAGAAGTTTGTAAGTATTTTAGGAGCAGAGATATTCAACTTTTACGATAGATGGCAATAGATGCGAGAATTTGGTATAGAATCACTACCAAAGAAAAACATCTATTTCATTGAGGTGAGAAATCGATTGAGAATCATGAATTGAATTCTTATAGCAAAGTGTCGATGCAGAAGTTAATGCTGAGTTCAAAAATGTCAATAAGAAGTTTGTAAGTATTTTAGGAGCAGAGATATTAAACTTTCGATTGATCATAACGATTATAGTGTTCCAATTCAGAATTATTATTTTACATATTTAAATAAATGATTTTCTCAGCAATGTGTCGATGCAGAATTTAATGCTGAGTTCAAAAATGTCAATAAAAAGTTTTTTAGTAATTTAGGAGCAGAGATATTCAACTTTTACGATAGATGGCAATAGATGCGAGAATTTGGTATAGAATCACTACCAAAGAAAAGCATCTATTCCATTGAGGTGAGAAATCGATTGAGAATCATGTATTGATTTCTTATAGCAATGTGTCGATGCATAATTTAATGCTGAGTTCAAAAATGTCAATAAGAAGTTTGTAAGTATTTTCGGAGCAGAGAAATTAAACTCTCGATTGATCGTAACGATTATAGTGTTCCAATTCACAATTATTATTCTTATATTTAAATAGATGATTTCTTCAGCAATGTATCGATGCAGAATTGAATGCTGAGTGCAACAATGTCAATAAGAAGTTTTTAAGTATTTTAGGAGCAGAGATATTCAACTTTTACGATAGATGGCAATAGATGCGAGAATTTGGTATAGAATCACTACCAAAGAAAAGCATCTATTCCATTGAGGTGAGAAATCGATTGAGAATCATGTATTGATTTCTTATAGCAATGTGTCGATGCAGAAGTTAATGTTGAGTTCAAAAATGTCAATAAGAAGTTTGTAAGTATTTTAGGAGCAGAGATATTCAACTTTTACGATAGATGGCAATAGATGCGAGAATTTGGTATAGAATCACTACCAAAGAAAAACATCTATTTCATTGAGGTGAGAAATCGATTGAGAATCATGAATTGAATTCTTATAGCAAAGTGTCGATGCAGAAGTTAATGCTGAGTTCAAAAATGTCAATAAGAAGTTTGTACGTATTTTAGGAGCAGAGATATTAAACTTTCGATTGATCGTAACGATTATAGTGTTCCAATTCAGAATTATTATTTTATATATTTAAATAAATGATTTTCTCAGCAATGTGTCGATGCAGAATTTAATGCTGAGTTCAAAAATGTCAATAAAAAGTTTTTTAGTATTTTACGAGCAGAGATATTCAACTTTTACGATAGATGGCAATAGATGCGAGAATTTGGTATAGAATCACTACCAAAGAAAAGCATCTATTCCATTGAGGTGAGAAATCGATTCAGAATCATGTATTGATTTCTTATAGCAATGTGTCGATGCAGAAGTTAATGTTGAGTTCAAAAATGTCAATAAGAAGTTTGTAAGTATTTTAGGAGCAGAGATATTCAACTTTTACGATAGATGGCAATAGATGCGAGAATTTGGTATAGAATCACTACCAAAGAAAAACATCTATTTCATTGAGGTGAGAAATCGATTGAGAATCATGAATTGAATTCTTATAGCAAAGTGTCGATGCAGAAGTTAATGCTGAGTTCAAAAATGTCAATAAGAAGTTTGTAAGTATTTTAGGAGCAGAGATATTAAACTTTCGATTGATCATAACGATTATAGTGTTCCAATTCAGAATTATTATTTTACATATTTAAATAAATGATTTTCTCAGCAATGTGTCGATGCAGAATTTAATGCTGAGTTCAAAAATGTCAATAAAAAGTTTTTTAGTAATTTAGGAGCAGAGATATTCAACTTTTACGATAGATGGCAATAGATGCGAGAATTTGGTATAGAATCACTACCAAAGAAAAGCATCTATTCCATTGAGGTGAGAAATCGATTGAGAATCATGTATTGATTTCTTATAGCAATGTGTCGATGCATAATTTAATGCTGAGTTCAAAAATGTCAATAAGAAGTTTGTAAGTATTTTCGGAGCAGAGAAATTAAACTCTCGATTGATCGTAACGATTATAGTGTTCCAATTCACAATTATTATTCTTATATTTAAATAGATGATTTCTTCAGCAATGTATCGATGCAGAATTGAATGCTGAGTTCAACAATGTCAATAAGAAGTTTTTAAGTATTTTAGGAGCAGAGATATTCAACTTTTACGATAGATGGCAATAGATGCGAGAATTTGGTATAGAATCACTACCAAAGAAAAGCATCTATTCCATTGAGGTGAGAAATCGATTGAGAATCATATATTGATTTCTTATAGCAATGTGTCGATGCAAAATTTAATGCTTAGCTCAAAAATGTCAATAAGAAGTTTGTAAATATTTTAGGAGCAGAGATATTCATTTTTTACGATAGATGGCAATAGATGCGAGAATTTGGTATAGAATCACTACCAAAGAAAAACATCTATTTCATTGAGGTGAGAAATCGATCGAGAATCATGAATTGAATTCTTATAGCAAAGTGTCGATGCAGAAGTTAATGCTGAGTTCAAAAATGTCAATAAGAAGTTTGTAAGTATTCTCGGAGCAGAGAAATTAAACTCTCGATTGATCGTAACGATTATAGTGTTCAAATTCACAATTATTATTCTTATACTTAAATAAATGATTTCTTCAGCAATGTGTCGATGCAGAATTGAATGCTGAGTTCAACAATGTCAATACGAAGTTTTTAAGTATTTTAGGAGCAGAGATATTCAACTTTTACGATAGATGGCAATAGATGCGAGAATTTGGTATAGAATCACTACCAAAGAAAAGCATCTATTCCATTGAGGTGAGAAATCGATTGAGAATCATGTATTGATTTCTTATAGCAATGTGTCGATGCAAAATTTAATGCTGAGTTCAAAAATGTCAATAAGAAGTTTGTAAGTATTTTAGGAGCAGAGATATTCAACTTTTACGATAGATGGCAATAGATGCGAGAATTTGGTATAGAATCACTACCAAAGAAAAACATCTATTTCATTGAGGTGAGAAATCGATTGAGAATCATGAATTGAATTCTTATAGCAAAGTGTCGATGCAGAAGTTAATGCTGAGTTCAAAAATGTCAATAAGAAGTTTGTAAGTATTTTAGGAGCAGAGATATTAAACTTTCGATTGATCGTAACGATTATAGTGTTCCAATTCAGAATTATTATTTTATATATTTAAATAAATGATTTTCTCAGCAATGTGTCGATGCAGAATTTAATGCTGAGTTCAAAAATGTCAATAAAAAGTTTTTTAGTAATTTAGGAGCAGAGATATTCAACTTTTACGATAGATGGCAATAGATGCGAGAATTTGGTATAGAATCACTACCAAAGAAAAGCATCTATTCCATTGAGGTGAGAAATCGATTGAGAATCATGTATTGATTTCTTATAGCAATGTGTCGATGCATAATTTAATGCTGAGTTCAAAAATGTCAATTAGAAGTTTGTAAGTATTTTCGGAGCAGAGAAATTAAACTCTCGATTGATCGTAACGATTATAGTGTTCCAATTCACAATTATTATTCTTATATTTAAATAGATGATTTCTTCAGCAATGTATCGATGCAGAATTGAATGCTGAGTGCAACAATGTCAATAAGAAGTTTTTAAGTATTTTAGGAGCAGAGATATTCAACTTTTACGATAGATGGCAATAGATGCGAGAATTTGGTATAGAATCACTACCAAAGAAAAGCATCTATTCCATTGAGGTGAGAAATCGATTGAGAATCATATATTGATTTCTTATAGCAATGTGTCGATGCAAAATTTAATGCTGAGCTCAAAAATGTCAATAAGAAGTTTGTAAATATTTTAGGAGCAGAGATATTCATTTTTTACGATAGATGGCAATAGATGCGAGAATTTGGTATAGAATCACTACCAAAGAAAAACATCTATTTCATTGAGGTGAGAAATCGATCGAGAATCATGAATTGAATTCTTATAGCAAAGTGTCGATGCAGAAGTTAATGCTGAGTTCAAAAATGTCAATAAGAAGTTTGTAAGTATTTTAGGAGCTAAGATATTAAACTTTCGATTGATCGTAACGATTATAGTGTTCCAATTCATAATTATTATTTTATATATTTAAATAAATGATTTTCTCAGCAATGTGTCGATGCAGAATTTAATGCTGAGTTCAAAAATGTCAATAAAAAGTTTTTTAGTATTTTAGGAGCAGAGATATTCAACTTTTACGATAGATGGCAATAGATGCGAGAATTTGGTATAGAATCACTACCAAAGAAAAGCATCTATTCCATTGAGGTGAGAAATCGATTGAGAATCATGTATTGATTTCTTATAGCAATGTGTCGATGCAGAATTTAATGCTGAGTTCAAAAATGTCAATAAGAAGTTTGTAAGTATTTTAGGAGCAGAGAAATTAAACTCTCGATTGATCGTAACGATTATAGTGTTCCAATTCAGAATTATTATTCTTATATTTAGATAAATGATTTCTTCAGCAATGTGTCGATGCAGAATTGAATGCTGAGTTCAACAATGTCAGTACGAAGTTTGTAAGTATTTTAGGAGCAGAGATATTCAACTTTTACGATAGATGGCAATAGATGCGAGAATTTGGTATAGAATCACTACCAAAGAAAAACATCTATTTCATTGAGGTGAGAAATCGATTGAGAATCATGAATTGAATTCTTATAGCAAAGTGTCGATGCAGAAGTTAATGCTGAGTTCAAAAATGTCAGTAAGAAGTTTGTAAGTATTTTCGGAGCAGAGAAATTAAACTCTCGATTGATCGTAACGATTATAGTGTTCCAATTCAGAATTATTATTCTTATATTTAGATAAATGATTTCTTCAGCAATGTGTCGATGCAGAATTGAATGCTGAGTTCAAAAATGTCAATAAGAAGTTTTTAAGTATTTTAGGAGCAGAGATATTCAACTTTTACGATAGATGGCAATAGATGCGAGAATTTGGTATAGAATCACTACCAAAGAAAAGCATCTATTCCATTGAGGTGAGAAATCGATTGAGAATCATGTATTGATTTCTTATAGCAATGTGTCGATGCAGAATTTAATGCTGAGTTCAACAATGTCAGTACGAAGTTTGTAAGTATTTTAGGAGCAGAGATATTCAACTTTTACGATAGATGGCAATAGATGCGAGAATTTGGTATAGAATCACTACCAAAGAAAAACATCTATTTCATTGAGGTGAGAAATCGATTGAGAATCATGTATTGATTTCTTATAGCAATGTGTCGATGCAGAATTTAATGCTGAGTTGAAAAATGTCAATAAGAAGTTTGTAAGTATTTTCGGAGCAGAGAAATTAAACTCTCGATTGATCGTAACGATTATAGTGTTCAAATTCACAATTATTATTCTTATACTTAAATAAATGATTTCTTCAGCAATGTGTCGATGCAGAATTGAATGCTGAGTTCAAAAATGTCAATAAGAAGTTTTTAAGTATTTTAGGAGCAGAGATATTCAACTTTTACGATAGATGGCAATAGATGCGAGAATTTGGTATAGAATCACTACCAAAGAAAAGCATCTATTCCATTGAGGTGAGAAATCGATTGAGAATCATGTATTGATTTCTTATAGCAATGTGTCGATGCAAAATTTAATGCTGAGTTCAAAAATGTCAATAAGAAGTTTGTAAGTATTTTAGGAGCAGAGATATTCATTTTTTACGATAGATGGCAATAGATGCGAGAATTTGGTATAGAATCACTACCAAAGAAAAGCATCTATTCCATTGAGGTGAGAAATCGATTGAGAATGATGAATTGATTTTATATAGCAAAGTGTCGATGCAGAATTTAATGCTGAGTTCAACAATGTCAGTACAAAGTTTGTAAGTATTTTAGGAGCAGAGATATTCAACTTTTACGATAGATGGCAATAGATGCGAGAATTTGGTATAGAATCACTACCAAAGAAAAACATCTATTTCATTGAGGTGAGAAATCGATTGAGAATCATGAATTGATTTCTTATAGCAAAGTGTCGATGCAGAAGTTAATGCTGAGTTCAAAAATGTCAATAAGAAGTTTGTAAGTATTTTAGGAGCAGAGATATTAAACTTTCGATTGATCGTAACGATTATAGTGTTCCAATTCAGAATTATTATTTTATATATTTAAATAAATGATTTCTTCAGCAATGTGTCGATGCAGAATTTAATGCTGAGTTCAAAAATGTCAATAAAAAGTTTTTTAGTATTTTAGGAGCAGAGATATTCAACTTTTACGATAGATGGCAATAGATGCGAGAATTTGGTATAGAATCACTACCAAAGAAAAGCATCTATTCCATTGAGGTGAGAAATCGATTGAGAATCATGTATTGATTTCTTATAGCAATGTGTCGATGCAGAATTTAATGCTGAGTTCAAAAATGTCAATAAGAAGTTTGTAAGTATTTTCGGAGCAGAGAAATTAAACTCTCGATTGATCGTAACGATTATAGTGTTCCAATTCACAATTATTATTCTTATATTTAAATAGATGATTTCTTCAGCAATGTATCGATGCAGAATTGAATGCTGAGTTCAACAATGTCAATAAGAAGTTTTTAAGTATTTTAGGAGCAGAGATATTCAACTTTTACGATAGATGGCAATAGATGCGAGAATTTGATATAGAATCACTACCAAAGAAAAGCATCTATTCCATTGAGGTGAGAAATCGATTGAGAATCATATATTGATTTCTTATAGCAATGTGTCGATGCAAAATTTAATGCTGAGCTCAAAAATGTCAATAAGAAGTTTGTAAATATTTTAGGAGCAGAGATATTCAACTTTTACGATAGATGGCAATAGATGCGAGAATTTGGTATAGAATCACTACCAAAGAAAAGCATCTATTCCATTGAGGTGAGAAATCGATTGAGAATGATGAATTGATTTTATATAGCAAAGTGTCGATGCAGAATTTAATGCTGAGTTCAACAATGTCAGTACGAAGTTTGTAAGTATTTTAGGAGCAGAGATATTCAACTTTTACGATAGATGGCAATAGATGCGAGAATTTGGTATAGAATCACTACCAAAGAAAAGCATCTATTCCATTGAGGTGAGAAATCGATTGAGAATCATGTATTGATTTCTTATAGCAATGTGTCGATGCAAAATTTAATGCTGAGTTCAAAAATGTCAATAAGAAGTTTGTAAATATTTTAGGAGCAGAGATATTCAACTTTTACGTAAGATGGCAATAGATGCGAGAATTTGGTATAGAATCACTACCAAAGAAAAGCATCTATTCCATTGAGGTGAGAAATCGATTGAGAATCATGTATTGATTTCTTATAGCAATGTGTCGATGCAAAATTTAATGCTGAGTTCAAAAATGTCAATAAGAAGTTTGTAAATATTTTAGGAGCAGAGATATTCAACTTTTACGATAGATGGCAATAGATGCGAGAATTTGGTATAGAATCACTACCAAAGAAAAGCATCTATTCCATTGAGGTGAGAAATCGATTGAGAATGATGAATTGATTTTATATAGCAAAGTGTCGATGCAGAATTTAATGCTGAGTTCAACAATGTCAGTACGAAGTTTGTAAGTATTTTAGGAGCAGAGATATTCAACTTTTACGATAGATGGCAATAGATGCGAGAATTTGGTATAGAATCACTACCAAAGAAAAGCATATATTCCATTGAGGTGAGAAATCGATTGAGAATCATGTATTGATTTCTTATAGCAATGTGTCGATGCAGAATTTAATGCTGAGTTCAAAAATGTCAATAAGAAGTTTGTAAGTATTTTAGGAGCAGAGAAATTAAACTCTCGATTGATCGTAACGATTATAGTGTTCCAATTCAGAATTATTATTCTTATATTTAAATAAATGATTTTCTCAGCAATGTGTCGATGCAGAATTTAATGCTGAGTTCAAAAATGTCAATAAGAAGTTTGTAAGTATTTTAGGAGCAGAGATATTCAACTTTTACGTAAGATGGCAATAGATGCGAGAATTTGGTATAGAATCAATACCAAAGAAAAGCATCTATTCCATTGAGGTGAGAAATCGATTGAGAATCATGTATTGATTTCTTATAGCAATGTGTCGATGCAGAATTTAATGCTGAGTTCAAAAATGTCAATAAGAAGTTTGTAAGTATTTTCGGAGCAGAGAAATTAAACTCTCGATTGATCGTAACGATTATAGTGTTCAAATTCACAATTATTATTCTTTAACTTAAATAAATGATTTCTTCAGCAATGTGTCGATGCAGAATTGAATGCTGAGTTCAAAAATGTCAATAAGAAGTTTTTAAGTATTTTAGGAGCAGAGATATTCAACTTTTACGATAGATGGCAATAGATGCGAGAATTTGGTATAGAATCACTACCAAAGAAAAGCATCTATTCCATTGAGGTGAGAAATCGATTGAGAATCATGTATTGATTTCTTATAGCAATGTGTCGATGCAAAATTTAATGCTGAGTTCACAAATGTCAATAAGAAGTTTGTAAGTATTTTAGGAGCAGAGATATTCATTTTTTACGATAGATGGCAATAGATGCGAGAATTTGGTATAGAATCACTACCAAAGAAAAACATCTATTTCATTGAGGTGAGAAATCGATTGAGAATCATTAATTGAATTCTTATAGCAAAGTGTCGATGCAGAAGTTAATGCTGAGTTCAAAAATGTCAATAAGAAGTTTGTAAGTATTTTAGGAGCAGAGATATTAATTTTTACGATAGATGGCAATAGATGCGAGAATTTGGTATAGAATCACTACCAAAGAAAAGCATATATTCCATTGAGGTGAGAAATCGATTGAGAATCATGTATTGATTTCTTATAGCAATGTGTCGATGCAGAATTTAATGCTGAGTTCAAAAATGTCAATAAGAAGTTTGTAAGTATTTTAGGAGCAGAGAAATTAAACTCTCGATTGATCGTAACGATTATAGTGTTCCAATTCAGAATTATTATTCTTATATTTAAATAAAAGATTTTCTCAGCAATGTGTCGATGCAGAATTTAATGCTGAGTTCAAAAATGTCAATAAGAAGTTTGTAAGTATTTTAGGAGCAGAGATATTCAACTTTTACGATAGATGGCAATAGATGCGAGAATTTGGTATAGAATCACTACCAAAGAAAAGCATCTATTCCATTGAGGTGATAAATCGATTGAGAATCATATGTTGATTTCTTATAGCAATGTGTCGATGCAGAATTGAATGCTGAGTTCAAAAATGTCAATAAAAAGTTTTTTAGTATTTTAGGAGCAGAGATATTCAACTTTTACGATAGATGGCAATAGATGCGAGAATTTGGTATAGAATCACTACCAAAGAAAAGCATCTATTCCATTGAGGTGAGAAATCGATTGAGAATCATGTATTGATTTCTTATAGCAATGTGTCGATGCAAAATTTAATGCTGGGTTCAAAAATGTCAATAAAAAGTTTTTTAGTATTTTAGGAGCAGAGATATTCAACTTTTACGAAAGATGGCAATAGATGCGAGAATTTGGTATAGAATCACTACCAAAGAAAAGCATCTATTCCATTGAGGTGAGATATCGATTGAGAATCATGTATTGATTTCTTATAGCAATGTGTCGATTCAAAATTTAATGCTGGGTTCAAAAATGTCAATAAGAAGTTTGTAAATATTTTAGGAGCAGAGATATTCATTTTTTACGAAAGATGGCAATAGATGCGAGAATTCGGTATAGAATCACTACCAAAGAAAAGCATCTATTCCATTGAGGTGAGAAATCGATTGAGAATCATGTATTGATTTCTTATAGCAATGTGTCGATGCAAAATTTAATGCTGAGTTCAAAAATGTCAATAAGAAGTTTGTAAGTAT